>CM024544.1:10996-2410996 GCA_014182365.1 Eucalyptus tenuipes | reverse complement strand
ATGGAAAAGGATCAAATGATATTAATCAGAATCAGAGTCGTGATTTATTCTCCTTTCCTTACATATTCTGACAAATAGTTACAAAGGAATAAAAAACACTCGTGCAATGGCTAGTGGCAATTGATTGGATTCTGTGCAATTGACTTTTTACCTTTTGGATTCTCTTCATCATTGATCTGTTCCACTTCATATGATTAAAGAGTGCCTATCAGCTCGTCAATAGAAAGAGGCATGATACTTTGTGTCTCTCGAATTGATGTCTTCACATGGTTCTAGTCATTTGAAGATTCTCTTAGTAATTTGTTGACCTTCATTTGAGCCGAAATTGATTGACCTTGATATGCCAATTCATTTACTATTTCCGTAAAGCGACTGAACATATCTCCAATAGACTCTCTAAGCTTCATTTTGGAGGTCTCATATTGACCAAGTAAGATGTTTATTTTTGTCTCCTTTACATGATATGTTCCTTCATAAAGGATAGGAAGCCTATCCCAGACTTCTTTAGCTGTTTCACATGAAGCAATTTTGTTATATTCGACAGAAGACAATGCGCAATATAAAAAATAAATAGCTTTAGCATCAATAGCCTGTCTCTTGGTAATTTTTGCTTGGTTGGAATTCTCAGCATTTTTATCTATCACTTCTTTTTCCTTGTTTGAAGCTGATGTTGCATTTGGGTTGATATCTCTTTCCACAACATCCCATTCCAGAGGATCTCTGGATCTGAGGAATGTCTTCATTTTATTCTTCCACACATTGTATTCTTTTATATCAAAATAGGGTGGCCTGGTATTGCTTTATCCTTTAATTAGCCCTAGTGCCAAGATACTAGCCATGGAAGATCTTTAATTTATAAGTAAAAAAACTTCAATAAGACAATCATCGCAACTCTGATACTAATTGAAAATGCTAGTATTACCATCTAGAGGGGAGTGAATAAGTGTAAAAATAAATTAAGCAAATAAATGCAGAATAAGTTATGTAGCAAGCAAAGTCTAACTAAAAGTGCTACTAGACTTCTGAAGTAAGTTCAGACTCAATTAAAGATGGTTTAGAAATTCGAGGAGTTCAGGGAACGATTACGACGAACAAATCAAAAGAGTTAAGGGAAGAGAGGATTGAACATGAGATTTATAGTGGTTCGGCTTAGATCAAGTTTACATCCACTTTCCTATGCTGACAACCTTATGACTGAAATTCACTAAGGTATCAATAGAGAAATACAACAATTTGAGTACGAACACTCAGTGGAGGATTTCTTCTTCTTTCACTAAGTCACTCTTTGTTGACACCTAAATTTTGGCGACCCAGTTTTTTCTATCACATTAAAAAAATTAGAGATTGATTTTATCCCTGAAAAAAATATTAGAATGCATAGCATATAATTTTAAATGCATTTATTTATTATTATTGCATTTGCATTGGATCGGTGACGGATGGGTTTGATTTGATGGTTCAGAGTTTTATATTGACAAGTTGGATTAAACCCACGAAAAGAGCAAATTGGCCTAAGCCCGTATCCTCGAGAAGATATTATGAACTCATCTTTGCGAAATTTCAAATTTGAGAAAAGTCTTATTGCAATTTTGAAAATCAATGGAGAATATTCTTTTTTGGCAAAGGAAATCTAGAAGAGATATTGAAAATAAAAGGAAATATTACGTTCGGGAGAAAATCCTTATGGATGTTGATCTAAAACCCTAGTTCAATCATCTATAAATAGGTTGCTACACTACAGAAAAATGAGATTTTTTTTTTTATCATGTTGAAGGGGTTTTTTCTCGGTTTTCTAGGTCAAAAATTGAAGATAAAAGAGAAACATTTCTATCTTCGCTTTTAGGGTTTCTGGGGCTTTTTCCTTCGTTCTTTTGGAGAAAATCAACACAAAAAGGAAAAAGAGAAGAAAAAGCTTTTGAGGGGTCAAGGCCAACTGGCTAGGGGGGACTTCTGCTGAAAGTACAGCAGAGACAGAGGGAGGAGGAGACGTTCGGCCAGCAGACGTGCGCAGGAAAGAAAAAGAAAAAAAAAGAAAAAAAAAGAAAAAGAAAAGGAGAATCAACTGTTCGTCTTCTTCGGGGACTCCTTCACCGGCGTCCTTTGCTACTCGATCCCCTCGTCGGTGCACCAGCAGCCAGGCCTCCGTTGCGCCGGTCGCCACCGGTGTTCCGCTAGCCGTCCGAGCTTCCCCCGCACCCACGAGCTCTCACCATCGCCGCTCGAGATCCGCTCGTGACGCCGCTGCTACCCCTGCTCTATCCATGCTTTGCCCAACCCAGCACCCGCCGCGTCCCGCCAACGTTTCCTCCTGCTCGCTCGTTGCTGCTTGAGCCGTCGGCAGTCGAAGCCCTCGCCGCACCACCGCGACTTCGCCCTTAGCTAGTCTGCGACTCCCGCAAAGCCTCCGCTGCTCCGGAATCTGCTCGACGTTTGCTAGTCCGCCGGTCGCTGTCGCTCCTGCAGCTAGCCCCGACGCCAGCAGCCACGACCTAGCGCTGACGCCCGCCCCTGCTGCCTCGCCGCTCCGCCGCTGCTGCCCGCCGGGCCTGTGCCGGTCACTGCCGCTCAATCCCTCGCGACACCAGCAACCCGTGAAGCCACCGTCTCTGCCCGTATCTGCACCTCCGCCCCGGCGTCCCTGCTGCCCAAGTCTTCGGCCAAGCCGCTCCGCTCTCTGCCGCTGCAGCCGCCTCCGCCCGCCGCCGGTCCCCTCATCAGAGCTCCGGTGACCCACCACCCTTGGTTGCCTGACATCATAGCAGCCCCTTCCTTGCGCGGTCACGCCGAGGATCCATAAGCCGCCATTCGTTAACCCGGATTCGGAGAAAATTCAAATTATGTAGTTTTTTTTTTTCCTTATCTGAAGTATTCCTTGATGTATCCGATTGAAAAGCCCAGATATGTCATGATATTCGCAATTTGAGTAACTTTAGGGATTGACAGTCCAATTTTGTGCTCGAAATCCAATTCGCAATCGCATGGAAAATCGCTAATCCGATTTCCCGATCGAGATTCAATTTCGCGGTTTTATTTAAAATTGACCAATCCGATCCCATGTGTGGGATATGATTCGTCAATTTATGTTTATCGATCTTATCTTACCTGATTTGCTATCGTGTCGTTTGATCGATTTTGTTTCGTAAAATAAAATCAAAAATTTTTTGAGTTAGATTAGGTTTATTGTTTTAGGGTTATTTTGCATAGGGAATTTATTTCGTTTTTTTAAAAAAATAAAAATCCAAAAATGCATTCATTTAGGATGTTAGTTTTTTTTTTTTAAATTACATGTTTAATTATATGTCAATTTTAATTTCGAATTTCATAGAAAAGAAAAAGAAAAAGAACTAAAATTATGGCATTCTTTGCACGTCATTGCACGTTAGGATAAGATTGCATGTTTAATTTTTTAATTAATTATAGGCTTAGATAATTTCTCCTAGATAGGTTGCATTTTAGGATTACTTGGTTAAGATAATGTTCTAGTTTAAATTAGGATTTGGCTTAACCTAATTCTTAATACAAATTGGATGATATCTTAACTTGCATAGATAATTTTCGCATTTTTCTAATTTCGAATTTCATGAAAAATACCAGAAAATTGTCTTAGAATAAATCGATTTCATTCTCTAGGATAGATTGCATGCTCATTAAAAAAACACAAAATATTGCACTTACGTCATATAGTTTAGGTCATATTGTCATGTTAGATTAGTGTCAATGCATTGCATAAAACATGATTCTCATTAAATAAGTGAAAAAAAAAAGTTATCGCGTGTTAATTAGAGATAATATCTAGGATTGTCGATGTGAATTCTGATCTAATGCAGCAGATGCTTTCGATGCCATGAGATAAGTCCTGCAATTTATTACTGCTTTATTTGAATGTTGGTGGTTTGCGCACTCGCATAATAACCTCACATGTTAGGGAGATAAATTAAAATTAACTCAAACTGCCTGCAATATATATATAAAGAAGAAAGATACCAAAATGGCGTTAGAGAAATCTAGCGTAATCAAGTCTTCGAACTTACAATCTTTGGTTCGCAGTAGTAAATAAATCTCCCATTACTTTACTTGGGTTTCTAATCTACCCACCGAAAATAGATTAGTTGCGACTCATAATTGAAAAATCAATGGCATGTTAAGAATTTGAATGTAAATATAAGTCGCGAATTGGTATGCACTTGGGAGAGCCCGAGCTAAATTTAGGCTTACTAATCCATTAGTCAAATCCTAAGTGGTTCACTCGAAATTTGGTCGCGACACTCTTCTTGTGTTTTTCTCTCTTCAGTACAATTTATAAGTGCTATCGATGAAGAGCAAATGGTTGGAAAGACCTCAAACTTTGGAATTTCAATTCTCATGCCCTATCTCAAATGGACTGAATGACTTCTTTAAATACTCTTCTACGCCTTTCTAACCGTTGGCATTCTCTAGGGGAATTTCTTCCAATCAATCCGTTGGACGGAATCAATTAAGAAAATCTTGTAGCCGTTTGAAGATTGAGATGAAAATTCGATGATTCTAATCGCCCATACAATCAGAATCTAGGTTTCCATAAGTAGATGCTTCCCAAAAATGAACTTGTTTTCAAGATTGATTTCATCAATTCGTAATTGATTCCATCAATATATTTATAGAAGGTAAGTGAGATTGTTTGCCAGAAAGCAAGATATTAAGAATAAATCTCGTATGTACTGAATTCTTGTTGAAAGATCAATAATCCTGAGTTCGATTATATCTTTGTTCTGGGCTTGGTTTCAGTCTGGATCTTGTCAGAGTGGGAAAGACTTCTGGAGTAGACAACATTTCACGATATAGCACATAAGTCTAGTATTCTTCAGAATAAGAATAAGAATAAGAATAAGAAAGTTTGTCAATTTCAAAACTTGATAGGAGTTTTCTCAACACATGAAACTCTCAATCTCTAACAATTTTTCCCTCTCTAGTGACGTCTCATTAATCACAATCAGTGGGAAAAAAAAAAAAGTACTCGGAGTGCCAAAATTTGGCACGGGAGTCATTTAAGTGTCAAAATTTGGCATAGGAGATACGAAAGATACACATCAGAGTCACTTTCTTTGAAAAATTGTCACTTAAGTTCCATGTCCAGCGACCTTGATCGGAAATCCTACGTGGTAATTTTTATTAATATAGAAATCCTACATGGCTTAATGGAGAACTATGTTAGCAAAGAAGCCTTTATTTGAATTTTAATATAAATATTAATTAAATTGAATTTTTTAAAAAAAGGGGCAGGAGTTGCGGGACAGTGAGGGCTGTGCAAGCCCTCGTCATCGTTGCCCCACCATCATTGAGAAGGCAACCTTGGCCGATCGTTGGCGAGGGGTTGCAAGCCCCCACCCAAATCTAGGGCTAGGGTCGCGGCCACAGCGAGGTTTGCCAGCCCTCACCAGCTAGGCCAAGGGCTACCACCCCCTCGCTACCGGTCGACCAAGGCCTAGCAACCTTGGCCGACCCTCCTCCCACCTTGTCATCAGCCCTTCCCGATGACGATAGGGTGATGGCGGCGATAACGAGGGCTTGTATAACCCTCGTTGTTATGCAAGTCCTTCCCCCCTTTTCAAATTTTATTATTATCATAATTTTAGTTTTAATTTTAATTCAATTAATATTTCTATTAAAATTCAAACCCGAGGCAAAACGACCTCGTTTTTGGCTTATATAGCCTGTTACCATGCAAAATGATGTCGTTTTGCACTTGTCTTGCTGTAAAACCACCACATCAGTATTTTGGTCAAATTTTCTCGCCATTAATACTTAATTGATCTATTTTGCTTTTATTTTGGCACTTAAGTGTACCTTTCGGAATTTTTGGCACTCAAGGGTCCCTCTGTATCAAGTTTTGGCACTCTTGGTGTCCTTTCCCCCACAACCAGCCATATCCTTCATGTATGTGTGAGGTAAAGAGAGAGAGGAGTTTGATAACCTTATCATGGATTTGGTAAATTTACCATTTCTGATAGTGTGATCATTTCTAGGATTGAGAATGGAATGGCATGAGGACATAAACTTAGAAACCTAACCTTGCACAAGCCATGGTTTTCTTACTAAATCCCTAATTGCAAGAAAAGGAAGAAGAGAGAGATAAGAGGGATTTGCTCTTTCTTTTTCTCTCTACTTACCGTGATACTCTCAGATTTTTGCTGTCATGGGGTGGTTCTCTTGCTGCTTTATGGCAAGATTACATTCTGTGAACAAGTGATTATTAGCATGATGATTTTGTTGAAGAGTGCTTTTCACAACACTGATTAAACAACTAAATAAAAACTATTGTAATCTTCAATACATTGACCGTTCTCATGATATATACTATCAATAATCTAAAAATGGAATTTCTTCTTTGCATGTTTGATAAGTTCCACAAGGCCACTCGCTAACAAAACATTTTTTATAATTCAAAAAGTCAGTCAGGCATTTGCTCCCCTCAATCTTAACACATATTTGTCTCGCGCAAACGTGTGCACCGTAGCAAATCAGACGATTGAAGAGCCTCAAGCGCTTGGAAAAAAGTATCACACCCCCAAGTCTCACATCCGATGGGAGATGTAGTATCAACTGATTCGTAATTAACAATTTATTTTTAAAAGGCTACCCGTTTGAATACAGATTTTGGCCAACGTGGATTTGTTAGAAAATCTCTGTCCTATGTGTTTTTCCAGCGGATGACGTCTTAAGTGTAGCTACCTACATGCTGCAACGACACTTTATTATCCCACCTAATCCCTATATTCACCAACAACTCGGTACACGAAGTCACATGGTTGGTCAGAAACATAAAAATCATCTGGAGACACGCACGCGCACCCACACACATATATATGTTTGTATGCCAATGATATCTGACTCTTTCATAGACTTCTCTATAGATTCTCAACCGGTTACGCTTAGATTGGGATTATCGCAAGTCCTGTCCAATGGAGTTGATAAAAGAGGACGATGGCCTTGAGCCAGTGAGCCCTACAGGACAGTACTTTAACAGCAAGGTGATGTCGGTTTCTGTTCTTGGTATATTGGAATTAGAAATTCCGATTGATGACTCCCAAGCTATGGCGCTGATCAAAGATGTTTTCCTCCCAATAAACCCTCGCTTCTCTTCTATCATGGTATGTATGTGTGTCCCCTATGCATAGATATTCACCATTGGTAGGATTGATATATGAGTAATTAGTGTTCATAACGTGAATGTGTGGTTGGTCATAAATCTTGAATGAATAAACCCCAATTCACTGCACATACTCAGATATTATTTTGTTTTTCTTTTGTCTTGGATAGGTGATGGGAAAGAAGGGAGAAAGAAAATGGAAGAAGGTGGAAGTGAAGGTGGAAAACCATGTGCACGTCCCCAATTTTTCCTCTCCAAAGGGCTCGTCATCTCCATCCGAGAATGACAGTTTCCTTAAAAGTTACATTTCACAAATAGCAATGCAACCATTTCCACAAGGCCAACCATTGTGGGAAGTACATATTATCAAGTGTCCAACCAATGAAGCACAAGAAACCCTAATTTTCAAGCTTCACCATGCACTCGGTGATGGCTATTCTCTTGTGGGCGCTCTCTTGTCTTGCCTTCAAAGAGCTGACGATCCTTCTCTTCCAGTAACCTTTCCCTCGATCAATAAATTCAGCTCAGCCAATAATGTCGGCAGAAACATTGGACTTCCGAAGGTGGTTAGCGGATGTTTTTTGCCACTTGTCAACACCGTAAGAGATTTTGGTGGGAGCGTCTTGAAAAGCACTTGTTTCGAAGATGATTTGTCGCCGATTCGATGTGGGTTGGAGAGCTTTCGGCCATTTTCATTGTCAACGATCTCGTTCTCATTAGATCGCATCAAAGAGATCAAGTCTCGCCTTCGAGTGGTAACTAATATCACTTCGAAGACAATACTAAGTCTAGCTTCTTGCATCGCACAAGCATTACTAATTCTTTTAGCATTTTACTTTCTGAGGTACCCTTTACAACTCTTATCTTTTACATTATAATGGTGGCCTTCACATAAAGAGCTCAAAAGTATTTGTGTTTTCTAAAGTATTCCCAAAAATATACAGTTTAGGTGATATTTATTTTAGGCATTTATTATATTCAGCCTGTCAATTAGTATGAAGCTACTACTCAGGGTGTACAACTCTAACCGAGGAAAATGACATGAATTCAAACATTTAATGCTCATAATATTTTTGTTTATTTTACATGCGTGACGATTTTCCTAGCCACCCGCACAACGTTACATCCTTGAAAACAAAAAAACAATTGAGCTAGAAACTGGTTTCTTTTTCAGATATATAGATGCTAAGTTACAGAAAACTAGTTAATTTCTTCATCCAAAGATAATTTTGCGTTTATCTACATGATTTTAGATATATATATATATATATATATATATATATATGTGTGTGTGTGTGTGTGTGTGTGTGTGTGTGGGTGCACCATTGATTTTTATTAAACGAACCCACCAAGCAGAATTTTTTTTTTTTTATCAGCTCGATTAGTTCACTTACATCTTTCAGCTTTAATTATGTCTCTTTTAACATTAATTCACCATATTGAGCATTTACTTGCATCATCCATGACAATTAATACAATAAAGGGATTTTTCTTGATCCAACGTTAAATCTTTCTTGGACTTTATTCACATTCAACAAGCATGAGTAACACATTTGACGGAGAAATATATCAACATTACATTAGTGGACGGAAGCCAACCTCAAATGATAAGATTTTTAGAGCATTCGACATACAAATTTAACATTATTTCTTGAACTAAGTTCAAGTTGGAGCTGTTGGCATATCTACTATTTTACTATACAAAAGTTGATTAATAATCCTAGGGCTTCGAATCAATCAATTATGCAACGGCTTCAAGGGCAAAATACTAATGTATCCTTGGTCCTTTTCACTTGAATTTTCTCTTTATAACAGACCATCAACGACGTCATTATGGGGGTAATCTTCCTGGCAACTCGATTGTACATGCAAAGAGGGAGCCCAAACTCGAACCTGAGCTCCAAATCCACAGCGCTAGTGTTGCTGAATACAAGGAATTTGCGAGATTATAAGTCAGTGAGAGACATGGTCCGGCCTAATTCCAAATCGCCGTGGGGAAACAATTTTGCATTCTTGCATGTACCTATACCGAAAGTGAAACCGAGCGATTCTGAGTTCTCTAATTCTTTGAAGTTTGTCCACAAAGCTCATGAGGCGATCAAGAGGAAACAGAGCTCCTTTGGTGTAGTTCTCACTGGGAAGCTGTTAGAAATGATGAAGAAATGCAGAAACCCAGAGGTATGTACATGTCGCAATGATTAATTTATCAGAAGCGCTAAGTATTTTATGTTGGAAGCAAATTGCGCAATCAACGCATCTGTTTTGGGAACCATTGTTCTTGAAGCAGAAGCGGAAAACTAATGTTCCACGCGCAAGTCCTTCTCCTCTATTGCCCTCCGTATCACTGGCTCAATGAGGCGGCCCCCTCACCTTTAACATTAGGTAAACGCTCATTATGTGAGGATACATGTGAGAATTAGGGTTAGAGGAGAGACTTGAGCACTATTTATAGAGTTTTCAGCCAGACCCACTCATTACGGGCTAGGCTCAATTCGGCCCACACTAGCCAGTCCCATATTAGACTAATTAAGAAACCTTCTATCTCACCTTAGACCAACCCCGTTTTACAATAACATAAAACGGTATATTACAATATCAATTAATGTAGTCCACATTAGGAAAACTCTTACATTTTATGTCTGATTTAAAAATTTATATGTTATGTGATGTGATAGGCTTTTAATGGGTATTAAACGTGGCACGATCTCGTTGTATAATTTCTTGTGGTTTGTCATATATTTTGTAAATTGGTTATAAGTGTATTTAGCATTACTTGTTATTGATATTATCGTTAACAAAAATGCAGGCAGTAGCGAGGCACATTAACAGGACAATGAGAAACTCAAGCATGATCGTCTCCAATGTTATAGGGCCAATGGAGAAATTGTCCCTGGCTAATCATCCTATTAAGGGCATGTACTTCACTGTCACCGGCACACCCGAGGTATTTATGTAATTATTGTTTGATTTACTTAAGAGCACAAAATTACCTATGCTTTATTGGTAGTAGGCCTCTGTATCGTAGTTGTTACATGCATCATCTTCCGAAAATATTGATATAGATTATGAAATTTGGGAAATATAAGTGTCCAATGACCTATGTGTTACATTTTATGCAATAGCTGCGCTCCTATGCAATCTTTCAGAGTCGACAGAATTTTGAATTCGAGAAATTGGTTTTTCTTATTTACCACAACACATTCTCACTAGTCTGAATCGCGAGTGACTTTCTTCTATGCTTTAATCATGTAACGAATACATGAAATACTTTCTTTGTGTTTTCTTTTTGCAGGCTCTCCAAGTAACGATGATCAGCTATGCAGGAAATTTGAGAGTAGTTGTGCGAGCTGAGCAAGGGTTCATAGATTCTGAGTTGTACACCCGCTCCCTGCATGATGCTTTGGACATGATCCTTCATGATGCATGTGGGAAGCAATAGAGACCATTCCTACTCCTATCCTTCCATGGTTCAACGCCTTATGAGAAAACCTACTTTTTCCCCTTTTTTTCATTATGAAGATCATGTTGACGGGACCAAATCTATTGTGAGGGGAGTGGAGGGGGAGTTATAAGTCTACTCCAAATAAGTGTAACGGTTGAGTCTTATCGTGGGGAACTCAATAAAGTATGTTTCGCTCATAACTAACGGAATGCCTTTCACCGAAGATTAGTCTTTGATGACCAAATTATCTTATTTTTATGATGAATTCTGTGGTTGAGGAAGTCCGTCTAGTTAATCCAGATCATCATATTCTAATAATATGATGTAGACCATTAGTAAAGGTTCAAATAAATGGAATGGGCAATTGGTTAAATCGGTCTACTGGTAGTATTCACACAGTTCTGTGTTTGTTTGCAAGAAAATATTTTGCCAAAAAACGTTTTTTTTTTGGGTTTTCTTTTTTTTGATGTGGAAAATAAACTGGTCACAAATTAATAATGATGGACTCAACCAGATGATGCAAGTTTTAAAATTTAAAAATAAAAAAAAAAAACCTTAAAAATTTGTAAAGTAGAAGCCATTTTTGGAGCTTTCATGAAACGTGCTCAGCTTCATTCTAAACAAACAAATCTTTATGGATAATCTCTGCATCTTCCTCACGGACCGTAATTGGAAAAGTAGCGTGCCACGAACTGCCTTCCCATCGGGGGCGAAGCTCTTCTCGAGCTCGAACTCTTTGCTCCCATATTTGACATCGTCATCATCTCCGTAAGAGTGCACCTCCAAGACGGGAGAGATTTAGGTCTTCCTCCGCCGGTGGTGCCCACCTTGCTTCGCCACCATTTGAAGAGCAACGCTAGCCTCAACAGCAAGAGCCGCCGCGTCTGACGATCTACTGTTGGATTGGAGCTTGGGTTCCAGGAGAACGAAATAGATATGTTTGGGCGAGAGCTTGTCGTCGGCTTGGAGAGGGTGTATGTACTCCACAAAGTCTTAACTTGAATATAGAGCAGAAAAGTTGCATTTGATAGTCCGGATTTAAAGTTGGATAGGATAACATGCCGGATAAGAAATCCGAGCTAGGAATGGGATAGATCCGGATTGGATTATTTATATATATATATGACAATTTACTTCTAGTGATGGAGTGGTGGAATCTGGTTTCGCCAGCCACCGTGCAAGGAACACCGCCATAACAGCCTATCTGTCACTCCCCGATCTTCGAGCGCACGCCCATCCCTCACCGATCGATTAATTAGCGACGTTTCAGGACGCATCGCTGACCCATTCATTTTAATATGTATGCGGAAGCATATAAATAATCCTCAGACAATAAAACAATGGGATAAGAAAGTAAAACTATAAACTTTGAACTTGAAAAACACAACCACGCATATATACATTGCAAACCATAGTATAAATATATATATAAGGTGAACGACTAAGCCAGGTCCTAATCAAACAAGTTCAGAAGACAAAGTCTGTAGACAGGGGTTGGGGTTTTCATATACTCCGGGTCGTCATCTCTCCTTCTTCTTCACTCCAACTGGAGCCCACGGCTGAGTACACCGGAGAGTCAGAATCACCTTCGAGCTTGGGATCCTTTGCATCTACCACCGATCCACCCTTAGGATCTGCTGTCCCCTTACCGAACACAACCCCCATCACATACAGAGGTACATCAGATTCCGGAACAGGGCCCTCCCTTCGGCCATCATGATAATGGTGATATCATGCCCAGTATTGATGCGGCACCTTTTTGGGTTCACCCACATCAACCTAGATGGTGGACTTCACCAATACATATTCCAATCCTTCAGGGTGCCCATGTATCGGAATGTGATAACCTATTTCTGTGAACTTCTTCGGCTGACCAAAATGCTCGGGAGGAGCTGGAGGTGTTGCCATCTATAGACCTGAAATGTTGTCCCACAACGGGGTGAGACGATGTGTCAGTGAGTTCCACCCTCTAAGACCCGACTAGGAAGCAAATAGGCCATAAGGGCTGCCTAAGCACAACACGGGTCAAAGGACTTACCTTGGCCTTAGTTTCTTCCTGCAAGTCAGTATCTCAAAACTTAACCAATCATGCCAATTCACAAAATCAGATCAAACTATCGATCAATCGACCTAATCAATTACATGTCATCACGATCTTCTCGGTCGGCCAAATCGATACTATCTAATAAGTCCGCTCATATCAGGACTGCTCCCTTTAAGTTGATATTAGATAATATAGCTCGCGCTAAGCTGATAAATAGTATACTGCTCTCTTACTAAGCTAACATATCACCCGCAGGTTGATATAGTATACTAACCATGCTCACCATAAGCTGATCAATAATATAGCTCACTTTAAGCTAATAAGGTATACTGCTCTCTTACTAAGCTGCCATATCAAAGCCTGTAGGTTGATATAGTATATCGGTATATTGCTCGCAATTTAAGCCGACATATCGCCCGTAGGCTGATATAGCATACCACTCCTATCATTAAATCAATTCATCATTTTTATCATACCAGATAAAATATTGTGTGTGGGTACACGGTCGGCCTTAACCAAAATACAATAACTTCCTTTTCACAAATCCCATCATTTTATGTAGTCCACCAAAATATTTTTGGCGCTGTCAATTGACGCCTGGTAATTTTTCAATTAATTACCAAAATTAATTAATTTTAGGAATAAAATCATAAAATCACAATCATGCCAATTCAACACAAAATTGGGCTCAATTAAATAAACGGACCACACCACAACAATCGGCATAAAATTTCGATCACCGGTTATCCCGATCTAATTTTTGGAAAATAAATAATTACGAAAAATAATAAATATACTGCCAAAAATGCGACTTAGGCTTGAAAAAGCCTAATTGAACGCTGAGGCGGACCCGAAAAATTTTCGAATCACTCTAGATAAATACTAGAGCTTGTCTAGGCCTTAATTGCACTAACAATCTAACATGCATCAACAATAATTAAATTTGCTAATCTAATCTAACTAACCATCTAATCTACACTTAACCTAAACTAATCAACCCTTAAGCGTCATTAATCTACTAAGCAAGGATTAGTGAGTTAAACTCACTTGTTTGGCGATCCGATCGGTGCAAATCGACGGGGACGCAACGGGGCTCGATTCTCTCCAAGGCGGGCCTAGCTTGTCAGGGCTCAGAACGACCTCAAAACGGGCCCGAGGTCCTTCTGAAAACCCACTAGTTTGTTCTTTGTTCTTGGCTGGTTGCTGGCTGAAAAGGCAAGGTGGTGGCTCGGTTGAGGTAGGGATGGATTGAGGAAGGTTGAAGGGGCCAAAGCGGGCCTAGGTGGGACTCGAACGGTGGCTGGCAGCAGCTCATGGCGGTCCAGGAGGCTAACTGGGCAGCGGGACAGGTTGCTGAGGCGTCGGGATCACGTGGCGAGGTGCGGCTGCGCGTGCGAGGAGGGGCGGCGGACGGCGACGGCGTGCGGTCCGACGGGCGTCCACGATTGCAAGGGCTTCGGCTGGTCTCTCTCTTGGTTGCTGAGCTTGAAAATGGCACAATGAAGAGGATGGGAGGGGTGGCTGACCACTTGAGGGAGAGAGGGAAGAGATAAGGGGACCAAAGCCTTCCAAGCTCATCTCTTTGCCCCCTTGACCATTCTCCTCCACTAGCTGTGTTCCATGGACCAAATTCAGCCACCAAGGCTCCTTTTTGAACACTTGAAATGGTCCAAAAGTCATAGGTGGTGGGGGGCTACGAATTTGCTTGATTTCCTCTTCAATTGGACACTTATGTCTCTTTGAATCATCCAAATTTGACCTCTCAAAAATGAACCAAGACCTCATTGATCCAATTGGTATTTTTTCTCACCAATTGATCTCACTTGCTTCCCGATTTTGCGATAAAAAAAGATCTCTGATATTTTCTGGACAAAAACGGCCATACCTCAACTTTTTCCCAAAATATCTCGGTTTGCAAAAAAATCTTCTGAGACTGATTCGACATTCCTAAAATGATTTGTGACATAACAAAACTTTCAATTTCTGAAATCGGATTCAAATTCACTATTAATTTCAATTCGGCGCGATTTTAGCGTGACCTAAGTTACCGGGTAGCTTTTAGAAAATTTTAGTGCAAATGACCTGTGGTCGATTTTCTTCGAGCCACAATGAACCCACTCGGCACATTGGTGACTCTCGGTTGTCGCGAAAATCTCGAGGATTCAAATACGGACACAAGGTACCAAAACGATAGAAAAATCAGTTTAGTGTTGGCCGACGGGAATTTTCCAATTTAGTGGAGTCACCCACGATTAGCCACACATCTCAGTTGAACCGACCTATCTCTGATCTCTAATTGATTTTTAACTGTGCCGTAATGACTTCTAAAGATGAGCACAGTCGAATAACTGATTCCTAGTCGAATTCTCAAGTCTATTGCCTTAAAATTCCTTAATGGTTTCCCCATATAGTCTAGTTATCTCGAGAGTGATCAGCTTTGAGAATGGTCCTATAGGCGCGTCAATGAAATGCCCGATTAATTTAATTGAAAGCAAAAGTGGAAAAATCTAGGATGTCACACTATCACTCCCCACCGCTGTGCAAGATCACTGTTTAGGATCACTGCTACGATAGCTTATCGCTCCCAACCACCGTGCAATTGTAATGGTCAATCAATGCTGATCATCATTGCTGTCTAGCTCATTCGGTTTGCCAATTATCCTTTGATGGCCGTCCCAACCACCGTGCAATTGTCATTGTCTTCAATCAATGCTGATCATCATCGCTATCTAGCCCATTCGGTTTGCCGATTATCCTCTAATGACCGTTGAACTGAATCGGCCATCACCAATGATCGGAATCGATGGATTGACATCGAAAAGCCGTTTGTGAAAAAGGAGAAGAGAAAAATCTAAATGCACAAAGTTTTGGGTGTTTGTATGTTGGTCCTAAATGATGGTCACCTGATTTTCCCATGATGCTTCAACGTCCAATCCTGTCCTCTACTCAAATCTAAGACTCTTTGTGCTGACAATTGAAAGATTTCAAAGGAGAAGGAGGAGCTCCAGTGAAAACGGTGACTGCTCAAAAAGTTGCTAGTCTCCGCTGTGTGAGATTATGTCAACAAAATGTTGCCCTAGATTTGGAAAGTATCAACTCTATGAGCAAGTGAGATTTTCAAAAAATTTGAATCCTATCTTGGATTGCACCAAACAAAAGAATTTTTTTCTTTTTTTTGTTAAAATCTGGAGGATATGAGAAGGAATTCTAATCCTACCTTATCCTATCTTATGTGATCATGTTTCCTTACCTGGAAATATTGTTTTCCAAGCCAAAGCTTCTAAAGAATCATCCTTTTTCTTCAAGATAGTCTCTGATGATGACAAAATCTGCTACTGTTGGTGTCTCATGCTTTGAGTATGCTCCTTTGGTGGTTGCTATTTTACAGGCATAATGGCAAGCAGCATAGTTGCCGAAGAGGCTGATGGTTCGTCCAACCTTCGGGAGATTTGAAGGCTTTCATTCAAGAAACTTCGTTTCAAGTCAACTACAAAAGATGAGAATCCACATATACAGAAAGAGAAGGATAATGTCACTTATTTTACAATGTCTCATTCCATTAGGTAAATTTTAATCTTCGACGCCATAGTTATTTCTAGTTTCTTATCTCATTACTCATGGTGTGGAATATGACATTACTCGAGGAACTTTTGAAAGCATGGCTTAATGTGACGATCAAAAGCTGGGGTTGGAATTATCTCAATGCTCTTCTTAAGGTTTAAAATTGTACTTCATTAATTGAAGTTATGATAGTTTTCTGGCTATGGCATCAAAATTTTCTCTCGAGTTATTCTCATCTTTACGATGAATTCTATGTGGTCAAGGAAGTCCATCCGGTTAATTCAGGTCATCATATTTTAAAGCTACAATGTAGACCATTGAATTAAATTCAACTAAATGGAACAGGCGACTGTTTAAATTGGTCTACAGTTAATTTTTCCACACCGTGCTTTAGTTTCTTATGAAGAAGATATGAGACTATTTATTTGCAGGAAAATATTTTATCCAAACATGTTTTTACCGTTTTCTATTGCTTAGCATGGGAAAATAAACTAGTCACCAATTGCTTAGTATGGGAAAATAAACTAGTCACAAAAAATGGAGTCAGTCATAAAGTTCAAGTTTAAAAATAAGAAAAACGACTTTCCAATTTAAGAAGTGGAAGCCATAGATGGAGCTTTAACAAAATGTGCTAGACTTCGTCCTAAACGAACAGATCTTAGTAGATAATCTCTGCATCTTCCACACGGGCCCTAATTGGAAAAGGCTTGCACCGCGGACAGCCTTCCTATCCACAGCGAAGCTCTTCTTGATGTTGAACTCTTCGCTCCCGTATCTTACATCGCCGTCATCTTCGTGAGCTCGGCCATTGAAGCGCACCTCCAAGTCAGGAGATTTTTAGGTATTCCTCTTTTTGTGGTCCCCACCTTGCTTCGCCACATTTTGGAGAGCAACGCTGGCCTTGATAGCAAGAGCTGCCATGTTCGACGCCATGAGCCTCCATTGGAGCTTGGGCTCGGGGAGAACGACGTAGATATGGTTGGGTGAGGGGAAAAGAGTCGAAATAATTTTAATTTATTGTATTTGTACCAATTTAATTTTAAACCTTTTGATTTGGTGCCAATTTAGTCATTTCGACTAATTTTGGCCAAATTTTGCTGACGTAAATGTCGTTCGGCTTACGTGGCACATTGACACTGCCATGGACAAATTTTTAATAATAATTTAATTTTTTTGATTGATCGATTTATTTATTTCCTTTAATCTTTTTTTTTTTTTTTTTTTTCCTATTTCCTTAATTTTTCCCTTTCCTTCTTCCTCTAGCTGGTTGTCGATTTGCGGTCGGTCAGAGGCGAGGGCCAACGAGCGTCACTAGCCATTGGCAAGCTTGCCCTCACTAGTGACGGTGAGGTCGTGCCTCGCCCAATGTCTAATGAGCTTGCTTGAGGTCGTGAGGGCGGTCTCGTGCAGGGCTAGCGAGGTTCAAGACTTGCTGCCCATGGACAAGGGCTGACCTCACCAGTGAGGGTCCTTGTCTTTGGCCTATCGCCGACCGACGACTGGCTGAAGGAAGAAGGAAGAAGGAAGGGAAGGAGAAATTCAAAAGAAAGAGAAAAAAAAAATGAAATAAAGGAAATAAAAAAAGATAAAAGATAAAAAATATTAAAATATTAAAACTTGTCCATGTTAGTGTTGGCCATGCCAAGTAAGCCAACTGTCATCCATGTCAGCAAAATTCGGCTAAAATTAACTTAAATGATTGAATTGACACTATGTCAAAATGCTTAGGGTTGAATTGACATGAAATCAAAATGTTTGGTACTAAATTGATACCAATGAAAGGTTTAGGATTAAATTAGCATAGATACAATAGGTTTATGACTTTTTTGACACTTTTTCCGTTGGGTGAGAGCCCGTCAACAACCTGGAGAGCAGGTATGCACTCCTTGTAATGTGACTTGCATGTAAAGCACAAAGAGGACAAAGAAGAGGAAGGTGCTGACTAGGGTTGAGTAATCACACAAGGACTGGTTTGGTTTCTTGTTCTATGCACTGAATTGGTCGATTCTACTAGGAATTAGACCTTAAACTGGTTCAAAACAAACCCACAATTATCTCAGAGTTATATATCTTTTCTAGTTCTCTCGTCTTCTCACTTCTCACAACCATGAGGAAGATCCATCAGCAACATTTGTCATGGATAAACTCCGGTCAACTTGCAGGAGAAAAATCAGCACTTTTTTGCGGTCTCCTTTTTTTCCCTCTTTCCTTTATTTTTCCCTTTCCTTCTTCTTCTAGCTGGTCGTTGGTCTTTGATCGGCTAGAGGTGAGGGTCGGCGAGTGTTGCTAGCCATTGGCGAAGCTTGCCCTCACTAGTGATGGTGAGGTCGTGCCTTGTCCAACGTTTGTCGAGCTTGCCAGAGGTCATGAGGGCAGCCTCTCCTAGAGCTAGCGAGGGCCAAGACTTGCCAGCCATGGGCGAGGCCTGGCCTCACTAGTGAGGGCCCTTTTCTCTGGCCGATCGTCGATCGGCGATTGGCTAGAGGAAGAAGGAAGGGAAGGAGAAAATCAAAAGAAAGAGGAAAATAAAAATAAATAAAGGAAATAATAAAAAAGATAAAAAAAAAAAAATATTAAAATATTAAAAGTTGTCCATATTAGCATTGGCCGTGCCAAGTAAGCCAACTATCATCAATGTCAGCAAAATGCGACTAAAATTAGCTGAAAGGATTGAATTGACACCACATCAAAATGTTTAGGGTTGAATTGACATGAAATCAAAATGTTTAGTACTAAATTGGCACCAATGAAAGGTTTAGGATTAAATTAGCACAAATGCAGTAGGTTTATAACTTTTTTGACACTTTTCCGCTGGGTGAGAGCCCGTCAACAGCCCAGAGAGCAGGTATGCACTCCATGTAGTGTGACTTGCATGGAAATCACGAAGAGGACAAAGAAGAGGAAGGTGCCGACTAGGGTTGAGTAATCACACAAGGACCAATTTGGTTTCTTGTTCTATGCATTAAATTGGTCGATTCTACTGGAGATCAAACCTTAAACCTGTTCAAAACGAACCCTCAATTATCTCAAACTTATATATCTTTTCTGGTTCTTTGGTCTTCTCACTTCTCACAACCGTGAGGAAGATCCATCAGCAACATTTGTCTTGGATAAAAATCCGGTCAACTCGCAGGCCAAAAATCAACACTTTCTGCGGTCTTCTATATCTTCTCAATCTCTTTGCTGAGCATCGAAATGAAGCCCGACTTGTGCTTACCCTAAACACTTGCAGAAGGAAGCAGAATCCTATTAATTGATTGACATCAATAACATGCGTGCCTTGGAACCAACCGTCACGTGGCAAAAAAGCCTTATGTGCTGGGGACACCCCTTTTAAAGGAATATGCAGAAATGGTCCAACATTGTCACAATTTTCATCCAAATTTGTTCGATATTGTCAAAACATGCTTCACTTCGTCATCTTGTAATGCCTATGTTCTGCCCCCTCTTTTACGTTAAGTTCTCATTGCTTAAATGAGATTTGCTTATATAAACCATTTGAGCAATTAAATAAAAAATATGACACAGATAAAACAAAAGAAGTAAGAAAACTGGCCGGTTTCTGGGTCGATCCTGGAATAGACTTGAAAAGGTCAGTTCCTGGTTCCAAAAGCTAACCTACTCTGATAATCGGTTTCAGAATACATTCTGAAACCAATCTCGTTGCTTTGAGGAATTGAAACACGGAGATGGGGACGCTATGCCTATGTTGTCATCTCACTTTTCCTTCAAAAGAGTTGCAAGGAGTTAACATCAGAAACGATGAAGTAAAATCACGTATGAACACAAAACTCTCAATCTCTAACAATTTATTTTCTCTCCAGTGAGGTCTCATAAATCACAACCAGCCGTATTCTTCATGTATGTGTGAGGCACAGTGTGATAACCTCTTTGCGGATTTGGTAAATTTACCATTTCTGATTGTGTGATCATTTCTAGGATTGAGAATGGAATGGCATGAGGACATAAACTTAGAAACCTGAGCTTGCACAAGCCATGGTTTTCTTACCGAATCCCTAACTGCAAGAAAAGGAAGAAGAGAGAGATACGACGGATTACGTTATAGTCTCTGCCTTTTCTTTTTCTCTACTTACCGTGATCCTCTCAGATTTTTGCTGTTTTGGGCTGTTTGTTTTTTTTTTTTTTTTTGGTATAACTTTTGGGCTGGTTCTCTTGCTGCTTTATAGTAAAGATTACATTCTGTGACCATGTGATTATTAGCGTAATGATTTTGTGGAAGAGTGCTTTCACAACATTAATTAAACAACTAAATAAAAAAAAATATTGTAATGTTTAATGCACTGGCTGTTCTTATGACATGCACAATCAATACTCTAAAAATAAAATATTTCCTTTATATGTTTAATAATTACCACGAAATCACTCACTAACATCACATTTTTTTTTTTGTAATTCAAAAGTCAGTCGAGCAATTATTCCCATCATTTTTTAACATATTTTTATCTAGTGAACATGTGCACCCTGTCATATGTGCCATGTGCGCAGTGTGTGCTAGGCACAAGGGTGTACAATCGAACGCTTGAAGAGCCTCGAGTACCTGGAAAAATTGTAACACACCATGTCGCACATCCAACAGGAAATGTAATACAAACTGATTCGTAACTAATGATTCATCTCTAAACGGCTACCCTTTTGAATACTGAATTTGACCAACTCGGATCGAACCAGACCTATGGGTAGCTACTTGCAAGTCACAGCTGGCAACATTTTATTATCCCACCTAACCCCTTTAAGTCATCGACAGTCCAACTACACGAAGGCACAAGGATGGCCACAAACCATCTATGGCCACATACACGCGCACCCACGCACACATATATGTCGATGATATCCAACTTTTTCGAAGACTTCTCTATAAATTCTCAACCTGATCCGCTTAGATTGGGATTATTAGAAAGTCCTGTCTAATGGATTTGACAAAAGAGGATGAAGGCCTTGAGCCAGTGAGTCCTTTAGGACAGTACTTCACCAGTAAAGTGATGTCGGTTTCTATTCTTGGCATACTGGAATCCGAAATTCCAATCGATGACTCCCAAGCCACGTCACTGATCAAAGACGTTTTCCTCCCAATCAACCCACGCTTCTCTTCTATCATGGTATGTATGTGTGTACCCTATGCATAGATACTCACCATTGGTAGGACTGATATATGAGTAATGAGTGTTTATCAGCTGAATGCGTGCTTGGTCACATATCTTGAATGAATAATCCCCAATTCACTTCACATACTCAGACATTATTTTGGTTTTCTTTTGTCCTGGATAGGTGATGGGAAAGAAGGGAGGAAAAAAATGGAAAAAGTTGGAAGTGAAGGTGTAAAACCATGTACACGTCCCCAGTTTTTCCTCTCCAAAGGGCTCGTCATCTTCATCCGAGAATGATAGTTTCCTCAAAAGTTACATTGCAGCAAAAGCCATGCAACCATTTCAACAAGGTCAACTGTCACGCCCCGGATCCTCAGGCATGCGCACATCCCTTACTTTGGTCGATTTTAAAATGCGATATCCCAGGACTACGTATCGCCGATCCTTTCCTTTTTATTTTATAGCACATGCGGAAGCAGTTATAAAAATTCCCAGACAATAAAGCAATGGGATATACAAGTAGGACTAGAAACTTGAACCTGAAAACCAACACTCTTATGTACATATATAACAACTTAGTCATACATATACATATACAAGCCATGTTAAAAAGGTCGGTTTTTACTCAAATAGAATCTACAGCAATAGTCATCAAATAGGAGTGGAGTCTCAGTTCTCGTCAGGATCCTACTCTGGATCATCCTCAGGGTTCTCCTCCAAATACTCCTCTTCGGGTTCTTTCTCCTCAGATTCCTCATCAGGGTCCTGAAATGTTGTCCCACAACCGGGATGAGACTACGTCTCAGCAAGTTCTACCTCTTAAGACCCGATTAGTAAACTAATATACCTTAGGGCTGCCTATGCACAACATGAGTCAGAGGAATTACCTTGGCCTCAGTCCCAACCTGCAAATCAGTACAGTTCAATAGGCACCCAAACAATCTCAAAAGATAGAAACATCGATCAAATCGACGTAGTCGATTACATGTCAATCGGACCATCTCTCGGTCATATCGATTCAATCAATCAATTCACAACAATCGGATCAAAGCATTGATCAATCGACCTAGTCGATTACATGTCATTTGGACCATCTCTCGGTCATTTCATTCCATCCCATATAACCTTCAATAGTACACTTAGTCAACAAGCTCCATTAATATTCTCGGGCGTCGTTTTCGCCAAGGTGACATAAGTAACAGACGGTCTATGTGCGTTCTTTAAGGTGCCGTTTTCGCACAGTGATATCCTTAATCACCGAACCACGCCCGTCATAGGTTACAGACAGTCTACGTGCGTTCTTTAAGGCGCCGTTTTCGCACAGTGATATCCTTAATCACCGAGCCACGCCTGTCACAAGTCATAGATCACCGAGTCTACGTGCGTTCTTTAAGGCGCCATTTTTGCATAGTGATATCCTTAATCACCGAACCACGCCTGTCACAAGTCATAGACAGTCTACGTACGTTCTTTAAGGCGTCATTTTCGCACAGTGATATCCTTAATCACCGAACCACGCCTGTCTATACTTCGTACCTAATCGGTCTCAGCCAATAGAATTCCCAGTTCACTCTCACGATTCTTTTCGCTTTACAACTCACCAAAGTATCATAAAGGTTAATTAACCATACCCGGCCATCTACCAATCAAGCATTTAACTCCACTCAATTTCAATCAATTAATGAACAATTCCTCAAATTGCACAATCAATTCAATTCAGCACAATGTGCAGTTCAAATAAATAAATGGACTGCACCACGACAATCAGCACGAAATTTCGGTTGTCGGCTATCCCAGCCTTAATTTCCGAAAAATAAATAAATAAATAATTAATTTCGAAAATTAATAAATAAATACAATAATTCCAACTTAGCTCAAAATAAAGCTCAATTAAATAAACGGACTGCACCACGATCATTAGCATAAAATCCCGGTCACCGGCCATCCCGGTTGAATTTCCGAAAAATAAATAAATAATTAAATTAATTTCGAAAATTAATATTTAATTACTAAAAATCCCATTTAGGCCCAAAATGCCTAATTGAAGCTCGGTAAGGGTCGGGAAAAATCATGAGATGCATTCAATAAATACTATAGGCAATCATCTAGCTAAATGCACTAACCATAATCTTAATATGCATCACAATCAATTAATAATCACTAATCTACTTTAATCTAGCCACCTAATTACACTTAATTAACACTAATCAATCTTTAAGTATAATTAGAAAATTAAGAAGGCATTAGTGAGCAAAAATCACTGGAATAACGCGCAAGTTGGATCAAACCGATGGGAAGGGCGCAGGGAACAATAAACTCCAAAGCGGACCTTGGGTTCGGGGCTCGGAACACCACAAAACGGGCCAAGAATCACTGCTGGAAACCCATTTTCCAGCTGCTGTTCTTGGCTAAATGAGGCTGGTCTGGTGGCTGAGATGGCAAGGCAAGGCCGAAGGAGGGTGAGCGGGGTTCCGGTGAGGCCGCATGGTGGCCGGACGGAGTTGGACAGCGGCCTGAGGTGGCCAAACGGAGCTGGACGGAGGTGATAGGAGCCGGGTGGCGCTGCGGGCGGCGAGGACGCGAGGGGGTGAGCGGTGGAGCGCGTGGGCGGCGGGACGGCGGCATGCGGTGGAGCGAGACGGCGGCGACGATGCTCCGACGCGACGGCGATGGCGAGCTCCGGTCCAAGCGACGATGGCTGTTGCTTCGCTTCGTTGGCTCGCTCGAACAAGAAGGGAGAGAGAGAGTGAGTTTGAAAAGTCAAAAAGTAAAAAGGGAGGAGGAAGCAAAGTTGGAACCGACAGAGGGCAGTCGGTGGGGGGGCCATTTAGCACAAGGAGAAAAGAGAGAGAGAGAGAGAGAGAGAGAGAGAGAGAAAGAGAAGAAAAAGAAAGAAAGGAGAGAGAAACTTGTGGCAAAAAGGGGGAAAAGGTGTTTAGCCAAAAATGGAAAAAGAAATGGGAGGAAAACTAAAAGAAAAGAATTCCCTCAAATAGAAAATTCTTATCCCATTTTCTTTTGAATAAGCTCATAGATTCCCAAAAGAAATTTCAAATTAGAGCACTTGGTCCCCACTTGCGTTTCTGCATCCAATTTCCCTCTTGAATTTCTCTCAAATGACTCTCACAAAAATCAATTAATGTCTCACTTATCAAATTGATTATTTTCCTCATCCAAGAATCCCTCATGCTTCTCAATTTTACAACTAGAATTAATCCCCGACTTCAACCGAACGAAAACGGCCCTAAACTGACTTTTTCCTAAAAAAGTCTCTGTTTTCAGAAAAATCTTCTGAGATTGAGTCGACATTCCTAGAATTTATTGTGACATGACACAATCTTCAATTTCTAAAATCGGACTTAGATTGGCAGTTAATTTTACTCGGACGCGTTTTTAGCGTGACCTAGACTACCGGCTAGTTTTCAGAACTTTTTAGGAACAATGACCCATGGTCGATTTTCTTCGAGCCACAATGAACCCACTCGACACATTGGCGACTCTTGGTTGTCGTGAAAATCTTGAAGATCCAAATATGGACACAGGGTACCAAAATAACAGTAAAATCAAATTAGTGCCGGTCGACGAGAATTTTCCAATTTAGTGGAGTCACCCATGATTGGCCACACATCTCAGTCGAACCGATCTATCTCTGATGTTAATTCGATTTTTAACTGTGCCGTAATGACCTCTAAAGGTGAGCACGGTCGATAAGTCGATTCTGGTCGAATTCTCAAGTCTATCGCCTCAAAGTCCTTAATAGCTTACCTAGCTAGTCTAGTTATCTCGTGAGTAGTCAACTCAGAGAAAAGCACTGTAGCCATGTCGATGAAATGCCCAATTTATCCAATCGAAATTAGAATCTGAAAATCAGGATGTCACACCAACCATTGTGGGAAATACATATTATAAATTGTCCAACCAGTGAAGCACAAGGAACCATAATTTTCAAGCTTCACCATGCACTCGGGGATGGCTATTCTCTTGTGGGCGCTCTCTTGTCTTGCCTTCAAAGAGCTGGCGATCCTTCTCTTCCGGTACCCTTTTCCTCGGTCAATAACTTCAGCTCAGCCAATAAAGATGACGGAAAAATTGTACTTCGGAAGGTGGTTAGCAGATTTTTTTGCCGCTTGTCAACACTATAAGAGATTTCGGTAGGAGCGTCTTGAAAAGCACTTGTGTCGAAGATGATTTGTCGCCAATTCGATGTAGGTCGGAGAGCTTCCGGCCATTTTCATTGTCAACGATCACATTCTCGTTGCATCACATCAAAGAGATCAAGTCTCGCCTTCAAGTGGTAACAAATATCATCTTGAAGACTATACTAAGTCTAGCTTCTTGCATGACACATGCATTAGTCGATCTTTATCATGTCAGTTTATAAGATACACTTGCATCTCTAATCTTTTATGCGACAATGGTCACCTTCACAAAACTAGCTCAAAGTGATTTTTTTTTTTAGAGTATTCGCATATACGTAGTTTAGGTGATTTTTATTTAAGACGTTTCCTCTCCAAAGGGCTCGTCATCTTCATCCGAGAATGACAGTTTCCTTAAAGTTACATTTCACAAATAGTAAAGCAACCATTTCCACAAGGCCAACCATTGTGGGAAATACATATTATCAAGTGTCCAACCGGTGAAGTACAAGGAACCCTAATTTTCAAGCTTCGCCATGCACTCGGTGATGGCTATTCCCTTGTGGGCGCTCTCTTGTCTTGCCTTCAAAGAGCTGACGATCCTTCTCTTCCAGTAACTTTTCCGTCAGTCAATAAATACAGCTCAGCCAATAATGATGACAGAAACATTGGACTTCCGAAGGTGGTTAGCAATTGCCACTTGTCAACACCATAGGAGATTTCGATGGGAGCATCTTGAAAAGCACTTGTTCCAAAGATGATTTGTCGCGGATTCGATGTGGGTTGGAGAGCTTTCGGCCATTTTCATTGTCAACGATCTTGTTCTCATTAGATCACATCAAAGAGATCAAGTCTCGCCTTCGAGTGGTAACTAATATCACTTCGAAGACTATAATAAGTCTAGCTTCTTGCATCGCACAAGCATCACTAAGTCTTTTAGCATCTTACTTTTTAAGGTACCCTTTACGTCTCTAATCTTTTGCATTACAATGGTCGCCTTCACCTAACGAGCTCAAGAGTATTCGTGCTTTCTAACGTATTCACAAAATTTATGCTGTTTAGCTGATATTTATTTTAGGCATTTATTATATTCAGTCTGTCAATTAGTATGCAGCCAGCACTCGGGGTGTGCAACTTTAACCGAGGAAAATGACATGAATGTACGCATTTAATGCTCATTATATTTTTGTTTATTTTGCGCGTGTGACGATTTTCCTAGCCACAAGCACAACATTACATCCTTGAAAACACAAAGACAATTGAGCTAGAAACTGGTCTCTTTTTCAGATATACAGATGATAAGTTATAGAAAACTAGTAAATTTCTTCATCCAAAGATAATTTTGCACTTATCTACATGACTATATATATGTCTAGGTGCGCCATTGATTTTCACCAATCAGAAAAAAAATGTTTATCAGCTCGATTACTTCACTTACATTAATCAGTTTTAATTATGTCTCTTTTAAAAGTAACTCACCATATTGGGCATTTACTTCCATTATCCATGACAATTAATACAATACAGGGATGTTTTTGATCCAACGTTAAATTTTTCTTGGACTTTAGTCACATTCAACGAGCATGAGTAACACATTTGACGGAGAAATATGTCAACATTACATTAGTGGACGGGAGTCAACCTCAAATGATAAGATCTTTAGAGCATTCGACATACAAATGCAACATTATTTCTTGAACTTTGCAATGACTTCAGGGGCAAAATACGAATGTATCCTTGTTCCTTTTCACTTGAGCTTTCTCTTTAATAAACAGACCGTCAATGACGTCATTATGGGGGTAATCTTCTTGGCGACTCGATTGTACATGCAAAGAAGGAGTCCAAACTCGAACTTGAGCACCAATTCCACAGCGCTAGTGTTGCTGAATACAAGGAATTTGCGAGATTACAAGTCAGTGAGAGACATGGGCCGGCCTAATTCTGAGTCACCGTGGGGAAACAATTTTGCATTCTTGCATGTACCTATACCGAAAGTGAAACCGAGCGATTTTGAGTTCTCTAATCCTTTGAAGTTTGTCCACAAAGCTCATGAGATGATCAAGAGGAAACAGAGCTCCTTTGGTGTAGTTCTCACAGGGAAGCTGTTGGATATGATGAAGAAATGCAGAAACCCAGAGGTATGTACACGTCGCGATGATTAACTTATCAGAAATGCTAAAGTATTTTATGTCTGATTTAAAAATTTATATGTTATATGATATGATAGGCTTTTAATAGGTATTGAACGTGGCACGCTCTCGTTGTACAATTTCTTGTGATTTGTCATATATTTTGTAAATTGGTTATAAGTGTATTTAGCATTACTTGTTATTGATATTATCGTTAACAAAAATGCAGGCAGTAGCGAGGCACATTAATAGGACAATGAGAAACTCGAGCATGATCATCTCCAATGTTATAGGGCCAATGGAGAAATTGTCCCTGGCTAATCATCCTATTAGGCTGCGTTTGGTCGTCCGGATTTCTAAACGGGATAGGACTGGATAGGATAGGATAAGAAATCCATGGATTTCTTCATATCCCATCAATTGTTTGGTGAACTACGGATTTAAAGTCGGATATCCTCATATCCTATCCAATCTACTGTTTGGTGGACTACGGATTTAAAGTCGGATATCCTCATATCTTATCCAATCTATCATTTGGTGAAGAAAGCATTGCACTTCGAGAAGCATATTGATCTGCACTAATTAGCGGGAGTGTGGGATTTTTTATTTTCTTCCCAATGGATCTCCCATGAGATTTAGAATTTTTCTGAAATGACTCATCCTCATTCACATTCACAAGTGGAAATTCCTATGCCTGCAAACAGGGGAAGCGCAAATACTGGTATTAGTACCTGGACAAACCTCATTGAGGCAAACCAAGTTTTCGTTCCTATGTAACAGATTCAAATGAGAACAAAGCATCAACTAGGCCTAATAAAAAATGGAACAGAACCATAAAGAAGTATGTTTCAATTCCTTTTGTTTGGGTTTATTAGCCAAGAGAAGAGAAGCAAATAGGGTATAAGTGAGCTAACAGAGCCAACCACGCTAATTGCAAAAGCCTGAAAGACTTTTAAAATCAGAGAAAGAAGTTGCAAAACACTCGACAAACATCAATGTATGGATGTTTGGACAGAGTACATTCTAAATATGACAGAATGAAAGCATCATATATCTAATTCCATGCGAAAGGAAATGCATTTGCTGTTGCTGTTATTGTTATTTGGGATAGTCCAACAGTAAGAAAACATAAAATACTACGAGAGATGGGTTCAAGAAACAACAATTTAAGCATGCTAAGCCAGAAATGTCTCACACTTCTTGCTTGAAGGATAAGAGAAGGAACTTTAGCAACAAAGCCATACCTGAGGAGATCCCTGTTCTTGTTCAGCATTCATGTCAGATGCCGATTCATTATCGTCACTGTTTGTGGGACATGATTTCTCCCTAGATGTTTTTGAACTCTTATTGTTGCAGGGAGTCCTAAACATAAAATTTAATCAGAAACTCCATGTTTACACGTCGATGTAAAAGTCAAAAACACAAGCACATGTTTATCAGGGGAAATGCACTCGTGTAGAAAAGAATAAAAAAGTGAATGGAGATTTAAGGAAGAGAATTGCGAATTACATCATTCTAGATGTATGCAGTCTCTTTCGCTTCAAATATAGTCAGAACAACTCACATCAAAAAATTCTGTTGAAGGAATCTCTAACACTTGATAGATGGCATTTGCAAGGTAATCATGAAGCAGGTCTGATACATCCATAACCTGCGGATTCGAGAAGCAAATGACCTACTACAATTGAACAACTTGGCCTTGGTGATGAATGGGAAAATTCACATCCTAGGTCTTTAAACTTTAGGATAACTGCGATTCTTCAAATTAGCTTAAGGCGACAAAGGGGATTTTTATACCTTAATCTACATACTATAACGGCGGCCGGGGCGCAATCGAAGCTGGGAAAACATCGCGGTGGGGGGGAATAGATTGGGAGGGTGACCGGCGGGCGATCTTACCTTGGCGAAGGAAGAAGGCTTTCATAAAATTTCGATGAGAATCGGAGAGCTATTGAGGAGAAGGCTTCAACGTCGATGCTTTGGAAACAGAGAGTCGTCTGTGGGTGAACGACCGAGAAAGAAAAAAAGCATAGGGTTTTATGCTTCGGATAAAAGAAATCCTATCCGACCTTATCCCCCGGATTTTTTTATCCAGTCTATATCCCGTCTATATTTGACCTTATCCTATCTTAGACAGCTACCAAACACGGGATAGGATAAAACATATCCTATCCTAGTTTTTATCCGGTCGACCAAACGCAGCCTTAAGGGCATGTACTTCACTGTCACCGGCACACCTGAGGTATTTATGTAATTATTGTTTGATTTACCTAAGAGCACAAAATTACCTATGCTTTATTGGTAGTAGGCCTCTGTATCGTAGTTGTTATATGCATCATCTTCCGAAAATATTGATGTAGATTATGAAATTCGGGAAATATAAGTGTCCAATGACCTATGTGTTACATTTTATGCAACAGCTGCGCTCCTATGCCACCTTTCAGAGTCGACATAATTTTGAATTTGAGAAATTGGTTTTTCTTATTTACCACAACACATTCTCACTAGTCTGAATCGTGAGTGACTTTCTTCTATGCATCAATGATGTAACGAACACATGAAATACTTTCTTCGTGTTTTCTTTTTGCAGACTCTCCAAGTAACGATGATCAGCTATGCAGGAAATTTGAGAGTAGTTGTGCGAGCTGAGCAAGGGTTCATAGATTCTGAGTTGTACACCCGCTCCCTGCATGATGCTTTGGACATGATCCTTCATGATGCATGTGGGAAGCAATGAGACTATTCCTACTCCTATCCTTCCATGGTTCAACGCCTTCTGAGAAAACCCTACTTTTTCCCCTTATTTTTCATTATGATGAATTCTACGTTGTTGAGAAAGCCCGTCTAGTTAATCCAAATCGTCATATTCTAATAATACGATGTAGACCATTAGTAAAGGTTCAAATAAATGGAATGGGCAATTGGTTAAATCGATCTACTGGTAGTATCCACATAGTTCTGTGTTTGTTTGCAAGAAAATATTTTACCAAAAAATGTTTTTTTTTGTGGGTTTTCTGTTTTTTGATGTGGAAAATAAACTGGTCACAAATTAATGATGGACTGAACCAGTCTTTGGAGCTTTCATAAAACGTGCTCAACTTCATTCTAAACAAACAAATCTTTATGGATGATCTCTGCATCTTCCTCATGGACCGTACTTGGAAAAGTATCGTGCCACGAACTGCCTTCCCATCGAGGACGAAGCTCTTCTTGAGCTCGAACTCTTTGCTCCCATATTTGACATCGTCGTCATCTCCGTAAGCTCCGTCGTGAAAGTGCACCTCCAAGACGGGAGAGATTTAGGTTTTCCTCCGCCGGTGGTCCCCACCTTGCTTCGCCACCATTTGGAGAGCAACATTGGCCTCAACAGCAAGAGCCGCCGCGTCTGACGATCCACTGTTGGAGCTTGGGCTCTGGGAGAACGAAGTAGATATGGTTGGGTGAGAGCTTGTCGTCGGCTTGGAGAGGGCGTATGTACTCCACATAGTCTAACTTGAATATAGAGCATAAAGGTTGTATTTGGCGGTCCGGATTTGAAGTTGGATAAGATAACATGTGGGATAAGAAATTCGGGCTAAGGATGGGATGGACCCGGATTGAATATATATATATATAAAGAAACATAACAATTTACTTCCAGTGATGGAGTGGTGGAGTCAGGTTTCGCCAGCCACCGTGCAAGGAACCCCGCCATAACAGCCTATCATTCCCCACCACCGTGCAAGGCCACTGTGCAGGATCACTGCTACATGAGCCTATCGCTCCCACCACCATGCAATTGTCATTGTCTTCAATCAATGCTGATCATCATTGCTGTCTAGCCCATTTGGTTTGCCGATTATCCTCTGATGACCGTTGAACTAAATAGGCCATCGCCAATGAATGATGAAATCGATGGATCGACACTGAAAAGTCGTTCGTGAAAAAGGAGAAGAAAAAAATCGAAATGCACAAAGTTTTGGGTGTTTGTATGTCGGTCCTAAAGGATGGTCACCTGATTTTTCCATGATGCTTCGACGTCCAATCCTGTCCTCTACTCAAATTTGAGACTCTTTGTGCTGACAATTGAAAGATTTCAAAGGAGAAGGAGGAGCTCCAGCGAAAACGGTAACTGCTCAAAATGTTGCTAGTCTCGGCTGTGTAAGATTACGTCAACAATATGTTGTCCTAGATTTGGATAGCATCACCTCTACGAGCAAGTGAGATTTTCAAAGATTTTGAATCCTACGTTGGATTGCACCAAACATAAGAAATGGTTTTTTCTTTTTCTTTTTAAATCCACAGGATATGGGAAGGATTTCTAATCCTACCTTATCCTATCTTATGTGATCATGTTCCTTGACTGGAAATATTGTTTTCCAAGCAAAAGCTTCCAAAGAATCATCCTTTTTCTTCAAAATTATCTCTGATGATGACAAAATCTGCTACTGTTGGTGTCTCATGCTTTGGGTATGCTCCTTTGGTGGTTGCTATTTTACAGGCATAATGGCAAGCAGCATAGTTGTCGAAGTGGCTGATGGTTCGTCCAACCTTCGGGAGATTTGGAGGCTTTGATTCAAGAAACTTTGTTTCAAGTCAATTACAAAAGATGAGAATCCACATATACAGAAAGAGAAGGATAATGTCACTTATTTTACAATGTCTCATTCCATTAGGTAAATTTGAATCTTTGACGCCATAGTTGTTTCTAGTTTCTTATCTCATTACTCATGGTGTGGAATATGACATTACTCGAGGAACTTTTGAAAGCATGGCTTAATGTGACGATCAAAAGCTTGGGTTGGAATGATCTCAATGCTCTTCTTAAGGTTTAAAATTGTACTTCACCGATTGAAGTGATGGTTTTTTGGCATGGCACCAAAGTTTTCTCTCTTTGAGTTATTCTCATCTTTACGATGATACTATATGGTCAAGGAAGTCCATCCGGTTAATTCGGATCATCATATTTGAATGCTACAACGTAGACCATTGGATTAAATTCAACTAAATGGAATAGGCGACTAGTTAAATTGGTCTACAGTTATTTTTTCCACACCGTGTTGCAGTTTCTTATCAAGAAGATATGAGACTGTTTATTCGCAGGAAAATATTTTATCCAAACATGTTTTTACCGTTTTCTATTGCTTAGCATGGGAAAATAACTAGTCACAAATTGCTTAGTATGGGAAAATAAACTAGTCACAAAAAATAAAGTCAATCTTAAAGTTCAAGTTTAAAAATAAGAAAAACGACTTCCCAATTTAAGAAGTGGAAGCCATCTCTGGAGCTTTAACAAAATGTGCTAGCCTTCGTCCTAAACGAACAGATCTTCGTAGATAATCTCTGCATCTTCCACACGGACCCTAATTGGAAAAGGCTCGCGCCGCGGACAGCCTTCCTATCCACAGCGAAGCTCTTCTTGATGTTGAACTCTTCGCTCCCGTATCTTACATCGCCGTCATCTTCGTGAGCTCGGCCATTGAAGCGCACCTCCAAGTCAGGAGACTTTTAGGTCTTCCTCTTTTTGTGGTCCCCACCTTGCTTCGCCACATTTTGGAGGGCAACGCTGGCCTTGATAGCAAGAGCTGCCATGTTCGACGCCATGAGCCTCCATTGGAGCTTGGGCTCGGGGAGAACGACGTAGATATGGTTGGGTGAGGGGAAAAGGGTCGAAATAATATTAAATTTATTATATTTGTGCCAATTTAATTTTAAACATTTTGATTTAGTGCCAATTCAGTCATTTTGACTAAATTTTGTTCGAATTTTGCTGACATGAATGTCATTTAGCTTATTGACACTGCCATGGACAAATTTTTAATAATTATTTAATTTTTTTGATCTATTGATTTATTTATTTCCTTTAATCTTTTTTTCCCTCTTTCCTTAATTTTTCCTTTTACTTCTTCCTCTAACTGGTCGTTGGTTTGCGATCGGCCGAGGTGAGGGCCAGCAAGCGTCACTAGCCACTGGCAAGCTTGCCCCCACTAGTGACGGTGAGGCCATGCCTCGCCCAACGTCTAATGAGCTTGCTTGAGGTCGTCAGGGCGGCCTCGCGAAGGGCTAGCGAGGTTCAAGACTTGCTGCCCACGGACAAGGGCTGACCTCACCAGTGAGGGTCCTTGTCTCTAGCCTATCGCCGATCGGCGACTGGCAGAAGGAAGAAGGAAGGGAAGGAGAAATTCAAAAGAAAGAGAAAAAATGGAATAAAAGAAATAAAAAAGATAAAAAATAAAAATAAAATTAAAATATTAAAAGTTGTCCAAGTTAGTGTTGGTCGTGCCAAGTAAGCCAACCGTCATCCATGTCAGCAAAATCCGACTAAAATTAACTGAAATAACCGAATTGACACTATGTCAAAATGCTTAGGGTTGAATTGACACGAAATCAAAATGTTTGGTACTAAATTGACACCAATAAAAGGTTTAGGATTAAATTGGCACATATGCAATAGGTTTATGACTTTTTTGACACTTTTTCCGTTGGGTGAGAGCTTGTCAACAGCCCGAAGAGCAGCTATGCACTCCTCATAGTGAAGCACGATGAGGACAAAGAAGAGGAAGGTGCCGACTAGGGTTGAGTAATCACACAAGGACCAGTTTGGTTTCTTGTTCTATGCACTGAATTGGTCGATTCTACTAGGGATTAGACCTTAAACCGGTTCAAAACAAACCCTAAATTATCTTAGAGTTATATATCTTTTCTAGTTCTGATGCAGCCCGCATTGAAGACCAGCTCCGTCGACCAAGAAGATTAGCCCGCATTCAAGTTTGACGAAACCTCTTATTAATGAAGTTGTCGATTGTCGATGAAGTTCGATGAAGTTGTTGATTCAGCTAAGAAGCCGTATCGATATCTTGAGTCCATCCCGGAAGCTTGAAAGAAGACACCTTGGGAGCCATGAAGACGTTATGTTTTTACTAGTTTCTAGTTTCTATGCTCTTTACAATTTTCTAGTTTCAGAGTTCTTTAATGCTTTCAAGTTTCTCGGTTTTGACTTTCTAGATTCAATGTTTTCCTAGTTTCAATCCTCTGTCTTTACTTCTTTGACGATATAAGCCATCCAATTCCTTGTATAAGACGAACGAATTTTCATGAATGAAAACTTTGCTTTCAAGCAAGTATCGTGAACCTTGCAGAGTTCATACCCTTGAAAACCTAAAAGAGTTTTCACTCCGTCCTTGAAGAGTCGGATCTTTTCGAAATCTGCATCCTTGAAGAGTTGCAGTCATTGATCTAGAAGAATCAATGCCCTCTCAACTTCCTTGGAGGCCTAGAAGAGCAACCAACGAAGTGTCTATCTTTTCTTGTTTTGTTCGTTATTTTTACCCACTTCCAACCCAAATTCTACCATCCTACAGTGCTTATTTCAGAAAATCCAAAACAGAGAAATTGTATATCTAGAAGTCTTTGTTCATTTGGCTTTGGAATCAGGTCGAACCGATTTGTATCGACAAAGATACGACTGTTCTCTTGAGCTTGCGTAGTGCTGAAATTTCTGTTCGTCTTGTTTCCCGTGTGCGAGTCACTCTCCCGATCCTACTATTTGAGAAAGCCTACCCTAGGCTTGCATCAAGTTCTTTGGTCTTCTCACTTCTCACAACCCTGAGGAAGATCCATCAGCAACATTTGTCATGGAGAAACTCCGGTCAACTTGCAGGACGAAAATCAACACTTTTCTGCGGTCTCCTTTTTTTTCCCTCTTTCCTTTATTTTTCCCTTTCCTTCTTCCTCTAGCTGGTCGTTGGTCTGTGATCGACTAGAGGTGAGGGTCGGCGAGTGTTGCTGGCCACTTGCGAGGCTTGCCCTCACTAGTGACGGTGAGGTTGTGCCTCGTCCAACGTTTGTCGAGCTTGCCAGAGGTCACGAGGGCGACCTCTCCTTGAGCTAGCGAGGGTGAAGACTTGCCAGCCATGGGTGAGGCTTGACCTCACTAGTGAGGGCCCTTGTCTCTGGCCGATTGTCAACTGGCAATTGGCTGGAGGAAGAAGGAAGGGAAGGAGAAAATCAAAAGAAAGAGAAAAATAAAAGGAATAAAGGAAATAAAAAAAGATAAAAAAAAAAAGAAAAAAATAAAAAAATATTAAAAGTTGTCCATATTAGCGTTTGGCCATGCCAAGTAAGCCAACTATCATCCATCAAAATGTGGCTAAAATTAGTTGAAAGGATTGAATTGACACTACATCAAAATGTTTAGGGTTGAATTGACACGAAACTAAAATGTTTAGTACTAAATTGGCACCAATGAAGGATTTAGGATTAAATTGACACTAATGCAATAAGTTTATAACTTTTTTGACACTTTTTCTGCTAGGTGAGAGCCTGTCAATAGCACGGAGAGTAGGTATGCATTCCTCGTAGTGTGACTTGCATGTAAAGCACGAAGAGGACAAAGAAGAGGAAGGTGCCGACTAGGGTTGAGTAATCACACAAGGACCGATTTGATTTCTTGTTCTATGCACTGAATTGGTCGATTCTTCTGGATATCAAACCTTAAACCTGTTCAAAACAAACCCTCAATTATCTCAAACTTATATATCTTTTCTAGTTCTCTGGTCTTCTCACATCTCACAACCGTGAGGAAGATCCATCAGCAACATTTGTCATGAATAAAATCTGATCAACTCGCAGGCCAAAAATCAACACTTTTCTGCGGTCTTCTATATCTTCTCAATCTCTTTGCTGAGCATCGAAATGAAGCCCGACTTGTGCTTACCCGAAACACTTGCAGAAGGAAGCGGAATCCTATTAATTGATTGACATCAATAACATACGTGCCTTGGAACCAACCGTCACGTGGCAAAAAAGCCTTATGTGCTGGGGCTTTTAAAGGAATATGCAGAAATGGTCCAACATTGTACCCACTTTTAAAGAACGACATCAATAACATGCGTGCGTTATGTCACGTGGCAAAAAATGGCCCTGGGGACACCCCTTTTAAAGGAATATGCAGAAATGGTCCAACATTGTTACAATTTTCATCCAAATTTGTTCGATATTGTCAAAACATGCTTCACTTCGTCATCTTGTAATGCCTATGTTTTGTCCCCTCTTTTACGTTAAGTTCTCATTGCTTAAAGGAGATTTGCTTATATAAACCATTTGAGCAATTAAATAAAAAATATGACACGGATAAAAAAAGAAAAGAAAAGTAAAAAACTGGCCGGTTTCTGGGTCGATCCTGGAATAGACTTGGAAAGTTCCTGGTTCCTAAAGCTAGGAACCTACTCTGATAATCGGTTTCAGAATACATTCTGAAACCAATCTCGTTGCTTAGAGGAATTGAAACACGGAGATGGGGACGCTATGCCTATGTTCTCATCTCTCTTTTCCTTCAAAAGAGTTGCAAGGAGTTAACATCAGAAACGATGAAGCAAAAGCACGTATGAACATGAAACTCTCAAACTCTAACAATTTATTTTCGCTCCAGTGCGGTCTCATAAATCACAACCAGCCGTATTCTTCATGTATGTGTGAGGCACAGTGTGATAACCTGTTTGTGGATTTCGTAAATTTACCATTTCTGATTGTGTGATCATTTCTAGGATTGAGAATGGAATGGCATGAGGACATAAACTTAGAAACCTGACCTTGCACAAGCCATGGTTTTCTTACCGAATCCGAACTGCAAGAAAAGGAAGAAGAGAGAGATACGAGGGATTACGTTACAGTCTCTGCCTTTTCTTTTTCTCTACTTACCGTGATCCTCTCAGATTTTTGCTGTTTTGGGCTGTTTGTTTTTTTCTGGTATAAGTTTGGGCTGGTTCTCTTGCTGCTTTATGGTAAAGATTACATTCTGTGTCCATGTGATTATTAGCGTAATGATTTTGTGGAAGAGTGCTTTCACAACATTAATTAAACAACTAAATAAAAAAAAATATTGTAATGTTTAATGCACCGGCCGTTCTTACGATATGCACAATCAATACTCTAAAAATGGAATATTTCCTTAATATGTTTAATAATTACCACGAAACCACTCACTAACAAGACATTTTTTTTAATTCAAAAGTCAGTCAACGAATTATTCCCATCATTTTTTAACATATGTTTCTCGAGCGAACGCGTGCACCCTGGCAGATGTGCCATGTGTGCCGTGTGTGCTAGGCACAAGGGTGTACAATCGAACGCTTGAAGAGCCTCGAGTACCTGGAAAAATTGTAACACACCATGTCGCACATCCAACAGGAAATGTCAAACTGATTCGTAACTAATGATTCATCTCTAAACGGCTACCCTTTTGAATACTGAATTTGACCAACTCGGATCGAACTAGATTGTTAGAAGATCTGTCTTATGACTTATCCAGCCGATGAAGACCTATGGGCAGCTACTTGCAAATCCCAGCTGGCAACATTTTATTATCCCACCTAACCCCTTTAAGTCACCGACGGTTCAACTACACGAAGGCACAACGACGGCCATAAACCATCTATGGACACATACACGCGCACCCACGCAAACATATATGTCGATGATATCCAACTCTTTCGAAGACTTCTCTATGAATTCTCAACCTGATCCGCTTGGATTGGGATTATTACAAAGTCCTGTCTAATGGATTTGACAAAAGAGGATGAAGGCCTTGAGCCAGTGAGTCCTTTAGGACAGTACTTAAACAGTAAAGTGATGTCGGTTTCTATTCTTGGCATACTGGAATCCGAAATTCCAATCGATGACTCCCAAGCCACGTCACTGATCAAAGACGTTTTCCTCCCAATCAACCCACGCTTCTCTTCTATCATGGTATGTATGTGTGTACCCAATGCATAGATACTCACCATTGGTAGGACTGATATATGAGTAATTAGTGTTTATCAGCTGAATGCGTGCTTGGTCACATATCTTGAATGAATAATCCCCAATTCACTTCACATACTCAGACATTATTTTGGTTTTCTTTTGTCTTGGATAGGTGAAGGGAAAGAAGGGAGGAAAAAAATGGAAAAAGGTGGAAGTGAAGGTGGAAAACCATGTACACGTCCCCAGTTTTTCCTCTCCAAAGGGCCCGTCATCTTCATCCGAGAATGATAGTTTCCTCAAAAGTTACATTGCAGAAATAGCCATGCAACCATTTCAACAAGGCCAACCATTGTGGGAAATACATATTATAAATTGTCCGGCCAGTGAAGCACAAGCAACCGTAATTTTCAAGCTTCACCATGCACTCGGGGATGGCTATTCTCTTGTGGGCGCTCTCTTGTCTTGCCTTCAAAGAGCTTACGATCCTTCTCTTCCGGTAACCTTTCCCTCGGTCAATAACCTCAGCTCAGCCAACAAAGATGACGGAAAAATTGTACTTCGGAAGGTGGTTAGCAGATGTTTTTTGCCGCTTGTCAACACTATAAGAGATTTCGGTAGGAGCGTCTTGAAAAGCACTTGTATCGAAGATGATTTGTCGCCAATTCGGTGTAGGTCGGAGAGCTTCCGGCCATTTTCATTGTCAACGATCACATTCTCGTTGCATCACATCAAAGAGATCAAGTCTCGCCTTCGAGTGGTAACAAATATCATCTTGAAGACTATAATAAGTCTAGCTTCTTGCATGACACATGCATTAGTCGATCTTTTAGCATATTAGTTTGTAAGATACACTTGCATCTCTAATCTTTTGTGCGATGATGGTCACCTTCACAAAACTAGCTCAAAATGAATTTTTTTTTTCTAACGTATTCGCATATACGTAGTTTAGGTGATATTTATTTAAGACATTTACTATACACAGACTGGTACACAACTAGTATTCAGGGTGCACAAGGTTTAACCGAAGAAAATAACAAGGATTTACGCATTCAATGCACATATGTTTTTTGCTCACTTTACGTGGGTGACGATTTTTCTAGCCACAAGAGCGCAACATGAGATCCTTGAAAACAAAAGGACAGTTTTGAGCTAGAAACTGGTTTGTTTATATATAGAAGATAAATTCTAAAAAACTAGTTAATTTCTTTTTCCGAAAATAATTTTACATTTATTTACATGATTATAGATATAGATGTCTAAATGCAACACAGAATATTCTTAAAGGATTCTATCTAGCTTAGATGTAGAATTTCTTAAACAAACCCACCAATAAGAGGAAACTAGCTTATTAGTGAAAAAATTGTCTAAAAAGTCTTAAATCTATAGCATTTTTATTTATTCAATCATAATTTTTTTAATTGTATCAATTGAATCTTAAATCTTTTTACGTTTTACCAATCAAGTCCATATGCTTAATTTTGGCCAGAAATGTTTGGGATATCAATGGTTTAGTTTAGATTTAAGGAAATTGGAATCGAACCAAACTGTTTAGGGGTGCATTATCTTTGAACTGAACTAGGAAATTGGAATCGAACCAAACTGTTTAGGGGTGCATTATCTTTGAACTGAACCACGACCCAAATTGAATATAACCCGAATCAAAAATCCAATTCGGTTTGGTTTTTTGGTATTTTGTTGTTGTTGTTGTAACTTTAAGAAGAGGTTCAGTGAAAAAGGAGAGAGAAATAAATTGTAATTTTAAGAAAAAGGAGAATTTTCAGTTTGGTTCCGTTAATTGAATCAAACTGAAAATATTTGAATCGGAATAAAAAATGGTTATTTTTCATTATCTAAATCGAAGTAAGAATTGAACCGCAAATGCATGAATTTCCGATTCGGTTTGGTTCAATTTCAATTTCAGTTCGGTCTTTCGATGTGGTTCTAATGTCCTTACCGGACGTGGATGCCTTCAGTCCTACAAGGTGCGGTTGTCATTGAGTGGAAATTTTTTTATAATATGTTAATCTTTTTTTTGAATTTATTTATTAATTCTTTTTTTCTTCCTTTCTTCCTTGCCTAGCCGGTCACTGAGGCATGACGATTGACTAGAGGCAAGGGTCGACGAGGTCGACCTCGTCGAACAATGGCAAAGCTCGCCCCCACTGGCCACTAGGAAGGGCGAGGTCCTTGCCCAACCATGGCGAGGTCGACCTCGCTCAATGACAACGAGGTTGACCTCGTTGGATTTGGCAAGGCTCCAACTCACCCATTGACGATGAGATTGAGCCTAGCTAGTGGCTGGCAAGATCCTTGCCTCTAGTTGGTCACTAAGATCCAATAACCGGCTAGAGAAGGAAGACAAAGGAAAGAGCAAGAAAAAGAGAAAGAAAAAGAGAAGAAAATAAAATTTTGAAAATTAAATATTATTAAAAAGTGTCTACATTAGTAAAAGATTTTTGCCAAAATTGATCGGTTGGACTCAATTGTCAAAACTTGAAAATGTTTAGGATTTAATTGACATAATTAAAAAGTTTAGAACTAAATTGGTAGAAATGTAGTAGGTTTATGACTTTTTGGAAAATTTTTCTCATTTATTAGTTGGATTTGTTCGCATAAGTTTTTAGCTTTAAATTCACCATATAGGTCAAGTTGGAACTATAGGCATATTTACTTTTTCACTGCACAAAAATCAATTGATTATCTTAATGGAAGATTTCAAATAATGATTTGAAGTGTTATCATTTTCTAAAAAAAGGTTCAAAATGGATCTTATTTCAAATTAAGGTATGAAGTATCCAAGTTAATCTCAAATGGTGGTTTGACCTTACCGATCGACAAGCATATGATAATTCTGGCAATAGAGTAAGGGCATTTTTGTCCAAAATGTTTTTGAATATAGAAAACCAAAACTCTAACATTAAAAATCCCAACAAATTTTGAAGATGCTAAGGTTAAAATATGTATTTATTGAGAAAATATTAGGCAGGTTAGATTTTTTATGTCAGCCTAAAACACTCTACTCAATAATCGACACATGTCTAAATGGTGTCCACTATTGGCCTTTACGCTCTCTTGTCCGTTGCTTTTCCCATTGGATATTTTCTCACCACCATCGTCCTCCCTTGTCCTTTATTTTCTATCATTGAATATTTTCTCTCTACCGTTAACCCTCTCCCTCCCACCTACTTTTCACCATCTTCTTCTCTTCTTCTCGTGTATAGACATACACATGTTACCGCCATAATCAACCCAAAATGCAGAAGCAGATCTTCATTTTTTCTTCTCCTTTTATTATTGTGGCCGTAATCTCTTCAATATGGTGGATCTCCAAGCATTTGTGACTTAGATATGGGCGATGCCAACCTAGCCTCACTCAAATAGGGGTTAGGCAGCCTCACTGGCGGTCAGTGAAGCCATGGTGAGTCTTTTTCCTTTATGTGAAGAGTAAGAAAAGAGAAGGATAAAGAGGAAAGGAGAGCTTATTATCGTGAAAGACGGCGAGGAGGAAAAGTAACAGTGAGAGAGAATGGATATAGTACTTTGATAAGTGGGACCTACTTTGGCACATGTCGATCAAAGGAGTGTTCTATAGCTAATATGGAAAATTTAGAATTAATATCTCGAAAAACTTTAAATTGTTATAACCGTGATAAATTTATTCCAAATTAATTTTTTAACAACAAAAAACCCAAAACTAATACACTTATGATAAATTTATCCTCTGTTAATTTTTATTAAATTTTTATAATATATCGTTAAATTAGATGACATATGATAGTTGATGTTGATTTGACTCTCTATTTTTCATAGGTATATCAATTTATAACTTTTTGTGGTATTAATATAATTTAATGGAGGATAAATTTGGCACAAAAGTATCAGTTGGGAATTTTTTGTGGTTAAAAAGTTATTTTCAAATAAAGTTGTTACAAGTGTATAAGTTTTGGGTTTTTTTTTTAGTATTAACCAAAAAATTTAACCTACCTAATATTTTCTCATATACGAGAAGAGAAGAGAACACGGATATTATAGGATGATATCGAGGGTTTCCCTAATGAGCAGCGGCAGGGGTAAGGGAGGCAGGGGAGGTGGTGCCACTGCTAGAGCGGTGGAGGACGACGGATGGCGGTGGCTCAGGCGATCAAGGAGTGGAGCAGTGGGCTATGAATAAGGCCAAGGTCATCACCCACTACGGCTTCATCCCCGTCGTTGTCATTATCGGCATGAACTCGGAACTCAAGCCCCACCTCTCTCGGCTTCTCTCTCCCTTCCAATTCCATGATACTTTCCCTTCTTTTCTTTTTCAGTTCCATTTCTGCTTGTTCGAGCTTGAGCAGGAGCTGTGCCCCACCTGCTACTTTCATTTACATCTTAATACTATCAACTATTCACCGCTTATCGTGTCTTTCCATAAGCATCGTGGTGGACGCCACCACACCGCTGCCTCGCTGCCCGCCAGTGCTTGCTCTAGCAACGTTTCCTCGCTTAGTGGTTTGGAGAAGAGAACTTGGGTAGGAGAAGAGAACACCACTTTTGGGATTTTCGATTTTTGAGGTTTGGCTATTTTTTTATTGAATTTTTTTTGGACAAAAATGCCCTTATTCGGGTTGTTGGAAATATCATATGCTCACCGCCGGCAAACATTTGATTGGCCAACTAGTTCAGGCCTTTTTTGAAACAAAATTCACTCTGATCCTTTTTTTTGAGAAAATAAAAGTACCTCAAGTTCTTATATGAAAATAAATGATTACGCAACGACTTCGAGAGTAGAAAACTGACATATCGTTAGTTCTTTTCACATGAATTTTTTCTTCACTCAAGCAGACCGTCAATGATGTGATTACTGGAATAATCTTCTTGGCAACCCGATTATACATGAAAAGAGTGAGCCCAAACTCGAACGGAAGCACCAACTCCACGGCGCTGGTGTTGCTTAATACGAGGAATTTACGAGATTACAAGTCAGCGAGAGAGATGATCCAACCTAATTCCAAGTCACCTTGGGGAAACTATTTTGCATTCTTGCATGTGCTGATACCGAAAGTGAAACCTAGTAATTCTCAGTTCTCTGATCCTTTGAAGTTTGTCCGCAAAACTCATGAGGTGATCAAGAGAAAACGGAGTTCCTTCGGTGTAGTCCTCACAGGGATGCTGCTAGAGATGATGAGGAAATGCAGAAACCCAGAGGTATGTGCATGTCGCGACGATTAAGTAGTCAGAAATGCTAAGTATTTAAAGTTTGACTTACATGATTGATATGGTAAGTGATGGGATAGATTATTATCAGGTATTAACTGTGGCACGCTCTTGTCGTATAATTTCTTGTAGTCTGTCGTATATTTTGTAAATTGATTTTAAGGGTACCTAGCATTACTCCTAATTGATATTATTATTAACAAAAATGGATGCTTGTTTGCTTGTACAAAATGTGTTTCATCATTGCAGGCAGTAGCAAGGCATATTTACAGGACAGCGAGAAACTCAAGCATGGTCATTTCCAATGTTATAGGGCCAATGGAGAAATTGTCTCTTGCCAATCATCCTATCAAAGGCATGTACTTCACGATTGTCGGAACCCCTGAGGTAATTCTAGAATTATTATAATTTTCTTTATGTAATCATTGGTACTATGCCTCATTTTCGAAGTTATTACATGCATCTTTATCCAAAATATTGATACAGATTTCGATCTTCGGGACATATATGGGTCTAAAGACCAATGTATAACATTTTATGCAACAATTACTCTCCCATGCCATCTTTAAGAGTCGACAGAATTTTGAATTTGAAAAATTGGTTTTCTTTATTTTTTACTACACATACTCACCAGAAGTCGTGAGGGTCTTTCTTCTTCACATCAATGATGTAACGAATACATGAAATACTTTCTTCGTGTTTTCTTTTTGCAGAGTCTCCAAGTAACGATGATCAGTTATGCGGAAAATCTGAGAGTAGTTGTCCGAGCTGAGCAAGGGTTCATAGATTCTGAGTTGTACACCCGCTCCCTACATGATGCTTTGGACATGATCCTTCATGATGCATGTGGGAAGCAGTAGAGATCATTCCTATTCCTATCCTTCCATGGTTCAATGCCTTCTTATGAAACCCTTTTTTTTCCTCTTATCTTTCGTTATGAAGATCTTGTTAATAAGACCAAATCTAGAAGTTGAGTCTTGGTGAGCTAAATTATTAGTCTACAGTGAATAAGTGTAATTGTTGAGTCCTATGGTGAGAACTCAATAGTGTGTTTCACTCGGAATTAGCAAAATACCCTGCACTAAAGATTAGTCTTTCATGACCGAGTTATTCTTATCTTTATGATGAACTCTACGTGGTTGAGGAAGTTTGTCTAGTTAATACGGATCACCATATTTCAATGATACAATGTAGATTGTTAGTACATGTTCAAATAATTGGAATGGACAATTGGTTGAATTGGTCCACAGGTAGTTTTCCACGGAGTTCTATAGCTTCTTATGAAGAAGTTACAAGTTTCTGTTTGTTCACAAGAAAATATTTTACCAAATAACATTTTTTTTTTTGGTTTTTTTTTTTTTTTGGACGTGGAAAATAAACTGGTCACAGATTAATGATGGACTCAACCAGATAATGCAAGTTTTAAAATTTAAGAGTAAGGAAAACAACTTCCAAATCTATAGAGTATGAGCCTTCTTTGGAGCATTCATAAAACGTGCTCAACTTCATTCTAAACAAACGTGTATTGATAATCTCTGCATCTTCCTCACGGACCGTAATTGGAAAAGTCCCTTGTCGCGAACTGCCTTCTCATCGAGGCGAAGCACCTCTTGAGCTCGAACTCTTTGCTCCCATATTTGACATCGTCGTCATCTCAGTAAGCTGCGTCGTCAAAGTGCACCCCCGAGACAGGAGAGATTTAGGCTTCCTCCGCCGGTGGTCCCCACCTTGCTTCGCCACCTTTTGGAGGGCAACGCTGGCCTCAACAGCAAGAGCCGCCATGTCTGACGCCATTAGCCACTGCTGGAGCTTGGGCTCCGGGAGGACGAAATAGATATGATTGGGCGAGAGCTTGTCGCCGGCCTCGAGAGGGGTATGTACTGCACATCGTCTAACTTGAATATAGAGTACAAAGATTGAGCAATTAGGCTGGTTCAACTTGGTAATCGTTTAGCTGCAATTTGTTCCAGCGACAAAACATCTTTCATCGAATTCATCAAAAGTAGTCCTTTAGTTTTATTTAAGGAAACAAAGGTCCTGTACTAACTCTGGACAGAGAATATCTCATGTGAAAGAATCAACTTCTCCAATTCAAATAGCACTGTACAATCCCAAACTAGCCAAGAGACAATCGATGATGATACTTTACAGACATGATAACATAACAATACGTGGACAAATTCTGCTGGAATTTATTCTACGACATAACTTGAGAATATAAAAATATAACGTCGGAATTTAATTGACGACACAACACCAAGACAAAGATACATTCCGATAGTTAATCAACTATGCGATCCTAAGAACTATAGCTAAGGAAATTTAAAGTACAGTGCAGAAAAGTTAAAGATAGTTGAAAGATAACATTTTGTTTGATTTGTGTGAGGGTTTCATTTGTCTGCGACTGGTGGTATGTATAATGGCTTATGGTAATTGCCTTTCGATGTTTCCCAACGGTTATAATTTCTTAAATAACTTCTGCCAGTTACCTCAATGTTTCCAAGTCTTACGTGTACAAACTGCTTCATGATGTGGTTTCTTCTAATCAATGCATATTTGTCACAACCTACTCCTCAAGAGAGGGAATATGTTTAGGGATATTGTCTAAAAGATTGGATTATGGCCAATGATTAGGCACAGACTCTCCTAAACTCATACCTCATGCAATATTGGAGGGTTCATAAGAATTTTGTAATAAGGAGTTGCCACTAAACTATTGGTGTTGACTAGAAATCAAGTGAGGCTGCACGACAACCTGTCACACTCCGAACCTCTACGGCTACACGACAACCTGTGCCCATCGAGCCTTTACTTATCCTTTGGTCATTCGATTGCAACGAACCAAAAAACATCGCCGACTCAAATCGTAATAACGTTAAAATGCACAAGCGAAAGCGTAAACAAATCTCTAACCATCAAACAATAGGGATAGTTAAATATATATTTATATAGATATATAGAAAAGCATTACGAGTCAACGTCTCATTCAACATGAGTTCAAGAGTTAATTTGCAAGCTTCTTCACCTTCGACACGCCTAACCGCTTTGCCACAACCTCCTTAAAAAAGGGTCCGAGGGTATACCTATGCCTCTAATACTACAGTGGTGGTTCAAAAAGTTCTAACACCCCACGTCTACCTAAATACTTTGTTATAATGAGTTTAGAAATAATATTTGATTATGTATGAAGATTGCATATTTTGCTCTAACGAAAAGGAATGATCCAAATTCATGGATGCCAAAAAGGAAATGAATTCATTGTAGGAAATTCTATAGGAAAAGAATGATTGCGAATTTACGCAAATTTTGGTGTAATCATAAAAGTATCTCATGCGAAGATTAGCAATAATCAATTTTAATCAATGGTATATTTCAAACATATATCTTGGATAAGAGAATAATTTATTTTTCATCATCCTGCCTTGCAAATTTATACTCGATTTTATGAGGTTATAGATGTTTGCCTATGAATTATATATGATTTATATTGCAAATATCTCTTGTCATAAACATAAGGCATTGCATTCTTTTTTTATTATTGGTTGATTAGACACGTGATAGAAATATCTACTTTGTTTTTGCGAAATGCATCAATAATATGTTTTTGATTTTTATGCTTAAAGAAATCCCTTTGATCTTGAAAGATATTATTGCATATTCATGGATACTCTTGCTATATTCTTAGAAGATATCTTATATCTAGCAAGTTTGATCTGTAAATTAGAGACAGATATTATGTGATATTTTTGCAAAGATTATTATTTGTTTTATAAGAATTTGCAGGTAGCAAAAGTATAAGTTTGGAAAGCTTGATTCAAAAAATGTGGAAATTTTGTACTATTTTCTGGAGGCTCGAAAAATTCTCCTTCTCGCGCAAAGTTCTCGCAAATTATTAAGCAAGTCCTTGACGTGTCATGTGAAAGGTTGAATAGCTCTGAATTTAAATATTTGAGAAATTTATATATGCTATTCAATTTATTTATTTGAAGAAAGTACATTATATATTATGTGAATATCATAACAGCGTATTTGTGCAAAAAGTTTTTTGAGTTTATGCAAATTGAATTCAAGACGAGCTTGATTGAAGAAAATTAATTTCTATCTCGAATTTCAAAAATTAAACAATCATTGAGGATGTTGTTACTGTAAGTGCTAGTATGAACACCTAGAGAGAGGTGAATAGGTGTGAAAACAATTTTTGCAAGAAACAATGAAAATATTTTACTTTTAAAACTGAATCTAAAGAATAACAAATTTTGAGCAAGTTCAGACTTTGGCAGTTAAATAGAACTACGAACAAAATAAAGAACTCCAAGGAAGAGAATATGAACAAAGAATTTATAGTGTTTCGGCTTAGATCAAGCCTACGTCCACTCTCCCACACTAACAGCCTTTTGGCTAGTTTCCACTATGAATCAAAATAGAATTTACAATCTTGCGATCTCGACTTCACAATGAAGAGTCTATACTTCACCACCGGCCGTGGTGGCTCGCTGGGTAGGCTTCAGTCCTTTGAGGGAAGTCAGGAGTTCGAAGCCCTTGCAACGCAAGTTGCAAGGGGGTTGGTGGAGTTATTAGGTGTCTTAAGCGTGACGTCAGGGTGGTGGGTCCTCCACTAGCGTCACTTGGGGGTTTACGTGGCGGCTGTCGGCCAAAGTGGTTCCTCCAGCTCCAAAAAAAAAAAATGAAGAGTCTCTACTTCTCTCTCACGAAGTCACACTATAAGTCTCTCTCTTTTGAGTACAACTTTTAGCTCAATATAAGAAGTATCAAGAGAATGGGAAGCTTCAGACTTTGAAATTTCTCTTTCACGCACTTTTTCCAACAACTGGAGAGTCTTCCTTAAATACTCATTCATACCTTCTTCTGCTTGTTCGAGCTTGAGCAGGAGCTGTGCCCCACCTGCTACTTTCATTTACATCTTAATACTATCAACTATTCACCGCTTATCGTGTCTTTCCATAAGCATCGTGGTGGACGCCACCACACCGCTACCTCACTGCCCGCCAGTGCTTGCTCTAGCAACGTTTCCTCGCTCAGTGGTTTGGAGAAGAGAACTTGGGTAGGAGAAGAGAACACCACTTTTGGGATTTTCGATTTTTGAGGTTTAGCTATTTTTTTATCGAAATTTTTTTTGGACAAAAATGCTCTTATTCCGGTCGTTGGAAATATCATATGCTCACCGGCCAGCAAACATTTGATTGGCCGATAAGTTCAGGCCTTTTTTGAAACAAAATTCACTCTAATCCTTTTTTTGAGAAAATAAGAGCACTCTAATCCTTTTTTTGAGAAAATAAGAGCAGCTTAAGTCCTTATCCGAAAATAAATGATTACGCAACGACTTTGAAAGTAGAAAACTAACATATCGTTAGTTCTTTTCACATGAATTTTCTCTTCCCTCAAGCAGACCGTCAACGATGTGGTTACTGGAATAATCTTCTTGGCATCCCGATTATACATGCACCAGCTCCACTGCATTGGTGTTGCTTAATACGAGGAATTTACGAGATTACAAGTCAGTGAGAGAGATCATCCAACCTAATTCCAAGTCACCTTGGGGAAACTATTTTGCATTCTTGCATGTGCTGATACCGAAAGTGAAACCTAGTAATTCTCAGTTCTCTGATCCTTTGAAGTTTGTCCGCAAAACTCATGAGGTGATCAAGAGAAAACGGAGTTCCTTCGGTGTAGTCCTCATAGGGATGCTGCTAGAGATGATGAAGAAATGCAGAAACCCAGAGTTATGCGCATGTCGCGACGATTAAGTAGTCAGAAATGCTAAGTATTTAAAGTTTGACTTACATGATTGATATGGTAAGTGATGTGATAGATTATTATCGGGTATTAACTGTGGCACGCTCTTGTCGTACAATTTCTTGTAGTCTGTCGTATATTTTGTAAATTGATTCTAAGGGTACCTAGCATTTCTCCTCATTGATATTATTATTAACAAAAATGGATGCTTGTTTTCTTGTACAAAATGTGTTTCATCATTGCCGGCAGTAGCAAGGCAGATTTACAGGACAACGAGAAACTCGAGCATGGTCATCTCCAATGTTATAGGGCCAATGGAGAAATTGTCTCTAGCTAATCATTCTATTAAAGGCATGTACTTCACAATCGTCGGCACTAGGGGTGAGCGTAGTTCCCGGGTAGAACCGGGAACCGGAGAATTGAACCGGAGGTTCCGGTTCGGTTCCCGGTTCCCTTTTTCTGGGAACCGGCGGTTCCGGTTCGGGTTCCGATTCCTATGGGAACCGGAACCGAAACCAAAATCGGAACCGGAACCAGCACGGGAACCGGAACCGGAACCGAACCGGTCCGGTTAGGGCTAAGAAAACCCCAAATCAGTCCGGTTAGGGCTAAAGAAACCCCAAAATCAAAAATTCACTCTCACTTCTTCCACACGACACTTTTAGTTTTCACTCACAGTTCTCTCTTCGCCCGTCCGTTCTCCACCTCTGCTTGATGCCCCGCTGCTCTCCCTCGACGCCACCGCCGGTCGCCCTCGACGTCATCGCCGCCGATCTCGCTCGAGGGTCGAGGCCACCTCCGCTCGATCTCGACGCCACCGCGACTGACCTCTAGCTTGCCGTTTGCCCTCGACGCCACGGTCGCTCGCCCTCGACGACACCGCTGCTGACCTCTAGCTCGCCGCTTGCCCTCGCCGCCACCGTCATTCGCCCTCGACGCTACCGTCGCTCGCCCTCGACGCCACCGTCGCTCGCCCTCGACGCCACCGCTCGCGACCCCGCTCGAGGCCACCTCCTCTCGCCCTCGACGGCACCGCCGCTGACCTCTGGCTCGCCGCTTACCCTCGACGCCACCGTCATTCGCCCTCGACGCTACCGTCGCTCGCCCTCGACGCCACCGTCATTCGCCCTCGACGCCACCGTCGCTCGCCCTCGACGCCACCGTCGCTCGCCCTCGACGCCACCGCTCGCTGACCCCTGCTCGAGGCCACCTCCTCTCGCCCTCGACGGCACCGCCGCTGACCTCTGGCTCGCCGCTTACCCTCGACGCCACCGTCACTCGCCCTCGATGCCACCACTTGCTGACCCTTGCTCGAGGCCACCTCCGCAAGACAAGTTTGAGGTAGATAGGTTCATCTACAAGACAAGTTTCTCTTTGGAATTTCTGGTTATACATTGAACATTTTCTCTTGAGGATTTCTCCCTTTGGCTAGAGAAACAAAGAGTTTGGTTGCACTCCTCAGTTTACTTATTCACTTTTTTTAATGTGTTATGCTGTACTTGGTGGCAAAGGCCAAGTGGAGGTTTGCAAATGAAGGCAACTTTGATCTTGTTATATATTAATAGTGAAATCCTAAAAAAGTTTCGAGTCTGAAACTAGATCAAACTTTTAGGTGAGTAGCCAGCCTAAAACAACTTAAGAAAAGCTTTAATGATGCAAAAATTGCTCAATAGCTTCGTTCTCACCATATGTGTTGCTTGGCTGTTGTACTGTATTTCAATGATGATAACTATTTTCACCTATCAAGTGTCATTCTTGCTAGAAATAGGTGGTTTTGGGTTCTGCATATTGTTTAAAAAAAAAACACACACACACACTAGAAATATGAATAATGGCTTTCTTTCACTTGGTTAAATGAATTTTCGTTTATGTTCTCATGCTGCCTCTTTATCTTATGGTAATGATGGAGTCTCGGGCTAAACTTTTTATAATAGAGACAATCAAAAGGTTCATCAGGTAGAAACATCATTGCTTCTAAAATATGTTTTCTTAATACTTTTTTTAATCTTTTATGCATGTAATAGATTTATATAAATGAAATAGCATGATTGTTCGTTTAGTTTTGTTCAATAGACATACCATCTCTTTTGGTGTTTTCCGCACCTCTCTCTTCCTCAGCATAACGGGTGAACTTTCTTGCGGTGGCAGCTCGCCCGAATTGTTTTTTCTTCTTTTGACAAAAGGAATTCTGTTTGTAGTATACTCATTATGAATATGTACTTAAGTAAGTGTTGATCATCACTTTGTTATAGGAGTTCACATCTATTATTTTCTGTGAAACTTTGTCAGGTATCCAGATCTATAGGAGATGCGTACTTGAAGAAGCCCGAGTTCTCTCTTGATCCTTCTTTTCCATGGTTTCACCTTGCTGAGCCCCTTCGTAGGCCTGTGCTTACAGTCGAACCGAATTTTAGTGAGATATCAGTCCCAGAGCTGTCAGTTAGGCTCTTTCTCGACACTGTCGGACCATCAAATTTCAACATCACCTGTAGATTTTAGTGACACAGCTTTGCAATCTTTCTGGTTCAAAGGTAGGTGATGAAATGAACAGACTGAAATTGGTCTACTTTCCTATGGTTCGTGCTGTATTATGTTTCTATACAGCATTGTATGCTGTATTTCAACATAATAGACTTAGCTTATTTATAAAAGTGTTGTATTATGTTTCTATACAGCATTGGTATGCTGTATTATACTGTGTTAACATTGTTCTCAACTAAATAGATTATATTCTGTTCTTGTTGTGTAGTGCAAAGTTAATGTATCAAGATAACACATCAATGGACGTGGAGGGACATGAGGAGATGACTCCGATCACGGAATTGGAGTTTTCTAGCCATGAAAATGAAGAAGAGGCACCCCTTACCACGAGTGCCACAAGTAAGGCTGGTTCTCATCTTCCTCATGATAAGAAATATACATCAGAATGCTGGAATCATTATACGAGAATCAATGATAATGATGGAAAAACAAATCAAGTGAAGTGCATTCATTGTGGGACCATGCTTAAGTATCGTGTTACTAATGGTACTTCTGCGATGAGGAAGCACTTGACCACATGCAGGAGGTTTCCCCATAATGTAGATAAGAAACAGAAATTCTTTGCACCACGTAATGTAGACGTGGCTGGCAAGGCAGGAGGAGATTCTAGTGCTGGTAGTGTCTTATCGACATGGGCGTTTAATCAAGAACGTTGTAGGTGGATGCTTGCTCGGTTCATCATCATTGATGAGCAACCTTTTTCTTTGGTTGAGCGTGTTGGATTTCGTGAATTTGTCGGTGAGTTACAACCTCTCTTCAAACATATATCACGTTTCACAATGGCAAAAGATTGCATGAAGTTGTATTTAGATGAAAGAACTTCTTTGAAGAATTATTTTCGACAGATTAATTCTAGGATCGCACTCACAATTGATACATGGAGTTCCATTCAAAATTTGAATTATTTGTGTCTCACTGCACACTTTATTGATGAAAATTGGAAGTTGCATAAAAGAATCATCAACTTTGTGGTGATGCATAGTCACAGGGGTAGGGAGATTGGGAGAATGGCGGAGAAATGCATTGAAGAGTGGGGAATTGAAAAGAAGGTGTCCACAATCACTGTGGATAATGCTAGCTCGAATGATGTTGCAATTAACTATTTGAGGGATAAATTTTCCAAAGAAAAGTCGTTGACATTGGATGGTAGTGTTTTGCACATGAGATGCACAGCTCATATATTGAATTTGATTGTGAGAGATGGCTTGACTACGGTACGTGACTCCATTGCAGGTATCTGGAATGTGGTTAGATATGTAAAGAGTTCTCTCGCGAGAGCCAATACATTTCAGTCTTGCATTAAGAGTGAAAAGATCACCTATAAGGGTTCGGTAGTTCTTGATGTTGCCACTAGATGGAATTCTACTTATCTCATGTTAGACACCGCCATAAAGTTCAGAAAAGCTTTCCAAAGAATGGAAGACGACAATTTATCTTTTGTAAGTGAGCTGAATCATGAAACTCCTAGTGATGATGATTGGGAAAATGCTATTATTCTTTCAGATTTTCTAAAAGTATTCTATGATGCCACCAATCGGATGTCGGGGAGTTCATATGTTACTTCAAATGATTATTTTGAAGGAATAGCTCTTTTGTATAGATATTTGAAAGATGTGGTCAATACTTCGGATCCTAGGCTTCAAGATATGGGTGTGAAAATGAAAGAAAATTTTGATAAATATTATGGAAGCTTGGATAAAGTGAATATGATGGTGTTGATTGCGGTTGTGTTAGATCCTAGAGCCAAGTTGAATTATGTGACTTTCTTGTATGGACAAATTTATGATGATGAATTGAAAGTTAAAGAGACGCATTACAAGGTGAAGGATGCATTGGAGCGTTTGTATGAATTTTATGAGCAATCTTCTCTTATTTCAAGTGATCGAAATTTGGTGGCCATAGTTCGGGTGCAAGTAGTAGTGCTTCCAATGTCGATTCGGGTGGTAGTGAAGGAATAAAGAAGTATGACGCCCAAGCTTAAAAGAAAATGTTTTTATACTTGAATGAACAAGGGTGTGATGACAACAAGTCCGAGCTTGATGAGTATCTTCAAGAAAAAAATGAAAAGGATCTTGATCTTGACCTTTTGATGTGGTGGAAGATTAATGGCTCAAAATATAAGATCCTTTCTTTAATGGCTCGAGATATTTTGTCCATTCCCGTAACTACCGTTCCTTCTGAGTCAACTTTTGGTACATCGGGTCGTGTGCTTGATGGCTTTCGAAGTTCTTTAACTCCCAAAGTAGTGGAAGCTTTGATTTGCACTCAAGATTGGTTGAGAGCCATTCGTGTACCGATTGATGTTGAGGAGTGCATCGATAATGCAGAAAAATTTGTGTTGGGTAAGTGACATTGTTTATATCTTTATATATTGTAATTCTTTTTGTATATCTATAAGTGAATATTTTATTTAATTTCTTATTCTTTTTTTTTTTTTATAGATATGGATGGTCTTAATGCGTAGATTATCGCTGGTAAATAGAGTTTATCACTAGGAGGATGCCTTGCATTGAAAAGTAAAGCATAGCTTTTATTTTAGCTTTCAAGAGATAGTATGAACCAAATATAACTGTGTTGTATATCTTTTTTATGTTTCAAGAGCAGTAGGTCTTATGCGAGCCAAGTGAAGGTGCTGGTGTGGAATCAGAATTCTTGTCTTATTTACAGTCTTACTTTTTATTTGATGAAATCACCTTGGGATTGTATTATTATGAAGGCAAATATGGTTACTTTCTTGCAACTTACAGGGCTGTGTCTCTGAATGATTTGTCAATAATCTATCCACATCCATTATATTACAAGGCATCTAAAAGACGTGATTTTTCTGAATGCAGGAGCAAGGATTTGTAAGGAATGGACATGCTGATAAATGGGAAAGGGTTCACCAAATTCGAGATAAGTTTGAATATGATAGAGAGAGAATCTGTGCAAAAAGATGGCTCCTCCTCTTGTTAGTTGTTACGTTACTCTCTCGAGAACCCGAAATACGAGTATGTTGCCTTAAGAAATATCAACCTCATTGTCCAAAGGCGGCCTACTATTCTCGCCCATGAAATTAAGGTTGGTCCATTTAGTCTTGCCAACTCTAAGTGACCCATATTGGGTGCATTATGAGTAAGAAAGGCATGCTTATTGATCTCTCTCATTGCCAGGTGTTTTTCTGCAAGTACAATGACCCAATTTATGTGAAGATGGAGAATTTAGAAATCATGATAAAGCTTGCTTCGGACAGAAATATTGACCAGGCATGGAAACTGAAGAGCATTTAACCTGTTGAATTTGCTTGTTTACTCAAAATGGTTAATTTTATGTTGTCTTATTAACTAAATGTTGCAGGTTCTGCTGGAATTCAAGGAGTATGCTACGAAGTAGATGTCGATTTTGTTAGAAAGGCAGTCCGTGCTATTGGTCATTTGTGAAATCAAGTTGGAGAGAGCAGCGGAGCGATGCATCGGTGTTTTGCTGGAGCTGATTAAGATTAAAGTCAATTATGTGGTTCAAGAAGCCATTATAGTTATTAAAGACATATTCAGAAGATATCCTAACACGTTAGTCTCGATATCTGTAATTTTTGGAGTATGTGAACTGAAAAGCAGTTCCATTCATCTCTTAATTCTGTTTTCAACTTTTTTATGTTCTACAACTATGAGTCCATTATTGCTACCCTATGTGAGAGCTTAGACACTCTCGATGAGCCAGAGGCCAAGGTACTCTTTAAAGTATCATTACTCTTTTAGTGTACCAACCATGTTATATGGACACTATACATTTAAGCTTCCTTGATTCATTCTACTCAAACTTTAACCACCTTGTGCCTCTCCTTTTTTCACTTGGCAAGCATCAATTATTTGGATTATTGGCGAATATGCAAAAAGAATTGACAATGCTGATGAGCTGCTAGAGAGCTTTCTGGAGAGTTTCCCTGAAGAGCCTTCACAAGTCCAGTTGCAATTATTGACAACGACTGTCAAATTATTTTTGAAGAAGCCAGCTGAAGGCCCGTAGCAAATGATCCAGGTTTGACCTCCTCCATATTTATATGTATCGACATGTCTGCCTATCGTCAGTTCATTTGTTTTGTTTGTCAAAGTTTGGATATGTTATTTGAGATGCTGCCTGTAGTTGTTCCTCATTCATTTTGAGCTCATCATTGCTGTTTGGTGACACCTTTTTAGCACTCCCCTAGCCTTGTAAGCTGAATCATGTTCGTGAAATACGAGTCATGGACATAGTTGCTTTGGCGATATAACCCGGGAACAAAAAGAGTGATAGACGAAATAAGTAAAGCGAGTGTTAAGATCTGAACTCATGCTTTGACACCATGTTAGGCATGGGGTCTATCCCTTTTTTTGAAGTTTGTGGGACTACCAGTTGCTTTTTGGGAAACTTCCTTGTTTGAATCTCTCCAATCTCGTCAACTTCCTCTCCATTCATAATCAGCTGTTAATTTAATGCCAAATCTATGTGTGATAAGAATTTCGAAGGCATTTAATTATCCAATTTATGCCTTCATATAGCAAATTAAGCTTTGAAGTAAGTTGGTAGGTCTGACAATTGTATGGCTGAATTATCCATATTTGCTTTGTCATACAGAAGTTCCTTATTTAGCATGTAGGAGGTTTGGCATATTCCTTGCATTGCAATCCAAAATGCAAAAGGAAGCCCTTCTGTTGGTTGACTTTTCATTATTTACTTTCAAGAGAAATGAGAAACGTCAAGGGAATGGGAAAAAGGAAGCCCTGCCATTGTCTCTTTTTGGTGATGAAGATTTGGGGAAAGAAGATACAATAGTTCAAGGTGACAGTTTCATCAAAGAACCTACACCTGATACAAGAGATAGAACTAAACTAACTTCAGGAACATCCATCACCGATCTCATATCAAGTACGTACGGTGAATCCATGCGAGTACTCGCGCAGCCGACATTAAGAAGCTGAGTGAGGGTGCACTGAATACCACCTAGACAAATTCGGAACCAGATTCAGCATTCAAAGAGGATGACTTTGATGAATGGGATTTTCAAGGTGGCTATACACCGAGAGGAGATGAACCTCAAAGCTTTGGCACAAGCACTCCATGGCTCGATGTTGATGGGTCGAATCCTCAAGTTTTGACTTCCCTCAAGGAGTTTCTCCTGGTTTGGAGATGATCCTCTTTGCTGTCTTCTTTCTTTTATTTCTTTTGCCACCTTTCTTCACATGGGTAGGTTAAGTTTTTCTTCTCCGATTCCTTTTATGTGCATTTGAAATATTTTATATTTTTTGTCCTGGTTTTTCTTAATTTTCTTTTTATACTTTGGTTGCATAAATCAGTCTCTAAGTCAAATTTGACTACAGAAAATCGAAGCACTTCGAAGTTTCTACATGCATCCATATATCCAAAAGAGTTTCTGTACTTGTAGAGCGAGAGGACTTCTACGGAATGTTATGGATGAGAATGATGGTAAAGTCTTTTCTGTTATCTACTAGCATGTGTTTTTAAGGTCTTAAAAATATTTGACTTTGCAGGTTTAAAGGGAGGAGAAACTCTCGTGTTGGTTCCTCTTGTGGTGCCAGTGTTTGGTGCGATCACCAAAATGGGCAGATCATTTGCAGCACGGTAAAATGTAAAGCAGATGGAGAAGAATCATAAAGTTTGGTCAATGCTGGTCAATCAAGAGTGCTAGTGTGACATCCTCAAATTCGAGCCCTCTGAATGACGAGTGAAAGTGAATTTCGTCAATACATTGTTGATTGATCTCACTCGGAATTGATCATTCCTGAGATACTGACCTTGAGGGGAAAGGCTAATGAAGACAGAACCCGTACGACTAAAGAACTCGACTGGGAAAACGACTTGACCGTGAGACTTGTGTGAGGATGATCCTGTAGATAGGCAGGCCGATTCTAAGGACGACTAGAAGTCGATTCGCGGACGTAACATAATGGAACGACGGGTGATTCCGTTTACCGTTATAGAACCCGCGAACGACCCTATGTCAATCCTCAGTGATCGTGTACTTTGAAATAAGAATCTATCCTCCATAATTTCATGCAGTCAAGGACATCCATGCGTCGAGATGTCTTGAACGTGGTTTGGCACGAGTCGGTTACGCGTGAATCCTCGAAGCCGCCCGTCAGTCTGAGTTGTAACCAAAATGGCATTAAGGCGAACTTGACATGGCAAGAGAACTTAGGATTGGACTTCGAATTGTCAGAAATGTCTGGGACGGACTTTGGATGAAGCTACATCAAACAGTCGACAAAACCAGTTAGGCCGAGCAATTGAAAAAGGGACTTTGGGACCGAGGAAGCAAGCCCGTGAGGACGTGGGCCGGGCCAAACCAACTATTCATCTTCTAAGCCCATGGGCCAATTCTTAGCATTTTCAAGCCCAACCAATTTCCAAGCCCATTCCTATTCATGGCCAAGCCCAATTCCTAGGTCCATCCACCAATTTCAGCCCAAGGACAGAATGGTAATTGTGCAATGTGAAATGACCAAAATACCCCTAGTTGTAGGGAGAAAAAGGCTAGAGAAGAGAGAGAATGTAATGTCATCTTGCATGGGGAATTGAAGTGGTCATTTAATGGCTTTAATGAGGAGTGCAACAGCTCTCCCATCACCCTCTCTCTCCCTCATTCGGTCCCCATCTTGAACGGAGCTTTCTCTCTCCTCGTTTTCCCTCTCTTCCAGTTTCTGCTCCAGCCGACCTCTCTCCAAAGACCGGAGTTGAAAGTGGTCCTCCCGGTTGAATCAGAGAACACTCTACCCATCACCGTGACGAGGAGATCCAGCCCGTTCCAACAAGCCTAACCACTCCCCGAAAGGAGCCTCCGACTGTCCCGAAATCGAGCGACAAGCCACCGGTCGTCGGACCGCCTAGTTCCGCCCTGCTTCGCCTGTTTCGACTTTGCAGCCCGTTTTCTCCCATTCCAGCCCTTCCTTTGCCCATCCCAACCACCCAAAAGATTCCCAAGACCCCCAGGAGCCTCCGGTTGTCGACCAACCCCCTCGCCGAGCTCCGGCCAATCCGTTCAACTCGGTTTCTCCTCCGGCAGGCTGTTTTTCGGTGTTTTCCGTGGGAGTCCGAGCGTGGTTCTTTGTGTTGAGCTTGGGACCGCATTGGATCGTCGTTGTAGAGGTCCCGGTGCATAGCCACCGTTTTCGCCGCCGCGTCGGTGCCTCCGACCCACTTAACGGGTGAGTTTAGCTCCTAATCCTTCGTTTAGTGCCTAAACTTGCTTAGGGTTGGTTTAGTTAGATTTAATTCTAGTTTAAGTGATTTAATTGTTGTATTATTTAGGTGGTTAGATGGATGGATTAGATTAATTCTTGCTTTACTTGCTTAATGTGGTTTATGTGGTTAATTAAATGTTTGGCTTTAATTAATTGATGGTTGCTTTAATTAATGCTTTTAATGATTTATGAATTTAATTTATAGTTTATTAAATTCTGGAATTTTACTGTTCATGAGACACTATTCACGGTTTACTGTTCACGAGGTACTATTCACGATTTACTGTTCACAAAACACTGTTCATCCGAGAATGAAAAGTGTCTAATTTCATGTGTGTTTAATCCTATAAAATGATTGGATGTGTTATTGCATAAACATCCACATGAATTCAGTGATGAGTGTGGAACTAAGTGAAATTGGAGAAGTTTTGGTATTTAACTTGAAAATACCCGGTGTCGGCTTTTGGCACCGTATTTGGTTTATAGGACCATTTTGAATCGATTGATTGATTGGATTGAGTGAGTTTATGAGTATGTGGGGATTTATCCCAAAATTGATCAGTGTCGGTATTCATTTAGAATATGACTGTGAGAGGTTGTGAGTTGATCCTCGAAAGCCGCCAAAGTATGGCTGTGCCAGTTGGGCCAAGATTTGCCACCGAATTTGGAGTCGGTCGCGCCCGTTGGGCCGTAAATTGCCACCTGATAAAGGTCGCGCCCGTTGGGCCGTAAGTTGCCACCTGACAAAGGTCGCGCCTGCTAAGGCCGTAATCTGCCACCTATTGAAGGTTGCGCCCATTGGGCCGTAATTTGCAACCTAAAGTTAGGTCGTGTCCTTTGGACCGTAATTTGTAGCCAAGGAATTTGGTAGGCGTGCTCGTGGAGCCGTGAGTAAGATTTAAGACTGAATAAGTGAGACGACCAGGGAATGGTCGGATTGACATGTAATCGCGAGTCGATTGATCGATAGCTGGATCTGAATTGATGCATTGATGTGTGAAATTGTTATATGCATTAATTATATGCGTGAGTGAATCACATCGTTTATGGCATATACGCATGAATCGATAACGTGCAGAGTGTGGCAATGGCCAGGTGAGATCGCTTGTGACGTGACTCGTGTGTGATTGATGAACTGCATCATCTAATGGCCATGTGCATTGCTTGTATTGTGCTGAGTTATAACGTGCAGGGTATGGCATACCGGGTAAGGTTGTATGCGAATCGATTGTTGGTTGTTGCTTGTGGTGGGGTAGTTCTGGATAGATACCCTGGGTTGACTTGGTGTACTAACCGGGGCTTAAGGGTGGAACTTACTGAGATTTATATCTCACTGGTTATTGAATAACCATTTTCAGGTCTCTAGTGTGAAGAGCCAAGAGCTTGAAGCGGAAGGGTCAGGAGCATAGGTGGCTCAGTAGTTCTTTATGACATAGACCTTCTGTATAAGCTTGAAGTGTTTATAAAAGTGTATTTGATTTGAAATTGGTTGTCCTGCTTTTCTATCCCATGTTTGTTGTTGTCAGGGGATTAGTGAATTCGCTTCCGCATGTGCAATAAAATGAAAAGGGTCGGCGACGAGTCCTGGGAACGTCGCAAAATTCTATCGACCACCGAGGGATGTGCGCATGCTCGAGGTTCGGGGCGTGACAGCTAGGGATGTCCCTAAATGATGAAGTGGAAGGAGAGATACTCTATTTTCAACGTAGATTGCTTGGCAATGCAATTGCTAGAAAACAATTTAGTGGTTTGTTTTTCTTCTCCTTTATCTGATTCATTACTTGGTTTGATTATGAACTTTGTTTTTTCTTTCATATATCTTTATCAATTATGGAACCATGACCTTGACTAACTGTTTCCTTTCTGGAATACGCACGCAGATGATTTGATTAATAAGATTAGAAGGGATCTGCCACAGGAGATTGATTTAGTCAGGTCATGGTCAAGTATGGGATATTGTGCTTGTCAACAAATATCTTGGTGATCTCCGAGTGGCAAAGAAGTTGGGTAGGAAGGAGTGGAAGCACAAAGAAGCCCAGGCTGTTCTTGTTGTTGCTACTGCTGCTGTAGCAGCTTCATCTAGGATTTCTTCACTTAGGAAAGATTTGCTTGATGGATCAGCAAATCAGGAGGTTATTGGCATTGTCTTAGAAATTACTTTAATGGTCAACGAAGGGGAAAATGATGGTTATTTTGGTTATAATCTTCATTCTTCATTATAATTTCTTGTCTCTGCAGAATTTGGGGAAACTCAACACTACTAGTGGAAGGGTTGGTTATTGTTCTCAACTTATGGCACGAGCAAGGGAGATAGTTCCTAAAGTGGGTGTCTACAAGGATTCACTGGAATGGCATTCTGGGTGACTTCCTCACCCATAAGAATGCATCACCAATAGGTCATGGTAAAGTGTTGCCCCACATCGCTTGAATATGGATTTTGGATGGGCCTTATTTACATGTAGTTTCACTCTACCTAAATGGTTCGCTTTTGGGTGGGACAATTTAACATAGTATCAGAATCAATTTTCCATTGTTCAAGGAAGGATATGTTAGATAGATACTCATGTAAGTTTACACTGATTCTATATCTTTGTTTTCAGTTACACTGCCTGGAGAAGAGTGAGAGTCAAATAACAAAGAAGTTGATATACTGCGCCGATCATAGGTTAGATTGGTTCCCCTTGTCTACATGTTTTAATTCTCTGTTTCAATCTCATGTCCAAAGCCGTTTTGTTAAGTCTATTGTCTAGAAGATTTAACAACTATGGTCTATTTGAGTTGTGATGTGTGCTCATTCACTTCTCAGAGAAATGAAGAACCAGTGTCTCATCGTCCAAAGGGGCCAACGCATCATTCTCTTCAAGAAGTGATTAACATGCGTAATTTGGAAGTAATTTTCTACTATAACAACCCCTTCTAGTTGGAGACCTTTTTTCTCTACTTTACATATTGATGGTCATAGTAGTGTTTTACAGATTTCTTCTTTTCTTTTACAGAAACAAAATGATTCTACAATTTTTACTTCATTAAAGGAACGGCTTCACCTCTTACAAGTACGTTTGCTCCTCCAATTTTTATCATTGCATTTTGCTTGATGTGTCTTTCATAATGGCTAATATTAAATTACAGTTTCAGAGGACAGAAAAGCATTGAATATGTTTCAGTAAATCTGGTATACATGGATGGGGACTCTTTGCTCGAAGAAATATTCAGGAAGGAGAAATGGTACTTTCTTGTGAAAAGTACCTCATTATTTGCATGTTATGCTTTAGTTGGACGGAAATGCCGTATTTGTCATCATGCTTTTCATTTATTCTTGGAAATAGAGGACATGATAAAAAGAGACAAGTACAGCGATTTATATTCTCAATGTTTTTCGTTTTTTCATTATCATAAAGAGTGGACTTTCTGTGGAGGCCTTAGAAGATTGGGTACATCTTATTTATGTTTTGCTATTCCCTAAGACCTGTCTCCTCTGCTATGGTGTGCTCTTTTCAGCTCTATCTGAGAAATCATATGAGAGTACTAGTGCCATATGCCTATTTAAAAGTGACATGAGATTGACACTAGACTTGTTCGTTTATAGGTTGCTGAATACCGCGGTGAGCAGGTGAGATGCAATGTGGCAGATCTTAGAGAGGCAACTTACTGCAGAGAGGGAAAAGATTGTTATGTAAGACTAAAATTCCTTCTTGTGTGCACTGCAGTTTGCCCTTTCATTTTAGTTTTAAGAAAATTCAAGTTTGACTTACAACTGAGCTCCAGCCTTGAGCGGTTGAGCCTACCTGATGGAATTTTTGCATTCGTACAGTTCTGTTTGATTATAATATATTTGAGAAGTGTTCACTTGGATAGTTCTAGTGTCAATAATAAATGTATGACATGGTGTGCTCTGTTACATAAGTAGAGTATTGCCCATCATGTTTGTGCTCTTCTAAAGCGAAATGTGTTCAAGATCTCCATCACTATTTTCACATTTTAATTGATCCATGTTCTCGTTGCTTGCTGAGGATGCATAGTGCCTGTGGGTTCAGGAAGTGTGTTTCTTCATGATTTTCCCTCCCAAAGCTTTGTCTCTTTGGCTCATCAGGTTCATTGATTAGCATTGAAATCATGATCTACATTATCTGTCAGTTTGTCTTCTAAACATGATAAGACATTGTGCAGCTCTTCAAGATCGGTGAAGAACTTGTAATCGATGCCACAAATAAAGGGAATATAGCTCGGCTAATTAATCATTCGGTAAGCTCCAATAGAAGCATTTTTTTAACAAAAAATGAAAAAAAAAAAAAAAGAACCTGTTGGAACCTGTTGGAACCTGGAATCGACCTCGGAACCTGTGACAGGGTAGGTTCCAGGTTCTTGGTTCTGACGGGTAGGTTCCAGGTTCCAAGCGGAACCTGTGAGGAACCAGGAACCGCTCAACCTAGTCGGCACCCCTGAGGTAATTCTAGAATTATTATAATTTTTTTTTATGTAATCATTGGTACTATACCTCATTTTCAAAGTCATTACATGCATCTTTATCTGAAATATTGATGCAGATTTCGATATTCGGGACATATATGGGTCTAAAGACCAATGTATAACATTTTATGCAACAATTACTCTCCCCTGCCATCTTTAAGAGTTGACAGAATTTTGAATTCGAAAAATTGGTTTCTTTATTTACCAGTACACATACTCACCAGAAAGAGTCGTAAGGGTCTTTCTTCTTCACATCAATGATGTAATGAATACATGAAATACTTTCTTCGTGTTTTCTTTTTGCAGAGTCTCCAAGTAACGATGATCAGTTATGCGGAAAATTTGAGAGTAGTTGTGCGAGCTGAGCAAGGGTTCATAGATTCTGAGTTGTACACCCGCTCCCTGCATGATGCTTTGGACATGGTCCTTCATGATGCATGTGGGAAGCAATAGAGATCATTTCTATTCCTATCCTTCCATGGTTCAATGCCTTCTTATGAAACCCTATTTTTTCCTCTTATCTTTCGTTATGAAGATCTTGTTAACGAGACCAAATCTAGAAATCGAGTCTTGGGAGGCTAAATTATTAGTCTACATTGAGTAAGTGTAACCGTTGAGTTCTATGGTGAGAACTCAATAGAGTCTGTTTCACTCGGAATTAGCAAAATACCTTGCACTAAAGATGAGTCTTTCGTGACTGAGTTATTCTTATCTTTATGATGAACTCTATGTGGTTGAGAAAGTTTGTTTGGTTAATTCAGATCACCATATTTTACTGTTATGATGTAGATTGTTAGTACATGTTCAAATAAATGGAACGGACAATTGGTTGAATGGGTCCACAGGTAGTTTTCCACAGACTATCCACCTAATCCCTACAATCCACCTAATCCCTAGAATCCACGGAGAGTCATCGTACACGAAGCCACAAGGATGACCAGAAACAAGGGAACATTTTTCATGGGACAACATGAATTTTCACTTACATTTTACAGCTTTAAATTACATCTCTTTCACAATTAAGTCACCATGTCGGTTGTTTCCTTGCATTCTCCATCACCATTAATACAAAATAAGGAGCGTTTCATGGTCCAACATCTCTACGGAGTGAATGAAAGCGTGAGTGAGACATTTGATGGAGAAATATCCCGAATGGTACCTTCCCATCAATAAATATCTCCATCTATTGCAGTGAATGCACCTAATGGAACCTCGAATGCTAAGATCTTCAAATGATATTCGTCCACGACGACAATGCAACATTAGCTAAACATCTTAGAAATTGTATCGTTCCTGTATGCATGACCTATTTCCTCTTCTTTGGCCGACATATTTATACACACACGACCTTACTAACACTTTTGTAATAATTTTCTGGTTCTTAGTGATCGAGTTATTTTTAGGGTTTGTTTGTTCAAAGAAAAACTATCTTCAAGAAATTGTCTTTTGCCTTTCCAGTATTTAAATAACGGAAAACTAATCGACATGCGGAAAATGTTTTCCGTAGACAAAAATAATAAGTTTAAATTGGGGGAAAATAACTTTCCTTTATAACAAGAAGGAAATAATTTTTTCCAAGCCACCAAATAAATGGAAATTAATCACTTTCCTTGTCTCACATTAGATAGGACATCCCCTGTGAATCGACTCGCAAATGATGATTCACCTGTAAATGGCTATCCTTTTGAGTACTCGCCTTGATCAACATGGAGTGAATTGCATGTGTTAGAAAAACTCCGTCTTTATGATTTTTTTCAGTACACCTGTTTCACTTCCATATAAAATATGTCCAACGTATAGCTACTTATAACTACCAACTCTTTATTATCCCAACTAATTCCTGTAATGTACGGAGAGTCATGGTACACAAAGTCACAAGGATGGCCAGAAAACATAAAGAAACATTTATAGATCCTCAACACTCTTAGATAGGAAATATTACAAGTCCTGTCCAATTGAGTAGAAAAAAGAAGGGAATATTACAAATCCTGTCCAATGGAGTTGAAAAAAGAGTATGATGGCCTCGAGCCAGTGACCCCTTTGGGTCTATACTTCAACAGCAAAGTGTTGTGGCTTCCTTTTCTTGGCATTTTGGAATCCGAAATTCCAATCGATGACTCCCAAACTACGTCGCTGATCAAAGATGTTTTCCTCTTAATCAATCCATGCTTCTCTTCGATCATGGTATGTATGTGTGTACTCTATGCATGTATATTAACCATTGATGGGATTGATATATGGGTAACTAGTGTTTGTCAAGTTTAATGCGTGCATGAACATATATCTTGAATAAATAAACCCTAATTCACTGCACATACTTAAATATTATTTTGGTTTTCTTTTGTCTTGGATATTTGATGGGAAAGAAGGGAGGAAGAAAATGGAAGAAGATGGAAGTGAATGTGGACTTAGATCAGCCACGTAGTTTGGGAGTCATCGACTGGAATTTCTAATTCCAGAATGCCAAAAATAGAAACCGACAACACTTTACTGTTGAACTATTGTGCCAAAGGGAATATTATCATTTGACTGTATGCATGATCACATATTTTGAATGAATAAACCCCAATTCACTGCACACACTTGGGAAAAGGATATCAAAAATGACATAACTTTTGTGTAACGTTTAGTTGAGTATCATAACTTTTTTTTATCATATGAATACCATAACTTCTTTTTTTCTGATCACTTGATTATCGTATAACTTTTCAATTAATAATTGGAATGCCGTTGCTTTTGAAAAATGTTCACCACAACTATCATGCCACATCAGATTTCCAACACTTGGGTTTACATCTTTAAAAATTTATGGCACTCAAATAATCGATTGAAAGTTATGGTACTCAAATGATAAAAAAAAAAAAAAAAAAAAAAAAAAAAAAAAAGAAAAGCTATAGCACTCAAGTAAGCATCATATGAAAGTTATAGTACTTGTGGTGTCATTTTCCCCACATAATTAGATATTATTATGGTTTTCTTTTGTCTTGGATAGGTGATAGGAAAGAAGGAGGAAGCAAATGGAAGAAGTGGAAGTGAATGTGGAAAACCGCGTACACGTCCCCGGTTTTTCCTCTCCAAAGGGTTCGTCATCTCCATGCAAGATTTGACTTCCTCAAAAGTAACATTTCACAAATAGCAATGCAAGCCATTGGCCAAACATTGTGGGAAATACATATTATCAGGTGTCCAACCAGTGAAGCATAAGGAACCCAAATTTTCAAGCTTCACCATGCCCTTCGGCTATTCTCTTTTGGGTTCTCTCGTGTCTTGCCTTCAAAAAGCTGACGGTCCTTCTCTTCCAGTAACGTTTCCCTCAGTCAATAAGGATGACAGAAGCATTACTTTGGGGTTGGAGTGGGAACACGGAGATTATCTCTGGTGGAGGAAGATGGTAACTCTTGGAGAGTTGAGCTCCTCTACTCAAGGATTGAAAGGTTCGTTTTGTTTTTTAGGCTTTGGAGTTAATGTTTATTATGTAGAAAGTAGAACTGGGACTTATTGGCAGAATCCCTTGAGTTGAACACCTTGACTAAAACTGCTTTTGTGAATTAACAGTTTCTTTTTTAATTTTTTTAACTTCATTTTTTGGAGATAATGTTTATCGTGCAGAAAGTAGAAGCGGTATTTATTGGCAGAATCCCTTAAGTTTATTGAAGTTACGTGGACACTGCTTGAGCTTTGATACCCTTTTTCTTGCGAATTATGCCTTTAGATGGAATCACATGATTTCTTTTTTAATATTGAAGCATACTTGTTACCTCTTTAATATGGCGTACGAGAATAACTAGTGTTACTAATTTTTTGACTTATGTGATCACGTTTTCCTTACCTGCAAATACTGTTTTCCGGGCAAAACCTTCGGAAAAAATCATCCTTTTGATTTAAGATTGTCTCTAGGAATGACAAAATCTGCTGCTACTGTTGGTGTTTCGTGCTTTGAGTATGCTCTTTTGATTGGTTGCTTTTTTGCAGGCATAATGGCAAGCAGAATAGCTGCCGAAGTGGCTTATGGTTCGTCCGACCTTCCCAAGATTTGGAGGCTTTCATTCATGTAACTTCGGGTCAAGTCAACAATAAAAGCATTCTGCCGAAGTGGCTGATGGTTAATCCAACCTTCCCTAGATTTGGAGGGCTTTCATTCGAGTAATTTCGGGTCAAGTCAACAGTAAAAGCTGAAAATCCACATCTATAGAAAGAGAAGGATGATGGGACTTATCCTACAAATGTCTCATTCCGTTTAGCGAATTTTGATATTGGACGCCGTTAGCTGTTTCTAGTTTCTTATCTCGTTACTCATGTTGTGGACCACTATTTGGGGAATTTTATAAAACATGGCTTATGAACGTGACCATCGAAAGTCGCTGCCGGAATTATCTCACTGCTTTTCTGATTGCTTAAACTTGGTACCTTGTTTATTGAAATTATGACGGTTTTCTGAGTATGTGTTGAGGTGTAATTTATACTTTCCATTGCCATAGCCACCAGTAGACTTTTATAGTTTGAGCTATATTTTATTAGTCGTTTGGACTTGAGCTCATGAATAGTTATTGGATATATATAATTTCTTTCTCTTTTGATTGAAAGTTGTAACAGAGAGATGTGAGTTGCTAGTTATAAATAAATCATCTGTTGAATATAGATTTAGTTTAAGGGTGAACATAAACCTTGTGTCGATTTTTCTTTCGTGCTCTTACTCTCTAGTTCGTTATGTTTGAGCGTCCAATCCTAATAGTTTGGCATCAGATCTTCTCTCTTTGATCCTTCGTGACTAAGTTATTCTTATATTTATGATGAATTTCACGTGATTTAGGAACTCCATATGAAGACAATAAAATAAATGGAATAGACAACTGATAAAACCAATTTACATGTAGTTTTCTACATTGTTCTGTGGTTTCTTATGAAGATGTGGAAACTCTATTGGTTTGTAGGAAAATTTTTTACTGAAAAACATTTTTTCGTTATCTTTTGCTTGCTTTGGGAAAGTAAACTGGTCACGAGTCAATCCGAAAATTAAAGTTTAAAAATAAGAAAAAAAAACTTCCTAATCTAAAAGTAGAAACTATCTTTGGATTTCATGGGAAGTGCTCAACTTCATCCTAAACGAACAAATCATCGTAGATGATCTGCATCTTCCTCTCGGACCCTAATCGAGAAAGGCTCACGCCCCCGACTGCCTTTCCATTGATGGCGAAGCTCTTCTCGACGTTGAACTCTTCGCCCCTGTATCAGACATTGCCGTCATCACTACGAGCTCTGCCGTCGAAATGCACCTCAAAGATGGAGAGATCTAGGTATTCCTCCGTCTGTGGTCCCCACCCTGCTTAGTGACCTTTTGCAGCGCGAGGCTGGCCTCGTGAGCGAGAGCTGCCATGTCCGACGCCATGAGCCGCTTTTAAAGCTTGGGCTTGGGGAGAACGAAGCAGAATTGATTGGGTGGGAGCTCGTCATCGGCGGAGAGCAGGTATGCAGTCCTCGTAGTGTAACTTGCATATAAAGCATGAAGAGGACAAGAAGAGGAAGGAGAGAACTAGGATTGAGCAATCAGGCCAATTCAACCTGGGAACCAAACCAGACTGGTATTACTTGTGTTGCGAAAAGGCGAGCGATCGAACAATAATATAGACAGAAAAAGAAAATAAATCGGACACCAGATTTACGTGGTTCAGTCGTAAAGATTTACGTCCACGGGGAGAGCAGCAACGAATTTCACTATAAATCAAGCGATACAAGAAGATTACACACTCGAGTCACTCAAACACTCTCTCAGTGTTTCCCAAGCCCCAAATTACACCAAATACATCAATCTTTCTTGGATGTAAATCACGAATAAGCTTCGCAACATGAACAATACAAGACCCAAAGCCAAGCACCCAGCACCTATGAATGTCTCTCACGAACAAAACACCCACAGCACTCAGAGTAAAAACGGCGTGGCTTTCCTCCCTCTCAGCGGCGTGCAACTTCACGTGAATCCTTCGGCGGCTACTTTTTACGTAGGGTTTCAAGCGGCCACTAACCGACTTCACGCGCACGCCAAAGAAAAGGAAATTCGTGTGTGCCCAAGAAAAGTCAAATTCTTGACTTGGGCCCACCTATTGTCTACGTGTAGGGACTTCTTCATTGGGCGTGGAGTGTGCGTGCGTGCCCAAGGTCAAAACTTTGACCTTGGGCCCCACCAATAAACCAATCTTCGCATGAAGAGGAAATCCCGTGCAGGAGCTTCACGAGTTTCGGATTCCGCATAATTTCCGAAGAGGAAATTCGTATTTATTTTATTTTTATATTTCTTCTTTTATAAATCCATCAAAATCCAGTGAATCTCAAACTCGAGTCATAAATTAACAACTTGGCTAATTCAAACAAGGATCAATTCAATTTTCAGTTTTATGCGCGGACACCAACTTTAAACTGGTTTAAAACCAACCCTAAATTATCTCAGACATATTTCTTTCTAGTTCTCGGTTGTCTCTCTTCCCACAACTGTTGAAGAATATCTATCAGCAACATTTGTCACTGATGAACTCCGGTCAACTTGCAGACCAAAATCAACACTTTTCTGCGGTGTTCTATATCTTCTTGATCTCTTTACTAAGCATCGGCCTGAAGCACGACTTGTGCTTACTCTACACGCTTGCAAAAGGAAGCAGAATACTATTAGTGGATTGACATCAATCCCATGCGTGCCTTGCAACCAACCCTCACGTGGCAACAAGCCTTGTGTGCTGGGGACACCCCTTTTTACTTGAATATACAGAAATGGTCAAAACATTGTTGCAATTTTCATCCAAATTTGTTCAATTTTCTCAAAACATGTCTCACTTCGTCGTCTTGTAATCCCTTTCTTCTGCCACTTCTTTATGTTAAGTTTTCATGGCTTGAATGAAATTTGCTTATATAAACCATTTGTGCAATTAAATAAAAAAAAAACAAAAGAGGAAAAAAAAAAAAAAAGGCTGGTTCATGAGTCGATACTGGAAAAAGCTTGGAAAGGTCAGTAACCAGTTCCAAAAACTGGGAACCAGCTCTTACAAATAGGTTTCTACTTGGAGGACTCAAAACACAGAGGTAAGGATGCTATGCCTATCTTCTCATCTCTCTTTTCCTTCAAAAGAGTAGCAAGGATTTAACATCAGAAATGATGAAGCAAAAGCACGTGTAAACATGAAACTCTCAATTTCTAACAAATTTTCCCTCTCCAGTGACGTCTCATTAATCACAACCAGTGGGAAAAGAACATCTAGAATGCCAAAATTTGGCACGAGGGATACTTAGGTGCGAAAAGTTACAAAAGACACATAAACGTTACTTTCTTTGAAAAATTGGACATCTAAGTACCATGTCCGACAATCTTGATTAGAAATCCTACGTGGTAATTTATTATTAATATAGCTCAAATACATGATTTGTTGGAGAGCTAAGTCAACAAAGAAGAGACAAAATGACGTCATTTTTCCTTTTATTTGAATTTTAATATAAATATTAATTAAATTAAGTTTAAAAATAATTTTTAAGAGAAAGGGCGGGAGGAGTTGCAGAACGGTGAGGGCTGTGCAAGCCCTAGTCACCGTCAGCCCATTGTCGCTGAAAAGGTGACTCTAGTGAATCGGCTGCAAGGGCTTCCAAGCCCTAGCCCAGATCTAGGTTCGTCGGCCCTCACCAACTAGGCCAAGGGCCATCGCCCCCTTATTGCCGATCGGCCAAGGCTCGGCGATCTCAACCAACCCCCCCCCCTCTTCCCGACAATGATGGGGCGGTGTGATGGTGGCAGCGGCGGCGGCGGCGGCGAGGGCTATGCAACTCCTCCCCCTCCCCCTTTTTAAATTTTATTATGATAATAAATTTAATTTAATTAATATTTCAATTAATATTCAAATCTAAGGAAAAATGACATTGTTTTTGGCTTATATAGCCACGTCAGCGTGCAAAGCGACGTCATTTTGCACTTGTCTTGGCCAAATTTTCTCACCGTTGACACTTAACAGATCTATTTTGCTTTGATCTTGGCACTTAAGTGTATATTTCCGAACTTTTGGCACTCAAGTATCCTCTTGTACCAAGTTTTAGCACTCCATGTATCCTTTCCCCCACAACCAACCATATCCTTCATGTACGTGTGAGGTAGACAGAAAGAGAGGAGTTTGATAAACTCACTGCGAATTTGGTAAATTTACCATTTCTGACAGTGCGATCATTTCTAGGATTGAGAATGGAATGGCATGAGGACATAAACTTAGAAACCTAACCTTGCACAAGCCATGGTTTTCTTATTGAATCCCTAATTGCAAGAAAAGGAAGAAGAGAGAGATAAGAGGGAAGAAGTACACCATAAGTACCAAAACTTGACACGAAAAGACATTTAAATGCCAAAAATTAAGAAAGAGACACTTAAGTGCCACCTCCAACGAACCCCGCCAAAACTCCTATGTGGCAATTTTTTATTATTTTTCTTGCTTACATGGCTCGCCGGAGAGTTGACTTAACAAAGAAACGTAAAAACGACATCGTTTTTAGCATTGATTTGAATTTTAATATAAAAATTAATTACATTAAATTATAAAAATAATTAATAATTAAAATAAATAAATTTTATATTTTAAAAAATAAGAATGAAGGAAAAAGACAGCTGAGGGCTAAGCCTTCTTCACCGCCATCTCCCGCCATCGCCGAGAAGGGTCAGCAACGGTGGGGGTCGGCCGGGCAGTAGCCGGGCCTCGGCTAGGGGCCGGCGACCCCGACCAACAAGCGGCGAGCCCGCTAGCCCTCGTCCAAATGCGGGGAAAGGGTCGCAACCCTCACCCAAATTCAGCAAGGGTCGACAGCCCTCGCCCTCTAAGGGAGGGCCGCGACCCTCTCCCTAGATCTGGGTGAGGGCTCGCGGGCCCTCGTCGCCAATCGATCGGGGTCACCGGCCCCTAGCTTAGGCCCAATGACCCCAATCGACCCTCCCCCATCGTCGCTGACCCTTCCCGGCAACGACGACGAGGGCTCAGTTCTCAACCGCCTTCTTCTTTCTTCTTTTTTTAGTGTTTTAAATAAATTTATTTTTAAATTTAATTTAATTAATTTTTATAATAATAGGTCAGCAACAAAACAACGTCGTTTTTGCATTTGCCTAGCTACATTAGCATGCAAAACAATGTCATTTAGCATTTACCTCGTCGGAAAATCGCCACGTCAGTATTTTGATCAAATTTTCTCACCGTTGACACTTAAGTGATCCATTTTATTCCGATTTTGGCACTTAAGTGTCACTTTCATAACTTTTGGCCTTTAAGTATCCCTCTGTGTCAAGTTTTGGCACTCTAGGTGTCCGGCACTCGAGATAAGAAGGATTTTCTTTTTCTTTTTCTCTCTACTTACCGTGGTACTCTCAAATTTTTGCTGTCATGATGTGGTTCTCTTGCTGCTTTATGGCAAGATTACATTATGTGAACAAGTGATTATTTGTCACGCCCCAATCCTCGGGCACACGCCCATCCCTTACCTGGTCGATATAATAGCGATGTCCCAGGACGCATCGCCGACCCATTCATTTTAATATACGCATGCGGAAGCATATAAACAATCCCTAAATAATAAAACAAAGTGATAAGAAAGTAGGACTAAATTCCGAACTTTCAAAAAACAACCACACTTATATATATTGCAAACCAGTGCACTTATATATATGGCGGATTACTATGCCAGATTCAACTTAAACAAGTTCAGAATCAAGGTCTACAAGCAGGGGTGGGGGTTCCATAAACTACGGGTCCTCGTCCTCCTCTTCATCATCCTCCCCACTCCAACTAAAGCCTTCAGCAGACTACACCGGACTTTCGAGATCTTCAAAATCCAGGTCTGCTGCATCTAGAGACCTGAAATGTTGTCCCACAACCGGGATGAGACTACGTCTCAGCAAGTTCTACCCCTTAAGACCCAATTAGGAGGGAAATATGCCTTAGGCTGCCCAAGCACAACACGGATTAGATGACATATCTTGGCCTCAATTCCATCCTACAAATCAACATTATTCACAGATGCCTCATATCACAACAATCAATCAATTCACCACGCCAAATCAAATCATTGATCAATCGACCTAGTCAATTACATGTCATCACGACCTTTCCCTCAGTCGATACAATTAATACTATCTATAAGTCCGACCAAATTCAGGACTGCTCACTCTAAGCTAATATATAGATAGTATAGCTCGCACTAAGCTGATAGGGTTAAGGTATACTGCTCTCGCTAAGCTGACATATCACTCACTAGCTGATATAGTATAACCCCGATGCTCACTCTAAGCTGATAAAGTGTACTGCTCGCACTAAATTGACATATCGCCCCCAGCCTGATATAGTACACCAGTATACCGCTCTCGCTAAGTTGACATGTCGTTCGTAGGATGACATAGTATACTATCCTGACCATTCCATCAATTCCCTCTTTTTATCATTCTCAATAAAATAGCCGTGTGTGGGGACACGGTCGGCCTTAGTCAAAATATTATAATTTCACTTTTTGAATATCCCACCAGTTTCAACAACCCATAACATATTTTTGGCGTTGTAAACCGACACCCGGTAATTTTTTCCTTAATTACCACAATTAAATAATTTAGGAAATAAATTCCTGCAATCATCATTAATTCAATTCAGCACAAAATAATGCTCAATTAAATAAACGGGCTGCACCACGACAATTAGCATAAAATTCCGGTCGTTAGCTATCCCAGCCTAATTTCCAGAAAATAAATAAATTAATTTATTAATTTCGAAAATTAATAAATAAATGCAATAAATCCAATTTATTGTTGTAATGCCTAATTGGAAACCGAGACGAGCCCAGAAAATTACCGAGACTCGTTCAATAAATAATAGAGCATGCCTACTTGCTAAGTACATTAACCATTCTCCTAAAATGCATAGGTAAATCCCTAATTTAATTATTCTAATCTAATCTAACCACCTAATTGCACTTAATTAAATCTAAACAACCCCTAAGCATTATTAACTAACTAATAAGGGATTAGTGAGCAAAACTCACTTGTTTTGCGAAGACCGATCCACTACGACGGTGGCGCGACGACGGCCGAAATCCAAATTTTTGACGACGTCAACGAGCTCTCGGACCGAGCCTAAAGGCCTTGCAAGCCCACAACAAAATGCTAGGCTTGGGCTGAACTTCCGGTTGGGCTTGGCTCCGTGGGCTTGGGCTCGGTATTGGTCTTTTAATGGGCTGGACCCAAGGCTGAAATCGTGAACTAAATTGTTGAAATTCACGGGCTTGGACTGCTGAATTCTTGGGCCAAGTTGCGGGCCTTGCTGGGTTGAAAACTGACGTTGGGCTGAAGATATGGTCCGAGTTGCGCGCGGACAAAACCGGTGAAGGAGCAGCTGGCTTCGAAGACACTGCCGAGCTCAACTTCGGACTCCGCTAGGGCTTCTTGCAGACGGTTGGGTCGATCAAGCAACGCACGGCAGGAGCTGAAGCTACCTCGGTCAACCTTGAAGGAAGTGGCTGACTTTGTGCAGCTGAAAGAGGGACAAATCGAAATGGAGCAGCTTCGGTGGACGCTGGTAAAAAAAAAAAAAAAAAAGAGAAGTCACTAGTGGAGGGGAACCATGGCTGTTGCTGGAGTGGCCTCACTCAACCTTGTGGAGGAGTTGGATGGTTTGTTGACCCACATGCTGGCGTCAAAAAAGCTGACGCATGGCAAAAGATGGAAATTGTTGGAGAAGATGGGCGGTCCAATTGAAGAAGATGTGCTGCTCGAAGGGTTAATGAAAGGAAGAAAAAGGCAGAGTAGCTATGGTCTTCGGTGAAGAGAAGGGCGAAGAAGATGGGGACGGAGGAGACGTGCTCGTGAAGTTGAGGGGAATAAAAATCTAAACAGAATATCTATTAACATCATTAGCTTGTCTAAAGGTCTTCAAGCTTATCCAAGGTGTCCCCCAAATACTTTTTTGAAAATTAATACCACAATTATCCAATTTGAGTGCAATTGTTGCACCCCCCCATGCCTAGTCCGAATTTCTTCAATTTTGGTCTTCAATCTCTTCAACAAATTCCTAAAATTGAAGTCCAATTTTGATGTAGAAAAATTTCATTCCATTTTCTGCAAGTCCCCAACACTCAAAGGCTCGGCTTGGTAGTCCAAATTTTCTTCAATTGAGCTCATCCGAATTTCCGCTATTTTTCGCAATGTCCGAATTGATTTTCCGTAAAAATCCCAAACTCGACGGAATTTCTCTGAAAGACAAGACGACATCCTATAAATGAACCGTGACATGCTTGAACGTCCGATTTCCGAAACCGAATTCAATTTCATGGTTAAAATCGATCGAACGCGATTTTAGTCCGATCTAACCTACCAGGTAGCTTTTAGGGATTTTACCGCGGTTATATCCCTTAACGACTTCACCCAATGGATTAATTAACTCATGAGTGATCAGCTCAGAGAAAAAGGACTATAGGCGCGCCAATGAGATGCCCATTTCATATATTCGGGACGGGTCGAAAATTCAAGATGTCACAACTCTTCCCTTTTTGTAAAAATTTCGTCCTCGAAATTTAAACCATTACAATTCTTCTTCAAAATGGTGGGGTATTGTCATCTCATCGAGTTTTCACTTTCCCGTGTAGCTCATTCTGACCTGTGGTGTTGCCAGACCACTTTAACCAAAGAGGTTATCTTGGTGCGTAAAACCTTCTCTTTTTGATCCACAAGCTGAACCAAGCTTTCCTCGTACGACACTCTGTCGTCCACATCTAATTCTTCAAGATTTAGCACATGGGTTGGGTCAGGCTCATATGTCCTCAACACCGACACGTGAAAGACATCATGAATTGCGCCAACCTCAGCGGCAATGCAAGACGATACGTTAGGATCACGATTCTTTTTAGAATCTCAAAGGAACCTACGTATCTCGGTTTCAATTTTCCCCTCCTTGCTGAAGCACAAGATATCCCTCATTAGTGACACATTCAAAAGATGTAATCACCAATTTGGAACTCTAAGAGCCTTCAATGCTCAACGATACAACTTTTCTGGTGGCTCTGAGCGGTCTTTACTTCGGCACTAATCTTAGCAACTGCAATCACTAACTACTGCACTGACTCTGGGCCTATGATCATTCTTCATCTAACTTCTTTCCCACAACTTGAAGTTCTGCACCCTCTGCTATGCAAGCTTCAATAGGAATCATCTGAAAGATCTATTAAAACTGGGAGCCTCTGATCTAGATCTGACATATAATTCATCCCTGGCATTCCATGCAGATGAATTATCTTATACATACACACTTCTGTATACCCATTCAAACGAGATCCTTTAGTATTATATTGAAGTGAGTCGGCTCCATCCATCTGTCGACCACAACTCCAAATAGAATCAATACTTCCCCGACTCTTTAGTAAGCCTGTTATAACATTTCATCATGCCATACTTCCATTCCCACTTATGACTCTCGAGTGATTGTAAAAGTCCTTCCCGGCTTGCATTACTGAACTTTTATTTACTAGCACATCTGACACTTGCAATCTACCCGGTGATATCCATCTCTATGTCGGTCTACCAATCAAGCTGATGCCGATTCTGAACTACTTTGTACTGTCTGATCGAATACTGCAACTGCTACAGTGAATTCTTGACAAGGTCTCCTCCTTAAGCTCCATACCTTATGACACCTATCATCACCCATGATACTTCGGCGTTCCATCTTCAAAAATTTGAAAGTCATTCTTACCCTTAGCGGTATCCTCTTGTAGGATTTCTATACATCTTGGCCTGTCAACTGAAGCGTCTGATTAAACCTGAATGTCCGGCTCAATTCTGAGGGCGGCCACGGTGGCCTACCTCAAATTTGAAAACCGAATCTTGAACTTTCCCAAGTAAGGTCCATACTTTAACAGCATATGCACAATTGAAGATTCTCGACTCAATGCATCAATGACTTCTTTCATTCTTTCAGGGTGATACTAGATATCACCATCCTAGTCCTTTCGAGGTCCTGACTCACGACACCGTCTCATAGTCAACTTCTTCTGAGAGAATAAACACTTATGATTTTAATAGTCGATGAAGATCTGGAAGCTTTCTCCATACAAATGACGTCTCTAAATCTTTAGAATGAAAATTAATGCTGCGAGTCACAAGTCATGCGTTGGTAATTCAACTCATGAGGTCTCAACTGGCGGGACGCGTATACAACAATCTTATTGTCGCGACCCGATCTTGCCGCCCTCGAGTCAAAGATAAGAAAAGTCTGGTTTAGGAGTACTTGATCACAAGATCATGAGCTCTCCCAAGCTCGTACCCCGCGTGACAGCAAATTTTATACAGTTTAATCATTTATGACATCCTAAAAATAGACGGGAGTCGCCACTAGCCTCTGTTCGGGGGTCGGCTAGAAAACCCAATCGAGGGTCAGGAGTGTTCCCTCGATTCCTACGCAACCAGATATCTAGGTTCGGGGACTTGGGTTACGCTACTATTGCTATTAGCGCCCTTTCGGTACCTAAACAGTATGTTGTATTTTACCTAACATGTCCATACGTTTCCTTTTAACATTTTCAGGATCAGTCCTAAACTAAGTGATCATGCGTGGTTGATCATTTTCATTCTATTCTATTTCTAGAAAAGCACGAAAAGAAAACAATCAATGAAATTAAAATTGCAAGACAGTAAGTAAACAATCAAGGAAAAACAGTAAATCTATCATGCAATCCTAAAAATATGAAAGAGAAATGTATGAGAAAAAGAGAGAAAGACCCGCAACTCGTCGGGTTTTATACAACAAATGAAACCCGAGACATATGTCGGGAAAATGAATATTACATGACAATGGTCGGGTTGGACATTGACCTCCACCATCTTCACATCTTCCCCATCTTCAGGGTCCTAATCTAAACCTAATCTAAAACAAACATCACAAATAAGATCAAAGCAATTGGGGTAAAACCCATGCATGTATGATTGGTTCTAAGAAAAGCACAGAACATCAAGCATTTCATGAAGAACTTTCATGAATGAAATTTCCTAAGATGTATCAAGTTCAAGTAAGATCAAATTCATGGTCAAAAAGCAACAATCGCTAAAGCATGCAAATCAATCACAAGCAAACCAGAAAATGATGTATGATAACAGACTTACCAAGTCATCTAATCAATGCATGAAAATCATGAAATTTGAACATGACGTAAGGTTAAATGTGAAGAAAAATTTTGATTTAGACATTCGACCCTAAATCTATGTACAAAAGGTCACACAAATCCATTAACATTGATATGTGACTCGTTATTAGAAGCAAAATGCATGACAATTTCAGTTGTAGTATATCGACTTGATGCATGGTTTTTACATGGTCAATGATCCTCAAATGAGGCATGCCATACATCATTGCGAAGCTTATGATATGCTCTAAGTATGTTTAGAAGGCATCAAGCATCAAATATGCTCTTAAGGAGTTTGATTGAAGACATTTTCACAGCAACACAATCAGTTAAAATCACAGCAGGGATTGCACAAAACATGGATGATATTCATTGAAATGAAGACATAAAGAAAATCTATGAAAGTCCAAGTATATAGAAGGAAATGTCCTGATCATCTATCATGAGACATCGAAGTCCTACTTTGTTCACAAAAATCTATATGAAAACAGAAAAGAAACAGAGCAAAAATCCAACATTATAGATTGCAGCAACTCAAACGTGACTTTATGGAAGCCATTGACCTTGCTAACGATGACCATTTGATTCAATCTATACCTTGTTAGAAAGCTTATGAAATTTCCAATGACTCTCATGAAAGATTCAACTCCAGTAAAGCATGTTTACTAGCTCAAATTTGAGCACACGCATCAGGTCCCAAACAGGACAGATTCTGTACAGAACTTTAGACATATGAAAACCATATCAAATGAGATTCAATCAGGGCATTCTATAGCTCATTGGAAAGATATTCGAACCGTCTTTGACTTTATCAAGCCATTTGCACAGAAGGTCAATTAGGGACAAAACAAGGCAGCAATGAGACTTGAATTCTAAGGCTACTCAACCCCATCTAATGATGCTAAAAAAAATTCAAAAAAAATTAACATGTGATGGACATGGATGTTATGGACAGCTTTCATTGAAGACTTAACTTCAAAATCATCATATATAAAACCACACAAAATCGGTAGACAGTCAGATTCATAGAGACAAAACAGCACTGCAGGCATCTTTGCAGACATACACATGTATCAAAAGAATTTCTGATGGCTTGTTCAATACAATCTCCACAATTGACTTGTATTTGATTTTTCATCAGTGAAAAAGGAACTTGCTGTCAGCAGTTCCACTCGCAACTATGCCCAAAACTCCGCTGCCTTTTTATACATTTCAATCATATTTTCTTCAAGAAGTGCTTCCACAATTTCAAACTCTGAGCCCTTATAGCTAAGTGTACGGCGTACATACATGCTCCTTGCTTTCATGTCTATTGCAACAAGTTTTAGGGCCCCAACACCACCCCTTTCAAAAGCAACTAATAATTCCCTAAAAACCGAGAAGGATGTTCCAGCTCCCCAAGATCCAAGGCGCACCATGTATCCTATGTTGCGGGGTTCAGATGCACCAGTTGCAGAGCAATAAATGACACGAGCTAGGTTCAACCTTGACATAGGGACAACTAGTCTATGCTCAGTACAAACAAAAGGACAGCAAGCTTCGAGCACAGTAGAGATCGTGAACGTGCATATGACTCAAGCATTTTATTGAACACTACATAGGCGCAAGAGAAACAGGGAGCACAGAGACCGAGCTCGAGTCGAGATTCAAAAACAATCAACACCCAAGAGCTCACAATCACAGCATGTACATAGATAAGGCCGAAACTCGCACGAACCGAATAATGGCGGCTCGGTCCGACGAGCCTGAAGCAAGGCTCAAGGCAATCGGTCAAGGGTTCTTACCTGGCTCAACCGGCCGTTTCAGAGAGTTAGATCCGGCGCACGAGGGAACGATTGAAAGGGAAAGACTGGTTCTCGAGCCTTCTTGCGCGCGAAATCACCGGAAGAACAGAATAATGAAACGATCAGAAGCTACCGCCGACACAGCTGACGATGCCTCCGCCGATCGGCCTCGGATCTCTATCTTTGGGACCGAGCCGATATCTCTACACTCGGTACGAATCCGAACTGACGTCGCCGCTACTGCCGATATTGATCGATTCCGTGAGCTAGATCCAGAGAAAGAACTACCGATCAAGGGAGAGAGTCTCCGATCGTGAAGATGCCGGATCCGGTGCGCTACTTCTCAAGAAGAACATGGCGAGACCCGGAGGCGATCATCGAGGGAGGGAGTGGAGCCATGGCCGGTGCCGGAGGGTTCTTCGTCGGCCTCCGAGATGGGGAGAGAGAGAGAGAGAGAGAGAGAGAGAGAGGAGGTTGTTATGGCGGAGGAGGAGAAGGGAGAGAGAAATCCGAGGAGTCTGATGGATGAAAAGCTCCGAGAGAGAGATCTTCGTCCGAGAGAGAAGAGAAAAAGCGAGAGCTTGTGAGAGAGAATCCACGCCAAAAAATGAGTAGCCCCCTCCTGAGAGAGAGAATCCGCGCGCCAAAAAAATCATCCAACCCCGTCAGCGTTTTCCTCTTTTTCTTTTTTTTTTTTTTTTTTTTTTTTCTTGTTTTCTTCTCTTTTTTTCTTTTCTTGTTTTCTTTTTTTTTTTTTTTATGTTTTCATTCATCATTTTTTTTTTTTAATCTTTTTGGCTCTTTATTTTTTTATATTTTTGCAAAAAGAATGTTTAAAATGCCGACAAAAAATCGGGTGTCAACACTTATCATCTTGCATCAGCACGCACCCAGTCCTCTGAATGACACATCATTATAGATATCGTATCTTCCAGGACTAGATGAAATGGTCAGTACAGGTGCGGTATTCGGCTTCTATTTAAGCTCTTAGAACCTACACTCACACTTGTCTGTCCACACGAACTTTTCTTCTTTCTACAGGAGTTGAGTCAATGACGACACTGAGGTAGAAAATCCTTCCACGAACCTTCTGTAGAAATCTGTCCAATCCATACGACTTCTGATCCATGATATTGTTGTCGGTCTTGGTCCACTAATAACTGTTTCGATCTTGGTTGTATTCATAGAGATTCCTTCGCTTGAAATTTTGTGACCATTCTCAGATGACTCTCGTGCTCCTCAGCACTCATGGAATACACATCAAAATAATATTGATGAACATGATCTAGGTATTCCTCAAATACTTGGTTCATCAAATCCATAACAGTAGCTGGAGTGTTTACCAGACTAAATGGTCTTACAATACTCTCGTAAAGACCACCTCAAGTACTAAATACTGAATTTAGTACGTCATTCTTTTTTATCCTCAACTGATGATGTCTTGTTTTCAAGTCGACCTTTGAAAATGTTGACACTATTGTAACTGGTCACACAATTCGTTGATCTTCAGCCATGACACTTGTTCTTGATCGTCATCTGATTGAGTTGACGATAATCGATGCCTAATTGCAACGAACAATCTTTCTCCATAGACAAAACCAATGCTCTCCAAGGCGATGCGCTGGTATGAATAAATTCTTTATCTAGTAATTCTCACATCTGTACCATCAGTCCTTTTGACTCAGACAACGACAACTGGTAAGGAGCCTTAGTGAGTGGATCTATCCCAGGTGCTAACTCAATCGCAAATTCTATCTCTTTCACATGACGACCGGCCTGACAATTCCTATGGCAACATATCTATAAATTCTTGGACTACTGAGATGTCCTCAATTTTCAACTCTGTAATTTAGTCTTGTCTATGACAATCGCTAAGCCATCTTGGCAATCCCCGTCTAACAAACAGGTTGCCTTCAAGCAACAAGATTAATGCAATCGAAGGTCCTTCTTGACTCCCAAAGAACTCGGCACTTCCACATGCTAATTGACTAAGCTGAGTTATATCATGATAACAATTTACCCTTACAATATGCTCCAAGAGCCAATTCTTTTCACACTTGACGACAAAGTTGTACACAACCAGCTAAACAAGTACAACTCTAGTTAGTGGTCCTTCTCCTACAACCTTAACACACGAACTGAAATTCCACCAACTTAACCCCCAAAACTCTGTAGCGATACTCTGATACAATCACTTCAAAACAATCTTTCTCTAGTCAGTGCATGGTCGGTTCAAATCCTATCCCTTTCACCATCCCAAAGGCGTTCCTATATGTAGTAGCAGTGTTGGTGTTCTTCCTGAACTTCAACTAACAGTCCCTCACCTAATGGCTGGGTTGACTATCATCAAGGCACGTTCTAGTTATACCAGGACACTGGACTGATCCAGGCTTCCCTTTACAAACTCGGCATCCATCTGGTGAGTTCTCTGTCTCTTGTCGGGTGACAGCATGCACCCTTACTTGCACCAGAGGCCTGTTCCAAAAACCCTACGATATTATACATCACACTCCCGCTGATCTATTCTATCAACAGCGATGGCACTTGTGATCCCACCAATGATAATGGCAACTACTGCAGTGGTCCCATCGACCTTCTGGAATAGTTTCTTGCCAAGTGTTGTCGGTCACAGTCAGGGTAACTACCCGTCCTAAAATGGCACGGGACTGATTCATGTCGTTTTCCACGACACACGGCATCCAGATTCGATGCTAACTTATCTATCCCACTTTTCCTGATAGGCGAAATGGTCATAAGCTTCTTTCCAAACCGGTTTCCATCTCTGTCTAACTAAACTTGCCCAAATATAGTAACTTGCTACTCGATCGCAATCCCAAGTTGGACCTCAACAGATGTGGCAACAATAGCGGCTTGATCTTGAGCTTGCTGACTCGACAAGCTCCCAAGGAACACTAGCACCTGAACGATCCTGTCGAACCTAGGATCATTCAGTGCTGCTACACTAATACCGACCTACGGTGGTACTCTTACACTCGAGTTGTCCTAAGCCGACGCTCTGCCACAACCACCTCGAGTACTGACATCTATCAGTATTTTACCCCGAGTCATAGAGGATACTGTCCTCTTACTATAAGTCCTCAGCTCCTAATCACTCATGCTACAGGATCCTTATAGAAACCTGTTTTCTAATTCCAATTTCATATTAGAATTTAAGTAACCCACACAAACAAGCTACCAATCAGCTACCATCGACATGCACCGGCATGAATTTAAATGTTGTTCCTTCTACTATCCCATGAACCATCGCACCTTATCACTCCAATCCCTAACCGTTGCTCTGATACCACTTAAACGAGATGTCACGCCTCGATCCTCGGGTACCGCCCATCCCTTACCTGGTCGATATAATAACGACATTCCAAGACGCATCGCCGACCCATTCATTTTAATATACGCATGCGGAAGCATATAAACAATGCCTAGACAATAAAATAATGGGATAGGAAAGTAGGACTAAATTCCGAACTTTCAAAAAACAACCACACTTATATATATTGCAAACCAGTGCACATATATATATATATATATATATATATATATATATATATATATATATATATGGTGGACTACTATGCCAGATTCAACTTAAACAAGTTTAGAATCAAGGTCTACAAGCAGGGGTGGGGGTTCCATAAACTACGAGTCCTCGTCCTCCTCTTCATCATCCTCCACACTCCAACTGGAGCCTTCAGTAGATTGCACCAGACTTTCGAGATCTTCAAAATCCAAGTCTGCTACATCTAGGGACTTAAAATGTTGTCCCACAATCGGGATGAGACTACGTCTCAGCAAGTTCTACTCCCTAAGACCCAATTAAGAGAGAAATATGCCTTAGGCTGCCCAAGCACAACACGGATTAGATGACATACCTTGGCCTCAGTTCCATCCTGCAAATCAACATTATTCACAAATGCCTCATATCACAACAATCAATCAATTCACCACGCCAAATCAAATCATTGATTAATCGACCTAGTCGATTACATGTCATCACGACCTTTCCCTCGGTCGGTACAATCAATACTATTTATAAGTCCGACCATAGTCCAGGACTGCTCACTCTAAGCTGATATATAGATAGTTTAGCTCGTACTAAGCTGATAGGGTTAAGGTATACTGCTCTCCCTAAGCTGAAATATCGCTAGCAGGCTAATATAGTATACCTCCGATACTCACTCTAAGCTGATAAAGTGTACTGCTCGCGCTAAGCTGACATATCGCCCGCAAGCTGATATAGTACACCAGTATAGTGCTCTCGCTAAGCTGACATGTCGCCCGTAGGCTGATGTAGTATACTATCCTGACCATTTCATCAATTCCCTCTTTTTATCATTCTCGATAAAATAGCCATGTGTGGGGACACGGTCGACCTTAGCCAAAATATTATAATTTCACTTTTTGAATATCCCACCAGTTTCAACAACCCATAACATATTTTTGGCGCTGTAAACCAACGCTCGGCAATTTTTCCCTTAATTACCACAATTAAATAATTTAGGAAATAAATTCCTACAATCATCATTAATTCAATTCAGCACAAAATAATGCTCAATTAAATAAACAGGCTACACCACAACAATCAGCATAAAATTCCGGTCGTTGGCTATCCCAGCCTAATTTCCAAAAAATAAATAAATTAATTTATTAATTTCGAAAATTAATAAATAAATGCAATAAATCCAATTTAGGCCCATAATGCCTAATTGGAAGCCGAGACGAGCTCGAAAAATTACCGAGACTCGTTCAATAAATAATAGAGCATGTCTACTTGCTAAGAACACTAACCATTCTCCTAACATGCATAGGTAAATCCCTAATTTAATTATTCTAATATAATCTAACCACCTAATTTCACTTAATCAAATCTAAACAACCCCTAAGAATCATTAACCAACTAATAAGGGATGAGTGAGCAAAACTCACTTGTTTTGCGAAGATCGATCCACTACGACGGCGGCGCGACAGCGGCCGAAATCCAAATTTTCCGCGACGTCGACGGGCTCTCGGATAAGGCCTAAAGGCCTTGCAAGCCCACAACAAAATGCTGGGCTTGGGATGAACTTCCGGTTGGGCTTGGCTCCATGGGCTTGGGCTCAGTATTGGTCTTTTAATGGGATGGACCCAAGGCTGAAATCGCAGACTGAGTTGTTGAAATTCACGGGCTTGGACTGCTGAATTCTTGGGCCAAGTTACGGGCCTTGCTGGGTTGAAAACTGACGTTGGACTGAAGATACGGGCTAGGTTGCGCGCGGACAGAACCGGTGAAGGAGCAGCTGGCTTCGAAGACACTGCCGAGCTCAACTTCGGACTCCGCTAGGGCTTCTCGCGGACGGTTGGGTCGATCAAGCGACGCACGGCAGGAGCTGAAGCTGCCTCGGTCAACCTCGAAGGAAGTGGCTGACTTTGTGCAGCTGAAAGAGGGACAAACCGAAGTGGAGCAGCTTCGGTGGACGCTGGTAAAAAAAAAGAGAAGTCACTAGTGGAGGGGAATCGTGGCTGTTGCTGGAGTGGCCTCAGTCAACCATGTGGAGGAGTTGGATGGTTTGTTGACCCACATGCTGGCATCAAAGAAGCTGATGCACGGCAGAAGATGGAAATTGTTGGAGAAGATGGGCGGTCCAATTAAAGAAGATGAGCTGCTCGAAGGGTAAATGGAAGGAAGAAAAATGCAGAATAGCTATGATCTTCAGTGAAGAGAAGGGCGAAGAAGATGGGGACGGAGGAGACGTGCTCGTGAAGTTGAGGATAATAAAAGTCCAAACAAAAAATCTATTAACATCATTAGCTTGTCTAAAGGTCTTCAAGCTTATCCAAGGTGTCCCCCAAATAATTTGAGTGCAATTGTTGCACCCCCCCATGCCTAGTCCGAATTTCTTCAATTTTGGTCTTCAATCTCTTCAACAAATTCCTAAAATTGAAGTCCAATTTTGATGTAGAAAAATTTCATTCCATTTTCTGCAAGTCCCCAACACTCAAAGGCTCGGCTTGAAAGTCCAAATTTTCTTCAATTGAGCCCATTCGAATTTCCGCTATGTTCCGCAATGTCTGAATCGATTTTCCGTAAAAATCCCAAACTTGACGGAATTTCTCTGAAAGACAAGACGACATCCTATAAATGAACCGTGACATGCTCGAACGTCCGATTTCCGAAACCGAATTCAATTTCGTGGTTAAAATCGATCGGACGCGATTTTAGTCCGATCCGACCTACTGGGTAGCTTTTAGGGATTTTACCGCGGTTATACCCCGTAACGGCTTCACCCAATAAATTGATGAACTCATGAGTGATCAGCTCAGAGAAAAAGGACCATAGGCGCGCTGACGAGATGCCCATTTCATATATTCGGGACGGGTCGAAAATTCAGAATGTCACATTATTAGCATAATGATTTTGTTGAAGAGTGCTTTTCACAACACGGATTAAACAGCTAAATAAAAATTATTGTAATCATCAATGCATTGACTATCCTCATGATATACACAATCAATAATCTTAAAAGGGAATTTCTCCTTTGCATGTTTGATAAGTTCCACAAGGCCACTCGCTAACAAAACATTTTTTTATAATTCAAAAAGTGAGTCCGCCATTTGCTCCCATCAATCTTAACACATATTTGTCTATCGCAAATGTGTGCACCATAACAAATCAGACGATTGAAGAGCCTCAAGCGCTTGGAAAAAAGCGTCACACCCGAAAGTCTCCCATCCGATGGGAGATGTAATATCAACCGATTCGTAATTAACAATTTATTTCTAGATGGCTACCTGTTTGAATACAAATTTGGGCCAACATGGATCGAACATCTGTCTTATGACTTTTTCCAGCGGGTGACGTCCCAAGTGTAGCTACCTAAATGTTGCAACAACACTTTATTATCCCACCTAACCCCCATATTCACCGACAACTCGGTACACAAAGTCACATTGATGGCCAGAAACATAAAAATATCTTCAGACACGCACGTGAACTCACACACACACACACACACACACACACACACACATATATATATATATGTATGTATGTATGCCAATGATACCCGATTCTTTCATAGACTTCTCTATATATTCTCAACCTGTTACGCTTAGATCCGGATTATTGCAAGTCCTGTCCAATGGAGTTGATAAAAGAGGATGATGGCCTTGAGCCAGTGAGCCCTACAGGACAGTACTTCAACAGTAAAGTGATGTCGGTTTCTGTTCTTGGTATATTGGAATCAGAAATTCCGATTGATGACTGCCAAGCTACGGCGCTGATCAAAGATGTTTTCCTCCCAATAAACCCTCGCTTCTCTTCTATCATGGTATGTATGTGTGTGCCCTATGCATAGATATTCACCATTGGTAGGATTGATATATGAGTAATTAGTGTTTATAATGTGAATGTGTGCTTGGTCAGATATCTTGAATGAATAAACCCCAATTCGCTGCACATACCCAGATATTATTTTGTTTTTCTTTTCTCTTGGATAGGTGATGGGAAAGAAGGGAGCAAGAAAGTGGAAGAAGGTGGAAGTGAATGTGGAAAACCATGTGCACGTCCCCAGTTTTTCCTTTCCAAAGGACTCATCATCTCTATCCGAGAATGATAGTTTCCTCAAAAGTTACATTTCACAAATAGCCATACAACCATTTCCGCAAGGCCAACCATTGTGGGAAATACATATTATCAAGTGTCCAACCAGTGAAGCACAAGGAACCTTAATTTTCAGGCTTCACCATGCGCTTGGTGATGGCTATTGTCTTGTAGGTGCTCTCTTGTCTTGCCTTCAAAGAGCTGACAATCCTTCTCTTCCAATAACCTTTCCCTCGGTCAGTAACTTCAGCTCAGTCAATAAAGATGACAGAAACATTGGACTTCGGAAGGTAGTTAGCAGATGTTTTTCACCACTCGTCAACACTGTAAAAGATTTCGGTTGGAGCGTCTTGCGAAGCACCTGTGTCGAGGACGATTTGTCACCAATTCGGTGTGGGTCGGAGAGCTTCCAGCCATTTTTGGTGTCGACAGTCACGTTCTCGTTGGATCGCATCAAAGAGATCAAGTCTCGCCTTCGAGTGGTAAGAAATATCATTTTGAAGACTGTATTAACTCTAACTTCTTGCATCACGTAAGCATTTCTCGATCTTTTAGCATTTTGCTTTTTGAGGTACACTTTCGTCTATAATCTTTTGCATTATAATGATCGCCTTCACATAATTAGCTGAAAAGTATTATTTTTTCTTACTTATTTGTAAAATATTCGTAGTTCTAAAAAGCTAGTTATTCTTCTTCCAAAGATAATTTTGGCATTTATTTACATGATTTTAAATATAAATGTCTAGATACACCATTGATTTTTTCTAAAAACAAACCCACGAATCAAACAAAATATTTAGGATTGACATCACGAAAAATCCAAACTAGTACATTCTATGACAAATTTACCTCAAATTAATTTTTTAACTAAAAAAAACTCCAAATTGATACACTCATGACAAATTTACCCCAAATTAATTTTTTTACCACAAAAAAGCCAAAACTGATACATTTGTGACAAATTTCAAGTGTGAATTTCGACTCTCGCGCCCTACAAGGAAGCAAAGCAAAAGTATGAAAGTAAGAGTTAAAGTTGGAGTAAAGTAGGACCGACAAGAAAAAGTTTCCGTATTGCACAAAAAACCCTTAAACTAGTATACATGTGACAAACAAAAGATAAAACCTCAAATTGATAAACCCTTCAATTGCTACGTGTCATCAAGCTTAATAACTTGACGATAAAATTTAAATTTAATGCAAACTAATAAATAGTAAATTCATCACAAATTTATCAATTTAGGATTTTTAATGATAAAAAAAAATTAGTTGAGGGTAATTATTAGAGATTAACCTAAATATTTATTAGCGTGATTAGTTCACTTGCTTTTTTTCAGCTTTAGATTATGTCGCTTTTGATATCAGGTCACCATTTTGGGCGTTTCCTGTCCTTTTCCATGACAATTAATTCAATAAAGGGATGTTAGTAGATCCAACATTAAATTATTCTTCGAATTTATTCACATTTAACAAGAATGATAAGACATTTGAGAAAGATACATATCAACATCACATGAGTGGACGGTAATCAAACTCAAATGATAAAATCTTTAGTAGCATCCGACGATACACATGCAAAATTATTTCTTGAACTGCTGTCAAGTTGAAATTGAGGTATATTTAATCTTTTACCATACAGAAATCGATTGATACTCCTAGGGCTTCGAATCAAATCGCTTACGCAACGAGTTCGAGGCCAAAATACTAACATATCATCAGTCATTTTCACTTGAATTTTTCTTTAATAAAACAGACCGTCAACGATGTAATTGTGGGGGCAATCTTCTTGGCGACTCGAATATACATACAAAGAGCGAGCACAAACTCAAATCTGAGCACCAACTCGACAGCACTGGTGTTGCTAAATACGAGGAATTTGCGAGATTACAAGTCAGTGAGAGACATGGTTCAACCTAATTCCGAGTCACCATGGGGAAACAATTTTGCATTCTTGCATGTGCCAATACCGAAAGTGAAACCGAGCGATTCTCAGTTCTCTGATCCTTTGAAGTTTGTCCACAAAGCTCATGACGTGATCAAGAGGAAACGGAGCTCCTTCGGTGTAATCCTCACAGGGAAGCTACTTGGGATCATGAAGAAATGCAGAAACGCAGAGGTCTGTGCATGTGGGACGATAAAATTAATCAGAAATGCTAAATATGCTAAGTCTGATTGACAAAGTTGATATGAATGCGCTCTTGTTTGCTTGTACTTGCAGGCAGTAGCAAAGCACATCAGCAGGACATTGAGAAACTCGAGCATGGTCATCTCCAATGTTATGGGGCCAGTGGAGAAATTGTCCCTGGCTAATCATCCTGTTAAAGGCATGTACTACACCGTTGCCGGCACACCGGAGGTATTTATCTAGTCATCGTTAATTTTGATTTTGGACCCAAGAGCATAAAATTACCAATGCTTGGTTGGTACGTCTAAAGTTTTGGTACTAGGACACATTTTCCAAGTCCCTACATGCATCTTCTTCCAAAATATTAATTAGAAGGCGACATCCGGGACATTTATAGGGTCTAAAGACAAACTTTTCTATTACGTAACACGATATTCGAACATAGTATATGCAACAACTAGGCTCCTATGCCATCCGTAAAAGTGGACAGAATTGTCGAATTCAAAATTCAATTTGTCTTGTTTACCATATCACATAACGACTAGACTAATCCTGAGTGGCCTTCTTCTTCGCAGACGATAATGTAATGAACGCATGAAATACCTTCTTGCATTTAACTTTTGCAGAGTCTCCGCATAACGATCTTCAGCTATGCGGGAAATCTAAGAGTAGCTGTGGGAGCTGAGCAAGGCTTCATAGACTCCGAGCTGTACACCCGCTCCCTGGTCAATGCTTTCGACACAATCCTTCGCGAGGCATGTCGGAAGCAGTAGAAGCCATTCCTATTCCTATTATCCTCACCGTTCAACGCCTTCTGATGAAGCCCTAGTTTTCTTTTTCTCTCTTGTTTCTCGCCATGAAGATACAGTTAACATGGAAGGATCCAGACATATGACGACAGGGAAAATATTATTCCAATAAATTGATATATGACGGGATTTGCTTAGCTTTAAACTTAGAATATGAGATATTTCTACGAGGATCGAAAACCCCATGGATGACGGACGGAGTTGAAATTTTTCGTTCATCTTATCTGGCACGTAGGATTGTTATTAAATGAGCCGATTAAATTATTCACGTTAGAGTTTTTTTTTTGGTCGGTACGTTAGAGTTAATTGCAGGGAAATTATAAAACATAACTTATCTATTACATTGTTTACGTCTGTAAGAAAATAATACTCGCCATCTTATTTTGGAAAAAAAAAATTGAAATTAGCATTGAACTAGCAAAAGAATAATATCCGTAGACATAAAGAGATAATATCGCCACTGCTAAAGAACCACTGGCTTGAGAGAAAGTACTAAAAGAGATAGTACATGTCTTTCTAAGAAAAAGGCCACCAAAAACTCTTTTTAAAAAGAAAAAACCCCACTATAGCATATTTTCCCCAAACATTTCTAAAACCCAAACTTATACCTATGTGATACATTTATCCCAAACTTTTTTTTGAAACATAAAAAACTTTAAATTTATATCTGTGTGACACGTGTACCCCAAATTATTTTTCATGACATCAAAATCCCAAGTTTATACTCATGTAACATATTTAACCTAAATTTTGAGGTAAATGTGTTGTACAAATATATGTTTAAGGTTTTTGGTGAATAGATGTGCCTCATGGGTACAAATTTAGAATTTTTTGTGACAAAAAATATTTGAGGTAAATGTGTCATAATAAGCATTCTTTAGAATTTTTGAGAGTTTATTCCTATCTTTCTCGATATTGACTTCGTATGACTTTTACTTATAAGCAAAGGGAAAAATGTGTTAATTTTGATAATCTATATCGCGGTCCATGATGTCGAATTAGTATTGGAGACAAGTGTGATGCAATCTACAGAAACAGATATCATCCTGCCCTACGAATAATTGGTCGCGATAGAGGTTTGTTACTTAGATTTCGATTGTTTCGTGGAAAATGGATAATTTGAAAAGATATTTTCCAGAAAATACTTGCTCATATTGCTTAAAATAATTAGCTATTAGAAAATATTTTCGTTATTGACAATAATTTATATTTAATCATTTTCATTTCAATGATCATGAAAATATTTTTCATATTATTCATTTTTTGCCAAACAATCGAAGCCAAAAGCTCTTTTTTCATTTTTTTAATCAATGTGAGTCAGCAACGGTGGCAAATTTAGGTGCCGTCTGGTTACGTTTACTATTGTTTTCGTTAGGCTCTCAGTCGTCCGCTGGCCTTCTTGCGCTTTCAACATGATCCTTCACGATGCGTGCGGGAAGCCATTGAAGCCGTGTGTCGACTAGTACTGTCTACAGTGCGACGCCTTATGATCAAGCCCTTTTCGGAGCTTTTCGATTTTATATTCTCTCTTTTCCTTTGTTCTTTATGTTTATCTCCTCCCCCCTAAACAAATGAGTCCCAGTTAGAATCATTCACTCAAGACATAGAAAATACCAAAAAAGTCGTAAATTTATTGCAGCAAATATTTTCACATTTTACAAATTAAGTTTATTTAGTTTGCTTGGACCAGACATCATTAATTTGGATGTTAGTCATCTTACGTTATACAGCCAATACTAACGTGAACATTTTTTTATTCTTTCTTTTCTCTTTTTATTATTTCATTATCTTTTTTTTTTTCTTTCTTTTCACATTGGTAGCTACTAAGCAAGGGCTAGCCCGCAGCCTCACTTGCGGCAGACAAGGAAGCGATGGCCTCCAATTTGGGCAATGGCCTTCACACCCAACAAGGGCCTTGCCTAGATTTAAGGGAGGCGTTCAGGCTCTCACCCAAATCTAGCGGGGCTTGAGAGACGGCTGCGACCCTCGCTAGTGGCTATCGAGCGATTGCTGGCCCTTTCCTAGTGACCAGCAACCCTATTAGCCAAAATGAAAGGAAAGAAAAAAGGAAGAAAAGATTAATTAAAAATTATTTGCGCCGGTGATTCCTAGCCAAAAGTTACCTCAAGTAATTGGCTAAATGTGAAAAAAATTGAGGATTAAATTAACCAAATTGAAAAATTTATGAGTACAATATCAACATACTATATTCAATACTTTTTTAGTAATTTTCCCCCATAATGCCACCTCTCGTAGGATTGGGACTTAAAGTTTTTCCGGTTATATGTCATTGTCAGATTACACGACGCTGACAGGTAGATGGGAAGTTTAATGGTTTAACTTAACTCCGGTCCTCTCTCACGCCACAACCAAAAAGATGAAAGAACATAAAAAGAGGGAGAAAAAAAGGTGGCCGACTTTTAGCAATTTAAATACCAAAAGCATCAACTCATCTCGTGAATTGGCTCTTTTCATACTGAAATCAAGAAGGAACAGGGGAGGGGCCCCACAGCATGTGCACAACAGCCGAAATCATGTTCAGTGAAATGGTCCCATACTCCCGCCACCCCAGCGTGGCCCCAACTCATGCATCTTCCTAACATGTGATTTCAGTTGGAGAGTCCAACCCAACCCAACCAATCTCTCTCTCTCTCTCTCTCTCTCTCTCTCACACACACACATCAAGCTTTTGGTCAGTCTTTCTTTTCTAACATATACAGAGTAACATACTCAGCATCCACCTAATACATGTTGCACAGGCTGGATTGGGGAATCATCTTAAAAGGACCAGGGGCATTATCCTTTTCACAAAGGAAAGTTCAAAGGGTACACGAGGAAGGGAAATCAATGTGATCATTCATAGAAAAAGGAAGAAAGGGAATATTTCTCAACCCATTACTACATTCAGGTGAAAGCAGTCACCTTTCTCTTTTTTGACAATGTAAAGGAACTATCATAAACAGATCTACAAGGTAAATCATCTCAAAAGAACCAGGGCATGATGCTTTTCACAAAGAAAAGCTCAATGGATACATGAGGAAAGAGAAAATCAATGTGATCATTCATAGGAAAAGGAAGAAAGGGAATATTTCTCAACCAATAACTACATTCAAGTGAAAGCAGTCACCTTTCTCTTCTTCTTTTTTACAACGTGAACTATCATACACAGATCTACCCTTCTCTTCTCAATTTGGTGTAACACCCCTTTACTTGACCACTGCAAAATCGATGGTCTGCGTGAAAGAATCTGAACAAGTGAAGATAAGAAAGAACGGACGAGAGAGAAAAAGAATAACAGATCAAAGAACGAGAGAACCTAAGAAGTAGCTTCTATCTGCTCGGCTTGAGCAGTATAAATCATCAGAAGACTGTGAGAAGACCGAGTGAATGAATATATGACAGAAGCACGATTAATCCTTGGTAAGACGCTGGACTAAGAAGCTGCGAAGCCTTTGCTTTTTGTCCCCCTCACCGGCAATCCGTGGAATTGAATGTGTCCGCAAAGTATCCAGGTTTTGGAGGGATGCTTGCCTGGGTTTGGGAGGGGGACGCACCGTTGAACATTGTGGAAGTATCTTCATCCGCCTGCCATCTTTCTAGAGCTTGAGGGAGGCTCATGTGGAGGTCAATGCCGTAGTTGTCCTCTTCCTCCTGGGAAGAAGGCTTCCACTGCTCTACAAGAGGGCTCAAAACGTTGACTGCATGGCCCATATCGGGTCTTTGGAAGGGTTCACGGGCAGTGCAATGACCTGCCAGCTCGGCCACTTTGCAGATGCTCTCCAAGGTGTCGTCGTCGGGGTCAAGAATTCGGTCTATGGCTTTTGGGATGTTTTCTTTGTTGATTAAGACTCTGCGGAACCATGTCACCAAATGAGCCCTGTCATCTGGCATAGAATCATCTAATGCCTTTCTGCCCGTGAGTATCTCCATTAGAACAACTCCAAATGCATAAATGTCCACCTTGGTGGTTACCCTGCCGGTCGCTGTTCGCCAATAGAGAAAGCATATCAAACGCAACTTCCGAGGCGCACAATCCAAGCAAATGAATAAGTGGGTGTACAGAGAATGCCCAAAACAGAGTAGTGGAGAATACAATAGAAATTGTACGTCTTAACTGGCGAAGAAAAATTTCTCCAGTGTTAGCATTTACACATTCTGGATTATTCAGCCAGCAAAATCTATAATACTGACACAATAAACTAGAACCAGGCCCCTATCCACATATCCGATGACACCGAACATAAGTAGGAGATCATGGTCATTCATCAATCTCCGGCCAAGGGAAAGCGTGAATGCTCACGAGTATCCCAATCAGAACAGAGGACTATTTTGCGCTTTCTGGTGTATCTTCCTCTATTGCTCTCCTCTCTTCGTAAGAAGAGAATGCATCATAACAAGTTTCAAAAAGACATCAACTTGACCTAATGTCACCTATTCTCATATTCTTTATTTGTCCACCCATTCTCAGACAATTCAATCCTACTCTTTGGGGCTATCTAGATTGCTTGAGTTCAAGAAAGTGCAGCCGTATCATAAGCAAGTTACAAAAGATAAAACCGAAACAAGAAGCATTGAAGCTCTACTTACCAGCATATTCAGGAGCTAGGTAGCCGAATGTTCCAGCCAAACGAGTCTCGAGGGAGTACTTGCCATCGGGAGCATTTTTACCAACCCAAAATCTGCAACTTTCGCCCTCATGTCATCCCCAAGAAGTATGTTGGATGGTTTCAAGTCCCTGTGGATAAAACTCTGTTGAGCCAAGCTGTGCAAGTATTCTACACCTCTCGCGACATCCAGAGCCATCATAACTCTCTGCTTCCATGTAAGGGGTGAGTAGCCCATCACTTCCCACTCAAACAGATGCTGTGCCAGTGTGCCCTGCGGCATATGCTCATATACCAACAGCCGTTCATTACCGTTGATGCAATAACCAAGAAGAGCAACCAGATGCCTATGCCTGACTTTAGTAAGCACTGCAAGTTCAGCTTGGAACTCATGCAATCCTTTGTTTCCTAGAGCTGCAGATTCCATCCTCTTAACGGCGATCATGGTCCCATCATGCAGTTCCCCCTTGTAGACAACACCAAAACCTCCCCTGCCTAATACATTGCCCTCGCTGAAATCATCCGTTACTTGTCTGAGGACATCGATTGAAATGGCGACGTTTCCACCATCGAAGACAGGAAGGTCGCCACTACTTTGGCTATGCATCTCACTTTGAACACCACCATACCCATTCATCCCATTTATCTTAGCTACTTCTTTTCCCTTTTCTAAATTTTCGCCCCTCCCGATCCCTGCATTTTTCCTTTTGGCATAACAGAATCTGTATAACACAAACAGAACTATCACTAAAAATACTAAAGCACCCAAAACGATAGCCACAATCAAACCAGCTGAGACAGAAGAACCATTCATTGCACTCGATGAACTTCCGGGAGTTGAATTGGACCCAGAAGCTCCCCCACTCCCAGAGCTCGAAGATTTTCCGAGCAAAGGATTGCCCGTGCTAGTAAATTTCACTGAAGCTGGGAACACTGGCACTGCCCCAGAGAGATTATTGTTCGAAACATCAAGGACCTGAAGCTGAGGCAACTTGGCCAAACTATCCGGTATAGAACCGGTCAAATCATTATCACTCAGCAACAAACTCCTCAAGGACGTGAGATTGGCGAACGCGGGCGAGATTGTCCCGGTGAAATGCTGCTTGGAGAAACTCACTGACGTTACATTCTTCCCCTGACAAGTAATGAAACTCCACCCTTGACAAGCATCGTTCCCTTCCCAAGAATCAGCCAGCGTCGCCGGATAACCCAGCGCGCCTGCGATCTCCAGCAAGGTAGTGACTTGCGAAGAGCAAGGGCCCGGCGCAGTGTTACAAAAGCTATTAGTACCGTCATAAGTAAATTGGATCTTGTTGGGGTTATCGGGGACAGGGCCCTGCAACTTATTGTTGTCCAAAGACACGTTCTTTAAGCTAGGCAACGACATCAAATTAGCAGGCACGACGCCGGTGAGATCGTTGTCGCGAAGCTGAAGGTCAAACAAGCTCTCGCATTTCGACAGGTCCGGGATCGGACCGGCGAAACTATTCTTGTGCAACCAGACCTGAGACAACTCGGGCATGCTAGACAAAACATCAATGGTACCTGACAAGCCCTGTGCCTGGTTGTTCAGCCACAGGTTCTGAATCCCGGATCCGGCGAACGACGGCGGGAGCGGCCCGGTGAGGTTATTGTACGACAGCCGGAGGCTCTGGAGGCTCGGGAAGGAGCCGAAGAAATCGGGCAGGGACCCCACCACGTTGGCGTTGCCGGCGTAGAACGTGACGAGGGCCGTGGACTGGTTCAGCTCGGAGGGGATCGCCCACGGGTCGAGGTCGAAATTGTTGCTCAGGCTCAAGGTCTGCAAGCTGGTGAGCCCGGCGAAGGCCCCGGAGGGCACGCTGGTGAAATTGTTGGCGTCGAGGTAGACTTCCTGCAGGGAGGCGAGGTTGGCGAGGCTGGGGACGGGGCCGGAGAAGGCGTTCTTCTGGAGGGACAGGGTCTTGAGGCGGGAGAGGGAGGAGAGGTCGGCGGGGAGGGTCCCGGCGAGGGACCGGGAGGCGAGGTTGATGGCGGTGACGCGGGAGGAGGAGTCGCAGTTGACGCCGTCCCACTTGCAGTACGGGGTGGAGGACGACCAGCCGGATGGGGCGGGGGACATGCCGGCCCGGAGCTCGGCCATGGCGGAGGAGTCGTCGGCGGACGCCGCGGCGGTGGAGAGGAGGAGGAGGACGACGACGAGGATGGGGGCGGCGGCGGCGGGGAGGGGACGGCGGAGGGTTGCCATGTCGCCCATCGTAGAGAGAGGAGAGAGAAAGACGTGTTATGGCAGTTGCGTCGTTGCGTTTGTACGATGATTCGGTTGGGTTGACGGACAGCGAAGAGAGAGAGAGAGAGAGATTTTGAGCGGGCTTTAGAGGGATATAACAGGAAGCGTCTATTTTCTTGCTTCTAATTTTAAAATCAATTGTCTTAATTAAGGAGAAAAAAGTATTTCATCCGAATATCAGTAAAATAATCCCCAAGATTTGCGCTTCGCACCTTCTAATTTTATTTCAGAGCTTATATTGCGTAAATTATTGATTATTTCTTAAGATAGTGATTAACTTGTGTACAAAAGAATTATCAAACAAAACCAATCCACCAAGAGACAAAATTTAAAAAAAAAGATTTTATGCTACAAGCTACGAATTTTCGTACCCCATGATACAAAGACTACCTCATGGAAATCTTTTATAATCTTTTAATGAGAAATTTTCGAATCACTATTTGTTATGAAAGCGGAATGACTTAAACTGTCAGATAAAGATTAAGAATTAAATATGTTAATTAAGGAATAAAAAAAATTTGGGTACTAATCTTTTTATTTTTTTGGGATGAGATGTTGTGTATTATTGATATGGTCTCAAGTGGCAATTTTATTTCCTTTCTTATGCTTTTTTTTTTCCCTCTATGATAATGTTTTGTTTTGAGTAGAATCTAACTTCCAACCTGTCTTGTTTGGGCTGCGTGGGCTCTCTTTTTCGGGGCGGAAACAGAATCTAAAACATCTTTTGCAATCCGCTGAGCTGGCAAAACGCGGGAAATGATCGGTTGCTTCTTTGTCCTCACATTACGTCACGCATTTGTTTATTTCAAGAAAAATAATAATTTTAAAAATATATATATTTTTAAATAACTATTTGCAACGTCTTGGGAATTATACCCAACGGAAAATATTTCTTAATCAATTATAATCTATGTCTAAATCGAAAATAAATATTTCAAGGATTTTGAATTTATGGATATTTCTGTTGTTTAGTAAAGCGTATGAAGCCTAGTTAACCGGAGTTAGGTGTGGACAGGTGTCGAAGAGCATCGGAAGCTGTTGAGTCCTGATTTGATAGCAATAGACCAAAACATCTGTCTTCCTTCTGTTTTCTTATTTTATTATTAATTATTGCTTGCGGTTGCGCGATTTACGGCGCCCAACCACATTATCATAATCTAAGCATCATTGAAGGAGGTCCATAGCTATCATCTACTATCTTAAAATCACCTAAAAGAGATTTTTAATTTTAAGATGAATTTATTTCATTACAAAAGTTATGATAAAGAAAATAATTTATATGAAAACCATATTCAAGAAAAATAAATATCTTTAATTTATTTGGTGATTTGGGCACGGCGATTTTCTACTTATTAGAAAGGGAAGTTATTTTTTTCCTCATCGAATTTTGTTATTTTTAGTCCATAAAAAATTTAGCATTTTATCTGACGGGCTTGCTATCTCTATTCATTTACTCAATGAGCACGGCTCCATGGGCCTCGACCACGGTGTTAGCCATAGCCCGCATGCGAGGCCCCCATTTCTTCATGGACAATGGGTAGAGAAACAGAGACATTGGTTGCTGACGATGACAAGGAGGGCGGTGGACACCGGGAGGTGACTGTGGCGGGGTCTAAGCGACAATTACGGGCGGGTGATGGCGGCGCCGGCGTGACATGGTGGTTGGATTGTCGGCCCTTTTGTTAGATTGTATCATTGTAAGTACTCAAGGACTATTTAAAGCGTTTGATTTAGTATAAAACATGATGAGAGAATAGCCTTTCCAACTCAAGACACTTCCCACGCCCTTAAAGTATTTATGTATCTTAACTTACTTTGTCATCACAAAAATTTCATTGGACCAAATTCTTTTCTAGTACCATTCTCTCTCTTTCAAAGGTAAGTAGGGATAATCACCAAAAAAAAAAAATTAACTTTATTACATAGATATCAATTTAGTTCTAAATCTTTTAATTTGATCAATTTAGTACTAAACATTTTGACAATTTGTTAATTTAGTCATTTTGGTCAATTTTAGTGGGAAATTACCAACGCAAACAGCGACCAGCTTTAACATAGACAACTTTTAAAAATTTTAGAAATTTTTTTGACATAGACAATTTTTACAAAATTAAGATAATTTTTTCCTTCTTTCATTTTTTCTCTTCTATTTTGGTAAAGATCACCGGCATAGTCATGATGCCCTCGCCAAATCTTAGCCCGATGAGGGCATCCGAGGTGTTGCCTATGGTCAGCGACCTCTACCAATCACTGCCAAGGCCGTGAACAGGTGAAGGGAAATAAGAAACAAAGAAAAAAGAGAAAAAGTAAAGAAAAGGAAAAAAAAAATAAAGCTACATCACATACTGTTTACACTACAACCAAGAAAAAATGAGGTTTCGAGTGGAACATAACAAAGGATGTCGAGCCAAGAGCAAATAGAAATTCTAATCGTTAGAATAGTCATTTTTAATTTAACTACAAATTCAACTTAAAATAGAATATGTATTTCGAACTAATATTAATAGTTATATAGTTTTGGATTTGACAATTTTCGCAAAAAATTTCAATATATTTCACTTTTATTATTATGAGAATCAATCCTACTACTTCGGGTAAATAAAATGATAAAACTTATTTATGTCAACACCAATCATACCACGTAAGACAGTCCACGTCAACATCAAAGATTCTTGACAAAAGTATGTCAAAATGACTACATCAACAAATTATCAAAAGATCTAGGATTAAATTAGTCGAGTTGAAAGATTTAGGATTCAATTGACATTCTTACAATAAGCTTACTACTTTTTTTGTAATTTTCCTGGTTTTAGTATGTAGATGTCTCCTTAATGATTTTTTTTTTTATTTGGAAAATTTTAATGAGCGTTTTTACGGCGTTTTGTTAAGGGTCGTTGCCAATATAAATATTTCTATCTGAAGCATGTCTCTCTTTTTTTTTTTTTTTTTTTAAATGTGGTGATCTGTACCTTCATTAATGTTACTAACTTTAACTAGTGTGCACGGACACTTTCTAACAAGATTCTGGGTCAAATGGCAAAATAAGTCTCTACATTATCCTGACCTTTTAATCCTGGTAGAAAAATATCCAATATTTTAAATTGGTAAATCAGTCCTAGGCCCTTCAACACCATTCTTAAGAAGAAATATTCCGTTAAATTTCTTTGCAAATCCCCACTTTACACCTACTTTTATTTTTTGTTGGTCTGTGCGAATTTTTTCCCAATCCTTTTTTGTTTATATCTTTAAATAGGAGACAATTTCTCTAGCTTTATATCAGCCATTTTTTATCTAATTATTTTTTTTTATAAATAAAACATGAAGAATTTGGTTTCTCCTCAAGAAAATATGGTCTTAATGGCGAAATCGTAGATAATAACTTTGAAAAGGGCAAAAGGGTATCTAATGTATAGTTTTTGAGGGAGTCTAATCTTGGGACATATTTTATACGAGTTCAAAAGGCAAAAAAATTATCTGGATAACCTAAAAAGTTGGCGGTAAAATTAATACTATTATGGCCATTTGGCCTTATTTATTAGCTATTCTTGTTATTGATTCAATTAATACTATTATTACATTTCTTAATTATGGCCTATTATGCAATGCAAGATATGATCCCTACCATCGAGTGTCTTGCAATATGGAACGATTTTTCAAGCCGGAATATAGTTGCGGAGTTTTTTGTTAATGTGCTTGTTTCATATGTCATGAGTCAAGAGGCTGGCCAGCGACAATGTAAATCCCAAAAAAATATCATACATCTCAATTACATTAATTTCTTTTGGCGACGAAGGAGGGCCAAAGACCTTGAATGACATCATAATTATATAAAACAAAAAACAAAAATGCCTCTTGGTTCAATTCAAATTGAGCTCTATTCTTCGGCCAGAAACAAGCTCTTCCAATAAGGACTTGAGATTCTTGTCCGCACACCCACCTTCTTTGCCAGCCTCTCGTGCCGCGTCCTTCAGCCTCTTGGCGTTCCCCCTCATTCCCTCGCTCCTCTCGCCGCCTCCCAGCACCAGCTCCAAGCACCTTGTGAGCTCCTCTCCCTCCACGACACCTCGTTCATTCCCGCTGACCCTCACCCCAACCTTCCAAACATCTTGGATGAGCATGGCGTTGGTCAGCTGGTCAGCCCACAGCGGGAACGCCACCATCGGCACCCCACAGACCACACTCTCGAGTGTCGAGTTCCAGCCGCAGTGCGTGACGAAGCACCCGACCGACGGGTGCGACAGGACCTCGACTTGAGAGCACCATGGCACGATCATCCCTTGTTTCTGTAACTCCTCCATACAGCTCAATTGATCCTCCGACTCCTCTTGCTCCCCGTCCCCGTCCCCGCCTTCCCTGATCAATGCTTTCTTGATCACCCACAAGAACGGCCGGCCGGTGCTTAACAGCCCGCGTGCCATTTCTTCCTTTTGTGGCTTCGATAGGGCGGAGATACTTCCGAATGATATGTAAACCACCGAGGCCGCAGGCTGTGTGTCTAACCACTCAATGTAATCCCTCGAACCGAGGAAGAGGTCGCCTCCTGGCGATGCGCCAGAAGAGCCTTGTCCCTCCAAGGAAGGCAGTAGCGGCCCGACGGCCACTATTTTGAGCTCATCAATAGCGTTCAATTGCTCCGATTCTAGTGCATCGAAAGTATTCACAAGCAATCTTGCTTTCCTATCCCCCTTGAGCGCTTGGATTTCCTTTTCAATCAAAGTGAAAAGAAAACGAAATGGGCTCCCGGGGGTCAACAAAGTAGGGACGTCGCCTCCCGTGAGCAGCGGCAGTCCTGGTAATTGAGTCGGTGATGAAGGATCATTGCTCTCATTTGTGATACTGTCACCGTAGCCATTGATGTAATAGTAATATATCTCGAACAACGTTGCTGGTTGAATCCAAAGCACACCAGACGGGATGTCATAACAACGCGCGACTTCGCCCACCCAAGGTGCAACCGCCGTATAAAATATGCACGTGAAGTTCTCTCCCTTATCACGGCTCGCCTCGATGATCTGTCTCACGGCTTCCGAGCACCGCCGGGCGGAGTCCTCCATATGCTGCTCCAGGCTAAAGTTACTCGGTTTAGGGCCCTCTTCGGTGCCATCGGAGTAGGTGACAAATGTCAGGCGGTCGGAGGCTTGGATCCCGCTCATGCTATGGTGAGCGGTTGTCGTGGTGGTGAACGTGACGGAAGCGCCAGTCCGGAGGAGGCGGCCTGCGAACTGGAAGGCGGGATTTATGTGGCTTTGGCCAGCAAAAGCCACTATGAGGAAGTTGGGGTTGGCCATGGGATTGGGCAGGTTGAGATGTTTCGAGTGTCAACTTGTTTCGTTGTTGTGCTTGGGTTGTTGTCTTTTTAAATGGAGACTTGAGTCGAACTTGCGGTTGAAATGGTCGTAGTTCTTCCTTAGGCTGGATCTTTCTTTTCCTAAAGATAGCCCAAGTTGTTAGCCATTTCTCCAGATGGGGACAGTTTGTAGAAGACCTCTTTCATCAAATGAAATCCTAAAACCACGCCTTTGTCTTCTTGTTTTGTTAGTCATTATTCCAGATGGTGAGAGTTTCTAGAACTTTTTCATCTGATGAAATCCAAGAAAAAGTAAAACTTTTTCCATCCTTTTTTTTGTCTTAATGAGGTGTCCAGCGTGCTTAATTAAACCAGTTCTTGTTAACTTGCAAGTTACAGCTCTCTCTCTCTCTCTACATATATTATATATATATATATATATATATATGCCTACCTTATACTGCACTTAAAATAACAAGATTTGAATAATGGTTCATAATTCGTGAAAAACAAATTCTCGATAAAATCTCATACTTATAACCCTTCTCTATAGATTCGTCGCGAGGCTACTGGTAATTTGGTGGGAAAAAGATTATTCTGAAATTATAGATTTTCCGTGATATGTGGAACCACGAGAGTTCATAATCCTGAAATTGAGCACCTAAATCATGACGTAAACTGTTCATATACCATAGAGAATTAGGGCCTTTATTTTTCCTTTCAAGTGATGATTCAATTTGCATCCAAAATTTATTTACCTACAAGCACAATATTAAAGATAATTAGAATAATTCTCTTTGATATTTTTCAATATTAGAGATAACTAAAATAATTTATATTACTTTTTTCTAAGCGAAGTACACCCCAAGTGCCAAAACTTGGCACGAGAGGGACACTTAAGTGCCAAAAGTTTGAAAAGTGATACTTAAGTGCCAAAATCGGAATAAAATGGATCACTTAAGTGCCACTCCGATCAAAATCCAGCCAAAATGCCGACGTAGCAATTTTCCGGCGAAGGAAGTGCAAAACGAAGCCATTTTACATGCTGACGTGGCTAGACAATACAAAAACTGCGTCGTTTTAGTGTTGATGTAGAAAAAAATTAATATAAAAATTAATAAAATTAAAATTAAAACTAAATTTATTTAAAACATTTAAAAATAAAATAAATATATTAAAAAAACTAAAATTAAAAAAAGGGGGAGGGACCGGGCGGTTGAGGGCCTTGGCCGGGGCCCGGCGACCTAGGCCGACCCTCCCCCTCCGCCGCCGACCCTTCTGCGACGATGGGGCGACGGCGGCGGCAAGGGCTTAGCCCTCAGGCTGCCTCCCCCTCCCCCTCCCCCTCCCCCCACCCTCTTTTAATTTTAGTTTTTTAATATTTTTGTAAATGTTTTAAATAAATTTAGTTTTAAATTTAATTTTATTAATTTTTATAATAATTTTTTTACCATGTCGCACCAAAACGGCGTTGTTTTGCACTTCCTTCGCCGAAAAATCGCCATGTCGGCATTTTGGCCGGAGTGATACTTAAGTGATCTATTTTGCTTCGATTTTGGTACTTAAGTATACATCCGTGTCAATTTTTGATATTATAGGTGTTCGTACCTCCTTTTTTCTATCTCTTAAAATTGTGCATATATCTTCATTTGATTATGCGTATCTTGATTGATATATGTTACTTTGTATAGTCAATATCATAAAGGCTATGTACTATTTATTATGATGCACCCTAATATACACAAATTTCACAATTTTCTTTTATATGAAGCTAGTCGATCCTTAAGTGCAGCAAGTGCACATCCAAGTAACTGTGCGTACACACTACTCTTGCTTCTTGTCATTATTTCCCAATAAGTTCTAATATCCTCCGGCCAACATTGATATCAACATTATTTGTCGTGTTTGATAGCCATCGTCACACTATATGGTTGTTGCATAGTTTGCAGAGTACTATTATTTGAGGAAGCATAATTCAGAATCTGATTTATTAGCAAAGCTAGCCACATGTCACTGTTTAACTTAGTTTTCAGCTTGGTCATTATGACGTCAGCCACATAGGCCATGTCGCCACATAGGTCACTTGTTGAAGATACGATTACCTTAATTGATCTGATTGATTCTAATGGCTTATTGATGAGAAACTAGAATATTGTGTATTAGGAACTTGATTTTATTTTGCATATTCTTTCTAGGAATATTTCAACTCTATGTATTATAAATAGGACTATGGACCTGAGCAGGTCCTTAAAATACTCAAGGAGGAAACAGGCGGGAGACCCGCTCTAAGGTGGGAGACCCCGCGCTGTTTTTTGTATTCCCTCTTTGTCGGAAAGATAAAGATAGATAGAGAATTTGAGAACCTCATAATGGGAAAGGTAGACTTCACGTCGGAACATACTTGCATGCTCCAGCTACCTCCGGGTAGGCCGATATAGTAGCCACATGCGTCTGAGATGAGTGAAGATGGGTGAAAATCCCACAGTAGAGCTAGCGCACCTAACGGCACTGCATATAACCACAGGCTAGCTCTACAATCATACAATGTTGATATGAGAAAGCATTATACAATTATATAATTCCCGACAGCTTTCCATCATCTAATTCTCTAACGTGGTATCAGAGCTTCTTTTGTTCTAGCTTCTGCATAGTGATCCTTTTTTTCTTGTCTGGCCACAGCCACAGGTTTAGAAAACCACTCTTTTCAATTGTGAAGAAAATTTTTGGTTACAAAAAATCCACAAAAAAACCATGCCGAAAAATCAAACCTTGCAGTCGGGAACATTTGAGGATCCAGAAATTTCTTCCAATGATCAAGAATTGGAAAACTCATCTCAGGGTCAACGATCAACTATGGTGGAGAAAACGAAGACTGGATGCATCTTGATAAACGACATTTGGGTTCGATTCAACCTAATTTAGGGCCTCGTCAGCTCAATCCAGGGCAAGACTTCAGGGACCATATATTCAATGGATCCTTGTCTAGATCTAATTTGCCTAGAATGCAACGGACTCAACAGAGAGAACCCACGCAGAGAATAGTGGGTCAAGGGGAGGCTCGACATTTGCCACCAAGCCCAATCCGAGATCCGAACTGGGTTGGTCCTACTCGAACGAGAATGACTTGGGTCCGACCGTCTTTCCTTACCCGGGTTATTGACCTGGTTATTTTCCCTTCGCAGGTACCTCCAGTGGTCGGCCTGAGCCGGAAGATGTGCTATACACGACCACTGCCGATGGACCTAACCTCCGCTCGATTTCACAGTTACTCTCGCGACCGGATAACTACTCCATTTGGTCCCAAGAACTCCAACGAGCCCCGATTACAAAGGATAAAGAGGCCTTCATTGATGGTACATCCTTGTTCCGACGGACGAGCGGTTGGCACAACACTAGAGGAAGTGCAACCAGCTATTCCAAACGTGGATCAGGAACTACCTCACCTCAAAAGTGGTCACCGGACTTCCTCCTACCGAAGATGTCAAAAATTTTGGGAAAATATATGAGAAATGTATGGAAAATTATATAAGGCTAAAATCTTTACTATAATGAAGGCCTTGTCAGGACTCGAGCAAGGAAATCTCTCAATTTCAACTGTTTTCAACCGGTTGTCCACGTTATGGAACGAGTTAGAGATGGTGGAAGAAAAATTGCAAGGGTCGAAGGAAACCCTAACTCAATACCGCAAAATCTGAGAGAGGGAGAAGGCGACACACTTCCTATTGATCTTTATTGTGAGCTACTTTCCCTTTTGCAGCCAGATCCTTGCCATGGAATCGGTTCCTCCCCGTGGCCAAATTTACCAGCTTGCGGAGCAAAAGGAGTCGCAATAGTTAACCTAATTAGAATACCTGAAGATTGAGAACCGAATTGTAACGATTCTAACTCCATCTCCAAGGTCGCGAGCGATGAGAGTTATTTTTCGCAACATACCAAGCGTGTCACCGACCCATATTTCATTCTTTTATTGATCTTTGAGTTATATATATGCAAAAACAATCAACATCCGATCACAAAACATCACAATAAGTCAATAGGAAAAACACATTCATGACCATATATTTACATATACATTATAACTACTGGTAATTTTACATACATGCATTATTTATCTTACAAGCCCATTTACTCGGGCTAGGTTTCACACTAACTAATACATACACGCCATCTTCGGGGTATCCTAATCTCCTATAACGAGATTCTACCAAAATTGGTAACCCTAAGGACCAATTATCAAATTAGTCTTCTACAGTGCCATTAGGTGGAATATCGCTCTCAGGCCTTAGTGTACCATCAAAGCCTCAAAGGAGACCAACAAAACCACTTTTGACCCATTCATACCCGGCATGGTATTTGTGAGGGACAAGTTCCTCCAATCCTACATCCACCCATATAGTAATCATTTGATAGGTCTTATTAATACTTGCAAAATAAACAACAATTTCTGACATTGTCATATTCACAAGAACGCCGAATCTTTTAGGAGGTACAACCATCTTACAAGTTTGAAGGAAACGACTAGTGAGTATAACCCAATAAGTAAACCTACAAAAATCCAGGTAGGATGATGCATCGTCCTTCAACAAGCAAATAACTTTGTCCTGGCAATTGTCGATAGAGGATTATTAACAAAAATAAAAAGCCATAACTTAGTAAAAATAAGAAAGATCCTTAAAATAACTAAATGCAAGCATACATCAAGAATCCATTATACATATGTGAAATTCATACACACGGGACTTATTTATTAATGATGGAAATCTATCGACCTTTCCGGAATCCATCGAGCATTCGAAATCTATCCGACATCGTCACCGAAATCCATTGTTTGACGGTATAACCAAAATCCATCAATTCTTCCGAAATCCATTGGGCATCATTGCAGAAATCCATTGATCAACGGCATAAGTTAGTCCCTTGCGTGTCCAAGCATTAAGCATTACAAGCCAGTTCTTATCTTCGCTTTTAGTCCAAAGCCCGAAAGCGTGCCACACATAAGTGTGTAAAATGCCATACTAGTTCCAATCATTTAACATGCCGAGCTCAAATGGAGGTTTGCAACTTGGTCTGATCCATATGATACACCAATTTAGTAGAAAACTTAGCTCGGGAAATCGATACACCTCAATATCGCCTCGAAACTAAGAAAGGACCAATCCATCATGGTCTTATGTCTGTCCAAGCCTCTATTCGAAACTTGGGACGTGAACACACACCTTCAAAAGTGGTCTAAAATAGTTCATAGAACTACATCAAGTTTTCTTTAAAAACATCTTTTCAAAACTGTTAGAATCAAAGTAAAATGAAAACATAGTAAAATAGACATAGGTAGATTGGGACATCTCAAGAAGGCAATTAAGGACTAGAATCCAAGTTGGGCGTGATTCACACCTTCTAAGCAAGAAAAATAGTTTTGACTGGTTTCCAAAATTAATGCCATTGCTCTACCAAACGGAATCGAAAAATTATGAAATTTTAATATGTTGTAGAGAAAAATTTAGTTAACATTTTTCATGAGGAAGCTAAGTCCAATTCCTATTATAGAGAGAGTAGCAAATCACCAAATATATCCCAAGAATCTGTTCGTCGAGTAGATCGAACGTCGGCAAATAAGGTCTCATTTTGAAATCCAATTCTTTTCAAAACTCTTTGAAAGTTTTATATGTTATAGACATAGATATCCTTTAAAATTTTCATGAAGGAAGCATGTTCAAATTTGAAAGGAAAATTTTTATAAAAATTTAAAAATGCACCTTAGACACTGTTTTTCCCAAATGGAGCAGGTTCTAGATTGTGAATGATTGAACCTTTGTCCCTACCATTTCACCTTAGAAAAATTTAAAATTTAAGTATGTTATAAATTATGTTTTGAAAAAATTTCATGAAATTTCTTCAAATTCAAATCACAAAAAGCTCTATAAAATTAGCAAATAATAAAGGTTCAAAGATTTCGAAAATTAAAAGAGGTAAATTCTAATTGGAAAGAGGAGTGCTCCCACTCGATCTTGAGTCAAGAGTCATCAATGGCCAGACAACATTATCTTCCAAGATTGTAATTAAGCCCTATGTTAGATTGGACATCTTATCCCGGTTATTAATTGACTAAAGTCCAAAAGAGATAAGGTAGACTTATCTTGGTCCAAAGTTGGACTTGTTTTGGCTTTCCCTCCTCTCTCTTTTTGGATGAGTAGCCCCTTTCTTGTGGGCTCCAAGATCCACCTTTCACACTTAAGTTCTAGGGTAGTAATAGACCTAGGCTCTGGGATCTTCTTTTTCCACAATTCTCTTAAGGCGTTCACACTTATTCACACTAGTTCTTCCAAGAAACTTTGATTAGCCAAGACTTAAGTGTTGCTTTCTTTAATTGTTCTAAGTCCAAGTTTAGTCTTATCCTTTACAATAAAGTCCCAACACACCAAATGTCTATGCCTCTTAATTTACTACGGGACGCACATTTTAAATGCATCTTGGAAAAATATCAAAATTTGTGAAGCCTTGTCATCGATTAGGGCCTTAATCGAGTTTGACCGTGATCATCTACGTTATTTAGTTTGAGGTTTGTGCCTAAGCCATGCCCATACAGAGCCAGATGCAATTGGGCTTGATTAGCCAAACCAAGTTTGAGCTCCTCTTTACCAAGAAAAAGGGGCACACGATTGGGTTCTAGGGCCAGACCTTGGCCCAGTCGGTCAGTCTCTTAACCAACTCAGGGGTCAGTCCTTCTTGGCTAGGCTTGTGGCCAGTCCTTGGGCTAGTCGATCGATTTCATAGCGGGTCTTGTGGCCAATCCAAGGTCCTGCATCATAAGTCATGGTCAACCAACATCTAACCCCGTTAATCCATGGTTGATTATCGGTTGTCATGTTATCATGTAAGATCGATCAATTTGTCCTAGCTCATGGTCACCTTGGATCGACTTATGGTCGTCCATTAACGGTACAACGACCAGGCAAAGTCACCCGTGACTGATGAATTGATCGAGCAGAATCGAATCATGATCGTCTGCCGATCCATGATGGTATGTGATCATCCCACGACTGATCCTTATGGTCAAATAATCATTCCATGGTCATATACTTTATAACTGGACCTTGGGTTGCCAATCCCTGAACGACCACTTGACTCATGATCAACCCTCGGACTGGCTCATGGCTAAGTCTCGCCATTGGCGTACCCGGCTTTTGGTCTATTGGTTGGGCTAAAACAAGGGTCGAAATTGAGGACGTGACAACTCTCTTCCCTAAAAAAATTTCATCCTCGAAATTTTAATACATACCTGATCATCCAAAAAAATGCAAGTACTGGTACTTCATAACTTCTTCACTTTCCCAAGTTGCTTCTTTAATGCCATGGTGTCTCCATAGGACGTTAACAATGGGAATGACTTTATTATGCAGGACTCGCTACTTTTGATCCACAATTCGCATAGGCTCCTTAACATACGACACTTGATCGTCTACTTCAATTTCTTCGAAGTTTAGCACATGTGTCGGATTGGGCTCATACTTTCTTAACATCAATACATGGAATACATCATGTGTTTGAGCAAGTTTCGGCAGTAAAGCTAGCCAATAGGTTAAATTTCATATTCTTTCAAGGATTTCAAAAGATCCTACATACCTTGAGCTCAATTTCTCTTTCTTACCGAGCGGCAACACGTTCGTTATTGGTGACATTTTGAGAAACACATGGTTACCTACCTGGAATTCTAATGGTTCATGATGCCTATCCGCATAGCTTTTTAGGTCACTTTAGGCGACTCTCAATCTATCTCAGATTACCTGCGCAACTTCTACAGTGTGCTATACTAGCTTAGGACCAGTAATCCTCCTTTCTCAGACATTATCCCAACACACTGGAGTTTTGCAGGCTCGACCATAGAGAGCTTCGAATGACGCCATCACGATGCTTTGTTGATAACTGTTGTTGTGAGTAAATTCTATGATGTGTAGTCGCTCATCCCAATTTCCTTTAAAATCTAGGGTGCAAGCACAAAGCATGTCCTCCAAAGCTTGGATGGTTCTTTCAGTTTGACCATCCATTTGAGGGTGATAAACCATGCTGTATTGGAGTTTGGTTCCCATAGCATGCTGAAGGCTTTGCCAAAATATGGTAGTAAATTTTGGATCTCGATTCAATGTGATAGTCATCGAAACTCTCTGTAGAAGAATTATGTGATGAATATACAACTCGGCATATTCTTTCGATATATAATCTTTTCAAATTGCAAGGAAGTGGGTCGACTTTCACAACCTGTTAATAATCACCTAAATAGAATCATTTCCTCTTTGGTTTCTTGGCAAGCCCAAAATGAAGTCCATTGTGAGGTGCTCCCATTTCCATTTCAGAGTTTCGAGAAGTTGTAGAAGTCCTCCGAATTTACAATGTTACGCCTTTATTTGTTGACATGTTAAGCACTTGGCAATGTATTTGGTAATATCCACGTTCATGCCATTCTACCAAAAATGTTGTCGAAGATTTTAAATTTTGGTGCTGCTTGGATGGATATTGTAGTTGCTCTGATAGCATCTGTCAAAATCTCCTCCTTGAGTTGATAGTCTTTGGGTATACATAATCGTCCATGGAACCTTAGTATTCTGTCTTTAGTTACTTGGAAGTGAGGTCTTTTTCCTTCCAAGACTTCCTTTTGGATCTTTTGGACTATAGGGTCCGTTAATTGAAGTATCTTGATTCTTAGTAGCACTTTTGGTTTTATTCGGAGGGTAGTCAGTAAGCTTGAAAGGCTTTCAATCTCAAACTTTTAGTTCGAATCCGACACTTCTTTGAGAAGCATCCATTTTTAAACCATCATTTGGACAATGGTTGACTTATGACTGAAGGCATCCGTGACTTTATTTGCCTATCCTGAATGATATAAGATGTCGCAGTCATAATCTTTCAAAAGTTCCATCCAGCGTCTTTGTCTCTTGTTAAATTCCTTTCGGGAGAATAAATATTTCAAGTTTTGGTAATCGGAGTATATCACAAATTTCTCCCTGTATAAATAGTCTCTCCAAATTTTCAAGGCAAAAATGATGGTCACCAACTTTAAGTCATGAGTTGGATAGTTTAGCTCACAAGGCCTCAATTGCTTAGACGCATATATCACCACATTCCCGTTTTGTATCAAGACATAGCCTAGCCTTTTATGAGACGCATCGCTGTAAGTCTCGAATCCTCCTGGGCCGAACACTACTGTCAAAACAAGGGCGGTGGTTAGTTTTCATTTGAGTTCTTTAAAAATCCATTCGCACTTGTCCGTCCACTCAAACTTCACATCCTTCCTTAGAAGTTGGGTGAGGGGAGCGGCTATGCTTGCGAATTTTTCTACGAACCTTTGGTAACATCTAGACCCGTTAAGCGGGTGGGTCGGGCTGGGTTTTGGTCGGGTCATAAATGGTCCGACTCAAATCGACCCATTAAACCCGTTTATGACCCATTTATTGCAATGCAAAATTTTCGACCCATACCTGACCCAACCTGTACCCGTACCCGACCTATTTAACTAAACAGAAGAAAGCTTATATCTTATTTATAAAATGGTATTGCTAAATAGTTTTATACAACACAAATTTAATGGACAATTTTTATAATTTTTTAAATAATTATTTTTAAAAATCCAATTTTAATTATTTTTTTATTTTTAATTATAATTATATTTATTTTTTAAAATATAATTTTCTTTTTTCTTTTTTCCTTTTTCTTTTTCTTCTTCTTCTTCTTTGGCAGGCTGTCGGCCACGGGCGAGCCTCGAGCTCGCCGACGTCGGCCACGATGACGGCCGGCGGCCGACCATAGGCAAGCCTCAAGCTCGCCCGGCTCGCCGACGCCGGCAAGCTCAAGGGTAGCCAGATCTAGCGAGATTGAGCTCACCCGATGTCGGCGAGCTTGAGGCTCACCAGATCCGGCAAGCTCGAGCTCGCTCGACACTGGCAAGCTCGAGTCTCGCCAGATTGGCGAGGCTCAAGCCTCGCCGGACGTCGGCCGAGGCCTCCGCCTCACCAGATCTGGTGAGCTCGAGGGTCGCCGGCCATCGCCGTGCCGGCGACCGGAGAAAAAAAAAAAAAAAAAAGAAAAAAAAAAAAGAAAATAAAAAATAATTATAATTTCGGTTTTTATAAAAAAATATTTTTGTAAAGTTAAAGAGAGAAGAGAGAGATTGTGAGGTTTTGGGTGAAAATGGGTTTTAAATCCAACCCATTTAAGACCCACTTAAAACCCACCTATCAAAGTCTTTAATTGTTAAACCCATTTAACTACTTTTTGTCAAAAAACAAGTGATCCATATATGAACCGTTTATGATTTAAATGGGTCATATATGGGTCTAAGACCCATTTTTCCACCTCTAGTAATATCCAATCAAACTTAAGAAACTTCATATCTCCATGATAGTCGTGGATCTTGGCCAGTTGATTACCGCCTCCACTTTGATTAGGTCTACTGAGATTCCTTCGCTGGATACCGGACGATCGAGAAACATCACGTGGTTAAGCTAGAACTCACACTTGCTAAATTTGACTTTAAGTGCGTGTTCTCTTAAGGTTTGCAACGCCATCTTCAAGTACTGTTCATGCTCACTCGAACTCTTTGAATATACCAAGATGTCATCAATAAGCACGATCACAACATGATTTATGTGTGGCTTGAACACTCGATTCATCAAATCCATGAAAGTTGCGGGTGCATTAGTTAGGCCGAATTGCATCACTATGAATTCATGGTGGCCGTACTAGGTCCTGAATGCCGTCTTCGGAATGTCCTCCTTCTTGATTCTTAGTTTACAGTAGCCCGATCTTAGGTTTATTTTGGAAAACATCAATGCTCCTTGAAGTTGATCAAATAAATCATTGATCCTCAACAATGGGTACTTATTTTTTATAGTAACCTTATTGAGTTGTTGATAGTCAATGCAAATGTGTAAGGATCCGTCCTTTTCTCACAAACAGGACTAGTGCGCCCCAAGGTAAGGTGCTCGGACGAATAAACCCTTCGTCGAGCAATTCTTATAGTTGCACCTTCAATTCCGTTAACTCGAATAAAGACATCTTGTAGGGAGCCTTAGAAATGGGTTTTGTTCCAGGAACTAACTTGATCATGGACTCCACTTCTCTTTCTAAAGGAGTCTCGACAATTCTTCAGAAAAGACGTCGAGAAATTCTTGTACCACTGAGATATCTTCCAACTTTGGTTCCTCCTTTGAGGTGTTCGTCACCGTTGCCAAATAACCTTGACAACCTCTGTCGAGAAGTCAAGCCGCTTTCAGTGCATAGATGAGGGGTGATGAAGGTCCTCCCTTATTTCCTATAAACTTAGCCGGGATAGTTTGGTGCATTATATTGGATTACTTTACTATAACGATCCACGTTGGCCCATTGATTGCTGAGCCAATCCATCCCTATTTTGATGTCGAAGTCGTACATGGACAATACTATTAAGTCTATAGTTTACTCTTACCCACTTATGACAATTTTATACCCTCGACATCTTATCATGGACAACACTTCATTTTTCATTAGGGTAGAAATACTAAGGGTGATTTCTAGAGGCTTTGGTTCTAATCTTGCCAACCACACAAATGCTTCGGAGACAAATGAATGAGCGGCATCCGTGTCAAACGACGCATATGCAGCATGATCATGTAAAGAGATTGTACCTGTAATAACGGTCTTGGAGGTTTCAGCTTCCTCCTATGTCATGGCGTACACCTTTCCTTGAGCCGGGGGTCGAGTGGGATTGTTTTAAGGCAGTGCTTCACCTTGTATGCCCTGTTGTCATTATGGACAATCTCGCACCACATGGCCTTGTTGATCACACTCAAAGCATGCTCCTATCCAAATTAGACATGGAGCATCACCGTGTCATCTTCCGTTGTTGGAGAAAACTCCTATTAGATTTTGAAGCTGACAAAACTTTCCTAGTTCTATTCCCATTTTCTTTCTGAGGAATACGAGACTTCTATGAAATTCTTTCAAAGTCTATCTTTCATCAGAAGTCTGCCCCACTCTGACGAAGATCAAAAAACTCAAGTAAAGATCGAAGACATAATCAGAATAAGAGTTTTTCTTCTTTCTTCAAGGCTTCAGTACGAACATGATATATTTGGCTTTCTGGTTGAAAATATCACTTACCTTTTTGGTTATCTTTATTGGAATCAATCACGGAATGGAAAAATCATTTTTGGAAGGCAAGTTTATTTGGAAAGAATCTATTTATGGAAACCAATATTCTGATTGTATGGACGACTAAGATCATCAGGCTTTCATCTCAATCTTCAAACGGCTCGAGATCTCCTTAATTGATTATGTCCAAAGGGTTGATTGAAAGAATTCCTCTGGAAAGTGCCAACGGTCGAAAAGGCATAGATAAGTTATTTAAGGAGGTTTTTCAAGTCATTGGATATAGAGCGTGAAAGAAGAATTCCAAAGTCTAAAGCTTTTGAATCACTTGTTCTTCATCATATAGTGCTCAAACTTGTATTCGAAAGAGAGAGAAACTCAAAAGTGTGACTTTGTGAGAGCAGTAGAAACTCTTCACTAAGAAGTCAAGATTATAAGGCTGTAATTCTCTTTCGATTCATAGTGAAAACCAGCTAGATGGCTGTCAGCGTGGGAGAGTAGACGTAGGCTTAATCTAAGTTGAACCACTATAAATCCTGTGTTCATTTTCTCTTCATTGAACTCCTTTACTTTATTTGATGTGATATCTTTATATGTTTCGAAATAGTTGTTAAAGTCTGAATTCCTTCAAAGTCTGTTGTTCATCAGACTCAGTTTAAAAGTAAAGTATTTTTACTTTATTTCGCATAAATATGTTTTCACACCTATTCAACTCCCCTCTAGGTGTTTGTACTAGCGCTTTCAGCCGCAAGTACATCATACATTGCTCAGGTTAAAAGGCTGTCTTTTGTTGTTTTTCTTCTTTTTGGAGGTAAATTTGTGCTTGCCTCCCACTATTGGTCTGTTGCCTCGACATTGGTCACCTTTAGGAGGGAATAGTAAGATATGGTTGCGGCAACCTGTTCTAGTGAGTCTTTCTCAATGAGTTGAGCTCGCTTGTACAACTCATTGTAGTCCTTTAGGTTTAGTGGCACCAATTGACTATGGATATCGGGCTTTAGACCAACCCAGAATCGGTTTGCCCTATCCACTAGGTCTTCGATAAGCTTGGAGTCGTATTGGGATAATTCAACAAACTTGGCTTGATATTGGTCAACTTCATGTTGTTCTGGCGAAGTTGTAGGAATTCCTCCTTTTTCCGATTGCGAGCGCACTCAAAAAAGTATTTTCCATTGAATGCCTCAATAAAAGTGTCCCACGTGAGTACAACACCTTCAGGGAAGGTTCTCCCTTTTGTTCCTTTCCATTAGTGACTAAAATTATCCTATAGTTGGTATGTTGCCAAGGTCACTTTGTTTTCATCAGAGCATTGCAGTAGTGCAAAAATCTTTTCTAGATCATCAAGCCAGGATGCAGCCTCCTTGGGATCTCCTGTCCTGACAAACCTTTGGGGTCATGGCTTTAGGAATTTCTCCATCAAGCTATGCATCGAGCATTCACCGTTACTATTTCCATTTCCGTTTCCATTCGATACTTGCTGGTGGGCTTGCTATTCCATCAATCCACCCATGGTTTCGAGAGCTTGTAGAATCTTGTCTAGTTGGGGGTTTTAGTTTGACTTTCCTTTTGAAGTCGAAGTGTAGCCCTGAGCGCTCATATTTAAACTGCATAAATTCTAGGGGAATCTTTTTTCTACATCCACAAATAAAGTTAAGGGATTAAGACTAATACTTAAGAAAATTAATTATGCAATCACATGCATAAGACGTTTTCCTAATGTTCCTAAATCCCAACACTCCTTATCACTTCAGATAATAACCTACTATGATACCAAAAATGGCTGTGATGACCTTAACTCCATCTCTAGCATTACGAGAGGTGAGGGTTATTTGTTGCGACATCCCAAGCGTGTCACTGACCCATATTTCTTTCTTTTATTAATATTTGAGGTACATACATGCAAAAGCAATTAACACTTGATCACAAAACATCACAACAAGTCAGTAGAAAAAATATGCTCACAACCATATATTTACATATACATGGCAACTACTAATAATTTTACATACATGTCTTATTTATCTTAGAAGCTCATTGACTTGGGCCAAGTTTCATAGAGTATCACTCTCAAGCCCCTGGTGGACCATTAAAGCCTTAAAGGGGATCAACAAAATTGCCCTCAACCCACTCATACCTGACGCGGTATTTATGAGGGACAAGTTCGTCCAATCCCACACCATTCCAAATAATTGTAATAACCATCCAATAGGGCTTATTAATACTCGTAAAATAAATAGCAGTTTTTGACATCATCATATCTATAGGAATGCTGAACCTTTCGAGAAGTACAATCATCCTACAAGTCTGAAGAAGACAACTAGCGAGTATAACCCAATAAGTAAACCTACTAAAATTAGGGTAGGATGATGCCTTGCCCTTCGACAAGCAAATAACTTTATCCCAGCAGTTATTGATGGCATATCAATAGCAAAAATAAAAGCCATGACTTAGTAAAATAGGAGAGATCCTTCAAATAACTAAATGTAAGCATACATCAAGGATCCATTATATATATGAGGAACTTATACATGCAGGGTTCATTTATTAATGATCGAAATCCATCGACCCTTTCGGAATCCGCTAGGCATCTAAAATCCATCGAGCATTCAAAATCCATCGGACATCGTCGCCAAAATCCATCGATCAACGATATAATCGAAATCCACCAGTTCTTCCGAAATTCATCGAGCATCATCACCGAAATCCATTAGTCAATGGCACAAGTTAGTCCCTCGTGTGTCCAAGCATCACAAGCCAATTCTTATCTTCACTATTAGTTCAAAGCCTGAAGGCGTGCCACATGTAAGTGTGTGAAATGTCTTACTAATTTCAAATCATTAAACATGCCAAGCTCAAATGGAGGTTTACAACTTAGTTCGATCCATACGATACACAGATTTAGTATTAAACTTGGCTTAGGAAAACGATACTCCTCAATATCGCCCTAAAACCAAGAAAAGACCAATCCGTTGTGGTCTTATGTTCGTCCAAGCCTCTATTCGGAACTCGGGATGTGAATACACACTTTGAAAAGTGATCTAAAATAGTTCATAGAACAACATCGAGCTTTCTTTAAAAAAATATTTTCAAAATTGTTGGAATCAAAGTAAAATGAAGGCATAGTAAAATAGGCGCAAGAATCAGGCCACTTCAAAGTTCAAGCCAAAGCACAACAATCAAGCATTTGAACTAGGCCACTTCAAATTCAAAGGCCAAATGTCAAACCAATGCCCAACACTAATCCAAAATCAACTCAAGTAAGTACACATAAACCTCAATAAAAAGTACAAATCAAATATAGATTTGTTACAAGCTTGGACTAGCATTATACAACGTTCTAATCAACGGTTAGTAAGTCCACTTATTACTTTCCAAGCCGGTGTCCTTGAATTAGTGATGACAACAAGAATGGTGGCAAGGGTGGCAGCAAGAACTTTTAGGGAAGAGAGGATCAAACTATGAGAGGTAGAAAAAGGGATGATTGGTGGTGGAAAGGAAAGAGAGGAGGATGGCTTTGGTGGGGGTGTGTTGGAGTGATTGGGTTCTACCCCTATTTATAGGAATTTGTCCGAACAGTCATAAATTAAGGTGGTTTAATTAGAAAGTGTGGGATCGATGTGATGGTCCATCTAGTCTCTTAATTAATGAATCGTTATACTTTATCTACCCTCCTCTTAATAGGTGTCATAAGTCTCCAATAGACCTACATTAGTGTCTGCAAACAAACTGATGAAAAAGCCTTTATGAGGGGTATTATTTGGTCATCAAGCCTTAAGATAGGGTAGGACTATAACCAGGTCAATTGGGACATCTCAAGAGGGTAATTGAGGACTAGAATCTAAGCTAAGTGTGATTCACACCTTCTGAGTAAGAAAAATAGTTTTGACTAGTTTCTGAAATTAATGTCATGGCCCTATCAAATAGAATTGAAAAATTATGAAATTTTAGTATGTTGTAGAAAAAAGCTTAATCAACATTTTTATAAAATAAGCTAATTTCAATTCGTGTTGTAGAAAGAGCAACAAATCACCAAATATACCCCAAAAATCTATTAATCCAGCAGATCCAACGCCCGTAAAGAATGACCCATTTCAAAATCCAATTCTTTTCAAATTTCTTCGAAATTTTTATATGTTATAGACATAAATGTCCTTTAAATTTTTCATGAAGGAAGCACGTTAAATTTGAAAGGGAAAATTTTATAAAAATTCAAGAAGGCACCCTGGTCACTGTTTTTCCCACACATAGTAGGTTCTAAATGGTGAATGATTAGACCTTCGTCCCTACCATTTGATCTCAGAAAAATCTGAAATTTAAGTATGTTATAAATTGAGATGTTTTGAAAAAAAAGGACATTTCTTCAAACCACAAAAAAGCTCTGTAAAATTGGCAAACAACGAAGGTCCAGAGATTTCAAAAAATCAAAAGAGGTAAATTCTAGTTTGAAAGATGAATGTTTCCACTCGGTCTTGAGTCAAGATTCATCAGTGGTTAAACAACCTTATCTTCCAAGATTCTAATTAGGATGTATGCTAGCTTGGACATCTTATCCTGGTTATTAATTAGCTAAGGTTCAAAAGAGATAAGGTAGATTTAGCTTGGTCCAAAGTTGGAATTGTCTTGGCTTTTCCCCCCTCTCTTTGGGCATGTATCCCTTTTCTCGTGGGTTCCAAAGCCCACCTTTTACACTTAAATTTTAGAGTAGTAATAGGCCAAAGCTCTAGAGTCTTCTTTTTCCACAATTCCCTTAAGGTGTTACACTTGTTCACACTAGTTCTTCCAAGAAATTTTGACTAGTCAAGACTTAAGGGTCGCTTTACTTTATTGTTTCAAGTCCAAGTCTAGTCTTATCCTTTACGGTAAAGTCCCAACATACCAAATATCCATGCCTCTTAATTTACTACATGACACCTATTTTAAATGCAACTTGAAAAATATCTAAGTTTGTGAAGGCCTTGTCATTGGGTAGGGCCTTATCGAGTTCAACCTTGATCAACCATGTTATTTAACCTGAGGTTCATGCTTTCATTCCTGTACCAAGAAAAAAGGGGCTCACGACTAGGTCCTAAGGCCAAGCATTGGCCTAGTCAGTCAATCCTCCTGATTGGTTCATAAGCTAGTCCATTGGTCAGGCTTGTGGCCAGTCCTTGGGCCAGTCGATTGGTTCTATGGCTAGTCCTATGGCCAGTCCAAGGTCCTGCATCACAAGTCATGGTCAATTCGACATTGAACCCTATTGAGTTCGTTCAATCTATGATCGATTATCGGATGTCATGTAATCATGTAGGATCAATTGATTTGTGTCGACTCATGGTCACATTGAATCGACTCATGGTCATCCATTGCCGGTACAACGGCCAGGCAGAATCATCTGTGACTATTAAATTGACCAAGTGGAATTGAGCTATGACCATCTGCCGATCCATGATAGTACGTGATCATCCTACGACCGATCCTTATGGTCGAATAATCGTTCCATGGTCAAATACTCTATAATTGGACCTTGGGTTACCAATCCCTGAATAACCACTTAACTCATGACCCTAAGCCGACTCATGGCCAAGTCTAGCAATTGGCATACCGAGCTTTTAGCCTATTGGTTAGGCCAAAATGAGAGTCGAAATCGAGGATATTACACAAGTTTTCCTCATGGAGAAGGTGATGCCGGACCAACCTTTGCTTGCAATAAGGTCTGGCAATGGTGTCTTCAGAGGGTTAGAGAGATCGAATGGGGAAAGCAATCAAGAACCCTAATTCTGAAGGAAGAAGAGGATGAAGCCCTTAATTTTCAAACGGACAGCCATGATTTGTTTAGCCCATCTAAAGGCTCCAAATGCATGTGATCATCATCTGGATCTAGTGGTCGAGATTCAATCATAAGATCGGATGGCTTAGGATTGATTCTAGCGGCACCCAGATCGAACGGGCCATATTGAGCCACATCAGCCCCTTCATGGAAAAAATCTAATGGCCAAAATTCCCAAAAATTTTCCAACAGATCGCATGGCCAAAATCTCAACAAAGGGAAAGGTAAATATTGTAATTATTATAAACGTCCTTAGCATACCCAAGAAAATTGTTAGAAACTGCATGGAAAGCCAGTAGATAAGGAAAAGAGAGAGCGGGATATTTCTATCACAATGCATGCTAAAGCTCATCAGCTTGTTAACAAGGACCAATTTTAGCAAATCATGAGAGCTATAGGCCAATTGGGAATATAAGATAAAATGACCAGCCATGCAGGTACCTCTCATTGTTTGAGCTTCTTTTAAAAAATAGCATGGATTATTGATTCAAGTGCTAGTGATTAATACTCTACGGTGAAAGTTTTCTTTCTAGCATTCATAAATCACCTTCATTGAATACCTCAGTGTGTCTTCCCAATGGAAATGACACATCTGTTGCCAAAATAGGGAACGTACAACTTAATCCTTCCATCACTTTGAAAAATGTCCTCCTCATTCTCGATTTCCAATTTAATCTTCATCTCTATCTCCAAACTTTGTGAAGACAACTCATGTTGGGTCTTTTTCAACTCTGATATTTGCTTCTTTTAGGATCTTTCAACTGGAAAAATGATGGGCTTGGGTAACAACCATGAGGGACTCTATTTTTGGGTTGCTTTTCCCAAAGAATTTGATATTTATGTTTTTCTCTTGAATAAGGGCATCTCATGTAATGCCAACATTAATAAAGATATTATTTTATCTTATCAGCATTTAGGCCATAAAGCCTCTTTTCCTCACCCAAAGTGTCATATATGTCCTTTGGCAAAACAATCACGGTTATCTTTTCCACAAAGCACCTCCCATGCCGCTAGAGTTTTTTCTCTCCTCCATATGGATATCTCGGGACCATATCACACCTCACACTGTGATGGATCTCATTTCTTTCTCACGACTATTATTGATCATACGCAAGCAACTTGGGTATTTCTGATGCAATCCAAGGCCCAAGTCGTTCTTCATCTTAGGAATTTTTTCATTCTTATTAAAAATCAGTTTCATAAGTCCGTACAACGTTCACACTAATAATGGTTGAGAATTTTTCAATCGTGAATGTTCTTCACTATTCACCTCAAGTGGAATTCTTCATGAGAGTAGGTGCACTTATACTTCTCAATAAAACGATGTCGTTGAAAGAAAACATTGTCATCTCCTAAAGGTTGCCCATTCCCTTAAATACCAAGCATCTGTTCCTGAGATGTTTTGGAGAGACTGTATGATCACAACAGCATATCTAATCAATTGGATGTTGTCTCAAGTTCTCAAAGGAAGAACCCCCTTCTAATTACTCTTTGGGAAATGTCTAGACATTCGCCACCTTCGTGTCTTTGGCTGTTAATGCTATGTGTCTACTGTGGGATCTCGGTATAAATTAGATCCTCGTACTATTAAATGTGTATTTATGGGATATCCTACTCTTCAGAAGGGATATTTGGTTTATAATCTATCTACCGGGAAATTTTTTGTCAGTAGAGATGTTATCCTCCATGAAGATGCTTTTCCTTTCCTGGAGGAGTTGTCTTCTACATAGCAAGAAAATACGAGTACTAATCATCACCCATTTATGACTGAAGAAGATCTTTCACCTCCCTAATCGATGGTGATTTCTTATATATCTCCTATGACACCTCTGGCTCGTGAATATAATGCAACCTCACCATTGGATATATCCAGTGCAGCACCCAATATTTCGCAAGGAGGCACATCGGAGCTTCATATACCTCTATTTTTATGGGAAATGAGGAGTTATCTTCTACATGCTTGTATACGTTGATGACATATGTATTATAGGAAATGACGAAAATGCCATCGAGAAATTTAAAGGGTATCTACACTCCACCTTTCATATTAAGGACTTGGGACCTCTCAAATACTTCCTTGGTATAGAAATGGCGAGATTAGATAAGGGAATTTGTCTTAGTCAGCACAAGTTTGTCCATGAGATCGCATCAAAAGTAGGGCTATCAGGATCTAAACTAGTTGTCATTCCAATTGAATAGAATATCAACTTTACGACATTTGAATATGATAGAGGATTGTCACCTTTAAATGAGGATCCTTTGCTTAGTAGTCCTTATGCTTATCAAAGACTTGTCGGGAAACTCATATACCTAACTATGACTAAGCCCAACATATGCTATGCAGTGCAAATTCTCAGTCAATTCATGCACAATTCAAAACTGTCTCACATGCATGCTACATTAAATGTTGTGAAGTACTGAAAAGGATGTCCAGGCTTGGGAATACTATTATCTTGGAATAATAACATGGAGATGACAGTGTATAGTGATATAGATTATGCTTCTTATCCCATGAGTAGAAAATCAATCATGAAATTCTGCATCAAATTAGGCGACTCATTACTCTCTTGGAAAGTGAAGAACCAATCAACTATTGCATTATCATCTGCAAAGCGAAATATCGGGCAATGGCAAAAACAAGCTGTGGATAGTATGGATCAGAAGATTAGTGCAAGATCTTGATGTATGGGTGAGAGAGCCAACCATTCTATACCGTGAAAATGTTGCTACACTTAAACTTGCAGAAATCTTATTTTTCATGAAAGGACAAAACATATAGAAATTGATTGTCATTTTATCGGAGATAAGATTCAGGATGGAGTAATCAAGACAAAGGGAATAAGAACAACAGAGCAGCTGGCAAACATCTTTACTTAACCCTTGTGCCGAAGGCAACATGCGTATCTATTAAGCAAGCTAGGTATTCTTGATGTGTATAAACCGTCAGCTTGAGGGGAAGTTTGAAGATATGATTGCTTTAATTGATCCTAATTGATTATGATGGTTCATTAATGGGAAATTAGAATATTGTGTATTAGGAACTTGATTTTATTTTGTATTCTTTTTAGGAATATTTCGACTTTATGTATTATAAATAGAAGTAAAATCATATAATGTTGATATGAGAAAGCAATATATAATTACCCAATTGTCGACAGCTTTTCATCATCTAATTCTCTGAGATCACTTGTTATTATGACGCTAGCTACATCGGCTACTTGTTATTACAATGCCAGTTGCATTGAATGCATTTGTCCAGTTACTGTTTTAGTCAGCAAAGCCAACCATATTCACCACATGTGGTTTTTCGTTTATTTCACGACCCACGCCCACAAATGAGCCAAATCGTGAAATTTATAGTCTAGGCATTTTTGGGAATTTTTCAATCCAAACTCATGCTAATTTAATTACTTAGATTACCTTATAATTAGGTTATTTTCCTATATTATAAATAATTAGAATATTTATGTTGGTTTTTCATATTTTTCAAGATTTTATGTATATCTCTCATTAATTGTGCATATCTTAATAGAAATATATTACCTTAGATATTACCCACCTTCTTTGGCATCTTCTCTTGCCAAACCCTTCATTTTTTGGCAATCCTCCTAATTTCCTCTCCCTACTCTCCATCTCCCACCACCAATTCCAAGCACCTCTTGATCTCATCTCCTAATTTCCGCTTTGATTTTCTTGTTTATTTGTCTTTTCTCCAAATAGTGAGAGTTTCTAGAAGAACTTTTTCATTAAATGAAATCATAGGAAACTAAACCAGTTCTTGTTGCAATTTACAGTTTTCTTTTTCCTTTATATATATATATATATATATTATATATATATATATGCCCAAAATATTCTGAACATGAAATAGCAAGCTTTGAATAATCATAATTCGAAAAATTTTCTTGATAGAATCTTATACTTATAACGCTTCCCTATAGATTCATCACTAGGCTACCGATAATCGGTAGGAAAAAAAAAACATAATGAAATTATAGATTTCAGTGATAAATCGAACTATGAGAGTTGAAAATCGTGAAATTGAGCAACTAAATTTTGACGCAAACTTTTCTTATACAATACAGATTTAGGGCCCTTTTTTTTCCTTTTGAATGATGATTCAATTCGCATCCAAATTTATCAGCAAAGCTAGCCGAACCTGATTGTTTCCCTCCATTTTTAATTTGGTCATTACGATGTCAGCTGCACAAGCTGTGTCGTTTAATAACTATTTTGAAAGCAAACTTAGCTACATCACTCGCTTGCAATTACGATGCTAGCCACATCAACCACTTGCTATTACGATACCAGCCGCAACCACATTCGTCTAGTTATGATCGTAGTCAGCAAAGCCAGGTGCATTGGCTGATTGTTGTTATTCCTTTGATTAATGATCTTCCGCTACTCATATGGGAGAACCGGCACCATCACTAGATTCGCTGCCCTTAGACAAGCCAAATCCTGAAATCCATGACCTGGGCATTTTTTTTTAATATTTAAACTCAAGCTAATTTAATTACCTTGATTACCTTATAATTAGGCTATTTTCTATATTATAAATAATTAGAATATCTCTTTTGGTTTTTTGTATCTCTCAAAATTTCATGTATATCTCCAATTGATTGTGCATATCTTGATTTATATATGTTACCTTACTAAGTCATCTCATAAAGTATATACTCTTCATTATGATACATGGAAATATACAAAAAAAAAAAAAAAAAAAAAAAAAAAAAAAAAAAAAAAGATTTCATATGTCAGTATTATTCTTAACTCACTATGATGAACTTATGTGCCCACAATACTCAGCTTTTATTATCTTCCAGATTTTCCATTGCATAGAAGATTGCATATCGAGTATATAGGAGATTGATGATGAGTCTAGTGACCATATGCTTCCGTTTGGATCTCTTCCAAGAATGCCTTGAGATTCCTATCCGATGACCCACCTTCTTTGGCAGCTTCTCTCGTCAAACCCTTTCCACTTCTTGACATTCCTCCTAATTTCCTCTCCCTTCTCTCCATCTCCCACCACCAATTCCAAGCACACCTCTCCTTCCACTATACCTCTTTCACCATTCCTCTTCGCTCTCACCCCAACATTCTGTTCGTTCTCAATGAGCATGGGCTTGGTTTGTTGTTCAGTCCGTTTTGGGAATGCCACCATTCGGACTCCACGAGCCAAGCTCTCAGAGGCTGAGTTCCAACCACAATAGTCCACAAAACACCCTATCGAAGGGTGTGATCGAACCTCCACTTGGGAGCACCATAGGACTACCATTTCCTCTCCTTCCTCTTCTTTGTCTCTGCAAGTCACCCGCAGAAATACCCCTTGTGCCACCTCTCCCATTTGTAGGTTCGATAGCACGGAGATGCCCCCGAACGACACGAAATCACAGAGGCCTTCGGCTTGGTGTCTAGCTGTCATACGAAGTCACACAAGCCCTGGAAGACATTACCTTCGAAGAATTTGTCCGAGGTCTTGCCCTTCCTTGTTAGATTAAATATAAACTAAAACCTGACGATCCCAATTTATCAATCACAAATAAATTCATACAAAATTTGGGATCAATTTGCGGAAACATAAAGATCAACATACCTCCAACCATTGATGAAATCTGTAAAAGCGGAAAACCTCAAAACCTCGGATGGATCCACGTAGCACAATCGATCTGCAATATGGGGAACATTAGATCTGTACGTCCTACAAGCCAATACCCCTCAAACCTGATGGTGTGTTTTTCTGTAGTGATGGGGTTTCAACTATATGACCTGACGTTTTATTCCATTTCATATGTTACCGACATCTTCCATCAAGATCGTTATGGTAGCATATTAATGGCAAATATCACGTAATAGATGTGGGTGATAAATTAGGCAATAAATTGGAACTAATTGGGAATACAATATTGGGATCATATTTAGAATAATAAAATATATAACATTCTCCCACCTGATTCCAATATTCCATCAAATGAAATATTAACCCAAACCCACATAAACTTCATACTGAAATAAAATACTTGAATCACGGCGATGAGTCCTCTTAGAGCGAGTATTATCTTCCGTGTATCACAATGTATTTCATCGGCCCATATGTGATCAGATAACTTGATGAATAAACCTTATGTTTACTTCAAGTCAAACATAATTGTTTTTCTCAGAATAACTTAATGTATACAACTGTATTGAGAAAAACATTATAAATGAATAAAAGTTTCACAAATTCTTCAATATAAAGAAAAATTTACATGATCTGACCAATGCCCATTCTGAATACATGATCCTTATAATTCATTGGTGGCATGCCTTTAGTTAAAGAATCAGCTATCATCAATCCAATGCTTACGTGTTCTATGACCACTTTCTTCTCTTTAACACGTTCTCTTATGGCTAAATACTTGATGTCGATGTGCTTGCTTCGACTACCACTTTTGTGGTTCTTAGCCATGAAAACTACAGCTGAATTGTCGCAAAATATTCTTAATGGCCTAGCAATAGAATCCACAACACTAAGCCCCGATACGAAACTTTTCAACCACACACCATGTGAGGTGGTCTCAAAACAAGAACCGAGCTCTGCCTCCATAGTGGAAGTAGCAACCAAGGTCTGTTTTGCACTCCTCCAAGATACAGCTCCGCCAGCAAACATAAAAATATATCCCGCTGTTGATTTACGGGAATCAACACAGCTAGCAAAGTCTGAGTCCGAGTAACCAACTACCTCCAAGCTGTCCGTCCATCTATACATAACCATATGTCCATTAGTTCTTTGAAAGTACCTCATCACCTTCTTTGCAGCTCTCCAGTGGTCCATACCTGGATTACTTTGGTATCTTCCCAACATTCCCATAGCAAAGGCTATGTCAGGTCGAGTACAAACCTGAGCATACATCAAGCTTCCGATAGCAAAAGCATATGGAATGTTTTTCATTTGTTCCCTTTCAAAATCGTTCATTGGGCATTGGTTTAAATTAAACCTATCACCCTTCACAATCGGTGCTATACTTGGTGAACAATCTTTCATCTGAAACCTCTCTAAGACCTTATTAATATAGGTTTCTCAAGATAATCCTAATATACCTCGAGATCTATCTCTATGGATCTTAATGCCAATGACATAAGAGGCTTCATCCATATCATTCATATCAAAACTCTTAGAGAAAAATTGTTTCACTTCATATAACAATCCCTTGTCATTGGTTGCAAGTAAAATGTCATCTACATATAGCACAAGGAAACAAATTTTGCTTCCACTAACCTTCTGATATATACATTGATCCATAACATTCTCTATAAAACTGAATGAAGAGATGAACTCATGGAATCTTAAGTACCATTGGCGGGATGCTTGTTTCAATCCATATAGAGACCTTTTAAGCTTGCATACCAAATGCTCACCAGCACTAGAGAATAATCCTTCTGGTTGTTTCATGTAAACCACTTCTTCTAATTTCCATTGAGAAACGTCGTTTTCACATTCATTTGATGTAACTCCATATCAAAATGAGCAACCAATGCCAAAATAATATGGAGAGAATCTTTCTTGGATACAGGAGAAAATGTCTCCGTGTAATTGATTAATTCCTTTTGAGTGAATCCCTTGGCAAAGAGTCTGGCTTTGTATCTCTCAATATTGCCTAATAAAATACTTCTTAGTTTTGAAGACCCATTTACAACCAATGGTCTTCGCACCATCAGGCAACTCAACTAAATCCCAAACTTTGTTTGATGCCATAGAATTCATCTCTTTCTTCATGGAATTATACCATAAATTGGATTTATCACAACTCATGGATTGTGAAAACGTCTCGGGATCACTTTTAGCTCCAACATTATAGTCAGATTCTTGTAGATACATAATGTAGTCATTAAGGATTGTTGATTTCTTCATTCTAGTAGACCTTCTTAATGTTGCATCAACATCCTCCTGAGGAGTTTGCTGTTCAACTGGAAGTTCAACAGTATCTAGTAATTGCTAAATAGTTAGGTCTACCAGCTCAAAATCAACAGGTTGTGGATCTTCAATGATTGGTTGCTCAATGATCGGTTGAACTAAAGGGGTGTTGTAAATATCAACCAATCTAGTACCTGAGGGGGAAGGTTGAGTATCCAAATGATTTTCTTCAGGAACAAAGTCCCTGAATTGATCGCTCCCACTAATCAGGTCATTCTCAAGAAATTTAGTATGTTTTGATTCCACAAACCTAGTCGTGTGAGATGGATAATAAAACATGTATCCTTTAGACTTTTCGGCATATCCAATGAGATATCCACTTATAGTCCTTGGATCTAACTTCTTTTCCTGTGGATTGTAGACTCTTACTTCAGATGGGCATTCCCAAACACGTACATGTTGCAAACTCGGTTTCCAACCTTTGAATAACTCAAAAGGCATCTTTGGAACAGCCTTGGTTGGAACTCAATTTAATATGTATACAGCCGTTTTAAGAGCCTCAGTCCACAAAAACTTAGGAAGTTTGGAGCTGCTAAGCATACTCCGCACCATGTCCAATAATGTTTGGTTTCTTCTTTCGGCGACACCATTTTGGTCCGGTGAACCAGGCATAGTGCATTGGGCAATAATCCCATGCTCTTCAAGAAACTTCGCAAATGGACCAGGTGCTTGTCCATCTTCAGTGTATCTACCATAGTATTCTCCATCTCTATCTGATCTCACGATCTAAATTTGCTTGCCACATTGTTTCTCTACTTCGGTTTTAAATACCTTAAAGTCATCTAGCGCTTCGTGCTTATTACGAAGCAAGTAGAGATACATGAATCGTGAATAATCGTCTATGAAAGAAATGAAGTATCTCTGACCATTTGAGTCCATATCCAGACTACAAATATCTATATGTATGATTTCTAATATTCTTGTACTCCTCTTAGCACCTTTCCTTGACTTGCTGGTCTGTTTTCCCTTTATACAGTCCAAAAAAGTGCCATAATCTGTAAAATCCAAAGTATTAAGTACGCCATCATTTACTAGTTGCTTAATTCTATCCATGAAGATATGTCCCAACCTCCGGTGCCACAACATATAGGAATCATCATTCACAACACATCGTTTTATACCAGCATTATCGTGAACTTGCATCGCATTATTAATGAAATTGTCTTGTAAATTAATTCGAAAGAGACCGTCAGACAAAATACCACTCCCAACAATTTCAAATTTATACGATAAATTGAATGTTGAATCTGAAAATTGAAAAGAGTATCCCAAAGGTACAAGTCTTGAAATTGAAATTAAATCCCTAGAAAAACTAGGAATATAAAAGGTCCTTTCTAAAATTAAAAAAAAAAAAAAAAGCCATTATTGAGAACTAATATGCATGTCCCAATAGCTTCCACACGAGAGCGCATCTTGTTTCATGAATAGATGTTTTGTTCACTTCCCACTGGTTTCCGCTGGCTCTGAAAACCCTACAAGGAATTCGAAATGTGGATTGTAGAACCAGAATCAATCCACCAAGTGTTGTGACCCACATCAACCATATTAGATTTATAACAAACACATGAGAGTTTATTACCTTTCTTTTTTAGCCAGGCCTTAAATTTGGCACAATCCCTCTTCATGTGCCCCTTCTTTTTACAAAAGAAGCACTTGGATTCCTTCTTAATGCCAACATGGGGAGGTAGAGGCATCTTACATTTTCCCTTTTGCTTGCTTTGCTCTTTATACTTATCCTGTGTATGGGCACTTTCTCATTTCTCCATTAGTAGCCTCTCTTCCTCTTGAACACACAGGGTCATGACTTCATTGATTGACCATTTAGTTTTATGTGTTATAAGAAATCTTTAAAGGGGCATACTTGATAACTCTATAAAAATATAATTATTTTACCTATTTTAGGCAACAATTAATGCAATATCTATGAGAAAATATTTGGATTTCCTTCTGATTATTTGAATTTTCCTTATTTATGCAGAATAATGATATATGGAGAAGATAAGGAAAAAAATGGCAAAACTCAGGAATTTGAATCAAGCAGCAGTGGAAGATAGATATCAAATAAAAAATCCTCTGATTTACTCCCTGATTTTGTGCGCAATTGCTTGGAGATAAGGATCTTGGATATCTCCTATAAATAGGAGAACAAAGAGGGAAAGAGAGCAACTAGGTTTAAGCTAGTTTTTCTGCTAGATTGTTTTTTTTTATTATCCTGAGAGTTTTTCAAGTATTTTGAAGAGAAGACAAAAGTGGTGACAGAATTCTTGTTCATGTTCTAATTTTCTTTTGTTAGGGCTATGATGTACCCTAACCATGATGATGTGAATTTTATGATTTTTATGTTTTACAATTGATTTCATTCATGTGAGTTATATATTATTGTGCATAATGCTTTTGAGTGACTGGCCACCACTTAAATGATCTGATGTGCATGTTTGAGACTGAAAAGTGATAATATGCAATTGCTCATTATAATATATAACTATGAATTAAATGTGGATAGAGATATACCGCGTTATTTGTGTAACTTTCGGTGATAAGGTGATCCAAAAGACTCCTTGTAAGCCAGGAATATTTATAGTTTTTAATGTACTTATGTTTATTTTAATTCACATAGAGATATAGTGGATTAATAAACTGAGTAGGTTTACTATACCTAGAGATAGGATAGTAAATAGGTTAGGAAATTCTGCTATCACATGTTTGATATCGTTCTTATACCCACAACAATATGAAATTCATATCTAGTGGTTATGGTAAAATCGGATGCTCTAACATATTTATCCGATTGATTTACTGCATTTACTCTACAAATTTTGTTTTTAATTTATTCTAAATTATATTTTGATCTGTTAGATAAATTTTAGAATTAATCTATTTTAGTATTTAATTAGTTTATTAATCATCGATCTTCGTGGGACGATACTCTTTCTCATCATTATATTACTTGTTTGACACGTTCACTTGCGTGTAGAATTTTATGAACAAGTTATTGGCGCCGTTGCCGGGGATCGTTTGTTTAATACTAATTAATATTGATACCAGATAATTCTAAGTTTAATTTAGCTTTTGTTTTGTTTTATTTTTCAGGGTGTGCATCGGTTTATGACACATAGTCAACAAGGGAAACTTGTTGAGCTTGATCCAGAAATTGAGCGTACATTCAAAAGGCGACTGAGAGAACAGAGAAATCACGCGAAGAAGATGGCAGACGGTGATAATGAAAATCCACGTAGACTCTTAAAAGATTATGTTGTACCAATAGTTCAAGGCACCACATCAAGTATCCGAAGACCTGCAATTCAAGCAAACAACTTTGAGATTAAGCCGTCACTCATTCAAATGCTTCAACAATCAGTGCAATTCAGTGGGCTACCAAGCGATGATCCAAACTCTCACATCGATGCTTTTCTTGAAATCTGTGACACCATTAAATATAATGGAGTTACAGATGATGCTATTAGATTGAGATTATTTCCATTCTCTCTTAGAGACAAAGCTAAAAGTTGGCTTTCTTCTCTTCCTGCAGGATCAATCACTACATGGAATGATATGGCTCAGAAATTTCTTGGTAAGTTCTTTCCACCTGCAAAGTCTGCAAAGATGCGTAACGATATTACTAATTTTATGCAGATGGATAATGAATCATTATATGAAGCATAGGAAAGATTCAAAGAATTTCTTAAGATATGCCCACATCACGGACTACTCGTATGGATACAGGTGCAAACTTTTTATAATGGCTCTAGTACAAATCTTCGTTCTATGATTGATGCAGCTATAGGAGGAACTCTAAATAATAAAACACCAGAAGAAGCCTATAATTTATTAGAGGAGATGGCGTCAAATAGTTATCAGTGGCCTACTGAGAGACTACCAATGCGAAAAGTTAGCGGAGTTCACAAAGTGGATGCTTTTGCTGCAATTGCTGCACAATTTGAAGCACTAAACAAAAAGCTAGATAATATGAGTGTTTCGGCCATGAAAATTCAAAATTTGACATGTGATTTTTGTGGTGGAGGACATGTTAACACAGCGTGTCAGGGAGGTAATACTTTTAAACAATCTAGTGAAAATTCTAACTTTGTTGGGAATTTTAATAGGTCACAAAATAATCCCTACTCCAACATGTACAATCCGGGATGGCGCAATCATCTAAATTTTTCATGGAATAATCAGAATGTGATGAGACCACCATGATTCAAACAATCGGAAGAGACAAAGTCAAATTTGGAAGATATAGTCACCAAACTTGCTAATACGACCCATGACTTCATCAAAAGCACGGATGTGAGATTTCAAAACTAAGAGGCTTCAATCAGAAATTTGGAGATGCAAGTGGGTCAGTTAGCAAGCATGATGTCAAGGAGACAACAAGGTTCTTTGCCGAGTAACACAGAGAAAAATCCAACTTGAGGATTATGAAATTGTGAAGTTAAACGAGGAGCGTTCAGCCATCCTACAAAACAAATTACTCCGAAATTAAAAGATCCAGGGAGTTTTACTATTCCTTGCACTATTGGGGATTCTTACTTTGAAAAAGCATTATGTGATTTAGGTGCAAGTATTAATCTGATGCCTTTTTCAGTTTTCAAGAAATTAGGATTGGGTGAGGTAAAAGCAACCACGACAAGTTGGTGAATAAAGTTTTTTTCAGGAAAATATTTTTTAAAGATCCACCTTTCGTAGCAACAGGAAGAGCTCTTATTGACGTACAACAAGGGAAGTTAATTCTTAGAGTTCAAGATGATCGTGTTTCATTTTGAAGCACAAGTTGGTGAATAAAGTTTTTCAGGAAAATATTTTTAAAGATCCACTTGTCGATTCAACCAAGGGACAAAGATATTCAGAATGAGGAGATAAAGGAATACGCAAATTTCATGGAGGCAATTCCTCCATATTTAAGGCAAAAGGCAATTAAATTTGAGGAGTTGGGACAACACATTACAAAGCCTAAACCATCAATTGAAGAGCCTCAAATTCTTGAACTCAAACCCTTACCTTCTCATTTGAAATATGCTTATTTAGATGGAGTTTCTTTTTTACCAGTAATTATATCTTCTTCTTTGACAAATTTGATGGAGGAGAAACTACTTAGAGTAATAAGAGAGCATAAAGGTGCAATTGGATGGAAAATAGCTGATATCAAGGGAATTAGTCCTTCAATTTGCATGCACAAAATTTTTATGGAGGAACAATATAAACCCACTATCCAACCTCAGAGGCGTTTGAACCCGAAGATGCAAGAATTAGTGAATGTTCAACGTTTGAAGCCATACTTTGAAGATGGTTACAACAAGCAGAAGACCACCTTTGAACTTCATCCTCCATATTAGCGACATTTGAGATAGTTTGGCTGAAAACTATAAAGCAAGCGCTTCTCATTCAAGTTTGGAGGGAAGACAAAATTTTTGACTAAATTTTTTCTATCATGATTACATTCCTTGTTGTGAATTTTTGCGATTCTTAGGAAAATTTAAATTTTATTTAAACTTCCAATTGATGTATGAGTTAATTTTAATTCTGATTTTGTTGATCCACTTACTGAGCACTAAAAGTCCTTAATTTTTGAATTGTGTGTAAATCTAGAGAATATTCATGTGAAGTATGCAATTTTCTTAAATTTCACCCAAATCTTAGAATTTGTTTGATTTTCTCTTGAGGCAAAATCCTAAGCTAAATCTAACTGAGAAAATGATTTAGGCAATTTTTGGATTGATTGAGCCTTTCAAGCTAACCCTGTTTATTTATCCCTAGTCACCCCTTTGAGCCTTAATTATTACCCAATTTTTCATTGGCACCCATATATGTTTAGCCTAGCCGTTATCAAATTATATCATTGTCCCATGCCCTATGAACACGTTGATTTTTTGGGATAAAAAATTATTTTAGCTTGATAGAAATTTGGGAAGAAGGATAGAGTATGAAAAAAAAAAGTGATTACTATGGTTGTTTGGGGTGTATTGTGAAAAAAAAAATTGCTTTTATGGTTCCCTATCCAACTTTCAATTGAGTGAGCCTTTTGGATACTCAATGGGTTGGAAATTTTCATGTTATATTACGAGGGACTTTGGGAGAAACTCCACCATAAAGCAATTCAAAAGGAAAAAAAGAAAAAGAAAAAGAAAAAAGAAAAAGAAAGAAGGAATGATGACATATGGTGGCAGAAAAATTATCTTGAATGAGTGAAATTGGACAGTGACATTGGTTCTAATTAGATCCTAGAAATCAACGTGTTGATGGGTGATTTGAGCTTAAAATTACCGTTATCTCACCTTTAACCTAGCCTTACATTACAAATCGAGAAAGTCCTATTGATTTTTGGTTGGATAATTAGCTTACATTAGTGGAGAGAGGAATGAAAAGCAAACCTATGAGATTTGGTCATAATTATTGAGAATTTTTGAGAGGTTGCATATCAATGTGAATTTATCTAGATTGCATATAATTTGAAAAGGATGAGGACCCTCTCTCACACATACACTTGGATCACATAGTTAAAATTGATCTTAACTTATAAATCAATTTCAATGTTTAGATGAAATTTGTGTTTTTCTTTGAATTGTGAATTTGAGCAATTATGGAAAGATGTCATGGAGGAGGTTGTTAGCTTAACTATGTGTTATGTCTTGATTTTGCTCGAGGACTAGCAAAAGGTTAAGTTTGGGGGTTTGATAACTCTATAAAAATAGAGTTATTTTACCTAATTTAGGCAACAATTAATGCAATATCTATGAGAAAATATTTGGATTTCCTTCTTATTATTTGAATTTTCCTTATTTATGCAGAATAATGATATATGGAGAAGATAAGGAAAAAAAATGGCAAAACCCAGGAATTTAAATCAAGCAGCAGTGGGAGATAGATATCAAATCAAAAATCCTCTAATTTACTCCCTGATTTTGTGCGCAATTGCTTGGAGATAAGGATCTTGGATATCTCCTATAAATAGGAGAACAAAGAGGGAGAGAGAGCAGCTAGGTTTAAGCTAGTTTTTCTGCTAGATTGTTTTTTTCATTGTTCTGAGAGTTTTTCAAGTATTTTGAAAAGAAGACAAAAATGGTGACAGAATTCTTATTCATGTTCTAATTTTCTTTTGTTAGAGCTACGATGTACTCTAACCATGATGATGTGAATTTTATGATTTTTATGTTTTACAATTGATTTCATTCATGTGAGTTATATATTATTGTGCATAATGCTTTTGAGTGACTGGTGTTGACACCTAAATTTTGGCGATATGGTCATTTATTTATTGCATAGAAAATTAGGGATTAACTTTATCCCTAAAAAAATAATTAATTGCATAGCATATAGATGTAGGTGCATTTATGTTTAATTTGCATTTTTTGCATTTATTTATTAAACCGGTGGCGAATGGGTTCAAATTAGTTGGACTAAGCCCACGAAGCGAGCAAATTGGCCTAAAAATTAATGATAAGAATTTGGAAATTTTTCCAAAATATAATAAATTTTTAGATAGGGCAGATGTGAAAAGCAAATATTGCGTTTGGCAAAACGAATATTGCGTTTAGAAAAAGAATCTTCGTGGATTTCGATTTGGGAAGATTAAAACCCTAATTCGTTACCTATATATAAAAAACGCGTAGGGTTTCAAGAGGGAGGCCACATGTACTGAATACACGGCCATAGACACAGGCAAAAAAGAAGACCATTCTCGGTGATCCTCGAGACATCGATCTTTGCCTCAGGTGTTTCGTTAGTTTTTTATTAGCACAGCTCCCCAGCGCATCTATTAGGCCTAGCCCCGCTCAGTCCATCTCGTAGTGCACTTTACGCAAAAGACACAAGAAGGAACAAGTTCTTGGGACTCCTCAAGTCCTCAAAGCGGTTGCTGATTGATGCCCGCCATCCTGAAGCCTCGACGAGAGGAGTTGCTATGAGATTTCGACGAGCCGATGTCTTTGTTGCATCGTGATCCTCGAAGGCACAGCGGCCGTCCTCTCTGTTTTTGCAGGTTGTTTTCTGGATTTTCTGGCTAGTTACCAACGCCTGGAGCCCCGACGTTGTTGCATTGTGATCCTCGAAGGTAGGGCCGAGCCATCGCCTGAATCCGTGAAGCCAGGAAGTGATTCTCGACCGGTACATCAACGATTCTAGCAAACCCCACTCGGCATCCAGACGAATCACCATCCGTGGGACGGTGCTCCAGATTGTTCATCTACTTCAATCACAAACCACCGACTGCCCCCATGGCCTCATCATCACCATCACATGCAGAAGACACCAATTTTAGATAAAGTGGTGGTCAAAGTGGATTGCGAGGTCAACGTATCAAGTCTTCAGTAAAAGCTCCAACAAATATAATTTCACGAAGAGATTTGAATATTGAGGATCGAGGTACGCATCTAACTTGGTGGCTCACCAGCGATCCCTAAGCTCAAAGGCTTCTATCCAGTCTGCGGTTGCGAGTCGTTTATCCGCGCAATATCAAGAGCTAGGTAAGATTCTTGCTGGACTCGATTTTCTCATATTTTATTGCTTGATCCATGGGATTGCGATTTATTTTGAATATCTGTTCGTTATTACCATATCAAAAAATCTTTTGAATTCTCGTGAATTCGGAAATTTCCCTAATTTCACAACGTGCATACGATTGATAGTCCGATTTTCGCGCCCGAAATCGACTCGCAATCGCACGGAAAAATCACCAATCCGATCTCACGCTTGAGATTCGATTCGTGATTTTTGTTTAAAATTGACCAATCCGATCTCATGTGCGAGATATGATTCGTCAATTTATGGATACCGATCTTATCTTGCTTGATTTGCTGTCGTGTTATTTGAATTGATTTTATTTTCGTAAAAGAAAACCCAAAAAAATTTTGAATTAGGATTAGGTTTGTTTTTTTTATCTTGCATGATTAGAATAGGGATTTTATTTTGAATCATGAAAAAGAAAAAGAAAAAGAAAAAGTGCATTAATTTAGGATGTTAGTTTTTTTATTTATTCTATTATTATTTGAATTGCATGTTTAATTTTAATTTCGAATTTCATAAAAAAAAAATTAGAATTAGGGCATTCTCTGCACGTCATTGCATATTAGATAAAATTGCATGTTTAATTTTAGGTCTAGATAGATCTTTAGATGAATTGCATGATAGGTTAGTTTTTTTAAAATGCATGTTTAGAAAGCATTTAGAATAGATAGTATTTCACTTTAGTTTGACTTTCATTTTTAGTGATTTTAATTACGAATTTTCATTAATTAAAAAAATCATATGCATGTCATATAGAATTAGATTCATGAAAAGCACGTCATTAGAATTAGGTCATTTTTGTTAATTTAGATTGCATATTTAATTATTGCATGTTTATTAAAAAATCACAAAATTTTTTTACTCATTCATATAGTTTAAGACATTTTGCCATGCCATACTATTTCATGTTAGGTTAGAAGCACTGCATTGCATTGCATATGGACTATATTCTCGTTAAAAAGTGAAAGCAAAAATTGAGTGATTGCGTGTTAATTAGAAATCATATCTAGGATTGCTGATGTGAATTCTAATCTAACACCGCAGATGCTTTCGTTGCTTTGAGGTAAGTTCTGCATTATTTAATTTCTTTCTTGAGTGTTAAATTGGTGGTATGCGCACCTGCATGATCACCTCACATGTTAGAGAAGTGAATTAAAATTAATTCAAGCTGCCTGCAAAATATTTTTTTCAAAGTAAAGAGAAAGGTATCGAAAGGGCGTTAGAAAAATCTAGTGTAACCAAGTCTCCGTATCCAAAATCTCTGGTTCGTAGAATTAAAATAATTCTCCCATTATTTTACTTAGGTGTCTAATCGACCTACCATAAACTGATTAGTGGCGACTCCTAATTGGAAATCATTTGCATGTTAAGAAATTTAAACCTTAAGTCGCGAATTGGTATGGGCTTGGGAGAGCCCGAGCTAAGTTTAGGCTTAGTAATCCATTAGCCTATCTTAGGTGGTTCACACCCGAAATTTTGGTCGCGACAACCGGCCACCACTTGAATGATCTGATGTACATGTTTGAGACTGAAAAGTGATAATATGCAATTGATCATTATAATATATAACCATGAATTAAACATGGATAGAGATATACCGCGTTATTTGTGTAGCTTTCGGTGATAAGGTGATCCAAAAGACTCATTATAAGCCGAGAATATTCATCATTTTTAATGCACTTATGTTTATTTTAATTCACATAGAGATATAGTGGATTAATAAACTGAGTAGGTTTACTATACCTAGAGATAGGATAATAAATAGGTTAGTAAATTTCGCTATCACATGTTTGATATCGTTCTTGTACCCACAACAATCTGAAATTCATATCTAGTGGTTATGGTGAAATCGGATGCTCTAACATATTTATTTGATTGATTTACTGCATTTACTCTACAAATTTTGTTTTTAATTTATTCTAAATTATATTTTGATCTGTTAGATAAATTTTAGAATTAATCTATTTTAGTATTTAATTAGTTTATTAATCATCGATCTCCGTGGGACGATACTCTTTCTCATCATTATATTACTTGTTTGACACATTCACTTGCGTGTAGAACTTTACGAACGATACTCTTGTGGGAGAGTATTCAAGATATAGTATACAAGAAAGGAATCTGATATCCCAACCTCAAGATTCTTCAGCTGAGCTACAATGTCCCTCATCTTCATAATGTGCTCACGCACACCTCTTACACTGGTAAGTTTCAAGGATGAGAACTTCATAATTAGGGTCATGGCATGCACCTTCTCTAAAGACTCAAATTGTGCATCAATAGCCTTCAGCAATTTCTTGGCATTGTTATGCTGAATGACTGAACCACAAATATTAGTAGAGAGTTTTGTATTTATGTATATCACTCTGAAACGGTTGGACCGCTCCCATCGTGCATAACGAGTATGTTTAGCATGAGTACTATTCTCAGTAGGTTCAGGTGGTTCATCAAACCTTAGAGCATAATCAAGATCCATACACTCCAATTGAAGAAGAATCCATTAAGCTCGAGAACAATTATACCAGAACTAATCGTAAGTGGTAAGACTGCATCATAATTAAAGAAAACTTATGTATCAACATACTTGAGGCAAATAAACTTAAATCATATTTTGCCAATGTAAAACATGTTATAAAATATGAATCACATAACATTAAAAACTATCTGTGGGCTAAGATTTTAATTTAAATTGATTCATAATTACTTCATGATGAAACTATCAAATTATATCCCCTTCCTTAATCCCTCTGGATAAATTAAGAAAGATAAAATAATATTTCATCCTAATTAATCACATTAATATATTGAAAATTCCTGTGGGATAAAATTCATAATATTAATGTGACTAATCACAATTATTGTCTTTGACTATATGTAATCCAAAGGCTCTTAATGTATATAATTTAATATAATCAAAGATTTTATGGCTAATCTTTAATTAATTAAATATTTACAAATCACTAGACATTTAATTTTATGAGAAAATATTCATAAAATTGCATGTAAGGGTAAAACAGGAATTTTATGCCCAAAAAGGGCAAAATCGTAAATTTCACGCCCAATGGAGGCAAAACCGGAATTTCAGGCATCCAAGGCATAACCGCACTTTTCCTTAATGCGGAAGGGCAAGATCGTAATTTTATTTAGCGATGGCAGAATTGTAATTATGCAAAAGAAGAACTTTTTCTTCTTCTTCAGGCGCATACACTCGTTGAAGCCCCTCGCACGCGCCTGCTACCGCCCCTTGGGCGCGTTCGTCACATGCGCTCGCTGCCGCCCCTCAGGCGCGTGCGCCGCACCCAAGGCTTCTTTTCAGCCTTTTCTTTCGTCGTTCTTCCGCCACGACTAGCCTCGTTCCGCCGCCTAAGCCTCCTCCCACAGCCCATGTCCGACCAAATTGATTTATGGGTTTCGAAGAGAACATTGGGACGAACAGATAATTTCAAAATCCGGCAAAAACAACCAACATATTGACCAGAATTAAGCCTAAAACAATCTGCCCTAAAAACCCTAACCACTAAAATTCCACTGGTCGATTAACCTCCGACGATCAATAATATGCCGAAAAATTTAAGGGTTTTTCTTCCTAATGGCGGTATGATCATGCAGATCTATTATTGTGTGGTGGGTCGACCGAATTTGGCCGGAATTTTAAATTCCATTCCAAGCCATAAAATCTGAATTTTCCCACACATTTTCAATGAAAACAAATTCCAAAAATTTCATCAAGGCAGATATTGTAAACATGCTCTGATATCAAATGTTGGATTAAATATAAACTAAAACCTGATGATCCCGATTTATCAATCACAGATAAATTCATACAAAAATTGGGATTGATTTGCGGAAACATAATATCAACATACCTCCAGCCATTGATGAAATCTGCAAAAGCGAAAAACCTCAAAACCTTGGACAGGTCCCTGTAGCACAATCGATCTGTAATATGGGGAACATCAGATCTATACGCCATGTTCTACTAGCTAATACCCCTCAAACCTGAAGGTGTGTTTTTGTAGTAATGGGGTTTGAATTAGACGATCTGACGTTTTATTCAGTTTCGTATGTTACTGACATCTTCTATCAAGACCGTTATGTTAGCATATTAATTGCAAATATCACGTAATAGATGTGGGTGACAAATTAGGCAATAAATCGGAACTAATTGGGAATACAATATTGGGATCATATTTAGAATAATAAATATATTATAACACTTCCAAGAACGTAGAAAAAATTAGCGGGCCGATTTCCGACATTAGGTCTAGTTCATCGAATGGAAACTATCGGGTTCTTCTCTTCTTTGATGGTTCATCGAAAGTGTATGAACAATAAGAAATTTTTTGAAAAGCTAAGGAAAATAAAATAATTATCGGTCAACATCTTAAATAAAAGATAATAACCCAACACTTGCTGGCAATTTAAAGGAAGAGAAGTGGCCGTGCTACGCTAGTTTAGGTTAGTAATATCAAAAAATAATTAGCAAATGTAAGGGATTACTAATTAAGGCAAATAAAAATTGGTAACTTAATCATATTTAAAGAAAAATAGTTGATTTTTTTTTCTTTGTCTAAACTGAATGATATAAGTAACTTAAATGAGAATTAATATTTCAAAACTGTTGGGGTAAAGAACACCCCAATTGTCACAACTTGGTATACAGGAACAGTTAAGTGCTAAAACTTCCAAAATGTACACTTAAGTGTCAACTCCAACGTGACTTGTCGAAAATTTGACGTGATGCTATTTTATTAATAAAATCGTTTACGTGGCTCGCTAAAATGCCCACTTAGCAATCATTGTCTAAAACGAAGTCATCCTTCACGTTCCCTCGAAATTAAAAACCCTAAAATGACGTTGTCCACTTCCATCGTTGTCATTGCCCATCGCCAACCTTGGGTGAGGGTGGTTGGTCCTCGACCGACCCCAAGCGAGGGTGCAATGTCGGCCTTCACCTGAGGCCAGCAACAATCGCTTGACTAGGGCAAGGCCTCACCGGCTCACGGTCGAGGCTGGCGAGGCTCGTCAAATTTAGGTAAGGCGTCTCCCCTTCACCTAAATTTGGGCGAACCTCGCCAACACAAGGCCTAGCCTGGGCAATGGTCGCCGACATCCCCAGATTTGGGTGCCCAAGCATGAACCTGGCAAGGCCTGCCACCCTTGCCTAGGGTTGGTGGCAAAAGCACCCACGGCAAGTCCTGCCCTTTTTTTTATTTATTACATTTTTAAAAAAAATTAGCTTTTCTTTTTAGTTTTAAATTTAATTTCAAAAAATTATTAAAAATTATTAAAAAAAGCCACGTGGATAAATTCTTTCTAAAGAAATGCCGCGTCATTTAAAATTCTCGTCGGAAAAGTGCATATGAGTTGTTTAGCCGGAAATTCTCGTATTGGCACTTAAATGTTTATTTCTTCTCCGATTTTAACACTTGAGTGCATTTTTTATTTGGCACTTATGTGTCCCCCAAGTTAAGTTGTAGCATTTAGGGTGTTCTTATGCCAAAACTGTTCGTAATTTAACCAGATAAAATCTGGTAAGTAACTCTAATTTAAGTTGGCAATTGTGTATGAGAGTTAGTAAATTAAACGTATTGAAAGTCAACAAATTAGTACAAAAATATCTACACTCTTTGCAAACTATAAAACAGTTGAGAATTTCATAAAAGAATCGATGAATTATTAACATGATACCATTCATTATTTTTAACCAATAAAATTCTACATGTTGTACCTTTTACTTTCAAACATTCTTCTTTTTTCCATTAGTACGAAACAAATTTTCTGCTATCAGACGTCATCCATGACGTTTCCTGATAACTTACCCTTTTCGCTTACATCACATCTAAGGCAGTGTTTGATTACATCTGGCTTTTCCCTTCCTCAAGTCAAGACAAAGAAACGTGACGAAGTCGATTTTCTTGCACGAGAAAGGGATAATGGAATTGTCTTCTTTAAGTTATTTTCTTTTCCACTTTTAGTGTACGAAATAAAAGTCCATAATATTGATACATCAAATACATTACAACTCAACTTATTGTAACTTTTATCACCCCAAAAAAAAAGAAGAAGGAACTTAGTGCAACTTTCAAAGATTCATGCATATTTATAGAACGATACGAACATAGTCTCTAGCGACCTTTGAATTCAAGCTAACATAGAGCATTGTACCATGAACTAATCTACTTTAGAGAATTCTTCAACAAAGGCCCTTAGATTTTTGTCCGTAGATCCACCTTCCTTGGAAGCCTCCATGGCTAAATTCTTCCACTTCCTTGCATTCCTTCTTATTCCGTCGCCTCTCTCTCCACTTCCCATGACCAATTCCAAGCACCTCTTGATTTCACCTCCCTTGACGATGATGCCATCTTCGTTGATCTCGGACACTCGAACCCCAACCTTCCACACGTCCTCGACGAGCTTTGAGTTCGTCATCTGGTCAGTAAATTGAGGGAATGCCACCATCGGGACACCACATGCCAAGCTCTCGAGCGTCGAGTTCCACCCGCAATGAGTGAAGAAACACCCTATTGAACGATGCGACAAGACCTCCATTTGAGAGCACCATGGGATTATCACTCCTCTCTTGTCTAATTCCTCTTTGTAAATGAGTTCATCATCATCTCCAACAGTCTTTCTCACCACCCACAAGAATGGCCGGCCGGTCTCTAGCAATCCGTGCGCTATTTCTAGCTTTTGCGCCTTCGAGAACTTCGCTATGCTTCCAAAGGCTACATAAATTACCGAAGCTTCCTTCTTTGTATTCAACCATTGAACATACTCCTTGGAGCCCTGAAAGTGGTCGCCTCTGGAAGATTCATCGGAAGAATTACGATCCTGTGCATCTAGGAAACGAAACGGGACAAGGGGCCCGATTCCAACCAAATTCAGTGTACCAATCGCCCTTAATACCTCGAGTTCGAGCATATCAAAGGTGTTCACAAGTACCATGTTTGGTTTTCCCCCTTCTTTTAGCTGCTTGAATTGGCTTTGCATATGCGGGAGACCAAAAGCATACTTGTTGTCGGGGTTGAAAAAGGAGGGGAGGTCGCGGTCGGTTAGTGGTGGTAGGCCGGGCAATCGGATTAGCGATGTCGTATCACAGCTTTGGCTTGTAACGCTCTTAATCACGTCCTCATAGCCATTGAAGTAATGGTAGTATATGCCAAACACGGTTGCCGGTTGAATCCAAACGAGAACAGACTGGATCTGAAAGGAACGAGCAACCTCGTCGGCCCAGCGGATCATCGTGTGGAGTGCGCACGTAAACCTGAGGCCTCGTCCAGACCTATACTCGATGAGGCCTCTAAGAGCTTCCGACCCCCGCCGCTTCAGCTCGGCCATGAAGTGATCGACATCATCCCCTAGTTCGTACCCATTGTCGTAGCCATCGGAGAACGTGGCGAAGGTTACACCATCAAGGCAAACTGGTTCGATCATGCGGCGGTGGGCGGACACCGTGGTGAAGAAAGTAACACGGCTGCCAGCATGAGCGAGGCGCTCGGCTAGCTGGAGGGCCGGGTTTATAGCGCCGCGGCTTGGGAACGCTATGAGGAGAAAGTGGGGTGGAGCCATATGGTTTTAGGAGCTAGCTAGGGTAGTGCGAATGATGATACTACGGAAGAAGTTAAATAGAAAGACATGCCTCGTCTTCACCATAGAATTTGTCAACATTTAAGTGGAAGTTTCATGTTATATGATGACATTATGATAAATGATGTCGATGTTAAATTCGATGATGCGTGGACGGTTTGGATATGATTTGGTTGGATCATGTTGTATAAATATCGGCTCGATGATGCTCGTATGTCGTTATTCGAGGGTCATTCTCATCTTTGACGTATTTTTCACGAATGACATGGTCAAAGGCTTTTGTCATGATATTTGAAAATTCAATTATTTTTTTTATTAAACAATTTAAAGCTTTTTATGTTAGGCACGTGCTAAATATATCGGACCACTCATTTTATTCCGCCAAGCATTTGCAAGTTAAAAGTCAAACATGGCTGCACATGAAAATCAACAGACAGGACGAACCATCTACCCAAAATTTGAAGGCAACGCACGAAAAAAGAAGAGAGAATTAGATAATAAAAGAGAAGCTAATTAACTTGCTATTTTAAGTTAGGCCTTGAATTTCTGTATAAGTTTAGAACAAGGATATGTGAGTTATCATACCGCCCACCTCCGATGGAACTCAATCACATATTAAGATCGATCAATTTAAAATAACCAAATTCGGTTCAAAACGACGAATATTAATAAACGTCTATGTTTTGTCTGCTCTTGAGTAATAATTCATATGAATCTACTGAGATAAGGAAAAAGTCATAACTTAGGCTTGGGGTAAGAACAGTAAGAGTGTCAAAGATTTTGTACGGTACTCACTTGAATGCAAAAAAAAAATTCGCTTACTTGAGTACCACATTGGAATAAAATCGATCACTTGAATATAAATTATGGCAAATCATTCTACGTGGATTTTTTTTTTTTTTAAATTATCTTTTTTTGAATTTTTTTGTTTTGCTTGCCTTGCCCTCGGTTACAAAGTCCCCGGGCAAGGTCGATGGGGCCTTGCCTGGCCACTAGTGAGGCCGCGATGCCCTTGCCCAGGGCCTTTGCGACGAGGGTGAGGTGGCCCTTGCCTAGATCCGTCCATGAGGGCCCTCGCGGCCTCTCTAGCAACCGGCAAGTTCCCGATGACCTTCCCCAAGGCCTTCACGGTCAAAGATGAGGTAGCCCTCACCTAATTTGGGCAAGGGTTTCGCAACTAGCGAGGGTCGTCGGTGACCCTCACCGTCCCTAAAGAAAAAAATAAAAACAAAAGCGAAAATAAAAAATTCAAAAAAAATAATAAGAATTTTAAAAATATTAAAAAAATATTATCCACATCAACTCATTCGAAGCTACATCGGATAACCAGTTTTGCCATATCGGACGATCAGCATTCACATCGGATTTTCCGATGAGTCAAATCGGAATTGGTACTCAAGTGATAGATTATTTAAATTTATAGCACTCAAGTGAATGAAAAAAAGAGTTTTGACACTCAAATAAGCGTTGTATAAAAGTTTTGGTACTCCTACTATTCTTCTTCTTGGACTAGTAAGCCTATTTCAAACGTGACTACACTTGAAAATTAACAATTTCTCACCAACCCTTCCACCCTTTAAAAAAAATAATAATAAAGAGAAGCTAATTTACGTAGAATTTAACTTTAGGCCTTGAAATGCTACTTGGGCTAGGTCATTTTCTGGCCTTGCTCATCTGTCAAGAACAGCCAAGTCCAATTGCCAAGGCATCAGCAATAATCGGCCATTAATGTTATCGAAAATATTTCACATTGCTTAAAAATGAAATTTAGAATTCATTTAATAAAATTTGAAAATTTTTTTATTAATTGAGTCAAACTAACCAATTTTGACAGAAAATCGTTGATATAAACATCAATTATTTTATATGGTATAATCTGTGTTGACGTAGATAATTTTTTTAAATTAAATTTTTAGTTTTTTTCCCCTTCATTTTGGTCAGTGAGGGTCGTGACCCTTGCATAGGCCCTCTTCATATATGGGCAAGGCCCTCACAACCTTGTTGGTTGTAAACAAGGGCATGAAGGCCCTCACCAAAATCTAGGTGACACCCTCATAGGCTATGGGCGAGGGTCGCGACCCTCACTAATTGCTAGTAATGGCTTACTAGGGGTGAGCATGGTTCCATGATAGAATCTGGAACCTAAGAACCAAATCGTAGGAACCTGTAGGTTCCAAGTTCTAAAAAATGAAGAACCTGTTTCAACGAATAAGTTTCAGGTTCTTAGTTTGAGAAACTTGGAACCTGAAACCTGTAACATAAAACCTAAAACAAGTTTTAATAGTTTTCTCAATCCATGTCTCCGTACAATCTTCCGATATTCCATGCTATTTGATGATGAATGTACAATCTAGAAGCACTAGTCCGAGTTTTCATTTTATAATTAAGATTTTTATTTTATTAATATTCATATTTTTCGTATATCTAAATATAAGTTATGATTAGTGAATTGTAATTTTTCAAATAATAACATAAGTGGGACCTGAATAGACCTTGAAACTTTATAGCAGGGTAGATTCCAAGTTCTAAGGTATGAAAGGTAGGTTTTAGGTTCCAAAAAATGAGGAATCTGTTCTAACGAGTATGTTCCAAGTTCCATATGGAATCTGTACGGAACTTAAAACCGCTCACCTCTACTTTTATCTATTTGAATTCCTTGCCAAGAATTCATTTTCTTCTGCCAATAGTTTTGTTTATTTTGTATTCTCTTTGATGAATGACAAGCTTATTTATTATTATTGCGTTCATCTTCGTTTTCTTTAACTAAAAAAAAAGAAAAAAACCTGTTGGACTCTGGGAACCGACCTTGGAACCTGTGACAGGATAGGTTTCAGATTCCAAATTCCAAAAAAATGATAAACTTGTACCCGAGAGTAGGTTTCAGATTTTAAGCGGAACCTATAAGGAACTCCGAAACCGTTCACCCCTAGGGCTTATTAGTTTGTGACTAAAATATATAGAAAAATAAGAAAGAAAAAAAGGAAAATAATAATAACAAGAGAAAACAAAATACATTAAAAAATCAAAATATTATTAAAAAAATTTCCACATTAGTGTCGACGGTACCACGTAAGATAGTCTACATCAACATCAATGATTTCTTATCAAAATTACCTAATAAACTCAATTGGCAAAATATTAAAATAGTTTAAAACTAAATTGACATAATTTAAATGTTTATGAATGAATTTGCACTAATACAATAATTTTATGATTTTTTTGTACTTTCACCGTATAAATCTACTTAGATTGGGGAAAATTTAAGCAAATGAATGTAATAGCTAAGTTAAACTATAATTTTTCAAATTAACAATTGATCGACGATAAGTTCTTGGCTTTATTCTGATTTTTATAAAACCAATCCAATTTTGTGCTAGATAATCCATTCATACTTACAAGGACAATACAATAAATGTTTTGTCTTAATTTTTTGCTAAGTATAACATTGTTATCCGAAGTTTCCCATAGATGGTGTACAATGGTGGAATTCGACTCCACCAATAATTCATAATATGTATCACCACCCTTTGTTGACTCTACCAATAACTCAGAATAGAAAAAATTGTAGCGATAACTATGGAGATTTTAGAAATCAAACTGATGCATATCTACTAGTCAAAAAAAACCAAAATATTATATGTATTGAGGTCGTGTAGGGCAATATCATGCCAACTGTTGAGTAAAAGGTCTCATAAAATTAATGGTTGAGATGATATTAATTCTTGGGAAAAGTACTTCGGGAGGTAGAAAAATTCAATTCCACAGACTGCCTTCGTCTTAAAAGAACGACCATTTTTGACAAAGCTTACTTAAAATTCTTTTCTTTGTCATATGCAGTGTACGAAATAAAAAGTCCATACTCATACATCAATTGCGTTTGCCCAATTTTCCTTAAAAACACCAAGTTTGACTTCAGTCAAAATTTTGATACACACCCTTTTTTTTTCTTTTAAAATTCCGTATGAATGCACCAATGTTAACTCAAGTGTCTATTCCGGCCTGTACTGTCTTATCTCGTAGAAAAAGCACAATCCAATTCTAGTCCAAATTTTGTTTTTCGGTAGACCCCCGTCATGTTTTTGCCAAGTACACGTAAAATAACACATCAAATCTTTAAAGGCACCATTAAATGGAAAGTTGACACAGGTCGGATTTGAGTACCAACTGAATTTTTTTCATTTTTTTATATGAGATGACAATACGTTTCAGCCAACATTGGAATCCAACCTGAAGTTGGCATTTTCTAATGAGATTAAAATAGTTTAGATTAGGGTGGGGGCACGAGCTAAAGTTGATTTTTCTTTTATGAGACAAAAAAAGAAAATAGTTTAGATAAAATAAACATCCCAATCAAAGTTGGTATCTTTTTGGGAATTAGATCCGATTACATTTCCATTCAAGCCAGTGCAATTCTCAAAGACTAATGCAAATTTAAGAACGTCATTAATCACTCCATTACGTTTTCCTCTACTTAGGCGATTTCTTCAACAAGGGCCTTGAGATTTTTGTCCGAAGATCCCCCTTCCCTGGAAGCCTCCATGGCCAGATCCTTCCACGTCCTTGCATTCCATCTAATTCCATCACCTCTCTCTCCATCTTCCACGACCAATTCTAAGCACTTCTTGATTTCACCTCCCTCAACAACGATGCCTCCTTTATTAATCTCAGACACTCTAACCCCGACCTTTCACACGTCCTCGACTAGCTTTGCGTTTATCATCTGGTCGCCAAATTAAGGGAATGCCACCATCGGAACGCTGCATGCCAAGCTTTCAAGTGTCGAGTTCCACCCGCAGTGAGTAAAGTAACACCCTATTGAAGGATGCGACAAGACTTCTATTTGAGAGCATCATGAGACTCTCACTCTCTTCTTGTCTAATTCCTCTTTATAACTAAGTTCATCATCTTCTCCATCACTTTTTCTCATCACCCACAAGAACGGCCGAGCAGTCTCTAGCAATCCGCACGCCAATTCTCGCTTTTGCGCCTTTGATAACCTAGCTATGCTTCCAAAGGCTACATAAATTATGGACGCTTCCTCCTTTGCGTTCAACCACTCAACATAATCCTCAGAGCCGAGGAAGCGGTTGCCTCTGGAAGATTGATCTGAATCTAGGAAACCAAGTGGGACAAGGGGCCTGATTCCCACTAAATTGAGTGTACCGATCAATCTTAATGCCTCAAGTTCGAGCATATCGAAGGTGTTCACAAGTATCGTTTTTGGATTTCCCCCCTCTTTTAGGTTTTCCATTAGGCTTTGCATGTGCGGCAGAGCGAAAGCAGACTTGTTTTCAACGTGGGGGAAGGAGGGGATGTCGCGGTCAGTTAGTGGCGGTAGGCCAGGCAACCGGATGAGCGGTATGGTATCACAGCTTTGGCTTGTAACGTTCTTAATCACATCCTCGTAGCCATTGAAGTAATAGTAGTATATGTTGAGCACGGTAGCGGGTTGAATCCAAATGAGAGTCTATTTGATTTGAAAGGAACGAGCAATGTCATCGGCCCAAGGGATCGTCGTGTGAAGTACGCACGTGAACTTGAGATCTCGTCCAGAATTATACTCGATGAGGCCTCTAAGAGCTTCCGACCCCCGCCGCTTCAGCTCGGCCATAAAGTGATCAACATCATGATCAACATCATCCCCTAGCTCGTACCCGTTGTCGTAGGGCGAAGGTTACACCATCGAGGCTAACTGGTTGATCTTGCGGCAGTGGGCGGACACAGTGGTGAAGAAAGTAATGCGCTTGCACGAAGCGCTTGGCTAGCTGGAGCGTTGGGTTTATAGCCCCGCGGCTCGGGAGCGCTACGAGAGAAAGGTGGGAGGAGCCATACGGTTTTAGGAGCCAGTTAGGGAAGTGTAGATGACCAGACCAAGGAAGAAATTATATAGAAAGACATGCCTCGTCTTCAACGTAGAATTAGTCAACATCTAGGTCGAAGTTTCAAATTAAATGATCTCATTATGATAAATACTGTCGGTCGGATTTCATTTATTTGGATTATATTAATAAAATATTGGCTCGAGGAAGCCCATAAAATCGTAATCGGAGCACGGCATCGTCAAATGCTTTTATCATGATATTTAAAAATTCAATCATTTTTAATTCAACAACTCAAAAGCTTTTTTGTTAGGGACGTGCGTCCACTCAAATGTCATTTCCTACTTGAGTAAACCATTATTTTTCTCCTTTTCTACACCCAAGTTGCAACTCAATTCCAACACGGCTGCACGTCAAAATCAACAGACGTACCGAAGCTTCTACCCCAGAAAAGAAGGCAACATTAAAAAAAAAAAAAAACGATGTTGTAGAGAGAAGCTAATTAAATTAACATTCTAACATAAGGCCTTGAATTTCTACTTGGTCATTTGTCAGGAATAGTCAAGTCCCGATACTAACATAATCATCAACTATTGCTAAAAAGTTGAATCCAAAAATTTAAACTGATTAGATAAATATGATTTAATATTTAAATATTCTAATACCTTATGTTTAATTTGATGTGGACATATTTAATTTGAAAAGCAAATGGGGTTTGAAAGAATTTGAACTCAAGATATTTCACTATGATATCATGTTAGAAAATCAAATCCAAAAGTTTAAACTATAAATGAAAGGAGACTATATGAATATGACGAATTGTTAGGATCTGTCAGTCGCACTAAGAAACCAAGTGAAGAATTGGAAGTGCTGATTGCCAATTGTCGCTTGTGCTCTCAGTTGAATGAAACCGGTGGCTGTTTCATGAAGCTTGTCGCAGAACATTTTAGAGACCTACTCTAGCCGTTGTCCTCAAAGAGATCTATCAGGGATGGCTATTCTGCTCCAAATGGCTACTTCAAAGTTTTGTCTCCATCTACTTGGATAGAAGGGGCTCCTCTGACAAATCTCGGATTTGAAGCGACCAAAAGTAACGTATCATGGTTTGCTCTGTTGGCTCTCCATCCCATGCCACTCCCTAGTGTATTCTTCGGTAGATAAATGGGACGCACAACAAAAATCCAAAATCTGTCTCGAAAGACTATCAAAAGTCAAAATCCGAGTCCGTAAACATATTTGATTAGACCTATTTTTAGTCAAAAATTAAATTCAATAAGTTATAAGCAGACAATGACATATACTAATTATTTGATGTAAAATTTTTCTAATACAATTTAGACATGTAACTTAACAAAAACATTTTATGACATTGAAGATTGTGATGTTTCAAGAACTTGTCTTGGTGACAATGCTTGAGCGGAAACTTTTTCGTAAACTCTCTTCGCATCTTGTCCCAGGCTGCTATTGTGCTTCGTCCTTCTTGTTCACGGTCTTCGCTTCAAGTTCTCCTCGTCAAATTGGTGCATACTTCTTCAACTTGGCAGCGACTAGATTTGGCCCTCCTCGAGGTTTTGCGCCCCGGCTAAATTTGGCTGGGAAGAGCTCCACGACCCTCATCAGCACTGCCCAACAACATCCCCACGTCTTATCTGTTTCTATCTTGTTTAGGATTTGTTTTTACATAAGATATTCAATATTTATCTAGTCAATACATAAAATTACATCTAAACAGTGATCTATCTGGTCAGTATTGACACGACGCTTACCTGTTAGTCCATGTTAGCATTTTTGTTAATGGAAGGACCAACTCGAGCAAGAGGACATATATTTTAAGGACCTTATTGCACAAAAAATAATTCAGGAACCTTATTGAACAATTTAGAAAAATTTTGGAGTGCTCTGATGCCTTTTTCTCAATTTTTAATATAGTGAATAGCGCTTCATTAGAGTAGTATAAGAACAGAGTAGTATAAGAACAGGATAATTCACCTATAAATGAAATAATAAATTCGACTATTAAAAGAACGGCCATCTAAGGAGAAGGCTTGTTTAAAATTCTTTCCTTTAACTCTTTTGGTACACGAAATAATAGAACATATTCACACCTCATTGCCACTCAACTCAGATACAATTTTCAAAGAATCATGCACATTAGGAACGTTACGAACACATAAATTTAAGTAACATACAACATTTTATCATGAATCAATCTGCTTTAGCGAATTCTTCAACAAAGGCCTTGAGATTTTTGTCCGAAGATCCATCTGCCCTGGAAGACTTCATGGCCAAATCCTTCCACTTCCTTGCATTTCTTCTAATTCCATCATCTCTCTCTCCACCTCCCATGACCAATTCCAAGCACTTCTTGATTTCACCTCCCTTAACAATGGTGCCTTCCTCACCAATCTTGGACACTTGAACCCCGACCCGCCACACGTCCTCGATGAGCTTTGCATTCGTCATTTGGTCACCAAATTGAGGGAATGCCACCATTGAAATGCCGCATGCCAAGCACTCTAATGTCGAGTTCCATCCACAAGGAGTAAAGAAACATCCTATCGAAGGATGCGACAGTACCTCGATTTGAGAGCACCATGGGACTATCACTCCTCTCTGTTCTAATTCCTCTGTGTAAACAAGTTCATCCTCATCTCCATCTCTCTCCCTCATCACCCACGAGAATGGCCGGCCAGTCTCTAGCAATCCGCACACCATTTCTCGCTTTTGTCCTTTGATAATGTTACTACGCTTCCAAAAGCTACGTAAATTGCTGATGCTTCCTCCTTGGAATTGAACCATTGAACATAATTCTCAGAGCCCTGAAAGAGGTCGTCTCTGGAAGATTTATGAGAAGAATTATGATTTTACGCATCTAGAAAACGGAACGGGACAAGGGGTCCGATTTTGATTAAATTTAGTGTACCAATCGCTCTTAATACCTCGAGTTCAAGTGCACTGAAGGTGTTCACAAGTACCGCTTTTGGATTTCCCCCCTCTTTTAGCTGCTCGAATTGGCTTTGCAATTTCGGGAGAGAAAAAGCATACTTTCCAAGGTTGAAAAAAGAGGGGACGTCGCGGTTGGTTAGTGGTTGTAGGTCCGGCAATTGGATGAGCAACGTAGTGTCACAGCTGTGGCTTGTAACGTTCTTAATCACATCCTCATAGCCATTTAAGTAATAGTAGTATATGCTGAACACGGTAGCGGGTTCAATCCAAACGAGAACGGATTTGATTTGAAGGGAGCGAGCAACGTCGTCGACCCAAGGGATCATCGTGTGGAGGGCGCATGTGAACCGGAGGCCTCGCCTAGAACTATAGTTGATGAGGTTCCCAAGAGCTTTTGACCCCGCTGCTTCATCTCGACGTGGAAGCGCTCAGTGTCATCCCCTGGTTTATGCCTGTCGTCATATCCATTGGGGGAGAATTATAAAAATAAGTCATAAATCTATTACAATTGTGTCAATTCAATCATAAACTATTTTTGGCCAATTCAATCATAAATCTTTTGCATTTATGTCAATTCAGTCCATCTAGCCAATTTTGGCTGACCGGCGCTAATGTGACGCTACCGGTGCTGACGTGACATTTTTAAAATAATATTTTAATATTTTTTGGATTTTGTATATTTTTTATTTTTATTTTTATTTTCCTTTCCCTTCCCCTTCCCCTTCCCCTACCCTTAGCGCCAGCAAGGGTTGCTAGCCACAAGCGAGGGCTATGGCGCCCTCGCTAGTAGTGGGTGAGGGTATCACAACCCTCGCTCGCCTAGATTGGGCGAGGCCATTGCGACCCTCGACTAGACCAGGCGAGGGGCGAGGGCATCGTAGCCCTTGCCTAGTCTGAAGGGTCACGGCATCCTCGTCTAGCTAGATTTGGCGTGGGTGTCACGGCCCTCGCCATAATTGGGCGAGCAAGGGTGTGGCCCTCGCCTACTGGCAACAAGGCCATCGTAGCCCTTGCCCGTGGCTAGCGACCCTCTCTGGCACTAACAGTAGGGGAAGGGGAAGGGGAAAATAGTAAAGAAAATAAAAGAAAAAATATTAAAAATTTAAAAAATATTAAAATATTATTTTAAAAATGTCATGTTAGCGCCGGTAGCGTTACATTAGTGCCGGTGCCAGTCGACTAAAATTGGTTGGATTGACTGAAGCAGTATAAATACAAAAGATTTAGGATTGAATTGACTAAAAAAAGTTTATAATTGAATTGACATAATTATAATAAGTTTAGGACTTTTTTGGTAATTTTCCTTATCCATCGGAGGTAAAGGTTAGTCCTTCAAGGCAAACTGGATCGATCATGCGGGTGTGGGCGAACACGGTTGAGAGGAAAGTAACATGATTCCGACGCGTGCAAGTCACTCGGCCAGCTGGAGGGCCGCGTTCATAGCAGAGCGGTTCGGGAGCGCTACATGGAGAGAGCGGGGAGGAACCATGATACTACGAGCTAGCTAGGGAAGCGCAACTGACGAGACCATGGAAGAGTATTACAAAGAAAGACATGCCTTGTCTTCAACATCGAATATATATATTTTTTTTCAGTGAACATTAGTTTAAAGTTTAATATTACATGATCTCATCTTTAACCTATTTTTCATGTACATCTTCACTTGCTTTTGTGTCATGGTATTTGAAAATTCAATCCTTTTTAATCAAACGACTTAAAAGCTTTTATGGTAGGGACGTGCAAATCATGTCGGACCACTCAATGCAATTCCGTAGTGGAGTTAACCACTACTTTTCTTCAAATCCACACTCTCAGTCATGGCGTGCTTGTCAAATTCAAACATATGACTGCCCCACGAGGACGAATGAAAGACAGACCGAACCTTCTACCTGTGAAGAAACAGAAGACAGAAGATAAGATGTATATGAAAGAAAGAACTCTGTATATTGTGATTACTAAATGATCAATACATCAGTCAAGAACATTTCTCTTCTCCTCTCGTTCTATACAATCTTACGAAGTTCTACTGCTCAGAAAAACAAGAGAGAATAGAGAGAACCAAGAGTTCATCTATATCCTTCTTCTTCATTAATGAAGCTTTACATCGAGTTAACAACTTAAACTATCTTCCAAAACTGACTTAACAACTTCAGTTACAAGATTGAACAACAGAATGACTACACTGTTACATTGACACGCGTGCAGCTCCTTGTGCAGCTTATTCGACTTCTGTTTCTGGTTTTAATCTTCTATATAGCCAGCTTCTTCGTGGATTGCCAACTCAGCTTCTTCACGGATTACCAGCTCAGCTTCTGTTTCTTTTCTTCGACTTCTTCATAGATTGCCAGCTCAGCTTTTCTTTATTTTGAGCTTGCTCAGCTGCTTTAGCTTGTTCAGCTGCTTCTGCTTCAGCTTGTTCAGCTTCTGACTCTGCTTTTCTACTTTCATCAGCATCTATAATCTGTGTTTTTGATCTTTGTTCTTTAACACTACCCACGGAAAAGAAACAACGAAAAGAAAACGAAATGATAAAGACAAGATAATTAACTTATGATTGTAATTTCAGGCCTTGGATTTCTACTCGTGCCCGGTCATTTCCTGGCCTTGTTCATTTGTCAAGAATAGCCGAGTCCATGTTTAATGTCAGGAGCATGTAGCCGCATTAAGAAACCAAGCTAAGAGTACTCGAAAAGGATTTCGATGCAGAGATCATCGAATCTGAAAGTGTGATTTAACTTTCCACATTATGTAGAGAACAAGAGCTTTGCTTGTCAGGGTCCCATTTGTAGTAATGACAGCAGGCAAAACCGTTCCACACAGATCTAATGACCCGTTCCTGATGGTCATGAGAGTCGGAAGAACTGGTCGCCCCATCGTCGCCTGTACTCGTCATTAAATGAAACCGGCGACTGTTTTGTGAAGCTTGTCGCTGAACATTTTAGAATCTGACTCTAGCCATCATCCTCAAAGAGATCAATTAGGGATGGCTGTCCCACCCCTAATAGCTACTTCAAAGTTCGGTCTCCAATTACTTGTATCTGCAAGAATTGTTCTGATTGGTTCTAAAACGTTATGTTTTGAATGGCATGAGGCATCCCTCGAAGTGTCAATTAGATGTGATCAGTTCTTGGGTGAATAGCAACCAATTTGTAAGAGCAAGTTTCCAGTTTTTTTAACTGAATTGGTCGATTTAGGGAACCGACCTACTCTTATCTTTTTTCTTTTCTGTTTCATTTTTCAATTCACGTGTCAACCTATTTTATGGAACTAAGCAGAGTAGCAAAGATTGTTTATATTCTCCAGAGTGCCCACATGTTTTATGTCTTGATGATTATTAATTGTTGATAGCATTATAAGAATTTAAAGTGAGAAAAATAAGTATCAAGCTCAAGTGATACAAATATAATCACAGGGACGGTATCGGTCCATCTCTGAGAAAGTATTTAGTGATTGCATAGTACTATGTCATAGGCTGACGTGGTCAGCAAATTAAAAAAAATTAAGAATCTGCCATCCTTTTTTCTTTCTCTTGTTCCTCCTCCATCCACAGTCGCCACTCGCCAGCGCTGAGTCCAAGCCGACCCCTGCTGCGCCTCCATGGCTGAGCCACTCCCTTCCTCGCCGTGGCAGCTCGCGGTCGTTGCCATCCATTGCCGAGCCCTTCGTTACGGCTCGTCCATTTGCTTCACTGGAATAGGGAAAAAATAAATGGAAGATACTGGCACCTCATAGAAACTTGAATGCTAACATAGAAGTAGAACCCTATCAACAATTGGCTGTCTTCCCTGATGTGGCGACAGACGAAGGGGGTGGCTCGGCAATGGACCATGGCTCCAGATCTAGCAACGGACAAGCCTGGCCTTGAACGACGGTGAAGGGGTTGGCTCGGGCATGGACCACGGCTCCGAATCTGGCAAAGGACGAGCATGGCCGCGAGCTACGATGAAGGGAGTGGCTTTGTTTGTGAGCCGCGACAACGACAGAGGGTTGGCTTGGCCATGGACCTGCCAATCTGCCGACGGACTAGCCTGACCATGAGCCAGGCTCTGCCATGGACGGTCAACGAAGAGAGAGAACAAAGAGAGGCTACTCAAGTAGATTTTTTTTTTTTTATTTGCGTGCCATTTCATGGAAACGTGTCAATTTTTAATTGGATTTTGGTACGTCAATGCTTGCCACATCAACTTATGACGTGGTAGTATGTAATCACTGAATACTTTCCCTAATCTCCTAGACAACGAAGTGGTCGCTCTACCATGGACGGGCGATGGAGAGAGAGAAAAAAGAGAGGCTACTCAAGTAGATTTTTTTATTTTTTTTTATTTGCTTGCCATTTCATGGAAACATGTCAATTTATGAATGGATTTTGATATGTGCATACTTGCCATGCCAGCTTATGACGTGGTATTATATAACCACTGAATACTTTATCCCTGGCAGGTGTCTTCTAGTTGATTTTTCAAACTCTATTTAACACACAAAAAGTATATCATAATCATAATTCTTAAATTGTTAGTTATTCAGCAATTTTTGACCTTGCAACCTCGTGATCTACCCAAGTAGAACAACTAGTTGAAGGCCATCTCCAAAATTTTTACCCCAAAACCAAACCGGTCCCCATGAAACTTGCTTGGAACCGGTCTGGTTCGATTCGGTTTCTAGATTAAAACAGACCCAAATTGCCCACATTTACTGTCAACACAATTGGCCACCGACTTTCAAAAATGACATTCTTCTTACATTCAAATTAACAGGTATATGAAAAATTCTAACCTTCGCAATAATATGTATCAAGATGAAGGAACACGATAACATTATTCAAGGTCCAATAAGGTTGGGAGATAACACAGAAACATAGACCATCCCTCAATTGAGGATTTGAAGATATTATTCTGGTCCATTAAGAACTAGGTTTTAAAACAACCTAATCATGTTTCAAACCCGACGTTAGAGAAATTCAAGCATCAGGAGCCATGTCGGATCCTGGAGAATTTCGCTGACAGTGAGTTCGAGACTTCATGGAGGTTTCTTTAATATCGTAAGTCCTAAAGCTTTAACTAGTCCTATTCCCACACTTATCCCATAAGGTTGGAGTTGATCGACATTCTCAGTCTTAGATTTCAAGCCTTTGCTCTTTTGGCTCTTTAGCATCACATGTCATCATTATTTGCTCAAACTCCATGGTGTCTTCTGTAACAAACATTTAATTTTGACAAAGATTGTGGATTTTCAAGAACTTGTCTTGGCGATTTTGCTTGGGCAAGAACTTTCACGTCAACTCTCTTGTCGCATCTTGTCCCAAGCTCTCATCTTGCTGCGTCCTTCTCGTCAAAGTCTTCGCTTCAAGTTCTCCAACCACATCGATGCGTACTTCTTCAACTTGGCAGCAACTAATCTGACTCTCCTATCATTATGCACTTCTTCTAGCTCGAAAACAGGTTCAGCTGCGTGGAGCCAATCAATGAACTCATTAGGTTGCATTCGCCCTTCAAAATCAGGAATAATCTCCACGTCAACACCAAGATCTCGATCGAAATGAGTTCTTCTATCTCTGCAGCATTGTCATACATTGGTAGATGAAGATTCTCCGTCTCCATTAAGGAATTGGTCTTCCCATCTTCTTCGGAAGATCGCTTGCTAGAGTTATCTGAAGAATCTATGTCACAATCTCCATCAAAACTATTAAAAATATGTCTCGAGTTTGAGCTCGTCAAATGAAACGGACTGACCAAAAACATGTGAACTCGGCCACGTGGGAGTCAAAGCAGCGCATAAAGAGGCTAATTATGTGTGGCTTCCTTTGTTGTCTTCTACTCATCTTTGCAGGTTGGACTTTTGAATTGGGAAGTACATGGAGGAAAGTGGACGGTGGCCCACCTGCATGCAAGGATGGGTGTTTCTTTTCTTGTCTTCTGCCAAAGCCATCGTTGTTGACTTTGAGAGAGAAAGAAAAAGAAGAGGAAAGAAGGTCCTACGTTTATTCATGCACATGCATGCATGCCCATAAATTATGGTGGGCTTCCTTTGTCTTTTTCTTTCATCTGAAGAAGACTTTCAGCATGTTGCAATAAATGATGGAGACTCTCGTATTGTAAAAGAGAGAGACGTCCAACGGAGAAGAGGCGCCAAGTTTCAGTGGCCGAGAGAGAGAGCTCTGAGACTATAGAAGAGTGCAGAGAGTTCTCTTAGGCGAGGCATTTTCTTCTTGTAAATTATATCCGAGTGTTTTAGCCAATGAAATTATTGTGAGTAGAATTTGTTTAATTCCTTGAGTGGGGTTTCACTATGAATTATGATGAGCTAAACACTGTGCAAGTTATTTGAGTGTAATTTGGGGCTGGGAAACACTAAGAGTATGTTTGGATGCTAGAGTGATTGGAATCTCCGGTGTATCACTTGTTTCTATAGTGGAATTCCGTATTACTTTTTCCATGGATGTAGGTTCCGATATTTGGACCGAACCACGTAAATCTAGTGTCCGATTCCCTTTTCTTCATTCCGACTATTTTATCTGATTCGCTGGTCCATATTCCACAACAAGAACATTGATTATCTTCATGGGCAGGGGCACCATTCTCTTTGACGTCAATTAGCATGCCGCATCCCTTCTTGGAGTAGTTGAATCCGACATGCATTGCCTCCATCTCACCGTTTGCATAAATCCCTGATTTGCTCGGCATTATTTCTTTGATCCCGAGGTATTTGAACCTTTGCTCCGATTTCAAATGAAGCCTAGATGTGTTGAACAAATTTTCAATCTTGGCAATGTCGATAATCTCACTACCGATGAATAGACTAATCAAACAAGTGGATCAGATTGGCTTTGGATCGGAATATAAATTGTTCAACCCAAATAGACCCATTTAACCCGTTTTGACACATTTTCCTACAATGCAAATCTAGGGTCTGCATGGTAACGTTTCTGTTTCTCCTAATTTCTGTTCTTTTGTTCCCCGGAACAAAAAAAGACCAGAAATCCGTTTGGTAAAACATTTGTTCCCGGGAACAATTTCTCTACTTCTTTGTTCCCGAGAATAGATTTGGAGCAGAAACGAGAAACAAAAAAAAAGTTGCTTCTTGTTCCCGGGAACAACTTTTAGAAATAAGTCAATTTTCTTTTTTATTTTTCTTTTATTCCTCTCTCTTGTCGCGACCACCTCCAACCGCTCGCCGCCGCCACCGACCTCCGGTCGTCGACCGCCGCCGCTGGTCCTCGGTTGCCGCCGCCGCCACCCCGCCGCCGCAGGTCCTCGGCCGTTGTCGCCGACGCTACACGTCCGCCGCTGGCCGCCGGCCGCCGACAGCCGGAGGCGGACGAGCGGCCGCAAGAGGTGGCAGCCGATGGGCTGTGCGGCGGCGGTCGGCGGTGACGATCAGCGGCCGGCGGACGTGTGGCGGCGGACATGCGGCGGCAGTGGCATCTAGCGGCATCGTCCGGCCGGCGGCAGCGGGCGGCGGTTGGTGATCAACGATCCATGAGCAAGAATAAAAAACGAATAAATACAGAAAATAATTGTTGCGTTACCAAACACATTTCTATTCTTTTTCTATTCCAAGAGTAGAAATTTTGTGTAATTACCAAACGGCTTCTTTTACTCAGAAATTGTTCCCCGGAATAGAAATAGAAAATAATTATTTCTGAAAAAAAAAAAACATGTTCCCCAGCCAAGAAGCGTTACCATGCACACCTCTAGTGACCAATACTCAAACCGACTCATACATAATCCATATTCAACTCGACTCATATTGTTAAAACACTCCCATATTTGACTCAATTTACGAAAGCTCATTCCCAAACTGAGCACTCATCTTCATTCTCTCTTGCCTCCATTCGATCTTGCACTCAACGCTCTCGCCTTGGGTATGAATTTTCCTAGATTGAGCTAAATATAGATTATTCTTTTTTTTAGCAATATCTGTCTAATCATATATGAATTAGGTATAGAGCACTAGATATGTATTGCAGAGAAATATGTTAAAACATGTTAATTTAATCAATTTGGGTCGACTCAACTTAAATCCGACTCAATCCACCCGTTTGATGAATTTATTGAATTGTGTGTTATAATAAAAGACCTAAAGGAAGGGAGAATAACCAAAAAAGTCCTAAATCTTTTGTAATTGTGCCAATTCAGTTCTAAATTTTTTTTTGGCCAATTTAGTCCTAAACCTTTTACAATTGTACCAATTTAGTCCATCCGGCGTTGACATGGACGCCTTGACCATCCGGCCAAAAGCGACATGGCAATTTTTTAATTTAATTTTTTTTTTCAAATTTTTAATTTTTTTTTTGAATTTTTTTTTTTTCACATTCTCCTTCCTTTAGCCGGCGGCGGCCAACCAGAGGCGAGGGCCGGGGAGGCCAACCTCACAAGCTAATGGCGAGGCCAGCCTCACCGTCGCTGGGTGAGGCCATTGCCAGATCTAGCGAGGCTCGGCCTCGCCCAGCCATGGTGAGGTCGAGCCTCACCGTCCCTAGGCAAGGAGCCTTGCCAGCGGCTAGTGAGGTCAACCCTCTTCTTGGCTGGGCGAGGCCCCGCCAAACCTAGCAAGGCTCGACCTCGCCCGGCCAAGGCGATGGTCGACCTCGCCGATGGCCGGCAAGGCCGTGTCGCCCGATCCGGGCGAGGCTCGGCCTCTCCTAGCCATGGCGAGGTCAAGCCTCACTGTCCTTGGGCGAGGTCGACCCTCGCCTTGGATCTGGCGAGGCCAAGCCTCGCCGGCCAAAGGAAGGAGAAGGTGAAAAAAAAAAATTCAAAAATTCAAAAATTTAAAAAAAAAATTAAAAAAATTAAAAAAAAAAAAAATTAAAAAAATTAAAAAAAAATTAAAAAAATTAAAAAATTGCCATGTCAGCTTTCGTCAGACAGCTAGTGTCCACATCAGCTCCAGCCGGCCAATTTTGGCCGGATGGATTAAATCGGCACAATTGTAAAAGGTTTAGGACTAAATTGGAAAAAAAAAAGTTTATGACTAAATTGGCCAAAAAAAAAAGTTTAGGACTGAATTGACACAATTGTAATAGATTTAGGGCTTTTTTGTAATTCCCCCCTAAAGGAATCTCCAGCTAAAAACTTAGGAGTCTTTTGAGTAACCCCAAGTAAAGAAACTATCACAAATCTATAATACGATTTCACATAAACAACCGTATTATCAAATTCCTAATCTAGATAAAAGCAATACAAACAATGTCTAGAGTAATTATATAAATCGAAAAAACAAATTGTATCCTCGCTTAACAACGACAAGAGGAAATCTTCAAATCTTCAAACAAGGATTTGAAACATTTTTGTTGTTGCCGGCGGATCAAGGGTGCCAACCATAAAATGGGTTTGGTACAAAATATAGTAAATTTAAAGGTCTCAACTGAAAAGAAACAACTGTAAATTCTACGTAATCAATTGCGTATTCTGATAGAGTTAAAAGCAGAAAGATGGAATTTTGCGGTTAATTAATTTTTTTGCCCCGAGTAAAACCCAAAACCCTCCGCCTCTCCGTCCTCGTACCTTCGTCTTCCTCAAACCCTTCGAAACCTCTAAAAAAACACCTCCGTCGTCTTCCCGCAAAAACGCTGCTCTCCGCAGAAGCCGCCATGAACACGACCTCCGCCTCTGCCAATCCCAACGCTTCCTCTCCAATCGGACGTCCCCCCAACGAATTCGACCTCCAGCGAGCTCTTGACGCTGTCCACGGCCACTGCTCCTCCCTCCTCCGCAACGTCCCTCGCCTCCCCGGCTCCCTTGCGTCCAACCCTTTATGATGAAAAAAAAAAACTATAGTAGTAATTACGGTGATTTTAGAAATCAAACTAATGCATATTTACTAGCCGAAAAAACCAAAATATTGTCCGTACTTTGGTCGTGGGGGCCAATATCATACCAATTGTTGATTAAAAGGTTTCGCAAAATTAATGATTAAGATGATATTAATACTTCGAAAAATGACTTTATAGCATGGTTTTTATAGCATGGTGGTGGAAAAATTCAATTCCACAGGCTACCTTCGTCTTAAAAGAACAACCATTTTCGACAAGGCTTATTTAAAATTCTTTTTTTCATCTCAGTGTACGAAATAAAAAGCTCATGCTCATCATGCTCATACATCAATTGTATTGGCCATTTTTTCCTAAAAACCACCAAGTTTAACTTCAGGAACATAAGCTCATGCTCATCATGCTCATACATCAATTGTATTGGCCATTTTTTCTAAAAACCACCAAGTTTAACTTCAGGAACATATTCTCAAGCTATATTTAAGTAAAGCCAGTACAATTCTCAAAGACTCATGCAAATTTAAGAACGATAGGAGCATATTCTCAAGCTATTTTTAATTCAAGCTAAACCCATAACATTTTATCATTAAGTACTCCATTACTTGCTTCTCTACTTAGGCGATTTCTTCAACAAAGGCCTTGAGATTTTTGTCAGAAGATCCCCCTTCCTTAGAAGCCTCCATGACCAAATCCTTCCACTTCTTTGCGTTCCTTCTAATTTCATCGCCTCTCTCTCCACCTCCCATGACCAATTCCAAGCACTTCTTGATTTCACCTCCCTCAACAATAATGCCATCTTGATCAATCTCGGACACTCGAACCCCGACCTTCCACACATCCTCGACGAGTTTTGCATTTGTCATCTGGTCAACCCATTGTGGGAACGCCACCATCGGGATACCACACACGAGGCTCTCGATCGTCGAGTTCCACCCGCAGTGAGTAAGAAAACATCCTATTGAAGGATGCGACAAGACCTCGATTTGAGAGCACCATGGGACTATCAATCCTCTCTTGTCTAATTCCTCTTTGTAAATAAGTTCATCATCATCTCCATCACCTTTTCTCATCACCCACAAGAATGGGCGTCCAGTCTCTAGCAATCCGCGCGCCATTTCTCGCTTTTGCGCCTTTGATAACCTAGCTATGCTTCCAAAGGCTACATAAATTACGGACGCTTCCTCCTTTGCGTTCAACCACTTGACATAATCCTCGGAGCCCAGGAAGCGGTCACATCTGGAAGATTGATCTGAATCTAGGAAACTAAGCGGGACAAGGGGCCCGATTCCGACCAAATTTAGTGTACCAATCGCTCTTAATGCCTCGAGTTCGAGCGCATCAAAGGTGTTCACAAGTACTACTTTTGGATTTTCCCCCTCTTTTAGGTTCTCTAATAGGCTTTGAATTTCAGGCAGAGCGAAAGCATACTTGTTTTCAATGTGGAGAATGGAGGGGATGTTGCCGTTGGTTAGTGGTGGTACGCCGGGCAATCGGATGAGCGATGTGGTATCACATCTTTGGCTTGTAACGCTCTTAACCACATCCTCGTAGCCATTGAAGTAATGGTAGTATATGTCAAACACGGTAGCGGGTTGAATCCAAACGAGAACCGATTTGATTTGGAGGGAACGAGCAACATCGTGGACCCAAGGCACTATCGTGTGCAGCACGCATGTGAAGCTGAGGCCTTGTCCAGAACTATGCTCAATCAGGCCTCTAAGAGCTTCCGACCCCCGCCGCTTCATCTCGGCCCTGTAGCGCTCGAGGTCATCCCCTGGCACATACCCATCATCATAGCCGTCGGAGAACGTGGTGAAGGTCACACCTTCGGGGCAAACCGGATCGATCATGCAGCGGTGGGCGTACACGGTGCTGAGGAAAGTAACACGACTGCCAACGCGTGCGAGGCGTTCAGCTAGTTGGAGGGCTGGGTTCATCGTACTGCGGCTCGAGAGCGCTACGAGGAGAAAGTGGGGTGGAGCCATGATTTTTGGAGCTAGCAAGGGAAGTGCAACTGACGAAACTATGGAAGATTGTTATATAGAAAGACATGCCTTGTCTTCAACATCGGATGTATACATATTTTTTTCAGTCAACATTTAGTTTAAAGTTTGATATTAAATAATCTCATATTTAACCTATTTTTCATGTACATCTTCAAATGCTTTTGTCATGGTATTTGAAAATTCAATCCTTTTTAACCAAACAACTCAAAAGCTTTTATGGCAGGGAACACGCGAATTTTGTCAGACCACTCAATGCAATTCCGTAGTGGAGTTAGCGACTACTTTTCTTCATTTCGACACCCCCGGTCATCACCCGCAAGTCAAATTCAAACATGACTGCCGCACGAGGACGAACAAAAGACAGACCGAACCTTCTGCCCAGGAAAAGAAACTGAGTAAAAAAAAAACGAAATGATAAAGAGAAGATAATTAACTTATGATTGTAACTTCAAGCCTTGAATTTCTCCTCATGCCTGACAATTTTCTGGCCTTGTTCATTTGTCAAGAATAGCCAAGTCCAAGTTTAATTTCATGAACATGTAGCTGCATTAATAAACCAAATAAAGAGTGCTCGAAATGGAATTTGAGGTAGAGATCATCGGATCTGAAAGTGTGATTTAACTTCCCAAATTGCGTAGAGAACAATAGCTTTGCTTGTCAGGTGTCCTTTTGTAGGGATGACATCAAGCAAAACTGTTCCACACAAATGCAATGGCCCGTTCCTGATGGTCATAAGAGTCGGAATAGCTGGTTACCCTGTGGTCGCCTATACTTGCCGTTAAATGAAACTGGCGACTGCTTTGCGAAGCTCATCGCTGAGCATTTTGGAGACTGACTCTAGCCGTCATCCTCAAAGAGATCCATTGGGAATGACTGTCCCGCCCCTAATAGCTATTTCAAAGTTCGGTTCCCATTTACTTATATTTGTAGGTTCTGTTCTAGCGAATCCTAAAACGTTATGTTGTGAATGTTACGAGGTGTTCTCTGTGTCAATTAGATGTGATCAGTTCCTAAGTGGATAGCAACCAACTTATCAGAGTTAGTTTCTAGTTTTTTAAACCGAACCGGTCGATTTAGGGAAACAGCCTACTCTAATTTTTTCTTTATCTGTTTCATTTTTCTATCCCCTATGTCAACCCATTATACTCAACTCAGCAGACCAACAAAGATTGTTTATATTCTCCAGAGTGCCCACATATTTCATGTCTTGATGACTATGAACAGTTGACTGCATGATGAGAATTTCAAGTGAGAAAAATAAGTTTCAAGCTCAAGTGATACAAGTATAATCGCGGAGATGCTATCAGTCCATCTCCTGAGAAAGTATTTAGTGGTTGCATAGTACCATGTCATTGGCTGACGTGGTCAGCAAATAAAAAGAATTAGAAATCTGCCATCCTTTTTTCTCTCTCTTGTTCCTCCTCCATCCACAGTCGCCAGCGCTGAGTCCAAGCCGACCCCTGCTGCGCATCCATGGCTGAGCCACTCCCTTCGTCGCCGCGGCAGCTCGCGGTCGTTGCCATCCTTTGCCGAGCCCTTCGTTACGGCTCGTCCATTTGCTTCATTGGAAGAGGGAAAAAATAAATGAAAGATGCTGGCACCTCACAGAAACTTGACTGCTAACATACAAGTAGAACCCCATCAACAATTGGCTGTCTTCCCTGATGTGGCGACAGACGAAGGGGGTGGCTCGGCAATGGACCATGGCTCCAGATCTAGCAACGGAAAAGCCTTGCCTTGAACGACGATGAAGGGGGTGGCTCGGGCATGGACCATGGCTCCGAATCTGGCGAATGACGAGCATGGCCGCGAGCTACGATGAAGGGAGTGGCTTTGTTTGTGAGCCGCGACGGTGACAGAGGGTTGGCTTGCCCATGGACCTGCCGATCTGCCGACGGACTAGCCTGACCATGAGCGACAATGAAGTGATGGCTCTGCCATAGACGGTCAACGAAGAGAGAGAACAAAGAGAGGCTACTCAAGTAGTTTTTATTTTTTATTTTTTATTTGCTTGCCATTTCATGGAAACGTGTCAATTTATGATTGGATTTTGGTACGTCAATGCTTGCCACGTCAACTTATGACGTGGTACTATGTAATCACTGAATAATTTCCCTATCTCCTGGACAAAATCCTGCATGTGTCTTCTCGTGGATATTTCAAACTCTATTTAACATATGGAAATATACCATAATCATCATTCTCAATTTGTTAGTTATCCAATAATTTTTTGTTATGCAACCTCATGATCAAAACCGGTATAAAACCCATCCTACTTAGCAGAATAATAGTTGAAGGTTAGTTCCAAAAGTTATTACCAAAAACGAAATCGGTTTTTGTGAACCTACTTAAAACTGGTCAAGTAAGACTAGTTTGATTCAGTCTAGACTGAATAGGCCCAATGGCCCACACTTAGGGTCAACATAATTGTTCACCTACTTACAAGGATGACATTCATCTTGCATTCAAAATAACATGTACATGAAAAATTCAAACTTTCACAATAATATGTATCAAGATGAAGGAACAAAATAACATTATTTAACGTCCAATAAGGTTGGGAGATAACATGGAAATATAGCCAGTTGCTCAATTGAGGATTTGAAGATATTATAATGGTTATATTAAGAACTTAAGGTATTGAAAAAGCCTAATCATGTTTTGAACTCGATGTCAAAGAAATTTAAGCAAAGGGAGGGATGTAGGATCCTAGAGAATGTCGTTGATAGTGAGTTCAAACTTCACTAGGGTTTCTTTAATAATATTTATCTAGATGAATGAACATGATAACATTATTCAAGGTCCAATAAGGTTGGAAGATCAGATAGAACATAGATTGTCACTCAATTAAGGATAGGCCGCTACTCAATTGAGGATTTGAAGATATTATATTGGTTGATTAAGAACTTAAGGTATTGACAAAGCCTAATCATGTTTTGAACTCAACGTTAGAGAGAAATTCAAGTATTGGGATTAATGTCGGATCTTGGAGAATTTCGCCGACAATGAGTTTGAGACTTTATTGAGGTTTCTTTAATATCAGAAGTCCTAAAACTTCAGCTAGTCCTATTCCCCCACTTAGCCCATAAGGTTGGAGTTGATCGACATTCTCAGTCTCAAAATTTCAAGCCTTTGCTCTTTTGGCTCTTTAGCATCACATGCCATCACTATTTGCTCAAACTCCATGGTGTCTTCTTCAACAGACATTTCATGTTGACGAAGATTGTGGATTTTCAAGAACTTGTCTTGGCGATATTGCTCGGGCAAGAACTTTTGCGTTAACTCTCCTGTCGCATCTTGTCCCAAGCTCTCATCTTGCTTCGTCCTTCTACTTCAAGTCTTCGCTTCAAGTTCGCCCACCACATCGATGCGTACTTCTTCAACTTGGCAGCAACTAATCTAACTCTCCTATCATTACGCACTTCTTCCAACTCCAAAACACGTTCAGCTGCGGGCAGCCAGTCAATGAACTCATCAGGTTGTATTCGGCCTTCAAAATCAGGAATAATCTCTACGTTAACACCAAGATCTCCGGAATAAGTTCTCCTTTCACTGCAGTATTATCCTACACTGGTAGATGAAAATTTTCCATCTCCATCAAGAAATTGGCCGTCCCTTCTTCAAAAGATTTCTTACTAGAGTTACCTGAAAAATCTATATCACAATTTCCATTAGAACTTTCGCTATCTTGGCGGGCAGTACCACCATTCTCTTTAACGTTGATCAACACGTCGCATCCTTTTCAGAGTTGTTAAATCTGAAATGCATCGCCTCCATCTCGATGTTTGCGTAAATCCTTGATTCGCTCGGCATTATTTCTTTGACCCTGAGGCATTTTGAACCTTATTTATCAAATGAAGTCAGGATGTCTTGAGCGAATTTTCACTCTTGGCAATGTTGATAATCTCACTACTAACTATAGGAAGAAAGAAACTAGACAATCTAAGTTTTCCTTAGTCATCACATCTTGGTAGGCCATTCCAAGGATACAAAACTTCCGATCGCTCACAAGCATCATGAATCCAACAAAGACAAACCAAAACAAAGAGAAAAATAACAAGATATAACTGCTAAGATCGAAATTTTATTCAATAACTTGTTTGTAAACTAATCAAAGTGGGCTATCAACCTATTTCTTATTCCATATTTAATAGATGGAATTCTTATATGGGTTAGTTATATTTAATAATGGATAATGAGTGTGTTTAGAATGATAAAATCTAACATAATATGGGTATTGAATGGTTTCACAACTTCCCTAAAACCAACCCACCTCTATGATTTTCTCTTCATTTCCTCTCGCCCTTATTTGATCTTGCGTTTGCTTACTCCACACTCTTACCTTCAGTTTGGGTATGAAAAGTTTCTCTACAATATGAGTTGGGTAGGGTATGAGTCGTTAAATTCATATTGTATGAAAATAGGTTATCATCGGTTAAATGGATCAATCTGGATCGGACCATTTTCGACCTAACTCAAACCTTACTCAACCCTCCTATTTGATGGGTTTACTCAATTGTGTATTATAATGAAAGACCCAAGGGTATCTCTAGCCGAAAACCTAAGACCCTTTAGTGTAAACCCCAAGTAAAGAAACCATGGCATACCTAGAATACGATTTCACATAAATAACCGTATTATCGAATTCCAAATCTAAATAAAAGCAATACCAAAAAAAATGTTTAGAATAATTATACAGATTGAGAATACCAATTGTACCCTCATTTTCTAACAATGACGAGGTAATCTTCAAGTCTTCAAACAAGGATTTGAAACACCTTTTTTGTTGTTGGCGGATCAAGAGCGTGAACCATAAAATGGGTTTGGTACAAAATCATGTAAATGCAAAGGTCTCAACTGGAAAAAGGAAAAAAAAAAAAACTATAAATTCTATGGACTCAATTGCGCATTCTAATAAAGTTAAGGGGCCTGAAACTGAAAGATGGAATTTTGCGGTTAATTAATTTTTTTGCCCCGAGAAAAACCCAAAACCCTCCGCCTCTCCGTCCTCGTATCTTCGTCTTCCTCAAGCCCTTCGAAACCTCTGAAAAACCACCTCCGTCGTCTTCCCGCGAAAACGCTGCTCTCCGCAGAAGCCGCCATGAACACGACCTCCGCCTCCGCCAATCCCAACGCCTCCTCTCCAATCGGACGCCCCCCCAACGAATTCGACCTCCGGCGAGCCCTCGCCGCCGCTCACGGCCGCTGCTCCTCCCTCCTCCGCGACGTCTCCCGCCTCCCCGGCTCCCTCGCGTCCAATCTCCAGTCCTCGCTCTGCGACCTCCAGGACCAGGCGAGGCACGCGCTCGATGCCGGGATGTCGAATTTCAAGCTCGTCGCCTCCCCGCCGGGGCGCAGAGCCCCGTTTTCGCGCGGGTGGCGGACGTCGGCAACGCCCGATTGGCTTCGGCCGGCGGCCCTAAGCCGCGCGGGCCGATGTCGGTGGAGGAGATTCAGGAGCGGCTGGCGGGCGTGCCGGTGTACGCGCTGAGCAATGCCTCCGAGGAGTTCGTGCTGGTCTCAGGCGTCTCGACGAGGAAGGCGTTAGGGTTGTTCTGTTTCAAGGAAGAGGATGCCGAGGCGCTGCTCGAGCAGATGAAGAGCATGGACCCCGGGATGAGGAGCGGGTCTAGAGTCGTGCCCGTTGCTTTGAACAAGGTGGTAGTGTTTGAATTGCCCTCTCTTGGGTTGTGATTTTAATGTGTCTTTATCTAATGGTTACGTGGTTCTTGAGAAAATGGTGGGAAGTTTATTGAAAGATTTGATTTTGCAGGTGTTTCAGCTCAATGTTGATGGCGTTGCGTTTAGGTTGATTCCAGAGCTTTCTCAGATTAAAAATGCTATCACAGTAAGTAGAATCCCTACACAGATAATGTAATGGCTGAAATGTGATGCGTTGAGATGGACTTTCCTTGTTTATGGAGCTAAGTTTGGTTGATGTTGTGGTGAGAGTAGTTACTGTTTCGAGGTGACCCATGTCAGGCTTTATCTCTTGGCTGTGATGGACGACTTGTGTGGATTTATCCTGATTTGGGAGAACTTGAATTTGTTCGTCAGAGTTGTAATAGTTTGTCAACATAAGCATCCTGTTAACTTGTGACTCAAGGATCTTTGATTCTCCAACAGATTTCCTTTTTATAAACATTATGGAAATTAGTGACAATTGCGATTCTGCTGGATAGCATTGATGGTTTTGAAGTAAACATGTTTTTGGCAATTTGGACCCTCATTTCTTGGAAGACAATCACACTGACTTTTGAGCCTCACTGGGTCTTGGAAATTTGGAGGGCATTTCAGAGTCAAGGCTTGGAGTAGTTGCTGTATTATTAGAACGTGGCTTTTTTGTTTTTTGTTTTTTGTTTTTTTGCCATATTTGCCCATTTACTCTTATTTACTGGCCTCTGCTGGGGAGAGGTCTACTTTGCACTTGAAAGAGTAACGTGTTTGGTCGATAATCATAGAATAAACCATAGTAATGGTCAAGAGAGAAGTTTCTGTTTCACAGGTAAAATTAGATATACCGGGGTTGGTACGACAGCAGATGTTCTGTTAGAATTGGCATAGATGGTACATTACTTGCTGAACTCTGTTATTGTCTCTTCTTGGAAAGGGTTAATAAGACATTTGCAGGTAAGGCAAACGGTGGGCTTGTCTGACGAGGCCTTCCTTGGGGTTCCAGTTTTCCAGGTACTTGCTAACTTTTCTTCATCTGCACAGCTCCATTGCGCTCTTTAGAAGACTGTCCATGAAGTATTGCAGAGGCCGCTGGAAACAATTCTAACAATTGGAATAGAAAATGTTCTAAAAGCGTGCAACTGCTGCCAGCTAAGACTTTTCTGGATTTAATTAAGGCAGATCTGTGAGAGTCAAGGAATACTTATAGGAATCAGTTGCTAATGAAGCAATTGCTTGACAGGATTGAAAATAATGGCATGCAATAGCTATACCACATTCGTAACTGAGTTAGAATCTTTGAGTTTATAATTGCATGCTTGATTTCCCTTTCCCGTTATTACATTTTAGCCTAATCAAAGTCTGTGTCATGATCTTGTTGGAACTCTCATGGTCTTGATACCACAATCAACTAGTTGGATTGGTAGTTTGGATGAGGATTAGAGTATGGTATATAAATTTATTGAAATGAGGATCTCTGTTGCATGAACTTAATTAATCGTGTCATGGGTTTGTCAGAAATGCGGTGTATAAGAAGGGTTGATTGAAAACTGAGTATAGTCTGAAAGATTAACGTTGCATTATTCAACAACTCAGATTCCTCCGCAGCTTCATAACTGAGTATAGTCTGAAAGATTAACGTTGCATTATTCAACAACTCAAATTCCTCCGCAGCTTCATATTTTTTTCTTCTCTTCATGATTCCAATTAGTTATTTGTCATGCAAATTAGTGAGAATTGGGTGGGTGTCATTTTTATTCCAGGCGATGGGATTGTTTTCTCTTGTTGCTGATGTGAATTTGTCGTCAGTCATTTTTTGTGGATGATGCCTTTTGTACTCACTGATCATTGTCGATGCAGTCCAGAAGTTTGATACTGAAGAGCCAAAGCCGAAGCTATCGTCCAGTATTCTTCAGAAAGGTCAGTTATTTAAGAAATTGTATGTTGCACCTTCATTGTTTTATTCATTGTAGTTTGGAGTTTTTCTCATCTGTCATCTCTAGGAGGACCTGGAAAATTCATTACTTAGAGCTTCTCGCCAACAAAATCGGTTAAATCCTGCATTGAGACCAGGTGACATTCAGGTATGATATCTGCATCGAACTTATAATTGTTGGGACATATGACGAGGCATTCCTCCTTATTGACCAATTCTCTTTACGTGGACTTGGTCATTAGGTTGCGGTCCTTGAGGAAATTATAAAAGGAATGAAGGTGAGTAAAACTGACCTTACTTTTGTTTCTCCTGATTTTGCGTGATAAAAGAGGGCATAAGGTCATTATCAAGGCAGTATTTGTCAACATATGCTGGCAGTTGCAATCGTCATGTTACTATTACTGGTCCTCTTTTGCATGTTCAAATGGATAGAGCCAGTAACATGGGGAGTGATTGCAGGAAGGTTCTAATTCACCATGGGATGATGTTGTTTTCATACCTCCTGGATTTGATGTTGCCACCGATCCAACCCGGCAATCGGCCCGGAATAGCTGATGCTGTCCAAGCCAATTTCCTCCTTTTCTTTTCATTTATTTTTGGCTGGTAATGTTGTATCACTGTTGTATCACTCGTTTTATACATTATTCGCGAATTTAAGCTACATGCGGAACATCAATGTTTCGGTAGGCTGATGCTGCTATAAATGATTCGAGTAAGGTATGTTCAGAATGTGCAAGTCATTTTGAACTCAACTATGGCATTATTCTTGAGCCGGGGCCTAGTTCTCTCTCCTATCGACACACATGATGTATATTACGAAAATTACCAAAAAAAAATTAAAGATATTGCACTTGTATTAATTAGTTCTAAACTTTTCAATTGTGTCAATTCAATCTATAATTTCTTGATAATTTTACAATATAGTCGTTCCGGTCAATTTTTATCAGAAAATACTATTTTTTCCTTCCTTTTCGTCAATGGTCCATCTTAGGAGATGGCTAGAGAGGGGTAGGCGACTCTTGCCAACACAAGTGAGGGCTGCCCTCGCCAATTGTAGGTGTGATTGGCCTTCGTTGCATCAAGGCGAGAGTCATCTCATCGACCACAATAAAGAGAGAAAAAGAAGATAATTTAACATTCAAAAAATTAAAAAAATTCAATAAAAAATCGATAAATTGTCAATATTAATGCCGGTAGTGTCACATCAGACAGTTGGTAATCAAATTAATGATTTTCGTTATAATTGACTTTATGGACTACATTAGCAAATTGTCAAAAGATTTATAATTAAATTAGCTAACTTATAAGATTTATGACTAAATTGGTACGGGTGCAATATGTTTTAAAAAAAATTGGGTAATTTTCCTCTAGATAGATAGGTAAGTAGATTGATAAGTAGATAATATTTGGTTATAGAATTAACTACAAAAAGATAATATTCCATATAAAACCTTTGCTATACATTGTAGATACTAATAAAAAAATAGGGTTAATACTATAAAAAAAAAAAGCCTCATATTTATATATGTGTGATAAATTTATCTCATAAGAATTTTTTGACCACCACAAATCTTAAATTGGTATACTTGTGGTAAATTTATTATCTATTAATTTCCATTAAATTTCATGTTCCATTGTTGATTTATATGATATGTAACAATTGACGAGTATATCAATTTGGGGTTTTATCCTCCGTTTCAGTTTATAATTTTTCATGATATTAATTTAATTTAACAGAAATTAAAAGATGGTAAATTTATCACAAATATACTAATCTAAGGCTTTTGGTAGTAAAAAATTAGTTTATGGTAAATTTGTTATAACTATACAGTTTAATATTTTTCGTGATGTTAACCCTTAAAAATATGATATAGAAAATATTATTGAGCTAACAGTGCGATTGTCAAAAAAAAAAAAAAGATCAAACAAGTGATGCTCTATATAATTACGGAAAATGAAAGCATTCCCTAGGAGAGAAAAAGCCACAAGCCAACCAAAAAGAATTAGAAGTGAGCCAAAATTGTGTAGAAAAATCTTATGGATAGATCGATCATCAATTTGCATTCGCCAATCTACATCTACGTCTACATCATCACCTTCTTCATAGTCATCTCTCTCTAACATCAACGATACTTTATCCTTTTTCTTTTGCTCTTCCTCCTGATGATCATCTTCTCATTTCAATTGCTTCATCCCAAATTATCCCTATATACATAACATAGTCAACATACTAATTTTATAAATTTTGAGATGTATTTATGACTATGGTACTATTATCCGACTATTAGTTAGTGTTTTCATTTTTCTTATAGACTAGTAAATTTTCAATTCTTGTGGCAAGCAATATTGTTATTCTATACAATTATAGATGAGGTGACTAATCAATGATCTTAGTCAATTTCATGATGTACCTATTGTTCTATAGTATGTTAGTTCTAAGAATCAATAAGCCTAAGAATACTTGTGGTAAATTATACTTTCAAACTATAAAACTAGACCATGATAAATGTCCAATAGATAATGAATTCTCTTGAGGACACATTATTACTGAAAAATATAGTTTCGAATCAATAGAGCAATCAAGCCAAACTTTAAGACGTGATATCACTTTTCTTAAGAATTTATTTAGCCCATAATATTGCTAATAATCACCGACAAATATCCTCCAAGATATAATAAAGTCTGAAATGAGAATATTAGATAATGATTCTAGTATATCTCAGGGGTTTCTCTAGGAAACAATTAAAAATATGGCTATAGTTTTGGAAAAATGACTCGAAAATGATTTCATATCCACACACACACACACGCACACGCACACGCACACGCACGCACACATATATAGAGGTCTTAAAGAACATAAGTAACTCTTCATGAAAAGTTGCAAAGTGAACAAAGATATCCTTTTAAAAGAAGTTGCAAAATGAGCAAACGGAACCCTTCGGGAAATATTGCAAACTGAACAAGTATAATTCCAAAGGTTGTCCTGAAAAAGTACATATAAAAATTCAGAAAAATAAAAATAATAAAAATAATACTTTATGTTAATTTTTAAATAAATAAAATTCCAAATTTTCATAATTTCCAAAATACTCAATAAAAAAAAAACTTTGAACTAATAAAGGTTAATAGAATAATCGTATGAAGTAAAATAAAAATAAAGGGGTTAGTGCTAAGTGCACCAAAATGGCGCAATTATTTGCACACTGCACGTGAGTATTGTGCGGTTTAATCCACATCCAATCTTTTCTTTAATCACACTAGCAAATGGTCACACTTGTAAATTGACCCATCTCCTCCCAACTTTCCTACGTGGGATAAGTACAAGCACATTTATTTTGTTTTACAAACAAACATCCAACAATTATTATCTTTCAATCCAATTAGAAACTATTTGCAATGGGCTATTTTTCAAAAAAATCACCCAATCAGTTTTAAACCTATTGTACGGATATCAATTCAATCTTAAACATTTCAATTTCGCTAATTTAATTCTAAATATTTGTGCAAAATTCTAATATTAGTATTTCCGGTCTATTTTCACTAGAAATCTATTATTGCCGATCATCTTATGTGATATATCATCGTTGGCAATTTTTGGTGAAATTGACTGGAGGAACTATATTAGAATTTTTCATAAAGGTTTATGGCTAAATTAACAAAATTGAAAAATTTATGACTGAATTGATATACGTATAATAGATTTTAAACCGATTAGGTAAGTTCCCCATAGTTTTCATTTCAAGCCAATCGCTTAACTTTGTTGAAGAGATAAAAGATAACAAAGGTAATTTGCTACAATCTAACAGAAGGCTATTGGGTTTTAAAAATACTGTAATAAAAGGAATATAGGAAAGCGTAAATCATTTGCATTCCATTAGTAATGACTAATGAGGATTTGCTACATTACATATCATATGCTTCTAGCAATTCACAGGGGATCATTAAGATTTTCAGCCAGTAAATACGTGAATCGTCCCTTCAATGATCCAAGGACCTATAAGTACCGATAGAATGGTCTAACAAAAGGGTTTCTGGAACCAAAATCTGCACAACTCATCATATTTACCATCCATTCAGACGTATATCTTCATTCTCTTCATTTTGAACGGCTTTGCTTTGCTCTTGCGTCACTTGCATTTCTATTTTAGTGCGAATCACGACTCGCAGAGTAGGAAACCCACCCGACATCAACTACTCCACCGGAGTTCAACTTTGAGTTCTGTCTCGGCCACATGCTTGATAATGCAAACGGATTCGGATTTCGATTCCATCCCGATGCGTCTTGTAATTTTTTGAAGAGTTGGTGACTTCCTAAAGTAATGTTCTTGTCAGATATATATATAGGGGTGTTTGATTAGTTAATAAAATACTGAATATATGCAGTGAACTGGTAGGTTTTTGAAGCCCCCCATGATTGTGTCCACTTCACGACTGAGCAAGGACAAAGAGAGCCAAAATGCGATTAAAACACTTCAGTCTGACTGAACAAGGAAACATCGGAGAAAGAAAGGGGGAGAGAACACTTCACTCGGGAAAGATAGCCAAATATATCATTTATCATATGCAGAAGCATATGTGGTTGTCATTGTTTTCGCTTCGTCTTCTTCTTCTTGCCCTGAGAATAATAAAACTCGACCTCAACATTTTATAGGAACCGCAGAGAATACGAATTCAGACAATCCATGTTTTTTAATGGTTAAATCAAATGATACTTCATCGCTTAAAAAATGCATATTCGTATTAAAATTCAACAGCTGCCTTCTCTTTTTCGTCATCAGCTACGCAAGCCTTCAAATCCCAGTGAAGTATATAAAAGGAACAATGAACGCTCTATTCTTGCACCAAAAACTCAAAAAGAAAGAGAGAGAGAGAAAAAAAAGTCGCAGCATCAACGCTAAACCATGGCTCCCCTCAATTATCTTGTAGTAGCATTCCCAGCCCAAGGCCTCATCAACCCGGCCCTCCAATTCGCCAAGCGTCTTCTACACACTGGCGCGCACGTCACCTTCGCTACTGCAGGGTCGGCTTACCACCGCATGGCCAAGTCCGACCCACCCGAAGGTTTGTCCTTCGCCTCCTTCTCCGATGGGTCTGAGGAGGGGCTTAGGCCCGGGATTGACCTCGAGCAGTACATGGCCGACATTGTGCGGCTGGGTTCGGAAACTTTGGGAGACCTTGTCGTTACTAGCCTTAACGAAGGCTGCAAATTCGCATGCATATTTTATACCACAATCATTCCTTGGGTTGCTCAGGTGGCTCATTCTCTTCAAATCCCCTCTACGCTCGTTTGGGTTCAACCTGCCACCCTTCTTGATATATATTACTATTATTTCGATGTTTATGGTGATATTATCAGAAACCTAGGCAAGGATGATCCTTCGGCATCACTCCACCTACCGGGATTGCCGCCGCTAACTTCCCGAGACATCCCCTCAATTTTCACACCCGAAAACCAATATGCTTTTTCTGTGCCGCTTATGCGAGTGCAGTTTGAAGTATTCAAGGAAGAGAAGAATCCAAGGGTACTCGTGAACACTTTCGATGCACTAGAGCCAAGGCAACTGAAAGTCATTGGCAACGTCACCATGTTTGGGATCGGCCCACTAATTCCTTCGGCATTTCTGGATGGACAAGATCCCTTGGACAAATCCTTTGGGGCCGATCTCTTCCGAGGTTCGAAAGACTACATCGGGTGGCTAGATACCAAGCCTGAAGGTTCGGTGATCTATGTATCATTCGGAAGCATCTCTGTGCTATCTAATGCACAAAAGGAGGAGATGGCACGCGGGTTGCTAAGCACTAGCCGTCCGTTCTTGTGGGTGATTAGGAAGGACAAAGAAGAGGAAGTAGGGGGAGAGGAAGATCAGTTGAGCTGTATGGAGGAATTGGAGCAAAAGGGAATGATAGTGCCATGGTGCTCTCAAGTCGAGGTGCTCTCCCATGCTTCGGTAGGGTGTTTCGTGACTCATAGTGGTTGGAACTCAACCTTTGAGAGCTTGACTTGTGGGGTCCCAATGGTGGCATTCCCACAATGGGGTGACCAACAAACCAATGCCATGCTCGTTGAGAATGAATGGAAGGTTGGGGTGAGGGTGAACACGAATGAGAGAGGCATTGTGGAAGGAGATGAGATCAAGAGGTGCTTGGAATTGGTGGTGGGAGATGGAGAGGAGGGAGAGGAAATTAGAAGGAATGCCAAGAAGTGGAAGGGTCTGGCAAGAGAAGCTGCCAAAGAAGGTGGGTCATCGGACAGGAATCTCAATGCATTCTTGGAGGAAATTCAAATGGAAGCAAATGGTTACTAAAGTACTAGTACTTCACCTGTTATTCCTTTGCTTTCGTATTTCTATCTGGTTTGATATTTGCAATAGCTAGGAGGAAACAAAGTTCATGTTACTACAAGTAGATAGACTCTCGTGTATAACAACAATGAGAATATTGCAATGATACAAGGTTGTCTATTTCATTTTGGAGCTTGATCTAGCCAGCAAGCTCGCTCTGTGTCATCCAAGTCAGATTGTGAGCTGATTTTGTCTCTATTTTAGGAGCAACTATTACATCTGCCCGGTACATCGCACCATGTTGGTTTTTTAACCGGAGCAGCCCATAATGGGCTTGACCCAAGCCCGACCCATGCATGCGTGTAAAGATAATGGACGTGCAAGTTTCAGTAAAAAGTGTGTGCGCTCGTGTGTTGAAGTTGACAGAGAAGAAACAAAAGAAAGAAATAGAGTGGTCGGGAATGTGTCGAAGACCGAGAGCACACCAACATTGTCAAGAAAGAATTGCAAGCATGGTGTGAGATGGAGTGTATTTGGTCGTTAACTTACGGGTAATGGTGTGAAGCGCAATAAGACCATCAACTGGTGCGGATACTCCAGCGTTATGTGGAGTAGTCTCGATTCTTCAAAATTGTAGTATGATTTTGCAAAATCTGATGGCCGCATTGCATGTGCATACGATCCGTTGAATTTAGGGATAAATACACTATAAATCTTAAAATTTGTAGCAAAAATGCTGTTGAGTCGAAAAATTTGAAAAAATATAATTGAGTCCTAAAACTTGACAAATTTGTATAATTAAATCTTTTGATAACATCATTAGTTTGGCTAATGGAAAATGCCGATTGTGACATTTTATTTTCTCTCTCGCGTGGCTTTTTTTATCATTTTCTTTTTAATTTACTTAAATTAGATTTAAAAAGAAAGGGTAAAATTTAAAAAGAAAATAATTGGAAAAAAAAAAAACAAAGAACAACTAGGCCCTCGACACTATCGCCGCCCATAGCTGAACAGGGCCATCGGAGGTCGCTGCCCCATGCAATGTCTAATGTCACTTGCTCTAGGCACCTCGACCCAAAATTGGGCAAGCCTCGAAGGCCCCCGCTTGGGGCCAGCGAGGCCTCACCCTCACCTGAGGTTGGGAGGGTCAGCCACCCTTGCCCAAGGCCGACGACTTCCGCCATCCCTCTTTGGTGATGGGCAGTAGCAACGCCCCTCTAATAAGGGCCTTGCCCTTAGTCTCCTTTTTTAATTTGGTTTTTTAAAATATACTTTTAGCTTTTTTAGCTTTTTAATTAAATTAAATTAAATTTTAGAGAAGAAAATATTAAAAATGCCATGCAGAAAAGACAAATAAAAAAATGATACGTAGAAGATAAGTTGTAGAATAACTACAAAATTTTTTAATATTACATATAAAAGCTTAGCTATTTGTTGCAAGTACTCATTAAAAATATGATATAGATAACATTATTGAGCTAATAGCATGATCGTACCCCTTAAGACAAATTAAGGTCTAAAACATGTGCCAAAAATAAATAATTAAACAAGTGATGCTCTGTATAATTTTGGAAGATGTAAGCATTCACAAGGAGAAATTAGTTAAAAACTACTAGCCAACCAAAAGGAATTAAAAGTGAACAAAAGATGTGTAGAAAACTCCTGATCTTGTGGATCAATCAGTCATCAATTTGCATTCCCCAAGCTACATCTACATCTGATCTTGTGGATCAATCAGTCATCAATTTGCATTCCCCAAGCTACATCTAAATCATTGTCGCGACCTTCCCAAAGGAGGTTAAGGGATTACTAAGCACAATGCTTAGCATAGACTCTCCCAAGTCTAACCAATCACAACTTGGTTCTCAATTTATCTTACCTATCGAAGCCGCCACTAATCGATTTTGAGTCGATTAGACACCCACTAAAATGCAGGCATATATTTTACTTCCACGAACCAAAAGTTCATGAGTATGGGGATTTGGTACCTCTTTTCTTTATTTAGAAAATGTTTTGCATAACTTTTGCTGATTTTTGTAATATCATGCCATCAACGTATAAAAAATGACTATGAAAACGCACCCAATGATCACAACCATGAATAAATAATAGAAAAGAATTCAATAAGTTGGACGTGCTAAAGAATGTTCTTGTCCATTGCCGCAAGGTTTCTTATTTAAAGTTAAAGAAAGGAAGATTGATACGAACCAGAAGCACAACGTTGCAGGAAAAAGGATGCAGTAACAATGACCAACAGCAAATAACAGAGATGATGGCATAGTAGCAGCAGTGAATGGCAACAAAACAGCGATGAACAACAGCGAACAGCAGTGAACAGCAGTAAATAAGAGTGAGCAGCAGTAAACAGCAGCAATGAATAGCAGAAATTGACAACGAACAGCAATAATGCAGTAGCAAACAGCAGCAGCGCAGCAGCAGTGAGAAGCGACAAGGAAGGGCAGCACGGCAGCGGCAAGCGTAACGTTTCGGAAGTAGAAGCACTGGAGGTCTTTGGTAATGGCAAGGTTTTGCAAACGCTATTGGAAACTCGCGCTGAGGACTGAGGACTAAGAAATGGAATGCGCTGAGGACTAAGGACTAAGAAATGGAATGCGCTGTGGTATGCGCTGGGGACAACAGCATCATGAGATCACTAGAAAGCTTAGTATAGTGAGACAATGATGTGAGAAAATTGATGATGATTTCGTGTTCCTCTCCTCTCCTTTTATAATGGCTCTGAGCACCCCCTTCCATGGTCAATTTTCCGAGTTTCCTTTTTTCGTTGCCTTAATTCATGATCTGCAAATTGACACGCGATTTTGTGGCCAGCTTGATCTTTCCTTTTGTTTCCTTCATTTTTATCAAATTTCTCACCTTCTCATTCACCTAATTTCTTAACTCTTGATCCTTGACCAGAAATTTAGCTCCACATTTACCAAAATCTGAATATCCGTCAAAGCAAGAATGGCTGGTTAGAACTCACTTTTCATTAGGGGTGGCAAATGGATGGGTCGGATCGAAAATGGGTCGACCCATATTTGACCCATTTAACCTGCTTTGACCCATATTCTTGTAGTGTAAATCTAGTGACCCATACCCGACCTGACCCGTATCCGACCCATACCCGACCCGACCCGATTCGTATAACTAAAATCCATTTATTGTTAAAACATTTTTATGTAATACAAATTTTTTAACAATTTTTATGCAATACAAATTTAATGGAAAATTTTTATAATTATTTTTAAAATATTTTAAAAAATCGAATTTTTAATTTTTTTTTAAAAAATTAAAAATATATTTTTAAATTATTTTATTTTTAAAAATATAATTTTATTTTTTAAAAATATAATTTTTATTTTTTAAAAATATAATTTTTATAAATTTTATATTTTAAAATATAATTTTTATTTTTTAATAATTATTTTTTATTTTTTTATTTTTTTCTTATCTCTTTTTTTTTCCTTCTCCTTCGGCCGCCGCCGCCACGACGACGGCCGGTGATCGCCACGGGCGAGATCAAGCTCGCCGGCATCGGGCGAGGCTTGATCTCGCCGATCCGGCAAGGCCGAGGCGCCACGACGCCGGCGAGCTCGAGCCTCACCGGATCCGGTGAGGCTCCGGCTCCGCCGGCGTCGGCGAGGCCTCGGCCTCGCCGATCGGCGAGATTGAGCCTCACCCGACGCCGGCGAGCTCGAGCCTCGCCCGATCCCAAGCAAGTCTCGAGCCTCGCCAGATTCGGCGAGGCTCGAGCCGCTGCCTGTCGGGCGAGGCTCGATCTCGCCCGATCGGCGAGGCCGAGGCCCGCCGACGCCGACAAGCTCGAGACTCGCCAGATCCGGGCGAGGCCCGTCGCCGGCCGCCGGTAAAGAATGAAGGAAAAGAAAGAAAAAGAAAAGAAAAAAATTGAAATATGAAAAATAATTTTAATTTCGATTTTTTATTAAAAAACATTTTTATAAATTTAAAAAGGCTAAGGGTTTAAACTTTAAAATGGGTTTCCTTATAACCCATTTAGACTATTTTTTTTTGTGTTTTATATTTACTGACTTATTTCTGACCTATATTTAACTTTCACTTGACCCATTTCTGACCCATATTTAACCTTCACTTGACCCATATTTAACCTTCACTTAACCCATATCTGACCCATATTTAACTTTCACTTGATCCATATATGACCCATTTAATTAAAAATGAGTCATAATATGGGTTTTTGACCCATATTGCCAGCTCTACTTTTCATGCATAATTAATCAAATTGATCCCCTCTTGTTTTCCTTTCATGTATCATTCAGCTGAATGATTCTCGGCAAAGCATTGCCCATTTGTCTCTTGTCTTCCTTTTTATTTTGTATTTTGCCTTTATATTACCCTCCTCAATTGCTGCGCCTTCAAATGAGAAAATACTCCCGCGATTTCTTCCTCTAGACTAGCTGAAATATGCTAGGTTGATGGGTTCAGCTTTTGTTCCTTCAAATGAGAAAATACTCCCATGATTTCCTCCTCTAGACTAGCTGAAATGTGGTAGGTTGATGGGTTCAGCTTTTGTCCAGAATCAAGTAAATGTTTGACAAAATATACTATGTAATCAACCGTAGATAGGTGATCTACATGCCTTAGCAAGCACATCCTAGGGTATATTTCTTTTATTTTTTCCTTACTCCGCACATATTCTAATATCCGATGACTCCTTTTGGCCAATCATGATTTCTTGCTATTTCAATCATGCTCGCGTGCTCCTTGATTGAATTTATTTAGCATTCGCCCAATTAAAATGCTTATGAAAATAATGCTAATATCTATATGCAATTTGATTATGTTTTTATTTAAGAGTTGGGGTTGACCTTTAATTTTAATACAGCAAATGACTAAGCATGTCATCAAAATTTAGGTATCAACAATCATCATGTTCTTTGTAGTCATTTCTCTCTAACATGATCAAAACATCCTCCTCTTTCTTTTGTTCTTACTCCTCATGATCACCTTTTATTTTGAATTTCTTCATCGAAAATTATCCCGATATACATAGTATAGTCTATTTATTAATTGTATAAATTCTAAAATATATTGGTGACTATGGTACTATTATTCAACTATCTGTTAGTGTTTTTGTCTTTCTTTATGATGGAATAGATTAGTAACTTTAAAAAATCTTGTGGCAAGCAAAACCATTAGTCTATACAATTATAGATAAGGCGATTGAACAATGATATTAGTAAATTTCATGATATACCTATTCTACTATCCGTTAGTTTTCTATGAATTAATAAGTCTAAGAATCCTTGTGGTAAATTTTGCTTTCAAACTATACAAGTAGATCTTCATAAATGTCCAATAGATTTAATAAATTCTCATGAGGACAAATTACTATCTTTCAACCCTTTTATTAACTTTTTGCAATGGGCTATATTTCAGAGAAAAGTTATCCAACAAGTCTTAAACCTACTATACATATGTCAATTCAGTCTTAAATATTTCAATTTTACTAATTGACTTCTAAACCATTGTGTAAAATTTCAATGTATTACTTTTGATGTATTTTTGCTAGAAATTATTGACAAGGTGCTCTAGTTATCATTGGCCGTTATACATGGCAATAACTCTACATTAGTGAGCAAAAATTTGCCGAATGAACTATATTGAAATTTTCCCCAAAGATTTTTTACTAAATTAGCATAATTGAAAGATTTATAATTGAATTGACATCCGTACAACAAATATAGGACTAATTAGAATCACTTAACTTTATTGAAGAGATAAAAGATAACCAAGGTATTTTATTGCTATCTAACGGAAGGCTATTGGGATTTAAAATACCGCAATATGAAGGAAAACATGAGTCATCATTCAAAAATAACGAATATAGTAGGAGCGGAAACCATTTACATTCCATTATCAATGAGGATTCTCAACATCACACATTACATGTTTTAGCGATTCACACAGTATCATCTTTAAACTAAATGAAGATTTTTGGCCAATTAAATATGTCAATTATCCCTTCAATGATCCAAAGACCTACAAGTATCGATAGAATGCTCTAAGGAAAAGTGTAAGAGAAGTCCTAAACTTATAGTATTTGTGCCAATTTAGTTCTAAATATTTAAATTATGCTAATGTAGTCATAAACCTTTTGACATAGTGCCAATATAGTCATAAACTTTTTGACTTGATGCCAATTCATTTCTGTCGGTTAATTGATCAGATATTGCTGACATAGACACCAACCGTCTTATGTGGCACCATCGACACTAATGTAGACAATTCTTTATAATATTTTAAAGAATTATTAATTTTTTTGGCTTTTTTCTTCTTTTTTCCCTCTCATTCCTTTCTTCATCCTTTTGTTGGTGATCGACCACTGGCCACAAGCAATGGTTGGGTGGGTTGGCCTCGCTAGATGTGTGGCTTGGGCAAGGGCAACCCTGGCGAGGGCTGCCCTCGCTGGGCGATGCCCAAGCAAAGGCTACGCTCAATGTTAGTTTTCTCGAGCCAAATCTAGCAAGGTTGACCCATGCCTAGGCTAGGGTGACCTCACCAGGTGTTGCCTTCGCTTGGGCATCAGTCAACAAGGGGAGCGCTAGTCCAAGCGAGCATAGCCTTGTGCAAGTCAAATTGGCGAGATCGACCCTCGCTGCCTAGTAAAGCCAAGCCGCTTGGCCATTGCTTGTGGCCAGTGGCCGATCATTAGCAAAAGGAAGAAGAAATGAATAAGAAAAAAAAGGAAAAAATCAAAAAATATATTTAAAAATAAAAAATAATTAAAATATTATTTAAAGTTATACTAGTGGTGCCACATAAGTCAGTTGGCATCCACGTCAGTAATAGTCGGTCAAAATTAGCTAAAGAACTGAATTGGCACCGAATCAAAAGGTGTATGACTAAATTGACACAATTAAAATATTTATGATTAAATTGGCACTAATGTAAAAGATTTAGGACTTTTTAAACATTTTTCCCAAATGTTCTAACAAAAGGGTTTCCAAACCAAAATCTGAATAGCTTATCATATTTACCATCCATTCAAACATATATCTTCATTCTCTTCATTATCAACAACTTTGCTTTGCTTTTAAGTCAAAATCCCACCTCGCAGTGTCAAAAACCTACTCGATATCAACTCCACCGGAGTTCGACTTTGAATTTTGTCTCGACCACTTGCTAAATAATGCATATGGTGACTTCTTACAAGTAATATTCTCGTCAGATATAGTATTATATATATATAATTAGTTAATGAAAAACTGAATAGATGCAGTGGACTGGTAGGTTTTTTAAGTCCCCCATGATCGTGTCGCGATATACGACCGAGCAAGGACAAAGAAAGCCAAAATGCGATAAAACACTTCTGACGAAACACGGAAACAACAGAGAGAGACAAAGGGAGAGAGAACTTCCGTAGTAATAGGAAATTCATTTAGGAAAGATAGCCAAATCCATCATTCACCATATTTTAAATTGAGTTTGGCTAGCATAATAGCGTTTTGGCTACTATGAAGATAACATTATAATGTGAGTAACAAATTCTTGAATGAGTGGGCCACACAACAATTTATAATTATTTGTTTTTCATTTTTTTACAGTCCAAAATAGGCTGTTATTCTCACAGTAAATTAGAGACTATCATCCAATCATTTCTCTTTTAAATTGTCTATGACTTATCCAATATGAGAAGCAAAAGCATATGTGATTGTCATTGTTTTCGCTTCTTCTTCTTTTCCAGATAATAATGAAACTCGACCTCAACATTGAGGAACCCTAGAGAATACGAATTCAAGCAACCCTCTTTTTTTAATGGGTCAATCAAATGATGCTTTGTCACGTAAAACTTGCTCATGCGTAATAAAATTCAACAGCTGTCTTCTCTTATTCGTCATCATCTACACAAACCCCTCAAATCCCAGTAAAGTGTATATAAGCAACAATGAACGCTCTATTCTTGCACCAAAAACACAAAAAGAAAGAGAGACAGGAAAAACAAAAAGTTATAGCATCAACCCTAAACCACGGCTCCCCTCAATTATCTTGTAGTAGCATTCCGAGCCCAAGGCCTCATCAACCCGGCCCTCCAATTCACCAAGCGTCTTCTACACACCGGCGCGCACGTCACCTTCGCCACTGCAGGGTCAGCTTACCGCCGCATGGCCAAGTCCGACCCATTCGAAGGCTTGTTCTTCGCCTCCTTCTCTGACGGCTCTGAGGAGGTGAGCAGCTTGATTCGGAAATTCTAAGAGACCTTGTCATTACCAGCCTTAAAGACAAGAAAATAAATGCAACGTGGAAAATAAGGTTGTCAAATAACTACAAAAAAATAAAATAAAGTAACACTACATATAAAAGCTTAGCTATATGTTGCGAGTACTCATTAAAAACAAGATATAGATAACATTATTGAGCTAATAATATGATCGTACCCCTTAAGACAAATTAACGTCTAAAACTTGTGCCAAAAGTAAAAGATCAAACAAGTGATGCTCTTTATAATTTTGGAAGATGTAAGCATTCATGGGGAGAAATTAATAAATAAAAAACTACTAGCCAACCAAAAAGAATTAGAAGTGAACAAAACGTGCTATGGAAAACTCCTGATCTTATGTGCCACTCAATCATCAACTCGCATTCCCCAATCTACATTGACATCATCACTTCCTTCGTAGTAGTTTCTCTCTAACATCAATAATACTTCCTCCGCTTTCTTTTGCTCTTGCTCCTCATGATCATCTTCTAATTTCAATTTCTTCATCTAAAATTATCCCAGTATACATATTGTAGTCTATTTACTAATTGTATAATTTCTGAGATGTATTGATGACTATGGTACTATTATTCAACTATCCGTTAGCATTTTTTTTCATTTTCTTTATGAAATAATAGATTAGTAAGTTTAAAAATTCTTGTGGATGCAAAATCGTTAGTCTATACAATTATAGATAAGGTGATTGAACAATGATCTTAGTAAATTTCATGATGTACCTATTCTACTATCTATTAGTTTTCTATGAATTAATAAGTCTAAGAATACTTGTGGTAAATTATGCTTTCAAACTATACAAGCAAATCTTGATAAATGTCCAATAGATTTAATAAATTCTTATGAGGACAAATTTCTATCTTTCAACCCTATCGATAACTTTTTGCAATGGGCCATATTTCAGAGAAAAGTTATCCAATCAATCTTAAACTTATTGTACGGATGTCAATTAAGTATTAAATATTTCAATTTTGCTAATTCAATTCTAAACTATGCATAAAATTTCAATGTAGTACTTCTGATCTATTTTTGCCAAAATTTGCTAACAAGGCAGTCCAATTATCGCCAGCCATTGTACATTGCATACCACTACATTAGTGAGCGAAAATTTGCCAAAGGAATTATATTGGAATTTTCTACAAAGATTTAGGACTAAATTGACAAAATTAAAAATTTCAAGATTGAATTAGCATCCATACAATAGTATATGACTAATTAAGTAATTTCCCCATATTTTTTATTATAACCCAATCCCTCCGCTTTGTTGAAGAGATAAAAAGGATTGTGTTGCTATCTGACAGAAGGATAATGGGATTTAAAAATACTATAATAACAAGGAAAACATGAGTCATTGTTTAGATATAACAAGTATAGTAGGAGCATAAATCATTTACATTCCATTAGCAATGAGGATTCTCAACATCAAACGTTACATGTTTTAGTGATTCACATGGTATCATTTTTAAACCAAACTAAGATTTTCAGCCGATTAAATACGCCAATTACAAGTACCGATAGAATGCTATAGGGAAAATTTTTAGCCCTATTGCATTTGTGCTAATTTAGTCATAAACTTTTGACATTGTGCCAATTTAGTTCTAAACATTTTGACTTTATCCCAATTTAGTCATTCCAACCAATTTTGTCCAAATATTGCTAACATAGAAGCCGGTTGGCTTACATAGAACCATCGTTGCTAACGTGAACAATTTTTAATGATATTTTAATAATTTTTCAATTTTTATATTTTTCTAGATTATTTTTTTTCTCTCTTCCTTGGCCACGGGTGGTGGCCTACCACTGACTATGGCAAGGCCTCGTCAAATCTAGTCTGCACGAGGCCATAGCCTAAGGGAGGGCAACCTCGGTGAGGGCTCCCTTCGCCAAGCAATGCCTGAGTGAAGATGATGCCCTGCGAAGGGAGCCCTCGCTAGGGCTTGTGCCCAAGTAAGGCCCAACAAGAGTTGGCTTCACTAAGCCAAATTTGGCAAGGCTCGCGAGGGGAGCCCTCGCCTTAGCCAAACAGACAAGGTTGGCCCTCACCGAGGCTCGGCTTGCGGTGGTCAAGCGCGGTTTGTCCCCTTGGCCATTGCTTGTGGCTGGTGGCCGATCACCAGCAAAAGGAAGAAAAAATGAATAAAAGAAATATATATATTAAAAAATCAAAAAATTATTAAAAATTATTTACGTCGCACCAACAAAGTACCATGTAAGTCAGCCAACATCCAAATTAACAATATCTAGACAAAATTAGTTGGAAGGATTGAATTAGCACCGAGTTAAAAGATTAAGGACTAAATTGGCACCTTTAAATAATTTAGGATAAAGTGGAACAAGTATAATGAGTTTATGACTTTTCTAACACTTTTCTCGAATGCTCTAAGAAAAAGGTTTCTAAAGCCAAAATATGAACAACTTATCATATTTACCATCCATCAAACATATATCTTCATTCTCTTTATTATCAACAGCTTTGCTTTGCTTTTAAGTCAATTAAATTTCATTTTTAGTCCAAATTAAAACTTGCAATGTTAGAAACGAAGTGCCAAACATCCCAAGTGCCAAAACTTGGTTTAAGTGAATACTTAGTCCGCATTTGGTAACAATTCTGTTCCCGAGAATAATTTTCGAACGAAAATAATTCTTTTTTATTCTGTTCCCAATAATAATTTCTAAGTATTTAAAGGAGTTTAGTAATTATCCAAAAATTTTATTCTCAAAACAAAAATGCATTTGATAGGACTTTTAAATTTTTTTGTTTCTTTTAATTTTCTAGTACTTATATTATTTTTTTCTTTTTTTTTCTTTTTTCTTTTTCCTTTTCTCTTCTTCTACCTCCTTCTTTGTGGCCAATTGTCAACAACCAGCTGAGTGAGGTTTGGCAAGCTCGCCAGAGGCTCGCCTAGCCACTGCAAGCCTCAACCTCACCAAATTCGGGCGAGGCTCACCTGGCCACCAATGAGGCTGAAGCCGAGGCTCACGGTGGTTAGGTGAGGCTCCAGCAAGCTTGTCGGACCTCACCCTAGCCTTGTGAGGCTCCAACAAGCTCATCGGACATCGTCCAGCTAGTCGTTGGCAACTGTCGGCGACAATGGCAGCGGTCGATAGTGGTCAGTGATTAATGGGAGGAAAAAGAAAGAGAAAAAAGAAAAATAGGTTGGACTTGATTTTGGAATTAATCCCCAGAGCAAAGAAGCAACTTCTTTTTACTTCTTAATTTTATTCTAAATTTATTCACGGGAATAAAAAAATTTACCAATTGGATTTCTTTTTTTCTATTTTTTTTTTTTTTTGTTCCTTAGAACAACATAATAGAATCAATCACTATTTGGCAAGTTAACAAATAGACCCTTAAGTGTCAAAACTTCCAAAATATACATTTAAGTGCCAAAATCAAATAAGAAATGGACACTTAAGGCCTATTCAATGACATTTCTATTTTGACAAATAATTTATTTTCAAATAGTTTTTTTTTTATTCCCTAGAACAATTTTTAAGTAAAAAATTGCATTTGGTAATTATACAGAATTTCTATTCCCAACTAACCCTCACCCCACCATTGCCGACCCTATCTAGACTCCACTATAGCAAGTGGTGGCCCTTGGCCCGAGTGGGTGAGGGCCTACAAGTCTTGTCAGTGGTTAGCTAGGGTCGCCAACCACTAACCAAGACCCTGGTGACCCCAGTCAACCCTCACCCCACCATCGCCAACCCTTTCCAGCAATGGTGGGGCAACGGCAGCGGGAAGGGCCGTGGAGACCCTCACTAAATGCTAGCCCCTCCCCCTTTTATTAACTTAGTCTTTTGATTTAATTTAATTGATATTTATATTTAAAATCAATTTTTGGGGCAAAATGATGTCATTTTGCATATTGATTGCTGAATAGAAAACTCCAAAAAGCCACGAAACCACATTTATTCTTAAAATAAGTCATGTCAGATTTCCGACTATCTTGCCAAAATTGGCACATAAAGACGTGTATGATAATTATTCTCTTTTTTTGTTTTTCTATTTTTCTGTTTTCAGGAACAAATTTGAAATAGAAATATGTTTGGTAACCCAATTTTATTTTTTTATTTTTAGAACAAATTTTTATTTCAGAAATAAGTTTGTAACAAAAATCAAAAGTCAAAATTTTTAGCTCTTATATTTCTAAAACAAAAGTGAGAAATGAAAACTCTTCTCATCATTCGCTCTTGTCACCGCCCACTCGCCACCCACTCGTCGCCTATCGCTGGACGCCCCCGCCGACCACCTCGTCTGCTGGCCTCCTCCTGCCGCCACTTGGGAGGGAGAAATTTATACTCCAAGAGCAAAAATTTTGTATCGTTATCAAAAATATATTTTTGCTTTGTAATTCGTCCGAGGAGTAGAAATAAAAAAAAAAATCAAATTTTAGCCAGAAAATGATTTTTAGAACTAAATTATTATCATTCGTGCCCTAAAGGCTTATTTGATAATGTGCCAAACAATGTCTAATTATATTCTTTTGTTTTTCTTAAAAAAAAAAAGAACATAAATCCGTTTGGTATCTTTTTTGTTCTCTGGAACATATTTGTTATCATAAATAGATTCGAAACAGAATTAAGAAGTAGAAAAAATTGATTCTTTATTTTCGAGAGCAACTCCATAATCAAACCAGATCATGTTCTCTCTTTTCTTTTTCTCTTTTCCTTTCTTCTTTTCCCTTTTTTTCTATTATTCTTCCTTTAGCTGGTTGAAAAATATAATATTTTTAAAATATGATAAAATTATATAAAAATTAATAAAAAAATAAAAGAATTTTTGAAAAATATAATAAAATTGTAACATAAAATTATATTAAAAATATATGTAATAAAATTACATAATGAAATTATTTTAAAATTAAAAGAAATTTTAAGTCATAGAAAAATTTTATGATCGTATCAAACACATTTCTATCATGGGAATAAAAATTTTAGGCAGTTATCAAACGCCTTTAAATACTCAGAAACTTGTCCATTGAACAAAATAAAAAATAATCATTTATAAGCAGAAATTGTTTTAGGGAGTTACCACACGCACCATAAGTTTCTCAATTTTTTTTTTAAAAAAAAAAAGTGGTACTTAAGGGCACCTTTTAGAATTTTTTATACTCTAGGCCACACATGACAACCTTTATATTTCTATTCTAGAACTAATTTTCTATTCAGACTTATTTCTAGAATAGAAATCTGTTTGGTGAAACAATTTAATTTTTCTATTTCTAGATTAAATATATTTGTAACAGAAATATTCACTAAAATATTTATTTACTTCTTTATATCTAGAACAGAAATGAGAATTAAAAACTGTTTTCATCCCTCGTTCTCTCTACTAATTGGCCACCCTCTCGTTGCTACCGTCCGCCGTCGATCACCGATCATCACTGCCTGTTGCCAATCGTCACATGCCAACCAATCGCCAGTCACCACTCGTCAATCACCACCACCCAGAATAGAGAAATTTTATGTCATAATTAAATGGTATTCTATTCTGAGAATAGAAATTTTACCTTGTTATCAAATACGTATTTTTGCTCAAAAACTCATTTAGGAATAGAAATAGAAAAATCTATTTTTCTTCCATAAATCAATTTCTAGCTAGAATAGTTATCATCCACGTCCCAAATGTCCACTCGTGTCAAGTTTTTGGCATTTATAGTGTACTTTAGCCGTTAGAAACCCACTCGACATCAACTTCTCCACCAGAGTTCAACTTTGAATTTATGTCTCGACCACATGCTTAATAATGCATATGGAATCGGATTTCGATTCTGCCCCGATACGTGTTATAATTTATTTAAGGGCACTGGTGACTTCTTGCAAGTAATGTTCTAGTCAGATATATATGTTAATATTATATTTATATATATGTAGGGGGAGTTTGATTGGTCAATGAAAAACTGGATATGTACGGCGGACTGGTAGGTTTTGAAGCCCAACACCCCCCAACGGTACACGACCGAGCAAGGACACAGAAAGCCAAAATGCGATAAAACACTGCAGTCTGACCAAACAGGGAAACCTCGGAGAGAGACAGGGAGAGAAAGAGAGACAATGAAGTTATAGGAAATTCTTTTAGTTAACCCAAAGAAAAATATAATCTTATCACTAATTATGAAAATATTAGAAAAAGGGAGGCGACTCCATCATTCATCATGTTTTAAATTATCTGTGACCTATCCGAGATGAGAAGCAGTGAAGCGTATATGATTATCATCGTTTTCGCTTCTTCTAACCCTGAGAATAATGAAGGTCAACCTCAACACCTTTGTGGAACAACAAAGAGTTCGAAATCAAATTATACTTTATCATTAAAACATGCATACGTAAGAAAATTCAACAGCTGCCTTCTCTTTTTCGTCATCAGCTATGCAAGCCCCTCAAATCCCGGTAAAGTATATATGTATATAAAAGGAACAACGAACGCTCTATTCTTGCACCAAAAACACAAAAGGAAAGGGAGAGGAAAAGAAAAATAAGTTATAGCATCAACCCTAAACCATGGCTCCCCTCAATTATCTTGTTGTAGCATTCCCATCCCAAGGCCTCATCAACCCAGCCCTCCAATTCGCCAAGCGACTTCTACACACCGGCGCGCACGTCACCTTCGCCACTGCAGGGTCGGCTTACCGCCGCATGGCCAAGTCCAACCCACCCGAAGGTTTGTTCTTTGCCTCCTTCTCTGATGGCTCCGATGAGGGGCTTATGCCCGGGATTGACTTCGAAAAGTACATGGCCGATGTCGAGCGGCTTGGTTCAGAAACTCTAAGAGACCTTGTCATTACCAGCCTTAACAGAGGCCGCACATTTGCATGCATATTTTATACCACAATTGTTCCTTGGGTTGCTCAGGTGGCTCATTCTCTCGAAATCCCCTCAACCCTCATTTGGGCTCAACCTGCCACTCTTCTTGATATATATTACTATTACTTCAATGGTTATGGCGATATTATCAAAAACCTAGGCAAGGGCGATCCTTCAGCATCGCTCCACTTACCAGGATTGCCGCCGCTAACTCCCCGAGACGTGCCCTCATTTTTCACATCAAAAAATCAATATGCATTTTCTCTACCGCTTATGCGAGTGCAATTTGAAGCATTCAAGGAAGAGAAGAATCCAAGGGTACTCGTGAACACTTTCGATGCACTAGAACCAGGGCCATTAAAAGCCATTGGCAATGTCACCATGTTTGGGATCGGCCCGCTAATTCCTTCCGCATTCTTGGATGGACAAGATCCCTTGGACAAATCCTTCGGAGGTGATCTCTTCCGGGGTTCGAAAGACTACATCCAATGGCTAGACACCAAGCCCGAAGGTTCGGTGATCTATGTATCATTCGGAAGCATCTCTGTGCTATCCAATGCACAAAAAGAGGAGATGGCACGCGGGTTGCTAGGCACTGGCCGTCCATTCTTGTGGGTGATTAGGAAGGACAAAGAAGAGGAAGGAGAGGGAGAAGAAGATCAGTTGAGCTGTATGGAGGAATTGAAGCAAAAGGGGATGATAGTGCCATGGTGCTCTCAAGTGGAGGTGCTGTCCCATGCTTCGGTAGGGTGCTTTGTGACTCATTGTGGTTGGAACTCAACCTTTGAGAGCTTGGCTTGTGGTGTTCCAATGGTGGCGTTCCCCCAATGGAGTGACCAGCAAACCAATGCCATGCTCGTCGAGAATGAATGGAAGGTTGGTTTGAGGGTGAACACCAATGAGAGAGGCATAGTTGAAGGAGATGAGTTCAAGAGATGCTTGGAATTGGTGGTGGGAAATGGAGAGGAGGGAGAGGAAATAAGGAGGAATGCCAAGAAGTGGAAGGGATTGGCAAGAGAAGCTGCCAAAGAAGGTGGGTCATCGGATAGGAATCTCAAGGCATTCTTGGAGAAGATTCAATGGGAAGCAAATGGTCACTAAAGTGCTAGTACTTTGCCTGTTATTCATTTGCTTTTGTATTTGCATTTGGTTTGATACTTGTAACATGCGGTGGAAAATAAAGTACTATTACCGCAAGTAGATAAACACTCATGTATAACAACAATGAGATATATTGTAATAATACTAGTTGTCTATTCATTTTGGACCTTGATATAGCTGGCATGCTCGCTCATACCTTGCAAATGTGTTGTAGAAGCCAGAATGGCAGCTGATTTAGTCTCTATTTTAAGAGCAACTATTACTTATACCCAGTGCATTCGGCCCTTTGGGGTTTTGGACTTGGGCCGCCCGGAACGGGCTTGACCCAAGCCAGCCTAATTTCCATTTGGAAATTCCCTCGGAGGGAACAAGCAAAGAGATGTTCACCTCAAGCTTCGTGGTAAGACTTCGGCATCCCAAGAACATTTTGCCCTATCGTCTAGCCGAAAAAGTAATGTCGAATGGGAATCAAAAATGAAAAGCCATAACTTATTTGATGGAGTGACTAAATCGCGATCTCGATTAAGTCTAATTGTCACAAGGGAAGGCGGGAATATTCATGAATTCAAGAGCTTGTACTCATAATGGTTATGTAATTTGAGATATTCTTCAACATAGAAGTCTAAATCATAGATAACATATGTTTCAATTTTTACCCAAAGCACAAGAAATGATTGATTGACCGGCATTACAAACAGACCTTACGGTTTCTAGATAGGGGAGGTGCTTTTAACATAATCACATTTACTTATGCGACTAACAGTATAGTTAATTAGGATGATAGATAAATTATTAAATAATTGACATAGCAAATATAACATCTAGATGATGTAATGGGTGTATTATACTCATGACTTGTTCTAATTGATACTCATTGTTACCGTGCTTTTATATTAATATTATTAGATAATTACTCGAACCCATTCTGAACCTTGATAACAATATATAATAGTCTCCAAAGTTTAAAAAGTGGTAAATTACTTTCCTAAACCGTGACACCATCACACGATAGCACCAACTTTGGAAAGTCGAACATCATCTTTTGGAATTTTGAACTTTTTTCTTTTGTTTTGTCTTTGCCACTAATTTTTTCCATCTCCATAACAAATTAAGCAACCCCGGAAAGGAACTTCCTCATTTTGTTCTACCAAAATACCCTTTGCTACATAGCTCATGAAGTTAAAAGAAGGGAGACGATGCATGATCGATGAGGTCACAAAACGGATAATTCGGTCCACCATCAAGTAACATTTAGGCTGCGTTTGCAATAAAAACCAAAGTTTAAGCGATAATTCGTAACTTTTCCAAAAAAAGCTCAGGGAAATAATTCGTAATATTTCAAAGTCCAGGGGCCGTTGTGAATGTTTGGGCCTTCGTGGGCCTTAAGGCCCAAATCGAAGCCCGCATTGCTTCAATCCGCGCCCTCCCAACTTCGTCTTCAACCAAGCGACCATCACTTTTCTTCTGCAGCAATCCACTGAATTCTCTCTCTCTCTCTCTCTCTCTCTCTCTCTCTCTCTATATCTGCGTGTGAAGTTCCGACCTTCGTTCGGGAACCAGGGCGATCGGCTTCTTCCTGAACTTCTTCGAGGTTTTCGAGACAGTGCGGATCGCGGGATGGCGACGGCTATGGTGGAAGACTCCAACTTCGAGGACGACCAGCTGGCTTCCATGACCACTGACGACGTCGTCAGGGCCTCTCGCCTCCTCGACAACGAGATTCGCATCCTCAAGGTTTGTCCCTCTCTCTGTGTGGACGTCGATGGCTTCGGTTGGATTTGCTAGGGCTCGTGGCGCGGGTTTACTTGTCGTTGGGGGCTTCTGTGCTTCGGCTCGTGCGCGAGGGTTTCTTTCGAATCTTAATTTGAGGCCCGTGCATCGATGGGGGTTTTGATGGGATTTCGTTTGTTTTTCTGTTTTGTGATGGCAGGAGGAGCTGCAGAGGACGAATCTGGAGCTGGAGTCGTATAAGGAGAAGATAAAGGAGAATCAAGAGAAGATTAAGCTCAACAAGCAACTCCCTTACTTGGTCGGCAATATTGTTGAGGTATTGTTTGAATTGGTTGTGGACCGGCTTCGAGTGGACGAGGGCTTTTGCTCTACCCGCGGTTTGGGGACCGCCCTGCTTAAAATCTGTTGAAAATGCGGGGTGTGGTTGAAATTGGTTGGATTGTAAACTGGCTCCGAAAGGAGGGCTTTTGTTCTACCCCTGATTTGGGGTCCGTCCCTGATGAAAGTCTGTTGAAAATGAGGGGTGTGGCAAGCTAAATCTTGCGCGATGTCTGTCATTTGGGCGGCTGAGATTTATTTCTTCTGAGAGTATTTAGCTTTAGTGTGTTTTCTTGGCTGATGAGTGATTGTAATGTGTTGCTTGTACAGGGAGATGTAGATTGTCTGAGTAATATATGTTCCTAAAGTTTCTGGTGCTTTTGTCTTCCTTCTTGCTTTGGATTGTCCTCTAATTGGAATTTATCGTGCTTCAAGATTCTGGAGATGAACCCTGAGGATGAGGCTGAGGAAGATGGTGCTAATATTGATCTGGACTCGCAAAGGAAGGGCAAGTGTGTTGTCCTGAAGACATCGACACGGCAGGTACAGCATTTTCGCAAAGACACAAATTCACATGGGGTTCTTTTGCGGCACCAGTAGTTTACCTGTCCGTCTAAATTAGATATCAAACCGTGTTTACATCATGCTATCTACATTTCCCTTTTTCGGACTAGATTTGTTTCATCAAAGATATCTAAGGACATTGGCATAATACAGAGAAGAGATGTGTACTTTTATTGAGCTATTTTCTGATTCTCGTTACTGTAATTGTGAGTGGTGCATTATCTTTGACCTATATGCTGTGCTAGGTCATGCAATTGGGATGATGGGTTAAGCTGTGTAATTTACATGTATTTAAGAAGTGGGTGGAGAAAAACTGTGTAGTTGTAAGTTTTTTTTTTGTTGAATTTACTGGTAATATCTTTTGATGTAGATTTTTCATGTGCTAGTGCCTTTTCTTATAGTGCAAGAGCTTTGAAGCTCTCAAAATTGGCATGCAGGGGGATCCTCATGCAATCAGACCTGTTATCTTTGGACGGTGTAGTTGTAGGCTTGCTTGCTCCAAGCCATATATCTTAGCTTTGGAATTTTTAAAAACAATTTATCATTCTCAAGGACTTTAAGGCACTTAAATTTCAGTAGTCAAGAAAACTGAAAGAAGCTTCGTATTTTTGTCTACAATGCAGACAATCTTTCTTCCTGTCGTCGGTCTTGTCGACCCAGACAAGTTAAAACCTGGTGATTTAGTTGGTGTAAACAAAGACAGTTATCTGATCTTGGATACTCTACCATCTGAATATGATTCCCGTGTGAAAGCTATGGAGGTAGATGAAAAACCAACAGAAGATTACAGTGACATTGGAGGACTAGAGAAACAGGTACATTGCTAAACTTTTGATTAACCCTGCAAGCAGTACTTAAGTAGATGATTAAGTGACAATGTTGTCGTTAACACAGATCCAAGAACTAGTGGAGGCTATCGTTCTGCCAATGACACACAAAGAACGATTTCAGAAGTTGGGAATTCGTCCTCCTAAGGGAGTACTGTTATATGGACCTCCTGGGACTGGGAAAACTTTAATGGCACGTGCTTGTGCAGCGCAGACTAATGCCACTTTTTTGAAGCTAGCTGGCCCTCAGCTTGTCCAGGTACATATGTGTTTTTTTTTTTCTTAATATTGCGTTGGTGCTAACCATTGATTAGCGGATGTTCATCCTGGAAGATGCTGCCTTTTGCTTCCACTGCAAATTGTCGCTACTGCTTAATAGCTGCTTTCTTTCTTGATATTGTGTCAGATTATCCTATCTCGAAGAAATACAATATAGTTAGTCTACCTGGATATTAGGTTTTATGACTTTGAAATACACCGCAGTTATCAAATTATACTTAGTTGGAAGCTGTATACTTATTAGACTCCACATTTGTGCAGATGTTTATTGGAGATGGAGCAAAACTTGTGCGTGATGCTTTCCAGCTTGCAAAAGAGAAATCTCCCTGCATTATCTTCATTGATGAAATTGACGCTATTGGCACAAAACGTTTCGATAGGTATGCTAGTTAGTTTCCTTAGCTTGATGAATAAAGTGGATTATGAACTCCAACTAAACTTTGGTTATGTTAATTATGAGTGGATAATGAAGAGAACAGATACAGATACATTTGAAATGAGAAAATAATCCGCAAGGTGAATGGCTATTAGGTTGCTAAGAATCAGTTAACAATAATATAACTATCTACTGTATTCATCAGCCTGTAATTAATTTGTAAAACTGTGGTTTTTTTCAAACAATATGTTTACAGTGGATTGTTCTCTTGCTGTTTGCAGTGAAGTAAGTGGAGATAGAGAGGTCCAGCGCACGATGTTGGAGTTGCTTAATCAACTTGATGGCTTTAGTAGTGATGATCGAATTAAGGTGTCAGTTTCTCTCTATAGACTTTGATTTAATTCCACTCCCGTGTACCACAATGGGCATTGCCAGTGGATCTTTTAGATATATGGAATGAGTGGACTCTATCAATGAGATGACGATGGTCAACCTGAGTTTTGGCTGATTTATGACTTTGCAGGTTATTGCTGCAACAAATCGAGCTGATATATTGGATCCTGCACTTATGCGGTCTGGTCGATTGGATCGTAAGATTGAGTTCCCTCATCCTACTGAAGAAGCCAGAGCTCGTATTTTACAGGTATATTTAAAATGATATATAGAGTTTGAAGGAAAATGCTTATGAATAAAATTCCTTTTTCTACCTGAAAAAGGGTCCGAAGTAAATGCTGACAGAAGAGTTAATACTGCTTTCACTGTTGTAGAATTGATATTCTTCTACAGCTTGTTGGAATTTAATTAGATGTTCATTATTTGTGTTGTGACTGTAGATTCATTCAAGGAAGATGAATGTTCACCCAGATGTTAATTTTGAAGAGCTAGCCAGATCGACAGATGATTTTAATGGTGCTCAGCTAAAAGCAGTTTGTGTGGAGGCTGGCATGCTTGCTCTTCGCCGAGATGCTACAGAAGTAATCAATCGCTTTCCTTCTCTTGCTAATCTTTTGTCAATTGGACACCAGTTGTGTTGCTAGGTTCCAGAGGCAAGTTTCTGATTTGCTGTTGGTGTCTGTCAGGTTACCCACGAGGACTTTAATGAAGGCATCATACAGGTCCAAGCGAAGAAGAAAGCAAGCCTGAATTACTATGCTTAGGGCCACAGTCAACATGTCTGGATCTTCACTGTTCGTGCTGTGGCTTTTCAGTGGATGAATAGAAAAGAAATCAGCCGTTTTTTACTAGTACCGTTGGTCCTCTTGCGGCGCTCAATTAAGTAGATTATTCACTTAACTGGTGCGACATTCTTGAACAAAGGCATGGGTGGATGAACTTATTGAAGATTCTGCCGTTTATAGCAGGACCAAGTTCTTAAGCAGTCTTGTGTAATTTCTGCTTCATCTGATCCCGAGTCCACTTGATAATGGACAAAGCTTCTCTTTCAATCACATGAGGCTTAGTGTGCAATCAGAATGTTTGCTTGAATGTGTGCCTTGGATGTGTGAACTTCTTGCATGCTTTCTGTTTGGATGGATCTCTAGGTGGAATCGACCTGATTTTGAGGACTCACGGTGCTTGTGGTTAAAAAGAAAATCGGGATGGACACTTGTTGATGCTAGTGCTGGATTGATACATGTCTCTGCTCATCTCAAGGTAATTTCATTCCGTGCGCCGGGTTTATTTCGTGGCCTTGACTCGGTCGGGTCAAGTAATGCTGCTCGACTTGGTCGAGCCGAGTAATTCACCTAAGGTGAGGTACCCAAAATTTGAAACGTCGGGATGATCTCGGTGTACCACGGATCCCATGATTTCACCCATGCAACCAATGTACTTGTATTGAATCAGATCCCTGTTTGTGCAAATAGCAAACATGTCGCAAATGCCATTGCTTGCACGGGGGAACCCATCATTTGCCATGGAACATTATAAAAAGGCGTTCTCTACAAAAACACCATTATGTCGACTCAACTTCAATAAAGAGCATTATATACCAGGACGGACGAAAATTCAATATTTTTGGGCAGTTTTGTAACAAATTGATTTTTTTTTTTTTTGGAATATACTCCCTCAACTTTGATATCTTAGTTAATATTTTCTAAAAAAAAATCGTCCAACTCCATTTTGATTTGGCACGGGGCATAGTGCGTGTAAAAAAAAAAAACAAGTTGTTTATGACTGGAAAACGTTTAGAACAAGGCCTGAAAAGGTAAGAAGGTGCAATTAATAACCGTAGCGGCACCGATTGCGAAAATCAGGGTAAATGACGTCATAAGAGGGTAACAAACTAAACATTTAATTTTGCTAATTTGGAGGCTTGCGTGGAAAAACTTTGGGCCCGTTTGGTTCGGCTTTGGAGAAATGCCATTGGGAGAATGCAAATACCTTTGAGGTAAAGGATTTTCCGAAATGCTAAACTGCTTTTAAACTATAACCGAAAAGTGCTTTAGGAAATGCAAAGACTGTTTGGTAAACATATATTTGAAAAACCTTTTGTTGTGACCAAATTAAGTTTCTTAGTTTTATTATCTTTAAAATTGCAAAAAGAAACAATGACTATATAACCTTTTACATTTTCATGTTGAGAGTAATGTAAAATATATATATTAGTAAATTTATTTAAAAATTATATTAAAAGAATTTGATTATAGATTAGATGCAAAGCTCAACTTTTGGCCTAGGGTTCTTTTAGGTTTGTTTTCAACTTTGAATATTTTTTTAATATTATAGTATTAATCATCTTCATTAATTAATGATCATTCTAGTGTATTGATAAAAAGTTGGGCTATTGATTGTCAAAAGATAAAAATGAAAAAAAAAAAAAGTGAACTTATTCGATGGATGGTGAAGTGACCAATTGTGGATGCTAATTTTTTTAAGTAAGCACCGCATATAAAAAATGAGATCCTCATTAAAAAAAATAAAACCAAGTTCCTCTCATACAAATTTGACTAGAAAGAGTCATTTCATGATATTAAGCATGATCATATATGTCCAAAAAAAATTCATTAATAAGAGGACTAGCATTCTGCAAATGTTGAATGCCCAAAGCAGATCTCCATTTGCTTTGGGCTTTCAGCATTTGAAAGGTCAACATTTGGCCAATGACACCTCCAAATGCTGAACCAAACACCAAAATTTTTTCCCATGGGCTTTGGCTAAAAGCCCCTTGGGAATGCCGAACCAAACGGGGCCTTTGGCCCGGTTTGGTTAGGCATTTGAAAAGCCCTTTGGGACTCTAAAGTCCCTTGGCCAAATGCAAACGTGTTTGGTTCGTTTTTTCTTGGTGACTTTGGCAAGATGCAATTGCATCTCCAAGTGGTTCTAAGGGCCTTTAGCCCAATGCAGGTCCGGAGGTACTTTGGGAAGTTGCATCTCCGAAATGCAAGTCCCGCTACTGTTCATCTTCTCAAAACCACCGCACACCATCGCACGAAGAAGCCGACCGAAGGCCGACGGTCGTCACGCGCACCGGCGACGCGCCCGCCCGAGAGTCACCCGACCCAAAGAACCGTCGGGCGACGCCCGGGTCGCGTGACCCAAGCGGCCGCCCGAGGTCGCGCGACCCAAGCGGCCGCCCGAGGTCGCGCGACCTCGTGCAACCGTCACCGGGTTGCGCGACCTCGACGACCGTCCGGGGGCCAACCGCCATCCGGCCACTAGAGCCATCAGTCCGACCGCCGATCCGGCGGTCCGTAGCTCGACTTCAAAAAAAAATACAAATGTTTTTTTTTTGTTTTTTTAATTTAATAAAAGTCCTTTACAAATGAAAATTTTACCAAATGGTATTTTGGCCAAAGTTGTATCTCAATGCAAATTTTACCAAACGAAGTTTGCATTTCGGAAAACCCCATTCATCTAAAGGTATTTGCATTTTGGCAAATGCATTCCCCAAAAACTAAACCAAACGGGCCCTTTGTTCGGGTTGGGGATGGCCATTCCGAAGGATTTGGCAATGGAAACATAACATCGAGCAAATTTGGAAAAAATCTCGACAAGAAATTTTCATATATTGAATAATATTATCTATTTTTTCCTAAAAGAAAATGAAACCAATGAGAAGGAAATGTACCAGAGACTTGCAAATTTTTTGAACACTTTGATTTACTACTTAAAGCACCTTCCCCAATTAGAAATACAACAAAGTCAAATTAGTAACAAAGCATGTATTTTAACGTAATTTAATGAGATTTTAAAGTATTACATAACAAGTGAAAAAATTTGAAAATTGGCTTGCATTATGAAAAGAATGGGATTGTATGAAAAGAGAAAAATATTTAGTAACAAAGCACTATTGTACTCATGAAAAACACCTTCCCCAATTAAAAATACAACAAAGTCAAATTAGTAACAAAGCATGTATTTTAACGTAATTTAATGAGTTTTTAAAGTATTACATAACAAGTGAAAAAAATTTGAAAATTGGCTTGCATTATGAAAAGAATGTGATTGTATGAAAAGAGAAAAATATTTAGTTTTTGATTGGTTACAAGATGATCATAATTTTGATTTTCGACTTGATTTGGATTGAAATGGTTAGAGTAGAATTTATGGACACTGTAATCCATATAAATTAGGACTGCGAGTTTTAATTTTGACTATTGTATTCATTTAACAAAAATGATGAATATTTATTGCAAATGTGAAAAATGTTTGTATTGGAGATGTACTTAATAGAAATCCTACATCTGTAATCTTTTAATAAAAATGTTTAGACTGTTCTATTTCCTCTCGGCAGCCATGCTACTACCGCCGTGAGCACTACCACCTCCACCAGACTTGGGCCGCGCTGCCAACACCATCACCACCCGTTTGGAATTGCTCACGACCCCGGACTTCACATAGTAGTTGTCTCTCCCCTTTTTCTTTCTCTAGGCACAGACCTCGGAGCTGAGCACGCGGCCTCAAATCTCTTTGAGGTCGTAAAGCTCATAATAGTTATTAGAATACTCTAATATGAAGTGATATAAGTATTGCATGTAACAGCTTTTATGAGCTAATAGTAGGGGTGAGCATGGTCCGGGTTGGGCCGGTCCACCCCCTAACACTAGGACCAACCCGCACAGTATTGGCCCTCAATTTTTGGGACTGAGGACCGACTCTATTGAGCTTGGGACCGAGAACCGAACCGACCCAGTGGGTTCAATCCGGTTCCAAGGTCAACCCAGGACCAATCGATAATTTTTTTATTTTATTTTTAATACTCCTTGAAAAGTGATTGAGGACCAGACCGACCCAATAGATTCGGTCCGGTTCTAGGGTCAATCCGAGACCAACCAATAATTTTTTATTCCATTTTTGTACTCCTTAAAATGGCAACCGAGGACCGGACCGACCCAATGGGTTCGATGAAGAGCGAGATCAGTTAAGAAAGGCAACTAGTGAGGGTCGAGTGGGGTGAGCGTCGAACAGAGTAAGCATCGAGTGTCGAACGAGGAGCAAGCCAAGCAAATATTGAGTGGCAAGCGGTACGAGTGACCTAAAGCGAGTGAGGCGAGTGTTGAGTGGCGAGCGGAGAAGTTATTTCTCTCGATTTTGGCAAATTGAAAACTAAGAAAACAAATAAGACAGAAGAGGATGAATACTAGAGAATGATGCCATAAGGAGCTGTTATGCCCTTTTGAACGTCGTGAGAACTCCTCACAAAAACATTTTACTCCATCGTAAATTATGACTCGTTGACGCATTAAAAGACATTAAAAATCAAAATTATTAAAGAATAATGTAAAATTAATTGAATTACTCACTAAATAGTTCTTTAATGTTGTTGACGCCGTTTATTTTAAAGTTTTCTTTATATAACAAAATTATAAATAATATATATAGTCGGGGTTGGTCCGGGTTGGACCTACCCTAAACTCCAAGGACCGAGGACCAACCCGTATAGTGCTGGTCCGGGGAATCTTAAGACCAAGGACCGACCCAATCTCCCCTGGGAACCGGACCGGGGGCGCGGGGTTGGGCCGGTCCAGGGTCGGTCTAGGGTCAACCCTGGACCGATGCTCACCCCTAGCTAATAGTATACAAATAGAAAGAGCATCAGACACGACAGAATGTTGCCAATAGACATAAAATAACATCAAACATGATATAGTACCGCCAATAGATAGAAAATAATATCAAATGTAAAATTATATTGTCAAGATAATAGTTCTATATATTGTAAAAAAAAAGTTGGATTTTCTTACGGTTTTAATGGGTATAATTAGATTCAATAATTCATTTTCATAGACTTTCAAGTGTTTTTATGTCATACCGTGAAATAGTCGTTGGGGTCGGCTGCTCTTTTCCCTGTTAAAAAACTATATATATATATATCCATCTTTAGATACCAAGATCATTTATCATGTTTATCCCCTTAGAAGATACACGAAATTCCGCTGAAAAGTGTTCGGAGGATATGATTCCATGTACTAATTTTCATGATACCTCATCTTATTTAATCAAATATTCTCTGGTTGCCTTTGTCAAAGATAATAGCTAGTGTTACCCCTTTTGCATTGCAACCTTATTAAGCTAAGAGATGTGCAAATCACTTAGCTTCCTCCGAAAGTGGAAAGCTAGTCCAAAGCAAGAGGGCTTAAAGGTGAAGATTCCTCCTGAAGTGGTAACCATTATGATTTAAGGACAAAATTCTTTCGTTTAATATGACACGGCATTGCTTGAAAAATAGATTTAAGGATGGTCAGAAATGGTGAGTTTTTTTCATGTTAGCGGATATAGCTCGATTCTCATAATGTAAAATACGACAAAGATTCTCTTTTCAATAGAATTATTTCAAGTTAACTAACCATGCAAGTCATGACGGCAATGTGAATATGATAATAAATTCATTTTGCTCATGCATAAAATTTGTAACTATATCAACATGGGGCATAATGCTTTTGGGTTTCAAAAATTACATGATGACTACTAGGCTGAGCGCCATGCAAGGCAAGATGGCAGCAAATTGAGAATAAGTTAGAGACCATGTACGGCGTTTATGTCTATTGTTATCACACAAGGGTTGAGGCTTTTGTCCCTTGTTATCACACAGGATCATAATCTTAGTAATTGAGGTGATAACCAGATGATATTTACTTCACTCGTTAGGGCCTCACAATTCCATTTTTTGACTCAAGTAGATGATGAGACATTCATCGTAGATTCTCAGAGGTGTTGCAGATTCCTCATGACCTATTGCATGCATATCCACTGGTCCCCACTCTTGTAATTTTGTTAACTTTTTATAGATACAAATATCTTATTTACCTATAATTAAGGACATAATCTACATTATTTAATGAAGGAAAATGTTGGGACAAAAGTTAACAAGGTCAAACAAGTTAAACCCAGCTCTTTAACCGTCGCATTGCATTTTTTGACAGCTAACCCTGAATCTAGGGCTTGTGCATTGTTTCCAAATGTACACCATGTAGAGCACAACGTAAGTGATCACCAACGACATTTGGAAGGGAATGGCGTCATGGAATCTCTTCTCCTTTCCACCATAAATAGGAAGCACAACAGAACACACACCACACACTAAAATCTAGATTATAAATCAGATAGAAATAGCTAGAGAAGAGAAAAACCTAGACTTAATATGGAGGAGGTTGTGGTCCTGATAGTAGGAGCTGGCCCTGCAGGCCTAGCGGTCTCCAACTGTTTATCTCACCTCTCGATTCCAAACATAGTTCTGGAGAGAGAGGACTGCAGTGCCTCGCTGTGGAGAAAGAGATCATACGATCGCTTGACCCTCCATCTTGCTAAGGAGTTCTGTTCACTGCCCTACATGCCCCATGCATCCTCGTCCTCCACCTTCATGCCCAGAAAATGCTTCATCGAGTACATTGACTCTTACATCTCGAGGTTTGGCATCGAGCCTCGGTGCTGCCGTTCTGTCGAAGCGGCTTCGTATCTCGAGAACGAGGGGAAGTGGAAGGTCGAAGCCAGGAACACGTCGACCCAAGAGAAGGAGGTCTATGGGGCGCGGTTCTTGGTCGTTGCAACGGGCGCAAACAGCGAGGGTTTTATCCCCGAGTTGCCCGGGTTGGACGGTTTCGAGGGGAAGATCATCCATTCGAGTGAGTATAAATCCGGGAAAGATTATGAGAATAAAGAAGTTTTGGTGGTTGGCTGTGGAAATTCAGGGATGGAGATTAGCTATGATCTATCAAACTTTGGCGCTCATACTTCCATTGTGATAAGGAACCCAGTATGACCTCTTTGTCATCTGCCTATTTTTTTGTTCTGTGTCTTTTTTGCTTCATTTTTTCTCATTACGTGATCGCACTCATTTTTTTTTCAAAATTTCCCAGTCTTTTATTCCTTTTAACATGCTCTTGCATAAAGTAGAAATGGCCTTTGTAATGTTTCCATCTGCCTATTTTTCTGTCTCGATCTTTTTTGCTTCATTTTTTAGAATTACTTGATTATATTCATTTTATTTATTTTCGCCACAGTCTTTTCTTCCTTTTACCATGCTTTTGCAAACAGTAGAAATGGCCTCTATAATGTTTCCACTTGCATTTATAAGGATAACTAATGCCCGATACCATCATGATCGTATCATTTAAACATTCTTAATGAGATTTTGAGCTTCAATTTGGCACGGGATTGCAAAATCTCAGTAAGTATCTATTATTTATGGTAAAAGCATAGTTGGTTTACGGTGAACAATATCTAGTAATAATTAAAATGCCTCGTTTATTGCTAAACTAATCATATGTGTGTTAATCAAACGAAAAACTTCATAATAATTTGGCCTATTTCTCAACTTTTTGAGAGGGCAGGGGGTCGGGAGCGGGTGGTAAGACAACAATTATCTACTGACATAATTGTGCAACATATTGCAGTTTCATGTACTCAACAAGGAATTGGTTTATATCGGAATGTTATTATCTAAATATATCCCAATGACAATCGTTGATGTCGTGATGACATTTCTCGAGAAGCTCCGGTATGGCAATTTGACTAGGTATGGGATCCGCCGACCAGCTAAAGGCCCATTTCACCTGAAAGCAGCCACCGGAAAAACTCCGTTCATTGACGTCGGCACGATTAAAAAAATCCAATATGGAGATATTAAGGTAAAAGCTACATATAATAGTGACTATTTGTCCATGTTTATTTCTGTCAATCATGCAAAGCTCAAGTGTTTACTGAGCATTTATGTTTTAACAACTATAATCACGGTAGCCTTAATCTTTTTGATCTTCCAACAGGTTCTTCCCGAAATAGTGAGGATTAATGGTAATAATGTGATGTTTGAGAACAGTGTCGTTAAGCGATTCGATGGGATTATCTTTGCAACAGGCTACATGAGCACGGCCAATTACTGGCTCAAGGTTGGTCCAAGCAGCTAACATAGCACCACAATCCTAAGTTTATAAAATTGAATTCTATGTATAGACAGGTAGCTTTTCACGAAACCCAAGATGCAGTAATAATGCCATTAATGAAGAATAGTATGTGAGCTAGAAAAATCCCTTCACTTAAAAAATTATGATCAGGCATTTTTTGCAGACTACTCTCCTTTTCATTGAAGGAAAGCATATCTATTTACATTATCAGCCTTTTGAAAACGATATAGGATATGCTTGTAGATCCAAATACAAATAGTTTAAGGTTGATTAACCGTAATAATTTGTTCTGTACTATATAAGGTGTAACAATCTATTAAACATGTGTGGTTGGTCGGTTTGTTGTTTATATGTTAGTACGTTTGATTATTGTGAGTGTCGGTTCTGATAATTAACTTAGGTAAATGAGTATTAATTGTGATCATTTCTCTAGTACTGAATCTGGATAATGAAGTCATCATGTTATTCGCTCTCTTATACTTTCTAACCGAAGAAATGCGTTTTGTCGAACGTGTGCAGGATTACAAATACATCATGAATAAAGATGGGATGCCGAACTGCCCATGCCCACATCACTGGAAGGGAGAGAACAACATTTATTGTGCCGGTTTCTCGAAGGAAGGATTGGCGGGGATCGCGAGAGACTCGGTGGCCATCGCCAATGATATTTATGGAATTCTAAATGGAATAAAGGGGAAGATTAAAGTCAATTAATCAACATTGCTCTCACTCTATCTCTATTTGTCAGTATCGTCTGTATGTATATTTATATTTGTAGTTCTGGTAACATTACTATTATCGACTGGTTTGAAGTTTGAAATGTATAAGAGAGCGCATATGAATGTGGATGCAAGCTCCTCAACTCGCTGTGAGCTCTAGGGTTTCTATTATGATTACGGGTTAAGATGTCTTATGCATGCATGCTTTGTTACTATTATGTAATGGTGATCCATGTTTTATTCAGCAATATCCTATGGAGTCCAATGCTAGTCTAAGCTAATCTTTTGAGCTTCTTTAAGCTTCTCCTTGTGAAAATTGATCTTTCTCATACTCTAGCTCTTTTAAAACATGATTTTTTTTTTATTTTTTATTTACGGATAAGCAATTTGATGCAGGAAGGGTTAATCCTTACAATGGGGACATGCACTGTCAATAGTAGTCATGGAAATTGAGAAATTTTAATTAGGAAAATGTATTACCTGAAATGCTAGTTTTAGTGATTATTTGTATATTATCGTTATCAAAGTCACAAAAGAATTTGGAAGATCATTTTGGTAATGGTTTATTTGGCCTTGAAAAGATACTTTACTATAACTGATATTTTAAATTATTAATAATCATCACTTGTATTTTTGTTTTCAAATTGTATATCTTTACTTTGTGAAATTTCAATCCGCTCACTGAACAAATGAATTATGTGAAAATAGCAAAACCTAATATAAATTATAAATCATCTATTGTTATGATTAAAAATAATTTAACCGGATTGTCATATTAGTTTATTTTTTCCATTAATTAAATATGAATATGTTTGTTAGAATAAATGACTATCAAATGCAAATTGTTGAAATTCAACGTTAGAAAATAAAATATATAAATTATAAAGAAGTTATTTTTTAAACAAGTCACGTTCTTTTCTTTTTTTCAATTTTTTTCTTTCAAAGTTATTTCAGTTGGACTTGGAAAATAGGAACTAAGACTACTTCAAATTATAGATGACTTATTATTAGGAGTCCATTTTTTTTTTTTGTATGAATAACTTCATATGTGTACTTTTAACTCCATGATTTTTTTTTTTTTGCCATAGAGCCTTTGTCGTCAAAACAAAGACATTTGGAAACTACAATAAGATATTTAGTGGCAAAAAGCTCGCGGCAAATGTATGTTGATAAAGGTACAGTATGTTTTATTACATTAAGATTCCGTTTGTCTAGCGAAAAATTAATAATTTAGAAAATACTTCCATATAAATAATCATTTGTATCGCATTAAATAATTAGTCAATGAAAAAATATTTTCATTGTTGACAATAATTTATATTTAAAAATTTTGATGGACGATAATAATATTTTTTATTTCATATACGTAAGCAAAACAATAGAAAAATATTTTCCAAATTATTCATTTTTTGCAAAACAAATGATGCCTATATATGCAAATGACAAATGGTAATATGATTGTCCTTAATCCAATATAAGAATAATAGCTTGTTTCAGGCCATGATAAATAAAATAAATGACAAAGAATTAGAAATTATGGTGAGGTTTACTTTTTAAAAAATTTGTGACTCAGAACATGTTGTTACTTTCGCAGTAATCCAAAGACTATTGTGCTAGCAAAGCTTTATACAAATTACGCATGGATTTTGACCAAAAAATAATTTACACATGGATAATAAGTTTCTCCTAGTCTGCCATTAAATGCTTTTCGAAGCTAGGGTATTCAAGCTACTTAATAAAAGTTTCAAAGGCTAGTAATTGGTTTCTAGAAGCAACTTTCCATGTCTTATATTCTCAAATGTTCGGTGGTGCAGTATGTACACATTTGCATATTCTCGTGGTGAGAGGAACAAATTAGACTCTGCAAAGTATCGAATGTGAACAAGCAAACACTTCATGAGATTGTACTTTATGTATCGGATGTATGATTATCATAATATAATCAATCAATTACTTTGCCGGAGTAATATATGTCTTACTTTTGTTTGCGTTTGAATTCTAAAAACTATTACCCGGTAGATTTATTTCTTCATTTATGTTGTTACCACGTGCCAAAAAATTAAAAAAAAAATTGTGATGTGAACAACCTCCATTGGAGGTCGGCTAGAGTGAGCGATAACCGAAGGTGGCGTTACAGTCGAGCTACTGAAGCGATGAAGAAATAGTGGTGGGATCTGGCCGCATCGACAATCGACCTCCAATTGAGATTGGAGAAAAAACCAGGCGCAGAGCTGCCATGGCAGCACCAAGAATGGGTACATTGATGGCACCAAGAGAACGAGGGGAAGTGGAAGGTCGAAGCCAGGAACACGTCGACCCAAGAGAAGGAGGTCTATGGGGCGCGATTCTTGGTCGTTGCAACGGGCGCAAACAGCGAGGGTTTTATCCCCGAGTTGCCCGGGTTGGACGGTTTCGAGGGGAAGAGTGAGTATAAATCCGGGAAAGATTATGAGAATAAAGAAGTTTAAGTGGTTGGCTGTGGAAATTCAGGGATGGAGATTAGCTATGATCTATCAAACTTTGGCGCTCTTACTTCCATTGTGATAAGGAACCCAGTATGACCTCTTTGTCATCTAACTATTTTTCTGTTCTCTGTCTTTTTTGCTTCATTTTTTCTCATTACTTGATCTCATTCATTTTTATTTTTATTTTTTTCAAAATTTCCCAGTCTTTTATTCCTTTTAACATGCTACTGCATAAAGTAGAAATGGCCTTTGTAATGTTTTCATCTACCTATTTCTCTGTTCTCGATCTCTTTTGCTTCATTTTTTTGAATTACTTGATTATATTCATTTTATTTATTTTGGCCAGAGTCTTTTTTTTCCTTTTAACATGCTCTTGCAAACAGTAGAAATGGTCTCTGTAATGTTTCCACTCTCATTTATAAGGATAATTAATGCCCGATGCCATCTTGATCTTGTAATTTAAACCTTCTTAATGAGATTTTGAGCTTCAATTTGGCACGGGATTGCAAAATCTCAGTAAGTATCTAATATTTATGGTAAAGGCATAGCTGGTTTACTGTGAACAACATCTAGTTATAATTAAAATGTCTCGTTTATTGCTAAACTAATCATATATAGGTTAATCAAATGAACAATTTCAATCACATAATAATTTGGTCCGTCCCTCAACTTTCTGAGAGAAGGGGAGGGGAGTAAAAGGGAGAATAATCTACTAATGTAATTGAGCAACCTGTTGCAGTTTCATGTGCTCATCAAGGAAATGGTTTACATCGGAATGTTATTATCTAAATATGTCCCGATGACAATCGCCGATGTTGTGATGACATTTCTTGAAAAGCTTTGGTATGGCGATTTGACTAGGTATGAGATACATCGACCGACTAAAGGCCCATTTCAACTAAAAGTGGCCATTGGAAAAACTCTAGTGATCGATGTCGGCACGATTAAAAAAATCCAAAGTGGAGATATTAAGGTAAAAGCTACAATACTAATGACTATTTGTCCATGTTTTTTTTTTGTCAATATAGTGAGGATTAATGGTAATGATGTGGTGTTTGAGAACAGCTTCGTTAAGCGATTCGACGACATTATCTTTGCAACAGGCTACAAGAGTACTGCAAATTACTGGCTCAAGGTTGGTCCAAGCAACTAACATAGCGCCACGATACTTAGTTTATAGCATTGAATTTCATGTATAGACAGTTTTTCATGAAACCGAAGATGCACTAATAATGCCACTAATGAACTAGAGAACGTAAGGAGAACTAGAAATGATTAGTAAAATCCGTTCCCCAAAAATATTATAATCAGGCATTTTTGCAGGCTACTCCTTCTCATGAAGGAAACCATATCTGTTTAAATTTTTCAGCCTTTTGGAAAGGATATAGGATTTGCTTTGTAGATCCAAATATGAGGAGTTTAAGGTTAATTAACTCTAATGATTTGTGCTATACTATACAAGTAGTTGAAAATTAACTATGATAATTTGTCTTACATTGACTCAGAATATTGAAGTTATTGTGTTATTCACTCTCTCATACTTTCTAACCGAAGGAACGCATTTGTGGAACCCGCGTAGGATTACGAATACATCATGAACAAAGATGGGATGCCGAAACGCCCGTGCCCACATCACTGGATAGGAGAGAATGGCATTTATTGCGCCGGTTTCTAAAAGCAAGGATTGGCGGGGATCGCAAGAGACTCGATGGCCATAGCCAATGATATCGATGAAGTACTAAACGGAATGAAGGGGAAGACTAAAGTCAACTAATGAAATTCTTCTCACTCTATCTCTATCTATCTGCATTGTGCGTCTGTCTATTTACATTTACAGTTCTTATAATGTTACTATTGTCAACTGGTTTGAAGTTTGGAATGTATAAATAGGACGCATCTGAATGTGGACGCAAGCTCCAAAACTCGCTGTGAGTTCTAGGGCTTCTATTATGTTTAGGGATGAAAGTTCTCTTGCATGCATGCATGCTTTGTTACTGGTATGTAATGGTGATCCAGTTTTATTCAGCAATGAACAATGGAGTCCAGTCCCAGCTTCATGTTGTGGGAATTGATCTTTCTCATATTCTAGTTCTTTTAGAATATGACTAGATAAACAATTTGATGCAAGAATCTACCCTTAGGTATCCCAGTTGGTTAGGGCTTAGTCGACCTTGAGATCTTGGCTTCGATTCCCTAACTGGCCGTGAACACCCGTAAGGTGTGCTAGGGCAGATCCTCGGTATCAAAAAAAAAAAAAAACAATTTGATGCAAGAAAGGTTTATTGGTTACAATGAGTACATGCAACTGTCTATAGTCATGTAAAAGTGGATTCTGCTCCAATTTGTGAGTGGGTCACATATTTTGAGAAAGGGCACTAGTACGACACATTAAAGGAGGAAAACTATTCTATGCTTCTATCATAGATTTTATTTGCTTCTAAATAGTGAGATTTTTTTTTTAATGAAAAATGGTCGAAGCCAAATAGAAAGATTTAACGTCATAAATTTAATATCTCTATTTTATTACAAAACGAGAAATTTGTTTTTAGTCCACACCTAATGAGAAATCTTAATTAGAAAACTCATCACCTCAAATACCAGTTCTAGTGGCTATTTGTATTCCCACTAAAAGAGCATTACCAAATTCAAAAATGCTACATTTGATCATCCGAATGTCTAACCATGATAGAATTAGATAGCATAAAATATAAAATCTATGGGATTTTGATATATCATATCCACTGTTTCATTATTGTAATAATAAAGTCAAATATATTCACATCATATTATATATATATTATTTGGTATAAACACCTATATAAATCACAAATTTTATAAACGAGATGGTAAAAATCTCTCGCGACACTCTCGTCTATTTTATTTTTATTTTATTTTCCTCTCTTTTTTAATTAATTTCTTATTTATTTCTTTCTTCCCCTTCCATCATTATCTAATAAAATTTTATTAAATAGAAAATTATACTAATATAAAATACTAAAACACCTAAATGTAATAAATATATATTTATATATTGAATTTATATTATAAGATAGAATTAAATCAAATATATAAATAAAACTAAATTAATTTTTTTATTTTGAATTTCTTATGTTAGAATTTAAATGTTATTTATATTGAAATATAATTTTAATTTTTTAATATAAGAAATTTGTTATTTGAGAAAAAAATTTCCTATTATGAATATTAAAAATCCTATCCATCTTTATCCTACATTCCCTATGGGATAATTTTATCCAATTTACTATATGACTTTATTTTATCTTGAGCAAGCATTAAATGCAGAATATGATAGATTTTATTATATCCTAAATTTTATCATGACCGCCAAATACAACCAAAGGGATTTGCAAGATAATTTTGGTGGCTGTTTATTTTGCCTTGAAAAGACATTTTAGTAAAACTTGATGCTTTAAACTTGATTAATGCACTAAGAAACCTAAAACTTGTTGTGGAATTATAATTGAGTCCTAAAAATTTTATATATTGCATTCAAATTATAAAACTTGTAACGTTGATGCAATTAAGTTCTCCATTAGTTCCGTCCAAATCAATAGACAAAAATGATGAGGTGACTTTATTTGTTGATATGTGGCTGTTTACTTAGCTGAGTAGTCTGTGGTGCATGAAAATGAGGTCGTTCCTTCCCTTTTAACCCATCAAAATGGTGTCGTCTTGTAATTACATCTTTGGAATCTTATCTTGATCCATCAAGCACCCCTTATACCATGTAGGAATCATCAATTAATAGTTGGTCTTGATTCGAGATTTCAATAAAATCATGAATGAGAATGCAATGAAAGTGAATTAAATGTTCATCGAAATATAAATGGGATGGGTTAAATCACTAATACAAAGGACATGAACGAAAATTGATCATTTCAAAAGTACAAGACTGAGCATGTATTCTAATTTGGAAGCTTAAGTGAGCACCACATGTCAATGGTGAGGTCCAACTTAATAAATTCCGATAAATATTAGCTGGAAACACAGAGGAATGACTTACTTAATACCTCTTGAATTTCTTTATCAAAGAAAAATTAAGTATATATAATACAGCATATCAAATTTAAAAAGAAAAAAGAAATTAAAAGAGCATGTATTCAATTTATACTTTTGAGTAGAAAAATGATAATGGAGTTTCAAGATATGGTAAGGGACTGAAGAGCAGAGGAAGAAGTCTCAGAGAAACGGAGGGCCAAACGCCAAACATGGAGGCCGCCATCAAGTTTCAAATCCATGGCGGCATCGGCGCCGCCCTCTCGCTCGCGCTCGCAGCTCCCAAACCCCACACAAGGCGACCCACAAGCCTCGCCGTCCACGGCGGCGGCAACGGCGTCGGCGGCGGCGGCAAGAAGTCGAGATCCCCGGGCACCCGTTTGCGGTCCCGCCACGAAATCGAAGCCCCGCGTCGCGGTTCCGCGCAACACAGGGCGATCCTCGTGGAGGCCTTCCACGAGCAACGGAGGCTCAACGCGCTGCTCCAGAGGCTCGGCGAGGAGCGCTCTTGCCCTCTGCGGCTGCTCAAAGGCGATGGAGATTGGACGCGGGACCAGTTCTGGGCCGTGGTCAAGTCCCTGCGGCACCCTTCGAGGTCCCATGAAGTTCTCAAGGTATCGTGCGGCTCTGTTTCTTGACAAGTTTCGACCTTTGAGTTCGCGGAGCTTTTCTGGTTGGTTTAGAGTTTGACGCTTTAGTAGAATCTTCCTATGGTGCCGTGTGTTTTGGTTGCTGAGAGATAAAATCGAGGAAATGGGCAATGGGGATTTGATGTGGAAGTTGAATTACATGGCTGTTTGTAGTGAATCGTTGCTTCCATAATCCAACTCCTACTTCTACTGTGACAAGAGGATGTGATTACTGCTTGAATGTTTCCTTAGGCTTTGAATATGGCAGTTGTGATACTTGGGCTTGTAGTGGATCTAGCCCTTCACTTATCTATAGTTGGTAACCCAATGAATAACTTAATTATAAAAAAACTGATGGCAGTCCAATGCGATGTGTTCACTTGGTTGGGGACAATATTCTGGTTGGTGCTATGATGTAGAACTTGTTTATTTCGATTTTAGTTTTTCTTGGGGGCAACAAAAAAGAAACTATGTAAAAGGTGAAGCCTTTTGCTATGATTGTGCAACACTTCCCACAATACCAATTGGAATTGTACAGTCATGAAAAGATGCCATGTGAATTAGAGTGCTTCAATGATTTGTAAGGGTCTTTAGTGTTTGAGAATATTGTCATCTTCCCTTTTTCTGCACTTTTTGAGGTACTAATTTTTTACGACCTTTGGAGAAATAGTCTAATCATGATCTGGTTTATAGGTATTTGATATGTGGAAGGCCAGAAAATTGTCTCGTGTTACTGAGTTCAACTATGAGACGATAATACTGTTGTTATGTGAGGAGGGTCTGATGGATGACGCAGTTTCAGCATTTCAAGAAATGAAAAATAACAATCTGAGAGCTTCTGTAGAAATTCACAACAGAATAGTCCATGGATATGCCAACAGAGGGAACTTTGATGATGCATTATTGTTTCTTGACAAAATGAGAGAAAATGACTTGGGCCCTGATAACAAGACCTATAATGGGCTAATCCGAGCATATGGAAAATATAAAATGTATGATGAGTTGGGAATGTGTGTAAAGCAAATGGAATTAAACAGATGTTCGCCTGACCATGTCACTTATAATTTGCTTATCCGAGAGTTTTCTCGTGCTGGGTTACTTCAACAGATGGAGAGACTGCAGCGAACAATGTTTTCTAGGAGAATGTATTTGCAGCCATCATCTCTGGTATCGATGCTCGACGCATATGCCAACTTTGGTGTTTTAGCTAAGATGGAGAAGGCTTACATAAGGGTTTTGAAGGCGAAAATTCCCCTAAAGGAGGATCTTATCAGAAAATTGGCTGGAACTTATATAGAGAACTACATGTTTTCTAGGCTGGATGATCTGGGACGCCATTATTCTTCAAGTAGTGGTAGCGATCTTCCTTGGTTATTGCGGCTCCTTTCTAATGCTTGTCTTTTGAGTATCAAAGGCATGGACTTGGTTGTCGAGGAAATGGAAGAAGCGGGAGTTCCGTGGAGCATGACACTTGCAAACACTGTTTTTCTGGCCCTTTTAAAGATGAAACATTTTAAGCACTTGAGAACTTTACTCTTGAGGCTGCCAGCCGAAGGATTGAAACCCGATATTGTGACTGTTGGGGTATTATTAGATGCAAACCAAATTGGTTTCGATGGATTTCCAATTTTAGATGCATGGAGAAGGCTGGGATTCCTCTACAGGGATGTGGAGATGGAAACTGACCCTCTGGTTCTCACTGCATTTGGTAAAGGGCATTTCTTGAGAAGTTGTGAAGATGTCTATTACTCCTTTGAACTTGAAAACAGAGCAAAGATTAGGTGGACCTACAACACTCTTATTGATTCGGTATCAGGGCTATGGAAGGCAGACTCTTTTAAAACCAGTAAATGCAGTGTGAAGTCATAATGTCCCTTCAAGGTTGATCTATGAAAATTTTTGTACAGAGAGATTTTGTAAGAGACAGAATTCTTTTGCTTGAAACAGAGGATTCTGGAAAAGTGCTTCCAGGAGCCGCTTCAGAAAATTGATTACAAATTGCTTTATTCATGATCAAGATAATCAACCACGAGGCTCCGAAAATTGGGTGTCTTCAACATTTAATACGCTAAAATTGGAAAGCAGCGCAATCTACCTGAGTTATCATGGACATTAGGAAGGCAAAAATTTATGGATTGGCAGAAGTTGTATCTGTTCAATTCCACAGTGCTGATTAAATCCATTTGGAAGGACACTCGAGGGGAAAAAAAAATGGTATGTCACTTTTCTGAATATTATAACTCCCTTAATCTTTTACATGTCTAGAGATTCAAAGCATGATTAGCTCTTCTTTGCATGTTGGTTTGGGTAGGAAATCTACCGGATAATACCTCGTTGAAGGCATTTTTCTTTTATCTCTATTGGGAGAACCAGCAACTGAAGTAGCTCTTTGCAGTACTAACTACTTTCTGAAAAGTCCTCTATAGCTGTGGCTATATAAGAAATTAAACACCAGGTAGGTGCCCCACATTATCCCAATTCAGCCACTCTTCCTCAAGATAATTACAATTAGAATCCTAACTCTAATTTGAAATTCCAAAATTCATTTTTAAACAATATTTAATTGGAAGAAGGATGGTCGGTACAGTGAGATTGTGGAATTAATCATGCCTTTATGCATATCGTTGAAGCTGGGTCACTTTCGGCTGGCTATCTTAGTCTTGAAAAAATTGGTGGTACCCACTATGTTAACATCCTAATAGCCAATATTACACTTTTTTCTTGGGTTTAAAAAGGGACATGTTCTAAGAAATATGCACTATAGTGAACTATGGCAAGCATTAATAAACTTCACAGATCTGGAAAACTATGACAACTCTACAATTTACATATGTTTTTTGAAAAGCGTTACTCCCTTTTCTTTTATAATGTATTTAGTAACATAATCACGCACAGCAGTCTCATGGATTATGGATATCAAACTTTGTTTTTCATCTATATGGCAGTTGATTTATTCTAGCTAAAAAGAAAGAGAGAAAAGCACCAAATTGAAATTTCCCATATACAAGGCGGGTAATAAGTAACATTTATTGTCAATCCCTATTTTTGATGGCTTATTTATCACATCGACACATCCTATAAAATGGTCAAAGGACAGCCAACATGCATACTTTGCATGTGAATTTACCATTATGTCAATGTTTTAAGAGCAATGCTGAAAAAAATGTCGAAGTAGCACATAACTAAATAATACCATATTGGATGAATTCTCAATGTCTATAGCCAATCATAATCTAGATGCATATCCTTTGTGCATAAAGATAGAATCATTTCTAACTCTTGCTAGCAAGGATAATATTAGTATATAGATGGACTCGTAAATGGTGTAACTGGGTTTGATGTAAAGGTGCATTCCAATAGTCAAATTGATTATGAATTAGAGAAATTTAAGGTAGAAAATTAATTTAGTAGCCCTAGAAAGCCCAATCATCTAGCTTGACTATATGGAATGAAAAATCTGAAAACATGCAAGAGAACCATATCCCATACTGACTAGGACATCTAATATACAAACTAGCTTATTTGGGACTTCTCCACAGAAACTAGCTTGGGTTAAGTCATTACCAACTCTCCCTCAGGCAGTGGCGAAGCAATGAGGAAGCGATGCCAACATTAAGCATACATAATTTCGGGCAGAAAGGAACAATCTGTATCATCATAGCTTGAGGTTTTAGACGATTTGTGGAATCTAGCTATAGCATATCTTATGGTGTTCGGGTGTACTTCTTTGCCATTGAGAAGTAATAACTCATCACTAGACCTCTTAACATACCTTTTCTACTCTTGGCCATTCTGGACAATTGCATTTTTTGGAAATAAGTGATATGCTGCATATTGTTTCTAAACCATTAATTTTGAGAAACAAGAGAGTTGAAGGCATTTTCTGTGGTTAATCTTTGAGATATGAATTGCTCCCCTTAAATTGTTTGTTGAACTCAGAAAGGTGGTAGCAGAAAATTTTCTTGGACATATGGAAATTATTAAATAAAGTGTAATGTGTAAATGTTATGGTTGAAAATCTGATGCTATAATTGTTATGAGATTGATGTACAGTCAGACCATTTTCAAATACTAAGCACGATTACATAGAGTTGCTTTCTAATTAAGGCTTGCCACGACGGTTCTCTTGATAAGTTAATATCCGTCACAAACAGTCAACAGTTCCACTACTTACATTTAGCTTACTTTCTGTTTTGCAGTGCCTTAGCATCTGAGGTGGATGAGATTAAAAAGAGGCACATTCTGATGTGTGAAGCTATACTGGGTAAGCAAGAAGTTGTTACTCTGGTTCTGGGGAACCCCTGCCTAGCTCTATTGGATACAACTCTGGGGTTGATAACCTTTTCTAACCATAGAAGTACATAGACTGTTTCCCTCTCATGAGTACCAATGTCCTTTCCAAATACATCATTAGTTTCCAGGCTCCACTAATAAGGATGGTGAGCTGCAATCTCTATGCTTGTCAAATCGATTTGATTAAAATTGAATGATTTTTCATTTGAGAAACCTCTAAACAATAAACCTTTTTTGGCCAATAGATTACACCACTTGTTTGAGACATTTGTTTATCTTGCATATCCTCCCTTGTGTAGGTATACCAGTTATGGCCACCCGGAATAAGTTTATTAGCTGCTCTATCGAATTTACTAGATAACTGGCAAGTGGAACAAATAGCCAAGTTTCACGAAGATTCTTACGTAAGTATCTTTAAGATATGATGGTTTTTCATTGGTTACTCATGTCTCATGCTTTATGATAGCTTGACACATATTATTTTTTGTAAATAAATAAGTGCATTGGAAGTCCTAAAACTTGATGCGAAAATGCAATTAAGTTTTAAAACTTTCAAAAAGTGCAATCAAGTATTAAAACTTGTCAAATTGGTGTAACTAAAATCTTCATTAATTCCGTCTAATTTGTCTAACGGAAAATGCTAACGTCGCTTTTTATCTTACTTTCTTAAGATATGTAGCGCCGATGTGGCACCCACTAAGCGTGACATCACCTTCTTCTGTTAGCCAAATTGGGTTGAGTTAATAGAGGGACTTGATTACATCAATTTGATAAGTTTTAGAACTTAATTGCACTTTTTTGATAGTTTTAGCACTCAATTTTACTTTCGTAATTAGTTTCAGGACTTTTGGTACACTTATATCTTCTTGGAATGGAAATTTCATATAATTACCAAATGCCTTAAAATACTCAAAAACTGTTCCTGATAACAGAAATAGAAAAAAGTGTTTCTGAAAAGAAACTTTTCCCGGGAATAGAAACGTTACCAAACGCAGCCTAATTATCTGTAGAAGTTGATAAAATTGCTAAATTGCAGTCGCTTGATCAGTGCTCAATTTTCAACAGAAAGCACAAATCAAAGAAAAAGAATCAGGAAGCAAATATCCAAAGTAGATTTACTTGCCCTTGTGGGAGAAAGAATTCTTGCAATGTCCTAATACGGCTTCATCTTCTAATGTCAATGCATATCTGAAGAAAAATCATGGCCATGCTCTCTGGATACAATAGAATATCTTTTTACCACACTTGGAAGAGAGTTTTCACTATATTCCCTGAGAAATAAGAAAATCTGTACAATTCAAAATTTTATTATCCCTGCAGAGCGAGAACATTTTGTGTCTATTAAATCATTGACATGCCAAATCCAATTTAATGTCTACATAATTTGTATCTCTTCAGATGTGGGGTCCATGATTGATGAGTTTTGTTAGGGGAATATTAAGTCCTAGCATTAGAAAGGCGCCTTCAATCCATGTGCAATAAATATGCTTTTGTATTTAATAGGTTCCAAATGCAGGTGCTTGTAATTCATTAGACATGTAGAGACGATTCTTTTTTTTTCTTTTTTTTTTTTTTTAACCATTTCGAGGATTGCTTGGGCGTGCCTTGTTTTGTTTGATTAAATTGGGTAAGATTTTGTGCAAATCATTCTTCTGATTTTTGTTCTATGTAAATCTTTCTTGCTAGTTGTATCATCACATTTGTACCTGTGTTTGTTATCTCCATATCTTTACCAGTTAGTCCTTATCTTTTCTCTAAAATCCATTTGTTGTTTCATGCAATGTTTTCAGGATTGTTTCTGGTTTTAATTGAAATTTTGGACATACATGATCGAGAAGTTAAGAAATATGCTTGATGTAGAGAGTGTGTCTTCTGTTCAGATGGTCTGTTTGCATGGATTACGTAAGATGATTTGTTGTGTCCAGTGAAAAGGAGAAAATCCGTCAAGAGTTCTATGGAAGATTGCAAGAGAGGGCCTTCACTAGGCGCAAATGATTTCGGTCTCAGAATGGTCGCTACTGGATGGCAACTATTAGCAAGCAACCTTCGAGTATGTCTTAAGGTGTTATTGGCATCTGAAAAGGTAATTTGGTCTTTTAACAGATTCCTCTAATTTGCTCTCATCAGTGGTTTCAGGAACATGCACCTCGTTCAACACCTTCGAAAGTGCATTCTTATGTTTCTCGAGGATCGAAATAAGTCCAATAAGGAAATACGCGCAGTCATCTTTCTCCGTTGACCCACCACACCCGTGCTGATTGCGAAGCGTATGATTGCCAAGGAGATCCCACGTGAGAGTCCCCTGATGTTCGTTGGCTTGGACCCTTCAAACACTTGTGATTTCCATATGGGAGAAAAGCGCCATACCACTGACAATTGTCTGGTACTGACAACCAAAGTTCAAGACCTCATGGATAATGGAGTGCTTTCGTTGTGCAACAGAATTTCCTCCCTAATCGCGCTGGGTGGGGTGAATCCCATATTGGGAGAGGTGTAACATGTTCCAAAGGTGTTTAAGATTGACTTTGATGTGGTGAATGGTATACAGATTCAACTGGGGCACTACCCAAGCAGGGACAAGCTCTCATTAGACATATCCAAAGGATGACTCCATTTGGCATTAATAGATGCATTGATGAGAAGGAGATAGTTGCTACCATGAATCCCGTTGTAAATGATTTGTCGACAAAAGACTCCTTTACATGGGGGGCAGAGGTAGAGAATGCAAGGCCACTAGTCATTGACCTCCTATCTGAAGAATCCTCTAGTATGGAGATGGAAGGAAGTAGAATGAAGCCGGTGGTCATCAAGCGGTCGCCTTTAGACAATGATTAGATGATTATCATGGAATTATCACTCCCTAGTGTTATGGAACTGAAGATGTGGATGCCGTGACTTAATCAGGATGATGTTACGCAATTGCCGAAGTTGTGGAGAAGAGGCCCACAAGCAAAGATGCAATACCCACGAAATTTTTTCTCATTGGACTTAATTCATTTCTCAGAGGAACATGAGAATGCACTTTTGAAGGTGTTGAATGAGGTGCATGTTCCCGACTCAATCGGCGAGAGTAAATTAGAGGAACTTGTTAAAAGAAAATCGCCTTTGATGAGTGTGGCGACAGCTATGCATAGGCTTTGTGTATTGGATCTGATCTGTGGCGTCTCAAGTTTGGTTTGGCGGGTCGGTTAAGCCAGGTCAATAGAGATGGATTGAGTCTAGTAGTCGATTAAGCTTGCTGCAAAGCCTGGCATGCATCGTTCGTTATTGGCAAACGAGTGAGTTTCCTTGGTGTACTGGACTTGGAAAAACTGTCGCATATCTTTTGTCATGTAATAAATGCATCTGATCTCTTGTTAGAAAGGAAAAGAAAACTTTGTAAGTTATCTATGCTTTCCCTCCATTCTCTCTCCAGGCCAAACTCGAAGGTTCTATGTTATTCTAACGTGTAAACTTAAGACAACCCTACTTGTAGAGTGGCATTTTCCAAATAAATAATGATTAGTTACTTAAGAGTTGATCATTTAAAAACAATCAAACAAAGGTCGGCAAGTATATCAAATAAGAGTGGATGACAAAAAATTAGTCAGTAACTTGATCGGAAAGAAGCATTGGTACGTCATTTAAATTAAGATTGGTAATTAGACATAGAAGATGGTAAAATTGACAACTTTGGTATATTGCACAAATAATTGTTGTTAGGTTATTATAAAAGTTGGTAACTTTACAAAATACATTGTTATAAAAGCTGGTAACTTAGAGACAATCAGATACATTTTAAAATTTAATAAAAGGGTCATTAAATTACTGACAAATCATCGAAATAATTTTTTTGCTTACTCTTTCGGATAACAAAATATTGGAAACTGACCGACTTTTTCAGAAGTTCATGTAGATACCTAACTTTTTTTTTTTTGGTCGAAAATGTAGATACCTAACTTGATACTAAGGTTTTGACCCAGATTTGATCGAGTAGTTTACTTCGTCAAAAGTTCAATCGAGAAGTACAATTGAATTCTGCTCGTCAGGAGCTTCCTATTATTTGTTGATGTTTCGTGCCACTTTTTCGATTTCGCACCACTTTTTTTTTTCTTATTTGAATATTTTAATAGATTGGTAATTTCAATTGAAGAGTTAAATATATTTCTACTTTGGAACGAAAAAAAATCAAACACTTTTTTATATTATTTTATTATGAATATTTCGGGCAAGGTCGGCCCATTCAAATTATTTTTGTGAAAGCAGAGAAATATTCCACTAGCTATTTTTGCGGAGGTTTGACGATTGACATTTTAATTTTGTGATGCGTGATTTTTTTCTTTGAATGTTTTTAATTATTTTAACTTATCTTCACACTTTTGACATAATAAATATATTCGAATTAAATAAATATACCTAATCAAGTGTCTAGTGACTAGCGAAGCGGGACATGTCTACTCAATACTCGTATAGAATGAACTCGAAGATGTATTTTATGAAGTTGAGCAAGGCTACCTAGCTAGAAGGACTATTGGCCAAGCCTAATTGAGCTCGAGGAAACCTGGTTTGGCTCGTGAACATATTACATGTATTTTTGTTGATAGGTAGGCTCAAACGACAAGTCAAGTCAATTTGATAACCCGACTCAACCTGATCTTCCCATTGATCTCTAATATTTCATAAGTAAGTAGCGAATAAGTTAAGTTGAATATTTACGCAAGTCAACTAATATATAATTAATAATGAATTATAATTGATATAGGAGTACAACACATATAAATACAAATTTGATAATTATCTTTTTTTATTTTTGCTTGGTATTGTCAAATTTGTCACTCATCTGCCTTCCCTTTTTAGGACTGATTTTGAGAATCGCATGCAAGACCGGCCTAGCAAATCGGAATTAAGGACAATCCGTGTTCTTCCATCTTATCGTGTTGAAATAGGGGCATAACACAAGTATGTTCAACTTGAAAATGACACGGCTCAACAGGCATGATTATCGGACATGTCTAGTGTCTACATGATACGGACGTTATCTTAATTACAGATGCTTATATACTACCGTGCCATAAACACATTTATACGACGATTAATCCCATGTTAATACCTTTAACATGTTTCTAAGTAATATGAGCAATTTCTCTTCACATTAATCTAAGACATGCTATCGACTTAATTTTTCCTTATGCGCAACGATTCATGTATCCACAGATATGCCTTTATCTCATTTTTATTACACGGACGTTATATTCCCATAGACTAGAGGAGAGAAAAGTCGTACCGAACGCATTTACGCACATGCATAGTCATGTCATATCATGCGAAAAGACAAAAATCCCTTGATGCCGGATTTAGTTGGTCTTATCGCGTCCAATGCGGACAGATCGGGACGAGGATCACGGGCCCAAAATTGGAATTGGATTCTCTTGCAAGATCGCGCAGGTCTATATTTCGGGATAAAATGTGATCCAACCTAACCAAAGTTGAAATTGAAATCGAAATCGAAATCGGAACATCCCCCCTCACCAACCTTTGTCCCCCTCCCCGCGCCGTACTTTTCTCGCGCACACGCGTCGTCACGCTGTAGCCCCGGGGCCGCGATCCCCTGCGCCCGCGCCCACCGTGTGCCCGCTCCCCCGCCCCGCCGCACCGTCGATGCGCCCCACCCGGGGGTCTCCAGAACGTTCGAGGGCCGCACGTGTCGAGCATCCGGCGCGGGCTTGCGGGGCCCACCGGGCGGGGGCGGTGGCGCGGGGCAGGGGATCGGGGCCGCGACATTTAACGCGTGTTCATAGGGGAGGCGCTTTTTAAGAGAGAGAGAGAAAAGAGGAGGATTCTCCGAATTCCCGAATTTTCCTTCTTAAATACGAGAAAGAAGAGAGAGGATTTTCGCGAGAAACCTCGTGACGTTTTTGCCTTCCTCCGCGTTCTTTTTTTTTTTTTTTCCCGAGAAAATCCGAAGCTCCTCCTCGATCGAGGGCAAACTCTGCCCCGCCCCCGGGCCGCGGCGGCGATCGGTGATCCGAGGAGAGGGAGGGCCGTGGCCGCGCCGCTCCGTCGAGAATGCTGTCGCTGCAGAGCGATCCGCGGCTGCACCAGCAGCCGCAGCCGCAGCCGCAGCCGCTGCCGCACCCGCACCAGCAGAAGCAGGAGCAGCAGCAGCTCCAATTGGCCGCGTTCGGCAATGACGCCTTGCCTCTCAAGCCCGATGCTGTCTCCTCTTCCCTGTCGAGCCTCAGGATCTCGCAGCCCCTGGACTCTCGCGAAGGTTCTCGATTTCTATCTCTCTCTCTCTCTCTCTCTTCGGGTTCTTTTGGGGGATTCGTCTTTGTTTTGGGGCGTTACTCTCCTTGCTCTCGGTGCGTTTTTAGGGTTTGGGATCGGAATTCTGTGCTCGATTTTTTGGAGATTCTTTTATGCGGGTTGCGCTATAGCCTCTTTTTTTCGTATTTATCCTGAAAGGTTCCACCTTTTCTCCCCCGCGACAGCATGTCGATCAGCTTGGATCGTCATGCGTGCGCTGATGTTGTGCTGTTTTTACGGTGATCATGCTTTGCCTTGTTCGATCTTTCGATTGCCACTGTTTTTTTTTTTTTTTTTAAACCTGCTTGTCATGATTACTTGACGATCGCGAGGAAGAGTCGGAGGTCGGAATACGGTGCTGATACCTTTGTCCTTCTTTTTAAATCGTTTCGAGTGATCCCTGGGCATGATGTCTTTTTGCTGCTTATTTAATTCTGGTTATCAATTCGAGCCTAGCTTGCGCTATTTCCATCGTTAACTTTGATAATGAGATCTCTGGTCATTGAGCGGATGTTCCTTTTCATTTCTTTGATTGGGGAATCTACTCACTTGTGCTCCAAGGCTTCATAAGTTAGAATAAGGATCTGCAAGATGACTCGGAGATGACTCGGTTTGGTTTCGGTGATTATATGACTTGGGACATGTATAAGGTCCAAGGCTGCGTGTAAGTGTTGACGTAGGAACCGGAAGTGTATATCAAGTGATACGCATTATCTTTCTGAAATCTGTTTCTTCGGTAGTCTTAAACTGTAGAAGGAGAATTCTGAGAAGATATCCAATCATTTGAGTTGATTTGTTTATAAAAAAAAAAAAAGAAAAAGAAAAAGCAGGTAAGCTATTGATTCACTGCTTGCGAAATCAACTCTTGCAAAGTATTTTACATCTTCAAGTTAATATATGCTGTAATTAGAACTATCCAGCAGTGTTGTTACCACTCGCGGCTAAAGAGACTTCTGATCTTGTTGGGCGTAGAGAAGATAGGCTGCACTATTGTACGAAAATTGTGTTTTAAGGTTTTCCCATGGTTGTTTAGAATTTCTGCTTCGCAGGTATCTTGAGTAGCGATGCACGCAACTGCCTGGCATAAAATGATAAGTTTTGAGGGCTTTCAATTCGTGTCCTTTATTCGTTCTCTCACCTTTTTTTTTGCTCATGAGGTTGAAAAAGGAAGCTCCATGTAAAAGTTATGTTTTCTGGGTTCTTATATGGTAATTGAACCTCAGAATTTCTATTAATCTTGCCAAATGGGGGCACTGTACTGAGTTCAAACTTCCAAAGAAAGAACCTTAGTATGTTTTTACTTTTTAATAGTGAGACTGTTGTTTTTCATCAAGGCGTGTTTGGTTTTCGTGTTTGTATGATGTGGGCCTTATCTTTTTTTTTTTTTTAATGAATGTTGCTGCATTTTGTGCAAATTGTTTCCAAGCTTCCCTGTGGCTCTTTTGATGAATGAGTTAACATTTTGAATTGTGTCATTTATCTGTAGCAAATGAAGACATTCTGATAGCCCTTGCCCATCAGAAATATAAAGCTGGAAGCTATAAGCAGGCACTAGAGCACAGCCAGGCTGTTTATGAGAGAAACCCACGACGGACTGATAACCTTCTTCTGCTCGGTGCAATATATTATCAGGTTGTTTCCAGAGTTCCAAGTTTATTTTGATTTGATGATGAGATGACATTAGGTTGATGGACCTGATTTGGTGACTTGGTTCGAGTGTTGTAGCTGCATGATTTAGATATGTGCATAGCCAAGAATGAGGAAGCACTTCAGATTGATCCGCATTTTGCTGAGTGCTATGGAAATATGGCAAATGCATGGAAGGTAATGGAACAATAGCTTCGACAGTGCTAGGTACAGCTTTTAAGCTGGTTGGTTTATGTGGGTTTAGTTTGTGATGGTCTTTCCTCCATGTTTTCTTCCTCAGGAGAAGGGAAACATTGATGCTGCGATTCGTTACTACTTAATTGCTATCGAGGTGTGTATTCTGCTCGAAAGATTTCTTCTGACTAATGGGGTTCTTCTATTTTGACATAAGAAAAATTTTCTTCTTATCATGTTCTTCCTATATTGAGTTTGAGATGTAGACTTGAATGTCCAGAAACACCAATAGATCGTTAAAATACTTAGTTATTTCCCAACTTGTTTGGACGATTTCTTCATAGTAAAAAGTATGGCCAAGAGGCATCTGAGATCTATTATTACTTTCCGGTATGGAGCGTCTAACCTTTGGTTTGGCGACTGTGCTAATTAGTGCTATAGATTTTAACAATTGTAAACGTATGACCAAGGGCCATGCCCCTTCTATAAGGCATTCTAAGTTTCATAATTTGTCTCGATGAATGATTCATTGGATTGATGATCTAATCTTAATTTGTCAAATAACATTTGCAGATTCGACCCAATTTTGCTGATGCTTGGTCGAATTTAGGGAGTGCATACATGCGAAAAGGAAGATATAATGAGGCTGGCCAGTGTTGTCGGCAGGCTTTGGCACTTAATCCACGCTTGGTATTATTACACTCTAATTGAGAAGCATATATTGGAATTTCCAGATGTTTTTAACTTTCCCTTTGCCTGTTTTTGCAGGTTGATGCTCAAAGTAATCTTGGAAATTTGATGAAAGCTCAGGGTTTAGTGCAAGAGGTGACATGACTTACGACTTTAATAGCTTCTGTGATTTGCCTGTTCATGTGTTTTCTGGTTGTATTTTATTTGCCCATTCTTTCAATGGAGGTGGGAATGACGTTGGGACACTGATGCTTCTTAGAATTGGGAGTGACATTCAATGGAGTAGTTGCATGGATTGAATTTCTTATTGCTGTAGGAAACTGTACAAATGTGAAAATTATAGGTATATAATTACTAATAATGGGGGAATAGTTCAGTTATTTCTTTTACTCAGTGTATCTTGGGGGAAGATATTGTGTATTTAATTCTCACTGAATGGTTGAGGAGATGTATTGTTTATTAAATCGTTTGTGCAGTTTTAGGCATACAACCAAATTTTAGAATAGCTTGGTGAAATAGGAAAATATTTTCTTCATATGCTATGTTTAGTTGTTTCTGAGTAGTTCAGGAAGCATGCGTTGGTTATTGAATCTCGACTTCTGCATTTTCTGAGTATTTTTTTTCACTTTTTAGGCCTACAATTGTTACCTTGAGGCCATCCGCATACAACCAAATTTTGCAATCGCATGGTCAAATCTTGCTGGCCTTTTCATGGAGGCAGGGGATCTTAACAAGGCACTTCAGTATTATAAGGTTAGTAATCTGGTTGAATTTATTTCTCTTCATCTAAATTACATGCATTTTGCATTAGGAGTCCTTGAGTGTGCATTTGTATTTGTCAGGTGATGGCCTCTAGTTAGATTTATTGTTTAATCAGTGACCAAGAAATGATCCAGTTGACTGGCTATGTACAAAAGTGACTTTCTGGAATGTTGTTGATGTTTGCTTCTCATTGTGATCAGGAGCGTTCTCATTGTGGTTCCTTTCTTTAACTGATTTAAAATCATAACCTTTATTTACAGGAAGCAGTGAAACTCAGACCAACATTTTCAGATGCCTACCTGAACCTTGGAAACGTCTATAAGGTAAGCTATCAATATTGTGCTAGTGAGGTGGGGTAGCTGCAAAAGCCAGGACGAGTGTCTGGTGAAAAACAAGATCTTTCTTTTGCCTTTCCAGGCCTTGGGAATGCCTCAAGAGGCTATTATATGTTATCAGCGTGCTCTGCAGTCTCGACCGGATTATGCTATGGCATATGGTGAGTTTTTGCTTTGCTTATTTCCCTCATGTTCGTGTAAATATTGGCGGAAAATATGGAAGTGAGACATCTTGCTGAAGTTAATTTCTTCGAGAGTGACCTCTCTAGTATTAACACTCGAGTAAAAAAAGTCAACTAGTCAGGATACTGGAAAGCGCATGGCCTATGCTATTAAATTTGGGGGTATCGGTGATTTTTCCACATGTTAATAAGCTTTTCATGAACTGAATTAGATATGTACGCATTTGAAACTATATTCATTAAATTGAATGGAACTTATTGATCTGTCAAATTTGATGGCGCAGGTAACTTGGCCAGTATTCATTATGAACAAGGTCAACTTGATTTGGCCATTCTCAATTATAAGCGAGCAATTGCTTTTGACTCGGGTTTCTTGGAGGCATACAATAATTTGGTTTGTCATCTCTTCTCCGCGTTACTTTCAGATATGTAGGGTTTATCCTTGTGGTTACCCTTTTTTTCAATTAATGCTTCTTTTTGCATGATTAGGGTAATGCTTTAAAAGATTCTGGGAAGGTTGAGGATGCCATTAATTGCTATCAAGTAAGTTTTGAGAGTTTTTCCATTGGTTCCATATTTTTGTATGTTTAACCGTATCTGATCTCTTTATTCTTCTCTGTGAAGCACTGCCTTTCTTTGCAACCTAACCATCCTCAAGCGCTGACAAATCTGGGGAATATATACATGGAATGGTACTTCCATCACATTGATCATTTCTCCACTTGCCACTTGTTATTACCTATTGTCAACGTACTAGTTGGAACCTGTACTCATTGAGAAGTTGATTTTGTAGGAACATGTTAAGTGTAGCTGCATCCTTTTATAAGGCTACCCTTACTGTGACGATGGGACTTTCTGCTCCTTTTAACAACTTGGCAATAATATATAAGCAGCAGGTCTCTCTCTCTCTCTCTCTCTCTCTCTCTCTCTCTCTCTCTCAGCGCGCGCACTTACATCAAGGTCAAGGACATGATCTTTTTCAAAGGAAAGTGGTCTAATTTGTCTTTTATTGTCCTCCATCACAGGGTAACTATGCTGATGCAATCACATGCTACAACGAAGTTCTGAGAATTGATCCTATGGCAGCTGATGGGCTTGTCAACCGAGGTAACACATACAAGGAGATTGGAAGGGTTAGTGAAGCCATTCAAGACTATATTCGTGCAATTAACATCAGACCCACAATGGCTGAGGCTCATGCAAATCTAGCATCAGCTTATAAGGACAGGTTTAGTATTTTGCGTACTTATGATGTCATTGAGATGCTTCTATCGCTATTTAAAGATTCTTATGGGTTTGCTGGGATTCAGTGGACATGTTGAACCAGCTATAAAAAGCTACAAGCAAGCACTAGCCCTTCGTCCTGATTTTCCAGAAGCCACTTGCAATCTTCTGCATACTTTGCAGGTATTTAAGAACTCTACTCTCCTCCCATTTTGGCCCTTGGTTTTGTATATAGCAGGCGTGGCCAAAGTGAGACAAAAAATCTACACCTGGGGAACAGTAGCACTTGCACCTGTCAATGGGGAAACTTTCATCTCTTTATTTGTGAATTGGTTAACTTTTATTCTTCCAATTTCTGACAAATAGGACTAGTAAAAGATAAGTTGGCGTTGATGTGATGGTCTGTAAGATGATTGAAGTGTTATAATCTCTTTTGCAACTGGATGATCTTGTGTGATCTCTTCAATTTGATAGTGTCCATGGCCGAACTATCAGAACTTTTATAGGAATGAGCTATCCTGCAGTGATGAAAGATTGCGTGCTACTGTTCAAGTTTATGAGATGTGGTCAGGAGGTTATTTATTCAATCATTGTGATTGGTTTTGTATGCTTTTACATCATTGATAATTGCCTGAGGAATGCAGTTTGGGCTTTAAGTATTTTCTGTGAGATTGTATTTGAGGTATTAAATGAAAATTCAATCTGAGTGCAATCTGAGGAGTAGACATGTAATATTGAGATATTGTGGAGATAGTATGTAATCAGGTACATTTTTAGTTCCTGAGGAAGCTCAATTCTACCTTTTGTTAGAAATCTTCATGTTTAATGAAGTTAGCTTTGAAAGTCAATATCTCTTTAAGGATTGTCAAGTTGAGTTTATGAGTATAGGCAACCTTATGCATTTAATTGTTATTGGTTTCATGTTAAATGCTTACATCTTTTTTTTTTTTATTGGTTGATTTGACCATTTTTTTTAGTGCGTCTGCGACTGGGAAGATCGTGAGAAAAAGTTTTCTGAAGTGGAAGGAATACTCAGGAGACAGATTAAGGTAAATTATCTTTTGTCATAAGTAAATATTCTATATTGCCTTTGTGAAGAATACATGCATCTAAACTTATAATTGTCCTCATATTTCTTGCAGATGTCAGTGATTCCAAGTGTACAGCCTTTTCATGCGATAGCCTATCCCATTGATTCGATGCTTGCACTTGAAATCAGGTGAGTTATGCTGCCTTTTCTTTTGCAGTGAATAACAAAGTGCTGCAGCAGTCATTTTCATGATTCTCTTTTTTGCAGTCGCAAGTACGCCGCGTACAGTGCTCTTGTTGCATCCCGTTACTCGCTTCCTCCTTTCAACTCTCCTGCCCAATATCCTGTCAAGAGTGATGGTGGGAGTGGACGTCTAAGGGTTGGGTAAGGCCCCCTCCCCCCCCCCCCCCTGCCCCTTCTTTCAGTCTATTCTGCTCATGCGCACATTGCCGTAATCAATCATTCTGTTCATGTGGTTGTCACTGACACATCTCATCCTTGATTTTCAGTTACGTGAGCAGTGATTTTGGCAATCATCCCTTGTCTCACCTCATGGGCTCGGTGTTTGGCATGCATGACAGAGAAAACATTGAGGTATGTTGGATTTGAAACTATAGCTTGGTTTCACATAGATATGTCAATCTAATAATCGGTTATATTGCAGGTCTTCTGCTATGCGTTGAGTGCCAATGATGGAACTGAATGGAGACTTCGGACACAGTCAGAAGCAGAGCACTTCATTGATGTTTCTTCCATGACTTCTGACATGATTGCGAGGCTAATTAATGACCATAAAATTCAGATTCTTGTCAATTTAAATGGCTACACAAAGGTATGGTGCTTGTGTGTGTGATTTGCTGATTTAGTGTCAGTATTTCAGTACGTCATATGTAATTGAGACCCATCTTTATAGGTATCACCAATAAACATCTAACAAGCTGTATAATTTGGACCTTCTCAATCTTAAATAAAATATTTGATACAAAAGGCTGCTATTTTCCTGAAAAATCCTAGTTTTTTTCCAATCTGTGCATGATTTTTGTTTTCACCCTTCAGTAATTGATATTTCTTGCCCATCAAAGGTCATAATAAACCCCTTTCTATTCCATTGATTATGCAGGGGGCAAGAAATGAAATATTTGCCATGCAACCTGCTCCTATACAAATATCGTACATGGGATTTCCTGGAACAACAGGAGCGTCTTATATACATTATTTGGTCACAGATGAGGTTGGCAATTTCATTCGTATTTTAGTATTTCCAGTCTCTGTCACCTGGAGCTACAACTTGTTACTTGACTTCCAAAATCTTCAATTGCAGTTTGTGTCACCTTTTCATCTTTCGCACATCTACTCTGAGAAGCTTGCCCATCTTCCTCATTGTTACTTCGTCAATGATTATAAGCAGGTCAGTCATCTTTACTTTGTCTCATCTTCTTTTGGCAAACTATCGATGGAGTGTGTTTTAACAGCTTCCTTTTATTACAATCATTATCAGAAAAACCGAGAAGTACTGGACACCAGTTGCCACCCAAAAAGATCAGATTATGGATTACCTGAGGACAAATTCATATTTGCTTGTTTCAATCAGCTTTACAAGATGGATCCTGATATTGTCAACACTTGGTAATACCACTTTGGTTGGTTATCATTTTTTCGGTAGTTTGACATTTGGAGATGTTTTAACTTTTTGATCTCTATTATCATCGAAATAGGTGCAATATTCTCAAGCGTGTGCCCAATAGTGCACTCTGGCTCCTCCGATTCCCTGCAGCAGGCGAAACCAGACTTAGAAATTGTGTGTTTTTCCTCTGACATTGTGCCCTTTGAAAATATCTGTGCAAGTTACATGTTTGATGGATGCTTTCTCGATAGTTAAATTTGGCTACTGGGTGAATATTAATTTTAAAAGTTCTTTTCTCATGGCAGATGCTACTCAAAGGGGTGTGCAACCAGATCAAATTATTTTCACAGATGTTGCCATGAAAAATGAGCATATAAAGCGCAGTGCTTTAGCAGATCTGTTCCTTGACACGTGAGATATCTTTTGTTAGCTTTCTCCCATTCTCAACCAAGAAAAAAACGATATATAGTTTCCATCATCGGACAGATTTTTTAAGCTAAATTCCTTGGCTGTATTCATTTATGCCAACGGTAGAAGGAATTTATTGTGCATTTTGTTGTTATATGGGCAGACCTCTATGTAATGCTCACACAACCGGCACTGATGTTTTATGGGCTGGTCTTCCGATGGTGACGTATCCCCTTGAGAAAATGGCAACAAGAGTCGCAGGTTCATTATGTCTGGCTACTGGAGTTGGGGAGGAGATGATTGTTAATAGGTACTCTCTCTCTCTCTCTCTCTCTCTCTCTCTGTGCGCACGTGTGTTTTGTGGGAACGAGTTATTTCCATGAAGAGGCGAAGGTCTTTTGTCTATGGTTGACTTGCCGTTACTACTATATTTGGTTTGGTTTGGTTGGCATACTTGCTCTCGTGTATGCACCATTGAGTAGCCTATTAGGTAGTTCGACTTTTGACCTCGTCCATGCATGGGAACTTTTGACTCTTCGTGTTTGCACTGCATTTGCAACCTGTAGTTTGGGTGAAAAGTTTGTGTAAATTCTTGGTTCACAAGCATTAAGTGTCATGTTCCCCTATTCCTGCTGCTGATGTATTTCTATTTTTTTTTTCCTTGGGGAAAAAAAAACATCCAATGCGACAGTCTGAAAGAATATGAAGAGAAAGCGGTTTCACTGGCATTGAACGGACCGAAGCTCGAGGATCTTAAAAGTAGACTTAAGGCAGCTCGTCTGACTTGCCCTCTGTTCGACACAACACGATGGGTGAGCTCAAGTTCTCTTTTATTTCTTCATTTTTATGTGCATCTTCCCGGTATGGCACATGTCCATTATCTAGAAATTGGTGAGTAGGTCTTGGCAATTCCCCTGATTTCTATATCTGGTTTCATTGCCATCTGCGTGTCGTGAGCTATTTCGGTTTCAATCGATTGATCTAGTAAAACATCAAAATTCAGGTGAGAAACCTCGAGCGGGCATACTTCAAGATGTGGAATCTCCACTGCTCGGGCCAGCACCCTCAGCCATTCAAAGTAACCGAGAACGATTCGGAGTTCCCATACAATAGGTAGGAATAACAGGGTATAGAGAGCCAGGATGGACGGGAATGTAGATATTAAAAAAAAAAAAAAAAAAAATGGTAAAAAGAGTTGCGAGGTAACATTTCTTGTCGGACTCGCCTTCTCCTTTGTCCGGATACGGGTCGCCTGTTTATGTTGACAAGAATGAGAAACCTCCTTAACATTTGACCTCAAAAACAGTTTTGAGGATCTCAATTATATAATGTAAACGCGAAACCTTCATACGAGCATGGGAGGTATGAAATTTATTGGTCTTCGATGATTAATGCTATGATCAGTGTCGTCTTCTCCACTTGATTCATTTTTGTGTGAGCTTCCGTTCAGCATTGAAGACGAGCTTTTCTTTTCGTGTGTTCGGAGTTAGGCTCAGCCGTAGTGTACACTGCTCATTTTCATTATCCTTTCGTATTGGAAGACTCTTCTGATTCAGTGTTTCATTCACTCATTTAGGGTTCGAAAGAAAATTCGGTAAGAACGAAATCACTGCTAAAACGAGATTGTTTTATTTTTTGTAAAGCTTGTTTCCCTCCGACTTAGTCTACTTCGAGTGTAGTGCCGAATCTGTGCTCTTCCGAGTTTATTAAGCACGTTGTTTCGTTACATGCATTTGGCAATGAAAGCTTAACCTTCGGGGGAGTATTCTTACAGGTCAGAAACTTCCATTGGCGATGAAAGCTTAATCTTCGGGGCAGTATCTTACAGGTCAGAAACTTCCTCTTTGACGGATTCAACCGACGACAAAACCAAACTCCAGTGCGAGTTTGCAACGAAGGACACGGCAATGATATCAGCCAAGGGATATGTCATGACTTACACAGCCAAGAGAGAAATCGTAGGAAAGACCCCAAGTCGGCAGGCCTAAATTATCTCTAACCACCTCTCCAATACACAACACTAACATAGCAGCACTAGATTAACTCTAACCGCCTCTCCAATACACAACGCAAACATAGCAGAAGCAGTCTACCAAACTCGAGTTGTTCCGGGGGATAGTCGGGTTGACTCCGACTCGGCAATAACAACTTCGGTGCTGTTTACTCGGTAAGCAAAAACGTAATCTTCAATATATGCGGCACCAGAAAATTATGTAAGAACCGATGTCGGGAGTAGCATCGAACCGAGAATCCGATGGAGCAAACGTGCTTTCCATTATTTTGATTATTCATACTATGACACGGCTCAAGCTCACCTGTGCATGGAGAGACAAAACTCGACGGAGACGAACCCAAAAAACCCCCAAGAGAAAAAAGAAAGATCGAACTCGTTATTCACTCAATAAAGCCGGATTGGTCACTGATCTCTAACCCTTCCCCTTCAACCCCGAAAGCCATCTCAAAACCCGGACAACCCGGACTTGCTGCTGCTGCCGCCGTCTCCGCCTCTGGATGGCCCGAAGGTGACGAGCTCCTTGGACCGCACCCACGGCCTCACCACCACCACCGACTCGAACGCCTTCCTCGCCCCGCGCTGCATCCCCTCGATCTTCAGGTAGTACTTGATCCCCGCCACCACCTGCCTCTCCGCCCCCACCACCTCCCCGAACACGATCTCCCCATTATCCCCTCCTCCTCCTCCGCCACCGCCCCGCTGCCGGCGCTGCATGCGGTTGTACTCTTTAACCGAGTACCGCCCCAGGTCCTGCACCTCCTGGTTCGACCTCACGTCCGGCACGGCGGTCCTGCCCCCGACCCGGGGGCCGACGTAGCCACCGCTCACGGCGGCGAGCAAGGAGAGGGCGGTGAGGGTAATCAGGAATAATACCGAGGAGGCCATGCGAAGAAGCTGGGTTTTGTTGCTGTTGTTGTTAGATAATGATGTAGTGGTTACGTGAGTTCGCTTTGTATTTATAGAGGGAGGGAGAGTATGGCTGTGGGTGGACACGCAAATTAAGGGAGGAGGCGCAGAGGATGAGACCGACGAGTGCAACACAAGCGGCGTGCCGCGTCTTATACTAGACGACACCTCACCCTCTTGTTCCTGCATGATTTTGCATTGATTGACAAGTCTCTCTCTTTCTGCCCCCTGTGGGGGCGACTGGCGAGCTCGTCCAAAAATGCGTGTTAGAAAGTCCAACTTGAAAACTTAGAGATGATAAGTAATCCGAGACCACATACACTTTATCTCAAAGACCTCTATCTCATATGCGAATCGAATTAGAAATAACACGTGATATGTGACAGATAGAATCGACATGTGCACACGAGATTAATTGAGCCGGAACCTGTCTTCAATATTGCATAAGGTTCTGAGAGACAGCTGTCGATTGTTTCAAAAACTTGACTTGATAGATGGTGAGAGACAACGATAATATAAATAGCATATAAACCCTATCATCAAGCGACGCTAATAGCGTAGAATCTCCATAGCCAATTTTCCATTTTTTATTATGAAATCATAGGGCGAGGATGCCTTTGGTACTATTCTTATTTCACACAATCCGGAAACTTTAGTAATGTTGGCCTGATTTGATTTGAGCAAGAGATGAAAATAAGGTGCCAATATGGAGAAAAAATATCTAAAAAGTTCTAAACCTATCAGTCATAAATAATTTAATTGTGCTAATTGAATCTTAAATCTCTTCATGTTTTGACAATTGAGTATATCTAGCCAATATTGGTTAGAAAATCATTGACGTGGAAGCCAATTGTCTTACATGGTAAGGTTGACACTAAAGTGAACAATTTTTGATAATTTTTTTTTTTGCAACTCTTGTAGCAATCCTCGCCCTAGGCGAGGGCCAAGACCCTCACTTATTGGTCGATGAGGGCCGTGAAGCCCTCACTCAGCCCACCCTTGCTTGTGGGTGGTGATGGCAGGCTGGCAACCCCAACAACTGAAATTTATGAAATATATATATATATATATATAAAGATTAGAAAAGAAAATATAATAAAAAATTCAAAAAAAAATATTATCTAAAAATGTCTACGTCAATGCAGTCGTGTTTCGTTGGATGGTCGACGTCTACGATTTCTGGCCAAATTTGGCCAAGTGGACTCAATTGGTAAAATATAAAAAGATTTAGAATTCAATTGACACATTTAAAGATTGGGTTAATATCCTGAAAAATCCCAAATTGGTACACCTGTGACAAATTTATCCAAAACTATTTTTTGACTACCAAAAACCCCAAACTGATATACCTTTGATAAATTTATCCCGAACTGATATACTTATGACAAATTTACTCTATGTTAGTTTTCATTAAATTTTATTATCAAATTATTAAGTTAAATGACACGTGACGGTTGACTGATATATCAATTTGGCATTTTACACTCCGTTTGTCACAGTTTATAATTTTTGTGATTTTTTTTTATTAATCCAATTTAGCAGAGGGTATATTTGTCACAAATTTATCATTTTAGGATTTTTTGCTGTTGAATAAATTAGTTTGAGGTAATGTACCAGTTTAGGGTTTTTTATGGTCAGTCGGGTAAATTTGTCACAGGTGTATCAATTTGGGGTTTTTCATAGTAAAAAAAATAGTTTGGAGTAAATTTATCACAGGTGTATTAGTTTGGGATTTTTTAGGGCATTAACCCTTAAAGATTTAAGATCGAATTAGCAAAAATGTAATAATTTAATACTTTATGGATAATTTTTCCGGACCTAAGTCGGCTTAGAATAATTTCAGAATTTGTAAGAGGTAGATGTTTTTACGTGAAGTACCGTACCACACCGGTTGTCGAGGCACTCAAAATTGTTGTAAAAATTGTTGTAAATTGTAATTGTATATATATATTCATGACATGTTCATATCAATTTGATCTATCCAAGACTGTGTACTCTCTTGGCCATCCGGATGCAATCGGATCAAATCAGAAAAAAAGATGTCCTCCTCTCAAGAGGTCAGCCCATTTCCTGGGAATGCAATGGCACCTCGTCAATCCTATCCGGGTGCGACTCTTTCGTTATAAAAAAAAAAAAAAAAAATTGATTAGGGACAGGGATGCAGGCACCGAGGTTCCGAGCCTAGTCTTAATGGACCCGTGCACAAGTGTCAAGGAGCGAAGCTTGGGCATCGAGGTCTTGGCTTGGCCTCGACAGACGTGGGCATTGTTATTGGGGTCTCGAGTTTAGCCTCAATGGACTCAATCTCAGATGCAGGGACACGGGCATAGGCATTGAGGACCTGAGTCTAGGCACTGGGGTCAAAAACCCGGCCTTATGCCAGAGGTCGTTTGCCCGGGCGCTATGAGCCTAAGCTCGACTTGATGTACTCATGCTCGGATACTAGGGCACGAACATTGAGATCTTGGGCTCGGACTTGGTGGACCCGAGCTTGGGAGTTGAGCAACAGTACTAGAATCCTAGGCCCAATCATCAATGTTGGTACCTTGAAACAACATCTACGGACCTTGCTTGGCATTGGGGTTCCAAATCCGGCCTCTTTGGACTGAGGATCGGGCTCGATGGATCTTGGTTGACCCGGCCTTGACCTCTAGACTCAAGTTTGCTCTCAAGAGCTCTGGAACAAGCTTTATTAGGGTTATCATGCAAAAACATAAATTTTTTAATCCAAGTATCTAATCATATTTTGAAAAATAATTTTTAATTTTTTAAAAAGGAAATCGTTTTTTTGAACCTAAACATAAATCTTCCGTTAATTAGGAAAACATTTTTTGTTAACTCATTTTCCTAAGCTATCAAAATATAAAAAATGAGAAAAAAAAATCTTCGAAAAATTGTTTTTCACGAAATGTTCGGAGCTAAAGTCAGAATGATTTTTTCAGTTTTCTTAAGATGAAAAAATCCTTCTTGAATTAATAAAATTGACTCATTTCTTATCTATTGCCGGTTGAGCTTGAACTGAATATATCAAGGTTTGATGTGGAATCTGGGAATTGTCACAGTCTCTGCATTCGCGAGAAGAGAGAGACACTGGGTGCATGGCTGATTGGCATGGTGGGATTACGTGTCGGTCTGCGAGAGCACCACCTCAACACGGGGCGTCGTTTGATTCGCCCGCGACGTGATCTCCGCATGAAGGATCGCATCGGAGATGGATTTATGATACGAGTTTTTGTCTGTTTGCAGGACGACATAAATTGCTCATCAATCTCTGACGAATATTTTAACGCCGTGATATTTTTGACGTGGACGTGGTTGCTGAAGATTTTCCGAATCGTTTGCACGAGTAGATATCTGATGGGCGAGCGATGGAACGACAGTAACTTTTTGATTCGAGAGGAGTTATCGAGCGGACAAAGCACAAAGATCAAACGTTCCCATCTGCAGTCGAGCTTCTTCTTCAATCTTTCGAGCTTTTTCGGCATTATTTTTGACCCTATCATTATTTTCATTTCTTATCGATCTTTTTTAGGAAAATCGAGTTTTCTTTCGAACATTGCCATTCTTGTTTCGTTTCCTGCAGTGTCGATGTTACCATACCATATACGAGTGAGATTGGTTTTGTCTCACTAAAATTTCATGTTTTGTTAATCTCAAGATAAGGCAATTGGTTGTGGTGTTGATAAACTTTCAAATCAAGAGTTGCGGGTCATTCTTTCGAATCTCGCAAATTGTCCGTTAAATTACTAGATAAAGAATTCGTGCATCAGCCGAAGGCATAGACTTAATTAGTTGATGAGAATTCGCAGAGTGTTATATAAACCTCCTGATAGCCATGGACTTGCAAAGTGTTATTTTGTGCGACCCTTTTTTGGATCGTTCAAACAAGCAAGTGATGATGGAAATAAAATTCGCGTGGCACGCGATAATTCGGCCATGACTTTTGACGACGGAGTTACGGGGGCGATAACATAAATTCGGGAAAAAGCCGGTTCCGAGCGTTGTGGTATGGTCAAATTGGGCCTTTCTCAGCATTATCTTTGGCCCTTTGGTTATTTTTCAGATCATTTATGACTCTACTTTACTCGAGTTTTCAGATCATTTTTTTTTTTTTAGCATTATTTGTCTCTATCCAAATCTAAGAGTATTTTATTGAGTGAGATTGCGAGTTGTGATTCGTGTTTCTTTATTGCTTCATTGTGTCATATTTCTACAAATCAGTTTTCTCTCGATAGGTTTTGCATTTAGTTAACTCTCGGATTGCGCAATTCAATCAGGGTAGGGCATGGTACTATGGACCTTTTATACAAGAATTTCAGGTCACCCTTTCAAATCCAACTCACCTTTTGAAAACTACTATGGATTGAGAACACATTCACATGCCAAAAGCATAATTTAATTGGCTCATGAGACTTGCAGAATATTCCATGAGTCTCCTAGTAATTGGACCTTTACAATAGGACCCTTGGGTTAAAAGAAAGAATTTCAGTCTCCTCTTAGCTATGAAAACTGAAAATGTAATCTAAAATCAAGTAAGCGGTGAATTAGTTGGAATGTCTCTTAACAGGTGTTCACGGCCAAGCTTTTGCACCTGAATTCAGCCTAATTTAGTTTTATCGTGTTATAGTAATAAGAGTTCATTTGAATCAAAATGACTCTTTTTCGGTAATCCGAGAAAAAAAAAATGAAAACCCAACCATATGGGGGCTCACGGAGCACTTTTTGTGGTCTTGAGTCGGAATCGTAACGACTTTGGCCTGCGTAGTGCAATTTTCACTTTTTTTTTTTTCTATTGAATTTTAAATAAGCAATCCTTAAAACAAAAAAATTATCATGGAAAGAAAGTTAATTCCGCACCTTAACTTTAACAAGTTCGAACTGTAGATTCGAGAGGGGCTGCGAAATAATCAATTGTCTTATTTATATTCCTAAAGCTTTCATTCATATATATATATATATTTTAAAAATAAATATAGCTGTTAAAATTTATGATAATTCTTAAATCCACAACGCTCCAGATCCAAGAAGAAGCAGCTCGCACGCTTATAGTTACAGGGGGCGCTGGCACGTGCGACGTCACCTCATCATCTTCCCCACTGGAACTTCTCCCCCGAATTTCAAAATCGCTCTCCAACGGCTACATCCCATCTCTCTCTCTCTCTCTCTCTCTCTCTCTCTCTCCTCTTCTCTCGCTGCCTTGTCTCCCTCTTCAAACCCTAGCTCTCCACTCTCTCTCTCTCTCTACATCTCTCTCTCTCTCTGCATCTCTCTCTTGCGCTTCGACGATGAAGCACTTCATGTTGCCCAAGGGCGCGGCCGTGTTCAGGGAAGCGCAGACGCCGGCGGCGGCCTACGATTCGCCGCCGCCGAAGGGCAAGTCGTCGTCCAAGAAGCAGAGCCGGTGCAAGGAGAACACCCCGCCGCCGGATCCGAACTCCATGGGCTCCGACAAGAAGGCCTCGCCGGCCGCCGGGGCCGCCGCGGCGTCGGCGTCGGCGAAGGCGAGGTGTCCGCTGCCCCCGCGACCGCCCTCGTCGAATCCGCTGAAGCGGAAGCTCAGCATGGAGACGATCGCGGAGAACGCCCTAGCTGGAGCTTCCGATTCCGGCGTGAAGGTAAATTAGGTCTTTGTAGCTCTGCCGATCTCGCTTCGTTTTTTGTGGTTAACGGCGATTGATTGCCGGAAATGAAGGGAAACTTGGTTAGATAATGTCAAACTCGAACTAGATTTACTATATTTAACCTCTAATTGATTCATTCTTGCATTTCAATGAAGCACTACTTTGCTAAGATATACTTCTGCTGATTTAACATGACGGTCAGGTGGTGGTGAGGATGCGGCCACACAAGAACGATGAAGAAGAGGGAGATATGATAGTGGAAAACGTGTCCAATGACGCTGTTACTATAAATGGTCAAACATTCACATTTGATGCTGTGGCTGACCCAGAGGCATCGCAGGTACTTCTAGATGATCTCAACCAATTTAAGATCCGTCATTACCTGAGAAATGGACTAAAACATCAGTTTGCATCCTGTTATTGCAGCTCGATATTTTTGAGCTCGTAGGCGCCCCTCTCGTCGAAAATTGCTTGGCCGGATTTAATAGTTCCATATTTGCTTATGGCCAGGTACTTGATCTACATTTCTGATCTGTTTGTAATCACATATGATCCTGTTTATGTTACTAACCGTTGCATGTCTGTTGTGGTAGACTGGAAGTGGGAAAACTTACACAATGTGGGGTCCAACACAAGCATTATTGGAAGATAAGTTGTCGAACCAACAAGGCTTAACTCCTCGGATTCTTGAGTGCCTCTTTACCCGTATAAATGAGGTAAAAGTTGCTCCTGTGTGGTACATTTTTTAAGGCACTACCCTTATGCTGAGTGCCATAATAGTGCAAAGTCTTCCTTTTTGTGTGCAGGAACAAATTAAGCATGCTGACAAACAGCTCAAATATCAATGTCGCTGTTCTTTTCTTGAGGTTTTTTTTCCTTTTTTTTTTTTTGAATTAATTTTTCTCAAGTCTCTTATACCACGCGGCATCAGTTTACCATATCTCACTACTCAGCATTTCATATTTGTAGATATACAATGAACAGATAACTGATTTACTGGATCCAAATCAGAGAAATCTTCAGGTATGAATACTGAAATTTAGTATAACCTCTGTAACACTATAATATAAGAAATCCATGTAAAGTCTCACGACTATTTTCCTAACCCAGATAAGAGAAGATGTCAAAACTGGTGTATACGTCGAAAACCTGACCGAGGAAAGGGTGTGCACTATGAAGGATGTGAACCAACTCTTGTTACGGGTATGAATTTAGAATCTTGTTGAGTTAGTACAGATTTTATTATTGGCATTGCATCTAGGAACTTCTATTTTAATATATTTTTAGTCATCTGGGGATAATCCTCATAAAAGTTTCTACGTTATATTATGGTAGGTAATCAAATTTTTATGTGTTACTTGGAATATTGTGATGAACTGTCTTGGTCATTCATTGATCTACATTTACAACATGCCCTTTGGTCTTGCAGTTGCAACAGAATTTAAGTTCATCCAGTCAGCTTGAACACTTGTTTAGTTCATTGTACTAGACGTCCCTTAACTTCCTTTTGGTCCTCTTGATGGCGTGTTGATAATTTTGACATCATGTAGAGTTTAAATCAGTAATGTTGATGGACTATTTTAATGTGTTACTCATTTCTCCATTGGACAGTGATTGTCTTGTTGCCTACTAATATGCCTATATGCACCATTTTGGATTTTGGTGATAGTGTAGAATTTGACTAGCATAAACTGTTCAACATAGAAATGTCTTGATTTCTGAAACCTATGTATCTGACTGGCAAGGACCTATAGACATTCAAATGTCTTGATTATTGAACTCTTATTTTTTTGGGGGAAAGTGGGTAATTAGTTGTGTTATTTATCAGCATAACACCTCTATAACTTATTTCGCCACTAATGTGGAAAATGTACTTGTATACTTAATGAAAGGACTTTAGGTAATTGTGGCCACACCGATTGCTGAAGGGTTTCCTTCAAAATACATCTTTTCACTTTCCACTGAAAATCCCCTTCATTCTAAATTTGAGTGAAAACCGACAAGTGCTAGTAGTTTTGTGTGCTTACGAGAAAGTTGTGGCTCCCTCAAATATCTGGATCGGAATCGGTAATCTAAGGTTGATTCCTGACACCATACCATTAAATTGTGCAACCATACATCACGGCAATAGATTAAAGAAACTGAGTCAGAATTATGAAGAAGTTCAGAAGTTTTCTAAGCTTGCTTGTTTTTTGCAGTTCTGTTTCTGTGTCTTTTTCTACACAAAATAAATTAAAAGAAGTTTCCAAGTTTGACTTTTAGAGCTAATGCTCTGTTGCTGTCATTTATGGCTGTTCTGTTTCTCCGAGATAAAACTAAGAAACACATGCATGGTGATTTTTGGGGAAAAAGTTTAAGGTGAATGCACTTTGATATAGGAAAAAAAGGTTGTGATATACAACTGTCCAGCATAATCTCCTAAGCTACCGCTACTGATGCAGGGACTGTCAAACAGGAGAACGGGTGCTACCAGCATAAATGCAGAGAGTTCTCGCTCACACAGTGTGTTTACTTGCATAATTGAGTCCCGATGCAAGGTAAACAGAAAGAGTTTAGATGTGCTAGAATATTGTAGTGCCATGACTTTTCTTTAAATGCTTGTCTCCTCTTGATTGCAAAGCATGGCTTAAGGAATAAGCAGCTTTAAAACGAAGCAATTGCCAACGTTGACAAGTACTGTCAAATTGTGGGGGGGCTCTGACTTTTCTCTAAAAGTTTATCTCCTCTTGATTATAGAGCGTGGCTGATGGAATGAGCAGTTTCAAAACAAGTAGAATTAATCTCGTTGATCTGGCTGGATCGGAAAGGCAGAAGTTAACAGGAGCTGCAGGAGATCGATTAAAGGAAGCTGGGAATATAAATCGGTCACTCTCACAGCTTGGGTATGGGCCATTTCTCTTTGATTGTGATGATTCCCCTAATGCAAATTTATCTTTTGTGAAATCCTGAATCACTGATTAATTTTAGATGATTTGAAAAAAGCTTGAACAGGAGTACTGCTGGTGGTTTGGTTTACTAATCTGCAAAAAAGTTAGAAGTATAATATTGAGGAACATGTAGGAGGTTAGGAATTTGGGCCCTAGAATTATTGCATGGGGATAACTCCAATGAAAGAATAGAAAGATGGTATTTTTAAATTTGCCAAGGATATTATGTTCAAGAAAACCCATCTCAGAAGCAAAGACATCTAAACTTTTCATCTCATCTATTGACATTGACAGTGATTCTTAAGATTTCATCGGTTAAGTTGACGACATTACCATTGTTACTAGGATTTAGGCATGTCTAAAGTACAATAGCATTTTCTTTTTTTAGCTTTTTGCTTAGGAAATTGGAGTTGAGTGGCATTTTACAAGGCTGTTGGCTATATTGGCTTAATTTCTTCCCTAAATAATTTTATCAGAAGTACCATTTGTTAGTTTTCTTGCATTCACATGGAGTCTTTTGCAAGCTTCCATTACCTTATGCAAGTCTCAATCAAAAGGTAATTAAGGTTATCATGTTTGCTCAGTTACAGGCACCTTTTATATGTATTTTGCATATTGTGCCTGCTTAGTCATTTGTTTGCATACAAGAGTATCACCTGATAGTGTGAATGCTCTTTTTTTGTAGGATGCAGACATTCTTAATGCTTTACTAATTAAGTTACTTTTGAGCAATGCAGAAATTTGATAAACATTCTTGCTGAAATTTCGCAAACTGGGAAGCAAAGGCATATTCCTTACAGAGACTCCAAGTTGACATTCTTGTTGCAGGAATCTCTTGGTGGAAATGCAAAGCTAGCAATGGTCTGCGCTATATCTCCTGCACCAAGGTAATTCTCCTGAGCACTTTAACAGAACAAGAAAATTATTCTCTTTTCTTGATATGGATCTTTACTGGGATATATATTACAGCTGCAAGAGCGAGACATTTAGTACCTTGAGATTTGCGCAGCATGCAAAGTCCATTAAAAATAAAGCAGTTGTGAATGAAGTAATGCGGGAGGATGTGAAATTTTTGCGCGAGGTGATAAGGCAATTAAAGGTATATGTTCCCTGCTGTTCTTGCCTGCTTGTTTTTCTAGCAGCAGTCACAAATTTATTAGAGATCTTACCTTTCTATGATCTGCAGGATGAGCTACTTCGAATGAAAGCAAATGGAAATAACCCAAGTGACTCAAAACATTACTTAACGGGAAAGGACGTTAGGAGGAGTTTGCACCTTCTTAACTTGAGTCTCCACCACCCAATGACATTACCTCATGCTGACGATGATAGTGATGAGGAGATGGAAATAGATGAAGAGGCAGTCGAGAGGCTCTGTCATCAAGTGGGTTTGCGATCATCTAGTTGCGGAGATATGGAAGGTGTTTCTGAACAACCTGATGTGGAAAACCTTGGAGATCCTATTGTAGAAACCTCAGATGGCACCTCCTCCAAGCATTTATTTGAGGGAGAAAAGTTGGACCCTTTGGATGTCAAAATGGATGATGGAGAAGCACCGGCTGTTTCTTTGAACAGTTCAACAGATTGTCTCACCCCATCTGGCCTTAATGTCACTGTTAGTGAGACATCCCCTCTTAAGTCTCCAACTCCAAGTGTTTCCCCTAGAGTCACCAACACAAGCCGAAAAAGTCTCAGGACTTCGTCCATGTTGACTGCATCACAGAAGAATTTAGAAAATGACTCTTCCATAGAGCAAGCTGGTCTGCGCATTTCTTCTCCGAAATCATTAAATAAGAGCTCATCACATCACCTGCCTACACAGAGGAGCAGTAGCTACCTTGTACCCACTGAACACTTGGCAGCAAGCCTCCAACGTGGTCTTGAAATAATGGAACGCAAGAGTTCAGCTCTGAGAAGGTCATCATTCAGATTTTCATATAAACCTGCAGAATCTAAGTCAATTATTCCCATTATCAAAGTTGACACTGGAGTGCAAGTTTCATTGGAAGACAACCCGATGGTTGTCGAAGCTCCAATGGATTACTTGTGCAGTAATTGCAGAACCAGAACACAGACAGATGTTAAAGATGTCGATGGGGGCAACCTGCAGATAGTGCCAGTCGGTGGGTCAGAGTCCAGTGAGAAATCAAAGAAGCAAGTTCCCAAGGTAAGCCTAAAAGGCTGCAAATTCGAACTATTTTCCCCATACCTGACTAATCTGTATCATAGAACCAATGGTGACGTTGATCTCTCATATGTCATATAGGCAGTGGAAAAAGTTTTGACAGGAGCTTTCAGGAGGGAAATGGCACTGGAAGAATTTTGTGGGAAACAAGCAGCAGAGATAATGCAGCTTAACCGCTTGGTAGGTTTGCTAAACATGCCTTTCAGAGACTTGACTTAGTAAGAGCTAAAAGTTTGACCATTTTGGGAAATCTTTAACAGGTACAACAATTCAAACATGAAAGAGAATGCAATGCTATAATAGCACAGACGAGAGAGGATAAAATACTTAGACTCGAGAGCCTTATGGATGGTGTTATGCCAACTGAAGAGTTTATGGGAGAGGAATTTGCCGCTCTTAATCACGAGTACAAGGTACAGTTTTGCTCTAAAGTATTTGCACATATATTATGGAGTCGATGTGATGACAGAGTGTAAGTTCTTTTCTTTGTTTCAGCTTCTGAAGGAGAAATATGAAAACCATCCTGAAGTTTTACAGTCAAAGATTGAACTAAAAAGACTGCAAGATGAACTGGAGCAATATCAAAACTTCTTTAATAATGGGGAAAGGGAAGTACTGCTGGAAGAGATTCAAGACTTAAGAAGCCAGCTCCAGTATTATTTGGATGCTTCCACTTCATTGGGTACAAAACACAGTCCGCCACTGCTATTGGAATATCCATGTGGACCCAGTCCAGCTCCATCGTTAAGCACAGTCCCAGAGTCCATTGAAGAAAGTGCCAAAGAGAAATTCGAACAAGAGAGAAAGCGTTGGACTGAAGCAGAGAGCAAATGGATATCACTCACTGAAGAGTTGAGGATGGAGCTCGAAACTAGCAGGTCACAAGCTGAAAAGTGGCGGCAGGAGTACGAAACTGAGAAAAAGTGCACAGAAGATTTGGAAGAAGCAATGCGGTGGGCTATGGAAGGGCAAGCAAGGACACTTGAACAGTATGCCGATCTTGAAGAGAAACATATTCAGTTACTTGCAAGGCATAGAAGAATGCAGGAAGGTATAGATGATGTGAAGAAGGCAGCTGCTAAGGCTGGTGTGCGAGGTGCTGAATCTAAGTTTATAAATGCCCTTGCTACAGAAATATCAGCTCTAAAAGTGGAAAGAGAAAAAGAGAGGAGATACATGAGGGATGAGAACAGAGAACTTAAATCTCAACTGCAGGATACTGCTGAAGCTGTGCAGGCAGCAGGTGAAATACTTGTGAGGCTTAAAGAAGCAGAAGAAGCTGTTGCTGCAGCACAGGTGACTTGCGTTTTCTTTACTTGCTGAACTTCCTGCTTGTACAAAGCTGAGTAGTATCTTTTGCCCCATATTGGACCTTCTGTTAGTGGCTGGTGTGTGAACTTCATCATATGTGCTAATCAACATATGCCATTCATTAGTGGCATCGGGCGGTGCAAGTGGCATGCTATACTGCTCACTGATTTATGTAGTTTTCTTGAGAGTTCATTTGACGAATAGATCTACTTCTTCCATTACTTTTATATGAACAGTGAAGAACATCATGACATTCTGCTCATTGGGGAGCTATTGACATGAAGATGTACTATATACTTGTGTAAACATTGGGCATATGTTCTTGTTTACTACGATTTGCTTTCTTTTTGCTCGTGCAAAGTTTTACTTAGGCTGAAGGAAAAGTTCTGTTATGATTGTATTTGTATAGTTGAAGTTATGTTCTTTGTATTTATGTTATGCTAATCTGATGTAAAGTTTTAACATGCTGCAGAAACGAGCTATGGAGGCCGAGCAAGAAACTAAGAAGGCTTACCAAGAGATGGATAAGTTGAAAAAAGAGCACCAAACTGAGATACAGACTGTGAATTGCCTCCTAGCAGAGTCTAGACTGCCTAATGAAGCATGCGGAGCTGCTGCTGATGATTTCCCTGTGGCCAAATATGACAATGGCGAGCCCCAAAATACGGATGACCAGCAGTGGAAGGAAGAGTTCAAAGAGTTCTACGGTGGTGAAGACGGTGAGTTGTCCAGACTTGTGGAGCCAAAATCATGGTTCATGGGATACGATAGTTGCAACATTTAGAGAAGAGAAATGTAATTGCAGAGTCATCATGTATGTATGTATGTTACACAGGCCCCTCGCGGCGGCTTCGTCTAGTCAATCCTTTTTTACATTGATTGTGAGGACCAGTGTCTTGGTTCTCTTTATAAGCTTTGTACCAAAATGTTGAGATTTTCACTTCCCAACTTCTACATATAAAGTGGCATGGCTTCATTCTTTTATTCAAACTCTCTTCGGTAGGTATTCGCCCTCTTCCTCGTTGTCATCCACCATGTTTTCTAACGTTTGAGAAAACTACTGTTAAATTGTGGTTAGGTCAGACAATCGAAACGTGCGGTGACTCTTACCTTCTTGAAGAGATAATTTGATTTTTCGAATGACGCGGTAATTAGTGCCCTGTTTTGTGCTCTGTGAGATTAATTACTTCTTTTCATGATACGTGAAAATTTATTTTCTTTTTGGAAAATTGGAAATCGAGAGGTTATTTTGCCCTTTTTGGAAAATTGGAAAACGAGCTCTCCCGGTGTGACAGCGTTCCACTTGACGGCGACATCCCTCTACCCGCCATAATAAAGGATCACAGGCATACCATGCCCACTATTGGAAGATTTGAATCCGTGAGACTAATTTAATGGCGATGGCCGGTTCTTGCATCATTGAAAAACTTGTTGTCTTGTGTACATAAGTTATTTTCATGTAGATATATTTTGAGAGTAAGTTCGGTGTACATTGATGTTAATATTAATATGGATATACACCATTTGGTGCTCTTCCTTGAAAATTTACTAATCACATTAATGGATTATTATCCAGATGAATTTCTTACTTCTCTATATTATAATTTAGTATTCGAGGAATTACTAATTATCGAATTCGACAATTTCACTTTTTTTTTATATGAAAATTAAATATTGAACTTGAGAATTTACTAAGTCCAAAATAACTTTCCGTTGTTCAGAGTCACCTATAACATATTAAAATTGTTGGTTACTAATAAGTATGTCTTTTCAATCTTTAAAGGTTACCAACCATGGTTTAGAGTCTACTTTTAATATTCATTTTTTCATATGATAACTTGAGAAACATTACCAATCAATTTATGAAGTTATCAATTTGGGGAGAAGTACACTAGAAGTGCCTTAACTTGTGTATGTCGTTCACTTTAGTGTCACGACTTTTCGTTAGTTCACTTAAGTACCAAAATTGGAGAAAAGTGATCACTTAAGTGTTTTTAGTGATAAATTCCAGCTAGAGAAATTATGTACCTTTATAATAAATTTTTTTATCTGAAGTGGCATTTTTTGATACCGAAGTGATCACTTTTTCATTAATATTAACACTGAAATGATCACTTTTTAATGATTGGTATTGAAGTAATCATTTTTTTATGATGCCTGATATTGAAGTGATCACTTCTTAACTTGTTATACAACATCGTTTAGGGATTTTTTGACACCGAAGTGATCACTTTTTCATTAAGACTGACATTGAAATGATCACGTATTGAAGTGATCATTTTTTACAACGACCGGCACTAACCACTTTTTGACTTGTTACACGATGTCATTTAGAGATTATATGCTAACTGAGCACGCTCGCCACATAGGACTGAAAATTTAATAAAATATTATTATGTTAGATTTTCAGCAACTCAAATTTGAGTTGGCACTTAAGTGATCGTTTTTCTTTTTTAAAGTGGCATTTAAATAAGCCGGCAAAAAGTTATAGTATTAAAGTGAGCATCGTACACAAGTGTAGATACTTCTTGTGTACTTCTTCCTTCATTTTTTCATTTTTAAAAGGTTACTAACCCTAGTGCAGAGTCTACTTTTAATATTCATTCTTTCATATTATAACTTGAGAAACATTACCAATCAATTTATAGAGTTATTTAATTTGTGAAATAGGAAAAGTTATTTTTCTTTGGACAAAACTTACTAATCAATTAAAAATCTCAAGCAAAACCACTGAAACTTGGGGGTGATGCTGATCTTGCATTTTGTATGCTGTTCCATTTCTTCTGTTCCTTCTAAGCCTTTTACAGTGACTCTCACCGCTCATCTCATATTTCAGTGATCTTCAGCTGCTTTGATCCAAGAATTCTTTAATGCCGATACACGAAGCATCAATACATCTATCTGAAAGTTAAAGTTGGATCATTTGCAACATATATTGCCGGACTCGGACAATACCTTCAAGAGGTAAATGAAAAGTGTAGGAGAATTTCCATTCATGCTCTACTCATTTGCAATTTCTGCAATCTGTAAAAATACCTTTCATTTATTTCCTCGGTTGGATTGAAGTTTGATAGCTGACTTATCTGAATCTCTACTGGGACAACTTCGAATGTTGTGTCCTTTACATTGGCATAACCTACAAGTGTATGTCTTTCTCGCAGAAATCAGTTTACTTTTTGTATCATCACTGACTCGAATGGCCCTGACTCTCTTACGGCATGTCCGGCGATTATGGCCACTTTGACCGCAAATTCCGCAATGAGGAAACTTAGTGGCAGGGCTTTTGTTGTATCTCCACCCTGGCTTTTTACAAGTTCTTCTATTGTGGCCCTTTTCTCCACAGATCCGACATCTGAAACGCCTGTCGATCAAACTGTCTCTAAGTTCAGGACAATAATAACTCCTATGTCCTTCACGTCCACAGTATGAACAGTAAAATTGAATGCCTGCAAGTAAAATACACGACACAAGTTCTCATATACCTAAAAGAGAGAGTAGATCCGCTTCTCAAAAGAGAGAGCGAGAAAAACAAACTCTGCCTTCAAGTTGCAAGTACAGGGCCAATAGTATGACAATATGCAACTCTAAAACAAATACAATTGCTTGGTGAAGTTTTGAAGTATCAACGCGCCAAAAGAAAAACATATGGCAGCAGCATTTTCAAAGAAGTAACTTCAAGCAAGCTGATTAACAAGGTTCAATGTAGCAAAATGAGGTGGGCAAAATCATGAAATAAGCATCTTAAAAAGCATTTGGCTCGGTGTCTTACAGATGACACCTGTATCAGGTACAACACCTGATCTAAATCATTTGCCACCATGGGGATCAGCAGTCAATAAATTTAAGAGGGGGTGTTGCTGATGGAGGGTCAAGAAAGGAAAAATCCCCACTATCTCCTTGTCTCTTTGTGCTTTAAGAAGAGAATCCGCCTAGGAATTCATCTGGAAGAAATGGTAGTCTTCCTCATCATTCTAGAAGCAGAGCACACTTACGTTTGGACAACTTCAAGATGTTCACTAGGGAAACATATGCTGTCATAATGTCGTAGAAAATCTTCTAGAAGACCATGCCACAATGTAGGGGATCAACATTCACATCAATGACTATTTAAAACTAAATACACCCGATATCTTTTAGAAACTTACCTTTCATGGCTATGCTCCTCTTGCGGCGGTTTTCAGGATCACTGAAGAAAGCTTTCTGCAGTTCAGAAGCACGTTTCCTTGCTGCAGGAGTTCCTTTGGCTTGCTTCATAACACAAAAATAACAAATTCCTTAACACTTGAAATTCATTACCAGACAGACAAATCAACTTGGAAAGAAACAAGCTTCTCATAACATTCTGATAATCAATAGGATAGCACTTACAACAATTTTCATGAAATTGCAACTTATGCTTGATAACTCACAAATTCTTTGAGTGAAATGTGGTGGCAGAGGTTCATATGGAGGAACCATAGAAGTTCTATCTTCAAATGGGTTTAGTGGAGAGAAATCTATACAAGAATTCTACCAAGTAAAATTGGACTGGTTGATTGCGGGTTTTGGCCTTGTTTGTGACACTTGAGCAATTACTGGATCTTGAGCTCATTTGCCTGATGGTGTAAGAGAAGACATGGGTAGTGCAGCCTTGTGTAATGGGACCAAACCTCTATATTTTTATCACTTGTTGCTTCCATGTGTGAACTTCTATTCCAAAGAACCTAAGAATGTCGGAACAACCACCTCAATCCATCTTGACAAAGCAGAATGCATAAGCAAACTTAATGGAGTTGATTATGGTAAACAGGCTGCAAATGCAGAAATTAAGGGCAATGGGTGTTATCACATCAAAACCATCAATCTCAAGAGACAAAATTGTTGGATTTATCCTACTAAAAAGCACATCAGACAGAGAACACCAGAAGCAAACTCAAGGTCTAACTGTTGACAAGCTATAATTTGGTGGAAGCCTCTTAGGAAGTTTCCCTTCCTTCACATGGAATTCGAAGCAGAAATCAGCACCAACATGGGATTCAAAAACATCAAAACTGCTCAAGCAATTGATGTTACGGAAGGCCAAAAAAATAATCGTTAAAAGAAAGTACAAACTACAGCGCAAAATGGTGTTACAGGAAAGAAAGAAACAAACCTTGATTGCAGCCACTCTTTGCGCATGAAGCATGGGATCACGGTGAATAATCTTCATTCTGTTGCTAAATAGTCCAGTTTTCTCATTCAGACTCTGAAATCAGCAACAACCAGAGAGGTTACAACATGTCATCACAAAACATGCAGAGCATGGAAGTTAAAACAATACATCCCCCTAGACATATAAATGTCCTACAGCAGTAATTGCAATCCTTCATCACCAATAATGTGCATATGATGAAGGATCCTGGATAAATTGCTACTTTCTGGCATGTAACGTCTCTTCACAAGAACCCACTTTTACTTCAACTAATATCAACTGCCAGATACAGCAGCATAGCTTTGGCCTGCCTTACATTGTCTAACCATAGGAAATACACATAAATGCACCCCAAAAATTTCTTGATCCAGATTTTGGCTAGAGATGAAGTGGCGAACTAACTTTAAGTGCTCGGCTGATCTTCAGGCCAACTTCAGGAGAAGTTGACTGGTATACTCGCTTTGACTTCTTCCTTACATCCAGCTTTATGTCTAGATTATCAACTTCATCATCCTCCTTCACTTTGAATGGAGAACTGTAGGAAATAAGAGCAAAAGTTTTAATTGTCTAAATTGTCGATCACCAGAAATTTAATGTCTATGATATGGCTACCAAGAGGCACTTCAAAGTCGCACCTTACCACCAGTGAGAACAAGATGAAAACAGCCATCCACAAGGTGTTTCATCACACAACAAAACCCATTTGTGGAGCTGAATTCCTAGGGAAGGTCACTAGTACATAGTAGACCTAAAGAAGAAGAACCCCTTTTTCAAGGAACTATAACAGAAAAAACAAAGAGACATGAAATTTTAAAGAAATTGTGGAGTTTCAACAGTCATCTCTGTGCTCAGTAAAAGATCATAGCTTAAATTTTATGGCATATTTGATTCAGTACACCACCAAGTGCAAACATTATCTAGTAGCCACTAACTTGAGCTCCAGCTTGCTTGTCCATGAGACTTGCAGAATCTCTTAGTGGCCAGAATTTATACACTTAAGGAAAGTTTCTTTGTCAATTAAGATCAAACAGTTCCCATGTTCAAACTTCTATATAATAATAAAAAGTTGCATAGATTGAGTAAATTCTTCAGCTCAAGAACCTTAATATTGCAACAGGAAAACTAGGACACTACCAAACTGAAGGAATTGTAGCATGCTAAAATGACTACAATAGGGAATTTCCTTGACTAGAATAAGGAATTCCAACAAGGTGATAAAAAAATAAATTGGAAAGGGCAGCCACAAAGTTACCAGAAAGTCTTGATAAGTGCGGATGCTTTATAATTTTGATTTAAGAAAAGGAAATGCGTCTTTCGCAAACCATAACTAAATAAGCTTAAAGCAGAAGATAACAAGGTTACATGGATCGGGCTTTCTCCCAAGGTTGTTCATCAATTGATTCTTCCCATATAACACATTCGCCCAGGCACCGATGGCAGGTCACTATACCCTGTTGAAATGATCAGCCAAGTCAATCCAGTACATTGTGGACAGAGGACAACAATTTCACATGACTATGATTCTAGGATTGCTCATGACAGAAATTATCTAACAAAAGCATGGTCAGCCTACGCAGTAGATTCACGAGATTTGTGAAAGATATGAGCTCCCAGAAAACTTTCAGCCAATATTGCTGCATGACAATGAGAGAGAGAGAGAGAGAGAGAGAGAGAAGAGCCAGCCAGTAACATGCCATTGTTGCTGTTTGTTCTGATAGGCGATCAAGTTAAGTAGGTTACCCCCATAAATCAGCAACGCATAACCGAATCATGATTGTGCAGTTGAAATTGTTATTCTTAAGACTGCCTTGGGTTTTCATTTCCCGACTTATTTTAAGTTAGAACTTCCTTTTTTGTCAGATGAATCTAAACTGTCCATTTCTTCCTTCAAACATAAGTATATTAATGTAGCACTGAAATTCTTGAGAGAGTCATCTAATCACTGTTAAAATATCTGTCCACCTACAGTTGTGGCCAAGTTGACCAACTAATGCAAATGCAGTTAAAACAATATCCAATGTACTTGATTCAAGAATGGTCAGCGGAGAATTGCATGAGTTTTTTTTTTTTTTTTTTTTTTTTTTCCTATTTTAATCTTCTACTCAAATTTAATAATGGATATTCCTATTTCTATGGCTATTTAACCACTCATAAAGAAGTCAAGGTAGCAATTTCCCTCCAACAATGAATCCATGAGAAATCTGCACCATTCTTTGACATTATTTTGCTGTGGTCTCGTAAGTTGCTGACTCTACCAATCAAAAGGCAAAAATCTTAGGCAAGTGCAATAGACATTAACCTAATGCATATTTCAGCCATATGATAAGCCAAGTCTATTATATAATAGAACATATCTATGTAATAGTATTTGAACTTTTAACAATACATTCTTGCACTCCGTAGCCACCTGACTTCACCAGATCATAATTGCCGGAACAGGAGATCTCTCCAGAAATATATGTTCCTTGCATTTTTCATCATGATGTATCGATCGAACATGTATTAGTAAACCAAAGGAACTTGTAAGAACTTGCATGTGAAAGACCAGTCTGACTTTTGTTAAACAGCCGGTAGGACTTGTCAATTAAAACATTGGAAAAAGACTCCAGCTGCATATGTCTCTTCTCAACTCTAATACTTGTTGACTACTAGCAAAGTAATTGGCTGCCGCTTGATAGGTTTTGAAGAAAGAAAATGTATTTTCCTAGTAATATCCACCTAGTACAGATCCAAAAGAATTTCTTCAGTTCTACAAAAAATTACATATCCCAGCGAATATTGCTTTGAGACCATTAACCAGCATTAATGTCCAGAGCAAGATCAGGCTTCCCCTGTTCAAATTGACATGAATTATGGATGAAAGCTGCAATAAAAATTACCTTTCCACTGCACTGTGAACAGTCCAGTCTCGATCTTTCAATCCCGCAATCAGTACAAGGAGTATAACCCCTTCCCCGACAACTTGGGCAAGGTAGCTCTCTTATATACTGACCATTAGGACCAAACCAGGACCTCGGTCGGGTGCACCAGAAATGGCATTTCTGATATTTTGAATCAAGAATGTCAAGTGTCAATTTATACTGTTAGATAGAGAACCAGAGATCAAATATGACGACCCAAACCGTGAACCACTAAAATGCAGCGCCCAGTGGCACCTACACTTTGGTGTGAAAAACTAAACATGCAATATCAATATTATATGCAGAGATCTAACTAAAAAAATCTCCAACAACACATATGGACTAACAACAAGCACAAACTTTTGGCAGACCATAGTTTAGCAAGGGACTTTATCCTGAACTAAAATCTTCCTGACTACATAATTTACTTCGTAATGCATGTCGATGTATCCTGCTGTCACATGGTACTTGCTCTGTGAGGTGATGCCATTCATATTTATTTAATAAATCATCAAAAGAGTTTGCTCAAATGCATGATCAATGGCTCCCTTTAAGGTGCCTGCTGGTCATGGGTGGTTAGATGGAATGCATGCTATACTGCAAGGCCATTCTAGTTGTTTTCTTAAGCAAGTCCACATCGACCAACTAGTGGCTGCAACTCAGGAACCAAACCTATTCCGACTAAGTAAAAAGCTAATTTGGGTTAACAACAAAGTAATTATTATGCGACCCCACAACATGCTTCACTGAAAAGCCAACACAGGCAAATGATATCAGAACCAAATGTTAGACAGTTGGATCAAGGCAGCGCAATGTGTATTGCAGCACCAGCATAAATTCGGCCTACACCTACAGACCCCCCCTCATCTGATAAAATGAGGATCACAGCGAGAGCTAACCTCGAGGGCAAATCGACCTCGAGCCCCAGTAACTCCTCGGCCGGATCATAACCCACCTGCCATTAACAACAACAAAGCTGAAAAACAGAGGCAATTCACAAAAAATCAAGAAACAGTTCTTAAGCTCAATCCTCACTCCAACACCTCTACACTCTTCAGGGTCACATGGAGTGAGCGTATGGCCGTCTGCGTACCTGGCTCCGCCTGGGCTTTGGCGCTGCATCATCGTTCTCCGAGGAGGAGGAAGAAGAAACTGCGCGGATGACGAGGGAATGCTGTCTCTTGGAACACAAGGGGAGCAAGAGGCAAGCGTTCTTGCGTCTCCAAGGAGGCAAGAGAAGTCGCAGAGAGGAAGAACACATGGAGGACATGTCTTGTAAATTCTGGGCAAACATAATCCTCAAAACGGAAACAACCGACACGAACGACAAACCGCAACGACCACTACCGACTCGAACTCTTCGCAGCACTTCACGTTGGCTTTGGCAGCGGAAAGTGAAAATCAAGAATTTCGAACTCCTACTATTTTTTTCTTTTTTCCATTTCTGGAGTTGCGCTTTTATGGCCACAATCCTGGGATTATCCTGCTTTGAGTATTTGACATCTTCCATTGCAAAAACAATACATCATTCGATATCAACAGTATTTTTTGATGAAATTGTATTGATCACGATTGGTGAAATTTTCTTGTGATATTCCTCCCACATTATTCTTTTGATATTTTTCTCAATATTTAGAGCAATTTTGCTTTTTTTTTTATTATTATTATTATGAAAGATTTTGGAATGAGAGTCAGAAGAAGGAAGAAGTAGTTTTTGAGCCCCACAGTTCGTTATTAAGCCATACCATTCTATTTCAATCTTCGAAGTGAAGATCCATTAATTAGGAAATTTGTTCCGTTTATAGAATTCTCTAAACTCTGCCTCAACTGTATATCACAATTTACTGGTGAGCCATGCTGAAAATGCTGCTGGGTCTTATTTCTAAGTCAGTTTATAGTGTATAAGAACAATTCTTTTCCTTTCTTTGTTTCCCCTTCTGCAGGTAATCTCAAATTTCACCGTCTGGTTCTGGGCAAAACTCCTTCTGGACATGATTCCTTCAGGATCGAGAGGCCTATTAACTACTGTATCCATTTCAATTTGCTTATTATGGATGGTTAACTGGGAATTTAGCTGACTGACCAGAAAAACAGATTTTTTTTTTTTTTTTAAATCCAAGACTGTTGGATTTATCATATTTGTTTGTGATGCTTTGTCAAATTGAAGGTACAACACTAGGTACAATTTGGGTCAAAGTTTCTCAGGTAAACTCTGTTAGTGAGATCGAAAAATGCTATGGAAGAGCTACTACCAAGCACTTGCTGCAATGATTTAGACTGATCGCAAAGTTCAGCTCAAGGTTTATCCATCACAAATGGCCTTTCTCACAAAAATCATCGGTCTTTTCCTGATACTCTCCGGTGGCCTGGCTGTCCTGGGCAGCGATGCTATGGATCTAGCCAGGGACCTGCAGAGGAAAATCTTCCAGGTGACGCCAGTTGAAGCTCCTTTTTCCAGTTTCTCAGAGACCAGATGCACTCTATGCGAGCGGCTTTATGTCGGATGAGCTCAGGTCCTTTGGTCAGCTAAAGTTCTTGGATGATCAATAATGCTTCAAACATCTACTGATCTTATCATACGAGCCTGACCATGACAGATTTATCCTATATTTAAATGAAGTAAAAGAAAGCAAATATCAACGTGTGACAAACTGCGCCATTAATAAGGACATAGGAATCGGTTGACATGGAACTGGTTTCATGTTTTCAACCATTTTTACTGGGAAGAAACACCGTCAATTAGTAACCTCTTTCATATTCAGCCTGTCACAACTCTACAGAAAAGGAAAGGTTCAGATCACTTGCACTAGTAGCGTTGACAGGATACTCCTGGTAAAAGTATACAAAGGTACTCAGCGATTCCACACAATCAGCAGAGGCAACTTGAGATTCCACCATAGCTTACAAGAATTTGTTGTGCCCAAAAAATTTGATTTTGGCTAGAATTGTCATCTGGTGTCAGCTCAATCACCAGCAGCGCTCGATGTAGCAATCATTTGTTTTGCGGACGCTTCATTTTGAGAAGATGAGACAGGCCGGCTATTACATGAAGCCTACTGCTTGGAACACCTGTTTTTGCCAGTGCGCTCCCGTTTTTGTCCAAAAGCACAAAGCAAGGAACATATCTAATGTCATAGTGGAGAAGCTGCAGAAACAGAGACAACCAATTGCATAGCTTGTAATTCTTCGTAGAGAGGCTACAAAAATAGTGAAATATTTAACTCAAATGACTTGACAACTATGACACCTAATTTGAGCATATTGTACAGACATAAGACCCAGATAATAAATGCTTATAAGAAAATGGCAACATCCAATGTACACACTAGCACCAGGAAACATGAAACAGGGACTTTTATCACATAGAATAAGAAAAAGCACTAATAATTTTGGATCCAGAATAGGCCTAACGGAAGTGCTTCTCATTGCAAACTCTATTCTAGTTCTGTAGCAATCACAACTATGTGTACCAGCAAGGAAGCAAACACGGTAAAGAGCTTCAATTCATCTTCAGATGCTCTACATCTTTGCACAAGAAGTAAAAGGAGGCAAAATCCTTGAGGCAATTCAAATTTCAGTATATGAAACAAAACTTCTGAGTGGGACTATCCACTGCACTTATTCCCTATAGTAGTAATTGCTTAAATAATCGGGCAAAATGCTCCTTTTGAATTTACCAGGTCCTTTATCCCCCTCCCCCGCCCCCTCCCTCAAAAAAATAAAATAAAAAAATTACCAGGTCCATGTTTCAGATTCGGCCAAACAAAGATAAAGCAGGGTCGGAGAGGAGGCACTTGTTAAAAACGAGATCAACAAACAGAACGATGACTTAGACAGAATATAAAATTGACAATAAGACATGCAAAATTTTCAAGGACAACTAAAAAGTAGGAATGAATTCCACAATACTGGCAATCCTCTCCGGAACTTGTAGCAGTTAGTGAAACTCTTGGATAAGGTTTGCAGACAAAAGTGAGGATTTTGACAAGAAAGATGTTCTCTTGAAAGAGAAAAAAATCATCTTGGAGATACTGGGGACAGGGATGACAAGTTTGAGAAAGACATATCCATTCTATGAAATCTTTTAGGCCCCCCTAAATTGCATCTTTGAGGTACCCAACCAATACTGAGGATTTCAACAGATGCACACTACATATGGAAGGCATTGGCGAGGGCATAGCCAAACGTCTGAATGATCTGATGGAATTGACTATAGATGCTAAGCAGTATAGAACTTGGCCAAAGCAATGTGGAGAAATGCACGATTGTTCAAGTGGCCCGAATTAGCGTCAGAACAGGCAATAGCTCCTTCCCCAGTTTCCCTGCACATCTCCAAAACTAAGAGTAGCACAAACTCACAACCACAATCCTAACCAGAGATTATTCCAGTCCCAAGCCATGTCAAATGGTCGTGCACACACACAAACAGCACACCGTATGCGCATACAAACACATAAATGTCTACAAATATTTGAACAGCGTACTCCATCTGTTGCTGAAAAACCTTCCATCACAACATACAAAAGAACCATCCCTCAAAGAGAACTAGCTGTACAAACAATCCTCAAATTCCCAAATCTCAGTAATACCAGATGACAACTTAAAAGACTCGAAAGAGAAAGATAGATGAAAGCACCTCAGGAAGCCACATCTCATTCTCTGCATCGGCCATAACAATGTTGAGCCAATCCGAATTCCGCCCCTCCACCTCCAGAACAAACTTGAGCAGAGAACTACACAGCCTGCACTTGGGCGAGTAGAACTCGACCACAGTGGCCTCCTTCCGACTGGCCAAAGCAGAGGCAAACGCCCTCTGCTCCGCCTCCCCTTGCTCTGCAGCACTCAAGCCCTTCTTTTGCGACTTCAAGACCTTGCCTTTACCGTTTCCAGCGACGAAGGGCGAGGATTGAGAAGATGGGTCATGAGAAAGAGGGGGTTTTAAGGCGGAGACGAGGAGATTGGAAGCCAGAGAGCCCACGTTTTGCAAAGATTTGAACAACCACGGAGTTTCAAAGCTACAGCCTTTGGGGTCAGTGTCGTTCCGGTGGATGTCCCATGGCCACTTCAAGCAAAACTGACGCTGTTTGGGACCAAGACCCATGAAAGTTTCCTCTGCCCTCTCCAATGTCGTCTTGCTTCAGCCTGAGCCGCGACTGCTCGAACCCGAATCCAAGTGTGGTCACCTCCCGCCGCCGCCGCCGCTCAGTTGAAGGGTCTGACGAGAGGGGCAAAGGCGGCGCTTTTTTACGCCGGCGGCGGTGGCGATGAGTCGGTTGAAGGGAAGCGAAGGTGAAGCAGCTGATGGAGAATCCGAGATGTGTCGTAGGCGAAGCGAAAATGTCAATAGTCTTTAGTGTTAATGTAGCCTATGATTGTTTTGTTCAAAAAAAAAAAAAAAAAATGTAGCCTATGATTTTCGATTATATTTTATTTTTCTAGGGTGACCAAATTCTTTTTCCCATTTCAATTTTCATCGCGGAACAAGTTCATTTCAAGCCACTATGTTTAGTTTCTTTTTCATAAAACTATATCGAAATATCAAGAATTAGGAACGTATCTTAAGGCCTACTTCACTAGGAAGCCTCTTTAACTTTCACTACGATTTTAGTTTTGTTTCGAATTTTTCTCTCTAAAAGAATACTAACTTTTAATCTAGTTTAAAATTTATCCACATGTCAAAAACTTACCTTATAAAATAATCAATATTAGCACAAGTTGGAGATCAAATACTAGCGTTTTCATCAATACCTTTACATTCATACGGAATAATATTGGCCCTTTGATATTAATAATCTTGATAGAACTAGTGCCCATTTTTGGATGTGTGTGGACAAATTTGAGATTAGGGTGAAAATTAATGATTATTTTCTAGATAAAAATAGTTTGGGCCAAAATTAAAATTGGACTTAAAGTTGTCATTTTTCTTTAAAGAATTAGCTCCGTATCTTCATATATCAAGAATGATGAGGTTGCGTCTTTCATTTTAGTGTTAATTGATCATACCACCTCGTTTCTTTGCACATCCAAATTTCAATTTGCGTGGACGGACATATCGGCTTTCATTTGCCGAAATGAAAAATAGAGTGACATATTTATGAAAATACTTCCAAATCCAAACTAGATTCTGCATGAATTACAACCTCAAGGACCGTATCGAGAAAAACAACGCAAGTAGAGGACTGCATCTACAATTTCCTTTCGAGTTGGGGCTAAACTGGAAAAGACAGAGAAATTTCACATAAAGAAGAAACCTTCCTTCCTCTTCACTTCGGGGATGTGCAGGAAACCGTAGCACACTCCAACCCGTGCTACTGTCGCTCAAGACCGGAGGTGGATCTCCATGGCTCCTCCCAGAGTCCTCATGGTGAGTTTCGAAGACCCATAAGACCATTAACGTGGTACCCTTTTTGTCTCCGATGATGTCGTTCGCGTCCTCATCCGCTTTTCCGACAACTGCAGGTGGCGGAGAAGCCGAGCATTGCTCACTCTGTAGCTTCCGCCCTCTCGCGCGGTCAAGTACGTTCTCGCTGTTTAACCCGTCGTTTGGCGATGTGGGTTCGTTGCCTTTTGATTCTTAGATGATGTTGTTACCGTAATGGGGAGTTTAATTCGCTGTTGTGATTTACATGGAGCCATAGTTTTGATTCGTTACCGCTCCCCGCGGACTAGTTTCGTTGCCTATGATGAGTTCACGCTAAGTTTCGGGCCTTCTTTTTGTCAATCCTCGATTTTTCGTTTCTTGGCGAGTTTGAGAGTGCTTCTAGGTTGCGCTGTGTGGAATGATTTTTATATATTATCTTTTTTATGTACGTGTTACAGATGTCTACGCGGAGAGGGAGCACCGAGGTTCATGAGTTCGATGGGGTGTTCCTCCGGATGAATGTGCAGTATAAAGTGACTTCTGTTATTGGCCATGTTTTCGGGTACCTTTTATTTCCACTCTAGAATTTTGAACACAGTGCAAATGCATTGATATCATTTCCACAAGTGTTGGCCTTGACGATGGATCAATCACGGTCTGCAAATCCCTAACTTTGAACTCTAGGTACTGATGAATGAGGTCGATTCAGAGTAAATTGGTTCTATCGATCACACTTACACTGCCCTTCCTACACACGCAAGATATTTTTGAAGCATTCTTATATTTTCGACACATTCGATGTGGTATTTTGTCTAAACACAATTGTTTGAATTTGTAAAGCTGCTAGTGTCCTACCTAACACCAGATCTTGTATAGTGATACCATCACTAGCACTGACAGTGAGATTCATTTTTAAATTTTGATTCTTCTGCATTGTGTTTGGTTTGCATTGAAGCTCACAGAGGACTTTCTTTTTTATTTCTTTTTTTGGGTGTGGAATCTAGTTTAGATTTCCCCGTGACTTATCAAGACTGGAAAGCCACTGATCCTTTGGATCTATTTGAGGCTCCAACAGTTAAGACAGAGACAAACCCAAAGGTATTACTGCCTTTTGTTCCTTCTTCAGTTTTCGATTGGTTTCTCTTTTCTTTGTTTTTTCCCCCTTTTCAACATCACTGCATGTTAGTGTGCATATATGTGGATCTAACTATGTTTGGGAAATTGTTTCCTGGTTGAAGAGAATTTTGTGCTTGAGATTACCATAGAATATTGATTTTCCAGATCTCCCAGATGTTTGACACTTACACATTGTAGACACCTTCTCCTTTTAGTGATTTATCACTTTGGGACATTTGTAAGCATGTGCAGTGCACTAGTATATCTGGCTAGTTTTATAGGGGTAAGCTACCTTCGCGATTTATTTTGTTGCTGGTGTGGTGGTTGTTGGACACAATGAAGTCGTGCAGTAGGTCAATGGACTAAGGAAAAGGAATTCTCATTTGGTGATAGTTGTTTCTGCATAATTCTTGTAGCTCTATTTACAGGTAAAGTAAAGTTTGGGATGCATGTAAAGATTATGGTATCTAGTTTGGGATGCATGTAAAGATTGTGGTATCTGGTCCCCTTCTTTCCATCCAGGCAAGGTACTATCATTAGAAGGTCATAAATGATGATGTCCGTTTCAGAAATCACCTACAATTAAATGCAGCTATCCTTCACTTAGGGATAGCTATCTCAGTATCTTCAAGCTTTTTTATTGGTTAATTGCTTAGAAAGATAGGAGCTAGAGAGCTTGTGAAGGAAAAGTGTGTTTTTTTTTTTTTTTTTTTAAGTACCTACTGGAAACTTAATCTTGTTTGTTTCACTTAACTGTTATGGACTGCCTCTAATCATGGCACCTTCCAGGCAAAGTAATATCATTAGAAGGTCATAAATGATGACTTCCGTTTTAGAAATCACCTACAATATAACAATTGAACTTTGAGGCAGTGTTAATAGTTGCAAAATGCTTCTGATTTTAAATATGAAGTAAATGCAGCTATCCTTCACTTAGAGATAGCTATCTCAGTATCTTCATGCTTCTTCATTGGTTAATTGGTTTAGAAAGATAGGAACTAGACAGCTTGTGAAGGAAAAGTGCTTTTTTTTTTTTTTTAAGTACCTACTGGAAACTTAATCTTGTTTGTTTCACTTAACTGTTATGGACTGCCTCTAATCATGGCACCTTCCAGGAAAAGTAATATCATTAGAAGGTCATCAATGATGATTTCCGTTTTAGAAATCACCTACAATATAACAATTGAACTTTGAGGCAGTGTTAGTAGTTGCGAAATGCTTCTGATTTTAAATATGAAGTAAATGCAGCTATCTTTCACTTAGAGATAGCTATCTCAGTATCTTCAAGCTTCTTCATTGGTTAATTGGTTTAACAAGAAAGGAACTAGAGAGCTTGTGAAGGGAAAGCGTTTTATATAAGCACCTACTGATTACTTAATCTTGTTTATTTCAATTAACTGTTATGGATTGCCTCTAATCATGGCACCTAGTTGCCTCTTTGGAGAAACTTTTCTGCGTTTCTTGTAAAGCAGCTCTCAGTTTCCGTTTTCTACAAGGCTGATGTTATGTCTTTTCCTGTGTTTAGGCTCATATTCGGAGGCATCTAAGTCAAGAAGCTCTTGGTTGTGGTTACTTAGTGTTGTGGTTAGATTGCGACCGCGAAGGAGAAAACATATGCTTTGAAGGTAATTTTATATGTTTGAAGCTGCATGATCCATTGTCCTCTCATATGATTGCTAAACAGTGATAGTAGCCTTGCATTGATAACTTATCTTCAAAGCCATGAAAGTGAAGAGGATTCTTGTGACATGCATTAATCCAAGGGCTTCAAGTAACTACATCCCTTTTCTAAGGTAAAAGGTTCAGCATTTTGCTGAGTTCTGATTCGAAGGGTTGGACAGTCAGTTTTCTGGATGGATTGGTCCACCTGGCCTTGTCTGCTAGTGCTCTTAGAAACCTTTTTTGCCCTGCTTCTAAAATCAAGAAGGTAGACTTGAATGCCACTGAGCTGAGCTGTGTTGTTCATAAAAATACCTCTGTTTCCAAGCACAGTCCAGAGGGAAACATCTCCCTCTCTCTCCCCCACTTTTTTTTTTTTTTTTTTTTGGGGGGGGTGGGTGGTTTGGGGGAGGATTTGAGGAGCAATGGTTTGGAATTAGGTTCTCATGCTATTTTTCCATAATATGCCTGGCATTATTTTCCTGAATTTCTGGAAAAGCCAAACTACAGTTTAGTGTGCCCTTCTTATTTTTTCTCTTCCACATAAATCCTAACATGACAAAACAGCTGCATTTCTTTTGCTTGTTTTTTCTTAATTGTCCTCTTCACCAAATTGTGAAACATAGTGTTGATCTCTTGTAGTAATTGTGCAATTCTTTTGACTGTTATTAATTGTGGTAATGTAAGGATCCTGATCGGGAGATGTAACCAATGATATATGTAGAAGACAAATGTAGAGGAACAGGGACAAAGTGATTGGATACTTTACACTGCTCGAGTTATAGTTGTTAGAAAAGGATTTAAGTGCATTTTCCTGAACTAGGGCATCTCTGTCTTAAAATGTGATTTTGTTCTCCAGCAAGAACTCATGAGCTTTGGTTTATTTCATCTATCTTTCCTGTTCCAGTTATTGAGTGCACTGGCTTTGGTCGAAACAAGGAACGTAGCAAAGTTTATCGTGCTCGGTTTTCTTCTATCTCTGAGAAGGATATTTTGAAGTGTATGGACAACCTTGTTGAGCCTAACAAGGACGAGGCATTGGCTGTGGATGCTCGTCAACAGATAGATCTCAAAGTGGGTGTCGCATTTACACGCTTCCAAACTGCTTATTTCCAGGGAAGATATGGGAATCTTGATGCCAGAGTTATTTCGTAGGCTCTCTGTCTCTCCCTCCTTCCCCCACTTCTCTCTCTCTCCCTGTGACTGCCCACCTGCTTGTTAATCTTTCATATATATATTACTTTACAAATGCAAAGTGAACAGACATGATTATTGAGCAAAACCTACATAAAATCTGTGTGGCTGTTGGGCTGTAGACTGATACTTATTTATCTCTTTTGTTGTTGGTTCGTTTTCACAATTTGCATAAACATGAAGTGTATCCATCTATGATCTACGAATGGTACCTAATAGTTTGTGACGTCGATAATTTGTACTTTTGTTGTTAAATTTGGTCTCTTGTATTAACATCCTCATGTTGTGATATAAATCAATTTGAAGTGTCATCTGAAGACCATCTATGTGCTTGCATACTGTTAATTTGTGATATAATTATGGCTATTAAGTCTGAGCAGCTCTTATACCACAGAAGGTGCTTGGCTCCTTCCATCGGGTCAAGTTTTTTCACTTTGTCAATTTGTGGACCCAATGAAGATTGTTTGCCTAGAAGTACGAGTGATTGGCTTATCTTCTTTTTTTTGGCAATTCCACTGTTGCAGACTGCTTATCCTTGTGTAGTAATATTGCAAATTACCAACTGGTTCCTAAGTTTTTAAGGCATATATTATTTAAGATTCTTGCTTATTTCAGCTATGGCCAAGTTGGATTCTTTAACTTGTGCTTTTTTGGTTGTTCAGCTATGGGCCATGTCAAACTCCTACGCTTGGGTTTTGTGTCCAACGGTATTTGCAACTTACGACTTTTAAGCCTGAAAAGTTTTGGACCTTGCACCCCTACTTAATACATGATGGCTATGAAATTCAGCTGGAATGGGAACGTCAGAAGCTATTTGACTTAGATGTAAGGCAGCCCATGAACAAAGTTTGGCAGAAGTAACTTTATACTTCAGTCAGAGTAGTATGGAAGAATTCTGTCTGAGTTTATTGAAGATTTCACGCTTCACCAATTCCTCTTTCTACATAACACAGGTTGCTACGATGTTTCATAAACTGGTTGTAGGTGATGGAATATTAGAAGTAACTGACATATCTGAAAAACAGGAGAGTAAAAGTCGTCCTTCAGGTCTCAACACTGTGAATCTTCTGAAGGTATATGCTAATCAATATTAGAGATTGGTTGACCATGTTCTATACTCTTTAATGCTCTCCGGCCTCTTGGTGTTCAATGTAACAACATCATGCGTCAGATATGTGTTGTTTCTTGTGATTGCAATGAATTTCATTTGCTGGTGGGATGGGTTAGAAAGCTGTTTTGATAATGCCAAGGAGATACTGGCAATTTGATCGCATCTCAAAGAATGTGATATATGATATATCTGATGTATATATTAGAGAATAAGTGTTAATAATAATTTTGGATGTGAAGCAAAGATTTTTCTTAATTTCAGTTAGGCTTGTCATAGAATTTAGCATGTCTGGAGAAAGGTTTGGGCTTCTGCATTTTATCATATGTAATGTCATTTGAATGTGTATTACTTCTTCATTACAGAAGTATGAACATCTACATATGCTAAATCTTTTTTTTTTTTTTTTTTTTTTTTTGGGGGGGGTGACTCAAGTAATATAGAGGAGCATGTACCTTGTGTGTTGATAAATTTCTACCCTCTTTTCTGTGCTCAAGGATAGTTTGGGAGGTTTATGGAACAAAAAGATAAATAAGGAATGCAAGGATGGACATTCTTGTCTTATTCTTGTTGGCATGTTTAAGTGTCACGGAGATAAAACGTCCGGTCATTTTTCAGTTTCGTTTCTAAATGTCAAAAAGTGATTTTTTGCTTTTGGAATATTTTTTTCTGTGCAACTTTAGTTTCTAGCCCCCATTTGAGTTTGGGTATCTATGCTTGAACTGACCTGAATTTTAAGCTTATTGTTTATTCTCCTTTGGACTACATATGTCGAATATATAATTTTCTTTCTATTTACTTTGGTCACTTTCAAATGTTGTGGCTTAATTCTCCTTGATGCAGAGTGGTCCAACATTTAAAATCATTGAAAAAATGAACTTAGGAGTAAAAATTCAGTCTGTAAAATTATGAAGAAAAACGACAAAATTGGTCAGAGTTTGGGAGTCACAAGTGCAAGTTTTACTTATAACTATGTCCTCCATTATTGCAAATAAATGTATCCTTCTAAGCTGAGAAGGAGCAGCGAGATTTTGGCTTCCTTACATAGGATACTTTGAAATGTTGACCATATATGTGTGTGCGTGTATATGTGTATGTGTTGTCGTACATATGTATACGTTTTGAGTTCAGTGCTATTGTCATCATTGTCTGCACTTGTCCATTTATGCTTGTCTACATGATGAGTTCCGAAAGATATTCGTCATATTTTTTGAGACATGACAATCTTTTCTAAGTCATTTTAAGGTTGCTTCGAGTGCACTGGGCTTTGGACCTCAAACAGCAATGCAATTAGCTGAGAGACTATACACTCAAGGTTTCATCAGGTGGTTCTTGGAACTTTTCTTCTTCTTTTTTCCCAATAATTATCCAGTATTTCTGTAATTTTGGCTCAATTGTAGGCCTCTCATGCCTGTGTAATTTCTTCTTCATTTTTTTGGATTTAATTCCGAGCATTAATAATTGATTGTTGAAAATTTCTTGTGAGGGGGCATTGAACTCTTTATTTCTAAAAATCTTTCTCCTTGTGTGATACTTTCAGTTGAGTAGGTTTGTTGTTAAAAATATACCTGCTTGAGTAAGTTTGGCTGCCTATCGATTCATCTATTAAATTGTGAATGCTAGTCGGGATGGAAAACTTTGACTCTTAGCCCATAAAAATGCATTGCGTTGAGATTCCCACTCAATAGTCAATGTGCAGTATGATGTGCAGCACTTTATGGGACATCCACGTTTTCTTTTATTTGTTTGAAATGTTTGGAAACAATATCCCTTATTATTCTTTTAACATCAGAAGTTAGTCTTCCTTCTAATAGCAAATGTATAATCTAGCTATCCACGCACAGAGAGTACAGCCTACCCTGCTTCGTTTGACTTTAGAAGTACTCTTGCTGCACAAGCAAATAATCCTACTTGGGGTAGTTATGTGGAGAAGCTTCTAGTTGACAGTTATCATAAGCCAAAGTCTGGAACAGATGCTGGTGATCATCCTCCTATAACTCCAGTAAACTCAGCAACAGAGGCTGTGCTTGGGAATGATGCTTGGAGACTGTACCAGTATGTTTGCCAACACTTTCTGGGAAGCATCTCTCCTGACCTCAAGTACATTAGGTAAAACATTTATTCCCCATTTTTAAGTACTCTTTTGTCATCTGGTAATATGTATTGGTGGGGTCTTTCTTCTTTGGTTATCAAAATGGATTAAGAATCAGAGTGCATAGTGTTGGGAGTGGAGGCAAAAGGAGAGTTACTGTTTTTGTCTACTTTCTGTTAGCCTTTATTGAATCGCTTTGAAAAAAAATTGGCATGTTGGCTAGGCTATCAATAATTGCCTCTAATTATTTTTTATTTTTTATTTTTTTTACGAAGAGAGATGTAGTACATACATTGACTTATTAGGTAATGGCCCAGAATATGTTTTCTGATCCTTTTTGTTTCCAGGACAAAAGTCAAATTCACAATTGGAGGAGAATTATTCCATTGCGTTGGACATCATATCACAAACAAAGGGTTTGCTTCTATCATGCCATGGTTGGCCATAAATGAGAAAAGTCTACCTCAATTCACAAAAGGCGAGAAGTTAAAAACTTCAAAAGTGGAGCTGCATGAGGTATTGTTCTATGCATGCAAAGCATGTTTCCAACTCATATGCAGAGTGTCATTGTGTCTGCCTGTGGTGTGTTGATCAAGACTTTTTTCTGCCCATAAAAGTGCTTTGGTCATAGAATTTTTGTGAGTACAGGCCAAAGGGAAAAGAAAAGAAAAAGAAAAGGAAAAAAACTAGTATACTCGTGAGTGATGTAATGGTGCTGGCACCTTCTTTTATGGGTTTTAACTATAATGGATGGATGACTACATTGGTCTCAATATATTATGGGTCGTTTAACAGTTGTTGGGGAGAAAGATCCATTATATTAGTCCAATTTGATTTTCGAGCTGGGTTTACTTGCTTGGAAACCTTTCTTGTCCAAGATGTTGCTCTGCCAATTCAAGAGATCTTACTAGTGCTTCCTATTACATCCTCAACTAAAAAAAAACAAGATTTTTCATATGGATAATATCACTGGAAAAATGTGGCATATACAAAGTGGACTTCAATGGTTTGGCTTTGTGACATAAGCAGACATTAGGTTGGTGGCATTTTCTCTTCTCCTTTGGTAACAGTGTGTTAATGCTTGAATTTTTTCATAAGACGATCAGTAGAATGCAACCAAAACAACATCTATGTGGTGCTCCTAGTTCTACGAGTTTTTGGATTACCAGATTTGAGCTGGAGAATACGTGGTTTAGTACTATTAACAAATCAATTAGGAGAATATATTATATTCTTGTCATATGTCAACCTTACTCGATGATAGGTTTTGGTGCGAGATCAAGAATTGTGATGGCAGCAAATGTAAAGTTGTTCAACAAGTAATTGGAACATAGAAGTGGGATCTTGATTATGTCTATTGGATGAGTTAACTTTATTTTGTCCATTGTTAATTATTTGAATAGGAATGTTTGGGTGAACAAGGCACCACTAGGAATTTCGATTCATATTGTGTGGAAGTATGCAGAGTTGTTTTTCTGGGCTTTATTTCATTGTTTTCCCTTTTTGTCCTCCCTGTTTTCTTTGTTCTTTTTATGGCTCCCAAATGAATGGCAAATTTGTTTTGAAAGAAAAGGATGAAGTTATTATGTTGACATCTCCAACTAATATAATCTATTTGCTCCTAAGATAACGTCTGAATATTTTAGTGAGAAGAAAGCGCACATTGACTTTACTGTTGTTTTTCTGCTCTGTTCTTGTTTTATGGTTTATCTTTTTGGAGTTTTGATGTTGTAGCAAGGAGGCAAATAGTTAATCATATATCCGGTTATATTCAGTGGGGACTGCACTGTTGCGGTAGAAATATGTTAGGCAGTGGTCTCAGCTCAAACTGTTGAGTCTATTAATTTTTGTAAAGTGTGGTTTGTTTGTTATTGATAACCTCTGAGTTCCTATCTTGTTACAGGGGAATACAACTGCCCCTGATTTTCTTAGTGAAAGTGAGCTGATTTCTTTGATGGAGAAGAATGGAATTGGAACTGATGCATCTATCCCTGTGCATATCAACAATATTTGCGAACGCAACTATGTACAGGTGGGTGATGTACCATTCCATCTGTTCAGTGGTTCAGAATGTTTAAGTATCAGAGACAAAGAAAGTTTCTTTGTTCACACCCAATCTCCTTGCAGGTGCAGGCTGGAAGGAAGTTGGCTCCAACTGCCTTAGGTATAAGCTTAATAAGAGGCTACCAATCGATTGATGCTGATCTCTGTCTACCGGACATCCGCAGCTTCATTGAACAACAGATTACTCTTGTTGCAAAGGGTCAAGTGGATCATTCTCATGTTGTGTCTCATGTGCTTCAGCAGTTCAAGCAAAAATTCTTGTACTTCACTAAACAGGTTAGCATTCGGCTTTGATCACTGCATCTTTTGTTCAGTAGATTTCCAGAGAAGGGGCTCGAAATGATTTTATCCGACATTCATGTGGTCTAAGGTTGAAAGTTAAGTCATGTTGATATGTATTGCTTTTTGCCTCCTGAGACTGGAGCTCGTTGCATGAAGTTGTCAGAGTGAGTGAGTGAGTGAGAGTGTGAGTGTGTGTGTGTATGTCATATCTAATGAAGGAGCAATGAGATATTATATTGATAATTTGAAGTATTACACGAATATATTAATTGCACCCCCTGGGAGCACTTCAATTAACTTGAAAAAAAAATGATAAGCAATAAGCTTGGTAATGTTGAGTACAGATTCATGGATACATTTACATCACATCAGAGCAGCACAATATTTTGAGGGCAATTCTTTTATTAATCTGCATTTATATCTATTGAAATGTTCATAAGCTTACTGCACATCCAGAAAATGGAAGATATTTAGTTGTTCTTAATCTAAAGTTTGTTCTTCCTCATGTATTTAATGGAAGTGTACTGATAGTGTTTCTGCTAAGTGAAATATACGGCCTGTTTTAACTGGTAGTTTCAACTTTTTTTATAGATACGACACAGGCACATGATTAAGACCTTACTATTTTATCATTCTTTCCTTGTGGTTATTTCAGATTGGAAACATGGACGTGTTGTTTGAAGCTCAATTTTCTCAACTTGCTGATTCAGGCCGCCCTCTCAGTAGATGTGGCAAGTGCCTCCGATACATGAAGTACATTTCTACTCGGCCACCGCGTCTGTATTGTAATACATGCGAGGAGGTTTATCATCTTCCTCAAAATGGAACAATCAAGGTGAACCTTCATCATCTCATGTTAATTTGCTTTGTTGAGCTTGGGTAGTTTAAGTGGGTATTGGGATGTAGCTCACTGTTTGACCTGCTTTAATGCAAAGCAGACTTGACTGTTTAAATTTGTGCTGACAAAAGCTTAGAGAAAGTGAAAATTCATAGAGTATGAAACTCCTTATTCTCATTTTATGTGTCAGGGTGTGAACTATTCTGATGTGCTCAATTCTGCTGATTTTTGTTTAGCATGTTCATGCCTCTGGATTACCCCTATTCCTTACATTTTCTGCCTTTGAAATGAAGTTGAGTACCTCAACTTGCCAACTGTACTGATGGGAGTTAAATTCCAGTATCTATGGCGAATATTTCTTAGTTGCTTTTGCAACTAGACCACAAGATGATAGAAGGAAATTGAAGAACTTCATTTTCTCCAATTAGACTTTTATATTCGTCTCACCGATGAACACTGATCAATTTTCTCATCAATCTATTTGTTGCAGCTGTACAAGGAACTCACATGTCCTTTGGACAGCTTTGAACTCTTGATCTTCTCCATGCCTGGTCCTGAAGGCAAATCTTTCCCTCTCTGCCCATATTGTTACAACAGTCCACCCTTCGAAGGTATCGATATGCTTTTCGGTGCTGGCAGGATGGGTAACTCTAACAATCCTGGGAAAGGAGCCGGCATGCCATGCTTTCTCTGCCCCCACCCAACATGCCGGCATTCTCTGATAACCCAAGGAGTATGTGCATGCCCAGAATGCAATGGTACCCTCGTACTAGACCCAATCAGCGCCCCAAATTGGAGGCTCTTCTGCAACATGTGCAACTGCCTTGTTCTTCTCCCGCAAGGTGCTCACAGGGTGTCGACGACTCCAGACCGGTGTCCTGATTGTGACTCGATGATCATAGAAGTGGACTTCAATAAGAAGGCAACGCCTTTAGAGGATGGGGCCACGCTGCATAAAGGTTGCATCCTGTGTGATGAGTTGCTTCATTCTCTTGTGGTGGTGAAGCACGGCAAGTCATTTTCTAGACGAGGTATGAGAGGAAGGGGCCGAGGAATGGGAAGATCTGGGAGGGGTGCAGGCCGCGGCAGTTCGAAAATGGTCGATCCTAAGATGTCTTTTCGAGGTTTCTAATGGTTGTTTGTGTCGGCACTAACCAAATCTGATTGACAACCACCTCGATAAGCCATCTGACCTTTACTTTCATAGTTCTTTTCTTTTAGTCGGACGTATCGAATGCATATAAGGCATGGTTTTCTAAATCATAGGTGAGCATTATAACTAAGGACCAATCGAAGAATGCAGAATGTTCTGTGAATGTGTACATGTGAGTATTGTACAAGAATGATGCTTGATATACGGGAAAAAATTGCGTTTTTAATGAAAATGTGAATATCCATATGAATGCGAAGCAGTCAGTTTTTTATTATTCGACTTTTGGCAAACAGCAACAACAATTAACAACAACAATGGTGATGATAATAACAACGACGAGGGGCTAATGATAGGCCTTTCTTTCTTTCAGTTGGACTGTATCATGAGTGATATCATGCTTTAATGTTGATATCATTTTACTGCACCACCCTACTTCCAGCATCACCCTATGTTGATCTTTTTTTTTTTTTTTTTTTGAAATTTTATTTTTCTGTTAACATATCTTTCGGCCTTTTTGGTATTTGTAAAAGTCAGGTAGTAGGTGTCACGTTGGCGATAGATGGCTGCCTCGTAAGCATTGACTAGCCATTTGACTCCCACATTAGTAACTCCGTCCGAGCTATCTCAAGAAAGGATCCGAGCATCTGGAGGAGGAGGATTAAAATTGCAACGAAGGAACATGTTCGAGGACCCAATTGTGAAAAAAACAAAAAATCTAAGGCTGATATTGCACAAATTGAAAAAGTCCAAGGACCCAATGCCATAATAGCCTTTTATTTTAAATGATGAGGAAGCGAGCTTTATACACGGTTTTTGTTATTCAATCTTAATATATCAACTTATCCTAACGCGGAATTAACATAGAAAAGAAGTAAGCTTTGCCCTGATAAAAGTGAACGACAAGTATTATCAGCAAGACATGAGCTTCGCCAAAGAGAGTTTGAAAACATGGATGACCATTTTCTTTCTTTTTTTATTTATATTTTACGCGAAAGTACTGCTTTGTACATATATTGTGGACGACAACTCGTACCGGCAAAACATGAGCTTCTCAGAAATGGACCAAGACAGGCTCGTCAAAAACCACCAAATGAAACGAGAGACTTATTTACAATGCACTGTTTGCAAAGTCGAGGTTAGGCTCGTCAAAAACCACCAAAGGAAACGAGACTTCTATATTTACAATGCACTTTCAAAGTCGAGGTTGGCGACGAAACGTATCTATTCCAATGCACGATGGCTCGTCTTCAACTCCATGAGGTAGACATTGTTATACACAGCACTCTCATTCTCTCTATATTTGTACACGCATCATTATAGAATCGTTACATCGGATGACCACACATTAACTGGAGAAAGAATGTTCCTTCGAAGGGCGTCTCTCGTCTTCCTTCTTCTCCTACTCCTTTCCACCTACACTACCATCTCTTCGAAAGTCGCCGTCGCCTGCCCAGCGAGTAACGGTAAGCATTGTTATTCTCGATGGATGGATGCAAAATGAGAAAAAAACACCAGTCATGGGTTGATCTGATAAACTGCCGAAGTAATGATTGAGAATAGTCGCTTTTCGGGAAAGTGATTATGGGGGATCCAAAAGAAAACGATTTCACATTGAGGTCCATTCGGATTTCGAAGTTTGAAGACAACATCTAAATTGAAGACGGAAAAATTATTTAAAAAGTCCTAGAATTTTTTGTAGTTTTGCCAATCCAGTTATAAATTAATTTTTTTTTATCTAATTGAGTTCTAAATCTTTTACAATTGCACCAGTTCAATCATTCTGACTAAAATTGACCGGCCAGCGTTGATGTGGCTGCTGGCTAGCGCCGGCAACAAATTTTTTATAATATTTTATTTTTTCGAATTATTTTATTAATTTTAAAATCCTTTTTACCTTTTTTTTCTCTTTCCTTTTTCCTCCCTCCTCCTCCGTCCTTCCTCCTCCCCCCTCCTCCCTCCTTATTGCTTTGGCTCCAGTGACGCTAGCCCTTGCCGATCGCCGAACTGAGACGGCCGGGTGAGCTCATCTCACTGTCATTGGGCGAGCCTCCATCGGATTTGGCGAGGGCTTGTCTCGTCATTCTTGGGCAAGGGGCGAGGACTTCCTCGTTGTCGGGCGAAGGGTAGCTCGCCCAGCCACTAGTGGGGCGAGCCCTTGCCGGATCCGGCAAGGGCTCGCCTCGCTAGCTCGAGTGATGGCTAGGCCCCCTTGTTGGATTTGGCGAGGACTCACCTTGTCGTCGCTTGGGCTAGTGAGGGGGCCTCGTCGTCGCTCGGGCTGCGAGGCGACCCTCGCTAGTGGTCGGGGAGCTCCCCTTCGCCAAGCGATAGCAAGGGAGTCCTCGCCCCTCGCCGTCGTTGGGCTGGTGAGGTGAGCTCGCTTGATCGCCTTAGTCCGGTGATCGGCGAGGGTTGGCTGGTCACCGGAGCCAAAGGAAGGAGGGAGGAGGAGGAGGAAAAAAAAAAAACAGAGAGAAAAAAAGGTAAAAAAGATAAAAAAAAATTAATAAAAAATTTGAAAAAATAAAATATTATTGAAAGATTTGTTGCTAAAGGCCATGTCAAGCACCGGCCGGTCAATTTTGGCCGAAAGGACTGAACCGGCACAATTGTAAAAGGTTTAAGACTCAATTGGCAAAAAAAAAAAAAAAGTTTATGACTGAATTGGTATAATTGTAGAAGGTTTAGGATTTTTTTTGGTAATTCTTCCAAGATTGACTAAGTGCACGTTTTCAGGAGGAAGCAATATCGAAAAGATGGCGGTGAGCAAGATCGCTGTTAATGGAAGTAAATCTAAGCCAGACGGGAAATATAACCCTTAGCATAGCCTTTCGAAACTCCTTCCTCAGAGGCCATGCCTGCCATAGGGAATCTTTCAAGTGATTCTCGATTATTAGTTTCTCTGTTCGGTTGCTCCTAATATTTGTTGGTGTTATTAAGAAATGAATAATTCTTTTTCTATACTCTTCATGGTTAATTAGGGTTTTCCAGATACTTATGTTCATGGAGCTCAAATGATTTCTTTGAATCCATTACGAATGGGAAAAGATTTAAATTGATCGTCCATTGAATTAATATCCCTATTCCTTTTTCCCCAAACCTCACTTTATTTATTTCATGCTCCAGCAATACCATATTATCCACCGCGCAACCCAATTACCGCATTCCAATTCTTATCTATTCGAGTGCATATATGATAATTACAACATTTTGTATGTTTTGATTTGTCTTTCACTGATTGTAATGGCATTTAAAATTTTTTTCTTTTCAAAGGAAGCAAGAGATCTCAACTTTAATCTTACTTAGCACGAACTCTTGTACTTCTCTTGAAATTTGATGATAAGAAAGCGAAAAAAGTGTCGTGTTTTTTCTACTCCATCTTTCAATGTTATAGTGAATCCAGAGACTTAGAAAAATCGCTCCGCTTCAAAGGGAGACTATTTGCAATGCCTTGGAAAAGGTAAAATGATCATAGAAAAGAGGGAACATAACAGAGACTCGAGCAAAACAATGTTTTCAAATTTAACCGCATGAGAAGCTTTCTGGAGGCTTTTTTAAATAACCCATAAGGCAAAATCTAAGGCAAAATCGAGAAGAGAGAGAGAGAGAGAGAGAGAGAGAGAGAGAGAGAGAGAGAATGAGTCAATGATGGTGAGAGGGTCAGAGGATTGAAGAAGAGAGAGGAATTTTTTTAATGTTGTGCGTAAATATTGAGGACTGGGACTCTCTAGGGAAGAAATACCTAATAAAAGGAGAGACATCACGTTTGACCAAGGAGAAGTAACCACGGGACGCAAAAAAAGTGGCTCGCAAAGATAAAATGGTCAAAATATTATGAAAGAGAGTGGAAAAATGGTGACCCAGAAAATATTAACAAACCCACTAACCGATAGTATAGGTGTGCGAGAATATTATCGTGGTCCTATCCACGAGTTAAAAAGCAAGAAGTTTCTCCACATTATTAACAATTGCCCATGGCACAACCTGACTAGGGATCTGCTCACAACCTAACTAAAATTTGTGATCTTTTGGAAATAATATGACTCTTTTATCATTGGGTTATCATGCTCGATAATTTCAGTTTGTTCGTTTTATCGCATCTCTTAAGCAGTGCATTGTCTAGGATAAACAACTCCAACTTGATCTTCATTTAAGAAGAAAAATTAAATCCGATGTAAGAGTAGATCTATAAGAAGCTTGTCAGTGATTTCTAAATGCATAGTTGCCCAACCAATTGATACATTCCCATTTTTGACAAACATGCCACAAACGGACCTTCCACTTTCTCGGTAGTAAATCCTCACTTATATTAGCAGAATGTCACACTTAATGGATTGTTTCTTTGATATGATGGCATGGAGGGTTCTTGAAATTTTGCAATCTGCCTAGTGTAGTCCTTAGACCAACCAGCTAGTGGCCAGGTCTGTGGCCTTCCGCACCATTTTCGCCATCATCCTCATTTGAAGTTTCATTTTTATTTTTTGTTGTATAATTATTTTCTTTTTCCAAAGAACAACTTACGTCAATTTAATTTTAAAAATTAATAAAAGCCATGTGTGTACTATTGGAGAAAATATTTTTCAATGGGAAAGTAATTCTAAAAATTGCTCCCAATAAGATCAAGACCAGTCATGCAATTTTTACACTCTTGGCAAAGTACAACGAGAGTTTCTAAAGTTGACAAACTCATTAAATCTTTCTTAATATAGGATGTTATCTTCATGTATAAAGGCCCTAGCTCAGGAAAGTTATTCTATTACATTTATTGTAGCTAATATCTCTTTAGAAATCAATAGCTACCTTGTACTTTAGATCCATATAAGAAATAAAAGTAAAGGGCATCTTGTCCATTTCTTCATGGTATTAGAGCCTATTATTCACAAGCATATCTTTCAATTTTTTTTAATGGCAAACAAATCCTCAAACACCGACACTCCTATGATAGTCACTGGCCTCTCTTCAAATAATGCAACATTGCTGGTGTTGATTAATGTAGTTGTGGAACTACCCCTCAAGCTAACATTCGTGAACTATCCCTTCTGGTTAGCTCAGATTAATTCTTTGCTCCTAGGTTACGATTCAGTGGGATAAGTAGATGGAATCATATTGTGTCATTCCAACACCATTACTACCGATGGCAAAACAACTACAAATCCATCTTATTCTCATTGGGTATGCCAAGATAAACTATTCCTTCACGCAATCATGACTTCCACTTCGGGCTTGATCATGCCTCTTCATTGCTTCTACCAAGTCAGCACACAAGGCTGAACAAATTTTCACATCTCTTTGCCAACAAAACATGTTCAAGTGTCGTCAATCTCAAGGAGCATCTAATCCTCACAAAACACGACACCTGACCAGCAGTTTAAAAGTCTTCAAAGAAATTGTTCACAAACTTGCCATCATCAACTCTCCCATTAGTGATGATAATTTGATCATACATGTTCTAAATGGGCCCAACTTCAAATTCAAGGAAATTTCTATCGTCATCAATGCACGTGAATTACCCATTTCCTTCGAGGAACTCCATAATAAGCTTTTCGATTTCGAGCAATATCTACAAAGGAAAGAGAATTAGTGTCAATCAACTTGTGTCACCATAAATCTTGCTAAGAGAGCTTCTCACAGAAATACTAGCCAGTATCCTATTTCAAATCGAGGGTCAAACTCCTCCCAGTAAACTCAAAATCTCATTGACGAATAAGCAACAATTATGATCATAATTGGCCCATTCAAAAAGAATGAGTCCAATGCCAATTATGAGAATGAGATGCCTCTCAACCAAGCAATGCTATCAGGCCAAACAATTACTCCTCTCCTCCTAGTGCAAACTGCACATGTTGTCTCACCAAGCCAAGCAAGGATGGCTCATGGACTTTGGAGCGTCTCATCATGTCACTTCAAGTCTGAAAAATCTCTCACTACATTTTAATCATGAAGGCATGGACACAATTGTTATTGGTGATGATTCGAGTTTGCAAATAACATACACACGAGCATTAAACTTTCCTCACCCACTGTTTCATATTAATTGTTAGATATTTTGTGTGTTCTTGATATCGGTAAAAACTTGATATCTGTTTTAAGTTTTGTAAGACTAACCAAACGTCCATGGAATTTTTTTCCCAACTTTTTTTTTTGGTGACATATGTGCGTATGGAGGCGACTTTCACTCAAAGTCTCAATAACAATGTTGTCTATGAACTTCCATCCTCACTCCATGCAACTCATGCACTACCCTCCGCTATGATTGGCGTTTGTGCATCTTCCAGTGATTTGCATTACATCTTGGTCATCCCTTTCATCAAATCTTAGAATTCCTTTTAAAATTGAAGCCAATTCCTTCTTTTTCCAAGCCATATTCTAAATTTTTGTGCACGTCATGTGAGTGTAATAAAAGTCATAGACTTCCATTTGGCGCTTCTACATTGTTTAGCTGGCAATTTTTTCAAATTCATTTACAGTAATGTTTGGGATAGAGAATGATAATCATCAAGAAATAGATATGGTGTGGATTTCCTTAGCTATTTGATGGTGTGCTTCTATTAGACAATAATAGATATAAGTAGAGAGATAGAGAATGATGCACCCAGTGCTTTATAGTGGTTCAGCTTGATGTAAACCTGCATCCACTCTCTCAGACAAACAACCTACTAGTTAGATTTCACTAGAAATCTTTGAGTAGTTATAGTAGTGTGTGCCGCTTATACTCAAGCACTTCATCTCGAACCTAATGCTGCTTATACCAAAGTGGATAGATCTCAATATCTCACACTTAACAACAAACTATAACACTGATACACTTCTTAGGAGATTATACTTTTAGTTCACTCAAAACACAGTATGAGGATGCAAAACTTCCTCTGTTAATGGATTGTTTGTCACTTTTGATCTCATTGCTTATTCGACATCTGTTGAAATCCTTATGTACTTTTTGGTATCCAGTCTTCTCATTGGATAATATTTAAGGCTACGTTTAGTCGTTTGGAATTTTAATCAGGATAAGACTAGATATGATAGAATATAAAATGAAGGAATTTTACTATATTTTATCCATTGTTTGGTAAATTGTGATAATAAATTCGAATATATTCACTTCAAGTTATGCATATTGTTTGGTATAAACAGCTAATCACTTATATGAACCTAAAGTTGCACAAATAAAGATGGTGAAAATCTCTTGCTATATTTTTTGCCTACTCTATTTTCATTTGCTTTTTTATTTTATTTTATACTTTTTTAAATATTTTATTTTTAATTTCTTTTTTCCTTTTATCATTCTCTAATTAAAATTTATTATACAATATGTTGTACTATTGTACCTAAAACATTATATAATAAATTTTTATTATAAGATAGAATCAAATTTGTATATATAAACAAAAATAAGGCATAAATTAAAAAAAAAACTAAATTGTTGTTAATTCGAATATTATTTATATTAAAATATTTTTTTATTTTTATTAATTTAAGAAATTTGATTTTTGAGAAAAGTAACTTTCCTATTATGGATATTAGAAATCCTATTCACCTTTATCTCAACTCCTCCATAGGATATTTTATCCGGGCTATATTCTTTTTATATTCAATTTTATCTTTATTTGAGCAGGCACCAAATGTAAGATATAAATTTTTATTATATCCTATATTTTATCTTGGCTGCCAAACATAGCTTAAGATTATTAATTTCCAAGCTATCCGTTGGACAATTGTTGACCAGCAATTTTACCGATGAAGTTAATCAATGTGAGATTGGGGAGATTTGCTCACCTATATAATCAAATCTTGTAGTTTCCAAAAATAGAGTAGCTTGAACTATGAAAAGTAATCAATCTTTAGAATGTTTATCAATCTTCAGAATGTTTATCAATCAATCAAGATATCACACGTAATTAGCATCTTCCACTTAGATATATCTTGAGATTGATAATCAATCAAATTGTTCTACAAATGGAATCCCACCATATCGCTAGCTGTCAAATCATCACGGGATATTTTCTTCTGAGCACATGATAAAGTTGTTGTCATAGGTAATATAGTCTCTATACTAATATTAGCAGTTTTAAGTTATAGCTAGTTTCCTAGTGATTTCAAATTTCTTGCTTATATCAGCTGCATCTTGATAGGCAACTTGAATACCTTAGAGATGTAGATCCTGTGGTCCAGTTTACCATGGCACCTCCAAGTCTTTTCACATTCTTATGGACTTATTCACACTTAGGTTCATCCAGTCTTCACTAATCTTTTTCTTTCATACAAGTTTCTTTTAAAACGAGTATGACCTGAAATGTAAACAATGTTTGCATCTATAAAGTTTGTAAGATATCATGGATTTTTTTGTTTTCTAAATAGTTAATATATCCTAATTGGCCCTCATTGACTTAAGTTTTTTAGTGATGATAATCCAATTGGATATAAGGATAGGCTCGAACTTGAGTTTCCTCTTGACGATTTCTTCTAGCAAAGGTACCAAGATTCTGCTGTATGCTTCCTAATATCATCTTAGTCAATTCTTCTTTTGACTCATAATTTTCTACAAAATCCATGTTTTGTTTAAAATCTTTATGTGTTCTTTTATCGTTTTCTTTAAGCAGATGATTATATTTAGATACTCCTGTGGCCAATTAAAATAAATTGGCAAAATTCGAACCTTAGGATCTTCTCTAAGACTAAAATTTTAGTCCATGGAAAGACAAATTTGTAAATTCTTTTTTCTGAAAGAGAAGTGAGGCATCTTTTTCCAACCTTTTCAAATCAAGCAACAAATTGATCATTCGACTCACTATAATATTGATACTTATTGGCCAAATCAGTCATTGATACTCCATGTTACATTCTACAGAATTAATAATAGAATTGTCTTTCTATCTCTATCAATTACAAACAAAATTTGGTGGCTGTTTAGTATACCAAGTGAAAGCTATTTTTCGATAAAGACTAAGGGAAAAGCCTAGGTCTTAAACATCATATATTGCTACACTGTATTCAAATACAAATCGATTGACACGTTCAACTGTCAATGATCATCTTCACTAGAAAAATAGGCAAAGTCAGCTTCTTGAAGCATTTAGGAAAAGACTGATTATTGACCCACTCAGCATAAGGTTTCTTGTAGAAAGGTTGAACAACTCTTCTATCTAGCCTAAATTGTTGTAAAAAGCATTTTTACCAACTGCTTAGAGGTCAATTTGTGGTTTGGCTGCTCATCTTGTTGCCCCCTACGCGATGTTGATGTTGTCGAATTATTTATGTTAATTATAATCGGTATTATAGGCTTGCACTGCCACATTCGGTGGCATACTTGTCCCAATCGGTCTTACATTTCCAATATTTGGCACTCGTCTAATGTGTCGACCAATTTGATTTGTCTAATCGTGGGATCCATTTGATTACTCCGACCTGCATTGTTTTGATTATTACCATTATTTTGGCCAACAGTGTTTTGATTATTGTCGTTATTCTGCATTAACTGGTGGAACCTAGAGCCTTCGCAAAATTTTATTAGGGTTTGAAACATCTAGCCTAGTTTATTAGCATTATTAGTTGATCACATGGTCTAGCAACATATTCTAGCACCAGAGGATTTCCTTGGAATGATGGTGGTTGACGAGATGATCACGATCTTAGTATGATCTCATTGACAGCATTGATGACCATAGGCTTGATCGTGTCCGACATGCGCCTTGCGTTGTAGTTAGCTATGCCATTGTCTTGTTCTTCGAGCAATCTTCATATAGTTGACATCATATTAGGATTTAGGGCATCTTCTCTCCATTGCTCTTCAGTGAAATCCTTTGGAAGATTGGCATCTTCGAGACGGTTATCTTTTGCTGATCTTCCAGTGGCTGAAGATTCAGAATGCGCAGCCATCTCATTACCAGCATATGGTAGTTGCTTACCAGCATATGGTAGTTGCTTCTCGTCAGTAGCACTGTCGCTTATTAATTTCTGGTTCTCTCCATTGCATTTTCTCAAATTAACAAAAGGTCCCATTGGGTGTGCCCAAAGATGTTCCACCAAAAAGTTAGAAATCTCAAAAGATAAGGATGAATCAAATTGAATTGACAAAGATTCAAAAATGGTCATTTGTTCATTTTGGAAGGGAATGTAAATGGAAGTGAATGTATCTAAATTGTGAGTACTGAACTTCAGATGTTGCAAGAAAAAAAGGGTGCCGGAAAGTTAAAGGTACTGCAAATTGCAGGAAAGTTAAAGACGAAAATATTCAGACCAAAAAAAAAAAAAAAAAGACGAAAATATATGCAAAAACAGATGTTTAGATTGATTTATTATGTGCAGCTCACAAAGATTACAACACGAGAGCTCTCATATCCCACGGTAGCAGTTATTTACAAGCAGTGTTTGGATTTTGAATTTAAGGATATATGCATTGAGGATCCTAAAACTTATCTTAAAAAATGCAATTGAGCCCCATAGTGTAATCAAGTTTTAAAACTCGTCAAATTGGTTCAATCAAGTCATTCTATTAACTTAGTCTAATTTGGTTAACGGAAAATACTAATATGAATTTTTTATTATTTTCTCTCTCCTACATAATAGTGCTAACATGGCTAAAATATAAAAAATAAAGAGAAAACGATGTCGTTTTAGCCTAAATTTTATTTTTTATTCTAAATATGAATTACCGACCAAAAAAGATCTAAATGTTAATTAAATTAAATTTAAATATAAACTAAATTTTTTTAAAAAAGGGGACAACAACAGCCAAGCGAGGGCCTACCATTGCAGACCCCTGCCTACGGTCAACCAGGGTGTTAGCTAGTTGTTGCTGCCCCACCATTGTAGGCCCTCGCTTGCGATTGGCCACGGAGGCCGGCGCGTGCTAATCGTAGTCGAACCTCACCCCACCATTCCTGGCCCCTTTCGGTGATGGTGGGGTAGCAACAACAAGGGCTTGCAGGCCCTTGGTGCTTCTTCCTCTTCCCCCCATTTCTCTATTTATTAATTTTAATTAATATTTAGATTAAAAATCAGATTTAAACCAAAACAGCATTGTTTAACCTATATCCTTTATGTTTTAGTCATGTTAGCGACACATAAAAGAGTGAAAATAATAAGAAAAAGACATATCAATATTTTTTTGTTGGTTAAATTAGACGGAATTAATAGAATGACTTAATTGAACCAACTTGATAAGTTTTAGTGCATGCTTGCACTTTTTAAAAGTTTTATAAGTTCTAGGACTTTCAGTGCACATATCTCTTAAAAATATACAAACTTTCTAGAATGATCTATAATTACATTCTAGACATGATTATACACAAGAACATGAAAATCCCTAGATTGTATGCCTAATCATCTCGCAATCATGTGTTTGAGTCGATAAATTTTCTTCATTTTCGACTGGTCTATTAGCAAACCTCTAGTTTGTTCACTAATGACACTATCTCAACACTTAGCCAAAATTTGAGATTGTCTATGGTGGATGATTTTGTCAATCAATTTCCTTTAAGTTGCTGACTGGTGAATGCTCTCGTCGATAATTTTTGCACCCTATGTTGTGATGACTTTATAAATGAGTTATCGATTTCCTTTTCTACCATTGAGCCTAATAGGTCTCCCTTTGTTTTTTTTTCTATTGATGACTCCTCCTTTTAGTTATCACGATACCAATCAAGAGTTGGTCGATTCTTTTTTTGTCAAACTCATTTTCGCTGCAAGCGCTGGCAGGTTTCTGATTGCTTCCCTCACAATCATTCAATACCAATAAAATAGAGATATTCAAACTCCCCTTAATGTCTTCCTACAGCTAAAATTAACCAGACAATGTCGATTTGGCATGCATCATTCTCTGTTGCTTTATCTCAAGCGTATTTTCAAGAAAAGATATCCTATGAAAGGAAGTGGTCCAGTTCAATTTCTAATGTTTGGTGAGCGTGTCAAGGCTAATAATTAAAGTCCAAATATCACCCGAGCTCGAGGTTGCAAAACCTTTTTGTAGAGATTTTTCAGCAGTTCTGAATATACCTATAAAAAAAAGTGAGGCTGTATTTGGTTCAATTTTCCTAAAGGATTTTGGGCCTCTAAAATCTCTTAGAAAAAAATTAAGGTACTTGGCAAAAAAAATATTTGGGCCACTTTGACAAAATTCCAACATTGACAATGCCAAAAACTCCTGCTAAAAGCCAAAGGTAAGTGGGGGCTTTTAGCATTTTCCAAAAGCAAGTTCTAAAATAAATATTTTTTTTTCTCAAATTAGCCCCACTAATAATTTCATATTCCTGTTTTGCCCTCATGACTGTTCATATTCTCTGCAGATCTAGAGTTCGTGGAGGTGGAGGAGTTGGAAGGACACCGACATGAAGTTGGCTAGGGTCATGGCATCACGTTGACCGGAGCTGCATGGCCTCGGCTCCCTGTTGCCTAGCTCATGCGACACTAAAGTCCGATTTAGTTCACCTGAGGTTGTGTGACCTTTGCATCGCCTCACTTAGGGTCGATAAGATGGAAGAAGAAGAAGAAAGGTTGAGGCTAATCAAGTGGTTCTCCGACAAAGTAGTGGGAGGAGAAGTGGACTACAAGGCCAACGCGGGCATGGCTTGGAGCCACTCCTACCTCAACCAGAAGCCCCAGCATACCCTCTTCTACCCTACCAAGCGCCGCGAGTGGATCGTTGTGCAGCTCCACGCCGAGCGCCAGCCCTGCGCCGACAGCGATCTCTCTCTCTCTCTCTCCCTACTTGCCTCGTCCTTTCCCGATTCGTTTTCTGTGTGATTTTGACTGATTGGTTCGTTGGCTGGTTACTTTTGCAGTATGCTCAAGAGCAGCTGTTCTTTTTTCTTTCTTACTTTTTTTTTTAATTCTCTTTTTACGTCAAAGTGTCTTTACACAAAACATCCATTATAACTAAACGCCATTTGATTTTGACAAATACACCTTTATTCAAAGATACTTGAGAAAATGGCTTTACATTCCCAAAATTGAACCAAATAGCCTAAGTCCAAGCAGAATTGGTTGGGAAAAAAATGGATTAAACCCAAATTAATTTAATTAATCAATGTCGATCCATTTTTATGTAAGACAATTTTAAAGATTTATATTTGAGACAATTGTAGTGATCTATATTTGACCCAACCTTACTTAGCCCTTGCTCAAGCCAAATCGGGCTATAATTCTTAGCAATGTCTCTCTTAAATATTAAAAATAATAGCATATTGAAAAAGAACTAATTATTAAAAAATCAATTAAACATGACAGATAAGAAATTTCTAATTTGGTTCACGAATCGAGCTACTAAAAAATCTCTTGTTATTTCTCTTGGTGCTTAAAATTTGATCTAATTTAGCAAAAAAGACTATTGCTTAGAAAGATATATCAACTAGGGTAATCAGTTCTTGAGCGGTCCAATTCTTCCCACTCTAAAACTGAGAACCAGATTGAAGGGGCTGGTTCCCCATTTCTGAATCTGAGGATCTGAGGACTAGATTGAAGAAGGCTGGAACTAAGGATCGAATTGATTTGTCTGAATCAGTTCCCGAATGGTCCAATGGAACCGATCAAGGAGGTTGGAACTAAGGATCGGATTGATTTGTTTGAATCAGTTCCCGAAGGATCCAATGGAACCGATCGCATGTACTTCCAACACTTTATATGTATGTGAAAAAATATTTTGACTATCTCAAGCATGAGTGTGAACTTGTTAATTGACCACCACAAAAATTTCACGCTTGATCTTAGCCAAAGGGCCATAATATAGCCTCAGGAAGGAGCTGCCGGGCTTGGGATTTATACACGAAGTCTCTTAGGCTCACTGCTATTTGTTGGATGTGGGACTTGTCTCTTGGAGGGTAGGGTGAGCGAGAGAGAGAGAGAGAGAGAGAGGGAGTGAGCATGGAACGAGAAGAGTAGAGTTGATAGTGAACAGTTCCACATCGGCCGAGGGAAGAGACTAACAAGCAAGTTGCCTCTTTAACAAGCAAGTTGACGGTAGCCGCAATTAAGTGTGATGTTGCATTGAGAGAGACATTGTCTTTGCATGAAAATTTTAGTATAAATTACTTCCTCACAATTTTTAATAAAAATTTGAAATTTATAAAATTAATAATTGATTTGGTCTGAGCGAATTATTCACCAGTTCCAATTTTGTGGAATTGAGAACCGGACTAGCATCATTGGGAACCGAATGATTTTCGGTTCGGATGCTCACCCCTAATACTAGGGAAATGCACAACCACACCTTCAAGCATAAAACATCTAGAGTTTGATTTTCCAATCACATCTTGTCACACCTTTGTACTGCTCTCCAAGCATGGCGGTGATATAATCAACACATCGTTCTCCTTCCTTACGCAACTCTCCTCACGTAGCTCTCAGAAGCTATGAAGCACGGACATATCGCCGGAGCTTCCATGTCGTGTCCGACACGTGTCAGAGCGTGTCGGACACCTCGACACGCTTGGACACGCTCGGACATGCGTTGACCGCGTGTCGGATTTTTCGACACGTGGTCAACATTTCTCGACACGTTCTGGCACGCGTGTCCGAGGGAGAGGATCGTTGAAGAAGACGATGGAGGGTGGAGGCGAGACTGGGGAGTGGAGGCAACGCCACGACGGCGAGGGAGGGCCAGAGGAAGAGCAGGCGATCCAGAGGACCGCGATTGTGACGCTGTGATGGAGGGCCGACGGCGAGGCTTCAAAGATGTTCGAGTTTCATTGATCTGCTCAGATATCTTCTGATACTCCTCATCCACTTCATCCGCGACTTGTTGAATTGCGCGGACCTGGAGATCGCTGATTGAGGTCAGGCTCTTGCACGCCAGAGACGGAGTCGGGCCGGAGGTATCGTTGCCCTTGATTCTGTGAACCCCCTTCTCCCCCAACGTGAGAACGTGCGAAGGGAGAAGAAGATAGCTTGTGGGGGGGTTGATTGATGGGGGCGGCGGAGCAGGTGGTGGCGTGGGTTGGGGATGATTGATTGGGGGGTTGATTGATGGGGGCAGGGCAGGGAGCAGGTGTTGTGTCGTGGGGGGAGGTGAGAGAGAGTAGGGAAGAAACCAAAAGGGGGAGAAAATATTGGGTGCCCGGATTTTGGGGTGGCGTGGGGGATTGAAGAGAGAGAAATGGGGAGGGCAAATATTTTTGGGGATGAGCGCATAGATGGGAAAAAAAGAGAGGAAAATAATTTTGAGTGATTTTTGAGGGGAATAACTTTTGAGCGATAAAGTTATTTTTGTTATAAAAATAAATAAATGAGTTAAAAAATGATTTCAAAAAATAAAAATATTGAATGTTAATTAATGATAAATTTTGATGATTATAAAAGATCATAGATTTATTTAAATAAATTGATTATATTTTTTTGTTAGTCATTAGTTTTATCCATAATTTTTGTTAAAGTTAAAAATATGTTCTCAAATATAGTTAAGCATTAATTATGAATATATCTTTCAAATTTTCTATGAATATATTTATTAATATTATTAGTGCAAATTCATTATAAGTTCTTGTTATTTATTTATTTGTGAATTCGAATCAAATTAATTAAAACTAAAAATATTTATTCAATAATAACGTGTCCTAACTTGTCGAAATTTTCTATTTTTAAGAAATGACTTAAGAAATGACTTGTTAGCGTGTCGTGTCGTGTTGTGTCGTATCGCGTGTCCATACTACTTAGCTCAGAAGTAGTTGAACTTTCTATGTGTATGTGGTCACTTCAAACTCCTTTGGGAGAAACGATTTTTCGTGGACAACGCTGTTGTACACCCTAGCATAATTACAGGCTTCCAAGCAAACTGGTGGTTCGCAGATTTTTATTTTGCAACAATTTTTCGTGGCCACAGGACACATGATTGTTATCCGACGAGACTAATGATGGGAGTTGGATCACTCATGTTTAACGCGTAATAAATAAAACGCGGATCCCAAGTGAACGCAGAAACAATAACGCGCAATGTTTTGAGAATGGCTCGAGTAAATAAAATAATTCTGCTCCCGAAGCAGCCATATACTTTCTTCATGATTGGTGCTCCCCAATAACACCTATATAAAGGGCGGTTAGCAAACTGAGAGATTGCAACAAGTTTCGCAATGGCTCTTCCTGCTTTGTTCACAAGCTTCCTTCCCTCCTTGACTGGCTATAACCAACCCTCTCTCTTTTTCTCTAGACTCCCTCGCTTCTCCTCTTCCTCCTCGTCCTCCTCCACGGCCTCCGGCCCTCAATTTATGACATGCGCTTTGAAGATTGAAGGTCAAGAGATTGTGAGACGTTCGGCAAACTGGCAACCTAGCGTTTGGGACTATGGCCTTGTCCAGTCGCTTGGTGTTGATTACTCGGTAATGATTTTTTTAGGGCACAAAATCCAACTTAGCATAAGTACTATGGAAAATAGTCATATTTGGTCCTCAAACTTGGAAAATTTTCCTATCAAATCTTTCGGTCTATGGTTCTGACGATTGAAGCTCGTGTCCACGTCAATGCTAGAAAAAAGTATGATGTGAAAAAACTAGGCACTGCTGCGGATATTCAATTCGCGAAACTACAAAAACAATAACTCAAGATAAATTTAAGCAAATTTCAGCAACACTTTATTCCATGATACCACTGATTATTTGAATATTGGACTTTTGTTTGGCATCAATTAATATCTCGGCTTCGCCTTGCTGCGTTCAAATTTTAAGTTACCACGCTGACGACAAAAACAACATTAGTTCGGTGACCGAAGTATACTTTTTACCTATTTTCTATTTACTTTGATGGGATGAGTCCACAAATCCCAAAACGCCGTTGAAACAAAAGAAAAACTGTACTTTGAATTAGATTTATGGATTTGTACCGCTCGTGTATTTCTATATATGATTCATAACAACATTCGAGATATGTAACATCAATTTACACATTCATCCATTGCCGCAGTATCAAATGTAAGACCAACCACAACAATATTCTAGAGGAGATATCAATAAACCTAGTCACAATGGCATATTCTCAGCATATAGGCAAGAGCCCAACAGTGCTTGTGCATCAACTTTGATTGACATCTCATTTTTCTGAGTTTTTTTCTGAGTTTTTCATGTGTCTAGGAGGATAAATATATGGAGCAAGTCCAAAGGTTGAAGAAAGAAGTCAAGGGTCTATTCGAGAGGGAGATGAATCAGGTGGCCAAGCTTGAGTTTATTGACATGGTTCAAAGACTAGGACTAGGTTACCATTTTGATACAGAGATCAAGAACGCTCTAAGTTCCATCTATAACAACACCGAAGATGCTCGGCTTTTGGATGGTCTCTATGCCACTTCCCTTCGATTCCGGCTACTCAGACAACATGGATACAATGTACCACAAGGTAGTCGCCAATTAGTTAACCTTTTGTGAATCATGTTGGCACATCAAATTTGACCTTACTATTTCTTTTGCTGGATATATAGATGTGTTTCAAAGGTTTATGAACACGACCGGCACATTCAAACTCAATAAGGATGTGAAGGGGCTTCTTGGTCTTTATGAAGCTTCTTTTCATGGATTGGAAGGTGAAACCATACTCGATGAAGCTTGGAGCTTTGCTTCTAAGCATCTGAAGGATCTAAACCTCGATGAAGTTCCCACTAACTTAGCAAGCAACGTGGGTCATGCATTAGATATGCCGATCCACTGGAGGCCAAATAGGTTGGAGGCTCGGTGGTTCATGGACATGTACGAGAAACGGCAAGACATGATTTCCTCTTTACTACAATTGGCTAAAATAGACTTCAATTTAGTGCAGTCAATCCACAGGAAGGAAGTTGGCAATCTAGCAAGGTATACACAAGCACTCTATAGTTTATAGATGCAATCTGGCAACGCAAGAGCGCATTTTTATTGACTTAGTTATCATATGACAATTCTTTCAGGTGGTGGAATGAACTTGGGGCGAACAAGATGACCTTCTTTAGGGACAGGCTAGTGGAAAACTATTTTTGGAGCTGTATAATGGTTTTTGAACCACAATATACAGCTTTGAGAGAAATGAATGTGAAGATCGCTTGTATGGTGACACTTATTGATGATGTTTACGATATATATGGGACGCCAGAAGAGCTTGAGCTCTTAACAGATTTTATTATCAGGTTTGTTTAGTGTCACTACCATCATCATTTTCCCTGGTAACATTTACTGCCGAGAAAAATGATAGGGAATTAATTAGTCTATTAACGCGATGCGTAGAACAAATCCTCAAAATTATATTGTTAGAAAAGAAATTCTTCCATGTGTTTTGGACAAATCATGTTTTATGTCAGCTTGTTTTTCTTCTACGTAATTGATTGGTTCGGGTTCATAGGGGAACGGTAAGCACTAATATTCATTGTTATTACCAAAATGAATATTGAGTGACAGTAAAATTTGTGACATCATTGAAATGGTGATGACTTATTTAGGTGGGATATCACAAACATCGATAAGCTTCCTCCAACAATAAGGAATAGTTTCATGGTCTTGTACAACACGACCAACGAAGTTGGGTATCGAACAATGAGAGAGCAACGAATCAACCCCATCCTTTACCTGCGGAAAGTGGTAATCTTGACTTGCTAAATCTTTCATCTAATAATTTCTAGCCTGTGTCAGAAAACTCATTTTTCTACTTCTAACTTTTGTTATGACTTCTCTTTGAACATTTGAGAATCCAAACAAATAGGAGAGAAGAACGTCCCTTGACTCTATTATTGACGCACTTTTTGAATATCAATCCTATAGGGGGCCGATGAATGCAAGGCGTACATGAAGGAGGTCCATTGGTACAACAATGGCATTAAACCGGTACTAAAGGAGTACATGGACGTCGCGGTGGATTCAATCGGAAGGCTGATATTGCTATTGCAGAGCTATTTCCTAACCACAGACAAATTGACGGAAGAGGGACTTGATTACGTGTCGAAAATCCCAAGTGTCATGCATTCCTCCGCCAAGATCCTTCGATTAAACGATGATCTCAGTACATCATCGGTAACTTACTTTGATAGTTGTCCTTTCCTTGCAAATAATCTCTTGCGAAAAAATTTAGATTGTCGGAATATTCAGAGCGGTGTTATATTCTTTATTATTTTTCTGATACAAATGCGAGATGAATCTGGAACTTATGTTTGTTACCCATCATTGTCATTCATGCTTAGCATGAGTTGGCACGAGGAGACAATCCCAAGGCGCTAGAATGCTACATGAATGGAACTGGGGCTTCGAAAGAGGTTGCGCGAGAACATATCAGGCATCTGGTGCGCGGGACCTGGAAAAAGATGAACAAAGAAGTGTTTGAGGACTATCCATTCTCCGGGTTTGGGCCTTTTCTCGGTGCATGTTTGAACTTGGCACGAGCTTCTCATTGCTTTTATGAGTATGGAGATGGACATGGCCTTCCCGGTCACCAAACAAAGGACCATCTTGTGTCGACCATATTCGAATCTGTGCCCCTCGATTAGGGATGCATTATTGACCAAGGTCTTGCTATTTCAGAGAGCCTTCAATCTTTTTTGTTATTATCAGCTTTTGGGGGTGGTTCTGTAAGCTCTAAGTTATTGAAACTATGGCAACTGAAGTCTATCGAGAGGTGTTTGTACAGGTTTGATAAAATTCAGCAAAGAAGCACATGCTATTTTGTGTTTTCTATTGTGGCTAATTACGTAATTGTTGATAGTGTTTGTATATTTTGACGTTATTCTATGCCTGGTACGACCGCCCTACCCTGAGCAAGGGTCGGCCTCGCTAGATTTGGCAAGAGGAGCCCTCACTAGGGCTGACCCTCGACCAAGCAAGGCTCGGATCCGGTAAGGCCAACCTAGGTGACACTCGATGAGGGGAGCCCTCACTGAGGTTGTCCTAACCCAGGCAAGGGTCAACCTTGCCTAGGCCAGATCTGGCGAGGTCGACCTTTGCTAGGGCTAGGCATGGAAAGAGAAAAAAGAAAAAAAGAAAAACAATAAAAAATCGAAAATTTATTAAAAAATCATTAAAAATAAAAAATCAAAATTAGCCGAAAGGATTAAATTGGCATCAAGTCAAAATATTTAGAACTAAATTAGCATCATTAAAAGGTCCATAGCTAAATTAACACAAATGCAATAAGTTTAAGACTTTTATAATAATTTTTCTTGAGAAACCTCATGATATATTTTGAAGTTAATAAAACTATCCATGGTTTATATCGATCTTGATAAATGCAAAAGTCATTTGTGTTGCAGATAATATCTACTTTAAAAGGACCTTTGATATGATAAGTGAAAAGATCCTAAATGATTGAAAGAACAAGGGTTTAAGTCTACATAATTTACAATACTATTGTTGTTAAAGTGCATTGGGAAGAATAGTCAAATATAACCAGGAAGACAGAATTTTGACTATTACATGTCTATATATGGCTTACTATGTGGATATAAGCAGCATTCTACATGAATATCAACAGTGTCCTGAGTGGATATCGGCAGAGTACTACCAAAGCTTAATATAAGCAGCTACTTATGAAAGTCTGATATCATAAGATAATGAGGAAGCTAGATATAATCGGTGACTATGAATATAAACACAGGACTTATACTATTTGTGACGTCAATTTTGCCCTGATCTTGAAGATAATTATTTTTGACAACTTGTGATCAGATATGGGTACCTAACATAGAAGATTTTGATTGACCATCAACCTAAAGATTATATATACAGATAAATCAATAATGTGAGTTATCTTTCTTGGTTGACGATCGTCTCAAGTGCAAGATACCTTGTATAGTTGAAATACTCCAATTTTGGGAACCAAGATTTGATTGTATAAGTAATCAAATATATGGGAATTTTGATTGACCGACATCAATAATAAATCTTCTCAACAATTGTCCAACAGTTAGATTGGAAATTGATCCTCTTGAAGATTGTCCAATGGGAAGTTTAGATGTTGAGGAATATAAAAGAAGACCAATGCACTGAAGAGATTAGAGAGATCAACAATTCATAATTCCAAATTTCAAGAAAACTTTGCATACTTTTCTATTGTCTTCTTTGAGTCTCGTATTATAATCTTTTGAGAAATGTTGGCAATATAATAGTTTGTGTGTAGATGTGAGATTTATTTGCTGGTATATATATGCAGCATCAATTTCGAGGAGAAGTGCTTGAGTATAAGTAGCACAATTTATTGTAACTTCTCAACGATTGACTAGTCAAATCCAGCCAGTCGGTTATTAGTCCGGGAAAGTGGACATAAGCTTACACCTAGCCAAATTACTATGAGTTCTAAGTGCATAGTTCTCTATCTCTCAATTAATGGTTTTTAATTTAGTAAGGGTAACTTTAGAGTGCAAAAAGTAAGATAAATGGCGATTTTTTTTTTTTTTATTTAGATCTGTTGAGAGATAAATGATGGTGGTTACATGTGACCATTCAGTCCATCTCTCTCTCCCAGACACACGCACGCTCATAGACACGAAACTCAAATATCTCTTCTAAAAGGGTGGCTTACCTTGGATCCAAGAAATGAAAGGCCCCAAGTCATAAGGCAATCACCTAAGTCGCACTCACCCTCATAGAGAAAAAGGTTATTGGGCTTTTGCCCCCGTCGACAGGTGACATGGCCTATACCATGCACAATCAAACAAGTCTTTCAAGTTCAATGGTTGCAGAAGTTCTATTCAACATTCGAATGGCCTCACAACTTTAGTGGAGAACACCAATTTAATGTCCCTCCCATTGTAGATCTACCATCAGCCACTCAAACTTCATCTATGCCTCCCACGGATTCAAACACTTCATTTGACCTCTCTCCACCACAATTCCATCAATGCCCATACTTTTTCATCTATAACATTTACTTTACAAACCCAAACATCAGTTGCAAGTGAATATTTTGAATCAAGGGAAACTCATATGGTAGCATAGCTTGGTACAATGCTTGACTTTTGGCGAAGGGATCCCACCAATGGCCATGACTTGACTATGATCATATGTTTAGTTTAGTTGTTAAACCCACCACAATACGGTTGTCCTTTGTCTAGCCTTATCAAACAGTTGGCCTCTTCTACCATTGAACGTCAACAATGCCTTCTTACGTGGAGCTCTTATGAAGGAAATCTATATGCGTCAGCCACCGGGTTTCATTCACATTTTAATCACATATGTCAATTGAAGAAGTCTATTTATAGTCTTAAGCAAGCTCCTCGCATGTGGTATCAAGCACTCAATTCCTTTGTCATCTCATTTGGATTTATCTAATCCAAATCAATTCCTTGCTCTTTGTATGCATACATAATGGCGTCATTACTTATTTCTTGGTTTATGTAGATGATTTGATCTTGACTGGATGTGATATAAAGTATTTGCAAAAGTTTATGAGAGCTCTTGTTGGTAAATTTTCATTAAAGGATCTAGGGAACCTATATTACTTCTTGGGAGTTCATGTGATACGTACAAAATATGGTCTCTCGCTCACACAACACAAGTATATAAAGGACATTCTTGATTGAGCAACCATGTTTTGAGCCAAGGAAAATGCCACCCCAATGGCTACCAGCAGCTGTTTCACTCTTGTAGACAGGTCACCTCATATAGATGCAACTAACTATTGGAAGAATGGTGGTGCTCATCTATGTCTTGCATTCACAAGGCCTGATATTGCTTCTATCGTCAATAGATTCTCTATTTATGCATCAACCAACTGAGTTCTATTGGAGTGATATAACACGTGTTTTATGTTATCTCGAAAGGCCTATAATTCTAGTCCTACACTTACAAAGTAGTCCCTCTCCATCATTTCATACATTCTCTAATGTTGATTGGGTAGGCAATCTGGATGAACACAAGTATACAACCATTTCCATAGTTTATATTGGCCAGAATTCTATATCGTAGTTCTCTCGAGAGAAACATTATGTTGCTCATTCATAAATTGACGCTGAGTATCATAGTGTTGTTGTGATAACTTTTGAGCTCACATGGATTCAACCTCGCTTGCATGAACTCAGAGTATCTTCTTCGACCACACCTAGCATTTATTGCGATAACAATGGTGCTACTTATGTGTGCACTAATCCTATTTTTCACTTCAAGATAAAACAAATTGCTATTGATTATCACTTTGTTTTCAACATGGTTAACAAAGGTCTATTACAAGTGGGTCACGTATGATCAACTGATGGATGCACTAATAAAGCCTTGTGCCCAATAACGGTTTATTATTTTTGGAAGTGAGTGTATTGGAAGTATTAAAAGTTGTCACAAAAGTGCAATTGAGCCCTAAAATTTTCAAAAAATGCAATCAAGTCCCGGAATTTGTCACAGAAAGTGAAATTGAATCCTAAAACTTTCAAAAAGTGCAATCAAGTCATGAAACTTATTAAGTTTGTACAATCAGATCCGTCCATTAACTCCGTCCAACTTCAAAAATGAAATATACTGATAAGTTTTAGGATTTGATTTAAAAGTTTTAGGACTCAGTTACACGTAATACACGTGATAGAATATATGACTTCCATTGCACTTATGCCTTTATTTACGAACCAAGATTGGCATTGCAATGGAATGCCTCTCTTACAAGTAACAACAAAACAGTTCTTAAAATTGCTTTCAATTAGATTAAGACCAATTAAGCAATTTTTGTATGGCAAGTGCAGCAAGAGTTTCCAGAGTTGACAGACTCTTTTTTTATCTTCCTTTATATAGAGGATTTTATCCTCTCATGGGCAAGCCTGGAGCACATGCGAGTTGTTCATTTGCATAAATTCTAGCTAATGTTTGTCTATAAACCATTAGGTACCTTGTGCGGTAAATACATGTAAAAGATACAATAATGTGCATCTTGCCCAATTCTTTACACGCCGCGTTGGCAATGCGTGATTGCCACATACGCAGGTAACGACTATTTAATTACCATATCAGTATATCCATCCAAACATGATGGAAGAACAAAAATTACAGCAATCGAACATGTTTAATGGTCCAATAAAAAAGAAAGAAAAGTTTAGAAACAATCATTTACAAAATGGAAAGAGCTCAAGAATACCAACGCCATAATCACGTTTTCTCGAGGAAGCGAGCTTTGGCACATGACTTTCGTTTAACTGGCAGAAGGACACCCCAAGTGCCAAAACTTGGCACGGAGGGACACTTAAGTGCCTAAACTTCAAAAATGTACACTTAAGTGCCAAAATCGGAGTAAAATAGATCACTTAAGTGCCATTCCGGCCAAATTGCTGATGTGGCAATTTTCTAGCGAGGTGAGTGCAAAACGGCGTCGTTTTGCACGCTGACGTGGCGAGAAAATTCAAAAACGACGTCGTTTTGTCTCTAATGTGTAAATAATTAATATAAAAATTAATTAAATTAAATTTAAACTTAAATTTATTTAAAATATTCTAAAAAAACTTAAATTTAAAATATAAAAAAAGGGGGGTGAAGGGAGGCGGGCCGAGGGCTAAGCCCTCGCCGCCGCCGCCGGAAGGGTCGGCGACGGAGGGGGAGGGTTGGTCGGGGTGGCCGGTCCCCGGCCGACCCATGACGAGGGTAGCGACCCTCGCCCCGGCATTTGGGCGAAGGCTCGCAGCCCTCGTCGCCTCCCCGTCGTTCCGGGAAGGGTTGGCGACGGAGGGGCGAGGGTCGGCCGGGGTGGCCGGCCCCCGGCCGAGACCCTCGCCCCAAATTTGGGCAAGGGCTCGCGAGCCCTCCCTCCTCCCCGCCATCGCCGGGAAGGGCTGGCAACGGTGGGGGAGCATCGGACCGGGTCGCCGGGCCCTAGCCAAGGGCTGGTGACCCGGCCAACCGGCCGCAAGGGCCCGCGAGCCCTCACCTAGATCGGGGGCGAGGGTCGCGGCTTTCGCCACCGGTCGGCCGGGGGCCGGCCACCTCGGCCGACCCTCCCCCACCTGTCGCCGGCCCTTCTCGGCGACGACGGGGAGGATGCGAGGGCCCGAGAGCCCTCGCCCAAATGCGGGGCGAGGGTCGCGGCCCTTGCCACCCCGCCGCCGGGGCGGCCACCCCGCTAACCCTCCCCCTTCGTCGCCGGCCCTTCCGGACGGCGGCGGGGAGGGCTTAGCCCTCGGCCCGCCTTCCTTCGACTCCCCTTTTAAAAAAAAAAAAAATGTAAGCTTTTTATTTTTAGAATATTTTAAATAAATTTAAATTTAAATTTAATATAATAAATTTTTATATTAATTATTTACATATGAAAGACAAAACGATGTCATTTTTGCATTTTCTCGCCACGTCGCCGTGCAAAACGACGCCGTTTTGCACTCACCTCGCCGAAAAATTGCCACGTCAGCAATTTGGCCGGATTTTGGCTGCAATAGCACTTAAGTGATCCATTTTACTCCGATTTTGGCACTTAAGTGTACCTTTCCAAAGTTTTGGCACTTAAGTGTCCATCCGTGTGCCAAGTTTTAGCACTCCAGGTGTCCGCACCTCTGACTTTCGTAGATTAATCTTACATATCAACATTATCCTAAAGGTGTGTTTACTTCACAAAAATTGACTAATATGAAAAATGTTTTTTAAAAATGTAATCGCCTGTATCACTCAAAATAATTAGTCAACAGGTAATGTTTTTATTATCGACAACAATTTATACCTAAATATTTTCATAAAAGTATTTTTTGTTTATTCAAATTTAAAAGTGATATAAGCAATCTTTTTTAGAAAAATATTTTGTAAATAATTTATTTTTAGTAAAATAAATAGTCTCAAATTAAGTTGATTTTTTTTTTTAATTTATGCCACAATAAACTTAACTATTGACCTTGACTTCCTCTCGCCCTTTCTTTTCATTTCTTTTTTTAAAGTTGTTCTTGCATGACCGGGTCAAGTTCACACCGAAAACAACTGGGATTGGTTGAAGTGAGAAGCAGGTTTAACACTAGCCTCAGATCACCCAATCGAATAGCTCTTGTATGCGTCCGAAATACATGAGCACATTGCATCTTAGCCATTGAATAATGTTGGCCTCACTTAGGATCTAAATTATCTTAATTCTTGCTCACAAGTTGCAATCTATTTACCCGGTCTTTCACGTCGAATGGACCCTTTGGTCCAAGAGAGGCAAGTCAAAAACTCACATCATAAAACGAGAAACTTTATGTCGACAATGCAATATTTTCCCAAAAGATGCTCATCCGTGCTTTTCAAGTCGGTCAGCCGGAGGGAAAATTACCAAAAAAATTCTAAACTCATTATAATTATACTGATTCAGTCAAAAACTTATTTTTTTGGTCAATTGAGTTCTAAATTTTTTGAATTGTACCAATTCAGCCCATGTAGCCAAAATTTGGCTAGCTAGTGCTAATGTGGATGCCGGTTGATGTTGGTAGAAATTTTTTTAATATCATTTTATTTTTTCAATTTTATTTTATTAATTTTTAATATTTTCTTTTTCTTTTTTTCCTTTCCTCCCTCCTTCTTCCGGGGATCAGCCAAAGGGGAGAGCTGGTCGTCAGACTAAGCTTGAAGGCCAGGCCGGACTAAGGGCGAGCTCGCCCTGCTGTCATCAGGCGAGGGCCATCGAACCATCGGTGAGGTAAGCCCTTGTCGAATCCATTGGTGAGCTCGCCCTCACTAGATCCGATGAGGGCTTGCCTCATCGATGGGTAGGTGGCCCTCGCCTGTTGATGGTAGGGTGAGCTCGTCCTTAGTTTGGCTTGGCTGGCCACCTCAGTTTAGTGATTGGCGCTCTCCCCTCTGGCCAATTGTAGAGAGAGAGAGAGAGAGAGAGAGAGAGAGAGAGAGAGAAAAGTTGAAAAATTAATTAAAAAATAAAATAATATTAAAAAATAGTTCTTAGGTGCCGTCTAACGTTCACGTCAACACCGGCTAGCCAAATTTGACCTGGATGGACTGAATTTGCATAATTGTAAAAGGTTTAGGACTCAATTGGCCAAAAAAGTAAGTTTATGACTTAGTTAGTACAATTGTAATATGTTTAGGATATTTTTAATAATTTTCCCATCAGCAGAGAGATTTTTGAACCACAATACACCGCATATCTTTGACTCCATGTGGTCGACATTGTTATATATAGCACTCTCATTCCTTCTATGTAAAATCATAAATTCAAAGAGTACATCATACAACCACACATCAGTTAGAGAAAGAATGATGCTTCCCAAGGCCTCTCTCGTCTTCCTTCTTTTCCTAGTCCTTTCACCTAACTCGATCATCTCTTCAAGAGTTGGCGACCTCCGCCCAATGAGCAATAGTGAGCACTATCTCTATACATGCATGCAAAATTAGAAAAAGCAAAACATGGATTAACCCGACAACGATAACGAACAATCGGTTTTGAGAGAAGCAATTATTGGAGATAGAAAATAAATCGATTTCACATTTTACAAATGATGTTCTTTTAGAATTTGAAGTTTGAAGATAATAATGCCTAAATTGGAGACCAACTAACTAGATGCACTTTTTCAGGAGGAAGCAATGTCGAAAAGATGACGGTAAGCAACATTTCTGTTTGTGGAAGTCGACCTCCACGTGGCGAGGGGCCTTCTTGTTCTTTCCTGGGGCCACCACATGGGTGATTCTCAATTATTTATTTTTTTGTTCGATTGCTCCTAATATATGTTGTCGTTACTAAGAAATAAATGATTCTCTTTCTATACTCTCCATGGTTAATTATAATTCGCTTTCTATACTCTGCCTGGTTAATTAGGGTTTTCCACATCCCTTTGCTCATGGAGCTCAAATGATTTTTTTGAGTACCCTGCAAGTGGAAAGAATGTAAATAAATTGTTTATCGAATTGATTCCCTATCCCTTTTCGTTGAGTCTCAATATCTTTATTTCATGTTCCCAAGTACAGCGTGCCAAAATTTATCTATTTAAGTAAAAATACAAGACTCAAAATAATTTGTATATTCTTATTTGGCTAGAACTGAGAGGAACGGTATATTTTGAAAGTACTTAAAAGTTTTCCAGAGAAAGCGGAGGTCTCAAATTTGATCTCTCCGGCAGATATCAAGAAAGTGAAAAGGTACTAACAAATCACTATCCATGGTATTGTCGTATGAACCCATTAATCCAGTCCTGCTAGTGTCTTAGAAGAGAAGTTTCTCCACGTGAATAATAAATACCCAAAGCACAAGCTAACCAATGATCCGCTCGCAACATAATTCAAATTTGTGATCTAATGAAAAATAATTAGACTCTTATGTCATTGGACTACCACACTCAATGGTTCCAATTTGCTAAATTTATAACCTCTCTTAAGCAACACGGAGTCTATAATAAACAACTCCAACTCAATTGCCAACCCCAACTAAATTGTTCGTCAGCGATTTCGAAATGCATAGATGCCCAACCAATTTGCGCACGAATTCCCTTTTAAACAAACACACCACGAACGGAACTATTACTATCGTGACTAAATCCTTATCCATAGTAAAACGAATACTACAAGTGCTATAATTTCCATACGATGCTCACCTTAGTGTCAAAATTTTTTGGCGAATCACTTTAGTGCCACTTTAGTGAAAAACAAAATGATCACTTAAGTTCCAACTCCAATTTGGAATGCCAGAAATTAGGTATGTCATCAGTTTATTATAATTTGGCTGACGTGGCCTTGCCAAAGATTTTTTTTTTTTGTTAGTCCTACTCTTCTTCTACTCTAACTCTCACTCTCGGACTTTTGTCCTATTTCCTTGCAGGGTATAGGAGTCGAAACCCACACTCGAAACTAAATCGTCCCCACCCTAACTCCCATGAGAATGTAGGGATATGAACCCCCTCCCCCCTCCCCCACCTCTCCCTTCTCACGTGGGAAGGACAATTAGGGCAAATAAGCAAACCCTAACCCTATCCGTTGAAATTACTTGTAAAATTGTAGATGATTGTCTACAAGAGGGTACGAATCTCACTCTAGAAATGGAATTTCTTTCTCATAGACATCAACTATTCATTTGACCGACAGCCCCAAAAAAGCAGATTAATGGTCATTGAAAAGTTGAGTGATTGGTATTCTATTTCAAGGTGATTCTTGAAATAAAGCGAATGGAGAGGCACTACGTAAAGTTTCCCATGGTCGTTGAAGATGGGTTCGTTGGGCGTATATATCGTCCATCAACTACGTTACGGTCTTTAAGATCTCCAGGTTCCGCAAGGGTGTGGATTCAACCAATGTGTGCGTCAGTCTTGTCTTCATCTTTACCGTAGAGCCTTGTCTTCAATCCTATTAGGATATATGTGTGAGTTGTGTTAGAAAAATCCTACATCGGAGAATTGATATGATGTGGAGCAATTAATATATTCCAGTTGCTTAAGGTTTTGAGTGAAAATAGGTCTAACAGGATATATAGACAGGCTCGTATTTAGGTTCCTTCTTGGCGACCTCCTCGAAAGAAGATATCGGGTTTCTACTACTCACTCCCAACAAATGGTATCAAAGCCGATAGTTGCTATTTCCGAGCAAGTGGGCATTGTAGTGTAGCAACGCGGGCCTGTTAGGATGAAGTTGGGACAAAAGGATACCTGAATTAAGGAAGAGTAAACCTAACACTGGAGCTCACACGTGAAAAAAAAATATTATTAACAGGCTCATATTTGGGCTCCCTTTTAGCGACCTTCGTGAAAAAAGGTATCGGGTTTTTGCTGTGCACTCCCAATAAGTCCTCTGCTCATGGTCTCATCTTTCATGTAAGGCCTCCTCTTCCTCTTTCATGCTCAAAGAACAGGTCCCTTCTTCATCATCCATGCTTCAAATTTCATTATCCTGATATGCATTTGTCATCGTGAAAACAGAGCTTTGCTCTTTTAATTCCACAAAGAGAGCCCAAAAAAAAGCGCCAAATCAGTGCTATTGCTTCAAATAATTGCTAACATGATAGAAAAAATAAAGAGAAAGAAGACCAAAAATGAAAAGGAAACTACTGAGAGTTAGAATGAGAAAATATTATGTACCACAATGAAATACTAATCCACTCATCCTGTGACACGTGTCTCTCATAGGCCCACCAGTCAGATCTCTCTCTGGTTGTCTTTCTCCTCTCTTCACAGTCTCTCTCTCCCTCTCTGGTAATCTCATACACTGCTCTCTCTCTCTCTCTCTCTCTCTTCCTCTTGACAACCTAACTCTCATCTCTTTCATCCACCTCTACCATTGCCTCATTTGATGATCCCCCTTAGACGATGACTCCACCATTGAGGTTGTTCGCTGCCCTTGTGGCCTCCCCAAGTCCCCCTTTGTAATCACCTATGACCCTGAGCCTTGCCTTAGCCCTTGCATCCTTGAGGTTTATTGCGGCTCCCTCCACAGGTCATCTGTTGCCCCATGGCCACCCCCGTCCAAGAACAAGCCTAAGCTCCCCAATGCCCACGACCCCAAGCCCTTCCTTGGCCCCTGCATCCATGAGATCCCTTGTGGCTCCGTTGTTGTCACCTCTTAACATCGTTTTCAGATCTAGTGAAGGCAACCCTTGCCGTGGCTGCGAGGCTCAAACCCTTGCTGAATCTGCAAAAGTGACCCTTGTTTGTGGTCGGCAAGGGCCGTGACACCCTTGTCGGCCCTTACTTGTGGCTAGTCATCGGTTAGGCTGAGTATCAGCCATAGACCAAAGGGAAAGAAGGGGAAAAATAGAGGAAAAAATAGTGAAGAAGAAGAGAAACAGAAGCACGAGAGGAGAGAGACAAAGGGGGAGGGGGGAGAGAGAGAGAGAGAGAGAGAGAGAGAGAGAGAGAGAGAGAGAGAGAGATCTAATAGATGGGCTCATGAGACACACTTGTTGCATGGTGAATGGACTAGTATTTTGTTGATATGGCATTTGTGATATCCTAAATTTGACCCTTCTCTTGATATATGAAATACTTAATTTATCAATGCACCAATAGTTGAATTTACTCTAATTGATCACTTATGAGTTAACTAACTTATTGAGAGAGGCCATAAAGGATTAAAACACGCACAATTTGAGAATTCAATCGTGGATGGATAGCTTGACCGTAAGGATTGACAAGGGACAATGATACACTATTACAAGTCAATTAACAAATGGATATAAATCGATTCGATAGAAGTACGTAGTCGAGTCGCGAGTGGTTCCACATGACTACGATACCTGTTGCGAATGACAACAAACCAATTTCCTATTGATCTTGTATTCGGAGTGAGTAATTGACTCCTCGTGATTATATGACAGCCGATGATTATCCACGATTTGAAGAAGCATAAACGTCAATTGAAATTTTTTGACTATGGGTCAAAAGTGCGAAAGCCCTAAAAGTGATGTGGACATCGAGCCATATCGAGGAGGAGGTGCTAAGGACCCATTGTTTATTCCGACTGGTTCGATCACTCAAGCGCGAGTCAAGCAATTTGGGCAAGCTGTTGGCATCATGGTTCATGATCTTTGGCGTGGAGATGACCTTGGATCAAATCTTGAAGAATCTTGGAAATCTTGGCACAAATTAATTGTCTAGTCACCAAATATTTGACCTAGTCAATAAAAATTATCTTCTTATTTAGATATTCTCTAGATTATGATGCATTAGATTTCTAGGGCTGGTTTTAGAGTTTGTATGGCAACTAGAAGGCCTATATTAAGGACTGGCCGACTTTCTTTGGGAGACAGGCAGATTTTATTTTTGAGGAACAAAAAAAAATTGAGAGGTTCTCTTCTATTGTTCTTTTGAGGACTTGACCTTATCAAGGTTCCCTTGTGATAGTCGATTTGACTTATTGAGTGAGATAGCAAATTCTTTCACTCGTGGCGTCTATAACGTTGGTTGGTCGACACGAGTTCATCAACAGGTCACGTTCATGCCGAGGTTGTCAATCACAGGTTTGATTGGAGGTCGAGGTTCACAATTTGCAACATCAGGGCCTTCGTAGAACGATCTTTCCACAAGGATTCACATCATTTGGTATTAGAGCTTGCTTCTACAAGGTCTATTTATCTTTAATTTTCTGTTTATATTCGGCAATTTGAGATTTATTAGGCTAGGGTTTCGATTCTAACCAATTTAGAGATCCGATTGCTTTTGTGTTTCCATAAGTAGTTGTTTGTTGTTAGTTTTAATTTTTTTTTTGTAACTTCAGTCGGTCCTAGCATCTTAAAATTGTATCTGAGTTCGTCAAAAAAGAAAAAGAAAATGCACACAAAAAAAAAAGTGCGCAAAAAAAAAAGATTATGTAGAAAAAAAATAGCCGAACCAAAAGAAAAAAAAAATCAAGAAGGCAACTCGTTTGTTAGTGGATCGAATTGAAACAAAATCAGTAGTGATTTGGGTTTCAATTGGAATTTCGAAAGTTGTACTTGTTGGTTTGAGATTGTTACTTGCTGAATTGATTGTCGTAAAGGGGTTGAGAGACAGGTTTTGAGTCCAATAAAGAGCTTGTGAAAAGGGAATACGAGAGGGAAAAGGCAAGAGTGTATGAGTTTAATTGAGGGTAAAAAAAAAAGCTTAAACTTGAGTTAAATACGAGGGGAGTGACAAACACCTTGAGAAAAACACGTGAGAGAGTGATTGGTGAGGATTTTTGTGACTAACGTTTACTTGCAGGTTTAAAATATGCCGCGCAAAGAAATCGTGAATCAAAGGGAGGTTGACTCCATACGAAGGGATGAAGCACTCGTGGAAAGCATCCAGCAATTGAGGGCCGTAGTGGAGGAGCTTAGTGGCCGAATGATAGGGAATGGCATGAGGGTTGATGGTGACCGAGAGCTACCCCGGGGAAGGCTGCAACATTAACGAGACACCTCTAGAACACGACATAGATGGCAGCGGCATTATAATGATGATGAGGCCAACATGGAGGATGATCGAGATGCTCGATTTGGAAGGTGGAATGGAGCTCAAGGGTTTAGACACCGAAAAGATAATGAACTTGGCAATATCAAGATGAAGATTCCTTCTTTCCAAGGGAAGAATGATCCCGATGTGTATCTAGAGTGGGAGAAACGCATGGAGATGGTATTTGATTGCCAACGATACTCCGAGCTCAAAAAGGTAAAAATTGCAGCTATTGAATATATTGATTATGCTATAATTTGGTGGGATCAACTTGTGACTAGTAGGAGGTGCGCAATGGTGAAAGATTGATAGAGACGTGGGATGAGATGAAAGCGGTGATGAGGAGGCGTTTTGTACCAAGTCATTACCATCGAGATCTGTTTCAAAAGTTACAAAATCTCACACAATGCAATAAGAGCGTGGAAGAGTATCACAAGGAGATGGAGATTACCATGATCCGTGCTAATGTGGTGGAGGATCGTGAGGCCACGATGTCAAGATTTTTGAGTGGTCTGAGCCGAGACATAGCAAGGGTGGTGGAGCTGCAACACTATATTGAGTTGGAGGATTTGGTGGACAAAGCCATTAAAGTTGAGCGGCAATTGAAGTTGGATCAAAATCACAAGAGTGGAGGAGGTTCAAATCAGAATTGGAAATCCAATTGGAAGAGAGATGAAAAGTCAAATTCAAGAGGAAACAACAACAAAAGCGAAACCTCAAAGGAGAAGGAGAGGGACGGTAAAGTCGGAATGAATCCAACTTCAGGTAAAACTGAAAACCCTAACATTAGAACTTGTGAGATTAAATGTTTTAAGTGTTTGGGCAGGGGTCATATGTCGAATCAATGCCCTAATAGGAGGGTGATGATCATGACTGGACATGGTGTTATTGAGTCCGAAAGTGAAAGGGAAGAAGAGGATGATGAGATGCCACCTTTGGAGGATTGTAGTGATGGAGAAGTAGCTATAAAAAGAGACTTATTGGTGGTTGGGCGTTCTCTTAGTGTGCAAGTAAAGGAGGAGGAGCATCATCAACAAAGAGATAACTTATTTTATACAAGATGTGTGGTAAATGGTAAGATCTGTATTTTGATAATTGATGGAGGTAGTTGTGTAAATGTGGCAAGTTGTATTATGGTGGATAAGTTGGGTTTGAAGACGACAAAACACCCTAGACCTTATAGACTTCAATGGTTAAATGATAGTGGTGAGGTGAAAATGTCGAAGCAAGTTCGAATCCCATTTGAGATAGGGAGATACAAAGATGATGTAGAGTGTGATGTTATACCTATGCAAGCGGGTCATATCTTGCTTGGAAGACCATGGCAATATGATCGAAAGGTACATCATGATGGGTATACTAATCATTATTCATTGGTGATGAATAAAAAGACTTACACCTTGGTACCAATGACATCTAGTGAGGTGTATCAAGATCAGTTAAAGTACAACGAGAAGCCGAGAGAGAGAGAGAGAGAGAGAGAGAGAGAGAAGGTGAGAAATCCGAGGGCTTGCGTGATGTGTTTGAGACGCAAGGAAAAGGAGAGGCCGAGAGAAGGATTGTGGTAAAAACCGAGAGAAAAGAAGAGAGGAAAGAAAATAGGCAATTTTTTTTTATGCAAAATTGAGTGAGGTGAGGAGAGGTTTAGTTTTAGACCGACCGATGCTTGTACTTTTGTACAATGAGGTTTTGTTTTCTACTAACGATCTTGACCCAAATTTGCCTAGTCCTATTGTGTCTTTATTGCAGGAATTTGAATATGTCTTTCTTAATGAACTTCCTGGAGGGATACCACCGATTTGAGGCATTGAACATCAAATCGACTTGATTCCTAGTGCGCCATTACCTAACCGACCTGCCTATCGAAGCAATCCCGAGGAGACAAAGGAACTTCAGCGACAAGTTAGCGAACTATTAGATTGAGGGTATGTGAGAGAGAGTCTTAGCCCGTGCGCCGTCCTTGTTTTGTTGGTGACAAAGAAGGATGAAACTTGGCGAATGTGTGTCGATTGCCGAGCAATCAATAACATTTCGGTATAGTATCAACATCCTATTCCTAGGTTAGATGACATGTTGGATGAGTTGCATGATTCTTACATTTTCACTAAGATCGATTTGAAAAGTGGCTATCATCAAATTAGGATGAAAGAATGTGGTGAATGGAAAACTGCATTTAAGACCAAGTATGGATTGTATGAGTGGTTAGTCATGCCATTTGGATTAACTAATGCATTGAGCATGTTTATGCGACTTATGAATCATGTTTTGCGTGCTTTTATTGGTCGATTTGTGGTTGTCTATTTCGATGACATCTTGATATATAGTCGAAGCCCTGATGACCATATTGAGCATGTGCGAGCTGTTTTGCAGGTTTTATGGGCTGATCAATTATACGCTAATCTAAAGAAGTGCTCTTTTGTTACCAACAAATTAGTATTTTTAGGATTTGTTGTTAGTGCTGATGGTATACAGGTTGATTAAGAAAAAAGTCAAAGCAATCTGTGAATGGCTAACACCTAAGACCGTAGGAGAGGTGCGTAGCTTTCATGGATTGGCGAGCTTTTATTGGCGATTTGTGAGGGATTTCAGCACCATTGCCACACCTTTGATCAAGGTTGTCATGCCCCGATCCTCCGAGCGCGTGCCCATCCCTCTTTGGTCGATTAAATGCAATGTCCTAGGACGTGTCACCGACCCATTCAATTTAATGTGCATGCGGAAACGACAATATAAATCCCTAGACAACAATCAGATGGGATAGAAAAGTAGGACCAATTTTTCAAACCAAACAAACCTTTTATAAACAATTAGATTTATTTATAAGACCGGACTATTTACAAAAAGGTCGGCTCATTCCAAAAGGAACTATTCTATGACCTACTAGTTAGACATATTCGCCGATTCTTCAGCCTCCACCTTTCCAGACTACGGGGCTCCCGGTCCTCCACCAACACCATCTGAGGACCTGAAAATGGTTATACAATAACCAGTGAGATAATGTGTCAGCAAGTTCAACTCCCTAAGACTCGATTAGGAGGAAAATACACCCTAAGGGCTACCTAAGCACAACACAGTTCAGAGGACTTACCTTGGCCTCAGTTTCCATCCTGCAATTCAACACAATTCATAATCTCATTGAGTCACATCAACACATCAAATCATTCCCTCAGATTGACTTATTGATCAATCGACATAATCGATTACATGTCAATCAGACCATTCCCCGGTCATTTTAATCAATACCATGCGTTCTCCAAGATGATATATCTAGTCACCGAGCCCACGTGCCTTCTCCAAGATGACATACCTAGTCACCGAGCCCACGTGCATTCTCCAAGATGACATATCTAATCACCGAGCCCACGTGCATTCTCCAAGGTGACGTACCAACTCAACGAGCCAACAAATCATATCTTCTTTCTCCGTGATGACATACTTAGTCATCGAGCCGACGTAACATAGCGTCTTTCTCCGAGATGACACACTTAGTCATCGAGCCGACGTATTACAGTATTCTTGGTCACCTTTTATCATACCCGATAAAACAGCCGTGTGGGGGTACACGGTTAGTCCTAGCCAAAAAATATAATAATTTCACTTTTTAAATTTTCCACCGGCTTCAGCAGTCTAGAAATATAATTCTGGCACTGTATACCCACACCCAGTAAATATTCAATTTATTATTAAAGTTAATTAATTTAAAGATAAAATCCTAACTTCACAATTAAATCGAAATCAACACGATATAAAGCTCAATTAAATAAATAGATCAAACTGTTGCAATCAGCATAATTTTTCGGTCACCGGCCATCCCGATCTAATTTTTGGAAAATAAATAAATAATTAAATAATTACGAAAAATATTATAAATGCAATAAATCCAACTTGGGCCCGTTATAGCCTAATTGGAAGCCGAAACGGACCCAGAAAATTTCCGAGGTTCATTCAATAATTACTAGAACCTATTTATTTGCTAATTTTTGCCTAACATGCATCGATAAGGCACTAAACTAATTAACTTAATCTAATCTATTCACTTAATTGCACTTAACTAAATCTAATCAACCCCTAAGCATCATTAACCTACTAAGCGAGGATTAGTGAGTTAAACTCACTTGTTTAGCGATCTGGTGAGTCCACGGCGACGGCGACGCAAAGGTGAGCGACAATCCTCCCAGCGGTGACACCAAGCGAGGCCGGGAATGGCTTGAAAACGGGCCACAAAGTCTGAAAACCTTGTTGCTTTTTGCTTCTATTCTTGGATGAACTCCAGAGAAGAAACCAGTAGCTTCAATGGCGAAAACGGGCCGATCGAAGCTCCAGCGAGTAGGTGGTTGGCAACCGGAGGCTCTCGGGGACTAAGGGGAACTTGTTGGTGGTTGGGATGGTCAAAGAAAGGGTCGGATTGGGAGAAAAATGGGAAACAGTGCAGGTCGGGCAGCAGACCGGCGAACCGGTGATCGGTGGCTTGCGGCGGCCGGACGGAACGGTCGGCAGCTCCGTTCGAGGCGCGACTTGGCTCATTCGAACGGGCTCTTTGTCCTAGTCACGGTGATGGGTGGAGTGTTAGCTAATTCTCACGGGAAGACAACTTTCAACTTGGTTTTTCATCGAAAGGTCAGCTGGAGCAGAAACTAGAACGAGGAGAAAACAAAGGATAAAATGATTCGGCGGTGGCTGTGCGGGCGTGCGACGGTGGAGAGGGCTGGTGTGCTTGGTTTCTCTGGTTCTTGGAGCTCTCAAGGTACACCAACAATGGAGAAAGCAGACAAGGAAAGGAGAGAGAAGCTGCTGAAGAGAGAGGGGACCCCTTTAGCTTCCTAAAACTTCAACACATGTCTTTCTCACTCAAATGGCTGCCCCACCACTCCTCAGCCATCCACAGCAGCCTTATCCATTCCCAAGCTTCCCCAACAAGCTTGCCAAGTGGTCCAAAGGTTGCTCCCCCCATGGCATACGAATTTTGTACATTTGCCCATCAAATTCCTTCATTCCTCTTCAATTCACCCTCAATTGGATCCGATTGAGCTCAATTTGATTTCCATAAATCCAAGCAAGGTGCCATAATCCCGATCCACATGTTCCCTCACCATATAGTCCAACTTGAATCCCAAAAGTGCAACAAAAAGCGGGCGTACGAACTTCCCAATCCAAAATAACCTTACTTTGGATTTTTCGCCGAAAATCTCGATTTGCAGAAAAACCATCGAAGACTAAGTCGACGTTCCTAAAATGATTTGTGACATGAAAGAACCTTCAATTTCTGAAATCGGATTCAAATTCGCAGTTAATTTCGATTTGGCGCGATTTTAGCGTGACTTAGGCGACCCGGTAGCTTTTAGGAATTTTTAGTGCAAATGACCCATGGTCGATTTTCTTCGAGCCACAATGAACCCCTTTGACACATTAACGACATGAACCCCTTTGACACATTAACGACTCTCGATGGTCGTGAAAATCTCAAGGTTTCAAATACGGATATAGGGTACCAAAACGACAGAAAAATCAATCTAGTGTTGATCGACAAGAATTTTGCAATTTAGTGGGATCACCCATGTTTAACCACATATCTCAGTCGAACTGGCCTATCTATGATTTCCAATCGATCTTACTGTGCCGTAATGATCTCGGTCGATGAACACGGTCGAGGAGTCGGTTCCTGGTCGAATTCTCAAGTCTATTGCATTAAAATTCCTTAATGGCTTCCCTAGACCGTCTAGTTATCTCGTGAGTGGCCATCTCAGAGAAAAAACTATAGTCGCGTCGATGAAAAACCCAACTTATCCGATCGAAATCAAAACTTGAAAATCAGGATGTCATAGAGGTTATCAAAAAGCACGTGGGTTTCACGTGGGGAGAAGAGCAAGAGAAAGCATTTAATCTGCTAAAAGATAAGTTGACTAATGCTCCTTTGTCATCTTTGCCGAATTTCAATGCTACTTTTGAGATAGAGGAGTGATGCTTTTGGTACAGGAATTGGAGCCGTATTGATGCAAGGAGGGCATCCCATAGCTTATTTCAGCGAGAAATTGAGTGGAGCAACATTGAATTATCCTACCTATGATAAGGAGATGTATGCTTTAGTGCGAGCTTTGGAGACTTGGCAACATTATTTATGGCTGAAGTAGTTAGTGATCCACACCGACCACGAGACCTTGAAGTACTTGAAAGGGCAGCAAAAGTTGAATAAAAGACATGCCAAATGGATGGAGTTCATCGAGACTTTTCCATATGTGATCAAGTACAAGAAAGGTAAGGAGAATGTGGTAGCCGATGCACTTCCTCAAAGGTATGTGATTCTAACTACTTTAGAAGTAAAGTGTCTAGGTTTTGAGCATATAAAGGGCTTATAAACTAATGATGATGACTTTGGGAGAGTGTTTGAAGCATGTGAGCATGCTGCATTTGATAAATTCTATAGGCGTGAAGGTTATCTTTTCCGTGAAAACAAACTATGTTTGCTTAAGTGTTCTTTGTGTGAATTGTTGGTGCGAGAAGCGCATAGTGGTGGTTTAATGGGGCATTTTGACATTAATAAGACTTATGGAGTGCTGCATAAACATTTTTATTGGCCACATATGAAGAGAGATGTCACACGTGTCTGTGAGAGATGCATTGCTTGCAAGCAATCGAAGTTTACAACTAAACCACATGATTTGTATACACCATTACCTATTCCAACGCATCCTTGGACTGAGATTTCTATGGATTTTGTGTTAGGATTGCCTAGGTCTAAGTACGGTAGAGATTCTATTTATGTGGTTGTTGATCGGTTTTCAGAAATGGCTCATTTTATACCTTATCATAAAACTGATGATGCATCTCATGTTACTGATTTGTCCTTTAGGGAGGTTGTACGTTTGCATGGCATGCCTAGATCGATTGTTTCATATCAAGATTCTAAATTTCTTAGCTACTTTTGGAAAACATTGTGGAAAAAACTAGGAACACAGTTGTTACTTTCTACTACTTGTCATCCACAGACCGATGGTCAAACCGAGGTAGTTAATAGAACTTTAGGGGTATTGTTGCGTACTATTATTAAAAAGAAAATAAAATCTTGGAAGATTATCTACCACATGTTGAGTTTGCATAAAATAGGAGCATGCATTCTGCTACTAAATTTACACCATTTAAGGTTGTCTATGGTTTTAATCCGTTAACTTCGTTAGATTTAACCCCTTTACCTGTTGATGAGCATGTGGATTTAGATGGAGTAAAGAAAGCTGAATTTGTCAAGGCGTTGCATGAGAAGACACGCACAAATATTGAGTGCAAGACAGATTCGAAGTAAGGAGGTCTGGTGTTGCTCTGACCTTCAACCAAACCTGGAGCCAAAATACTAGCCATAGAGGATCTTTAGTTTAGAAGTAAAACACTTCAATAATTAAGCACATAGGCTCTGATAGCAATTGTAAGTGCTAGTATGAACACCTAGAGGGGGTGAATAGGTGTGAAAAAAAAATTCGCGAAATGTAGTAAAATATTTTGCTTTTGAAATTGAGTCTGAAGAACAACAGACTTTGAGCAAGTTCAGACTTTAGAAGTTAAATAGAATTATGAACAAAATAAAGAGGTTTAGGAAAGATAATATAAACACAGAATTTATAGTGGTTCGACTTAGATCAAGCCTACGTCCACTCTCCCACACTAACAGCCTTCTAGCTGATTTCCACTATGAATCAAAAGAAAAATTTACAATCTTGCGATCTCGACTTCACAGTGAAGAGTCTCTACTTCTCTCTCACGAAGTCACACTATAAGTCTCTCTCTTTTAAGTACAACTTTGAGCTCAGAGTAAGAGGTAACAAAAGGATGGAAAACTTCAGACTTTGAAATTTTTCCTTCATGCACACTTTCAAACAACTGGAGAGTCCTCCTTAAATACTCCTTCATGCCTTCTCGACCGTTAGCACTTTTCAAATGAACTCTTCCAATCAACCCGTTGAACAAAATCAATCAAGGAGATCTCAAGCCATTTGAAGATTGTGATGAAAGCCCGTCAATCCTGTTCGCCCATACAATAAGATCCCTTTATCAGTGGGTTACCACGCTCGATGGTTCCAATTTATTCAATTCATAGCATCTCTTAAGAAGCACATTGTCTTGATGATTGCTTAAGACCATTTATTGATCTCAAAAGTCGATATATCTTTTATTCTTGGCCTTTTGAAATGAAACAAACGGGTTGTTCCATATAAATTTCTTACTCTAATTCTCTATTAAAAAAAGTAGTCTTTACATTCATTTGATGTAGTTCAGAATCTATATTAGCCATTATTATCAAAATAACGTGAATTAAGGTAAATCTCACTACAGGAAAAATGTTTCCTCATAATCAATTCCTTCATTTTGATTATACCATTTTGCCATAAGGCAAGCCTTATATCTCTCTATAAACCATTAGTTTTACGCTTTATTTTGAGAACCCACTTATTTCCAATGGCTTTGCGTCCTTTCGAAGATCAATCAGTTCCCAAACATGGTTTGGCTTCATTAACTTCATTTCTTCTTCCATTGCACGCATCCATTTTTCTTTATTAGGGCAATTTAGAGTCTCATTAACATTCCTTGGCTCATCTTCATCTAATGGACTAACCACGAAAGTTTCCCTTTAAATGTCAAAACGTCGACAAGGAACACTTTTGCAACTTAATCGCCGTATGGAAAATTGTACATTTTGCACATTATTCTCCATTATGCTCTCATTCGGATTAGATAATGATGATATCATTTCATCAAGTGGTTATAATTGAGACTGAGTCAAATTTAATTCCTCACTTCGCACATTACTTTTACTTGAACAAACTCCATTAAATTCATTATCTAGATCTAAGATTTTAAATAGAGAATAGTCCTTACCTATTTCGTCATTCTTGGGAAAATTATTTTTTAAAAATGTGACATCACATGATTCAAATTTAGTTGTACTTTCACTTTCTTGCTTACCTATAAATACATACCCTTTCAAGTGCTTTGAGTATCTTATGAAAATACTTTTCTTGCCTCTAGGACCCAATTTCACATACTTATGAGAATGTTCGTGAGTATAGGTAACACAACCCCATGATTTAAGAAAATTTAAGTTGCGTTTTAAAAAAAAGGATTACACATAATCTATAGTAAATATAATTGAAAAACACATTTTTTATTTTTTTGTCAATAGTCAATAGTCAACGGTTGCGGTCAATGGTGAACGTCGATCAACGGATGACCGGATCGGGTCGCTGGGTCAGTGGGTCGCTGCAAAATGGCAATTTTATGGAAAAATTGGGGGAGAGGAATAGTAATTGCCTTGTAGGCACGTGCCACGCATTCCCCAGTGATCACCGTGCGTGCGCCTAGGTGTTTCCTCTCGCGCATGTAACACCCACCGATGAGCCCAATACCTTTCGGCAATGCGTGGCGGCGCATCCGGCCACCTCCAGCGGCGTGTCGCTACTCGTTTTTCTCATCTCGACGAAAACTACAACCCTACACCTTAAAAAATAAAATTTGACGCACATAATTTCGAGAAAAAGGGTCGAACAAAATGTTGGATGCTGAGATTTTCGCCTCCGAGCGTTCGTTGGCGTCATTTCTCGAATTCCGGTCATAAAACCAATTATAAACTGCAACAACAATCGGGAAATAACAACATTATGTTTTGATACCAATGACAATAACGAATTCCTAAAAACGAACAGATACTCAAAAGATCGAATACCAAAAGTAAATATGGAAATGGGCTCGAGGATGCATGTAACACTGATCAAAAGTAACATCACTAAGACGGACATATCTTATTTGCCATGGATTAAGTAGTTGTTGCAGTCTCGAGAGAAATGGATTGAAGCCTTCGAGTTCCATTCTTGAGAGAGAATTCACTGTCGTTAAAAGACCAGAAGAACGTACGTACTGTTTTATGTTTTCAACGTTCCTCTTTTTTGTTTTTATACAGTAGTTTATTTTACTTAAAAAATAACTATCCTCTCTCTTATGGGCCTTTTTCTCACGAGCCGGGTTTGGCCCAACATGGGCGAACGGGACTAGCTTGGCCCAACAAGTTTTATAAAAACCCATCACATGGGTTGACTGGATAAATTGCCAACGTAACTATTAAGAAAAATCACTTTTGAGAGAAGTGATGATGAGGGATACAAAAGAAACCGATTTCGCACTATACAAGTGATGTTCTTTATGGATTCGAACTTTGAAGATAATAATGTCTGAATTGGAGACTAAATAAATAGTAAATGCACGATTTCAGGAGGAAGCAAGAAAGATAGCGGTGAGCCAACTTTTTGTTCGTGGAAGTCGATCTAAGTTGGATAGTAAACATCACCCTCATCGTAGCATTTCGAAGCTCCTTCCTTAGAGGCCGTACCTGCCGTGGGAATCTTTCAAGTGATTCTCGATTATTAGTTTTTCTATTCGGTTGTGCTATTACGAAATGAATAATCCGCTTTCTATGCTCTCCATGGTTAATAAGGATTTCCCACAAACTTTTGTTTATGGAGCTCAAATGATTTCTTTGAATACCCTGCGAATGGAAGGAATGTAAATTCATTCTTTATGAAATTGATATCCCTATGCCTTTTTGACGAATCTGAATATCTTTATTTCAAGCTCCAGATCACAGCATGCCAAGTCTTATCTATTTAAGTAAAAATGTGATATTCACAGCAATTTGTATATTCTTATGTGGCTTAAACTGATAGGAACGATATATTTTGAAAGTATTTAAGTGTTTTTCAAAGAAAGCGGGAGATCTCAAATTTGATCTAATTTACCTTTAACTATTGTAGTTCTCCAGAAATCAGATAAGATAGTGAAAAAAAAAAAACTAACAAACCCACTAACTCATGGTATAGGTGCCTGAACCCATTACCACAGTCCTGCTATTGTCTTAGAAGAGAAGTTCAAATAACTAATGCCCATGACACAAGTCTTGGGCCTCCCACCCCAAAAGTTAGCTCAAGATGTGAGACTTTCCTTACACTTGTAAGTTAATCACCAGCCCCTTCCATAACTGATGTAAGATAAACCTCAACAATCTCCTCCTCACACATCAGGCTTAGCTCGAAAGCCACAACAATGCTCTCCAAGTGACCGTTGAGTTCAGACTTGTTGGTAACCTGAGCTCTAATATCAGTGTTGGGTAGTCTTAGGCCTCTCTCACAACAAAAGCTAGCTAAAGACGTGAGGCTTTCTCTCACACTTATAAACTGACCACCTAGATTTATCTCACATCGATTGTGGAAGGGGCAGGTGGTCAATTTATAAATATGATGGAAAGCCTCACCTTTGGAGCTAACTTTTGGGATGAGAGAGGCTCCCAACACAAGACACAAGTTAGCTAGAAATCTGCTTGTCACATAACTCAAATTTGTGATATTGTGAAAAATAATGACTCCTTTTCAATGGGTTACCACGCTCGATGGTTCCAATTTGTTCGATTCATCACATCTCTTAAGAAGCACATTGTCTAGGATAAACAACTCCAAATTGACCTTCCCTAAACAAGAAAACTAAATCCGATGTAAGAGTAGACCTTTGAGAAGCTTGTTAGCAATTTCAAAATGCATAAATGCCCAACCAGTCGGTGTACATTTTCAACAAACATGCTGCTAATGGACCTCTCATTGTCACTAGTGTTAATCCTTACCTATATTAGTGAATTGTCACATTCAATGGATTTCTTTCGGGGATTGTTGGAAGGAAGTTGGCGGAAGACGACTTACCTCTATCCGATGTGCAGTCAACAATTTACCACGGAACAATCGTTGAATTGCGGATGAATCACAAACAAAAATACTTCACGTTGGTCTGAATGCAATCACGAGGAAAGCATCCAATTTCCACGGCGTAAATGCCAATTGTTCTCGTAAAGAAGAAATGGAACGCTTTCTTTTTCTTTTGATGGAAAATGGGACAAGGAAATGAGAACTTTCTTTCTTAGCGTACGTTCTGCCAACCGTGTCAACGGTTAATTTTATATAAGTCCCTCATGCCCCTTCAAAGGGTGTCTTTCCATCGTAGCGTATCAAGACGAAATAGAGCGTTTTCATCGCACCCCATCATGGACGTACTGATTAAGTATTACATCTCCCACTTGGACATGATGAGCTTGATAGCGCTCTATCAAGAATATAAGGCATTCAATATTCATCAACTTTACAAAACAATTCATACTGGCAAGTAAGTCGTGCGACCAATGAGTACACCTGCACTTGGGAGCTCTAATTATGCACATGTTAAGGATGACATAATGGCTACAATCCTAAAAGAAAAATAAACAATTGATGTCTCACAATACCCCAGATATATTTTGTTACATCAATCCAAGTATACCTATCCCTTAAAGGCTATAATTGACTATTCTAAAAAACACAATGTATTTACAATTATATCCGCAACCACATAAGGCGATATAATTGGTCAACCAGTAAGTACATGTGATAGATGTAAAACAACAATAGTCTTCCTTCGCACTCATGTCTCTCTCCATTTCATAACAACTGCTTTCCTAGACACGTCCCATAAAGCCATATCTATTCATGATCGCCGATAACATGCTAAAGTAGCAACATTGATCTTTCACTTCGAGAACATAGTGAGAAGTAACATAGGGCACATTACCTCAAGGGCTCACGCGATGAGTAAATAGGGATAATTTTACTCAAATTCCCTTGTCGATCGAACAATGCACATGTAGTATGAATTACATGCTATAGTGGATTTCTATTTCTATAAGAGTGTATGTCATTTATTAAATATACCCATTATACGGATCTTAGCCTAAATATAGTCACGTGCTTCTCACATACTCATGTTTAGCTCGAGTGCTATATCAGCTCGCTCTCTATAGCGCCCAATTAAGTACTCGCATCCGGCATCTTTTAGGCATACATGATTGTGGAACTATCATGTTCGGTATTATTATAAACAAATCAAAGACCTCATCTTGACTTCAATCAATGCGACATATTATTTTATGTACTAAACTTGCTCTTCAGCATTTATTTGTACATAAAGTCTCATCTCAATGTGCTAACTATAGTACTTGATGCGATTGCTCGTGAGAGTGAGCCAATCATTGCTTGCTAACATACTTTTCAATAATATATGTGTGTATGTGCTAGTCTCATAATAAATTTGTACTTATTGATAAAACATCAAGTCACTAATAAATAAACAAGTACAACACATATGTCTACATATACATAAACTAATGATCCTCTACAATAACACATATCACATTCTACGCAATCCTAGTGACATTCTGTGGGTCAAGAATACGTCTCTAGGAACAGCCTTCGTAAATGGATCAGGAACCATTCTATTGGTTGGAATGTATTGTAGGATCACTTATTTCTATGTTATTATATATTTTATGAAGTTGTTTTTTATGTCAATGTGTTTAGTCCTTCTATGATACTTGGGATCCTTCAACATAGGCAATGGCTACTTGACTATCGCAATAAACTATCACCGGTCTTGGAACCTCAGTAACAATGGCTAAATTTTTCAATAAACATTTTAGCCATACTGCTTCTTGCACTACAGTAGAACATGCAATAAATTCTGCCTCCATAGTAGACAAGGCTGTGCATGTCTGTTTCTTGCTATTTCAAGAAATTGTGTGGCATCCTAAAATTTCATAGCGATCTCTAGATGCATTACAACCTATGGAAAAGTGATGGAAGCCATCGGATTATGTTTTGGCCTTTAGACCAATAAATTGCAATAGATTAAGGCCAAGCATTTTAATGGAAAATTGCTTGGTTGGAAATATATCCTATGTCCATGGGTGATCAAAGATTGTGCTAAAGGATAATTTGATAAGGAAAATTTTGTTCTTGGCCATGAACTTTACAAGTTGGCCATGTTACAAAGTTTTATGGTCATGTAAATTGCAATTAGGTATTTTTATAAGTGGGGATTTAGGATAGATTATTAAAAGAAGGAGTGGGCCGAAATTCTTAGGCCAAGCCAGCCCAAAAACCAGCCCACAACCCCACCGAATCCCCCACCATTTCTCCCCATTTGGTCGACCAAGCCCGGCCCAAATGAGGCCCATTAGCCTTGCATGAAGATCAACAAGTGGCGTGAAGGGTGCTGCAAGTGGCAAGAGGAACTGACCAAGTGGCCATTGCATGCAATCTAATGATTGCTAATCATGGGTGAGAGGAGAAAAAAGAGGAGAGAGGGGGCGGATTGCTCGAGAGATTGAACCGAGAGAGAGGAGTGTCGTGCGAGGGAGAGAAAGAGAGGAAGAGAGAAAGAGAGAAAGCCGAGGGAGAGAGAGAGAGAGAGTTCGTGGGTGCTTCGGCGAGGGAAGAGGAAGACCAAGCCCCGCTGTGCGTGCGCCTAGCTTCGCTGTCGACCGTGCTATGTTCGAAGTCCCCGAGTCACCGTTGCTTGCTTGATTTCGTCGGATCTAAGGCAAGTAGAGTCCATTGATCTACACTTTGCTTGCTGTGATTGTGTGTGATGTATGGTGAATTTCGGAGGTGGTGGAGGTGAGAATTTTCGAAGTTATGGGAGTAGTGCCTTAGTCTAGTAATCTGTTTTCTGGAAAAACAGTCTGACCTTTGGTGATTTCGTGAGCTGCATGCAATTTTCTAGTTGGATTCTTGATGAAAGTTGTAGAGGACTTCTTGAAGATTAACATACTAAAATTTGAGATGAAACGGACAAGTATTGGTTGGTGAAATGATTTTTCTTTGAAGAAACTAGATTTGGAAACTGTTATGTTGATCCCTTGCGATTCTGTGAATTTTGTAAAATTATCCAGTCCGAATTTGATCTCGTTTCCTTGATAAGAGTTGTAGACGACATCTTGAGGAGCAACATACTGAAATTTGAGAATGAACGGACCAGTATTGATCGGGGAAATGATTTTTCTTTGAAAGGGATTAAATCTGGAGATTGAGCCGAGGGTTAGGGTGAGTTGCAATAATCATATCTTTTAATCCAGAATGAATTAAACTCGATTCCTTCATGGGAATTTTACCTCTAGGTCTCAACTATAACATATTAAAATCTCAGAATTTTCGGAGTTCATTTAAGGACTTAATCGAAATTATTTCCGAAACTGTGCAAAAGTGGCGTTGGAAATTCTTTTGTTGTGATGCATGGACTGTTGTGACCCGTACGAAGCTCTTTTGACATGGTTTTCTTCATGAAACCTTTTTCTCTAGATCTTATATTTAACATGTTAAATCTTCAGAATTTATTGAGATCGTTTACTAATTTTTCCAGAATTTTTATTAAAGAAGTGCATTCTGTTTTATCCGAAAATTATTCTATTTTCAAAAACAAATGAATTGCTCTATGAGATATGATATCTTGGGTTGTTATTTGTACTGCATATATGGTGACATTTGGCATATCACATGACATCAAAAATGATTTAAACCTCTGACATTATTGTATCAAATGTTAATTTGAAAATGAGATATATATGTGAATATGCATTGTGATTATGATAATACCGTTGGAGGTGTGTGCCGGATGTCCTTGGGAGTTTCAGGATGCCCGGTGGTATATCAATACGTAATTCCAGGAAATGCTTGGTGGTATGTCAGTACGTAATTCCGAAAGGCAGGGGTAACCATTTTCATGGCGAGCCCCGGCGATTCCTCGTGATGCCGGGTGGGATGCAAGATGCCCGGAGGTGTGTGACGGAGGTTCCTTGCGATGCCAGGTTGGGTGCGAGCGATATATGAGGGATGCAAACACTGGTCCCTGGGAAAAAGATGAGATCCTTTTGAATATCAAAATGGGAATTGAATCATCCACGTGTGTGTGTGTGCATATGGCATGGGATATAATTGCCTATGAAATTGAGTTGTTACTATATGGCATTGAGAATGCGATCATGAAGGCATTGAATGGATCTCATGAGAATACACATATATGATTGTATGGGTGATATGGATCATGCGCATGTATGTGCATATGTCATGGAATATGAATTGCCTTAATGAATGCATCTCATGGAGATATAAGCATGATTGCATGGATGATATGTGCATTTCACATGAAATTGTGGTTGTCTTGCTTGTTGCATTGTGTAGTTTGATGGATCTTTAATGCTGAGTGGTTGTACTCACCCCGTTTGGGGACTAACATTTCAGACTAGACAAGATACCTCTGCTACCACTGCCACCAGTAGATGGATCGAGTGGTTGGATATGACCGCGAGTAGGAGGATAGTAAAGGAAGGAACTTTTGGACGCCGACACTAGTCGATGGACCTTAAGTATACGACTGTTGGAAAAGATGTCGGTCATCTTTTGAAGTATAGCCGAGTATAGAAGACTACGGCATTTTGATGTACCGATGAATGATGTCCATCTGGTTTAAGTAAATAAAAGTGTTCGGCTTTTATCTATAAATGTTTAGTTGGTGTGCATCATTTTCTGAATATAGGGAAGGGAGTTGATGGATGCGCTTCCGCTATATATAAATTGCGCAGGGACCGATCTAAATGACATAAACCCCCAAGATTTATGGATTTATCAATTTTTATGGTATCAGAGTAATAGACTTTAAGCTAAAGAGACAGGTAAGCGCACTGTGGCGACCCCAACGGATCGGGGGCCATTCGAGGGGTGCCACAATTGCACCTCCATTGAGCAAGAACGCATATCTAGAAGTCGATTTACGCTCATTGAGGTCTCCACCCCAATCAACATATGAATAGTCTAATAGGCGTAAATCATTCCCTTGGTAATAAAGTTGATAGTCCATGGTGCCTTTTAAGTATCTCAGGATCCTCTTCACTACTTTTTGGTGTGCTTAACCGGGATTTGATTGATATCAGCTCACTAATCCCACGGCATAACATATGTCGGGTCGAGTATACATCATAGCATACATCAAACTTCCGACCGCACTAGCGGAAGGAATAGTTTTCATCACTTTAATTTCTTCTTGAGTCTTGGGACACATCTTAGTACTTAGGCATTCACCTTGCATGACAGGGGATATCAATGGGATTACAATTATGCATATTGAAGCATTCAAGATCTCCATTATATAAGACTCTTGTGATAAAGCAAAGAGTTTTCTTGATCGATCTCTTTCAATCTTAACTCCTAATATATAAGCAGCTTCTCCCATGTCCTTTATTTCAAAATTGGAGGACAATCATTCTTTTATGGTGACAACCAAAACCTTGTCATTTCCAGCCAACAGAATATCGTCCACATAAAGTGATAAAATCAGAAATTTATCTTCGGACCGCTTGACATATACACAGTGATCTTCTTCGATCATCATGAAACCAAGGGTTTTTATGGCTTGATGAAAATGAAGATACCACTGTCTAGATAATTGCTTAAGGCCATTTATTGAGCGATGAAGTTTGCAAACTTTATGCTCTTAACCTTTAGCTATGAAACCTATTGGCTGCTTCATATAGATTTCCTCATCTAATTCTCCATTGAGAAATGTCGTCTTTACATCCATTTGATGCAATTCAAGGTCCAAATGTGCAATGATGGCTAGAATAAGGCGTATTAAGGCAAACCTTGTAACTAGCGAAAAATTTTCTTCATAGCCTATACCCCCTTGTTTAGTATAACCTTTCGCCACAAGATAAGCCTTATACATTTCAATGGATCCATCAGCCCTTCGCTTAATTTTGAAAACCCATTTGTTTCCAATAGTCTTGCGATGGTGGTAGATCAACCAAGTCCCAGACGTGATTTGCCCTAATTAACTCCATCTCATCTTCAAAAGCTTTTCTCCATTCTTCCTTATCAAAGGATAAGAGAGCCTTTTAAATAGTCTTAGGCTTGGTATCGTCTTTTTGAGCAATCATAAATGCTTCCCCTTCAATCTCAAAACGACGACAAGGAATACTTTTACGATTATTTTTACATAACTGAATTTCTCTTGAATTTAGTTCGCCAAGCGATGCAACACTCCCACTAGGTCTTGTATGTTGAGGTAAATCTTCATTTCCCTCTACAATATTAGTAGGTGTGTTATCAGGATCTTCCATCTCATATAATTGGAAGTCCTTATCAATCCCACCTCTACAAGGAAAATCGTTCTCCAAGAATGTGACATCTCGTGACTCCATTTCGGTCATACTTCCATCAGCTTGTTCACCTATGAACATACACCCTTTGGAGTGTTTAGAATATCTTATAAATATATATTTCTTCCGTCTAAGACTTAATTTGCCATATTTATGGGAAGAATCATGAACATAAGTTGCACATCCCCATGGGCGTAGACTACTTAATTCTGGTTTCCTACTAGTCCATAATTCTTAAGGGGTGGAAGTGACTGATTTTGAGGGCACTCGGTTAAGTATATAGGCAGCAGTCAATAATGCATCTCCCCAATTGAAGATAGGTAAATTTGCTTGCGCCATCATAGACCTAACCATTTCCAATAGGGTTCTGTTCCTTCTCTCAACTACCCCATTTCATTGTGGAGTAACAGGAATAATCAATTGTCATACAATTCCCTTTTCATCACAAAAAGCCTTGAATTGCTCCGATAGATACTCACGTTCGCGATCGGTTCTCTATGCCTTTATTGTTTTGTTCACCCGATTCTTTACCATCGTTATATATCGTCTAAAGCAGTCTAATGCTTCTGACTTATAGGAGATCAGAAAGACATAACCGAAACGCATGAAGTCATCTATGAAAGTGATGAAATATGAGGCTCCATGCCTCACCCTCACATTCAAATGACCACAAATGTCATAATGTATGAGTTGTAATGTAAATTCAGCTCTAGTCCCTTTACCGAATGGTTTTCTAGTTGTTTTTCCCGCTAGACAATGTTCACATACAGGTAGATCAACATTACTGAGTGACCCTAAAAGGCATTCTCTAGCTAATCTTTACATTCTTTGTAACCAAATGTGACCTAATCTAGCATGCCAAGTACTTGCATTAATCTCAACATTATTAGAATATGCAATTAAAGAAAAACAACCATCGACATTAACATTTACTAATCATAGTCAATGTCTAACACCATAAAACCATTCGATACATGACCTAAACTACAATAAAATGTCAACACAATCACCATGGAAATTCAATGCCTAACCTAGGCTAAGAAGAACAACTACGGAGATCAAGTTTCGTCGAATATTTGGAGCATAGTGAACATCATATAGGAATAGGTTTTGACCACCATGTAAAATTAATTTACATATGCCGATACCCTTCACTTCAATTCTCGAATTATTCCCAACATATATCCATCTTCTTCCAAGCTGCATCCGACGATACTCCACAAATGCTTCTCGGTCTCTAGCTACGTAGTTTGTTGCTCCCGAGTCTACAATCTACATTGAATGAGATTCAGCAAGCATCACAGTGCTAGAAACAAAAGCATTACATAAAGTAATAGAGTAATAGGGTACCTCTTTCGGCTTAGTGCATTCACGAGCAAAGTGACCCATTTTTCCATAATTGTAGCACTTCATATTAGTCTTGTCCTTCTTCCCCCCACGCTTCTTGCGTTGGAAAGTCTTAGCCATTTTAGGTACCTCATCAATCTTGTTGTTGAATTGATAATTCCTTTTGCGCTTGAAGTCCGGAACTTTGCTCGAACTCGATTCAGTAACATAAGTATGGGTAGAGGATCTCGCGGCCTCTAGGCGCTCATCCTCTAATTCCAAATGACGCGTTATATCATCAAAAGTGACAATATTCTTATTATGCGTCATATTGATCTTCATATGCTCCAAATTGTCAAGAAGAGACCTTATAACAGCTTGAACTTGTTGTTCATAAGTAAGGATGTGACTTGCCGACTTTAGCTCACGCATCATGTTTGACATCTCCCGAAGATGCTGCCTCATCATTACATTTGGGCGCTTTCAGTATGTGTCAAACTTGATGGTGAGTCTTCTCAACTTAGTGGCAGATGTACCCCTAAACTTATCTTTCAAGGCAACCCACATTGCTTAAGCTTTATCATAACTTTCAAACTCACATATGAGATCATCTTGCATACAGCTCAGCAACGTGATGCGATCAATGTTATTTTTTATTTTTCCAAGCTTGATAAGCTTCTAGACTTTCCTATGTTGAGTTGAAGTTCCATGCTTAGGTTCATCCATGGTGTGGTTGAGGATTTCGAAAACATCTTGCTCCTCAAGGATGTACTGAACCTTTCGGTGCCAAATATCATAATTGTCACCGTTTAGCTTCTCACCTTTATTGAGGTCAACCGCAATGGTCTTGAATGTCGAAGCCATAATCAATTGTTATAATACATTGACATAATAAACACAGAATTAATACTAGCACACTTTTCAAGTAACACAGATATTTAATTTATAGCAAATACAAATTAAATTAATGACAATTCAACAAAAGACATAGAAACGAAAGTTCACTATGTTCCCAATCAACTTTTACATACAATTGTTCTATTATCATTAATTAGTTTAATTTGCAAATTTTAACTCCTTCGAATTCTACCAATCGACGAACTCCCACTAGAAAAAATAATTATATGACCTCATGTAATTTCTACATTTTTCCATTAACACAAAAGCATACCATGATGTAAACCAACGTACAAAAAACAATCATGTTGCAACTACAATCAAAACCGCAATTCAACATGTAATGGAAAAACAATGATTTCCTACCATTGTTCGAATTTTCATGGAACTAGTAAATTGCAAGTATATTAAACTATATACATGCTATCATTGAACCATGCTCTACACAGCATATATGACATCATTTTCATATAGGCTAGCTACTGTATTTCTTAAAACATAAGAAAATACAAGTTACAAACGAATAAACTATGCATTTATACCATAAAAATACGAGTACTTAGGGTTCCGTACACAATTTCATACATTTATAAGCTTCAAACATGCAAAATAACTATACCATAGTATAAAGAACATCCATACGAACCAAACACCGCCAACCACGCTCCAATCAGAGGTCTCACGAGCCTACAACACGCTGCCTGAGTGTGCCGCGTGTGGCGCACATGCCAGCGAGCCAAACGGCTGCTGGCCTATCCGACTGGTCCAACCGGCGACCGATTCGACCGGTTTGACCGGTTGACTAGTCCGAACGGTTGATTGATCAACGAGTCGGGTCGGTATCGGGACAAGTCAAGGCGCTGGCCGGCCAATCGCCCGGCCATGATGTCATCGATGACATCATCTGGCAGTTACCGACCATTGGATGACATCATGGATGACGTCATTCGTGACGTAAGCACGCGTCGTTCGCCGACGCGCAAATGACGCTCACGCGTTGGCGTTCCTAGCACGTTGAGCGCGTGGTGCCCACGTGCCGAGGCTTCGGCCGCACGTGTGGGCGCGTCCGGCGTCTTACGGCGATGCTCGACCCACCGTTGGACTCGTCTCGAGGAGTCCTTTCGCCCTATATATTTGAAAATTGATTTTGGCCAAAAAAATATTCCAAAATTTAGCCAAAACCGTACGGATGTACGCGATCCCAAGCCCGTTCTTCGCTTCGATTCGTTTTTGACAATTCAGATTGCATTTTCGAGCAAGGAACATCCAAACGGTGTAGATTTCATACTCTTGATCTTGATATCAAATGGTAAACGAGAAAATTCGATGAAAAACAATGCAGAAATGACGATCGGGCTCTAATACCAATGTTGGAAGGAAGTCGACGGAAGACGACTTACCTCTATCTGATGCGCAGTCAACAATTTACCTGGGAACGATCATTGAATTGCGGATGAATCACGAACAAAAATACTTCACGTTGGTCTGAATAAAATCACGAGGAAATCATCTGGTTTCCACAGCATAAATGTCAATTGTTCTCGTAAAGAAGAAATTGAACGCCTTCTTTTTCTTTTGATGGAAAGTGGACAAGAAAATTAGAACTTTCTTTCTGAGCGTATGTTCTACCAACCGTATCAACGGTTATCTTTAGAAGAATTTTATTTAAGTCCCTCATGCCCTTTCAAATGGTGTCTTTCCATCGTAACGTATCAAGACGAAACGGTGCGTTCTCATCGCACCCCATCATAGACGTACTGATTAAGTACAACAGGGATAATGGCATGCAGGTTTCTTGAACTTTTTCAATTTGTGCAGTATAGGCCTTAGACCTTTTTTATGCAACGGGATCATTGAACTTTGTATTTGTTTGTTCGTGCTTGTGCTCGTCCTTCCATTATATACTTTGATAGAAATGCTGAGATGACATCCAGATTTGCGTTACATAAGTGTTATCGCTTTAGATAGTAGGGGTAAGCGCGGTTCCCGGGTAGAATAGGGAATCAGAGAACCGAACCGGAGGTTCCGGTTCGGTTCCCGGTTCTTAAAGGACCGGATCCGATTCCCGGTTCCATTTTTCCGGGAACCGGCAAATCCGGTTCCGGTTCCGATTCCAAGTGGAACCGGTTGCGAAACCGAAACCGAAACCGAAACCGGAACCGGTTGCGGAACCGGTCGCGGAACCGGTCTCGGAACCAGTTAGGGTTCCAAAAAGAACCCCCCCTCCCTCGGTCGGCGCTCCCGAGTCCCTCCCTATCCTTTCGCGCTTTCACTTTCAGTTTCAGCCGGACGCCGCTCTAAATCTCGCCGCCGGACGCCGCTCGCCGCTCACCCTCAAGGCCTCCGCCGCCGGACGCCGCTAGACGCTAGTCGCCGACGTCGCTCGACGCCCGCATTCGTGACACCCGACGCCGTTGCCTCGAAGACCAGCGACCGACGTCCTTGCTCACTTGCTCGGCGCTGGCCACCGCCGCCAAACACCACTCGACGCTGTCGCTGCCGTGCTCGCCTCGATGCCCGTCGCCAACTACCCGACGCAGCAGATTTGAGCCGAGCTCGTCTCCGCTCGCGACCCACGCCGCTCACGCCAGAAGCCCCGACGCCCCTACTGCTGGGTCCTCCTCTGCTCCACCGCCGCTGCAACCAGTCGCCAGAAGCCACCGTTCCGGCCGCGATTCTGTCCTCAGGCCGTCCGATCGTGGCTGCTGGTCACTAGGTCTTCGATTCTGACCCACAACACCGCTACCGCTGTCTCGCCTCTGCTCCGACGACCCGAAGCCAGCAGTCGCGACGCCCGTTTCGGAGCGACGGAAAACCACATCGCTAGAGCTTGCCATGGATTTTCAGAGCTCCGGTCGAAGGCTAATCCGCAAGTTGTTCTTCATAGATTCGGTGTCGAAGATCAGACGAATACTGAGATTTCTTCTACAAGCGGAGGAAAAGCTCTAACCAGATGATCTTCATCGTCGTCAATCGAGACCTTGATCCGCCAAACAAACCAGGTGCAAAATCTTGCTCCAAACGCTCTACTCTGTCTCTGTTTTGGTCGATAAAGACTCGCTCGGTTTGATGGATTTTCTTGAAGAAATCTTGATAAAACGAAGTTTTTTTATTGCTAAAAATGGTGTTTTAAGTCTATACGTAACATGTGAGGCTGAGAATCTCGTTAAAATCAAATCAGAAAACCATTGAAAGATCTGCATATTGCATGTTTGATAAAATGCCTAATAGAGGACCCAAAGTTCAATCACGTTTAAACTCATGATTGATTCGTACTTGCTGCGTCATTTGTTGAATCATGTCTAATACTAGCATTTTCTTTGTGTTTCTGTGCATCGATTGAAGGTTCGAAGCCTGGTCGTGTACCTTGCATAGATTGTACATAGGGTATTCATCTGTTTGTTCATTAGATTGTTCATTAGATTGTACATAGGGTATTCATCTGTTTGACCTGACTTACAAAAAATGAATTAGATTGTACATAGGGTATAAATCTTTTGCATTTGTGTTGATATAGTTCAAATCTGAAAAAAATAAAAATAAAAATAAAAATAAAAAATAAAAATAAAAGAACCGTTGGAACCGGAACCGACCCAGGGAACCCTGTGACAGGGTAGGTTCCAGGTTCTCGGTTTTGACAGGTGGGTTCCAGATTCCAAAAAATGAGGAACCTGTACCTGAGAGTAGGTTCCAGGTTCCAGATGGAACTGAACCAGAACCTAGAACCGCTCACCCCTATTAGATAGTTGCAATCGCCTCTAATCACCCCGAAATGAATATCCTCGGTCTGAGGGAGGATTGGACAGAGATAGGCAGGTTCGAATTGACCTAGCTTATCATCGTCCATGTAGGTGGGTGGGTGGCTGAACCTCGTGGCCCTCTGCGCCATTTCTGCCATCCTCCTCGCCACGTCCGCCATCATCGATTGTTGAAGGTTCTTTGTTATATTGTGTTTTCAATTCTTTTCTGTTCAGTAATATTAACTTCATGTATCTTTTAATTTGCTAAAGTTGTAAAAGCCACATTGACAATATTTGGCTGCCACGCAAGCACTCAACGGCCATTTGACAGGTGAATATTCATGTATTACCCCTTATTTGTCCTGAGGGACAGAGGAGGAACTAATTCAGGAATAACATTTTCGTCCAAGCATGTGACTAAAGGACAACAATCAAACATGTTCAAGGACCCGATTGTAAATAAATAAATATATATGTATATAATTGCACAAATAAAAAATGCATGGAACACCAATGCCATAATCACTTTTTCTTTCAATGTACGAGGAAGCGAGCTTTAATATAGGACTTTTGTAAAGTAATCTTAATATATCAATGTTATCCTTAAATTAAGTTGATTCTTTAATTTATACCACAATAAAATTAAGTTGATTTATTCACCGTCTACCTTGACTTCCACCTCATCCTTTCTTTTCATTGTTCTTTTATGAGTTCGTTCTTGCAAGACCAAGTCAGCTCACAACAATAACAACGCGGGTCGGTCAAAACACCCAATCAAAAAAAAAAAAAAAAAAATTGTACGCACTTGGAGTATATGAGCCCATTTCTTCTTAATCATTGAATAGCGTGGGCATCAAACGAGATCCAAATGATTTAACGGTTAGTGTGAAATCGGCTCACATACGTGGAATACACGCAGTTGTCGCTCGCAGTCAACCCACCGGGTCCGTCGCGATGTAATGGACCCTTTAGTCAAAAGAGAGGGAGAGACTTTATGCGTATGATACACTCTTTTCGACGTTAGGTTGGGGGCGACACGTCTGAACCACAATTCATGGCTGATCGTCGACTCCATTGCGTCGACATTGTTATATGAAGCAGTCTCATTGATTCCCTGCATCTACACACGGTTATCGTAGAAGCATACATTCCAAGAGAGAGAATGATGTTTCCCAAGGCCGATCTCGCCTTCCTTCTTTTCCTAGCCCTTTCATCTCACGTGATCATCTCTTCGAAGGTCGCCGTCGCTGCCCGCCTGGTGAACAACGGTAAGCACTTCAACCTCCATAGATGCATGCACAAACGAGAAAATGCAAATCGCGGGCTGGAGGGATAAACAGCCGATGTGATGATTAAGAACGGTCTGCTTTTGGGGTACAAAAGAGATCGGTTTCACATTTCGAAAGTTATATTCTTTTAGAATTGAAAGTTTTGAGACGATAATGTCTGAGTTGGAGACTAAATAGACGCTTGTTTCAGGAAAAAGCAGATCCGGGGTGATGGCGGTGAGCAAGATTCGTGTTCCAAATAGGCCACTCCCGACTGCCGGTATAGAAAATGCTCCACCGTCACCTTCCAAATGATCCACGACTGTTAAATTTTCTGTTCGATTGCTCCTAATTTTCGTTGGTGTTTTATGGAGACAATACAAATGTAATTCACTTTCGATCCTATCCATGGTTAAGTAGGGTTTTCCACATACCTCTGTTGACGGAGCTCAAATGATTTCCTTGAATACACTGCCAATGGCAAAAGATTTTAGTTTGGTTTGTTTATTGAATGGATATCGTTATGCCTTTCCGCCACATCTCCGAAAAGTACTCCTAATAAAAAGCACAACCTAGTAGTTAAAGAGGCATATATTACCAGGACTTTCTGAATAACTACTGACAAAGATCACTAAGCTACTGCGAAGCTCAATATATTTATTTTCCGCTCCCCAAGTGCCGCGTTATCCACCATGCAAGCCAATCACCGCATGTTCGAGTCTATTTCATTTGAGTGAAAGGATGATATTCGCAACATTTTGTATATTTTTGTTGGGCTTGAGCTGACAAAAACAGCGTGTTCCAAAGTACCTTCAAATTTTTTTAGAGAAAGTGCAAGTTCTTGTACGCATCCGGAGAACGTAAGCCCATTCCATTTCGCCCATTGAACAGTATAGGTTTCACATAAGATTCAAATGATCCAAGAATTGGAATGAACTGCATTCGCATTGACTGGGTTCATGCAGTTCTTGCTCGCGACCAATCTACCAGGTTGGTCCAAGAGAGGCTCGTCAAAAGCTCACCCAATAGTGATTCTTTCGGAGAAGATTCTCATCCGTATTTCCAAAGTCGATCCACGGAGAAACATTTCTTCAACTCCATGTGGTGTATATATAGCACTCTCATTCCTTCTAAATCTGTATACATTGTACAACCACACACAGCAAAGAGAACATATGATGCTTCCCAAGGCCTCTCTCGTCTTCCTTCTTTTCTGAGTCCTTTCATCTAACATGATCATCTCTTCAAGAGTCACTGGCGCTCGCCTAATGAGCAACGGTGAGCCCTATCTCTATAAATGCATGCAAAATGAGAAAACACAAAACCTGGGTTGACCAGATAAATCGCCGACTTAACGATTAAGAAAAATCGCTTCTGAGAGAAATGATGATGGGGGATACAAAAGAAACCGATTTCACATTTTACAAGTGATGTACTCTAAGAATTGGAAGTTTGAAGATAACAATGTCTGAATTGGAGACTAACTGACTAAATAGTAAGTGCACGTTTTCAGGAGGAAGTACTATCGAAAAGACGGTGATGAGCCAAATTTCCGTTCGTGGCACAAGTCGGATAGTAAACGTCACCCTTGTCGTAGAATTTCGAAGCTCCTTCCTTAGAGACCATGCCTGCCATGGGAATCTTTCAAGTGATTCTCGATTATTAGCTTTACTATTCGGTTGTGCTATCAAGAAATGAAAAATTCGGGGAGAATTACCAAAAAAGTCCTAAACCTATTGCAATTGTTCCAATTCAGTCCGAAACTTTTTTTTTTTTGCCAATTTAGTCCTAAACCTTTTACAATTGTGTCAATTCAGTTCATCCGACCAAAATTGGCCGGCCGGTGCTGACGTGGACGCCGGCCGGCCGACGAACGATTTTTTAATATTTTTTTTTCTAATTTTTAATTTTTTTTGAATTTTTTTCTTTTTTTTCCCTACCTTCTTCTTCCTCTCGTCGGAGCCAAGGCGAGAGCTGGCGAGGTCAGCCTCGCCGGCCACTGGCGAGGTCAGCCTCGCCGCCCACCGACCACTGGCGAAGGCGAGCCTCGCCCAGCGACGGCAAATTGGCACAATTATAAAAGGTTTAGGACTAAATTGGCCAAACAAAAAAGTTTAAGACTAAATTGGCACAATTGCAATAGGTTTAGGACTTTTTTTGTAATTCTCCCAAAAATTCGATTTCTATACTTTCCACGGTTAATTAAAGTTTTCCACAAACTTTTGTTTATGGAGCTCAAATGAATTTTTTGAATAACCTGCAAATGGAAGAAATGTAAATTGATTATTTATCAAACCTATGCCTTTTCGACGAATCTGAATATCTTTATTTCAGGCTCCAGATCACAGCATACCAAGACTTATCTATTTAAGTACAAATGTGATATCCACAGCAATTTTTATATTCTTATTTGGCTTGACAATAAGAATTAGATCAAATGGGAACTAAAAGGATGTGATAGATAACGATCTATCTTGACATTCTATTTTTCATATTTTTATACCTTGTCTAAAGATAAAGACAAGAAAAGATAGAATAGGTCTTATTATTCCTACATCTTAGGAAGATTCCCCTGATACTTCTAAATGGGTCACTGCGTATTTTGCTTGTGCTTAACGTTTTCCGATTCTACTAGAAAAAGAATATTCTATAAGAATATTTTAGAAGCAGATTTATTAGAGCCTTTGATAGGAACGGTATATATTGAAAGTATTTAAAAAAATTTCGAAGAAAGCAGGAGATCTCAAATTTGATCTAATTTAACATGAACTGTTGTAATTCTTTTGAAATCAGATAAGATTGTGAGAAAAAAAAAAAAAAAACTACAAACCCACTAGCCCGTGGTATAGGTGCATGAACCCATTACTACAGTCCTACTGATGTCTTAAAAGAGAAGAAGTTTAAATAATTAATGCCCCGGACACAAGTTGGCTGGAGATCCACTCGTAAAATAACTGAAATTTGTGATCTTGTGAAAAATAATATGATTCCTTTATTAGTGGGTTACCACGCTCAATAATTCCAATTTGTTCGATTCATTGCATCTCTTAAGAGTACATTGTCTAGGATAAACAACTCCAAATTGACCTCTCCTAAACAAGAAAACTAAATCCGATGTAAGAGCAGACCTATGAGAAGCTTGTCGGCAATTTTAAAATGCGTAGATGCCCAATTAGTTGGCTCACAAATTCCCTTTTCAACAAACAAGCCAGAAATGGACCTCTCACTGTCGCCGGAGCTAGTCCTTATCTATATTACCAAATTGTCAATATTTTAATGGATTTTTTTTTTTTTTTTTGGGGGGGGAGGGGGATAATGGCATGTAGGTTTCTTGAACTTTTTAATTTACGCGGTATAGTCCTTAAGACTTTTTTTATTCAACTGAACTTCGTATTTGTACATTCGTACTCGTCGTGCCACCGCCTCTAATCACCTCGAAATGAAGATCCTCGGACTGAGAGAGGATTGGACAGAGATACTCAGGCAGGTTCGAATTGACCTAGCTTATCTTCGTCCTTGTAGGTGGGTAGGTGGGTGAACCTCGTGGCCTCCTGTGCCATCCGCCATCATCGATTGTTGAAGGTTCTTTGTTATATTGTGTTTTCAATTCTTTTCTGTTCAGTAATATTAACTTCTTGTATCTTTTAATTTTCTAAAGCTGTAAAAGCCACATTGACAATATGTGGCTGCCACGCAAGCACTGAATGGCCACTTGATAGGTTAATATTCCTGTACTATCCCTTGTTTGTCCCAAGTGATGGAGGAGGAACTGATTCAGGAATAACATTTTCGTCCAGGCATGTGACTAAAGGACAACAATCGAACATGTTTAGGATCCCATTGTAAATATACATATATATATATATATATATATATATAATTGCACAAATAAAAAATGCTTGGGAACACCAATGCCATAATAACCTTTTCTTTCAATGTACGAGGAAGTGAGCTTTAATATAGGACTATTGTAAAGTAATATTAGGCTTTGATCATTTTGTAGAAAATGTGGTGTTTCTAAAAATTGTTTTCCAAAAATCTATTTTCCAAGAAAATAACTATATTTTCCGATGCTCTGGTGAAATTTAAAGATAAATTATTTTCCATCGTTTAGTAACGAAATTTTTTTCTTGTATCCACTCATTTTCAATATTTTTTATTTTTTAAAATCGATTTTTAAATTTTTAAATTTTTTTCTTTTCCTTTTCTTTTTTCTCTTTTCTTTCTATCCTTTTAAGCTCTCTTCCACAGGCCAGCTCGAGCCTTGCCCCAGGCTGGCAAGGCTTGAGCTCGCCCGATTCTAGCGAGGTTGAGCCTAACTTGATTTGGCAAGCAAGCTCAAGTAAGGCGAAGCCTTGCCACAAGCCGATGAGGCTCAACTTTGTTGGAATTTGGTGAGTTCGAGCCTCGCCGACCTAGGGTGAGGCTCGAGCTAGCTTGTGGCTAGTCGCTAGCCTTTGTTGTGGCCAACGACCGGCCAAGGTGAAGGAAGAAGAAGAAAGCCAAAAAGGAAAGAAAGAAAAGAAAAATTAAAAACTTGATTTTGAAAAAAAGAAAAAAGAAAATACTAAAAAAATGAAAATATGGTTAGTGAAAGAAATTGAGGTGGAAGAAGTTGGATAAAATATTTTCCACTTTCTAAAAAGTGGAAAACATTTTTCCCAATTTTGAAGGTGTTTTTCTTTAATAGTGGAAAACTTTTTCCTTGACTAGTTCATTTTATGTGAAACGAATATCAGAAAATCCTAAAAATATTTTCCTAGAAGTTATTTTTCATGAAACGAATAAAGCTACGATATATCGATGTTAGCTCACACCAATAACAACTTCGGTTAGTCAGAGCACCAAATCGAAAAAAACTTTTGTACGTGCTTGGAGTATATGAGCCCATTTCTCGTTAATCATTGAATAGCGTGGGCTTCAAGTGAGATCCAAATGATGTGACGATTAGTATGAAATTGGCTCATAAACATCGAATACATGCAACCGTCGCTCACGATCAGCCTGCCGGGTCCGTGTAATGGACCCTCTAGTCAAAAGAGAGGGAGAGACTTTATGCGTACGATGCACGGATTTCAAAGTCAGGTTGAGGACGAAACGTCTGAACCCCAATGCACGGCTGGTCGTGAAATCCGTTGAGACTTTATGCGTACGATGCACGGATTTCAAAGTCAGGTTGGGGACGAAACGTCTGAACCCCAATACACGGCTGCTCGTGAAATCCGTTGGGTCGACATTGTTATATATAGCACTCTCACCGATTCTATGCATGTACACACGGCTATTGCAGAATCATACATTCCAAGAGAGAGAATGATGCTTCACAAGGCCTATCTCGTCTTCCTTCTTCTCCTAGCCCTTTTGTCTTACGTGATCATCTCTTCAAAGGTCGCCGCCGCTGCCCGCCCGGTGAGCAACGGTAAGCACTTCAACCTCGATAGATGCATGCACAAATGAGAAAAGGCAATTCGCAGGCTGAACGGATAAACAGCCGACGTGATGATTAAGAACGGTCTGCTTTCGAGGAAAGTGATCATAGGGGATGCAAAAGAGATCGGTTTCACACTTCGAAATTTATGTTCTTTTACATTTCAAAGTTTGAACACGATAATGTCTGAGTGGAGACTAACTAAACACACGTTTTCAGGTGGAAGCCGATCCGGAGAGATGGCGGTGAGCAAGATTGGTGTTAGTGGAAGTGGATCCGGGCATGGCGCTAGAACAGACCCGCACTGGTGAAGCTTTCAAATGATCCTCGACTATTAAATTTTTTGTTCGATTGCTCCTCATTTTCGATGCTGTTTTAAGGAATCAATAGAAATAAAATTCACTGTCGATCCTCTCCACCGTTAATTAGGGTTCCCACATACTTCTGTTCATGTAGCTGAAATGATTTCCTTGTATGCACAGCCAATGGCAAAAGAATTCAGTTTGGTTTGTTTGTCGAGTCGATATCGCTATGCCTTTTCGCCACAACTCCGAAAAGTACTAATAAGAAGCTCAATGTAGTAGTTAAAAAGCATAATTTATCATGACTTTCTGAATAACTACCGGTGAAGATCGATAAGCTACAACAAGCCTCAATATATTTATTTCCTGCTCCACGATAGTCGCATAATCCACCCAATCACCGCATGTCAAGTCTAGTCTATTTGAGTGAAAGAATAATATTTGCAACATTTTGTATATTTTTATTTGGCTTTGGCGGACAAAGTTTTTCAGAGAAAGCGTAAAATCTCGAATTCAATTTTCATTTAGCGTGACTTCTTAAAGTCTGAGGACACAAAAGTAAAAATCTCAAAAAATCGACTAATCAATTGTACTCATCGTAAAACAAAAGTATTGGCTAATTTGTCTCCTCGAAAGGGCATTATCATATCCAAAAACCTCTCCGGAGAAAATATTTTGAACTTCTATTTCAACGTAACGTTGATGTTTGTCAAGAGCACAATGAGTTGCAAACATGGATATCCTTGTCAGGTCCGATCACAGGTTGAGGTTAAACTAGAAGATAGAATTTGACTTGACCGAGCTAATTTTATTTAATCTATTTGATATCAGGAAAAGTACCCAAAAAAATATTTAATATGTTGCATTAATATCAATTCAATCGTACATTTTTTAATTGAATTAATTTAATCCTAAATATTTTTATATTGGTACTAATTTAGTCCATTTGACCAATTTAAATCATATATTGTTAATGTGAGTACTGACCATATTATATGGCATGACTAGTACTGACATAGATATTTTTTTAATAATTATTTTCTTCTCTTCTTTTTTTTTTTTTGTCCTTTCATGGCCTTTGCCAATGAGGGTTGGCGTCGCTTGAGCAAGGGTGGCGAGGGTCATTCTGGCAGTGAGGGCGACCCTCACTAAGTCTCGCTTAGGTGAGGGCAAGAGCTGACAAGGTCGCCTTCGCCAAATCTATCGAGGTTAACCCTTGCCTAGGTTAGGCCGGCCTCAACAAGGCGCGACAAGGCCAACCTCGCCTAGGCAATGCCTAGCAAGGCCACCCTTCGCCAGACAAGGGTCGACCTTGCCAAATCTAGTGATAGTGACCTCACCAATGCTTGCCCTTTTTAGCCATGGTCTCTATTGGACCAGCACAGGCTATGAAAAAAAAAAAGGAATTCAAAAATTTATTAAAAGTTATAACAAAAATATCCACGTCAACACTAGTTGTGCCATGTAATGTATCACGTAATACAGCCGACATCCACCTCAATCATTTTTAGCTTAAATTGAATGGATGGACTCAATTTGTACCTATATGAAATGGTTTAGGACTAAATTGGACTAATTAAAAGGTTTGTGACTAAGTTGATATCAAGGCAAATAGGTCTAGGGCTTTTGTAATACTTTTCCTGTTAAGTATCTATTGCACTTGTAAATTAAGATGTTGATGAGTCAATTAATGGTCAGTAAATCAACTATCTCTTTTATTTTTTGTCACTAGAACAATTACAATCTCAACTTGCAATGAACAAATAAATGGTCAATGAAGGAAAAATTCCAAATAAGGGTGCGTTTGTTTCACAGAAAACTCAATGATAAAGGAAAATGCTTTCTGAGAAAGCATTTTCCAAGAATATGGTTTGTTTTCCTTTGTTTGGTGATGTCTAATTGAAAATGTTTTCTGCCATTTGGATCCCATTAAAAATAATTTCGCACTTCATCGCAGGAAAAAAATGAATTTTTAATTTTAAAAAATTCAAATTTTTAATATTGTTGTTTTTTATTTACTTTTATTTTCTATATTTTATTTCCTTTTTCTCTTTTCCTTCTTCTTGTCCTTCACTCCTTAGCTTCCTCACGCCATCCCTTCTGCTTCATCTGGCAGTTCATTCCTAGTTGGCTTACAAAGGGTGAGCTCCAGCTATCGTCGGAGGGGACGAGCTCATCAGCTGGCCACTAGAGGCTACGAGCTCGCCCAATCTAGTGAGGCTTGAGCCTCATCAGATGGAGGCTACGAGCTCACCTAATCTGGCGAGGCTTGAGGCTCATCGACCTCAAGCAAGCTCAAGCCTTGTTGTCGAAGGCCATGAGATCACCCGATCCGGTGAGGCCAAAACTCACTGGCCATCCTTGTGGTTGGCGACGGGTGGAGAAGAAGCAAAAGGAAAAAGGAAGAAAAGAAAAGAAGGAAATTCGAATTTTTTATTTTTATTTTTAAAACGTTTTCCAAATAAAAAAAAATTCAAATTCAATTTTTTAAAATATATTTTTATAAAATAATTGTTTGTAAACCAAGCATCAAATCTAAGTTTTGGTAGATTCGGAAAACGTTTTCCGGTCCTTTCAAAGGGGAAATCATTTTCCTGAATTTAAGCTTTGTTAGGAAAACGTTTTCTGAACATTTTCTATTAATTAGAAAAACGTTTTCCGTTGACTCATTTTCCTGAGTGAACCAAACGCCGAAAAATGAGGAAAATGTTTTCCCCGAAAATGTTTTCCACGAAACAAACACACCCTTAAAGTGTTCTCATTTTCCTTAAAAAGTTCTAAATTGGATTTTATTTCAAATAAGAGCATAAAGTGGCCACCTCAATCTCAAAGAAGGGTTTGACCTTGCCAATCAACAAAATCTTCCAACCAGTAAAGGGCATTTTCGTCCAAGGACAATTTTTCTTCTTTTTCCCCATGTTCATCATCTTCTTCGTCTAGCAAGATGAAGAAGATGAAGAGCGAAGAAAAGAAATGTTAGCTTGCTTTTCTGAGATGAAATGCCTTCTCTTTTCGTCTATCGCCATCGACGACCATTTTTACAGCTTAGACGGTCTTTTCATTTCAAAATCATCTATCTGGCTTCACAAGGGAACGATTCTCTGTGGCCTTCCTCTGAAAATTTCAATTCTTGTTTGCTCTCTCTCCATCGGTTCCTTCATTTTCTCCTATGGTCAATGCTTTCTCTCTGAAGGTGTATTCGTTGGTTGAGTCGTTGCTGAAGCTCTATTTGAAAATCAGGTGCCTAACTTCACAAGGGAACGAATCTCTCTCGCCCTCTCTCTCGTTGATTTGAACAAAAATTTGCCCCAAATTCTTGGGTTGTCATTCTCTCTCGCTCTGAAATACTCAATTCATGTTCGCTCTATTTTTTTTTATCGATTCCCCCACGTTCTGTAGTGGTCGATGACTCCATACTCTCTTTTCGGTCTGGGTAAGGCCAGCCTCTCCTGTGGCCACAATGGCCTCCCCAAATTTGGGCGAGGGCGATGACCCTTGTCACAGTGGCTGATGAGCACTGTCTAACCCTCACTAGCCACAATAAAAAATTTTAATTTAATTTAATTTAAAAAAAAAAAGCAAAGAGAAGACCTGGCAGTGAAAAAAATGTAGAAGTGGGTAAGAAAATAAAAGGAAAACGAATAAAAGGTAAACAAGCAAAATCCACTGAGTTTTTGTATTCGAGAAATGTAGTGTGGAGCATGAAGACGCATATTGAATTTGTTGGTGACAATTTCTTTTTGTTGCATTTTGGCCGGACTTTGTGCAGAATTCGACTTTGAATAGTTTGATAATTTCTTTTGTTTATGTAACATAATGCTTAGTCCTTATTTGATCTTCAAGGCAATAAATAGGGAAGAAAAGGAAGAAAAAAATTATTGTCTTTGGATGAAAATGCTCTTTACTGACTAGAAGATTTGGTCAGCCGATGAGGTTACACCCTCTTTTTTTAAGACTAATATGGCCACTTTTTTTCCGTATTTGACACAAAATCCATTTTGGACCTCTTTTGAGAAAGTGAGAACACTGTAAATCCTTATTTAGAATTTTCCCGGTAAATGAATGAAGATTCTTTAACGAAAGGGTGTTGATGGTTTGGTGGAACATGTAGGAAGTAGGTAGAAGTCTGCGATTGGTTAATCACACCTTAAAAGAGGAAAGCCAACATTTCTCTCCTCTTGGAGCATATTTAATTTGCGCTATACCTTGCCTGTTCGTATTCCTCACGCTGTATCTGGTTTCTCGTTGCTCGAAGCAGTTTAATGCCAGTGCTAATCCCCTCTCTCAAAACAAAGTTTTCTCATTCTATTACCACACTTTGGAATGATGCAATCGCTCCAATGTTCAGTCACAGAAATTCAGCAGAAACCAACACTACAAGCATTGTAGCGACCTCCTGCTTTTAAGTTCTACATACATCGGAACTAAAACTCTGCTGAAATTCCAACGACATTGTTATTTTGGCTCCAACTGCAAGAACCACGGATGGGTCGCGCGGGCTGTAAATCCTAATGGAAGCAGAATGGTCGGGCGGCAAACTTCGATTGCTCACAAGGAAGCAAATTGGTCAATGGCTGTGAGGACTTTCAAGGTGGTTTTCGTGCAAATTAGTCGGGGTAGGCGAGACTGCCTACAAGTTCTCCAAGGCAGAAGCCGAGTGTAAAAGGAAGACGTTCAGAATGTTCGAGGCAGTCGGGCTTCTGAAGGAGTTGATGGTATTGAATTAGGTTCATGCAATCAAATCCTTCCATTAATATGTTAATAAGTTTTAGAACTTGATTATAATTTCTGAAAGTTTTAAGACTCAATTACACTTTCATGAAAAAACTTAAGACTTCTAGTGTACTTATCCAATATCCCTTTATTTACTAACCACGATCAGCATTTGCAATGGAATGCCTCTCTAACAGGGGCGTAATGGGGAAAATAGCTCTTAACAACAAAGCAATTTTTAAAAATTACTCTCAGATCAAAACCAGTTAAGCAATTTTTATACTATTGGCAACAGAAGCAAGAATTTCCAAAATTGATAAACTTTTTTTATCTTCCTTTATGTAAGGATTTTATCTTTCCGTATATAATGGCCGCAGCACATGAAAGTTATTTTATTGGATTTATTCTAAATAATGTCTGTCTATAAACCATTAAAATAACAATTAACTGCATCTTGTCCAATTCTTCATACACCTCGTTGGCAATGTGTGGTTGCCACATACGTAGGTAACGACTACTTAATTGCCATATCAGTATATCCGTCCAAACATGACGGAAGGACAAACATTACAACAACCGAACATATATTTGACTCAGTTGTAAAAAAAGGGTTTAGAAACAATCATTTACAAATAGAAAAAGCTCAGGAATACCAATGCCATAACCACGTTTTCTTGAGGAAGTGAGCTTTAGTACATGACTTTCGTAGATTAATCTTAACATATTGATTTTATCCTAAGGGTGTGTTTGTTTAATGGAAAATGAATATTTGAAAAATCTTTTCTTGAGAATAATCGCTTATATAATTTGAAATAATTAGTTAATAAGAAACGTTTTCATTATCGATGACAATTTATGTCTAAATATTTTCGATCGTTTAAATTTAAAAGTGATATAAGCAATCTTTTTAAGAAAATAATTTTCAAATAATTTATTTTTTACAAAAATAATGGAGTCTAAAATTAAGTTGATTTTTTTTTTTTTTTTTTTTTGAAGCCACAATAAAATCAAGTTGATATATCTACCATTGACCTTGACTTCCTCTCGTCCTTTCTTTTCAGTTCCTTTTCTAAAATTGCTCTTGCATGACCGGGTCATCTCACACCGAAAACAACTCAGATTAGTTGAAGTGAGAAGCAGGTTTAACACTAGCCTCGGAGGACCCAATCGAATAGCTCCTGTACGTGCTCGAAGTACGTGAACTCATTCCATCTCAACCATTAACTAATGTTGGCTTTTTGTAGGATGTAATGATCTGATAATAGGGATGACGTGGACTCCCATGCACCCGATACGCGCAATTCTTGCTCGCAAGTCGCAACCAATTTACTGGTCCTTCACGTGGAATGGACATTTTGGTCCGAGAGAGGCACGTCAAAGACTCCCGTGGTAAAACGAGGAGAGACTTTGTGAGGTCAGTGGCAAGACTTCTGAACCACAATAGACGGCATAACTTTGAAGTCAGGGCAGAGACGAGAATTTTGAACCCCAATACACGGCATGACTTTGACTCCGTGTGGTCGACACTGTTATATATAGCACTCTCGTTCCTTCTATGTATAATCATAAATTCAAAAAAATATAAGTGAAAGAATGATGCTTCCCAAGGCCTCTCTCGTCTTCATTCTTTTCCTAGTCCTTTCACCTAACATGATCATCTCTTCAAGAGGCGTCAGCGCCAGCCTGATGAGCAACGGTGAGCACTGTCATTATACATGAACACAAAACATAGGTTGATTGGATAACGATTAAGAACAATCGGCTTTGAGAGAAGCGATTAATGGCGATAGAAAAAAAATCGATTTCACATTTTGCAAATGTTCTTTTTGAGTTCAAAGTTTGAAGATAGTAATGTCTCAATTGGGAGACTAACCAACTAACTGCTCGTTTTAAGAAGGAAGCAATATCGAAAAGATGGCGGTAAGCAAGATTTCTGTTTGTGGAAGTCATCCTCGGCCTGGTCCAAAGGGGCTTGTGCCATGCACACCGCCACACAGTTGATTCTCAGTTATAAGTTTTTCTGTTCGATTGCTCCTACGAGATGTTGGTGTTACTGAGAAATGAATAATTCCCTTCCTATACATTCAATGGGATTTTTTTTTTTTTTTTTTTTGGGGGGGGGGGGGAGATAATGGCATGGAGAGTTTTTCAACTTTTTTTAATTTGTGCGGTGTAGTCCTTGAGACTTCTTTTATGCAACTGGGTCATTGAACTTCGTATTTGTTTGTTCATGCTCGTCCTTCCATTATATACTTGGACGGAAAGGCTGAGATGACATCCAGATTTGCATTACATAAGTGTTATCGTTTCAGATAGTTGCCAATGAAGACATTCGGACTCAGAGAGGATTGGGCAGATGTACTCAGGCAGGTTCGAATTGACATGTAGCTTATCTCCGTCCTCGTAGGCGGGTGGCTGAATTCCATGGCCCCCGCGCCGTTTCTGCCATCCTCCTTGTCATGTCCGCCATCATCGATTGTTGCATTTTTTTTATTTGTTTTCAATTTTTTTCTGTTCATAAGAATTAGCAAAAATTACCAAAAAAAATCATAAACCTATTACACTTTTGTTAATTTAGTTATAAACCTTTTCATTTTACCAATCGAGTCCTAAATCTTTTCATATTTTTCCAATTAAGTATATCCAATCAATTTTAGCTAAAAATCCATTATGTGGACATTGGCCGTCATACATGGTACGGTCGACGCTGACATTGACATTTTCATTACTTTTTTATATTTTATATTTTTCTCTTTTCCCTCTTTACTTAATTTTACTGTGGTCGGCAATGGTCGTCGAGCCCTCACCAGCCATAGGCGAGGTCATCACAGCCACGAGCAAGGCTAGCCTCACCCAAAGCTAGGCAAGGTGGCCTTGTCCCCTGCCACCAAGCTGGCCACAGTAAAAATAAATAAATAAATAAATAAATAAATAATAAAAGAAAAAGGGAAAATAAAAGAAAATAAAAATTAAGGAAAAATTCAAAATAAAAATTTTAAAAATCCAAAAAATTATCTACGTTAGTGCTAGCCATGTCACGTAAAATAATCGGCATCTATATCAATGATTTCCAATCAAAATTAATTAGATGAACTCAATTACCAAAACGTAAAAAGATTTAGAACTCAATTGGCAAAATTAAAAAAGTTTATGACTCAATTGATAAAAGTGTAATAAGTTTAAGACGTTTTTGGTAATTTTCCCAAAAAGTTAACTTCATGTTTCTTTAGCTTTCTCAATTTGTAAAAGCCATATTGGCAATATGTTGTTGCCGCTTAAGCACTTAATGGTCATTTGACTCCACATCAACACTTCAATCCAAACATCTGGCCGAAGAACAGCAATTGAACATGTCCAAGGGCTCAATTGGGAAAAAAAAAATACATGGACGACATCGCACAAATAAAAAATGCTAGGACACCAATGCTATAATCACCTTTTCTTTAAATGTATGAGGGAGCAAGCTTAAATATAGGACCTCCGTAAATTAATCTTAATATATGAAGGTTAACCTATAATTAAGATGATTTTTTTCTATTTATGCCGCAATAAAATTAAGTTGATTTATTTACGAGCTACCTTGACTTCCAACTTTTCATTTTCTTTTCTGAATTTGTTCTTGCAAGACCAAGTCAGCTCACACCAATAACATCGAATTGGTTAGAGCACTCGATCGAAAAAAATTTATATCCTTTCAGAGTATGTTAGGCCCTTTTTTTTTAATCATTAAATAGTGTGGGCCTTAAGCGAGATCAAAATGATTTCAGGTTTAGCATGAATTTGGCTAACATACATCAAATACATGGGATTGTCACTCACAATCAACCTACCGTGTCTGTCACGATGGAATGCACCCTTTAGTCACACACACACACACAGACGGAGAGACAGAGAGAGAGACTTTATATAAACAATGCACTATTACAGAGAGAGAGACTTTCTATGAACAATGCACTATCTTTCGAAATGATGCCCATCCATGTTTTCAAAGTCAGGTTGGCACAGAGAGAGAGAGACTTTATATGACCAATGCACCATCTTTCGAAATGATGCCCATCCATGTTTTCAAAGTCAGGTTGGCAGAGAGAGAGAGACTTTATATGACCAATGCACTATCTTTCGAAATGATGCCCATCCATGTTTTCAAAGTCAGGTTGGCGGGGGTAACGTCTGAACCACAATGCACGGCTGATCGTCAACTCCACTGGGTCGACATTGTTAGGGAAAAGTACCAAAAAAGTCTTAAACATATTGCATTGATACCAATTCAATCCTAAACTTTTTATTTGGATCAATTTAGTCCTAAACCTTTTAATATTAATACCAATTAGGTCCATCCGGCCAATTTTGGCCGGCCGGCGCTGACATGGATGTTGGTCGGTGGCCGACGCCGACGTGGCAATTTTTATGATTTTTTTTCGAATTTTTTAATTAATTTTTTTTCTTTTTTTTTCTTTTTTTTTCTTTTTCCTTTTCTTTTTCCTTTTCTTTTTTGGCGGTGGCCGGCAAGCCTCCGGTGAGGCTCAGCCACCGGGCGCGGCGCGAAGCCCTCGCCTGCAGCTGGCGAGGGTCAGGGCCCTTGCCCGGCCTCTTCCAGGCTACCGGCGAGGCGGCTTCGCCCGAATCTAGGCAAGGCCGGCCTCGCCCAAGCCTTTCCGCGGGTGAAGGCAGCCTCGCCCGCGGCTGGCGAGGGGGAGAGAGGGCGTACGGATTTGAGGAAAGAGACGGCGGCCCGGCGAGCGTCGGGAGCAGAGCTCCAGTCCAAGGCGGTGGCGATGGCGCGGGCCAGGTTGCCGGCCACGGCATTCGCGTCCCCATCGCTCCCCCCGATCAAGCAACCACCACCCGCTCTCCTCCAATCCGTGGCGAGAAGAAGGGGGAAGTTCTCTCGATTCGATCAGGGCTTTCTGCCATTTCTAGAAGCTTCTGCGGGAGATGGTGGGTTCAGCAGAGGTGCTCGAGAGAGAGAGAGAGAGAGTAGGAATGGGTTTTGCGGTTTCGCTTCGCGGGATGGAAAAATCCGAGCTTTGCGCCGCACTGCGCTTCTGACTTCGCTGGTAGTGAAGGCGAACATCGCCAGGGCGGAGGCGAGGGGCGAGGGCCGCGACCCTCGCCGGCGGCTAGTGAGGGCTTCGCGGCCCTCGCCTCCGCCCTGGCGATGGCTGCCATGGCCTCGCCAGCCGCGGGCGAGGCCGCCTTTGCCCGCGGCAAGGCCTAGGCGAGGCCGGCCTCGCCCAGATCCGGGCGAAGCCACTCATCGGCGGCCTGGGAGAGGTCGGGCAAGGGCCTCGACCCTCGTCGGTGGCAGGTGAGGGCTTCGTGGCCACCGCCGGAAAAGAAAAAAAAAAAAAGAAAAAGTCAATAAAAATTTAATAAAATTTTCTAAAAATAATAAAAAAAATCATAAAAATTGCCACGTCGGCGTCCGGCCACCGGCCGACCTCCACGTCAGCGTCGACCTGCCAAAATTGGTCGGATGGACTGAATTGGTACCGATATTAAAATGTTTATGACTAAATTGGTACCAATGCAATAGGTTTAGGACTTTTTTGGTACTTTTCCCGACATTGTTATATATAGCAGTCTCACTGATTTTATGTATGTACACACGGTAATCGTAGAATCATACATTCCAAGAGAGAGAATGATGCTTCACAAGGCCTATCTCGTCTTCCTTCTTTTCCTAGCCATTTCATCTCACGTGATCATCTCTTCAAAGGTCGCTGCCGCTGCCCGTCCGGTTAGCAACGGTAAGCACTTCAACCTCTATAGATGCATGCGCAAATGAGGAAATGCAAATCATGGGCTGGACAGATAAACAGCCGACGTGAAGATTAAGAACTGTCTGCTTTCGGGATACAAAAGAAACCGGTTTCAAAAGTTATGTTCTTTTAGATATCAAAGTTTAAAGACGATAATGTCTGAGTTGGAGACTAAATAGACGCTTGTTTTCAGGAGGAAGCAGATCCGGGGTGATGGCGGTGAGCAAGATTGGTCTTGTAAAAAGGAGACCCCCGACTGACGGTTCAGGATTTACTTTACCGTGAGCTTTCAAATGATCCACGACTATTAAATTTTCTGTTCGATTGCTCCTGATTTTTCTTTGGTGTTTTTTGGAGACAATGCAAATGTAATTCACTTTCGATCCTCTCCATGGTCCCACATTTGCCTGTTGATGGACCTCAAATTATTTCCTTGAATACACTGCCAATGGCAAAAAAATTTAGATCAATTGTTTTTTGAATCGATATCGCTATGCCTTTTCGCCACGTCTCAAAAAAGTACTCCTAATGAAAAGCTCAACCTAGTAGTTAAACAGGCATCATATATCATGACTTTCTGTATTAACTGTCGGTGAAGATCCATAAGCTAATGCGAGCCTCAATATTTCTATTTCCCGCTCCCCAAGTGCTGCGCTATCCACCATGCAAGCCAGCCACCGCATGCCGAGTCTTATCCATTTGAGTGAAAGTATGGTATTCGCAACAATTTGCATATATTTATTTGGCTTGAGCTGAGAGGAACAGCATGTTGGGAAAGGACCTAAAAGTTTTCTTAGAGAAAGCGTAAGATCTCGAATTTGTTTTTTATTTAGCGTGACTTCTTAAAGTCCGAGGAAACGGAAGTAAAAATCTTGAAAAATCCATTAATCAATGGCACTGATTGTAATGCAAAAGTATTGGTTGATTAACCTCCTGGAAAGGGGCCTTAGTATATCCAAAAACCTCTCTGGATTAAATATTTTTATCTTTTATTTCATCGTAACATTGATGTATTATCAAGAGCACAATCCGATCATAGGTTGAGGTTAAACTGGAAGATAGAATTTGAATTGATCAAGCTAATTCTACTTAATCCCTTAAGTATCAAGGAAAAGTACTAGAATAGTATTAAATTCGGTACCAATTCAGTTCTAAACTTTTTAATTTGACCAATTTAATCATAAACTCTTTTCATATTGGTACTAATTGAGTCCCGACAATTTAGATATGAAATTACTAACATGGACACCAACTGTTTTATGTGACACGGCTAGTGCCATGGTCCTTGCTCAAAGTCAAAAAAACAAAAGAAGTAAAAGAGAAGAAAAAATGGGAAACGAAAAGTAAAAATCAATGAAAAATTCAAAAAATTATTAAGAAATTATAAAAATAAGGTCCACTTCAGCATCGACCGTACCATGAAATATTGTCGACATCCAAATCAATAGTTTCCGACCTAAATTGGACTGGTGGACTCAATTGGTACTAACGTGACAATGTTTAAAACTAAATTAAATACAATTAAAAAGTTTAGAATAGAATTTGTATCAATATATTAGGTTTAGGGCTTTTTTGACAGTTTTCTAAGGGTGATCAGTTCCTAGTTCAATCCAATTCCTATTCAGTCCAATGGAACTGATCACTTTTTTTTTTTTTCCCACCACTTTTTTCCCATTACTTTTTTTCCCACTACTTGGAATCGGACCAAGATAGTGTTTAGTTCATATTTAATTAATTTTTTTGAAGAAATAATAAATTATATATATATAGTTGATCCGGTCCGGTCCGATCCGGTTCCCCCTTGGAACTGGGAATCGGACCGCCCGAACACTGATTTCACTTTTAGAAATTGGGAACCGGATTGACACTCACAGGAATAGGACCAAACCGGCCAATCCAATCTGGTCTGGTCTAGGCGGTTCCCAGTTCGGACGGTCTGTTTTGCACACTCCTATAGTTTTCCCCGAATAGACCACTAATTGTCATCAACAATACACGAGCTTAGTGCGTTGTACAAATGAAGCCTGCGACAACTCATGCCAACAAAACACGACCTTCGCAGAAACGGTGGAAGAGAGGCTCTAGTCATAATCTTACATAATGAAACGAGGGACTTCATATGTACAATGCACTGCTTTCAAAGTGGGTTGGCGGGAAACGTATGGACCCAATACATGGCTCATCCCCAACTCAATGTGGTCGACATTGTTATATATAGCACTATCGTTCCTTCTATATCCGTATACATTGTGCAACCACACAACAGTTAAGAGAACGCTTGATGCTTCCAAAGGCCTCTCTCGTCTTCCGTCTTTTCTTGGGCCTTTCATCTGATACGATCATCTCTTCAAGAGACGCCGATGCCCGCCCGATGAGCAACGGTGAGCGCTATCTCTATACATGCATGCGCAATGAGAAAACACAAAAGGTGGGTTGACCAAATAAACCGCCAACATAACGATTGAGAACAATCACTTTTGAGAGAAGCGATTGTAGGGGATACAAAAGGAATCGATTTCACATTTTCTAAGTGATGGTTTTTAAGATTTCGAAGTTTGAAGATAATAATGTCTAAATTGGAGACTAACTAACTAAATGCACGTTTTCAGGGGGAAGCAATATCGAAAAGATGACGGTGAGCAAGATTTCTGTTCGTGGAAGTCTATCTAGGCCGGGCGGTAAACATACCCCTTCTGGGCCATAGGGAATCTTTCAAGTTATTCTCGATCATTAATTTTTCTGTTCGGTTGCTCCTAATATTTGTTGCTGTTATTAAGATGGGCTAAAACCACAAAAAATTCCAAATTATGCCTATTGTGACATAAATACCTTAATTTTTTTTTTTTTTGCATTACTAAAAATCTTAAACTTACTCATTGTGACACAAATACCCAAACTTTTTTGACATAAAAGCTTCAAACTTATACTAGTGTGACAAATATACCTAGAATGAAACTAAAATAGAGTTTAGACATGTCACACATATATAAGTTTGGGATTTTTCATGACCAAAAAAAAAAACTAAGGGTATTTGTAGTTTATGGTTTTTTGTGACGTAAAAAAAAAATTTAGGGTATTTGTATCATAATGGGTATAGTTTGGAGTTTTTTTTATAGTATTTGCCCTATTAAGAAATGAATAATTCACTTTCGATTCTCTCCATGGTTAATTAGAGTTTTCAGCATACTTTTGTTCATTACGCTCAAATGATTTCTTTGACTACCCTGCAAATGGAAAGAATGTAATATGGTTGTTTATCGAATTGATATCCCTATCCCTCTTCGATGATCTGAATATATTCATTTCATGCTCCCGAACACAGCATGCCAAGTCTTATATATTTAAGTAAAAATATGATATTCCCAACATCTTGTATATTTTTATTTGGCTTGAATTAATAGGGACGTGTACAGGAACTTTGAAAGTACTAAAAAAAAATTTCCAGAGAGAGCGTGAGATCACAAATTTGACATAATTTAGTGTAACCTATTGTAATTCTCCTAAAATCAAATAACAAGAAAGTGATAAAGTACTAACAAATCCACTAACCCATGGTATAGGTGTATGAATCCATTACCATAGTCTTACTAGCATCTTAGAAGCGAAGAAGTTTCTCCGTTTAAATAATAAATGGCCAAAGCACAAGCTAACTGGTGATTCGCCCACGATATAACTCGAATTTGTAACCTCATGAAAAACATTATGACTCTTTTATTACTGGACTACCACACTCGGTTATTCCAATATGCTAGATGTATCTCAACATAGTCTAGGATAAACAACTCCAACTTAATCGCCAATCAACAAGAAAACTAAATCCGATGTAACAGTAGAACCATGAGAAGCTTGTCGCCGATTTCGAAATGCATAAATGTCCAGCCAGTTGGCGCATAAATTCCCTCTTCAGCAAACACGCCGCAAACGGGCCTATCACTGTCATGAGTAAATCCTTATGTATATTCAGCAAATTGTCACACTTTAAGCTTTTCTTTGAGATAATGGTATTGGAGGGTTCTCGAACTTTTTTCACTTTGCGCAGTGTCGTCCCAAGACGTTTTTAAGGCAATCGGCTCATTGAACTTCATATTTGTTTGTTCACGCTAGTCTTTCTAGAAAATACTTGGGTGAAAATGCTCAGATAACGTCCGTGTCTTCGTTACATAAGTGATATTGGTTCAAATAGTTGCCGATATGGAATAAAAAACTAGAAAAATGAAGGCCTAAAAACATAAAGAGGAAACTTAACGGCTATGCCATATCAGCACTTCCATCTACGCGACGAAAGGATTAGAATTGTAACCGGTGAAAAAAATTTATGATTGATACTACACAGATTGGAAAAGTTCAAAATTACCAATGTCATAATCACATTTACTTGAGGAAGCGAGCTTTAACATATGGCTTTTCTAAATTAATCTGAATATATCAATTTTATCCTAAAATTAAGTCGTTTCATTTATTTATGCCACAATTAAATCAAGTTGATTTATCTGTCATTGACCTTGACTTCCTTCCCGTCCTTTATTTTCATTGTTCTTTCTAAACCGGTTCTTGCAAGACCGGATCAGTTTCCCCTTGAACAACTCAGATTGGTTAAAGTGAAAAGCAAGTTTAACACGAGGCTCAGAGAACCCGATCCGAAAACTTTTGTACGCATCCGGAGTAATTCCATCTCAGCCATTGAACAGTATAGGTCATGCGATCCTAATGATACGATAATTGAAATGAAATGGGTTCGCATTGACCGGGTTCTTGCAATTCTTGCGCGCGACCAATCTACCGGTTGGCTGCGTGCAGTGCACCCTTTAGCCCAACCAATAAAGCGATTCTTTCCAAAAAAGAGATGCTCATCCGTGTTTCAAAGTCGGGCCGCAGCGAAACTTTTGAACCGCAATACCCGGCAAATCCCCAACTCCATGTGGTCCGACATTTGTTTTGTATAATATATAGCACTCTCATTCGTTCCATGTATAATCATATATTCAAAGAGTACAACGCATGATCACACGTTGGTTAGATAAAGATTGATGCTTCCCAAGGCGCCTCTCGGCTTCCTTCTTTTCCTAGTGCTCCTTTCTCGCATGATCATCTCTTCGAAAGTCACCGGCCGCCCGCCGGCCGATGAGTACCGGCTGGTAAGCACCTCAATGATCTCCGTGGATGCATGCAAAATGAGAAAAACACAAATCATGGGCTGGCCAAATAAACGACCGACCGTAACGATTAAGAACAGTCACTTTCGAGGAAATGCACGTTCTTCGGGGGAAGCAGTTCCCGAGAGATGGTGGTGAGCAAAATTAGAGCTTATGGGAGTACACCCTGGCGTCACCTTACATGCTATAAAGAAATAAACAAGTCATCGTCTATTCTCTCCATGGTTAATTAGGGTTTTTATCGAAAAAAAATTACAAAAAAAAATCATAAACTTTTGAATTTGTGTCAATAAAATTTTAAACTTTTCAATTTGACATGTTTAATATTAAACATTTTGACAATTTGCCAAATGGTGCTCAATTTTGGGTGAAGATCGCTGACGTGGACAGTGGCCGCCTTACGTGACACGGTCAACACCGATGTGGATAATTTTTTAAAATTTTTTATTCTTTATTTCTCTTTTCTCTTTGCTTTTTTTTTTTTTTTCATTATGCTGGCAAGACCAGCCTACATGACCCTACCAGTTGATGGTAAGGGCGTGAAGGCCCTCACTAAATGTAGGGAGAGCCGCCTCACCCATAGCCAACAAGGCCACCTAGGGCCTTTGCAGCTAGTGAGGCCCTCGCTAGCCATACCCTCACGAAAAAAAGCAAAGCAAAAAATAAGAAACGATCCAAAAAAATTAAAAATTATAAAAATTGTCTATGCCAACGATTTACAGTAAAAAATTAGCCGAAATGACTAAATTAGGCATCTTTCCCAAATGTTTATGACTAAATTGACTAAATCAAAAAGTTTGAGAGTAAATTAATATAAATGTAAATAATTTAAGATTTTTTTTTTTGGTAATTTTCTTGTTTTCGCATACTTCTTGTCATGGAGCTCAAATAATTTCTTTGAATACATTGCCAATGGCAAAAGAATTTAGATCAATTGTATGTTGAATTGATATCCTATGCCTTTTCACGGAACCTAAGAGACGTACTCCTAATAAAAAGCTCAACCTATATGAAAAGGCAAAATTTATCATGACTTTCTGAATAGATTAAGGGTGAAGACGGGTGAGCTATCACCGACCTCAATCTATATATTTCATGCTCCTAAAGTACAAAATTATCCAGCATGCAAGCCAATCCCCGCGTGCCAAGTCTTCTTTATATGATTGAAAATACAATATTCACAAAATTAGATAGAAGAATACTAAAAGTGTCAAAAATTGTGTACGACGCTCATTTTAGTGCCAAATGATATTTGCCGGATCACTTAAATGCCAAATCGGAGAAAAAATGATCACTCAATTGCCAATGGTGAGAAATTCCAGCAAAAAATAATATGTGGCTTTTATAATTATAAATTTTATATGACTTGGCATTTTATTTAAAATATTCAGGCCACGGGACATCTTCACATGGCATACTTGGCATTGAAGTGATTGCTTTTTAACAATGACTAGCATAGAGATGATCAATCTAAATAAAATTTGGCACTCAAACATCAATATTTACAATTTTAGACACCATCTTATAGGGTTTATATGCTGATTGGACACGTTGGTGAGCCACTAGAACTGATAAATTAATAAAATATGACCACGTCAAATTTCCGGCAACTCAATTAGAGTTGGCACTTAAGTAATGTGAAAAAAAAAAAAATTGACACTAAAGTGAGTGCTATATAAAACTTTTGGCACTTTTAGTGTTCTTCCCACAAAATTATGTCTATTCTGATTTGCTTTGAGCCGATAGGAACAACATGTTTTGAAAGTACCTAAAATTCAGATGACAAGAAATTAGTAATCTTGACGAATCCAATATACCATAGAATTGATGGTAATACCAAAGAAAAAGCATTAGTTATTTGTAAATACCACAAAAAATTAAAATTTATTCACAATGGGACATTAAATCCCCTAAACTTTATTTTGTGTTATCAAAAATCCTAATACAAATACTCCCAACTTTTGTTGGTGTCACGGAAAAACCCAAACTTTCGCATATGTATCTACTTTCTATTTCAGTTCTATTCAAGGTACATTTATTATACTTGTATAAATTTGGGGTTTGTATGACACGACAAAAAGGTTTGGAGTATTTTTATCATAATGGGTAAGTTTAGGGTTTTTTGTGATACAACGTGTTACAACGAACATAATTTGAAGTTTTCCATTGGTAGTAACATTTAGTAATATGTTGCTTAGTCTCCTGGAAAGGTGTATTATCATACCCAAAGATCTCTCTAGATACAGACTTTTTATCTTTAATTTCATCGCAACGCTCCAAACAGGGACGTCATTTTCGGGTCCCACCGTGGGTTGAGGTTACTAGAAGACTGAACCTGAATTTACCTAAATAGTTCTATCTAATCCCTGAAGAATCTGGTGTTCTGCTGAGTTACGATGCTGAAGAAGCGATTGACGGTTGGTAGGTCGACACTCTCTCTTTTGTCACCAGAACTCTTCCAATCTTGACTTGCAATGAACAAAGAAATGGTAATTGAAATCAAGATTCTTTAACCAAAGGATGTCGATTGTTTGGTGGGACGTTGATGAAGTAGGTAACTGTGAAGTCTGTGATTGATCAATCGCACCTTGAAAGAGGCAAGCCAAGCTTCCTCTTCTATTGGAGCTTCTGCATCTAGTTCACACTATATAAGCATGGCCATGTTGTTTGTTCATCAACCTTTAGTTGCTAAACCAGCGCCCGCTTTCATCTTCCTCGCCCTATTTCCGGTGTCTCGCTGCCTCGTAGCAGATTAATGGCATCGCTAATGCCCTCCCTCACACTGAGTTTACTCATTCTATTACTAAATTTTAGACTGATACAGTCGCTTCAGTGTTCCTCGCAGAAATTCAGCGGGAATCGATACTACCAGCATTGTACCGATCTCCCGCATTTAAGTGCTTACTTGCATTGGAACTACAACCCTGCTGAATCTTCTATCAACATTGCGTTCTTGGCTCCACCCGCAAGACCCGACGGATGGGTCGCGTGGGGCATAAATCCTAATGGAAGCGGAATGATTGGCGCCCAAGCTTTGATTGCTCACAAGGAAGCGAATGGGTCTATGGCTGTGAGGACTTTCAAGTTGGTTTCGTACAAGAAGGTTGAGGAAGGAGAGATTGCATACAAGGTCTCGAAGGTGGAAGCCGAGTATAAAAATAGTGTAGTCACAATGTTCGCAACAGTCAGGCTTCCGAAGGAGACGGTTGTCTTGAATCAGGTTTGGCAGGTCGGGAGCTCGGTGGTTGACGGAATGCCGGTAATGCATGAGCTCCGGGCTGCAAACTTGAACTCTAAGGGCAAGCTTGATTTGCCGCAAGGGCAGAGCAGCAGCAACAGTGGAGAGAACTCTAATCTGCAACGTAAAAGGGTACGAGTCTCTCTCAAAGTCTTTTTCTTGTTCTATCTTACACATTGTTGGCGAATAAATTACGCACAAACGTTATGACATAACCTTAAAATTAGTATATATGGTGATTGATAAGCAGATCCACGGACTCCTGAATGCGATCAGCTGGGGAATTCTGTTCCCGGTAGGCGCGATCATCGCAAGATACTTGAGGTCTCTGAGGTTCGCCGATCCATTCTGGTTCTATCTTCACGTCATCTGTCAATTTTCTTCATACGTCATCGGGGTGACCGGCTGGGCAATAGGCCTCGATCTCGGGGCCAAGTCTAAAGGCATCGAGTACACGTCGCACCGGATAATCGGGATAGTACTTTTCTGTATCGCAACACTGCAGGTACCACTTCGAATTTTGCTCTTCATACACAGTCATTAATACCAGTTAGAGGTTATTGTGTCCTATGTCAAATGATAATGTGGTAACAAATTTTCTCCGTGACGTTCGGAGGGCAGATGTTCGCCTTTTTCCTGAGGCCGAAAAAGGATCACAAGTACCGGGTCTACTGGAACGTATACCACCACGGAATTGGGTATGCCATCATCGTTCTTGGCATCATTAATGTGTTCAAAGGGCTGGAGATGTTGCGCCCTGCCAAGGCATGGAAACTCGGCTACGTTCTCTTTCTCTCCGGGCTAGGCGCAATCACCTTGTGCTTAGAAACCATCACTTGGGCATTGGTCCTAAAGGGAAAATTCCGCAAATCCAAGAAACCATACAACGGATTCGATCGCAGCGAGAAGCAGCAGCCTCTGGCCTCCTAGTATGAGTCCTGAATTGGATCCGATCTTTGCTAGCTGTCGTCTTGGCTGATTCATGTGAGAGGTCCCTTAGAAAACATTTGTTGATGCTCGCATAAATTGTAGGTGGATAAAAGTACAAATGGCTACAAATAGAAGTTACGTATTGCATACTTCTATCTGTTTCAATCGGGAAGATATATGGATTTGAATAGTATATGCTTATATAGAAAGGCTTAAGCAGTGAAGGCTGATGTTGCTGCTGAGTGATTTCAATCAATCGTAAGTCCTAAGTTGATGCACATGAGGTTTCTTGAATAAACGAGATTATTTACTTCATTGACTGAGTTCTTTCCGGGCTGAAACTTTTTCCCTTTTTCAGATCTTTTTGGCGGAAACATCCTATACAAGAAAAAGGAAATGATTTTCAATGCATGTTTAGACGTGATCTATCCATTACACACTTCTTAACTAGCATACGAGACACAGGATATGGATATAAACACGTTAAAATAGATAACAGGAACATGTGTATGGAAAATGATAAACAGACAGTACCACAATAAGAAGTGTCTAGACTCGAACGTTCGATTCGTATCATCATAGCATGCCAGACAAGCTAACTTTTCAGGAACTCAAGCTTTTAAGAAATGGACGCGACGATGCATACATTTCATACTTCTTTGCGCTCCAAGTCGCGACACCCAAGCGGATTTAGGAAGTTATCGAACTCTCGAGAATGCCTTGACAGAAGGCACGTTGGAAGAAGTAGATTCCACGCAAAAGAGAAGAAAGCCTTGACATAATGAGAGTTTCGTACCTCATTCAATCAATAATACTACCCTAATGAAGACAGTTTTTGCTCTTGGTGAGGATGACAACTGCTCAACTTACGTCTATGTTTAACTTGCTTGTTTCTTCGTCAGGGACGTGAAGTAATTACGTTTTAGGAACGAAACAGCAACTTTAACTAATAATTCGCTTGTTGGGTTACAAGACATCTGATCTACAATTAGCATAAGATTCTAATAGAAAACGATAAACAAATAGTGCCACAATAAGAAGTGTCAAGACTCGAACTTTCTATTAATATCGTCATAGCATGCCAGATGATCTAACTTTTGAAGAACTTAAACTCTTATGAATTGGATCGACGATGCATACATTTCACACTCCTTTTCCCCCTAAGTTGCAACACCCGGGCGGAGTTAGGAAGCTATCATACTCTTGAGAATGCCTGGACAGAAAGCACGTTGGAAGAAGTAGATTCCACGCGAAAGAGAAGGAAGCCTTGACATGATGTGAGTTTCGTCCATCATTCAATCAATCTTACCACACTAATGAAGACAATTTTGGGTCTTGATGAAGACAATTTTTGCTCCTGGTAAAAGATGACAACTGCACAACTTACCTCCATGTGAACTTTGCTTATTCCTTAGTCAAGGACGTGAAGTAAATAGGTTTTAGGACAGAAACAGCGACTTTAACCGATGCTTTCGCTTGTTGGGTTAAAAGACATCTCATCTGCAACTAATATATGACTCGAGCATATGTCATCATAATTGTCCTAGGATGTGTCTTTCGCATTCGGATCATGACTCGACACTTGACGCTTGAATTGAGACTAGACAGAGTGAACTTAGCATTCAAAACAATGAAATTAGACCATTCAAATTACCTGTTGATAATCAAGTTTTATCATCCGGATTTCTCTTAACACTTCGTGATACTGTGCGATAAGCACGCCGCATGTACAGTTCCTCCGTCTCTTGATCCTTCATCATAGTTTTTTTTTTTTTTTTTTTTTTGGTCTAAATCCTTCATCTTGGTTAAATAGTCTAGTTTCTTGAATATAATTCATGATTCATTTCTCGATTAGAAAACGATTTCAGATTTTTCAGTACTGTGGCTTTAGAAACTGTGCTCAAGGAGAATTAGTTAGAATGGATAATTATTTAAATGGTCTTCACAATTGCCGATCCCCAATCACTTTAGAGGCTTCAATCTGATGTCTTGAATTGGCGACACTTTCAACTAAGCCTTCAAATCCCAAATTCTACTAATGGAGGACTGGGCCAGGCGAGCCGAAACCTCACGGTTAGGTTCAGCCCCGTGTCCGAATTTCTTCTATTCCTTCAATCATTGATTAAGAAAAGAACTCGACGGAGGGCCAACGACCCAGAGCAGATGGCCAACCGATGGCGGCAGAATACGGTGCATCGTACCGCTTACAAGACATCGTCGTGTCACAAGTTCAAATGTGGATGCAAGCCAACCACAAAGCAATATCTCATTTATATACCACAGCGAGGGTATACATATGTGAATTACCAATAGCTGCTCGTAGTGTCATCCATAAGTAAACAAACCCGACAAGAACATTGCACCACCATTTCTAGCGAATGAATGTGTTGTGGCAACGTCTCAATCAGAAGAGTTCTGACGTTTCTCAGGCATTTGCATTTCTCGAGTGCAGCAAGTCTAGTGCAAGATGATGAAAACACAGGAAAGGTCTAGTATCGTGATCGGAAGCAGAGTGAGCAATTAGAATAATGTGACCTTGTGCAATCCTCTAATGTAACCAAGTATACAACGTCGATTAAAGATTACAACAAGCCAATGGATATGAAAAATGCAGTCCTTCATCACAGCTTAAAACAGGAAGGTGAGAAATATCAGCACTCGCGCGAAAAGGAGACCAACAAAAGGAGAGATAAAAACTGACTTCACAGCCAAGTATCTTTCTACATCTCTTTTCTTCCTTTTCCCTTTTCTCCAGCACTACTTATCTACATCTTAGTCTCAAACAAGGAGAAAGGTAACTACATCTATGTCCAACAAAGGAAAACCAAAAGACGTATGTTTTGGTCAAATCAGTATAGGAGAAAATTTGGTAACCGTAGTATAGAATCACTTTAACACAAACTCACCGACTCACTGATTGAGAGGGTAAGGGTGAGGTATTTAGCCATACCAATTCCTTGTAATAGTCTAGACTGAACAGCATGAGTACTTGCTCCATGCTTTTCTCGAACCATTCCCATCCACGAGGCTTACCCCATTCGACTCCAAATTGACTTTGTAAGAATCGGAGTTCAACACTTTTCTGCTGACATTATCGTAGATTTCCCGGATAACGATCTCGAAAGCTTTTTGAACATTCGTAGAATCCAAAGCAGATGTCTCAATGAAAAAGAGACCTTCTGCCTCTGCCAATTTCTTGCCTTCTTCCACGCTCACATCCCTGATGTACTCCAAATCGCATTTGTTCCCCACCAACATCTTCGCCACAGTTGTGTCCGAATGAGCTGCAAATTGCGCAGGAGTGTCAATATCTTGACCAAGCAATCTTATGGAGAGAACTGATGTTAATTAAGCAGCAGAACCTACAATTCTATTCCAACAACCAACATGCATTGAGAAGAAGGCGATCAATTTCGTTATAAACATCAAGTAGAATGCATTGCGACCATAGAGATAAGAATTTTCTTCCAGAAGGTGTATCGTATAATCAAGATTCAAGATGGAGTGCCCTCAAACTTCCCAATTACCCACTTAGGACAAAAAATGCTACTTCCTGTCGAAATGGCGATCTGCGACTAGGTTGGTGATGGCCAGATAAGCAGTCACGATGCCCTATTCTCACAAGCCATGTCCAACCTCGTTCGTACCGTCAACAATGTCCCACAATAAAAAGGGAGGAAGAGATCGAGCAAAAAGGAAGAATACCCTGTTTGGCTCCCAGTAAATCACAGAATTCTGCGCAGTTGATGATATTCCCAGTATCCGGTAACTAAATTCAGTATCGGAAGCACAAATGAGACCACATACCAAGTCCAAGTAGTACCAAACAATGTAACTCAAAGAAAAATCCAGTTCAGGAATCAGATGAGATCCTTCAAGTGACTAGCATCCGCACAACCAGATTCAAAACCATCATCCATCATCGATTTCGTGAATCCAACAACTCGGGAACGACAACACTTTCCTAAAAGCAGAATGCATATACATTAATCCTCTTTATCTTTTACCTAGCGATGAGATTACGAGGGAACATCGTTGCATTTCCTTGTAAATCTTTTTGCAAACAAAAAGGGAGCACCTTTATCATAAGCAAAGAGAAAAGAACTCCTACAGAAGCCAATACATACATCCGAATCCTCTCGAAGCAATTTGCGCACTTTTGCTCTCACACTCACAGCAGTTCATTTCAATTTCCGTTCACTAATCGAATCATCATCCACGAAAGTCAATCCATTCTTCCCAGATTCCTCTTCAAGCTAAAGCGATCGCTCTCATTCCATAACCAACCACAAACGCCAAAGAAAAAAACCGGAAACAGAGAGCAAAAAAAAATCCCAACTTTCGAAGTAAAGAAAACAGAGAGAGAGAGAGAGAGAGAGAGAGAGAGAGAGAGAGAGAGAGATTACAATTGAGCTCGTCGAGCCAACGGGAGACGCTGTCGAAGGTGGAGCGGCGGGTGATGTCGTAGACGAGGAGGGCGCCGAAAGCGCCGCGGTAGTAGGCGGAGGTGACGGCGCGGAACCGCTCCTGGCCGGCGGTGTCCCAAATCTGGGCCTTCACCTCCTTTCCGTCGATCTGGAGGCACTGGGTCTGGAACTCGACCCCGACGGTGGCCTTGGAGGCCGGGTCGAACTCCCCGCGGGCGTACCGGGACAGCAGGTTCGACTTCCCCACCGCCGAGTCCCCCACGATCACTATCTTGAACAGGTACTCCTGCGAGTCCCCCTCCCCGCGTCGCCGCCCCCCATCCGAAGCTCTCCAGCTATGGCCAGAGCGAGCGAGCTGCTGCTTCCGCGAGAGGAGGACAGAAGGTGCAGAAGAAGGTGCGGAAAAAGAAGAAGAAGACGAAGACGAAGACGAAGACGACAGCGGGGGGGAAGGGAGATGGGGACCACTTTTTTTTTAACGGTTGGAGTTCGATGGATCGGCGTGCGACTTTTCGCGCCGACGCGCGCCTTTTCTACGCGCCCACCCCCAACTTCCTCCTCTCTCTCTCAATACCACAAAAAAAAAAAAAAAAAAACCAAATTAATATATTTATAACAAATTTATTACAAACTAATATTTTAACCACTATAAAATTAAATTAATACACCTTTAATAAATTTACCCTAAACCGGTATACTTCTGATGAATTTATAATTTATTAGTTTCTGTTAAATTTTACTATCAAATTGCTGACTTAAATGGCATGTGATAGTTGATTAATATATTAGTTCGGGATTTTACTCTCTATTTATTACAGTTGTACCGATTTTTTTTGTATTAATTTAATTTATTTATCATAAATGTATCACTTTAGAATTTTTGGTAATCAAAAAATTAGTTTCAAGTAAATTTATCACAAGTGTTTTAATTTGGGTTTTTTGTGGTCATTTTGGGTAAATTTATCATAAATGTACCAATTTGAGATTTTTTAGTAGTATGAACTCTATCAAAAATGGGAGACTAATTTTACTCAATAATTGATTTTGTTATTATTGAGAACTTTTTGAATGAATTACTTTAGTTTTTTTTTTTTTTTTTTTTTTGCTTACATAAATTACTTGTGAAATTATAAATTAGTTTTGTCAATTGGGTCCGAATGTCAAATTCAAATTATATTCGTATAAGATAGTAATGTCACTAATAAAAGATTGAACATAATAAAGAAAAGATATATCTTAAATTCGTCTCGCTTTCTAATTTTCTTAATGCTTACTTTGCACAAACATGCGAAAGATATGAAAACAAATTGATACCCTTCTTTACATCTAAAGTTTTATAAATGGGACCCATATAAGTGTCAGCCCCATGTGAGACTATGGTGTGTAGCTTTCCCTTAGTTGGGCAATAGGATTCAACTAGACATTAGATTCTATTGCACAATATATATTCGGCATTTCTATTGTTATAATTATTATGGTGGTATAGCAACCTCGGATCGAGGTATGCCATGGCGTCACGGCCTCAATCCTAGGTCCCCCACAGCCATGGCGACCCTCAACAAGGCGAGCCTCAACCGTTAGGCAAGAGATAGGGAGATAGTTGTAGACACAGGAGATGGAGGTAGATTGAGAAAGTAATCACGAGAGAGAGAGATGTGGAGGGGACTTCACCTCGGTGGTAAAGAGAGAAGAAAGGTCGGGCCGGGGCTGAGATGGCGATGGGCGGCAGCTTCGATCAAGTGTCGAGACAACAAGGTTGTGGCCATTGGCCATTGCCCCGGGGCCGGTGCAAGTGGGATTTTCTTATTTCAGATAGATTAAGGTAAGTAATTTATAGTATTGAAAAATAGAAGTAGGTATATATTTTTTGTCACGAGGTAGAAAATCCATAAATGCATGCTTTTTAATGAGTTAATAACACAAAAAACTACAAACTGGTATACTTATAACAAATTTATCATAAATTAATTTTTTTACCACCGCCAAAAATTCCAAACTGATCTATCTATGACAAATTTATCTGAAATGACCATAAAAAAAACCTTAAATTGGTATACATGTGATAAATTTACCTAAAAATTATTTTTTTTATTGCCAAAAATCCAAAACTAATACATTTTTGACAAATATGCTATTCATTAAATTGGATTGATACCATTAAAAATTACAAAACCGATATAACTGTGACAAGTAGAAAATAAAATCTCAAACTAGCACGTCAATCAACCGTCACAGTTATCTAACTTATATAAGGTAAATTTGTTGCAAATATATCGGTTCGGGCTTTACCAAAAAAAAAATATATCGGTTCGGGATAAATTTGTTAAAAAAATGCAGGTTTGTATTTTTTGTGGTCAAAAAATTAGTTTTGAATAAATTTTTATAGATATATTAGTTTGAGATTTTTTATAGTATTAATTTTTTAAATATTTTATCGGAAAAGGGAACGGCCCACAAAATTTGCCGGGCCGGTTCGATCTATTGGAGCGTGCGTTGTGGACGGGGAGGGTGAGGTGGGAGTAGGAAGGGGGAAAGTGAGGAATGATGGGGACGTGGGGGAACGGCGAAAGCACGCGGACGCACTCCTACATGCATGCCTAGCGGAGAATGAGTTGAAATAATTGCATGGCTTCCAACTCGAGCAGCAGCAAATGATGCTGCATAACGACAACAGGCAATTTTCTGTTAATTAGTTGGTCGTATTTATCTACTTGCTTTCATGGCCAGACAGTCGTGTTTGTTAGCATAATCAAGAATTTATTAATGTAACGGTGAAGTCATGCCGATTTATTATGGGGGAAAAGGGTAGATAAGGTCTCCGTTAATTTCACAAGAGCGACGTAGCCTCGTCCACCTCTTTATTTTATGCTAAGAAGAAGTACATTCCAAGTGCCCAAATTTGGTATGAATGAACACTTAAATACCAAAAGTTAGAAAAGTGACGGTTAAATGTCACTTTTTTTTAAAAGTGGAACACGTAGAGACTATCTTCAACGAATCCCGCTAGAAGTCCTACGTGATAATTTTTTATTATTTTTCTCGCCTATGTGACTTATTGAAGAGCTGACTCGGTAAAGAAATGCAAAAACAACGTCGTTTTTGCGGGGATTCGAATTTTAATATAAAAATTAATTTAATTAATTTATAAAAATAAATTAATTTATTTTAAAAAATAAAAATACAAAAAGGAGGATGAGGGAGGAAGAAGGCGGTTGAGGGTTGAGCCCTCACCGCCACCACCTTCCTGACAACAGCAGCGATGGCTCAACCCTGAGCTAGGGCCCGGCGACCCCGGTCGACACTGCCCCCATTGTCGTCGGCCCTTTCCGGCAGGCAAGGAGGCGACGGCGGTGAGGGCTCAACCCTCAACCATGTGTCTCCTCCCCCCCCCTTTTTTTTTAAATTTTAAATGTTTTAAATAAATATAGTTTTAAATTTAATTTAATTAATTTTTATATTAATTGTTTACCACGTCAAAGACAAAAAGACGTCACTTTTGCATTCGTCTAGCCACGTAAGCGTGCTAAACGACATCATTTTGCATTTACTTAGCCGGAAAATCGCCACGTTAGCATTTTGACCAAATTTTCTTGTTGTTAACACTTAAGTGATCCATTTTGCTCCAATTTTAATACTTAAGTGTCACTTTCCTAACTTTCAGCACTTAAGTGTCTCTCCGTGCCAAATTTTAGCACTTCAACTGTTTGACACTCTTTTATACTGGCAATCTGGAAACTTCCTTGTCTTGTTTTCAATGAATTTGTCATTTTTGTTTGTGATTATATGTGTACTTTGTAGCTGCCTCTCCAGACTGGTGGACCACATTTTCAGAAACGAAATGTGCTTGCACCATTATTAAGAAAAAGTGACGACGCAGTTATCCCAACAATGCTTATTGATCGAAGCATTCGAAAAGTTATCCATTCACCATTTGTAGATGCTTTACTCATGATTTAAACGATTCGCCTATAAAGTCTCCGCTTCATGACGAGAGTACTCCTGATCCATCTCGAGCGTCCCTAATTTAGGCTATAGGAAGGGCTTGATCGATTAAGGGTTAGCAAAAAAATCGAGAACCACCCAAACAAGATCAAACTAGCCAGTTTTAGGCAGTTTCCATAAGAATCAGTCCAGTTCTTGGTTCTAATATATGAAACTAATGAGTATCAATCCAGTTTCCGATTCCAAGCGTGGAATCACCCGTTTGGACTGAATCGGTATATATTTTCAAAATAACATAATTAGCAAACAAAGATTGTACCATAAAAGTGCACAAGAAGCAAAACAAGGTGGAGAGCAGTGGAGACTCATTCAGATTCGCAATGCAGTTTGGTTCAGACTCCCAAGCATTCACTAAACATGCCATCATTTGTTATTAAGATTCAAACTCTAGTAAAATCCTTCCTCACTTACCTTTATTTTGGATGAGTCTCATATTCTTCGTTTGCTTCTCAATTAGCCAACATTAAACCACGAGAACAAGCAAGATTTCCTTAAATCGAAATGCGAATCGAAAGCGCATATTCACCATAAGTGAGGACACGATCGGTTCCATGAACCCACTTGAAAACCGGACGGGACTGGTGATTCGATTCTCGAGTGGGTCCAGAAACCAGTGAGCGGTTCTTGATTCTTATTTTGTGAAATCAGTCCTTAGTGGGCAATTCCCGTTTCTAAAGTGGGAATCGCTCTCTCTGGAATCGATCACCCGTATTATATAGATCTCTCTTGCTTTTGCTATACTCTGCTTTTAGATCCGGTTGCTATAAAATAGTAGGGAACGCAACTTTTTATGTTAAGAGATGTGAGATATTAAAAGATTCGTGAAAGTATAGGGCGGCGAAGTGAGATTAAGAAATCCAATAATAAATTTCTGTTCGTGATCTATGAGATAGTCTTTGATCATTGTTTTAACACTAGTGCGACCATTTAGCTTATATTGGTAGCCGAGGTTAACCTCTCGAACTCGAGGCCCGTTTTGGGACGTCAAACGGGCCGGTGTTCCTTCTGTTTTTATTTTTCAATTTGTATGTATCATTGTGCTTTGAATTAGGTTTGGAACGTCTCCATCTCGTAAATCTTCTTTTACGATGAGGAACCCATAGTAAGTAAGTAAACCTGAGATCTGAAGCCATGGATTTAATTGACTCGAGATATTATCCACCTTGGCCTAGCATGTGGAAGGTGAGCCATCTTGATAGTGCTCCTAGAGGAGCACATTTAACTTTGGAATTCCAAAGCTAAACATTGCCATCACGTCAAAAGGGTCTCCATGAGTTAATTTCGATTTTCACATATACATCCTAGGCACACTCTCCCCTCAGTTGGTGTGCATTTCAATTCATTCATGTCCCATTTGTTATCCTAAAAGCTTGCCAAAAATCATTCCTTGTGTGAGCCTTCTAGATCCTTCCTTGTTAGACCAAGTTGTTACAAGCCCAACAGCTTCTATATGGTTTATCCCCAAACCACACATCTACATGAAGGAGTCTCGCTCTGATAATATATTATGACACTCTAGATTTAACTCGCTCAAGATATTGTCCACTTTAACCCATCCTGTATTAAACCTCACCATTTTGTCATTTAGCATATAGGTGAACACTTTTCCAAGAGATGACCCATCCTAGTAGTGCTTCCGCTTAAGCATTACGCATTGCCGTTACATCAAAAGGTGCCTCCGTAAATTATAATAATTTTGACATATATATCACCAGCGCGCTCTCTCTGTTGGGTGTGTAATTCGATTCATTACTTCCACTTGAGCATTACACATTGCCGTTACATCAAAAGGCGCCTCCGTAAATTAATTACAGTTTTCACATATATATCACCAGCACGCTCTCTCTCTATTTGGTGTGTAATTCGATTCGTTTATGTCACATTCGCCATCCTATAAGCTTATTAAGAGTCACTCCTTGTCCACGCCTCCTGGCTCCGACTACCAATCCCAACCTTCATCAAATTGGGTCGTTCAATGATACCCCATGAAATGCCTTGCTAACTTCATAGAGCAGGAAAGAAGTGAGTTTAAACCAGGTTGTGGTGCAACTATGGAATTGTTTGTATTTGACAGTGCAGGGAATCGAACTTACGTAGTGCGCCTGATCCACGCGCAAGTCGGACCCTAAATCACTAAGACTACCCCACAGGGGTGATAAAAGTCAGACCATCGGCATTGAATAAGTGGTCGCGTGCATATTGATACAATTACACAGATGAATTCTGTCGTGTCTATCATTTTCCAGCGATCCTATGAATTAATCTTCTCACGGCCTCAATAATTTTTTTTTTATAGCTTAACCAGATGTTGAAACAGGAAAACTATCACAATCTAAAGGGCACGGACCATGGAAATGAGGAGGAACAAGAGGAAAAAATGATGACATTAGCAGCAGACTCAATACTTTGAGTTCTTCACGCCCTAATCAACTAAGCAAATCTGGCTAAAACCTCCTGATTTATTTGATAACTAGAAGACAAAGACTGGCAAATCATTGATCGAAATCGAAACCAAGCAAAGTGACAAAGATAATAACAACTGAATGCTAGATGTACTTTGAAAAGAAAATGCTAGATGTCTAATTCAAACATCATCGCCAGCCACAATCTACTTTGGACCAATTCACGCGACCGCCACAAAAAGCCAGAAACCCCTCTGTAAACCACGTGAAAGTCCGTCGGCAACTTAAATGCCATGATTTCGTAGTTGCACGTCGTCGGTGGATTCAAGAAGAAGTACATAAGGCCATGGCCCGAGGAGGACACGCGCATGATCCCCATGAATGGTTTGACGAAGAGGAAAGTTCTTGTTCATTGCGGGATCTGAAATGTTGCGTGGCTAGAGGGAGACCTAGTGTACGTATACAAATAAAGATATCGTATAGACTTGTTCGATGAATTATATCTAACGCATGATGCATTTCGTAAAAGTTATGGTAAGAGAGATGGAGACTTTAGTAGAACAACAATGCCCTCCATATATTTTGTAGTGCGCAAATGCGAAAACCCCCATTAGCTTCCCTTGAAGATTGTCGAACCATGACATGCCAATCATGATAAAAGCAATGTCGTCCAATCAAAACAATGAAAATGGCTACACGCCAAAACCCTTGAGGTTGGCGCGGTTGGTTGAGACATTGAGAGATTTTCAGCTTAGAATTCAAAAGATTTTCATTTGAATCTCACCAATTGCATTAAAACTGCTCCGAGTCAAACCCATCAGCTTGTATTTAATCAATTCATGAGGCTTGCAGAGTATTTCATAAACTTTTAGATCCGCATGCCTGTGCTCTTGGATTATATAAACAATTTTTATTTTATTAAAAAGAAAAGAAAAGAAAGTACATGCAAGATCGGTGACTTTTGATACCCCAGTGTAGATAAGTTGCGGTACTTGTACAAGCCAGAAAAATAGGGGAAACTTGAGACCATGAATTACAATATGCTCCTCTACATCTTGGTCCCTAAAGAACAACCCTTCATTGGCCATCTTAAGATTTGAGTTGGTGCGTTATTTTCTTGATACTGACATTAAGATTATGAGTTTGAAGATTAGAACTAGAGCATTGTGTCTTGGAGACATATTTTCTAAATAGCCGAGTGTAAATTCTGAATTACCAATCCATTCGAGAAATTCATTGTCTCTAGAAAAATATCTTACATAGACTTGCCCATATTGGCCTCGGTTTACCTAGATTTTTTGCAACAATCTAAAGACTAACTCATACTCCGAATTAGAATTTATGGGAAGTGCCTTTCGATATATGACTATTTACAAGAAGAAATATGGATCAAACTGTTCAATTGCTCTCTCAATCCTCAACTCCTCCATTTATAAAGATTTGACTGAAAGTGCAATAATTCAATCGACGCGACAAAAATTGTCTTGGATTGTCACGGTGGAGGATCCGCAACAGTGAACTTGATGGGGAGCGAGGAGAAACATGATGTCCTTAAGGTTGGTGGCAGCCTATTTGGTGCAGATCTTTTTGAAGCAAATAAAGCTGCAACTTCGAAAAGGTGTTCGGAGAACTCAATCGCAGCTGCAGCCCCTTAAAGAATATAGCAACTTTTAGGTTTCGGAAGCTGCGTTGTCTAGCTTCGAGGTTGTACAGTCTTACAACAGATATTACGAAACAAGCATATGGCAACACTTTTAACAGGATATCTACGTGGTAGCAAAATCACAGCTTTATCGAACAAACATAATGCCGAGGTTAGGGGGAACCTATCACTTTCGTTCACATCAAACAGAGGGTCCAACGGAGTTCGACTCCTCCACATTTGACCTCATAGCTCACATGCAGTCCACCTTAAGAGCTACTTCTCCACTGCTCTCTATGCATTTGTTCTTCCTCTCTTTCAAATTTGTTTCAGTTCTTTCTTAATCTAATTGGATTTTGAAGCGTTTTTCCTCTTAATAACGCTAACGGCTGCGCATGCCACATAGGTAGGTGTGCTGATGAGATAATTAATTATACATATTATACATAAATTAGAGAACTTGATTGTCGAATTGCACGAGACAGGCAAGAAAAAAAAAAAATATAGGTAATGCCCTATCAGATTCTATTGCCAGGTCTTTACCAAAACAAAAATTCTATTGCCAGGTGCCCCAAGCCTGGTCAGTTGACCATGCTGGCTATCGTCCTTACAGATACACCTTCCTGCGAAACAGCCATCAGATGAACCTATCTCATTACATAGGAACAGATAGATCTTAGGTTGGCAGGCAAAAATCTTAGTAAGCCCTGTTGTGTTGGTGATAATGTGCCCGGAAGGAAGACCACCTAAATCGAGGTAACGTCCAAAAGAGAGCAGATTTGCATCATCCCCCAAAACCACAGTAGAGAGAGAGAGAGAGAGAGAGAGAGAGAGAGAGAGAGAGGAGGGAGGGGTACGAGGCTCATCAGAAGAAACCCTATCGACTTGCAGACTTGCACTTTCCATGTCCACTTTCACAGTCTCACCACCAACCCCATGACCCACCACCACAAAACCCAAATATTCACATTTTTCTTACTCTAACCCTTCACTTGATCAGTAAATTAAAGAGAGAAAAAGCATTGCACAGTAAACCCTAAACACCCACTATCACTAGCTACACAAACCAAATCAGTACCAGAACCAAAAAGGAGCTAATCATCTTCCTCGAAATGACACTAGATATGGTCAAAGCCAAATCAACAACACCCCCCACTATAGTACCTACCACTTGTTACTTTTAGCTTTCTTGGACTCATTGCCAAGTGACGTGCATCCAAACTAGCAATCCCCATTGCTGTCAGCAACTGCTGGCGCATTTGCGTTGATCTGCGTGTGCTTTTTGGAAGAGCCCTTGGAAAGGTGGACTGGGTACTTGAGGGCATTGAGCTGCAGCTTCCTCAGTGCGGCCTCACCAAGATCAATGCCACAAACATCGGAGAGCCTGACCAGGTACAGCAGCACATCCGACAGCTCCTCGCCCAGGTGCTCTCTCTCTTCCTCTTTCCAACCAGGTAGCCCTCTTGCTACTTCGCCTCTCCATTGGAATATCTCAGACAACTCCCCAACTTCCCCAACCTTGAAAAACCAATCAATCAATTGTCTATGACATTAAGAATATTATTGTACAATAACATAGCGCAAAACTAAACTTACAAAAGAAGTAAGACGATTTACGATGATTGGGCACATGAAAAAAGAAACCTTTTTTTGGTTAAACTGAAAACATGAAAAGATAATATGGTTGATACGGAAGAACCCACAATCTATTTTTTTTCCTTGTACCTTTGGAGATTTGATGAAATCAAGTGGGGCCTCGGGTCTCAACTCACACGGGACAGACAGGTGCCTTCTTGCCTTATCAGAATCTACTATGTTTTTCTGTGATTGAATTGTTGCATGGTTTCAAGCACCGTGAGGGCTACCATTAACTGTCCTTGCTACACTGCAAAAGGGGGAATACTCGTACAGCCAAGGGCCGCATTCATGAACTCAGCCTAAGCTCCCAACTCGATGGGAGCTTTCATAAAGCCACTTTTACACCCACCATTTGATCCTATCCTTTCTCGTTTTCAAACATTTATCTCCGCTCATCTAAATCAATCATATTAGAAAAAAACAATCAACTTTTACTCGACAATCGTCTTAGATAAATGGAAACACTGTGCAATACATGCTTCCAATGCATCTAAAAGTCCTTTCTACCACTTGCCACTAAGCTACTCCCCCTTCCTGCTATCAACTCAAAAGGGTCTGCAATGCTAAAGTCTCTTTTCACCTCACCTCAAGGCACACACAAAAAGGGTCAAGTTGTCACACACAAGCGCTAACCAAGATCTACTCTGCTTCAGTTCTATGCAGGTGTGTCAATAAGCGAAAAAAAAAAAAAAAAAAAAGAGACCCAATATTTAAAAAAAAAAAAAAAAAGACGGTCTAAAAGCTCCTATTCTGAATAACACGAGCTCCAAAAGATGATCTTCAGAAAACCCACTTTTCCAAAAAGCCATCACACGATAAAAAAGAAAGTGGCAACAGCACCCACTCTAAACGCCACGAAGCATGAAATCACTTCAATCAAAGACAAAAGATAAGAACACTGCTCTATCCGAGGAAAAGCACGAGGCTTTCCGACCGACTAGAAGTCTGAAATTCAAAGAAAATAAAGGGTTCTTTTTTCCTGCGTTTACCAAGGCCAAGAGGAGGTTCCTAGGGCTGTGGAACTGATCCCAGTCTCTGTCCCTCGCGAACTCCGCCATTCTCTTCTTCAGCTCTTCCAGCGTCACCCCTTTTTCTCCCATAATCCCTCGCTCTCTCTCCCTCTGTCTCTCTCTCTCTCTCTCTCTCTCTTCCCAACAAACGAGAAACCTTGGCACTGAGGCGATGTGTGAGAGAGAGAGAGACGCGCACACAAGCTGGCCTGCAACTTCTTTCTTTCCCTGCAGTACAGGGGAAAGAATATTATTTGTACAGGGCCGGCGACCGGTGACCGGTAATTCCCGGTTGCCTGGTGTGACGTGGGCCTCCATGTGACCGACACGTGTGCGAAGGTGGGGTCGGGGGCTGTCCCTCCGCCGACGACCGCGGTGGCGTTGCGGATTTGGGGGACCATCCCGCCACATCCCGCCACCTGTGATTTTGGAATAGAAATCCGAATTTTGCCTTTTTGGAAATTATGAATACAATATTGGTGGACCACTTTCGTCAAGGGAGGAAACCGCGTCGCCCTAATTTATATATATATATTAAATATGAAAATCTTTAAATTTTGCATCATAAGATTTTGTATAGGAATTATGAACGAAAGCAACGACCATAAGTTACAGTTACATTATTAGTTGTACAAATGATAGGTCCCTCGTGTAGTTATACACTTAGTTATAGATCAATGCACAAGGAATTAGTAATTTAGAGGATGTCCAAGATCTTTGTTAATCTTATGTGTCACGAGATCTCGTATTAGCGATAAAGCTTTACAGTGAACATTGGGTTCTTTTTATAATGTATGATTTTCATGTCGATGTACTCTTCTTGATAGGCCTTATGTACTCTTAAGAGGTTCAAACGAGCAGAATTAAATAGGGTACTTCACTTTATTAGATTTGATTCAAAGATAGGTTCCATGGAAATCCCATGTCTATGATACCCTTTTAATATGATAGCAAACAATAAAGGAGGATGGAGCCTATGGCACACCGGTTGTCTTCTTCATAGACTCGAACCACCCGGAGAGATGGGGAATTGAGAATTGAGGATCAAACTTTGTGTCCACCTAAGTAGATTATCACCATATAGATGAATTTGCCAATTAATCTTCTTTTGATTAGTTGATTATAGACTCACATTTAATTTTAGTTAAATTTGCACGAGAGTCATATAACTCATAGCCCATCAGCGAGAGGTATAGTGTGTGATTTTCCAACCTTAAAAGATAGGGATAAAGCAATATATATATATATATATATATATATATATATCTTTTGTAATATATTATTTACCGATGTAAACAACTCAATAGGTGATGTGGAATCGAAGACATATCTATTAAATTATGTTTATAATTTGATCCGCATATCCGTATGGAGGATTTGATTTTGTTAAAAAAATCTGGTGCGCCCTTAAATCCTGCGCAAATCCTGGATTCTTTCGTTGAAGGATGTTTGATTTTCTCTTTCTGTTGGAAAAGGTCGTCTTTGATGGGTTTGACCTTTATTGGATATATACAAAAGGATGGGGCTGACGCAAATATTCCCTAAAAGAAGCCGTGGACGTGTTTGCTTTCGAAGGCAAGCAAGAAAAGGAGACTGAGCATTTCGTGGGGCCAGGTCAAAGGTGGCAGATTTGTGCCATCTTACAAAAAGGAAAGGATGAGGGCCCACTTTGGGGCGTAGATCTGCGATGATCCTCTAGTTATCAGTAAATTATTTGCTATCAACTTTTTCCCATAATATAAGCATTGATATACAGATCGAATCACATATGTGTCTAACGCCGGTTCTTCATTTTAGTCTAATTATAAGACTGATTTTACGTTGATTTTTCCCTTGTGATTTAACATTTGAATTTGACCACACAAGTCTTTAGCGCCATTTATGGTTCCTCATTTTATTGTGCTGATGATTTCATTCTAATTTAATTATTCTGACTGATTTTATAATAATATGTGACGTCCGACATTCCACCTTGACCTTGATATAACCTGTAATGATCGGCGCCCTTTTCACGTGGAATCAAATACTCGGATAATGTTGATTATTTTCGGCTTTATTAGAACAAAATGGTCTAAAATGAAAAGGGGAAAAGTCGATCATTTCTAGAACAAGGGTTTTCAATTCATTTTAACGCGAACTTGTCCATGGTTTCGTGAGTGGGAGATCGAAAAGGAAGAAAGCAATTGACACAACATCTTCGGAATGTGACCAACTTGGGTGGACAGACACAAAGCAAGTAGGAGTTACGGCTGCTGTGCCCGGGGCCCATGTGATACGACCCTAGGCACTATATTACTTGTGGTCCGATCACGCGAGAGACCAATTTGCGCCGTGGGGACCGCTCCACCGACACAAAGATATAGATACCGCCGCCGGCACCGCCTCCATCACCAGCTCCTCCACGGCCCAAAGTGTCGGCCGCCATCTCCACTGTGGCTTATCGTTGTATTTCCCACCATCTTCTTCGCTAGCTACCGTCGTTCTCTGATCTCCACCCTCACTCTAATCTATCGCTGCGACGCGGCTGCTCCATTCCCATTTGGCTCTCGGCCATGGTTGTGGCCATGGGTCTTGTTCGTGGCCTCTGCACATCGAACCCCAAGCTCTCTATCGTCATGATTTCCACAGCTCCATGCTGCCCCTCCCTTCCACCGTCCCTGCAACTCCACGCCGTCCTCCTCTCGCCGCAACACGACCATCTTCGAAGCTCGCCGGGCTACTGTTCCTGTATTGCCCGAGAATTAACATGACTTTTAAACTCTCGCTGCCGGATTGGCTTGATGGATTTGCCATTACTCTTAAGCTTTTACGTGCTCAGCAAATACGCATTGTCCCTTGTTACATGATTCAACATAGTAATAAGAAGGAAAAAAAACACACTTTTCTCAGCGTAAAGGCAGTGAATACTCAGTTCATGCTGTGAAAGCATATTCTTTTGACCATCAAAGATGGCCACGCGTACTGGGAGAAGGAAACAAAATAAAAGTGGGATTCGTTCAACATAATCCAATCTTAGACTTTCCTATTCACTTTTTCTTTGGCCGACTTCAGCACATATTCACTTTTCACACTTATATGTTGGAAAGTCTCGTATTGAAGAACTTGTGCCTGTAGCGAAACAGTCGGTGCATCATGATTAGCTCACAAGACATTTGCTTAAAAGTTTCCATAAAAATATATCCAATTAGATATGTCAATGGTTCTGACTAAACTCTTTCGTGGCGATCTCCGCATATATAAGTGTTGAGCTATTGCTGTATATCTCTGGCATCAAGCCGGATCTCCGCATCTATAAGTGTTGAGCCATTGCTGTATATCTCTGGCATCAAGCCGGATCTCCGCATCTATAAGTGTTGAGTAATAATAGTTTTGACGAATGTTCCGAGAAAGAAATCTCGCAATGAATGAAGTTGCGGAGATGAAAAACTCGTCTCGCAGAGCGCGAACATGGGCAAAGGCAGATTTCTTCTGAGCAACGGCAGATTTCTTCTTCGCCATGTTCTCTTGACGCTTCTTCAGATCGTAAAGCTGTCTTCGCAAGTGCGAAACCTGCCATGGTAAGGCAGATTAGTACTCGTCCACCCCTATCAACTAGCAGAACTAGGAGCACATAATGATCTGAGACATATCGGTTCAAGCCCTAGCCCACCCAAGAAGAAAAAAAGCAAGCAAAATAGAGCAGAAAAAAAGTGTGAAGTTAAAGTCTTATTCATGAAGAAATGAAAAGGAGCTCTTTTTCAAAAGACACTCTGTTGGCAATAAAACAAAAGCAAAAACGGCCAATGACGTTACAGTTAACATTTCTGAAAAGAGATGTCAATACCTCTCTTTGAAGCATGGCAGGAAGCTTATCCGTTGAAACAAGGCTCCGTACTTCCTCCCGAAGTTTCTCATCTTTGATATCGCACCAGGTTTCAGGTGGCAACATCAACAGAAGTACAGTTAAGATATTGCTTCCAACCGGTCGAGTGCTAGTACAGTTATTGGGATCAGGTTCTGCCCCATGACTACAGATGCTCGCTGCGATTTCATCTAGATTTTCACTGCCACCAAAAACAGGAACTCTGCTGCAGCATGAAGTTGAAGGCAAAAAATTAACTACGTACTCGAAAAAACCAGTATCCCAAACTTGCTTTAACAGCTCTTCCTGCAAAAGAAAAAGAACAGACTCTTGGTCAGTGTCTGCTTAGACGAACAAGTCTCCATTTCAAGCTCACAAAACAACAAAAGGATATTGAACATGCCGCACCATACCCTGCTCGCAAGTCTTTGTTTTTCTTCTTCGCTTATCCCTATACCACACTCCTGTTCCCTCTTAACTTCAGCAACCGACTGGATAAATTTCCCGAAACCAGACGGGGGTGATGCCAAAAGAATACTGAGAATGCCACTGATATCTTTCACATCCTTGGACTTCAACAGATGAGGAACGTCATCCATTAAGTACTTTACAACACCAACCCAACTTTCATTTTTGCGGCTCTGCATATATTTTAAAATTAAATGTTAAACTTACAAAACCAGTAAAATGCATTAAAGACATGGAACAAAAAAAATCCAATTAGCAAACGAGAGCAGAAAGGCACAGTATATCTTGCGACAGTTGTTTGAATTACAAATGAGGGTGTGCATAGCACAAGGGGAACTAAAGAAGTGCTGATTATATTTCCCTTCGTTTAAACTAGCACTTCCTGATCTGTTCCCCTGACCTTTTGTCCTCCTTGAGTCTACAGTGATAAGTATTCCCTATGTCCGCAGTCAGGAACTTCACTAAAAAGGGAACCTTTTACATTGAAGTAATATTTACAATCTAAAGTTCAGGGACTAATAATTTTCAGTGGAGCGACAAATAAATACAAACAACGTGCCACAAAAGCCTACTAACTGTCATCTAACAATGTGTGTGATGGGTCATACAAGAAACTGAGTTGTTCTCAACGTGAATAAAGAGAAGTTACCAATAGAAACCCAAACCTAACACGATATGAAGACAATCAATCTTAGTCGACACAACTTAACTTGAAATATTTTAACTCTTCACTATAAAACCCAATGTTTCATCACATTGACAAAATTTTGTACTATTTATATCGACATGATTAACATTCATGATAACATAAAATAATTGTCAGTCCTAAATCTTACTGGAACCAGGAAATTACTTGAGATCATGTCAGTGATATGATCGGCAGTTACGGGTGCATTTGATCACTACTAGAAAGAAAATACATAATCACAGATTAGTCTTACTAACTATGAAGTCCATTAATTCTGTCAAAGTCAAACTTTTCAAGACTTTACAGGCAACCTGCAAGTTTAAGGTCTACGATGCCATTTATCGTGCTAACTTTTACTCGTTTTGTAGGTCAGCACAAACTCGTATATCCAAAACCAATGTTGATATTCAAGACCTTGAAGCTACATAGAAATTTTGAAAAAAATATCATTGTTTCAGGATAAGGCCATTGCATATACGCACACTTTCTAGAAGTTGGAAGAAAACAATCCCTCCAATTGGAGATGAGATATGTATAAGCCATCTCTCCAAGTCCGAACACACGGTACACAAATACACAGACCGAAAGAGAGACTGCTCTCAACTGCTTTCTGAAAATCGAGTCCTCAAGCACAACTTAAAAAATGGAAAATTCAGATCGTGTCATTTTATAGATAGTTTAAATACCATCAACTAAATTGACTAAAATCTGGATCGGCACTTTATTATCATGAGATTAATGAATAGTAATACTCCGAAGCTTATCAACAAAGTTTAACAAAAATTGAAGTAAATTATCTACTGCTAAAAGTTGTTCCCAGCAAGATTTAGTCTGTAGCAGCAGGGAGGAAAAAAATTAGATCCGGAAACAGGATGAATACAGATATCGGCACCAGCACTCCGATGACATATCAGTGACACACAAGTCGGTGCTTATAGTATGTCAAAGCCACCAATTTTACCATGATTGGCTCCTTTATGTATAAATCTTAAATTAACATATTGAGCTCTTTAGTATTGTAATGAAGGCATCTATCACAGTAACTGCTGAAACAGAGCTAAAAATTTTCAAAAAAATGAGACTGAAAAAATTAATTTGGAAAAAGGAGAAACAAAAATAAATACAAGTTATGCGATTATAGCACATATTACATTACTGCACCGCATTTATTGATTAACATTGCTTATAGATTAACATAACATTGCCCATACCAGGGTATAAAGCAGCCTAGCGTCCCTCTTTGACTTGGATATAAGCATGAACCTGGGCAAAATAAAATAATCGGACTTCAGATGACAAACTTACTAGGTTAGAGGTGTATATTATACATATTCCTGGTCTTTGACATTCTGGAATTTACTGTCTATATGATTTGCAGGTTTAGACATATTAAGCCAGTTATATAAACTCTTGTCTATATAACTCATGCTAGAACAGCTCAAATTAAATTCCATTTCTAACTTGAAAAAGCAAAACTAGTTTGGTTCTTTCAAGTTATTAAGGAACATATAAACGACAATAGACCTAGATTGCAAGGATCTCACAAAATTCCCTCAACTTCTCATAGGCCCTGAGAAAGCATCAGGTATGCTACTTATTTATTGATTTTTTCAATGTATCTTTGCAGCATGAAACCTTGGACCCTAAGAGTGTTTAGGTTAACAAATGTAAATGCATAGACATGTTCAAATACCTACAAAACCCATGTTATATTGGTAATAACCCTCCGAAGAGACACGTTCCGCTCCACTGAACAAATTGATTGCATAATGTCAAATACTTCACATACCCTCTTCTTTCTCTAGTTGTCTCGTCAACAGTATCCATGGCTTCCCAGAGGAGGCTAAGTGGAACCCAATGAGGAGGATACTTGAAACGTGCAACATCCAATATCGATACCATGTCACATTCCCCATGATAACCACCAATAGGTGAAAAATGGCCAGTTCCTGCCTGCAAACAAAGTCTTTTCAATATTATGCTGTCATCAACTTATGCATCATTTTCCCATTAAAAACTGAGCATCAGCCGATGTGACCAAAAACAATCACGATAACATCCCTCATTAAACCACAATTCAAGGTACATTTCCTGTGTAATAAACACAATGCTCAGAATATGCATTTAAAAACTGAGTCATTTTTGAACTTCTTATCTATTATCTAACTCCTATGCTGTAATTGGGAGGCATCAGTGCTCATTAGTACGCTTATTACTTATAAAAAAAAAAAAAAAAAAAAAAAAAAAACTACCCAGGACATCCGCTATGAAATATGAACAGCTAATCAAAGAAGAGACTTGCACTTAAGATGTGGCCTACAAGATATTTCTGATGACCAATCCTTGTAAATGCTGACATAAGTTACATAGGTCACCATTCCATACCAGAGCGCAAGTTTTCTGTTCTAAATTTGACACTAGTTATAATGCCTCCAACAAAGGAATCAACTCCAGAAACTTCCAAAGTCTCTGCTCAGCGAAACCCCCCTCTGAAATGTTGCCAAGGACAAGTTTTTTCCACCTCAAAGAAAACTATGTAACTCATGAGAGACGGGATAAATTGATGGTAGACAAAATAATTACTTAACAAAGCTTCGTTGCAGATGGACAGCTCCATCAATCCATCGCTAATCTGAAAATCCTAATAGAAATAAGATTCTTCTCCTCTTTCCCTTTTTTTCTTTTGTATGTGATAAACTAGGAACCAGTCCTAAAGAATCTGTGAGACTTGCTCAGTCTTGCAATACAAAGTCCATATAGACTCCAAGCAATCATTATTTTTTATATTAGAGATGCCAAAGATTTTAACATGTTTATTAATTCTACATGAAGCAGGTTTCTCAAGATTTGCATTTCTTCTTGGAGTAGGATATTAGTGGAGTTTATAAAGGTGTTCTTCAGATTGGGAAGTTAGAAATAGAATGACTGAATATCATTGACCTTTAACAAATTGTTGCCTTAGAATGGTGTGATGCTATTCTAGTTTTAGGTTTGATGCTTAAGAATAACCCATTGTTATTCTTAGGAGCTTCAGCCACGCCAAAATCTTCAATCTTTATGAGTTACTATCTGCAAGTTCCCTATCAATGCGCAATCCAAATCTAGCTCACTACCAGACTATCTTCCTCCATCAACCTAGCTAAGCAAGAGCTTGCTTAAATCCCATTCACCTAACCATTGATTTGCACATGCTCAAAATGACAAAGCATCATTAGCAATGTTCTGCTCTCTACGAAGATGCATTCCCATTGATTCTAATTGTCTGAATTTAATCATTCAAAGGATCCACAACAAATAATGGGGGCAAAAATAGTTGTGTCTGCCCCATCTCCACCAAACCACCAAATTTGTTGCCATAAAAAGCAATTAGGCTAAGACTTTTCTCATCTTCATCACCCTTTTAATTCTTAAGCCTTCGCTCCCTCCTTATGCCTTAGAAGGCAAAGAATCAATAATCAACCAATTCTCTTAAGAGATGCAATGCCCCCATCCCAACACACAAATCAGCACGATGTTTTTGTTCTGAAATTCCTACCTGTTTAAGACCATGTCTGTGATAGGATGAGACCAGGTGACAATTAGGTAGAGAAAAACATTTTTTAACACATTGACGGAAGAAATCAACATCAGTTTGACTAGTCTGAAATGCTTCAACTTCAGCTCCAGCACGTCGAGCCAGACATGCTGCCTTCCTAAACGATATGCCTTCAGCTTTAATTTTTTCCAGCTGCTTACGGCAGGCTAACATAGACTCATCAAACCATCTCCAAAGACCTGCAATTCGAAGAACAATTTTATATTATACAAATGCACACACATACGCAAAACACTCAGCCAATATTTGCTATAAGAGTCCCAAAGGCTTGATCTACTCAAAAAATGGGAAAAGAAAGGTTGGATCCTACAAGGCGTTTATCCATTGAAATAAGGAAAATTTGATTGGTTTCTTCCTCCCACTTTGAAGACTCATAAAAGTCCTAAACTTTCTCTAGTCCATGCACCAACCAACCAAGCACGACATAACCAAAAGCGCGTCTTTAGGCTGTCAGAGAAAATGAAAGCATGCAAATGAACAACTTTACATCTCTAACGAAAGGCAGTTGTTTGCACGGAGAAATTATCTAATTCTCAAAATTTACAAACCGAAGAAGAAAAAAATATTATGGAGACAAATTCAAAAACAAATAACTCCATTCATGAAGCTACTAACTTCATACGCAAGCTGAAATGTTAGCTCTCAACATATCATGCTACAAGACAGTACAGCCTCCACAAAGTATATATTAGTAATAAGGAAATACAAGTCAGAATCAAAAAGAATCGTGGGGTATGTTGATGTCCTGCTCAATACTAGGCCAAGAACTTTGAAAAGATGTATGTGTTGAAATGAACACTATTTAAGTCCATAAACTCAATTCTCCTCGTTAAGCCAATACTCCATTCACATTTTACACCTTCTGTCGACGTGCATTATATGCTTCAACAATGTAGCATTCGTTTCTTATTAAAGAGAGCCACTCTCTTGCAAACGTGAACCGAGTTCAAAAGATGTCCAACTGTATAAAGGCCCACCTTTCCATTTCCTTCCGGGGTCGATGCCAAGGGCATTCAAGACCACTGAGAGGCTAGCCAATCCACAATACGTAAGCTCTGATTGCGTTTGAAGTTTAGACATCAACTCATGATATCCTTCCATCGTCTTAGCTTCGTAGGCTTCACGGAAGAGCTTCTGTCAATGGCAAAACACACGAGTTGAAACCATGAGAACAGCAAAACGAAAGCATAGCATCCTCTTAAGCATGTTCCGAGAATGATTCAGAGCCACGAGTCATCATCATATCCCTTTCAAAAGCCCATCTTATTACAGAAAGTCCACCAATTTCTACATTCGCCCGTCAAAGCGAGCAGCTTTTTTCAAATTACCAGTAATGCTTATCCACAAGACGCAATCCGTACACATAAAGCGCGCCATCCACACAATCAAAACGGTCATACGGCACATAATCCCGACGGCGCAACTCCCATCTCCAAACTTTAAGACTAGAATTCCAACAGACTAAATCTACACAATGCAGTGCTGATAACGGCATCGTTGGGAACTGAATAACTCAAAAGAATGCAGAATGAAGAGTTCACGTTACCTTGCCTTCATCGGAGGTGAGATCGATGGTCGGAGGAGAAGGAAGGACAAGCTGGTAATAACTCTTCTTCACGATGTTCCCCTTGCTCCCGCCTTTCGGCAAAACTTCACCACTTTTCCAAAAAGCCATCACACGATAAAAAAGAAAGTGGCAACAGCACCCACTCTAAACGCCACGAAGCATGAAACCACTTCAATCAAAGACACAAGATAAGAACACTGCTCTATCCGACGAAAAGCACGAGGCTTTCCGACCGACTAGAAGTCTGAAATTCAAAGAAAATAAAGGGTTCTTTTTTCCTGCGTTTACCAAGGCCAAGAGGAGGTTCCTAGGGCTGTGGAACTCATCCCAGTCTCTGTCCCTCGCGAACTCCGCCATTCTCTTCTTCAGCTCTTCCAGCGTCACCCCTTTTTCTCCCATAATCCCTCGCTCTCTCTCTCTCTCTCTCTCTCTCTCTTCCCAACAAACGAGAAACCTTGGCACTGAGGCGATGTGAGAGAGGGAGAGAGACCCGCACACAAGCTGGCCTGCAACTTCTTTCTTTCCCTGCGGTACAGAGGAAAGAATATTATTTGTATAGGGCCGGCGACCGGTGACCGGGAATTCCCGGTTGCCTGGTGTGACGTGAGCGTCCATGTGACCGACACGTGTGCGAAGGTGGGGGTGGGGGCTGTCCCTCCGCCGACGACCACGGTGGCGTTTCGGATTTGGTGGGACCACCCCGCCACCTATAATAGATATCCGAATTTTGCCTTTTCGGGAAATTTCGAATACAATATTGGTCGCCCACTTTCGTCAAGGGAGGAAACCGTGTCGCCCTAATTTGTGTGTGTGTGTATATATATATATATATATATATATATATATATATATATTAATTATGAAAATCTTTAAATTTTGTGTAATAAGATTTTGTATAGGAATTATGAAAGAAAGCAAGAAATGATGATAAGTGACAGTTACATAATTAGTTGTACACATGATAAGTCGCTCGTGTAGTTATACACTTAGTTATAGATCAATGCACAAGGAAATAGTAATTTAGAGGATGTCCAAGATCTTTGTTAATCTTATGTGTCACAGGATCTCGTATTAGCGATAAGGCTTTATAGTGAAAATTAGGTTCTTTTATAATGTATGATTTTCATGTCGATGTACTCATCTTGATAGGCCTTATGTGCTCTTCAGAGGTTCAAACGAGCATAAATAAATAGTGTACTTCACTTTATTAGATTTGATTCAAAGATAGGTTCGATGGAAATCCCATGTCTATGATACCCTTTTTATATGATAGCAAACAACAAAGGAGGACGGAGCCTATGGCACACCGGTTGTCTTCTTCATAGACTCGAACCACCCGGAGAGATGGGGAATTGAGGATCAAACTCTGTGTCCACCTAAGTAGATTATCACCATATAGATGAATTTGCCAAATAATCTTCTCTTGATTAGTTGATTACAGACTCACATTTAATTTTAGTTAAATTTGCACAAGAGTCATATAACTCATAGCCCATCAGCGAGAGTTATAGTGTGTGATTTTCCAACATCAAAAGATAGGGATAAATCAATATATATTTGTTGTAATATATTATTTATCGGAGTAAACAACTCAATAGGTGATGTGGAGACGAAGACATATCTATTAAATTACGTTTATAATTTGATCCGCGTATCCGTATGGAGGATTTGATTTTGCTAAAAAAAATCTGGTGCGGCCTTCAATCCCGCGCAAATCCTGGATTCTTTCCTTGAAGGATGTTTGATTTTCTCTTTCTGTTGGAAAAGGTCATCTTTGATGGGTTTGACCTTCATTGGATATATACAAAAGGAAGGGGCTCACGCAAATATTCCCTAAAAGAAGCCGTGGACGCGTTTTGCTTTTGACGGCAAGCAAGAAAAGGAGACTGAGCATTTCGTGGGTCCAGGTCAAAGGTAGCAGATTTGTGCCATCTTATAAAAAGAAAAGGATGAGGGCCCACTTTGGGGCGTAGATTTGCGATGATGCTCTAGTTATTAGTAAATTATTTGCTATCAACTTTTTCTCATAATATAGGTATTGATATACGGATTGAACCACATGAGTCTCTAATGCCCTTTTGTCGTTCCTCATTTTATTTTACTAATGATTTCACTTTAATCTGATTATAAGACTGATTTCATGTTGATTTTTCCCCTATGATGTAGGCAATGACACTCGGGTCTGACTACACAAGTCTTTAGCGCCATTTATGGTTCCTTGTTTTATTTTGCTGATGATTTCATTTTAATTTAATTATTATGACTGATTTTACAACAATATGTAACAGCTCGACATTCCACCTTGGCCTTGATATAACTTGTAATGATCGGCGCCCTTTTCACGTGGAATCAAATACTCGGATAATGTTGATTATCTTCGGCTTTATTAGAACAAAATGGTCTAAAATGAAAAGGGGAAAAGTCGATCATTTCTAGAACAAGGGTTTTCAATTCATTTTAACGCGAACTTGTCCATGGTTTCGTGAGTGGGAGATCGAAAAGGAAGAAAGCAATTGACACAACATCTTCGGAATGTGACCAACTTGGGTGGACAGACACAAAGCAAGTAGGAGGTACGGCTGCTGTGCCCGGGGCCCATGTGATACGACCCTAGGCACTATATTACCTGTGGTCCGATCACGCGAGAGACAAATTTGAGCCGTAGGGACCGCTCCACTGACATAAAGATATAGATACCAGTCTAGGGGTGTCAATGGTTCGGTTCAGTTCGGTTTTTTCAAAAAACCGAACCGCATCGTTAGGAAAAACTTTTGAACCGAACCGAATAAGATCCGAATCAAATACGAACCGAACCGAAATTTTGGTTTGGTTCCGTTCCGTTTGGTTCGGTTCGGTTTTTCGATTTTTGGTTTTCAACTTTTAGTTTTCGATTTTTACATTTATTTTCTTTTTTTTTTTTTTTTTCTGTTGTATTTCCAAGAAGTAAGCTATTATCGGTTTTTTGGTTCGGTTCGGTTCGGTTAACCGATAAAAACCGAACCGATAAAAAAAATTCGATTTTTAATGAGAACCGAACAGAATGAAAATCGAACCGAAAAAACCAAATTTTTCGGTTCGGTTCTTTTCGGTTTTCAGTTCGGTTTTCGACACCCCTAGATACCACCGTCAGCACCTCCTCCATCTCCAGCTCCTCCACGGACCAAAGTGTCGGCCGCCCATCTCCACCGTGGGTTATCGTTGTATTTCCTAACATCTCCTTCGCTAGCTACCGCGATTTGTCTCGCCATTCTCTGATCTCCACCCTCACTCTAATCTATCGCTGTGACGCGGCTGCTATAGCTCTCGGCCATGGTTTTGGCCATGGGTCTTGTTTGTGGCCTCTGCACATCGAACCCCTAGCTCTCTATCGTCATGATTTCCACAGCTCCATGCTGCCTCTCCCTTTCACCGTCCCTGCAACTCTGCGCCGTCCTCCTCTCGCCGCAACACGACCCTCTTCGAAGCTTGCGGGCTACTGTTCCTATATTGCCCGAGAATTAACATAACTTTTAAACTCTGGCTGCTGGATTGGCTTGATGGATTTGCCATTACTCTTAAGCTTTTAGGTGCTCAGCAAATACGCATTGTCCCTTGTTACATGATTCAACATAGTAATAAGAAGGGAAAAAAACACACTTTTCTCAGCGTAAAGGCAGTGAATACTCAGTTCATGCTGTGAAAGCATATTCTTTTGACCATCAAAGATGGCCACGCGTACTGGGAGAAGGAAACAAAATCAAAGTGGGATTCGTTCAACAAAATCCAATCTTAGACTTTCCTATTCACTTTTTCTACTTCAGCACATATTTGGAGCAACATGAAATACATTTTGTGTGCCCCTTTATTTTATTTTTCAATTTTCACGATCAAGAAATCACGTTCTTCACTTTCACGTGGCTGGTTATTTTAACTACTTCATTTGGGCCAGGATCTATTTGACAGGCTCAAAACTCGAGACATATTTTAATAGATGACCATAATGCAATCAGCATCATGCGATGGTGATTGATCGAGAATTATCACGTAGCGAATTTGACTAACTATTCAATATAGAGAAATTGAAGAAATCAGAGAAATTGAAGATGCCTCTTAAAATATGTCTTGACTTTGAATTCGATTGACGAAATTCGACTCGAGATTAATTATTATCTATGGACGTTTGAATATTCCAAATCTGATATTCTGCAGACATCGAGCAAAGCAAAACGCGTGGATTTCTCTCTACAAATTAGAGTCAGTTTCCTATTTTCACCTAGGAGTCCAACACGATGATGGACTTTGACCATGAAAATAAATTCTGTTTTGAAACCCATGGATGTTCTCCTCTGTGTAATTGGAGTCAGTCGCGGAGACTAGAAAATTGAGGAATGTGGAATTTGGGTTGACCAAATATACACGGATTTCCCGGATTTCTCGGATTTTTTCTTTTTCGTGTTAAGTCGGCCATTGTGTTTCTTTTCATGGGCACGTGTATACATGTATATATTGGATTGTGGGATTTTCTCTAGCGCACTTGTTAATAAGAAGAGGAGCGTGGTCTTGAAGTGCGGTTTATGAGTGCTTGGCAGTGGATTTTTTCGTTGGTTTCGTCGTGCAATTACATTAAAAGCTTTTATGGTCTCAGTTGATTAAATTATTATGATAAGAGTTTATATATAATTCTTTCGTGATATTGAAAAATTACTTAGTAGGAAATTGTAAGACTAAATACTGTGCGAGTTATTGATGTTTTTTTTTTTTTTTTTTTGGTCCAAAGGAAATTTTTTGCATTTCATTTAAGCAAGGTTTGGACAATAGAAGCACTAGCTTCGGAATATAACAAGTCCAAAAGACAAGAGGGGGGATAAAAAACCCAATTAGCTGGAAGGGCCTTTCTTCGGTGGGCCTTGGCGACCCAGTCCGCCACTTTGTTGCATTCTCGTCGGCAATGGCCTATTTTCAGATTTGGGAAAGTATTAACACGTGCCTTCACTTCACATATTAACGCATCTACTTCCCAGTTGCTTTGCGGTGTACTTTCGACTAACGCTTTCACCAGTTCAAGATTGTCGACTCCAACTCCATCCGCTTTTCTTCTCTTCCTTCAAAGAACTTTAGGGTTTGTAACACCGCCCGTGCTTCCGCCCGGATCACTGAAGAGACTCTGACCGTGCGCGCAAAACCATCAACGAGGACTCCTCGGCTATCTCGGCAGATGCAAGCTATAGCCGCTTCCCCTGTTTCTTGAAGAAAGGAGCCATCTACGTTGATTTTTATCACACCGTTCATCGGGGGAGTCCAGATCTGAGGTGAGCCGTACTTTAGAGGGGTTCCTGTTGGAGTCGAGATGAAATTCGGAGGGTTCCCGTCGATGTAAGCGCGCAACGAAAGGTTCCGGGTTTGGGCCAAGCCGAGCGTCGGAGGGGTGGGCATTTGAGATGAAGCTCGCGCCGAAGACATCCAAATCTCGAGATGATTTGGGGGGGCGGCATCGCTCCTAGTGCAAGCGCTGCAGCAACGAAGTCCGAGTTTGTGTCGAGCCATGCGTCGGAGGAGTCGAAATTTGAGGTGAGGCTGCGGGTGTGTCCCGATCGATATGGGGGGTTAGCACCGCTCCCGATGCGGGCGTTGCGCGAGGGATTCCGAGTTTGCATTGTCTTTGTGCGTCGAGGAGTGGGATTCCGAGTTTGCGTTGTGCTGTGCATCAGAGGAGTGGGGTTTGGGGGCGAGGTCTCCGTTGAAGCCACCCCGAATTGAGATGGGAAAACCGGCACTTGCTCTGTTTTGGTCTATTTTTTCATCCACCTCTTGAAGTTTTCTTCCATGGCCATTGCTGAGGTGATTTTGTGCTGGGAGTTCAACGGTTTTGCTCTGAAACATCAATCATTGCGTGATTTCCAGATCTGCCACAGCAAGAAGGCTAATCACTCAAAGGACACTGAGGTATGTTGAAATTTAGTTAGCCATTCCTCTATCCGATTTATCCCTTGACCATCTCTTTGTATTGTCACTGCAGCGGCTTCCCAGACTTGGTTTGTCCATGGACAAAGGAGGAAAAGATGCTCTACTGACTGTGGATGCTTGTTGCAAATTGTGCACATGGCCTCAGGTATAATATGTCTCCGATATAAATTCTCCTTTGTTGCTAATGCATTTTGACAAATTTGCCAAAGGAAAAATCTGATTTTAAGCTGAATTTGTGCTTTCCATATTCTGTTCCACAATGATCGTGGAACTTGATAGGACGAAGAAGCATTGTTTTGCTTATGATTTTCTCCTTGTGCCTTGAGCTTGTTGTATGCACTTTTGACTGTGAATTAACCTGTTTTGATTGGCTTCCAGACTAATTTGTCCTCTGGAAATTGGGGGTTTAGGTGGGTTGTTAGAATTTCTTTTCACAAGTCATGGTCGAAAAGTTCTAGTACTCTATCCTCCTTCCAAGTGGCAGAATCTCTGGTTATAAGTTCCGAAACCTGTAATGGGTCATCTCTATTTGCAGGTCCTCCAATGAAGCCTCTCGGTAACCATTGATCATTCCTGATACTGATTTTTTCCCCATTTCCAACCACCCACTATAATGAAGGACTTATAGCATTTCTTCCTAAGAGTAGACTTTGCCAACCCCACAATGGTCTTGAGCCTTTCTCTGCATGTAATACATTTGTGTGTGGAAAGTATAGTCCTTTGAATATTTGACTCCAAAGAGAAGTCGGATTCTGAATTAGCCTCCATGCTTGCCGCCCCAATAGTGCCTCGTCAAATTTAATTAAATCTCGAAAGCCGAGCCCACCTTCATCCTTTCTTGCTCTAAGAATATCCCAGTTTTTCCAGTGTAAACCTGCCCTGCTTTCATTGTTTTTCCACCAAAAAGCTGCTATTTTCTTTTCAATGGCATAGCAAATAGATAGGGGAATTTTAAAAATGGACATAGCATATTGTGGTAGAGCCTGCACCACAGTTTTAAGTAGAATTTCTTTCCCTGCCTTTGATAAAAAAATTCTCTTTCCAGCCCTCCAGTTTCATATTGACTCTTGCAAGAATCCAGTGAAACATTTGCTTTTTAGATCCACCCCAATCAGAAGGTATCCTAAGGTATTTCCCAGTCTTTTCCAACTTTGGTACTCTCATTTCTTTAGTCAAGTTACTCCTCAGTTCTCTTGGACAATCTTTACTAAAGAGCATACCAGACTTGTTCAGATTTATAGCTTGTCCAGACACAAAGTAATATTGGTTTAGGATCATTGCTACATTTTGACACTTGACCAATTTGCCTTCCAAAAACAAGATTAGGTCATCCGCAAATAGTAGATGCGATAGTGATGGGCAAAATCTATTCAGCTTAATACCCTTAATGCTGCCATTTTCCATTTCTCTTTTCAGCATCATAGATAGGACATTTGCCACAATAATGAAAAGGTACGGAGATAGGGGGTCACCTTGTCTTATCCCGCGAGTAGGCTTAAAAGAAGTTGTAGGTTCCCCGTTTACTTTGACACTGAATGATACTGTTAAGACACATTCCATGATCCAAGAGACCCAAGTATCGCAGAAATCCATTTTCAGCATGCTAGCTTTGAGAAAATCCCATTCCACACGATCATATGCCTTCTTCATGTCTACCTTCAGCACTGCATAAAATTTCTTTTTCCATTTTCTGATGCGTAGCTGATGAAGCACTTCTTGCACTATTAGGATGTTATCTTTAATTTGTCGCCCATTTATAAATGCACTTTGCTCTGTTGCTATCAAGTCAGGCAGCCACTGTTTTACTCTATTTGCCATGATTTTTGAAATGATTTTATAAGCAAAGTTACAAAGGTTAATAGGGCGAAACTGATCCAACCTCTCTGGATTGTGCATTTTCGGTATAAGGGTGATATATGTGTGATTCAATTCAGGATTAAGTTTTCCTGAGTTAAAGAAAGACTTGACCTCTCTAAATACTTCTTCTTGAATGTCCTTCCAGTGATGTTGATAGAATTTTCCACACCTTCCAGTGATGTTGATAGAATTTTCCACACAAACCATCTAGTCCAGGAGCTTTGAGAGCACCCAACTGAAAGGTTGCTGAGGTAACCTCTTGTAGGGTCACTTCTTCAATCGACACTTGGTTCATCTCCTCTGTTACAAGGTATGGGATTTGATCAATGACTGGTTGGATATTTTTTTGCCCTGTAGAAGTATAGAGCTCTTTGAAGAAATTGGCTGTCATCTCCTTTAATTGTATGGGGTCCTGACACCATTCATTGTGCTCATTTTTCAGCATTACTATCATGTTTCTTTGACGCCTTTGCACTGTGGTTGCATGAAAGTATTTGGAGTTTTTATCCCCCCATCTGAGCCAATTGATCCTGGATCTCATACCCCAATATACTTCTTCCTGTCTCGATAGTCTTTCTATCTCCTTTTTCAGCCAATTCATTCTGTTTATGTCATAATGTGCATTTGCGTTGTTTGAAATGGCCTGCATCTCTCTTTTCAGCATTGAAATTTGTTTTTCTGCATTTCTGAATCTCCTTTTACTCCAAAGCGCTAGCTCTTCAGCCACCTTTTTTAATCTAACCGATATATTAACTTTCTCCCCTCCAAAGGAATTCCAGCTATCCAATACAATCTGTTCGAATTTAAATTCTTTTTTACGTTTAACTTGTTGGGGAAAAAAGTTTAATAAAATGGGACTATGATCTGACCCTATAGCTGGCAACGCAATAACTTCCGCAGAAGGAAAAGAAACCCTCCAATCCATACTACACAACGCTCGATCCAGCCTCTTCCTAATCAGCTCATCCCCTTCTCTATTGTTTGCCCAAGTATAGGCACAACCCTTGCTTTCTAGATCCATAAGAGGACAAGCATTTGTAAAATCTTGGAAAGCTTTACACCTATAGAATTCAGCCGCTCTTCCTCCTACTTTTTCCCACTGATATAATATTTCATTAAAATCCCCAACACACAGCCAAGGGTCTCGATTCAGCCTAGTCATTTGATAAATTACCTCCCACAGCTGTAACCTTTGCTGAAAATCAATCGGTGCATAAACAAAAGTAATGCGCATTCTTTGCTTTGTCTCTTCCAAATTGCATATCAAGTCGATAAAAGACATAGTGCTGGATATAATGGAAATGGTAACCTGTTCATTCCAGAAAATTGCTAATCCCCCCGCCAAGCCTCTTGGATTTACTGTGAAGCCATTCTAAAACTTTAGTCTTTTCTGCATTCTTTTCACGACATCTTCTCTATTCTTCGTTTCCAATAAACATAGGACCGTAGGCTTTTCTTGAGCTACTAAAGCTCGTAAAGACTGAATTGTCAAGGGGGAGCCTAAACCCTGACAATTCCAGCATATAACTTTCACGTGTAACCCGGTGGCTTATTAGGGCTAGCCACCAGAGCCCATTTTTGTGCTTCTTCCCATGTCTGAATAGGAGTCTCCATCAATTGAGTCGCATCTAAGATTTCATTATTGGATTGCTGCACTTCATAAGGAGAATATCTCTTCTGTTTTTTACTAACATGCGTTTTCATGTTTTTGCATATTTTCAGGTTTCGGGCTTTCAGAGATCCTTTACTTGCTAAAGATACTCCTCCACTCTCTCTCAATTCTTGCGAAGGAGTCAGCACATCCATATCCTCTTCCCAAGCCATAGGTTCCTTCATCTTGGCCTTCCCGCGATCATTTGCCCTGTTGGTGCTTATATTCTTCAAATCTGTTGGGTTGCCCTTATACACCGCAATAGGGGCTGCATCCAGTGGTGTTTCAGGTATGACTTCTGCTGCCATCAATTCTTCAATCGACTTCCCGTAAAATAGGTCCCAATAAGGGCTAACTTCATTAGCTTCCGCCTTCAACCAAGAGCCAAAGGGCAAGTCTTTCATGTTTTTAAATTTCTCCTCAGTAAAAGGAAACTCCTCACAGTATTGAGAATAATGTCCCAAACGCCCACATGATTAACAGTAGTGAGGCAATCTTTCATTTCTAAAATCCAGCCATAATTTCTTTCCTCTGTTGCTGAAAATTGACCCTGAAATCAGAGGGTTCAAGATGTCTAGCTTGACTCTGGCCTTTCCTATCTTGTAGGATGTATATCCTCTAGATTCAATCTTAACCTCTGAGACACTGCCTATTTCCCCAGCCACTTTTCTTATCACCCCCTCCGATATCCATTCAATCGGCAAACCATGTATATGCACCCAAAACTCACAGGTTTTAAAATTGTAACATGCAGGAGGTATATTAGGCTCCCATAAATTCAGCAAGAGTAAGTGATTTGCAAACGACCAGGGACCCTGTTGAAGAACCCTATCCCTGTATGTTTCCGACAAAAATCGGAATTCAAAAATGCCTTGGGCTATAGGGGATATCTCCACATTTTCCATTTTCCATACTCGACGCATAGTATTCTGAAATGCTTGAATATTTACCTTTGGATTTTGATACAACTGGCCGATTAAAGATAATCTGCATTCTTCAATCTTCTCTAGGGTTATTTCATCATCTACTGTTGTAATCTTGTTTTTTGGCCACAACTTTCCCAGTCGCTTGCAGAGGGCAGCAAGACGAACTTCAGATTCTTCCAAGTCTTCCATGGAGAGAGCTTATAACATCTCTGAAAGCATACGCTGGCTGAAGCACAAAGCAGGTCAAAAGAGATGAAGATGGGAGAGGATTAGGGTTTTGTGAGGAAAGGAGGTGTCGATTTTAAGGGGGAAACGTGTTTTTGTGGTAGCTATTGAGTGGGTCAGCCATGATCTCCCAATGGAACAACGAAATTTGTAAGGAAAAGGTTAGGGTTTTGGATTTTAGTGACTGCCCAAAGGTAGAGGGAGCTCTCCTACGAGAGAGAGGAAACTCTCCTGCGAGAGAGATTCTAACTTCGGGCACGAGTTATTGATGTAATTACGGTTTAGAAAACACTAAACGTAAGTCACTAAATGTAATTAAGGCTTGGGAAATATTAAGAGTGTCTGAGTGATTTAAGTATAGTTATAATCTCCATCGTATGTGGAATTCATTATTACTCTTCTTATAGACGTAAGTCACTATGATCGAACCACGTAAATTAAGTTCTTAATTTTTTTTTCTTATTCTGTCTATTTTATTATTCAATTGCTTACTTTCGCAATAATACCGATGGAAAAAAATAAAATAAAAGGATACCGATTGATAATTAAGTCCAATCGCCATTAAGGAGTCATAACTGCTTGTAAATAAGCTCAATTTACATTCGTGGAGAAAGGTGTAGTTGTAAACCTCAATTTGACTATTAACCGTTTATAGGCAACTACACTTTGTATAGGCGGTTACACTTTGTATCGGACTATATAAAGCCATGTTTTTTTTTTTTTTTTGTTAGTCTTATTCTATTCCTACTCTAACTCTTACTCTCAGATTTTTGCTTTGACTCCTTACAAGACATGGGAGTCGAAACCTACTCCTGAAACTAATTCATCCCCACCCCAACCCCCTGAGAAGGTGGGGATTCGAACCTCCCACCTTCTCCTTCCATGTTGGAAGGATGGCAAGTTTTTTTTTTTAAAAAAAAAAAAAGCCATGTTGAATTGTCGATAAAAACGCTTATGTATTTTCTCAGTTTCAATAATTGCATTTACTTTTTCTGTAGGTTTAGTTGCTCTCAATCGATGTTGAGCAATTTGCTTCTTGTCCGAATCGCCACGAAACTTGATATAATAAAAACCAAAAATTCAACTTTAAAGAAAGGTATTTTGTTTCTTGAGCCAATTCCCAGCGAAACACAAGCTTCAATTGCAATTCGAACACTAAATTACTAGTTGCCATTTCTTGGGGAAATTTGTTTGATGATGAAGATAGATAAGTAACAATAGAACATTGATACTTTGATACATAATGACAATAACTACCCTTAAAGTATTATTTGCTCCACTGTAGCAGTTAATGAATTCAACCGTGAATCTGCATCTTCTCCTTAGCATCTGCACTTTGTCTTTAGTTTCATATCCGACACGTCTAGATTTTGTTTAAGTATTAGTCATCGACCAAGTGTCATCGTATGTCAATAGCCATATCATGGTTGTCGATAATCATGGTCATCAACAAGCTTCTCTGCCATAGATAATTCATCAATAATATAATTGCTGAACACCGGGTTCTATATCAGCATCAGTCAATTGAGAAGATAGTCACTTTTTTTGTGTCAACATAGCTTTATATCGGCATCGTGTCGATTGAAAAGACTCGGTCATTTTTTGGTGTCATCACAAACTTACAATTGGAACTAAGGCAATTTTCAGCATAAGAATGAGGTGTGATGAATGGCAAGGCAAAGACATACCGCTTTTCTTCTTTCTCTGCCATAGATAATTCATCGATAATATAATTGCTTAACACCGAGTTCTATATTAGCATCAGACAATTGAGAAGATAGTCACTTTTTTTGTGTCAACATAGCTTTATATCGGCATCGTGTCGATTGAAAAGACTCGGTCATTTTTGGGTGTCATCACAAACTTGCAATATGGAACTAAGGCAACTTTCGGCATAAGAATGAGGCGTGATGAATGGCAAGGCAAAGACATACCGCTTTTCTTCTTTCTCATGCTTAAAGGCCTAAGAGAAGACAATCATTAATGGGTCCACACTGTTGGAAAGGTCCTCATTTCCCGCCATTAATATATGAAGTTCACAATGAAGTATTAGTGGCATCTTTGGCAAACGAAAGAAAGTTGTGATGAATAGCAAGGCACAGACGGACTTCCTTTTCTTCTTCCTCATGCTCAAAAGCCTTCGAGAAGGTTATTTACCCAGAAGGGGAAAAAATGAGAGAAAGAATGACAAAAAAATCCACGGGGTCAACCTAGTTAATATCAGACCTAAAAAAAAAAAAAAACCTAGTTAATTGAGCATCAAGAGATTTCTAGCTCATAAATTAAAAGTCACTCATTCAAATCTCATCAAACTACACACGAATTGCTCTAAGTTAGAATTATCTGTATAGGTCAAAGTTCTTAACTTATTCGGCTTGTCGGATTTACAAGTTGTTTCATAAGTTTTTAAATAGTCACACCTTTGCATCCATGCTTTGTTACGAAGAAAAGCATGCAAGAAAAAGAAAAACCCTCCGACACTGAAAGGACAAATAATAAACGGTTCTGAACTGTTGATAACAAAAAATGACCAAATCTTTCTAATCGACGTATTGCTGACTCAAATGAATATAGATCTCGCTGTCAAGTATGATTTGATTATCGACAAGTTACCAATAGCGGACATACTTGTCGATGATTGTGTTTATTGATGACCATAATACATCTGTTGTCGTATGCTAGTGATTGATCGAGGATTATCACATAGCAAATTTGACAAACTATCGAATATGGAAATATTTAAGAAAGAAGAGAAAGTGAAGATGCCGATGGAAGAAGAGACTATCGATTGAGTGTTAAGTTCAATGGCAACTGCCGAGTTATAACTGCTTGTGAATATGGTCGACGGACAATCGTGAAGCCTAATGTTACGGAGACGTATTTATAACCCTCAATTTGAATATTAACCACTTATAGGCGATTACACTTTGTATAAATAGTTACTGTTTGTATTAGACTATATACAACCATGTTAAATTGTCAATAAAAAACACTTACATATTTTCTCAATTTCAATTTATCAATTTCTAGTAGTTGCATTTACTTTTCCTTTAAATTTAGTTGTTCTTAATCCATGCTGCGCATTTGCTCCCGATCCGAATCGCCACGAAACTCAATTCAATAAAAACTAAAGATCCACCTCAATTCCCAACAAAACACAAGCTTCAACATTAGAAAAAAAAAAAAAAAAAAAAAACCCCAATTCACACGCTAATTTAATAGTTGCCATTTCTATCCGAGTAGCTAGCAGAATTTTCCTGCAATCAGTTGTTTGGTTTGCTCAAACGAATCCATACAGTTCACTTTTCACTAATTGACCCACGAAAAAAATAAAGTAGATGAGCAAGATGCTGCAGTATACACTTTTGCCTGGGTCATATATCTATCGCTAGGGACTTCAAGAGGGTTTAATGACCATGCGATTTTTGACCCGCAACTGCCTTCTGTACGGATTGCACGCAAATGGGCGTCCGCATTCTAACATTGGGCGTCACTTGGTATTGGCTTCGAGTTAGGTTACATCGACCCAGTTTCTGTCTCTGCATCATCTTTTCAAGATTCGAAGGATATACAATCGTCTCTGCTGTTTTTTTTTTTTTTTTTTTTTTTTGGCACTTTCTGATGTATGTCATGGTTTCATTTTCACTAAGGGTTCTTTTCATTATCTCTTTCCAGGGCGAAGCCAAAGGCCCCTGCTTGTTCCCAATGGACCGGCACTGTGCAAGAGTTTTCCTCACAATGCCCCTTACCCGTTCCACGCTAAGAAGTTTCAAAAGTGAATTTTGGGGCGAGCTTCGTCAGTAACTTGCAAGCCCATCCGTACTTTCTTGGCCCCTACTTGATCCGATAATTGGGGTCAGAAATTTCAATGGTTGAATGCAAGATCTCCCACAGAATGGGGCGTTGAAAATTAGACCGGATTGGCCTGATTCAATAGCATGCCCGTCGAATTTTCTGGCCGATTTTTCTTTAGGATTCAGGCAATTAAATTTGGCTTAGTTACATTTCGATTCCGAATCCAGTTGGAGTCCAAATGAAGTTTTGAGAACCAATGGTAATTGGCATTGAATCGGAACACTTTTTGTTTATTGACTTTGTTGCCAATGATATCTTCAAGAGTGATGGAAAAGGAGCGAACGAAACTATGAATGAAAAATGAAGGAAAATTTGAAGTTTCAGTGCGAATGATGAGAATAGCATTGAAAAATCTTTCTTATTTTTTGCCCGACTTTTCCAATCTCATTACTTTCCCCATGATATCTCTAATTAATCTTAAAAAAAGTCAAGATATTTTTCAAGGTAAGCTTAACCATGTGCTAGGGCACTCTTGGCATGTTGGTGGCAGGTTGGTCCGAGAAAGAGACTAGAAGATGGTGGTGGGTTAGGTTGCTCTTTTCCGCGGGTGAGGTGTCTTAACGTTGACTTCAGCCTCCTGCCCTGGTCAACATTCCCTGCCCTGTCTGCTTTTTCTTACGCGCTTCCACCTCCATGAGAAACTTCAACAACTCTCTCTCTCTCTCTCTCTCTCTTCTCTGTGCTCAAAGCCTTGAAAGCAAAGTCGCAAATGGCAGTCCCTAGTCTCCCCTCCGGGACATCATTAAAAAACCCAAATGGCCACCGAACGTCAAATAATTCGAAAGCCGTCTAAAGGCACAACCTTTGACCGTCAACGCTGCGAACGAACCGCGCAGGCAGAATCGGCAGCTTCCGGAGTTTCAAACGCATGGACCCCTCTTCGATCCTCGACCCATACCACGACGGACACGTCCTTTTCGCAAGGCTTTCTTTAAGTGTATCTGCCCCTTGTTGGTCCTCTCCCAAATCTCTCTGAAAGTCTGAACAAGCCCGGGTTTTTTATCTTCAGTTCTTCTCGGTGATGGAGGTGGCTGCTCCTTCTGGTTACGGGGAGAAGGCCATTGAATTGAGGGCTCTGGAGGCTCTAGGGAAAGGGTTCGATCTGACCAGCGACTTTCGGCTCAAGTACGTAAAAGGGTGTGGTGGGGAGAGGTTGGTGGTGCTCGATGAGGGGAGTAAAAGGGACATTTTGATTCCTGGGGGAGGGATCATCAGGGGTGTTTCCGAGGATATTCGATGCGACAAGGGGGATAGAATCAGGTTCAGATCAGATGTTCTTGAGTTCAATCAGGTAGATATTTCTGTTAAACTTTACTTGACTCGGTCGCCAGTCTGATGTTCTTGAAAGCATTTAGTGATATGATTGAACCCTGTGGATAGAGGTTGTAATTCTTGAGAACAATTTGAGCACAGCTTGGATGTAGTGAGAGAAATTTAAGCTCGACATGGTTGGCTTGATACAAAATTGAAAATTGAGACTTTTTTGCTAATTTTTTGAGCTGTGACACGAGATGAAAAGACTAGCAAGCACGATTATTATCGCACTGCACGAATTGGCAGCCCTACCTGTAAAAAATTAAGAATTTGGAGAAATGGATCGATTTCTGCGAGCTGCAGTTAAGCTAATCATATGCCGGTAGATAGATTCTTGAACCAATACATGTGTGAAGTGAACATGGATCAAACTTTGCTTTTTCGTGTTGTATCGTGTGATGCACATTAAGTTCTGTGGAAAAGGAAAATATAATTCTGTGAATAGCCAATAGCTTCTTTTGCTGAGATAAGTTAATGATGAAAAGGTTCTCTCCATGTCCATGTCGTGAGCTATAATGTCCAGTCTGTATTACACGTATTAGAGGCTTCTGAGTATGAAAGTGGTACTAGAACTAACAAACTCTCTTCTCGCTCTTACTGACGGTTAGGTTGAGGTTTCTTCTCACTGAGAATAGGCCTACAACTTGTGTTGCTAATTTCCTTGGGCCTCTCTTGTTCTATTTTGTCCTTCTGCACTGCTGTGTGACCTCTGCTTTCAGTCTTATCATAATCCATTACCCGAAATCGACTGTCTAAGCTATTATATGAAATCCCTAACTGATAGGGACCAAATCATGATACCTAGGTCTCTTCTTCCTTGGGTTTTTCTACGTTGTGTTGTTTTGTTTCACATTCCAGATATGCAACTTGAGGCAGAAAGTTCCTCTCTGCAGCCGAAGTTTGATCCATAGGTGACTTGATTATGATAGAGCGTATTAAAGTGTGACAAACAGTGTACAAGAGATTGCATATGTGCAGAAAAAAAAGCTAAGAGACTTAACTTATTTTTAGAAAAGCTGAAGTCTCAATAATGGAAATCATTAGAATAACTTGCGTTGGCGCAATATTTTGAGTATGTCCTAAGGCTATGAGTCGAAAGCACAATTGCAAGAGTGCCAACCAGTCAACAAATGACATGGAGAATCCTCTGGTGCTTTTTCTGCCACTATGCAGTGACTGGTTTAGACTGGACTTATATTGAACAAGTGCTTGGTGTCTCCTAATCACCTTGGAAGATGTTACTACTTTAGCTGGCGACATAGAAAAGCTCTACCGCATTATTTAAGGCAATTGGTGCTTCTTCATGCAGCTGTACTTGGACAGTGTTTTGGGACAACACCTCCAAATTTATGCCAATTAAGAAGATTTATAAGATAGTCCCGCAAATGTTTTGATCTGAATGGAAAACAACTCATTTTTATTTTAAAAAGGAATGAAAGAAATAGCCTGAAAGTTATGTGTTGGATATAAATGTTGAGGATGTTTTTGTTGCATCACATCAAGGAACAAGAAGAGATAACTGGGGACGCTTGGAACACTGTTGTTGTCTCTTTGTAGAGAAAAAGGATGAAGACCTTCAAAGACACAGATGATCCCGTACAATAGTTTCGAATCCCAAATAATTAGGGACTGCCATACTAGGAGATCTGCTGGTGCATAGTCCAGAATTGGTTTGGTTTCGTTTGGACTAGAGTTACTTGAACAATTTCCCCCTCTTCATCTTCACTTATAGATGTTGATGGGGGACTTGCTAACATTACTTACTGAGTTCAGTGTCATTCCTGCTCTTCAATTCCGTTAATTAATACCATTAACTTACTGCCTCTTGTTAACCTCTCTGTTTTTCTTTTCCTTTGTGGAGGTGCAGGGGGGAGAAATTGATCTCTCTGTTGATTCTCTAGTTTTGTGGTAAATACCGCTACTAAATTAAATTTTGGAAATTTGCAAATGACTATATTTTTCCTGAATTAACTCTGATTCATAGGTTTAAATTGGTGCATTTGATCATTATCTCGTGGTTTTCATGGATTTCGGGTATACAATTACAATTCCACAAGACAAATTTTCTGGAGTGTCCTTTTCCTTTAACATCTAAGTCACTGGTATATATGCAAAATAGGTCTCGCTAGCCACTATCCTATTGGATACTGTTCCTTTAATTGCACAAATGTTCATGCTCATATTTTTTAGAGGGAGGCAATGAGAAATATACAACAGCATGTTCCTGTGTATTTCCATTGTACTCACTATCTAATGCAAATGTCTGTTTTGGTGTACAATGGTATGGTGGCATCATGACTTGCAGCTGTTTTTTTCTTTTTAGCAATGTTCATTCGCTCAATAAATTTTCATATGCCTCTGTCCCAGCTGCTTAACATATCAGCACCCTTGCAAGATGTGACTTAAGTTTTTCTTATTGGTTCTGCCATGTTCTTTCATTGTAGATGTCGGAATTGCTTAACCAGAAATCTTCTCTACAAGGGAAAGTACCTTCTGGCTACCTTAATGCCATTTTCGAGATGAGTGGCGATTGGCTTCAAGATGCTGCGGACACCAAATATCTCGCTCTTGATGGCTATTTCATTTCCTTATATTATTTGCACCTGACATCGTCCCCACTGGTGTTGCAAGAAAAAGTAAAGAAGTCAGTTCCACCACGTTGGGATCCAGCCTCATTAGCCAGGTAGCTGTCACTCGCTCAAGGGACCAAAAAAAAAAAAAAAAGCTTACTAGATGTTTCCCACGAAAAATTAGCTGCTGGCAGCATTTTCTGCTTCTTTTTTGTATTTTTGTTGGTGGGCATGATTATGATTTGTATGCAGGTTCATCCACACATATGGGACACACATTATAGTTGGGATGGCTGTTGGAGGTCAAGATTTAGTGTGTGTAAGACAGAGATATACATCACCGATATCTCCTGCTGATCTTAGAAGGAATCTGCAGGATGTTGGAGATATTCTATTTTCAGATGGAAATAGTTCATCCCTGTTGCAAAGGACAGCTAGAGATGGCAAGCATAAAGTATCTATTTTTGTCCCAAAAGTAGATTTATGCTGTGTTATGTGAAGTTTTGATGGAAGCAACTGATCTTTTACAGGTGCCAGAGATTTTTAATCGCATTTTGCAGTCAAACACCTTGCAGTTAAGCAGCATTACAGAAACATCAAGCAAAGATGTAAGTGAGGATATTGCTGGCTACGTTCCTCTTCTACAAAAGTCTCCATCCAAACCTACAGTTTTTTCATACTCTTTATTGATGTTAATTAGGGCCTCACCATAATTTGTTCAAAAAGAGGTGGAGATGTGTTCTTGCATACCCATTCGAAGTGGCTTCAAACGGTGCCTACCAAGCCAGAGGCAATCCTCTTCAAGTTTGTACCTATCACTTCTCTTCTGACTGGAGTTCCGGGCAGTGGCTATCTGAGTCATGCAATCAACTTGTATTTGCGATGTGAGTGCTCTTATTTTGGGCCTACATGGGCAAGTGATGTTTTCGAATTTTAGGTTGATGGACAAATGAATATGGTGCAATCATCTGCATATATTGTATGTAACGGTGAATTAAGTTATTGTTCTGCTTCAATAGCGATGTGCATTGGTCATTTCTGAAAATTGAGTGCCTGAAGAATTACTAACTAATCTGCCTGGGATCCTGGATCTAAGAGACGATGTCGGCTATAATTTCTCTAATGGTCAGTAAAAAGACCACTGTTTGCAGACATCGTTAGCTATAAGTGATTGAAGAGGACTTAACTAGAAGCATACACCAATACCAATCTAGATTATGTACTCTAGGATAAGCCTTTCCCCAAATGAGGGCCTACTTTGTTTTTCAACATAGTTGGTTGTGACAATTAAGTTACCTTTTGATCAGATAAGCCTGGTCCTGAAGATCTACGATACTTTTTGGAGTTTCAAGTGCCAAGGCAATGGGCTCCAACATTCTGTGAACTTCCTCTCAGGCACCAGAGGAGAAAGACATCTTGTCCTTCACTGCAATTTAGCTTCATGGGTCCAAGAATATATGTCAGCTCCACCCAGGTTAGTCTTCCAAGAGATCTTATCTCATATAAGGGCTTTATTCTCAAAATACTTGTGGTATGGGCATAACTAGTTGAGTCGTAAATTACACTATGCATTGTTAGATCAATCGTGATTGATTTTTTTATTAGCTGATCAAATATCTTTATTTATTTTTAATCCCTACCTTTTCTACGAGGCCTAATGTTTTATAGATCTGGCATTTTCCTGTGCTTCTTCATTCCACTGTCAAGACTCTTTCCATTGTGTCCAGCGCATTCTCTTATTTCCTGAGAACTTATTTGGCCAGTGTTCGACAGACCCAGAGAAAGCATCTCGCCTATGCTCAGCATACGCTTCCTTAGCCAATCTTTATTCTTTCTACCTATGTTCCTTATTATTGCATCAGATATTTCTTCTCGAAAAAAATATCATAATTTCAATTTTTATATCAGTAAGATTTTCTGGCTTTTTGTAACCCAAGTTGATGAAATTTAGTGGTCTATAAAACAGATTGTTCATTATGATTTTTTTGGGGCAGGTAACTAGCAATCTGAAGCCAGTGGTCGGCCTACGCTTATACTTGGAGGGAAAGAAATGCAACCGTTTGGCCTTGCATTTGCAGCATCTCTCAAGCCCTCCTCATGTTATGACCTCTGCGCCAGCGAATATCGCCATTGACAAGCCCCCTCGGTGGCAAGGCTCTGATGAATTTGACTCCAGTGGCCAATTTATGGAACCAATAAGGTGGAAGTCATACTCAAAAGTGTGCACATCAGCTGTTATGTATGACCCCAATTGGATGGAAGGTGAATCCAGTGGTGTCTTTGTTGTGACTGGAGCCCAGCTTCTTAGCAAAGGGAGCTGGCCAAAGACCGCACTTCATCTCCGCCTACTCTTCTCCTACATACCAAACTGCACCATCCGGAAGACGGAGTGGGCCGCAGCACCGCAGAGCGCTCACAAGTCCGGGTTCCTCGCAAATATCAGCACTACGTTCACCTTCACTCAAAAGAGTTTTGCCGGTGCAGATAAAAGGGCACCGGCTCAGCTCAACTCTGGTGTGTACCCGGATGGACCACCCGTGCCAGTTAGAAATGGGAAGCTTCTCAAGTATGTGGATACGGCTGAGGTGTTGAAGGGCCCGGAAGATTCTCCAGGGCACTGGTTGGTAATAGGGGCCAAGCTAGTGACGGACGGGGGTAAGATAGGTTTAAATGTAAAGTTTGCATTGTTAGACTATCCCTAGGTTACTACCATTCTTAATGTACATATTTGATTCAGTTGAATGGCTTTGGTTGTTTTGTCTTTTGATATTTTCATAATGAACACGAGATGATTGAGCTGAATACACAGAACGAGATTGCTATACACGATTGCCTTGTATAGACATAAATAACAGAATACTGCAACTTACACCTTATCCGAAATTCATCTTGGACCTTTTCTGTAATTGCGGTTGAATTGTCTGGAGTGGTCGTGAAGTGCTTGTGCGTAAGGACTCAAGAAAGGCGGGTAATTCTTGCCATTCTGCTGGCATGCCATTTAAATCAATATAAGTTAGAATGAATAGGTAAATCATGGCCTGCGCCTAATGGTTTTAGTAAAGAAAGTGAAATTCGTAGGGGACACAATAATGTGGTCTGACCAGTCGGGAGCTGGGTTTGAAATTTCTTGACGTGCTGTGAATAATTATATCTTCTTGCTTGGTCAAAGGCAAGAAAAAGTATAATGCAACACGGTGAGAGATGGTCTGGACAGTACTAATTGCTCGTGCAAAAATTCATGCATCATTACGTGCCATATGTGTGAATTTGAACACTTGTGACTTTGTGTAGTCTCACATAATGATCGATAATCAGTCTGTACTCATGTGCCAGATCAGGCTGTGTGCTTAATCCTTTTTCCCAATTCGTGGATGCTTTGCGTGGGCATGGAATGCCTAAGAATCACTATTATTCGTGCATCGAAAATGAAACTTTATGCTTGAACCTTCCTGCCAATTTTATCCTTTTCGTTTAATCTGCAGATTGGTTTATATGAACAAATGGTGTGACAGACGGCAAACCTGTCTTCTTTCTTTCTTTCATTCACTCATTCATTTACTAATTCTTTCACCAATTCCAAGGCCATGCAGACTGGAAATTTCTCGTAAGTAGATGAATCTTGCTAGATTGAAGTTGTGGTATGGGCCCTAAATGACCAAGCATCGTCTTATAATGCGCTGCATCTTCTTGTAACAGAGGATTGATACAAGCATGTGTAGGCGAACCATTGTTAATTTTGTTTATCGAGTAACGGAATTCGGTAGAATGAGTCCTGGTAGGACATGGCAGTGCTTGTTTTCAACGTGCATCCTGTTGAAACATTTACTTTCTCTTGCGATCATGCATTTAGGCTCTTTGAATCTGTCTCCCATGTCTTTAATCAGAACGAATCATTTATCGTCAAATAATCAAAGAGTTTGGAGTTTGGACTACTGCCTTGTTGCGATCGGATGGAGAAAGCACCGTGAAAAGTTTTAAACCCAGAGCCCAGAAATTACCTTACATCAGATACTATCCATACTAGAGCTTTTGTTATCACTTTTCGAATATTTCAGCACCTTGACAGGAATCGACAAAGTTCAATCACAGGAAGAGAAAGCAATTTCAGCGGCTTTTACCAGCTGCTTCACATAACTATTCATTAGAAAGGTCTACAAGAGCTGACGAGATGGTCATTGCCAGTTCTTTCTGATTTCGAAGTAGTAGCTGAAGTCCATGTAGCACTTCCCTTCATCATCCACAAACTGCAGAAAACCACATGAATCAACAATGAATGAACACAAGGTAAACCCAAGAAGGAAGAAAGAGAGAGATCTGAATCAGTGAAATGCATTTCCCTGGAAACCAGTGTCTTGGTTATTGAACCTTATCTAAGTTACCTTAGTTCTGACAAAATAAGAGCCTCTGGCAAATAGACCACAAGGGATGGTCTCTTCCTCCAATTCATATGTGTAAGGTTCTTGCCTGGGACTGAAAGACCCAATCATTATTTTGGTGTTCTCCACTGTCATCATCATTCGGAACAAGAACGCGATTTCAGAACATCAGGAGCTAAATAGGTTTTGTGATGAAATGAGTTCTGGTTTCTACCTCTTATGCCGGTCTTCCAGACAGTGTATGCGTACTTGAGGCCGGAGACGGTGCTATTGAAGACGTTGAATGAGAATTTGGTGCGGTACCGTGATCCTTCCTTTAGCGTAAAGAGACTGCGCTTTGGGTTGTTTGAAGCACCCAGCGAAAATGGCAGGTCAACATCTGGTCTTCCCGGAGATTGGATCGAAAGAGTCAGTATCTTCACTTCTGGCACTTTATTCCCGACTTCACCAAAACAAACAGAGAATCAGGTGAAAACATTTCAATATAAATTTGAAGGATCTTCGCCCTGTTGAATTACGCGATCTCACTGTCAATGAAATGCAGTTCTTTCCACTACGTGCTGAGAAATAGTTCCACAAAAGGCAAGGTTCTAAGGAAATAGACTCTATCTTAATGTACATCGATGACATTGGATCGGATGAGAACTAAATTTACTCAAATGAACAGATTTCATGACACAAGTACAAAATATGTCCAGCTGAATATATTGGAGAAAATTAAATTACCCCCATATTCAAAGGCAGAGACATCCGCTCTTCCAAAGAGCTGTTCTTTCCATCTCCTCAGTCTTCCTTCATCCTGACAAAAGGAACATGAACAACGAAGTTAATACATGAGGCAAACAAATAGAGAAGTGAAGTCACATAAACCATGTAAAAAGTAACAACCTTGTCCTTCTCAATTTGCTCCTTAAGGGAGAACTTCAGACCAGAGTCTTGCTCTTCTTCAGACCTCAACTTCCCATCGTCACCTTCTTCCTTGGGATCACTTCCTGCACGACCAGCCTCCTGCTCGATCTTCGCATTTTCGGTTTCATCTAAACTCTTGAAACCAGCGTCCTTAGGAGTTGCCAAGGCCAAAGTTCCTGCAGCGACAGTAGACATCTCCACTTTCAAGTCTCGACTCAAACCTGAAATCAGCTACGTACTTGATTCTCGCTTTGAAGAAACAAGAATTTGTTTGAGGCCCCTACTTAAGTGAATGAGTGTGCATATATATAACGTCCTTGGAAGGAATAAATTGGAGGGTACAAAGCTGGACCGTGATGATTTGAAGCAGAGTTTTAAACAGAGGGAAAAAGGGTAGTTCTGAATAGAAGAAAGATGACTAAAGCATGAAGGAAACTAAAGTTTGCAGGCTAAAAAAGAGAGCTTTCGATCACCACTACTACTTTAATTTTTATTTTTGACAACCCTGCCAGCAGTTCATGGCATGCCATTTCTCTCTGAGCAATCATGATTTGATGTGTTCGCGCGAATAAAGTTTCGAAATGGTAATGATTGCAAGGGAAACATACAGAGCAGAGATAAAAGGAGGGCATGAAAAGGGTAGATTCCTGCTGCAGAGCTTGGTGGTAGAAAAAGAAACAGTAACAATTCTTGTCCATGCATTGTTGCATATTTGACCGACAGTCAAAAGAACAGAAACAGATGATTAGCTCACAATGCAGCTGCTGATTGATACTTGATAGAGGGCATTGATGAGAGTTATGTTAGGGATTCTTAGATTGATTTATGATATAAATTTACGGAGCAATTTAACTGACATTCGGATCTGTTTTCATTTTTAGAATTGATTGGAACTTAAGCTTGATGAGTCCGATTCGACGTAGAAACGACTTGTCCACGACTGAATCGACTCCAAGTTCCAGCCTTGGAGCTAGGGTCCCCCTCTCACTCCGTTACCTAGCCATGGCCAAGCTTTGGCTGGCGCATTAAAAGGGTTGCATGACCGTTGCTCGACACCGGCGATGGTGAGACCCTCGGCTTTTACATTATTTTCACTGTGATAATTTATTATTTTATTTTATTTATTTTTGGTAACCGAGGAACCGTTGGAACCCCCTTTCGCTTATGCTATTCGGGGTCACACGACCCGCCGGTGTCCAGTGGCACCTTTGAGCTTCGCCGCAAACTTCTATTTAAACGTAAAACCTTGGGGGAGGCTAGACCAGACCCCAACATCAAGACCCCGCTTAAGACACTTTAACAACGAGAGGGTTCGAACCCCCGATCTCTGCGGTGGAAGGGAGAATGCACACCAACTGCATTGCCCATTGTTGGGTACTGTGATCATTTATTTATTTGGCTATAATTGAACTTTTTTTTCCTTTATTTCGATAGTGGCTATGAATTGGCTTAAGCTTCTACTCTCATGGTTGATAGTTTATTTTAAAGATGAGAACACCATAAATGCCATAAGTATTGTATAATATTTATGAAGCACCAACACTCTCCGAGAATTTTTGTGTTGTGTTGGAGTGTTTGATACTCTCGAATACTCTCTGACACTCGATTAACACGTATCGAAAAATCTGACACCTGGTCAACTTTTCCAACACTCTCTAATACTCGAGTGACATGCACAAAGTCAATTTTTAAAAAAATTCAATAAATGAATGATCAAAATGTATATATGTGAAAAAATAAAAAAAATAAAAAGAATAGTAAATTGAGAAAGAAGAAAAACCTAATATTTTCTTCTTTAATCACTCCTCGTGATACACAATTCATCTCCAAGTTTTTTTTCCTTCTTTTTCGATACATCTGATATGCAAGTCCAAAATGTGAATTACTTGTTTTTTTTTCTCCAAGTTCTATGAATTATTGGAATGGATTTGAATTTGTCAAATTGAAATAATAGATGATTTTAATAAATAGTGAATTAATATTTTTAGTGTAAATTCATTCTAGGGTTTTTTATTATTTATTTATTTGTGAATTTAAATTAAATTAATTTGGTTGAAATAATCATAAGAATGAGAATTAATATAAAATATGTTCTAATATGTTGGAATTCTCTATTTTTTGAAAAACGATATATCAGCGTGTCGTGTCGTGTCATGTTATATATCGCGTGTCAGTGTTAGTTCTACTTAATATAACACTCGCTTGAGTGTAATAATTTCTCTTTCGACCACTTAAGTATCATAATTCTAAAAATATGTTTATTTAAGTCTCATAACTTTAAGTTCACTTAAGTGCCATGAATTGTTAAAAAATAGTACGCAAGTGATAAAAAAAAAAAAAGTTATGGTACTCAAGTGAATTACAACAGCACTTAAGTAATATAAACTTATAATAATTAAGTGACCAACGTAAAAAGTTATGGCATATTTCGTTCCAGTTTATTTTATATGACAATGAGAAGACTGTAACTGGTTCCTCCCATCCCACTTGTGTCTGCACGTACATAAATCTAAAGAGAGACTTGCCGCTGAAGACAGAAGAATCGAATACACTGAACAATGATTTCCTTAATCCTCAATGATTCGTGGCATGCGACGTCGCGATCAGGCGGGGCGTAGAAATTCCCAAGATCCGACCCAATACCATCATGAAGTTCAATGAAGAAAACGGCCGCCTTTTTTTCAACTGGAGTGTGAATTACGCTTGCAAATTTCGCGTTTACTTACATTTTCAGCTTTTGGGTCCTAAAGTTACATCTGTAATCTATCTTCGATTGAGTGGACGCTTTGGCAACCAAACCACATCGAGGGAGTAGATCGAGCTATATCTATCATCAATAATGCTGTGAAAAACCAAAAGCCGGCCGATATGCTTAGCTCGTTCTCTCTTCTCCCTTTCTAACCAAGGGGGGCACAGTGGTCATGATAGCTTAGTTGCTATACCCTACCCTGTGGGACGAAAAAGAGAGGAGGGGAAAAAAGAAGGAATATACAGCAAAATAAACCTTTGATCTTTCAAAATTTCCAAGGATATCGATCATATAGAGGGTAATTATATTTTGAAACTTTTTAATTATATAGAATATCTGGATATTCAGCTCTGTCAATCCTCACGAATGTTGTAAACTGGACATGCATTTTATAGGCCATCATGCACGGGCGGTGCCCGTGCCTAAGTCCATCAAAGTTGGGCCCGAGACCCTAATGCCTGGAACTAAATCCTCAATACCCAAGCCCGAGTCTGTCAAGGCTGGGGGCGACATGTACCCATGCTTGGACCCTGGCGCCCAAGCCCGAGTCCATCGAGGTTGGGCTCAAGTGCATTTGGTCGAGCTTGGGACCCCAGTGCCCATGCCTAGGACCCTAGTGCCAAGCCTGGATCCATGGAGGCTGGGCTTTGGAGGCCGGGCTTGAGACCCCAGTGCTTGTGTCTAAGTCCTTGGCTATCGTGCTTAGGTCCATCGAGGCTTGACATAAGAACCTTGGTGTCTAGGATCAGGTCCTCAACGCACACACTAGAGATTGGGTCCTCAGCGCAAGCACTTGAGTCCATCAAGGCCAAGCCCTAGACCACAACGCCCTAGATCGGACATCGACACCCAAGCCTAGGTCCGTGGAGGTTGGGTCCAAGTCCATCAAGATTGAGGGACCCCGGCACCCGTGAATAACTTCGTTTAGGCCACGCTTGGGACCTTGGTACTCGAGCGTGGGTTTGTTAAGGCCGAGATCAGGACCCTCACCCCACATCCAGGTTCGTAAGTCTCATTCTTGGATCCATCAAAACCATACCCCGAAACTTGGCGCCCATACCTTGGTCACTAGCTCTTGAGCTCAAGTCCTTAGAGGCCAAGCTTGGGATTCTAGTGCCCATGCCCAAACTTGGTTGCACGAGAATTGGGGCCAACCGTGATGGACATTGGCTTGAGGCCCGGGCATTGAGGACCCACGCCCATGCCGGGGCCCGACCTCAATGTACCCAAGTGTAGGCGTAAAAAACCTAGGCATTGACACTAGGTTCCCAAGCTCAACCTCAATGGACCTCGGCTCAAGTGCTGGGGACTTGGTCCTAGGTGCCTAGGTCCCAAGGCCGGCCTTATGGAACACAACCTTGGCCTTGATGGACCCAACCTAGGGGTCAAGACCCGATCCCCAATGCAGGTGCTGAGAACCCAAGCACATGCACTAAGGTCCTTAGCTCGGGGACCTAGGCCCCAACATTAGAATCTTGAGCTTTGCCTTGATGGATTTAGGCTTGGGTGTTAGGACTTGGGTTTGGGTGCGGGTGCCGTGGTTCACTTTCAAGGCCTAGCCTCAATGGACTTGGGTCTGAACGCTAAGGTCCTAGTCACAAGCACCGGATCATTGGGTCTAGCTTTTGTGTACTTGGGACCGGTGCCTATGCTCATGCCCAAGAGTTAGAGATCCAAGCCTAGGACCTTGGTGTCGGTGTTTGGTTATTCGATTGCCCATGTGCAATTCAATGATGCCCAAATAATGTATGTCTATTTAGAAATATCAAATTATATTTTTTTATCAAATGAACTGGAAAATATTTTCCTTATCAAATCATATTTTCTGGTTTATTTTCAAATTTGAACCAAATACTAAAAATAATTTGTTATTTTCTTGATAAGTGACTTCTTAAAAATTATTTTCTTAAAATGTCATATTTTCTGCGAAATATAAAAGATCTTAGAGTGAGACGCACTTCAATTTGAGCATGAAATATTCCGCATCCAAATATAGTGTTTTGCCATCGGGCCTAATCTTTAGGATTTGTCACTGTCTTAAATTTACTACATCTTTGGAAGCGGTTTTTCTTTTCTTTTCTTCTTTTTTTTTTTTTTTTTTGGGTGCGTGCGTGTGTAAACTGTATCTCAAAATGGTAATTCTCGTCACTTACCCTTGTCCCGCATTACTTGAAAAGTCCCTCCTGGTTTACTTTATCAATGAATTCATAGCGAAAAGCATGCTAGGATCGGGCGCGTGAAATTGGGCCTCTCCACAGAAAGTCTATCTTGCAATAATAAAATCAACTCTCCTTACCTTTGAATCTCTGTTTTTGGTACGTTAATTATTCATTTCTCTTTTGTTATTTAATCTTCTAGCCATTGCTCTGCTAGTCGGTGCTTGTGTTCCTGTATATGCCTGCTTTCTCCTCTCTATTTCACACACCAAAAGCGAAAATACGAAACACCCGCTTACACTCTTCTACCCTTCTGCTCTTTCTCTTGTAGCTGGTTTCATATTTCCCGCTGTTCTTGCTTTGCCCATATAGCGCGGCGAACATTAATGAATGGGTCTGTTGACTCCTGGAGGACTCCCGCATCTCACCTTCTACACTAATCAAAGGCCGAAAATTGTCATCGAGATAGGTGCTTGCATGCCTCGGTCATTTGTCCGTTCTCCGTTTTCTTTCGGCGATTCTCGCATACATTGTACGACATGCTTAGCTTTATTCCTCTGAACATCGCTAATTCCTAATGACATCACGTGCACCAACCAATAACCATCAAAGTGTTCGATGATGGGTCAACTTCATTAAGGCCAAAAGAATGATAAACCTTGTCCTTCTTACTATTATTACAATTGCCAACAATGTTTTGGTAAATCTGTCTTCTCGTCGATGCCCAAACCCTGATTATGACAGAAAGAAATAAAATGACAAAAATATTTCACTGATTTTCCATAGTGAATTTGTGACTAGAACTACATGAAGCACTTATATGAGAAGGGTTGCAACTACCTAGATTTCTTCTTATATATGCCTAAAATAACATATGGTAGTTATGTCTCCTTAACTGCACAGACAATAACATTTACTTGCATGCTATTTGAGTCGCACATTTTCAAGGTTGTGATCGAATCGTTTTGCCTTTCATGCTAATAAATCGCGACAGAAACATCGAGTCCCATATCGAGTAATCTTGTGATCCTTTTGAAAGAATAGCTCACTATTATCTTGAATCATTTCATCACTTCTCAAATCAGTCAAAAGTTCTCCACCTCTTTCTCCCAAAATTCCTGTTGAAATCCCTGGTTTGAGAGGAGGAAAGAAAGCCGCTTCACTAGGAGAGAATCTTGCTGGTAGCCTTTTTGTGCGTTCATGATTGCTTCACATGCTTCTCATCATTGCGAGGTCATATAAAATGATGATGAGAGTAGATTGAATATTCACAATTTCTTGATGGCCATCATTGCACGATGGTCAATCAAAGAACTTTTGTTTAATTATATCAAGAGAGAGATGAAGCATCAGCGCAAGTGCGCAGAGTAATCATGATTATGGTACGTGGTGATGGGTTGTTTAGTAGTTTAATCCAGATGGGCTCCAAAGCTAACTTGGCTCAATCCTCACCAGTCTCAAACGGCATCGCTTCACTTATCCTGCCTATGAAAGCAAGACATTAAGGTTACAAATACGAAGCGGAATAGAATTGCCGAACCACAGTTGTCCAAGAGTAAAGCCTAAAATGGAGGAAGCGAAATACCTTTTTTCCGATCGAAGTACTCATGAATAAATGCACGAACCGCTCTACTTAATATATTTTATGGTGTTTTGGCGTCTTCTATTCTATATATCACGAAACTTCACAAAAAGTCTTAAATTGATAGTGTTGAAGTAGTTTGTTTTTCATGAAAAGTAGTGATTATTGGATACAAAGAGAAGTATTTTTGTAAATGAGAAGAAATGATTGATGACGTGAATAGAAGTGATGATTGAGTATGAAAAGTGGTGATGGTTCCAATAAAATACCTATTTCCTAATAGATGTGTTTGGTTGTCTATGAATAGAATCAAATCATATACTATTCAATAACAATAACAACAACTTTTTTCTTCTTAATAACTCTCTTTTCTCTGTGACATTGTTGTATATTGTTGGAAGCCTATAGTAGAAGCATGATACCTTTACCCAGGGAGATCGTCAAAAGAAATCCCAAGTCCAACCCCATTAATATATTCAACTAGACCTACTTTCACTCAAAATTTAAGCCATGGGTTATATGCCAATTAGAATATATTAACTATTCCACACCACATCAATTCTCAATGTGAGACTTTTGTAACACAATTCACATGTGTATTGCAACAATCTCCCTCTCACTTTTGAGTGTAGTATTAAATTTTGCTTCTCCTTAATTCAAGTATCCTTCTACATCAACTTATCTCAACTTAAATCTCCAATGCCCACCTTCATCTCTGGTTTTTTTCTATGAACCAAACCACAAAGTCTACCACAACAATCTCCCCTCTCACATGTGACTTCAGTGTTAGGTTCGCTCCCCATTAATATAGGTATCCTTCTGCATCAACTTTATCTCAATTTGAATCTCCAATATGCACCTTCATCCCTAGTCTCTTTCTCTGGACCGAAACATGAAGGTCATCATAAGGACCGCGTCGCTACACCACAATGCTCACTTGCCCCACATTGCTACACCAACTGCCCACTTGCCTCGCGTTGGTCATCAAATTCCTTCCTCGAGATATTCGTCAAATCTCTGAATAGATTGAGAGTACACCAATTTTTTAGGAGAGTATTGTCAAGGAGATTGCTAAGAGGAAGCCAAAATCCAAGCTTGTCAACAAATCCAGTTGGACCCACCTTCACTCAAAAGCTAAAACCAATGAACGATTGGCCAACTAAAATATGTTTAGCTTATTTAACAATGGAATATGAATTTATAACACTTTTTGGAAGTTGGTAAGAAGCTCAATGACTATGGAATTTGCTATTGGAAATCATAGCTTTACATTACGATGGTAACGCAACAATGTCTAAGGCATACAATAAAATATACAAAAGAAAACATAGACATATTAGCTTGGATATGTGTATCTTCGATAATTAATTACTGATGAAATTATTTTGGTCATTTATGTTCAAACAAATGATAACTTTGTTGATTCATCCACTTAAGGACTCATAAGATATTTAGTTAGTAGTACTTCCTAAGGAATGAGTCGTAAACCAATTGATAATAGTCAAGCATTCTATGGGCAATAACAAGGTATTGTATCTTGACAGTGATTGAGTATTAGGGCATCAGGATTGTACTCATGGAAAGATAGGAGGATGAGTGGAAAAAAAAAATGAAGTTCAAGTTTTAGCAAGGCAGTGTTAAAGTAATAAGTTAGGTCGCTTCTAACAAAGGTTGGATAAACTCTTGTAAATGTTTATGAATGTAGGAAAACACATGGCTATAAAACTGCTAACACATAGGAAATTTTCAACGAATGTGTGTAAATTCATATGTGTGATAATTCGTTAAACAAATGGAATCATTATCCAAAATTTTATTGATAATTTGTTTTTAATGGAATTATTTACATTAATTGAAGGGTCAAATCTTAATAGATACCTTATTGTATGTATGAATTTATGTAAATTAGCATAGATAACAAACTAAATAGGGAAATGTTGAAATAATTTATTATTATGACAAGAAGTGACTGTTGGATATGAAAAAAAATTATTATTGTATATGAGAAGAAGTGATTGTTGACACGAAGAGAAATAATTACTGATGATGAAAAATGATGATGGTTCCAATAAAGTACCTATCCAAAAGATGTGTTGTTTGATTGTTTATGACTATAATTACATCACACATTGTTCAATAACAACTTTTTCTTCTTAATTACTCTTTTTTCTTCACAACACTCTCTTCTTCTTTTTTTCTCACACGACTTTGATGATACATTTAAGATGAAATTTTAAGAGGGAAATTGAGTACTTGCTAAATTTATTTCTTTGTAATTTTGTTGTACATGGTATATTTGTTTTAAGCTCAATAGCATCAAAAGTAGAAGTAAATAATATTTTAAGGACAGTAATTGTCATCAGACATCAAAGTATTAAAGAACTATAAATTATCATATATTCATCAGCGATCAAATTTTTTCAACGGATGAGTATCATGGACATGTTTGTATATGATAAACTAGGGGCTCCAATCACATTGTTTTACTTGAAATTGTTTAGTGCTTATTCCATCATGAGAGCACTTTATAGGAAGACATATGGGACTACTTGGAAGAATGAATTTGACCCGTTGAGTAATTATCACAAGGTTCAACATCACTTTTTGGATACTAGCGTGCTTAATCTTGATGTTGAGGCAAGCCGAACACATTCAGTATTTTTAGAGAGATATTTCCGACATTCTCCAACTAAATCCACGTACTAAGTGATGATACAATTTTATGATCAACAAATAATTTGGTTATTTTGATTGTTACTCATGTGAAGGACGTGACATATGAATCATAACTGTAGTACTTCATTTGATGAAATGCTCATCAACACAAAAAATGTCCGAGTGTTTTGGCCGACACTTCAATCGATGGAAGCCAAGTGACAATTGATTGACAATTGTTAGCCAAAGCAAAAGATTTACAACTATTGGAGATGGACAGTCAGTAAAGTGAAATCGGTCGACATGAAGACCAAAGTTTGGGGGGACAAAGATGTTGACAATGAAATGGTCAAGTGCTAAAGCAGGGGGTCAACGAAATATATCACCTTGATCGACTGGAATGAATGTAGGATGTTAACCGTTAGATAGTGGAGCTGATGGTCTCGAAAACTATAAACATTTGTATATAGATGTTGCTAAAATAAAACAGGAGCCACATGGACCAGGTTTTAATTCTTAGTGACTGTTTATATAAGTATCTATTGCAGATTTTTTTTTTTTGACTGAAGTATCTATTGTAGATTGTAAATACTCGAAATGCATTCTTTGTGAAGGATTGCCCAATCAAGAACACATGTTGTTCGTCTTTATTTTCAATGTATTTTACATTTCCATCACCATTTAGTGATGATTATTCCCAATATTTATATCTACAAGTTTCTTGCCATTTAGGGCCTGTTTGTTTGTGTTCCTTGTGTGTGTTTATGACTATAATTTCTGTTTTTTTTTTTTCCCCAGAACAAAAAAAAGAACATAAACGCGTTTGTTTATGTTTTTGTTTCAAATCTATTTTTTTGTTCCCGGGAACAAATTTGAAACAGAAACAAGAAAAAAAAAACTTGTTTCTTGTTCCCGGAACACTTCTAAGAAATAATTTTTCTCTCTCCTATTTTTTTTCCTCTTTCTTTTCTTCTTCTTTTCTTCTTCTTTTTTTTCTTTGGCAGGCCGGCGACCGGCCAAAAGGAAAAAAAAAAAAAAAAAAAAAGAAAAATATTAAAAAAATTAAAAGAAATAAAAAAATTACACAAGTTTACCAAACGTATTTCTGTTTTTTTTCTATTTTAGAACAAGTTTACCAAACGCGTTCTTCTAGTTCAAAATTGTTCCTCGGAATAGCCTTGGAACACTTTTTGAACAGAAACGTTATTAAATACACCCTTACATTCCTTGTCCAAAAATCAACAAAAATAACCCTCCAAACCCTCGTCGATCAGACAAGAATGTTACTTTCAAAGATTTTTTTCGCTTTCTAGATGCAACAAACTCCCTTTCATGCATAACATCCTCTAATTAGTAGTTCATGAACAAATTTGCTATAATTCGCCTAGGGTGCAACAGATTTTGCCCATTTCATACTCGTTGCACAAAAACGCACATATTCTATATGTCTAAGAAGATGAAGGTCGTCATTACAACCACAAAAGAATGTCAAAATCATACATTACACAGAACGCGTGTACTTATGGCGGACGATCCTTTGGTCAAGCACTCTTTATCACAATGAATCCTTACTCTTGCAATGGAAACGACAGCCGTGGAAGGAATTACAAGTACTGAAAAGACCAGCATTCCCAATGCACCGAAACAGGAAACTTTTATTCTGCCAGAGGATGAGGAGCAACATGGCAGTTCTTCGTTCTCTCAGGGAGGATCAACCCAAAAACTATACCGTGATTACACCACTTGTCTTGCTATAGTTTACATTGCACATGATATATTGACTTCAAGCGACATCGCCTGGCTTCTAATACTCAAGCAAAGCACCTAGAGAACTAAATGACTTTCATCATCCCGTATGCATACAGCAGTTTTCTATTATACGTATGCAGCTGCTTTTCCACCTCGACAAACAAGCAGCGAATCTATACATCCTCTAGTTACATTAACTTAGATGAGAGAGAGAGTCATTCAGCAAGGCTGTGGGCGTGTTTGGACTATAAAAATGTCATTCCCCACAACACATCCCTCTACATCCTGCGGACTGCCAAACTTCCGCTCAAGGAATAAACCGAGCGTGCCAAGCCGCTGACCAAGTTGTCTCCGGAAGATGGGGTCAGTCGTCAATGGTTTCTCACTATAATCCACTGTTAATTTAATCACCTCCCCATCAGCAGGACCTGATCCGAGGACCAATAGCTCCTGGCTAAAGTTGGCAAACGCTAATGTCTTAATGACCCCATCGAACTTACCACATGACAGACGCCACGGTGTGCCCCGGGTGCCCGAGGCCAGGGTTTCACCAAGTCCTGGAGCTATCTCGGCCTCCACAGAATTGCTATCACGGTCCGTCGGGCTAAGTGTGTGGAGGACAAATGACAAATCCGGTGAAAGCATCTCTTGCACTAAAATCGCCATTGTAGCTTCTTTTTGAGGAACTTTAGCAGCTTGCCGGCTCAGAACCGCTCTCCTTGTGTACAAAGAAGCCCACACTTTGGAGATGGCATTACCAAAGACAGCTGGATTAGAAGGGCTCACGTTGGGAATTGAATCATATAGCCCAGCTGCAGACATTCCGGCTAAATCCTCAACATTGGCACTTGAACGGACGATTAAACGAGAGCTCCCTGGAAATATTTTCCTGATGCTCTCAATGATGTCTTTTGGGGGCTGCACGGTACTTATCAGTTCCTGAAGCCGTTGGCATACCCTGTCGAGTTCCCCATCCTCCAGTCTAGCCCTTTCCAATTCTTCCAGAAGAGAATTGAATGTGTCCATGGAGTCACTCCGTTCTAAAGCCAATTCCATAGAGCCAAAAGGTATCACTGCCCCGGATGGGACTTTGAAAGATGCCGGTACTCCTTCGTCACTGTAAACTGCCATGAGGAACAGCATGATGTTTAGCAAGATATAATAAATAAATAAATAAATACTGCGAGATAATATATTTCAAGAGATTTCATGCAAACTCTGTAAACTCATCCATAATGTTCAGAGATTTAAGGCATGCAAATACATCAATTTCTGAGAAAGAGGCTATTTCCATGAGATGGAACTTGAAGCCGCAGGGCCGTCCCATCAGCACAAGGAAGTTCAGATGTGCAGATTAGTGACTCATGCTCCTTGCAAATCCGCAAAGTTACTTTGCTCATCCAGCCGCACTTCTCTCTTTTTCTTTTGAAATATATTAAGAGGCAAGAAATGGTTCACACTAAAGAAACAAGAGAATGTTGTTGGATCAGCTCAAAGAACTAAGAAAAAGATAGTCAGAAGGTTATAGTTCTCATGCAAGGTAAATTATTCAGAGACCAAGATGAATCTATGCCATGCCTACTTAATCAACATCCAGAACTAGAACTTCAACTCTTAGTATCCAAGAATGGCAGATTCCACGGTGATTACGTCGCTTGGCACCTGAGCAAGAACGAACTAGAATGAACCATCTGCATGACAATAATCCATGTCCCAGGGTAGTAGAGCTTTCATGATTAGTGAGATATTATGCAGTGCAATGCAATGCAGAAGAAATGTCACTGACCCTTGTGGGAAGCTTCCGCAAGAGAAGCTAACAGACCACAAGCAGCAGCCTTTGCACCTGATGTCTCCACCTCTGCATCGACAAGTGGTACAACTCCATGGGAAGCATCCTGATTGCAAAATTCTTTTAATGAGTTTGACATAAGCACTTCCCAATCAAACTTTACTTTCTAGAGATAAAAAAAAGATATATTAATCCAGTTATATTTTCACAAGAAAGGAGGAGAATATAAATGCATTCACCAAATAAGGATCAAAGAAAGTTCTAACATCTCTCAAAGAGAGGGGGAATGAATAATTTTGTTTTCCCATTTAAGGATATTCAGAAGAAACAAGATAAGTGGTTCCCAAATTTCTGGATAGAGGAAATAAGAATAAACCTTTTTGGTGTGAGCAGCTGTGGCAATAGGTGAAGAATGAGGTTCAGATACTCCAGCTTCAAACGAAATACTTTGTGGTTTCCCATTCTCGCTGGTCTCCGATGTTGATTGCAATATAACACCTGCTGAAGATGCCTCCAACCTGAAATTGCCCAAAAGCATATTCCAAGGGTAGGAAATGAAGAAAAGGTAAGAGAAATCCTAGAATGAAACAATGAGATGATGTGCATCATTTAAAGCAGTGGATCGTCAATCATCTCTACATTTATCTAAAAACAGACCTCACAAACTTTCCAGCGAGTTTCTGCAAATCAGAAATTGTATCATCAGCTTCACACGTCACAAAGACAATCTTTTCCTGCACATGGTAAGTTATTTTATCAGTATCTTCAAATTTGATTAAACCTTATGCACAGTCAACTGTTAGAATAAAAACTTAACCTGCCGTGCCCTGACACCAAGATGAGATAAGTGAGGCAGCTCCTGCAGAAGTATAACGCCTCCTATGTTACTTCCTGAAGCTGTCACCTGGAATTTAATCTATCATGTTAAGCCTTCATCTTACATATTTCAGGTACCTCCTAGATTAAATAACAAGTGCTGTGCAGCACGAGTAGCTTAATAGAAGGTTAAAAAAATACCTCTTCATCTCCATCAGCTCTCTTGACGATAAGAATGACCGGTCCACTTACAGATGATGGTAGTGACCCAGGGTTGATTCTATCAACCTAGACAAGAAACCCATGAATAGGCATATAACAATTTGTAACCAAAAAATTCGGAATTACTCTCCCACCATTGACATACCTGAACTAATGTTCCAACAGCAGCTCCAGAAACAAGAACATCCCAACCTTGAGAACCAATTACACTCCTAATAGCTTTCAAGAGCAGAGTACAAATTTTTGAAACCTGAAAAATCACACTAAGAAAGATTTCCCAAAGGTCAAGAAGCTGCCATAACTTTAAACGAGAGATGAGATGCATGTGAACTCGGAATATGGGCAGCAGAAAGCACAAATGCACTAAGCAAATTCAAGGGAAAAAAAGAACAGGATTATTAACTCCAATGATAAAACAAAGTTAAGTAGTATACCCAGCGCGGATCTCAGCTTCTGTGTATGTCGTCACACTATTCTTGGGAATTCCAAAAGCTCTTCCAAGCATCTTCAAAGCAGAAGGGTAGTTTCAAGTCTATGAGTTTAATAAAATTAACAAATATCCACACACATACACACGCACACGGTACTCATGCACACACAATTTTCCATTGGGAATGTTTCTTTATACCTCAACTTTAGCAGGAAATATCTCAAGAAGTGCTTCAGAATATTCCTCTGTTAACCTCCTCGACCTATCAAGAGTCGCTTTTAGCCTCAATGCCCATATCATTTTGCCATCTTCACTGCCTTATGAAGACAAAATGAACACAGAATATTAACTACAAGTTGGCACGTATATACTAAGCTCTGAACCTGCAAAGTCAGATATGAAATGACTACCTTCCTTTTCAGAAAAGCCTCTTTTCTTCCAAGCAAGAAGTTCATTCTGCAAAGCAGTACATTCTTCCACTTGCCAACTTGATAGCCCCAGTTGGCGAATGCCAACAATGAGTGCATCAAGGAGATTATCCCAAAAACTCATGTTCTGTGCCACGTTCTCAGCCAACCAAGAAGTCCCTCCGCTAGCTTCAACGGCATTAAGGAATCTATGCAGATATGCATCATAAAAATTAATACAGTTCCAAGTATGTGGTAGAACAGGAACAAGGAAACAAAATTAAGTTGGGAACTAATCCATCGAATATTTCAACATACTATGGCATGAAAGAATTGTTCACTTGCACATCGTAATATTTAATGCTATCAAAGTATGAATACTAAACCATAACTTCATCTAATATAGCTTGAGCTTTTGAAATAGTTAATAGTGGTCCTGAATTTTACATGGTACCAAAGCATGAGCTTCCGAGTTCAAATTTTTCTAGGCGTATAATTTGCCTCTCCATTGATATATTTCCATGCTCAAGTCTTAACTCTTAAACCAAAGTTCAACCTATGTGTAGTGCCAAACTACTTAAAAATGAAACCAATATTTCATCTAATAGTTTTTTCCTTTTTTATTAATCCAGGGGCACAGATGTGGAGACCCGGCTTACTAGAGACCCATGGAACACCTTGCAAGCCCAATGAATCGATTAAGTCCATATTTTTTTGGTTTGTGCAAGTGGCTCTAACCCGGAGCAATTTGCTCGAAGTCGGTAGGCTTAATCTTTTAGAACAGTTGGTTGTGGTACACAAAATTTTACACATTATTCTGAAAACAGCATTACTTAGGAGTCTGAAAAGACTAATTTAAGAAGGCATCATGATTCTGACCATAGTTTCACCAAACACTGGCGTTGTATTTTTTTAAAACTTATCAATGCTTTAATCTATGATGCCACTGACAAAGATGGATTGCGTTAAATACTAACATCTGATTATTTCAAGGACTGGGAATCAAATCCAGTAGAGAGTAGCTTATGGTCCAACATGGGAAATTTAAAGTCTTCCCAAAAGAATTATCTCTCATATGAAATATTTTAGTGGATCCCTAATGTCCCTAGTAGATACATACCTATAAGACAGCCACATGCTGTATAATCAGAAGATACAGGACTTTCTTTTGCCATTAATACAAGCATTTATTTCAGAGTTTTTTTTTTTTGTTCCCATACGGTTCACATGTGGAAACTTTTAACTTTCTGATCAAAGTCAAATTAACAGAAATGTTTCTATATTACAACATCCAGAGAAATCAACTAGAGTAGGGAAGACTTCAATATTTAACAACAGAACATTGGCAGAAAAGACATTTCGAGCAAAATGGTTCCAAAACCACAAATAGATGCTTAACTCTATCGTGAATTATTTAAGCCGGATGTGGACAACAGATAAAGTACCACAAAATTGCAGTTTCCAAGGAATCAGATCAAGTAAGCTTGATAAGCTTAAGCTAGATATTTGACAAGTCTTTTGATATCAGCACAACACAAGCACAAAGTAGAAAAAAAAAGGCTCTTTTCAACAAACAGTTCAATTGAAATGACTCTCTGCTACATGCTTTTTGAATCCCTAAGATTTATATAAAAAAAAACTGGGGAGCTATGTACTGAAATTATTTATACAGTCATGATAGAGAGAGCTGAGGACTATTTGTCTCAAAATGATCTACTACTAGCACTAGAAAGAGGAAATGACACCTCAAATGGCTCTCACTTAAGTGCCATAATTATTTTTTTGATCAATTGAGTGCCATAACTTTCGTACGGCACTCACCCGAGTGCCATAATTTTTTTTTTTTTCAATCACTTGAGTGTCATAACTTTTTGAAAATGTTCACCACAGGTGTCATACCACCTCAGATTTTCGATACTTGGGTGAACATTTTTTAAAAATTATGACACTCAAGTGATCGATTGAAAGTTATGTCACTAAAATGAATATTTTTTAGAAGTTATAGCACTTACGCGATCAGAAAAAAAGTTATGTCACTCAAGTGAACTCCGTGGTGTCCTCCCTACTAGAAACAATGAAATAGTTAACAAAAAAATCTTAAATACTTGGCATAAATATAAAGAGAAATTGTCTAAGCAGAAACTTTTTTCTATGACAGAAATTCCTAAGTCATCCCAAGGCAACAAGTGAAGTCACAAATCCACAAAGAAGATCTGACTTTTTCAAACATTCAGTTACTGTACGAATACAAAGAAGCAAAAAAAGCGTTGTGGAAATGAGCATGGAGACCATTGTATATTGTGTCTATGCAGAAACATTTTCTCATGTGCCTTAATAAGAGCTTCTTTCACATTTCCTAATGAAAAATCTCCATAATACATTGAAGTGGTTATCTCTATTTTCTCTCAAGCTTCATTCACGATTAAGGCGCAATAAACTTCTGATATGAATATTAAAGATGATAATCATTCTGAAAGAAGCATTCTGACGACATGCTGATCCAGAGAACAGTCTTTTCTACTTTTGATTTGTCAAGTTCAATAACGAAATGGGATCAATGCTGCATGAGGGGTTTGCCAAAAACTCACGCCATCAGTAAGCTATGAACAGAACACACCTGCTTAAAAGCACAAAAGAATAGTCCTCAAGGCCAATCTCACAAAGCCGCCACTGTACCAAAAAGGAAAATGAGAGGATATTAGACGTTGATCCATCAAAACTTCAGATTATGATGTTTCTGGATAGGTTGCTCAGAAAAGAGTAGAAATGATTTCACCTTTTGACGCGTTGCAATTGCAGCATCAGGGGCATCATTTCGAAGACCACTTTCAAGACCTTTCGCAATCAATTCCCTTGTTACGGTCAAAGATTGCATGGTTTGCATCAACAGATCAAAGGATTCACTGGAAGTATCCAATCTCTAAATGAACAAAACAGAAACAACCACATAAACAGTGAGAAATACTGTATAATTAGACATACAGTAGAAATAAATTGAAATAAGATCTGCATCAGTGAGGTCTTCTTTGGAGGGAAGGAAAGGACAATTCAATCTCAAAATTGCTTGTCTTCTATGAAGTGGAAAGAACTTTATATTTGCTCGCAAAAAGGTACATGCATCCAAATACTGCTGCCTTATCCTCGATTAATTTGTAATCGAATAATAAGTCACCGAATCTGGTAAGTCAACTGTTATGGACACAAGGAAGGAACTACATAATGGCAAGATTCTTGTGGTCATGCCCTTGTTCAATACAACAGGGGCACTGCCAGCCATTCTTGAGGTGTGTTCGTCCATGACCCAAACAAGACTGCGCTCAGCCAACTTTAAGGGGACAAATATAACAACAATACAGGACTTAACATTCCCTGTGTGCCATCAGCATATGATATAGAGAACAAGCCATCATTAACTGGCAGTAACAGCCACTGAGTGGCACCATTATTTTGAATGCTGTACAGCACAATTATCAGAAGACCTACAATCAAATGTCATATTACATGCAAAGTGGAGATCCTAGTGCACATGTTTGATCGTCCACCATAGTGACTGAACAATCCAACGGCATAACAGAAGTGGCAGGCAGATAGTCAAGTGATGAAGTTTATAGTGCAAGGCAAGGAATCTATCTCAACAGTAAGTAACAAAAAGTTATCTGCATGAGCTCCATAACAAACATAACACCAACAATCAAATGTCATATTACATGCAAAGTGGAGATTCTAGTGCACATGTTTGTTTGTCCCACCACAGTGACTGAACAATCCAACGGCATAACAGAAGTGGCAGGCAGATAGTCAAGTGATGAAGTTTATAGTGCAAGACAAGGAATCTATCTCAACAGTAAGTAACAAAAAGTTATCTGCATGAGCTCCATAACAAACATAACAAGCCAATTTTAAATTAAAAAAAGTTACAAAAAAATTTCACAAATGAAATTCTCACATAAAAGCATATTTCTATTACCTCTTTACATTCAAGAAAGAGCTTAAGAGTTGACAATGCCCGTTCATCCAACGATTCTCTGATAGACTCAAGTTGTTCCCCAAGGCTGCAATGGAAAAGGTATAGTCCATAAATAATTGATAATCAATAATCACTTGCAGTTGATCAACTATTGCTGTCAAAATGCAAATATAATGAGGCACTAATGGTCCCTTTAGTTGGCCTTTTCGTTTCCTTTGTTTATCTATGGAGTTATTTTAGTTATCTGTATAAAAGTGTTTTTTTTTTTTTTTTTCTTTTTTTTTGGTATGCAGCCTTGAGGGGTTTGACTGGGAAGATTTTCATCAATTCCCAGTCTAGCCATATTAATAGCCCAACATTGTCCATTAGAGTCGCCACTAAGATGGTTATTCTAAAAGACTTCAATTTCATCAAAGCTATGAAATCTTATATGACAGACCTTCCAGCATTAAAAAAATCCTTCAGCTCATGATGAAAAATTTTGAATTGCTCCACAAATGCTTCGCTATATTGTCCTGGGTTCTTGGTGATTCTGGCAAGCATTGCTTCAGTAGCAATTAAGTCCTCAGGACCAGCATTCCGATGAAGCTTGTTTTGTATTGTATGCTTTATTTCTTGCTGCATTTCAGGAAAAAAAAAACAAAGAAACAAGTTAAAGTGAAGTTCACAGACTACCTTAAACCTGTAACTGAAGAGGTTCACACACCAAGTCCCTCATGAAGCACAACCTTGAGGTCATGGGGAATGTCATTTCGATGTGCTATATCTCTTATTCGAGTCAGAGGAACAGATGCGGTAAATTCAGCCTTGAAAGATGGCAGACATGGATGAATTTTGCGAACCACCAGCACTTCCTGAATAGGATGTCAAACACAAACAGTGACTATCGTAGGAGAAGACTACATAACAATTACACAACGAATATGCAGATATACAAATGTATTTACATGCTTAACAGTGGCCCAAAAAAATAAGGCACTATACTCCTATCTCAAGTGCTTCACAGTTGCACTTAACGGAGAATAGGGGCTTTTAACCTTTTTCTCAGAAGTTACACGAATTCCCAATAGATGATATCTGAGGAAAGCAGTAAGTTACAACACCACCCCCACCCCACCCACCACCCCCCTCCAAAAAAAAAAAGAAAAAGAAATCTTTTCCATAATAATTAATAAAATAGTTCATAGTGATAGCAGTATGTACCCGGCAATTCTATGCCAATGAGATGCTATCAATTGTATGAAAACTAGCTCCTCAATCCATCAGTACGGTACATTCATTGCAAAGTGTTGTACCAAAAAGATGCCCTTTACTGGAAGCAGGACATTTAACTTACAGTAAAAAATGCTCTCACCTTTATAATGTTTGATGCAAAAACAAGCAAATGTATGATATTTTCCACATTAAAACTAAGAAGAACTGACAAAATCTACATCACAGAACATTTGCGAGGAACTGGCCAATGGATGAAGCATCCTTAAGCTTTCAAAGTGGCGTAGTACAGGTAATAGGACAAAGTGATTTCTCCAGTGATAGTATGAAACATATCAGCAAAATTAAGCAGGCTTTTCTATTAAAAAAAGTCAATTCTTTTATAAGAAGGAGAAGGAGGGAAAAAGAACAACTAGGACTGAATGCACATGAGACGTGGTACAACAGAAAGACAAAAGCATGACACATATAAAAGTTATCCCACTAAGCAGGGTAAACAGGACATTCACACAGAAACACACACACGTCACCTTAGGGGAAGCATCTTTCCTGCAAGCAATCCTCTCCAATTCCCGGAATATGAGTCTAGATATCTCTGCATGCCTATTTGGCCGATGATGACCTCCATCTTCAAAGCAGGGAATTTGTCCTATGTTTATCCACTGCATAAGAAGAAGATCTAAGAAGACCACAAAGAATCAACTCGAAAGTGCGGTTTGGAACTTAGTCAGGTAACTATACCTTCAAATAGATGGCAGAGTTTACAAGAGCCTCCAATCGGTTTTCACCTTGAAGGTTTTCAACTATAAGCTCACGAACAACTTCAAGCTTCATTAACACAAGTTAAGAGAATGACGATGTCAATTGAATGATATAAGCTGCGACCTTACATTCATTCATTTCTTCATATCTCAGAGTTTTTAGGAAGTCAATTCAGCCAGGAACAAGCTAACCAGAATCATCCACCAAAAAAGGTCACTTTCTAATCTAACAATCATCTCAGATAACCTTGGAGAAAAAAAAAATGCAAAACCAAGTGTCAACCTTCAGAATCAAACCAAAGACATTGGATGTTTATCTGCTAATGTAAGACATGCTACATATAGCAAATTTGCATAATAGATTTGAAGGCAATCCATTGTCTGGGGAAAGAAAGAGAGGAATGTTAATGGATATAAATTGATTGAGATTCATATTCATGATAGTCTCTGCATATGTCATTACCTTACGCCACCAGTTCCTTGCATTTCGATCACCTTCAACCAGCTTTAAGGCCACTCCTTCAAGACCCGAAGTATCCCATCGCATTTCTGTCTCTCTATTCCTGTGCTCATTGGAACGCATAAAACTCACAGCCTTCCCTTGCCATTGCTCCACAAAGGGGCTTGTCTCTGCCTCAGCAAGAGCAGCTGTATCATTAACTGCAGCACCATTATCTCCATCGTTGTTGAACAGCTCCTCACCAGTCTCTTCAGAATCCATAGGCATCAATTCCACAGCCTCCTCAGTCGCATTCCACTTGCAAACCATTCCATACTTCCCTCCTTTGGGCAGCTTGAGGATTCGATTATCCCCAGATTCCCATGCCACACTCTTGTCTTTCCTATCAATGACAAATTTATATTCGACCGATTCACCTCCTTTCAGTTCTAACTCACATACCCATCCGCTCTTGGTCCAGTCCATTGTCACCTTTTTCTTCCACGATCCCAATTCTCTTGCGGATCCTAAGATTGCCACGCTCTCCCCAAATTCAACTTGGTGATCCAGCCGTACACTGAGGTGCACCTTCTCCTGTCCCGGCTTTGATTTGATCTTCTTCCCTTTCTTCTCCCCTTCTCTGCAATAAACACACAATGTTATAGCTTCTACCAGGAGCCTCCTACCGTGTCGAAACAACTTAAATAGCAATTTTCACACAAACCGCCCCATCGTTCTTTGTCATTTGACACCACATTCGAAGAGAAACCTCAACTCAAGACGGTATCAGATAATTAATGCCGCTAGCCTCTATTGCAAGAAGAACTCAAAATAAAAACAGAAAAAACTCTTTTTTTTCCCCACCGATTCTCGTTCAAGAAATAGACCCCACATAAACTCCATCCACACTAGAGACTCAGACAAACCTTGGATCAAGAATTGCATATAACAACTCAATATTTAACTCCGAACCCAGTACTTGATCAGACGACATAAGTATACTATAACAAATCCACCGAGAAAGAGAGAGAGAGAGAGAGAGAGAGAGAGAGAGAGAGAGAGACCTGGTATCAGTGGTGGAAACGCCGCGAACAACCGTGGAGGGGCGACTCCGAGCGGCGTGAGCTCCATGCCTCCACCTGAGAGAATCTCGAAGGGGAAAGAAAGCAATGCTGCTCTTCAAGAACGAACTGGTTGCAGAGTTCCCAGACATGGGATGCAAAGATTTAGCCAGCCTTCCACTACCATCTTGGACGAAACTCGCGGAGGAATGCCATCCACGCAAAGAACCCATCACCCACTCTCAAAAAGATGGCAACTTGAACTGAACAACAGCAAAAAGACGGCAACTTGAACTGACGAGCAGGATGCCCAAGTCAACCAGACTCAAATCAGAAATCAAGAAAGCGTCGTGGGTTGACAAGGGAGACGCTCCCCGAGATGATCATTATCTCGAATCTCGATGGGTACCCACGTGGACAAAGATGTAGGTGTCCCAAGCAGCGAGCTTCAGCTACGGCAACGTTAATGGGCCCTCTGTCACGATCAATTATTAATAAAATATCAGATCGCTACTTCTTCTTTCTTCTTGGATTCTATCGCAGAGTGGCTTATGTGGCTTTCGTTCAGCGGTGCACCAGCGGTTCGCTTTTTCTCACCTCTACCGCCATCGAGATACCTTCCCCTTCATGGGATCCACATGCGATATTTTCCCGTTCTTTTCTTCTCCTCTTCTCTTCTCTTCTCTTCTATTTTTTTGGCATAAAAATGGAGAAAACCATATTTGTTTTCTTTAGTTAAAAAAGAGATGCCGAGGTCGGCCGGTGATATCGACCGGCGAAAAGAATGGTGAAGTCGCAATCCAGTTGCTTGGACCATCTCGATTCCAATTTCTCTTATTCTGTATCCCAAATTTGTAGCGAGCTTCTTTTGAGAGTTTACCCTCAACTAGGATTTGAAGATGAACTCAAAACTCAAGGTACATTTAATTCAGCTTTTTAAAAATCTTCTCGAAAAATCTTAAGATGTTTGAAAACTATTCTCAAAGAGTTTTGGAGCGAAAGCTAACATTTGGATAGATAAAAGCCTAAGACAGATACGAAATACTCAAAACCCTTCATTAATAAAATTTGGTTAATTTTCTTTTTTGTCTCGAAAACTTATTGGAAGTCCAATTTTGCCCTTTTTAAAGAACACTCTCCTTGACTCTTACTCCTAATCCTTTCTCTCTCCCATGACGACTGCTCCATTCCTTCACTCCACCCCCTTTCTCTCTCTCCTTCACTCGCTCGACTTAGTCTTTCCTCTGGGCTCTCACTCACTCTCCTACAGGTAATTAGGATTTGCTTCTTGGCCCTAATTTGGTCCCGATATCAAAAGGCCCACCATTGTTTTCTTATGATTTTGCTAATTAGATTTTTCTCGCAAGTTAAGTTGACCTATTCATAATAATTTGATATCACGAGAGGAATTGCCGATTCACATAAAATGACAGTCAAGTAATAAAAAAAAAATTATATTTAAGTAAGCGCTATACAAAAATTATGGTATTTGTCATCATTTTTTTTTTTTCAATTCTTTTTCAATGCTTGCTGGATTGCTCAATAAGATTTCATGATGCAAATTGTTAGCTCTATTTTGTGGACAATCAACGCGTGCAATCCTGATGTGCTATTCTTTTAAGATTCATCGATATGCAGCTTCTATCGAGTAAGACACATAATTCTTCCTCTGGCTATTGCACCAAAGGATATGTGATTTTCCCCCTTAAGGTGTTGCCATCTTTAAGACATGATTGACATGCACGGTCCTTCTGTTTTTATCTTTTTTAGCATTCAATATCATACCTAAAAATGTGAAGTTTTATTCTTAAACTTCCAAAATTTGTTAATATTACGAAATATCCTAAACTATTACACCAATGATAAATTTATTCAAAACTGATTTTTTAATCACAAAAAACCATAAATTAGTATATTTATGATAAGTTTACCTAAAATGACAAAAAAAAAACCTACACTAATACATTTGTGATCTATTTATCCAAAACTAATTTTTTTGACCGCCAAAAATTCCAAATTGGTATATTTGTAACAAATATGCCCTCGATTAAATTGGATTAATATCACAAAAAATTACAAAACTAGTATAACTGTAATAAACAGAGTGTAAAATCCCGAACTGGTACACTAGTCAATTGTTACATGTCATCTAACTTAGTATATGGATAGTAAAATTTAACTAAAACTAACAAAAGGTAAATTTATAACAAGCATACCAATTTAGGGTAAAATTATCAAAGATATACTAGTTTGAGATTTTCGGTAGTCAAAAAATTAATTTGCGGTAAATATATCACATGTGTACTGGTTTGATTTTTTTTTTTTTTTTTGTGGCATTAACCCTTCAAAAAAATTCATAATCCTTCTGCTAAAAAATCTGACACCGTGAATTACATTACCATCATTTTACGTTAATTTGATGCTAAATTTGCCTTGATAGCGCTGTCCGAGATATGGGCGTAAAAAGAAAGCAAAAAAGATTTGTTGACTTAGGAAAATGGATTGGCAACACATAATCATTATTTTGAGGTACTGGAAATCTTAAAACTTATAACTAAAATGCAATTGATTTCTAAATTTTTGAAAAAGTACAATTAGGATTTAAAACTTGTCAAATTAATTTAATCAAATCATTAATTTAACTCCATTAAATTAGGTTACCCAAAATGATGACGTGTCTTATTTTATTATTTTCTTAAGATAGGTGACAATGATGTAGTGCTCATAAACACGGCGTAAGAAAAAATTCAATTTTTTTTTGGAAAACTAAATTAGATTAAAAATAAAAAAGTTAAAAAACCCAAACTCAAATCGACAGCTTTGGCCAAGCCTTTGTTGTTGGCCACCGCCATAGCCACCGAGAAGGGCTGGCAAAGGTTGTTTGGGCCTTTCCAAGGCTTAGGGACCCTTGCCCGAGGCTAGCAAGGACCTAGTGGCCTAGTTCGGGGGAAGGCATGACCGTCACCCTTGATTTGAGCAAGGGTTGTTGGCGATAGTGTGGAGCTAGCGAGGGCTTGGCCATAGCTGTTGAGTTCAATTTGTATTTCCTTTTTAGTATTTTAATTTTTTTCATTCTAATTTAGTTTGTGCCCCTTTTTTTTTTTTTTTTTTAGTATTTTTCTGATGTGACACTTAATAGGCTCCATGAGATCTCCACATGTCATAAGCAAATAATAAAATAAGACATGTAAGCATTTCTCGTGATTATAGTTGAACGTAATTAACAAAAGGACTTCATTAAATCATTTAACAAATTTTAAAATTTGATTATAATTTTTGAAATTTTTAAAATTGATCTAAACTTTAATTATAAATTTTAAGATTTTTAGTGAACTTTTCCATTATTTTGGCTCAATAAGTGGTTGACGTGACGGTTAAATAGCAGAAAATTGCATGTTCTTTGGCGACATGCTTAACTAAGGAACCATATTAAGCAAACTTTTAAAAGTTCATTAAGTTCAACACACACAAAAATAGAGGGACAATAAACATTAAAGAAAAATTCAAGGTCCACTCATGTTACTCGTCTTCATCTTAAAAGAATTAAAAGGAAAGTCATTAATAGGTGTCAAAAAATTGTCTAGCGGTTTTGGATTTTCGATATAGGAATTAGCTATTTATCTATAGCTTGGGGTAGTTTTCATTAGTAGTCACTGAAATTCAGTATTTTTTTAAATTGAATCACTAAATTTTATTCTCTTTCACCGAACTAACTAAACTTTTTCCTTCTTTTCAATTGATGCACTCCAATCAGAATCCAATCAATTTTCCATTGAATTACTCTCGTGATAAACAGGTGATGATGACATGACCTTTGGAAAATTGGTAAAATTTTTGTTGAAGTACGTTGACGGGGAAAAAGGTAAGTTCAATGCACTGGGTAAATCTGGTGACTCGATTTATGAAAATAACTAAAGTTTAGTGACCCTAAAAGAAACTTATCCATCTTCTTGATAATATCCTAATTTATGAAGAAGAACGTTGTTTGTGAAAGCAGATTCTTGCGATTGATCGTGATATTACGTAAACATGTGACGCGATTTTATCATTGCATGATATACTGCATAACGTGATAGATGCCTGTGCATGAAGATATCAGCAACCAATGATTTCACGCGCAAGAGAAGTCAATTGGGTGTTTTTTTTCTCTTCCTTTCGTGGGTTTTAGCAGTCTTTTCGTTGACGATTAGGACTCGATTCTCAGTGCCATGACCTTTGCTGGTGAGAGACGTTAGCAACTCCTTTTACTGGCGCAAGCAATCCTTGGGGTGTATCTGCCTGTTTGTGGAGACCGAGAGAGAGAGAGAGAGATGCTTATCGTCCCAATTTGAAAAGAAAAATCGAGTTTCGATGAGATCTTCATGCAAGAAAGGAAGGGATCTTAGAGAAGAGGACGAATAAGGAAACAATTTGATAGACGAAGTGCTAATCTTCGCTGTAATTGTGGACTATTGTGACGGAGATCTCAAAAAGCCCACTCAGCCAGTCTAATTTGGACTTTGGAAAATGTAACCAGGAAGGAAACTACACATGGAACAGGATCTGGCGAGGGTTCCAGGCGAGGGCATCCCGGTTATCGCCGGCCTTCGCCTATGGCCGGAGGTCATTGGCAATCACCGAGGCCCTAGTGACCAACGGTAGGAAACAGAAAAAAAATAAAATAAAAAATAAAAAATTTAGAAATTTTTTAAAAACTGCAAAAATTGTCCATGGCAATGCCGGCCTGTCATATAGGACGATTGGCATTCACATGAGCAATTGTCGGACAAAATGGATCGGAATAACTATGTTAATAAATTATCAAAAGTTTTAGGATTAAATCAGTCACATTGAAAAGTTTAAAACTAAATTGACATTCGTAACCTTTTTTATTTTATTTTTCAATTTTTCTTATTACATCTCCTTGAGAATCAAATAAGCATCTAGGCCATAATGGCATGAGAGTATAATACAAGGCAACGACAAAAAGGTCTTATGAAAGCTTATTATACCAAATAGCGTTGCTTCCGAAATTGGAAAAGCTGATAGGGTTATTTTACTGTGAAGTGGTAGCCGATGAAAGGCAACAGCTCAGGAAAAGTTGGCACATGTGAGCATTAAGTACACAATCTCCAGGACTAATTTGAAAGAAGAAAGTCCCCGATGGGGTGCCTAGTCCTGGACGCTTGAGCCGAGATCCTTGACACTCGAAAAATAATTTGACGATAATATATTTATCTCTTATATCACATAATCAGTACATATCTTTTTAGAAAAATCAAATCAAATTTTCCTTATTAAATGACGGAAAATATATTATAGATCACTGAAAAAAATTATCGATTTACCGTGAAATAATTTCCTGAAAAACATTTTCAGAAAATGTCAGGTATTAAACAAACGGAGCCCTACATTGCAAAGCTACCTTTCGATTTTGTGCCACTGCTATTACTGTGTAACGGTGCCAAGCAGGCTAAGATCCATTGAGGGATTCCATAAGTAAATAAGATGCAAGGATAACCATGGAAGGTTCATTAAAAGGACATGAAACCTTTCCTTCTTTGCTTCAATGCTTAGGTTTTAATTCACGCGTCCATGTCAAAGCTTGAATCCTCTCTCTCTCTCTCTCTCTCTTTCTCTCTCTCTCGTTGAGTGTTTTTTTTTTTTCTGCTGAAAATCCAACCCGAGATCGTCAGATGGAGAAATCAGTGCGCAGGAGCTGCTACAAGCCGTGCCAGGTTATGTCCCTCGTCACCCTGTTGTGCTTCACGTTTCTCTGCTTGGACTACTTCACCTTCAATGGCGAGAGAGACGGTTTCTACTTCAGAATCAAACACCATGGGCGTCCGACCTCTGCCGAGACGAAGCAAAACGGAATGCAGAGCTCCGATTCTCTCCGACTCGCGGCGAACGTCGATGATCGCCGGGTTAGTGCTATGAGCGACTCCAGCAGTGCAAGAATCACGGGTTCGGATAAGCCTGATAAGGTGGAGGAGAGCCTGAACGGTACGAATGAATCAGATGCAGGGTCAGCACCGAGGGGCGATCAAGAATCTGCGGAGGATGTCCCTGTCCAGGTTCTAGGGAAAGGTGATCGAGATACGACGCACCCGAACAAGGAGAGCGCAGACCCGTGCTCAGGCCGGTACATCTACGTTCACGACCTCCCGAGTAGATTCAATGACGAAATACTGAAGAACTGCACGTCCCTCATCAAGTGGTTCGACATGTGCCCGTCCGTGGTCAATGAAGGTCTAGGTCCCCGAATCGACGATTCTCGCGGAGTCCTTTCTCATGGAAACTGGTTCGCCACCAATCAGTTCTTATTAGAGGTAGTGTTCCGCAACAGGATGAGGCAGTACGAGTGCTTAACCAACGACTCCTCACTGGCTTCTGCTGTTTTCGTCCCCTTCTATGCCGGGCTCGATGTAGGCCGCCACCTCTGGAATTTCAGCAAGTCGATTAGGGACTCCCTCGCGCAAGATCTCGCCAATTGGCTTGCGAATAGACCGGAGTGGAAGAAAATGTGGGGGAGGGATCATTTCCTAGTCGGAGGAAGGATCTCTTGGGATTTCAGGAGACAAAGCAACGACGTTTCTGACTGGGGAAACAATCTTATGTTCCTGCCCGAGTCCAAGAACATGACGATGCTGTCGATCGAGTCGAGTTCTTGGAACAATGACATCGCCATACCATATCCCACATATTTTCATCCCTCGAGCGAGACTCAGGTCCTTGAATGGCAAAACAAAGTGAGAACACAAGAGAGGCGGTACCTGTTTTCGTTCGCCGGGGCCCCACGACCGAGCGTGGAAGATTCTATCCGAAGCGAGCTCATTAACCAATGCAAAGCCTCTAATGGGACGTGTGCATTGCTGAACTGTGGCTATGTTGTGAACAAGTGCGATGATCCAATTGAAGTGATGAATGTCTTCGAGAGTTCTGATTTCTGCCTGCAGCCGACCGGCGATTCCTACACTAGGAGGTCAACTTTTGACTCGATACTGGCCGGCTGCATTCCGGTTTTCTTCCACCCTGGATCGGCGTACGTGCAGTACATTTGGCATTTACCAGAGAATTATTCCAAGTATTCAGTTTTCATACGCGAAGACAAGGTGAAACATGGACACATCAACATCAAACAAGTATTGAGTAGGATTTCCCGGGATGCAGTACTCAGTATGAGAGAGGAGGTTGTACAGCTGATTCCTAGAATTGTATATGCAGATCCAAGGTCCAGAGATCATAAGTTCCAGGATTCCTTTGACACTGCCGTAAAAGGAGTTTTGAAAAGAATAGAGAGCATCAGGAGAAGAGTTTCCGACGGCAAGGATCCTAGTTCTGGATTTTCAGATCAGAACAGTACAAAGTTCAACATGCCCAGGACAGCCTAGGAAAAACAACAGGATCTTTCAGATTATAAAGAACCAAGAAGCATTCTAGACAGACAGAAATTGAATTTGAGATTTTTTTTTTGTCAGTTTTAAAGTTGCGCAGATGATTTTTTCAAGCGTATCTTCTCTCATCGTCCAGGATTAAATTTCTTCGATCTCTACCCACCGCATCAAGGATGAAATATTTGTAATGTACAAGAGACTGCAAATCAAGAATGTACTTGAATCTGTTAAAGCTTAAATCGGATGTTGATTAGTTCAGGTACAGTTTTGTTTGAATCTAATTATGTTTTTGTTTTGTTCACGTGTTAATTTAGCAGGGCGAAAGAAGACCGCTTGTTGTTAGTCACATCAATTACCTTCATTCTCGATTCATCACAAGAGAAGAGGCTCATTTGACAGTAGTGCAGTTAGCTGGACACTCAGTAATTCATACAATAGTACAGTTAACTGGACATTCAGTAAATCATAGTTTGCCTCAAAATGAATCTAGATTCGAACATGATGGGTAAAGCACTTTATATTATGACAATTACTATCTCAACGCACACAATTATAAAAGTCACACGGTAGAGACTTAAATTACCACATCACAAATAACTATATATATATATCAAAGCGGCAGCAACAGAAATAGACTGCTTCTAAGCAGCATTCCATGAAGAAAGGGGTGGAGTGTCGGAGTTCTCCCATGTAATCATGGTACTTTTGTACCTGCTGCCCTTGATGTTGTCTGTAGAAGCAATTGATTCGAGCTCAGCCGTATCATTCGGCATGAGTTTCACAGACACAGCTCCAATATTCTGGGTAAAATTCTCAATCCTGGTTGTCCCAGGAATTGGGCAGACGTCGTCGCCCTGGTGGTGGACCCAGGCTAGGGATAACTGTGAAGGGGTGCATCCTTTTCCCTTTGCAATTTCATGTAATCGGTCAAATAACTTGGCATTGTGAACCAAGTTCTCTGGCTGGAACCTGGGCAGGTACTGCATAAAACAAAGCACTTCTCAGCATGGCATTGAAGATACATATGGTTATAAAGCTTTCGGGTCGACAATTGCTTTCTAGCCTCTCTGAATGCTACAAAAAACTGGTAAACCAACAGCAAATATCGAAGTTAGCAGATGATTTTCCTGCACTTTCATGCGAATGAATGATAGTCACTGTGAGCTGATCGGTACACACAGACCTGTCGGAAGTCATCCTTGGAGAGATTCTCAAACAACTTGGAACCAACAGAAAAGAATCCTCGTCCTAAAGGACTGTAGGAAACAATTCCGATGCCGAGCTCCCTAGTAACCGTTTCAAGGAAGATCAGAGTCAGAAGAAGACTGTCTCTACTTCACAAAGAAACTAATCGGTTCTCGTTAATTTCTTACCGGCATGTGGGAATTACATCTGCCTCCACGTCTCTCGACCACAGTGACCACTCCAGTTGCACCGCTGTTATGGGATGAACAGCATGGGCTCTTCTGATTGTCGAAGCCGAAGCCTCAGATAAACCAATGTACTTGACTTTACCCTCCTCAACTAGCTTCTTTAGCTCACCGATCTTTGAAGATTCACATGACCCAAAAACAACAGTAAGGACCTTAAGTGTCGAAGATCCGGAAATTCATGCACTTTGTTAGCTTTATATTGTATCTCTGAATGTGCGTTCTCCAGTTTTTTTTAAACCATTTCATTTTGACACAGCCACCATCAGTGAGATCAATCACTATCGACACATCTTAATGCAAGAACAACAAACTACGCATTAAATAAACTTAAGTAGTATCTCTAACTTATCAGAACCAGAACTAAAAACTAATCGGACAGAGGATGATCCAGCAAAAGGTCTCAGTTCCACACAAGACAAATCTATTTAATCGTTGCAACACAAAAGTAACTCTCAATATATAGTTTCTATCATATTAACCATCACGAGATATGTAGTGAAACCATCCCGGTGCATCAACCTAGTGAAGCAATTTAAAGAGTGGGACAAGGATATACAGTGACTTCGATGGGCACGCGAGCGTCCACGCGGTGTTGGTAGTAGAGGTCAATGCAATCGATGTCGAGCCGCTTCAAGCTGGCCTCGCACGACGCCCTCACATACGCAGGGTCGCCTCGGACCTGCCTGTTCCCCTTCCCATCTGCGGAGCTGATCCCGAACTTGGTCGCCACTTGTACTCTCTCTCTCAGCCCTCCCTTCAGTGCCTGCTCGAATTCCATACCGAGTCAACACCAAAGTAAACTGCAAAAATTTGCCCCACAAATCAGAAAGCCTAGTCGCCCGACATAGAATTTTGCGTGAGCACCGCCGACTGTTCGTACCGCTTAATAACTAGAACCCACTTGGGGCGACTGTTCAGACCGCCCATCTATGCTTCTGCATCTCAAAACTCGGTATATTTCACTGGGTTTCAGACATTTTGCGTTCCGAACTGCGAGACTCTGACATCACAAACTAAGAGCCAAGCATGAGAATTGATTACACTGGGGACGGGGAAGTCCAGAAGAGGGCTTCGGAAGCAAAATCACGCGAAACCCTGTGCGAATTAGCGAAAGCTGATGCGAAAGGTGGAACCTTTCAAGCGACCGCGCGGCTCGAAATCCTAAAGCACCGACCTTTCCGATGAGGATCTCGTTGGTGTGGGGGCCGTAGATGTCGGAGGTGTCGAGGAAGGTGACGCCGGAGTCGACGGCGTGGCGGATGAGGGCGATCATGTCGGGCTCCGACTTGGGTGGCCCGTAGAAGGCGGACATGCCCATGCAGCCCAGCCCCTGCGCCGACACCTCCAGGCCCTGCGACCCCAGCTTGATCCTCCCCACCGCCGTCGACGACGCCATTGCCGCCCGTCTTCGTTCTCGCTCTCGACCGCGATGCAGCAGGAAGAGTGTCACCCCAGGGAAGAAACAGTTCTAGTTTCAGACAACGACGAACGAAGACTGTCGTGTACTAAACGTAGAAATTGTTAATTGCATTTTTGTATATTAAACTATGAACTTTTCATGTTGTTAGTCTTCTTACTAACTTAAACATGTGTTTTGGCCAGTCAAACTTAGTATTAATCATCCTATACTTTATGTGAGCTTATGATCTTGAAAAAATTTCATTAACTTCTTAAATATCAAGCAATATAAAAACAAAAAGGCAAAAACAAAAAGAGTGGAGCAAATGAAAAGGAGAGGATAAGTATGATGACCATCGAGGCTCTCCCAACCGTCTTCGGGGGATTTGACAGTCTTTCAATAGAAGCAACACGAAGTCCGATTAGGAGTGGGCATCGTTCAGAACTAAAGAAAACCTATCCAATTTCAAAATTTAAGGTATGTAAGATAGATTTTGAATTTCAAAAATTAAGAAAGCCATTTCAATTAGTAAGGTCTAATTTTTAGATAGGTAAAACTTAGAATCTAAAATAAGTCTTTGTATTTTTCTTGATTTATGCCTTCGCGCAATCCTGCAATATTCCATAACATCAATGATTAGTGTATAATTTAAAACTGCTAGTCGACGGACATGAAGTCCCGCTAGCATTGTCCATGTGTCCTTAGAGAAAGTCGCAAACATTGCAAGTAATTGAACTCACCGCGGAGGCAAATGACAACAGTAAACTCTCTGAAGTTCCGAATTTATTACAGGTGAACAAATACCCCGTTCATAAAACAGCCAAACAAGATAAGTCTCAAAACACACTGCAGCGCCCCATGCTCAAATTCTATATATCAAAGATTCAGTGACAGCAGCAGATCCATTTCATGGCAGCTTTCCATGGAGAATGGCGCTTTTTCCCTCTAGCCATGCTGCCCTCGCGCGTGCCACCCGTGATATTGTCCGCAGAAGCAATCAATTCCAGCTCCTCCATCTCCTCCTGGGTAAGCTTCACGGACAGAGCTCCAACGTACTCCTCCAACATCTTAATCTCGGTTGCGCCGGGAATCGGGCAGACATCGTCGCCCTGGTGGTGTACCCAGGCGAGGGCCAACTGCGGCAGGGTGCATCCCTTTCTTTGAGCAATCACATTCACTCGATCGAATAACTTCGCTTTGGGACCCAAGTTCTCTGGCTGGATCTTTGGTAGGGACTGCATAACATACACCACTGTCTCAGCGGAGAGCACATGAGCAACCGTCATTTTCTTTTTAACACCATTTTCTACTGCAGCAAGTGCAAACAATAGTAGAAGCGGTTGCCTTGCATGCCATCAAATTGTTTTGTTACTTGACATGATAAGCATTTGGAAGTGAGCAATCGCTGTGCATCTGGAAAGCATGATAAGCAAAAAAGACTATCTTGCAACGATTAAAATATCTCGTTCATGACCACAAGCACACGAAATGTAGAGGGAAGCGCTCTATCAGCAACCACGCAAGGCTGATGGTTTTGACGTAAGATGTGACAGGAGAAACGAAATCGGCGAAGTAAGGTTTCTACATGGAACGATAACCTTTTATCAAACTCGAAAGAAATGACATATCTAAATGATGTGCAGGATGATATTAGTGGAATTAAAGATCTTTTTAAGCTAAAAAACAAGAGCTACTTCACTTACCAGGTACAATCAATAGTCAAACAGTTAACGTGGGAAGTAATCCACAATTGGCTTTACGTCCGGTACGAACTTGATCCCAAAACTTCCATAAGAAGGGTGTTACGGAGTACTCACTCAAGAAGTAATTCTGTCAAGATATAATTTATCTCACGAAGAAAGATTGAGAAAAAATAAAAAATAAAAAATAAAAAATACAGAAGGCTGAGGCCAGAAACTGATGTCAGTTATGCTGAGGAAAGAGAGCTAGTATCGTAAAGGAAGACGAGAGAAAAAAGATTGTGGAAAGGGAGGAAAGGATGGTGAATAGCAAATGTTGGGAAGGCTGGGAAACAGAGGAACTGACAAACAAATCTACATATGCTTTTCCCAAAAGCACGAGAATCTGGGAAACAGACTCTTTCAGGCTCATTATGATATTACACTAATCTGTGATCAAGAGAGGTGAGATGTATAGTGAGTGCTGGATTTCAAACACATAAGAATACAAAGCATTTTTGTCACCAACTATTATTCATTCCATCCAGATACCTTTCATCATACCACAAGAACTGGTAATTTTCCAGCAATCAATAAGAAATGCAATCACCACAAGCATCTAATTATGTTGATCAGCAGAAACAGACCTGTCCGAAGTCATCCTTGGAAAGATCCTCCAACAACTTGGAACCAACAGGAGAGAATCCTCGTCCTAAAGGACTGGTCGCAACAATGCCAATGCCAAGCTCCCTAGTAACCATTTCAAGGATGAGCAGAGTCAGAAGAAAGCTGTTGTTACTGCAAAAGCAGAATTAACTAACAGAGTGATTCCCTACCTGCACGTGGGAATGATCTCTTCCTCCGCATATCTTGTCCACAGCGAAAACTCCACTTGCACTGCTGTGATGGGATGAACAGCATGTGCTCTTCTGATTGTTGATGCAGAGGCCTCGCACAAACCGATGTACTTGATCTTACCCTCTTCAACGAGTCTCTTTAGCTCTCCCATCTTTGAATATTCACATGAAAAAACAACAACAGTCAAGACCTTACGATGTTAAGATCCAGAAGATTATGCACAGTATTAGTTTTCATTGTGTCCCTGATCCTGAATAAGATGCGTTGCCTTACCGTCGAAACATAACATTTTGACCAGGCAGTTCTCTGCAAAGATTAGTCAATCTTTACGCATCTCAATGCAACCAAAAAGTCGCTAGGCATTGAGTTAACGGAGCTAGATATCTCTAATTTATTGCGCGGGGGGGGGATCCAAGCGCTTGTGATATGTCAAGAATCAAATGTCTCTGCAGAAAGTCCAGGGACAACTTCCAAAGTGATTCTCGCATATAAATTAGGATGAACCCCGCAGCACTTTCATCTAATAAGAGGAACATTTCAAATAGATTTCATGCTTGTCGACCCTTAACTCGCGAGAGATGCCCATAGGACAGAAACGCGGACACGGAAATGCAAAATTCCACGACCCCTTTAACAACATCGTGCCGCATCTCGACCTCAACTATGAACTGAACTCAAGTCTCACCTAACAGCATCTTGCTACACAAAGGCGAGGAGATAGTTGATTTCTGCTACAATATCCAACAAACTTTCAACAACATGATGATGCATCGTCCGTACCGATCTAGACATATGACTCAGAGAAAGTCTTAAGAGAAGGGAAGGTTTAAGGAGGATCCATACTGTGTCTTCGATGGGGACGCGAGGATCGACACGGTGCTGGTAGTAGAGGTCGATGCAATCGACCCCGAGGTGCTTCAAGCTGTTCCCGACAGCAGCCCTCACATAAGGCGGATCACCCCGGACCACCCTTATCCCGCCCGGGAAGCTGACTCCAAACTTGGTCGCCAATTCAACATTGGGTCCCACCCATTCCTTCAGAGCCTGCCCAAAATCGATATCAACACCAAAATCAACACAAGGAAACCCCAAATTACCCCAAAAATAAGAAAACCCATACGCAAGGTCACAGAATTATGCTCGATCGACCTAATAACACACACCAGAGAATATCTACTTCATTCGGAAGCGGATACTAAGCTGTGACGCACTCAAGCGCGAACAACGATCGGATAGAGGAGGCGAACAAACACCGATTAACATACAGATTTTGGGCCGAGGGGGCCGTCAGCCAGTTGAGCTAAGAAGCCGAAACCTGAAAATGGTCTGAAAAAACTGACCTCTCCGAGGAGCACTTCGTTGCCGTGAGAGGCGCGGATGTCGGAGGTGTCGAGGAAGGTGACGCCGGAGTCGACGGCATGGTGGATGAGTGCGATCATGTCAGGCTTGGACTTGGGAGGGTCGAAGTAGGGGGTCATGCCCATGCAGCTCAGCCCCTGCGCCGAGACCTCGAGACCCTGCGACCCCAGCTTGATCCTCCCCACCGGCGACGCCATTGCTGCGGTCTAGCTCGAGGCAGATGCGAGAAGAGAGTCGAGAAGAAACGATTTCGAGAGCTCGCGAACTTCCTTTCGGCGGCTCTTGTTGCCAACTTTCTCCACGCCCACTAGCAAATAAGTTGGTGGAAGATGATTGCACGCTCCAGGAGGAATATAGACAGGGACAGTAGCGTAGCATGTCCGAATCTTCGGGCATGACGTGGGGAAAACTCGACCGGCTCCACGTGGAAGCGACGAGTCTCAAATTGTCAAAGCTTTAACGATTTTATATGCCTTTCTTGCCTTTCTAGATGGTGTGCCCGCTTTGCCTGCTTTTTTATGGATTGCATGGACTGACCCACGTGCCACCGGCATAATCCTACTACAGATTCCGAATCAATAATTAGAAAAGCAAAATTATTTTCTACCTCTACACCTCAAAATCTGTACATTGCAAAATTTTTTGGAGTGCTGCGAATTAAAAAGAAATCAAAGTAGAGACGGACCCATAGGGGAAAAATGTCACAAATGATCCTTATACTTTTACTTAATGTGCAATATCGTCCCTAAACTTTCAATTTGCTCAATTTAGTCCCTAAACTATTGATAAATGTCCGATCTAGTCCCTGAACTTTCGATTTGTTGATTTGGTGTTAACTATTGATAAACGTCCGATCTAATCCTTTCATTACTTTTTTCCCTTTTTTTTTTTTTTTTTGCTTCTTCTCTCTTCCCTCCGCCAGCCACCAGGCGTCCAGCGAGGGTGGCTCTCGCCGGCATCGGCCGAGGACCGTCCTCGCCGGACGCGAGGCGGCGGCCCTCGCCGCGTCGAGCGAGGGCCGCCCGCCGGCGTTGGACAGCCCTCGCCGGCGTCGGGCGAGGGGCTCCCTTGCACCCTCGCCGGACGCAAGCGAGGGCGACCCTCGCCCGACACCGGCTTCCCTCCGCCATGGCCGACGGAGGTAAGAGAGAAGAAGCAAAAAAAAAAAAAAAAAAGGGAAAAAAAGTAATGGAATGACTAAATTGAACATTTATCGATAGTTCATGGACTAGATCGGACATTTATCAATAGTTCAGGGATCAAATTGAGCAAATTGAAAGTTCAATGATGAAATTGCACATTAAGTAAAAGTATATGGACCATTTGTAACATTCTCCCTAAATTAGACTATCTAAAATTTTCAAATTTCGAGATTAGTCATAAAATCCGTTCGGACATGATGCACGTTAGCTTTATATTCCTTGTGAAACAAAGAGACATATAAAATATACTATACTTTCATATATCCACCGTTTGGGAAGTTTTATAATGTAATGATACTTGCTAAACTTGTTTTTTCCGGCATGGGAAGCTCAAAATGTCCTTCTGCTCCTTTTCTTTTATTCAACAAAGAAAAAAGTGAAAAAAATACGAATTGAAACTCCAAATGTATGTATAGCAACTAGTAAGATAGTCCGTACAAATATTACCTTCTCGATAAGTATGATGATCGATGCGGCTGTGCCTTAGGAGCCTTCGACGATCTTTCGATAGAAGCAACACGGAGCGACACACGTGAGGATGGCGATCAAAGTAATTTTAGGACTGTGATAGCATCGGATCGCAATTTACTTTTTTCACAGCACCGATGCTATACCGATCGGCAATCCTGCTGTCTTAGAAAAGGTGCCTCTTGGCACTGCTTCAATGAATAGTAACCAATCCAGAGAGAATGTTGCAAAGATTGAACGTATGAACCCACGGCCGAGGTGAATAGAGTGTCACTCTAGTATGTATGGGTGAGTCGAATTGCTCAAAATCCCAGTTTCGTCATTCTGAAAGTCACCCTGATGAATTGGCATCATCGGCTCGCTCAGAGTTCAGCCCACCCTGTGTTTCTTGAGCAATCTTCCCCATAAGCTTATTGCACAGCACAGCGGACGTCATTTATACAAAATCACAACAGCTAATATCTGAAGTTCAGAGTTTATCACACGACACCAAGTACTCTCTTCGCAAACATGCTTATGACAACCACACAACATAGCCTGAAAATTATCCAGCAGCAAATGCTCGAACTCTGCATATCAAAGATGCAGTGACAGAAATATACCGTTTCTAAGCAGCATTCCATGAAGAAAGGGGTGGAGTGTCGGAGTTTTCCCATGTAGAGATGCTGCTATGGTACCTGCCGCCCTTGACGTTGTCCCCAGAAGCAATCGATTTGAGCTCGGCCATCTCTTCCGGTGTAAGCTTCACTCACAGAGCTCCAATGTTCCAGTTGAAATTCCCCATCCTGGTTGTGCCGGGAATCGGGCAGATGTCGTCGCCCTGCTGGTGTACCCAGGCAAGGGCTAATTGTGACAGGGTGCATCCTTTTCTCTTTGCAACTTCATGTGATCGGTCGAATAACTTTGCATTGTGAACCAAGTTCTCCGGCTGAACCTGGGCAGGTACTGCATAAAACAAAGTACGTCTCAGCATGAAATTGAAGACAAATATGGTTATAAAGCTTTCAGGTCAACAATTGCTCTCTAGCCTCTCTGAAGGCTACAAAAAAAGCTGGTAAACCAACGGAAAATATCAAAGTTAGCAGATGATTTTCCTGCGCTTTGATGTGAATGATGGGGACTGTGAGCTGATCAGTACACACAGACCTGTCGGAAGTCATCCTTGCAGAGATTCTCGAACAACTTGGAACCAACAGAAAAGAATCCTCGTCCTGAAGGACTGTAAGAAACAATTCTGATGCCGAGCTCCCCAGTAACCGTTTCGAGGAATATCAGAATCAAAAGAAGACTGTCTCTACTTCACAAAGAAACTAGTCAGTTCCCGTTAATGTCTTACCCGCATGTTGGAATGACATCTGCCTCCATGTCTCTTGACCACAGTGACCACCCCAGTTGCACCGCTGTCATGGGATGAACAGCATGGGCACTTCTGATTGCCGAAGCGGAAGCCTCCAATAAACCGAGGTACTTGACTTTACCCTCCTCAATTAGCTTCTTTAGCTCCCCGATCTTTGAAGAATCACATGACAGAATAATAACAAGAAGGACGTTAAGTGTGGGAGATCCAGAAATTCGTGCACATTGTGAGCTTTAAATTTGTATCTCTGAATCTGTGTTCTCCAGTTTTTCAAACCATTTCATTTTGACTCAACCACTATCAGCTAGATCAATCGATATCGACACATCTTAATGCAAGAACAACAAACTAGGCATCAAATAAACTTAACTAGTGTCTCTAATTTATCAGAACAAGAGCTAAAAACTAAATGCACTGAGGATGATCCAGGAACTGACACAAGCCATATTTAATCGTCGCAACACCAAACTAATTCTCATTATATAACTTCTATCATATCAAGCGACACAAGATACACAGTGAAACCATCCCGGTGCTTCAACCTATTAAAGCAATTTAAAGAGTGGAACAAGGATATACAGTGACTTCGATGGGCACGCGAGCGTCTATGCGGTGCTGGTAGTAGAGGTCAATGCAATCGATGCCGAGCCGCTTCAAGCTGGCGTCGCACGACGCCCTCACGTACGCAGGGTCGCCTCGGACATGCCTGTTCCCCTTCCCATCCGCGGAGCTGATCCCGAACTTGGTCGCCACTTGTGCTCTCTCCCTCAGCCCTCCCTTCAGCGCCTGCTCGAATTCCATACCGAGTCAACACCAAAGTAATCTACAAAAATTTTCCCCACAAATCAGAAAGCCTAGTCGCCCGACATAGAATTTTGCGCGAGCACCGCCGACTGTTCATACCGCTTAATAACTAGAACCCACTTGGGGCGACTGTTCAGACCGCTCATCTATGGTTCCGCATCTCAAAACTCGCATATTTCACTGGGTTTCAGACATTTTGCGTTCCGAACTGCGAGAGTCTGACATCACAAACTAAGAGCCAAGCATGAGAATCGATTACACTGGGGACTGGGGGGTCCAGAAGAGGGAAGCGGAAGCAAAATCACGCGAAACCCTGTGCGAATTAGCGAAAGCTGATGCGAAAGGTGGAACCTTTCAAGCGACCGCGCGGCTCGAAATCCTAAAGCACCGACCTTTCCGATGAGGATCTCGTTGGTGTGGGGGCGTAGATGTCGGAGGTGTCGAGGAAGGTGACGCCGGAGTCGACGGCGTGGCGGATGAGGGCGATCATGTCGGGCTCCGACTTGGGTGGCCCGTAGAAGGCGGACATGCCCATGCAGCCCAGCCCCTGCGCCGACACCTCCAGGCCCTGCGACCCCAGCTTGATCCTCCCCACCGCCGTCGACGACGCCATTGCCGCCCGTCTTCGTTCTCGCTCCCGACCGCGATGCAGCAGGAAGAGGGTCACCTCAGGGAAGAAACGGTTCTAGTTTCAGACAACGACGAACGAAGACTGTCGTGTACTAAACGTAGATATTGTTAATTGCATTTTTGTATATTAAACTATGAACTTTTCATGTTGTTAGTCTTCTTACTAACTTAAACATGTGTTTCGGCAAGTCAAACTTAGTATTAACCATCCTATACTTTATGTGAGCTTATGATCTTGAAAAAATTTCATTAACTCCTTAAAAATCAACCAATATAACAACAAAAAGAGTGGAGCAAATGAAAAGGAGAGGATAAGTATGATGATCGATGGAGCGTCTCCCAACTGTGCCTTTGCCTTTGGGGGATTTGACAGTGTTTCAATAGAAGCAACATGAAGCCCGATTAGGGATGAGCATAGTTCAGGACTAAAGAAAATCTATCCAATTTTAAAATCTAAGGTATGTAAAATAAATTTCGGATTTCAAAAATTAAGAAAGCCATTTCAATTAGTAGATTCTAATTTTTAAATTGGTAAAACCTGAAATCTAAAATAATTTTTTGTGTTTTTCTTGATTTATGTCTTCGCGCAGTCCTACAATATTCCATAGCATCGATGATTAGTGTATAATTTGAAATTGCTAGTCGACGGACATGAAGTCCCGCTAGCATTGTCCATGTGTCCTTAGAGAAAGTCGCAAACATTGCAAGTAATTGAACTCACTGCCGAGGCAAATGACAACAGTAAACTCTCTGAAGTTCCGAATTTATTACAGGTGAACAAATACCCCGTTCATAAAACAGCCAAACAAGATAGTCTCAAAACACACTGCAGCGCCCCATGCTCAAACTCTATATATCAAAGATTCAGTGACAGCAGCAGATCCATTTCATGGCAGCTTTCCATGGAGAATTGCGCTTTTTCCCTCTAGCCATGCTGCCCTCGCGCGTGCCACCCGTGATATTGTCCGCAGAAGCAATCAATTCCAGCTCCTCCATCTCCTCCTGGGTAAGCTTCACGGACAGAGCTCCAACGTACTCCTCCAACATCTTAATCTCGGTTGCGCCGGGAATCGGGCAGACATCGTCGCCCTGGTGGTGTACCCAGGCGAGGGCTAACTGCGGCAGGGTGCATCCCTTTCTTTGAGCAATCACATTCACTCGGTCGAATAACTTCGCTTTGGGACCCAAGTTCTCTGGCTGGATCTTTGGTAGGGACTGCATAACATACACCACTGTCTCAGCGGAGAGCACATGAGCAACCGTCATTTTCTTTTTAACACCATTTTCTACTGCAGCAAGTGCAAAAAATAGTAGAAGCGGTTGCCTTGCATGCCATCAAATTGTTTTGTTACTTGACATGATAAGCATTTGGAAGTGAGCAATCGCTGTGCATCTGGAAAGCATGATAAGCAAAAAGACTATCTTGCAATGATTAAAATATCTCGTTCATGACCACAAGCACACGAAATGTAGAGGGAAGCGCTCTATCAGCAACCATGCAAGGATGATGGTTTTGACGTAAGATGTGACAGGAGAAACGAAATCGGCGAAGTAAGGTTTCTACATGGAACGATAACCTTTTATCAAACTCGAAAGAAATGACATATCTAAATGATGTGCAGGATGATATTAGTGGAATTAAAGATCTTTTTTAGCTAAAAAACAAGAGCTACGTCACTTGCCAGGTACAATCAATAGTCAAACAGTTAACGTGGGAAGTAATCCACAATTGGCTTTACGTCCGGTACGAACTTGATCCCAAAACTTCCATAAGAAGGGTGTTACGGAGTACTCACTCAAGAACTAATTCTGTCAAGATATAATTTATCTCGCGAAGAAAGATTGAGAAAAAAAAAAATACAGAAGGCTGAGGCCGGAAACTGATGTCAGTTATGTTGAGGAAAGAGAGCTAGTATCGTGAAGGAAGACGAGAGAAAAAGGATTGTGGAAAGGGAGGAAAGGATGGTGAATAGCAAATGTTGGGAACGCTGGGAAACAGAGGAACTAACAAACAAATCTACATATGCTTTTCCCAAAAGCATGAGAATCTGGGAAACAGACTCTTTCAGGCTCATTAAGCCATTAATTATGATATTACACTAATCTGTGATCAAGAGAGGTGAGATGTATAGTGAGTGCTGGATTTCAAACACATAAGAATACAAAGCATTTTTGTCACCAACTATTATTCATTCCATCCAGATACCTTTCATCATACCACAAGAACTGGTAATTTTCCAGCACTCAATAAGAAATACAATCACCACAAGCATCTAATTATGTTGATCAGCAGAAACAGACCTGTCCGAAGTCATCCTTGGAAAGATCCTCCAACAACTTGGAACCAACAGGAGAGAATCCTCGTCCTAAAGGACTGGTCGCAACAATGCCAATGCCAAGCTCCCTAGTAACCATTTCAAGGATGAGCAGAGTCAGAAGAAAGCTGTTGTTACTGCAAAAGCAGAATTAACTAACAGAGTGATTCCCTACCTGCACGTGGGAATGATCTCTGCCTCCGCATATCTTGTCCACAGCGAAAACTCCACTTGCACTGCTGTGATGGGATGAACAGCATGTGCTCTTCTGATTGTTGATGCAGAGGCCTCGCACAAACCGATGTACTTGATCTTACCCTCTTCAACGAGTCTCTTTAGCTCTCCCATCTTTGAATATTCACATGAAAAAACAACAAAAATCAAGACCTTACGATGTTAAGATCCAGGCGGTTCTCAGCAAAGATTAGTCAATCTTTATGCATCTCGATGCAACCAAAAAGTCACTAGGCATTGAGTTAACGGAGCTAGATATCTCTAATTTATCACACGCCGGGGGCGGGGGCGCAAATAAAAGAAACATTCCAAGCGCTTGTCATATTTCACAATGATATGTCAAGAATCAAATGTCTCTGCAGAAAGTCCAGGGACAACTTCCAAAGTGATTCTCGCATATAAATTAGGATGAACCCCGCAGCACTTTCATCTAATAAGAGGAACATTTCGAATAGATTTCATGCTTTTCGACCCTTAACTCGCGAGAGATGCCCATAGGACAGAAACGCGGACACGGAAATGCAAAATTCCACGACCCCTTTAACAACATCATGCGGCATCTCGACCTCAACTATGAACTGAACTCAAGTCTCACCTAACAGCATCTTGCTACACAAAGGCGAGGAGATAGTTGATTTCTGCTACAATATCCAACAAACTTTCAACAACATGATGATGCATCTTCAGTACTGATCTAGACATATGGCTCAGAGAAAGTCTAAAGACAAGGGAAGGTTTAAGGAGGATCCATACTGTGTCTTCGATGGGGACGCGAGGGTCGACACGGTGCTGGTAGTAGAGGTCGATGCAATCGACCCCGAGGTGCTTCAAGCTGTTCCCGACAGCAGCCCTCACGTAAGGCCGATCACCCCGGACCACCCTTATCCCGCCCGGGAAGCTGACTCCAAACTTGGTCGCCAATTCAACATTGGGTCCCACCCATTCCTTCAGAGCCTGCCCAAAATCGATATCGACACCAAAATCAACACAAGGAAACCCCAAATTACCCCAAAAATAAGAAAACCCATACGCAAGATCACAGAATTATGCTCGATCGACCTAATAACACACACCAGAGAATATCTACTTCATTCGGAAGCGGATACTAAGCTGTGACGCACTCAAGCGCGAACAACGATCGGATAGAGGAGGCGAACAAACACCGATTAACATACAGATTTTGGGCCGAGGGGGCCGTCAGCCAGTTGAGCTAAGAAGCCGAAACCTGAAAATGGTCTGAAAAAAACTGACCTCTCCGAGGAGCACTTCGTTGCCGTGAGAGGCGCGGATGTCGGAGGTGTCGAGGAAGGTGACGCCGGAGTCGACGGCATGGTGGATGAGTGCGATCATGTCAGGCTTGGACTTGGGAGGGTCGAAGTAGGGGTCATGCCCATGCAGCTCAGCCCCTGCGCCGAGACCTCGAGACCCTGCGACCCCAGCTTGATCCTCCTCACCGGCGACGCCATTGCTGCGGTCTAGCCCGAGGCAGATGCGAGACGAGAGTCGAGAAGAAACGATTTCGAGAGCTCGCGAGCTTCCTTTCGGCGGCTCTTGTTGCCAACTTTCTCCACGCCCACTAGCAAATAAGTTGGTGGAAGATGATTGCACGCTCCAGGAGGGATATAGACACGGACAGTAGCGTAGCATGTCCGAATCTTCGGGCATGACGTGGGGGAAACTCGACAGGCTCCACGTGGAAGCGACGAGTCTCAAATAGTCAAAAGCTTTAACGATTTTATATGGCCTTTCTTGCCTTTCTAGATGGTGTGCCCGGTTTGCCTGTTTTTTAATGGATTGCATGGACTGACCCACGTGCCACCGTCAACGGCCCTGTTTGTGCTTTTCTTCTAATCCTGGAATTTTTGCCTTACCCCGGCATAATCCTACTACAGATTCCGAATCAATAATTAGAAAAGCAAAATTATTTTCTACCTCTACACCTCAATATCTGTACATTGCAAAATTTTTTGGAGTGCTGCGAATTAAAAAGAAATCAAAGTAGAGACGGACCCATTCTACTGGTTAAATTAGAGGGAAAATGTCACAAATGACCCTTATACTTTTACTTAATATGCAATCTCGTCCCCGAACTTTCAATTTGCTTAATTTGGTCTTTGAACTATTGATAAATGTCCGATCTAGTCCCGAACTTTCGATTTCTTCAATTTGATCTCCGAACTATTAATAAATGTCGATATAGTCCTTTCATTACTTGTTTTTTTTTTTTTTTTTTTGCTTCTTCTCTCTTCCCTCCACTAGGCCACCCGGCGAGGGGTCGGGCGAGGGCGAGGGCCGCCCCGCCGGCGTCGGGCAGCCCTCATCGGGATGCTAGCTTCCCTCCGCGGCTCCGCCATGGCGGCGGAGGGAAGAGAGAAGAAAAAAAAAAAAAAAAAAGGAAAAAAAAAGTAACTGACTGATTAGATCGAACATTTACCGATAGTTCGGGAATCAAATGAGCAAATCGAAAGTTCGGGACTAGATTAGACATTTATCAATAGTTCGGGAATCAAATTGAGCAAATTGAAAGTTCAAGGATGAGATTGCATATTAAGTAAAAGTATAGGGACCATTTGTGACATTTTCCTTAAATTAGATTATCTAGAATTTTCAAATTTCGAGACTAGTCATAAAATCCGTTCGGACATGACGCACGTTAGCTTTATATTCCTTGTGAAACAAAGAGACATATAAAATATACTATACTTCCATATATTCACCGTTTGGGAAGTTTTATAATGTAATGATACTTGCTAAATTTGTTTTTTCCTGCATGGGAAGCTCAAAATGTCCGCCTGCTCTTTTTCTTTTATTCAACAAAGAAAAAAGTGAAAAAAATACGAATTGAAACTCCAAATGTATGTGTAGCAACTAGCAAGATAACAAATATTACCTTCTCAATAAGTATGATGATCGATACGGTTGTGCCTTAGGAGCCTTCGACGATCTTTCGATAGAAGCAACACGGAGCGACACACGTGAGGATGGCGATCAAAGTAGTTTTAGGACTGTGATAGCATCGGGTCGCAATTTACTTTTTTCACAGCACCGATGCTATACCGATCGGCAATCCTGCTGTCTTAGAAAAGGTGCCTCTTGGCATTGCTTCAATGAATAGTAACCAATCCAGAGAGAATGTTGCAAAGATTGAACGTATGAACCCACGGCCGAGGTGAATAGTGTCACTCTAGTATGTATGGGTGGAGTGTCAGAGTTTTCCCATGTAGAGATGCTGCTATGGTACCTGCCGCCCTTGATGTTGTCCGCAGAAGCAATCGATTTGAGCTCGGCCATCTCTTCCGGCGTAAGCTTCACTCACAGAGCTCCAATGTTCCGGTTGAAATTCCCCATCCTGGTTGTGCCGGGAATCGGGCAGACGTCATTGCCCTGCTGGTGTACCCAGGCAAGGGCTAACTGTGACGGGGTGCATCCTTTTCTCTTTGCAACTTCATGTAATCGGTCGAATAACTTTGCATGGTGAACCAAGTTCTCCGGCTGAACCTGGGCAGGTACTGCATAAAACAAAGTTCGTCTCAGCATGAAATTGAAGACAAATATGGTTATAAAGCTTTCAGGTCGACAATTGCTCTCTAGCCTCTCTGAATGCTACCAAAAAAGCTGGTAAACCAACGGCAAATATCAAAGTTAGCTGATGATTTTCCTGCACTTTGATGTGAATGATGGGGACCGTGAGCTGATCAGTACACACAGACCTGTCAGAAGTCATCCTTGCAGAGATTCTCGAACAACTTGGAACCAACAGAAAAGAATCCTCATCCTAAAGGACTGTAAGAAACAATTCTGATGCCGAGCTCCCTAGTAACCGTTTCGAGGAAGATCAGAGTCAAAAGAAGACTGTCTCTACTTCACAAAGAAACTAGTCAGTTCCCGTTAATGTCTTACCGGCATGTGGGAATGACATCTGCCTCCACGTCTCTTGACCACAGTGACCACTCCAGTTACACCGCTGTCATGGGATGAACAGCATGGGCACTTCTGATTGCCGAAGCGGAAGCCTCCAATAAACCGAGGTACTTGACTTTACCCTCCTCAATTAGCTTCTTTAGCTCCCCGATCTTTGAAGAATCACATGACAGAATAATAACAAGAAGGACGTTAAGTGTGGGAGATCCAGAAATTCGTGCACATTGTCAGCTTTAAATCTGTATCTCTGAATCTGTGTTCTCCAGTCTTTCAAACCATTTCATTTTGACTCACCACTATCAGCTAGATCAATCGATATCGACACATCTTAATGCAAGAACAACAAACTAGGCATCAAATAAACTTAACTAGTATCTCTAATTTATCAGAACAAGAGCTAAAAACTAAATGCATTGAGGATGATCCAGGAACTGACACAAACCATATTTAATCGTCGCAACACCAAACTAATTCTCATTATATAACTTCTATCATATCAAGCGACACAAGATACACAGTGAAACCATCCCGGTGCTTCAACCTATTAAAGCAATTTAGAGAGTGGAACAAGGATATACAGTGACTTCGATGGGCACGCGAGCGTCTACGCGGTGCTGGTAGTAGAGGTCAATGCAATCGATGCCGAGCCGCTTCAAGCTGGCGTCGCACGACGCCCTCACGTACGCAGGGTCGCCTCGGACATGCCTGTTCCCCTTCCCATCCGCGGAGCTGATCCCGAACTTGGTCGCCACTTGTGCTCTCTCCCTCAGCCCTCCCTTCAGCGCCTGCTCGAATTCCATACCGAGTCAACACCAAAGTAATCTACAAAAATTTGCCCCACAAATCAGAAAGCCCAGTCGCCCGACATAGAATTTTGCGCGAGCACCGCCGACTGTTCATACCGCTTAATAACTAGAACCCAATTGGGGCGACTGTTCAGACCGCTCATCTATGGTTCCGCATCTCAAAACTCGCATATTTCACTGGGTTTCAGACATTTTGCGTTCCGAACTGCGAGAGTGTGACATCACAAACTAAGAGCCAAGCATGAGAATCGATTACACTGGGGACTGGGGCGTCCAGAAGAGCGATTCGGAAGCAAAATCACGCGAAACCCTGTGTGAATAAGCTAAAGCTGATGCGAAAGGTGGAACCTTTCAAGCGACCGCGCGGCTCGAAATCCTAAAGCACCGACCTTTCCGGTGAGTATCTCGTTGGTGTGGGGGGCGTAGATGTCGGAGGTGTCGAGGAAGGTGACGCCGGAGTCGACGGCGTGGCGGATGAGGGCGACCATGTCGGGCTCCGACTTGGGTGGCCCGTAGAAGGCGGACATGCCCACTGCGCCGACACCTCCAGGCCCTGCGACCCCAGCTTGATCCTCCCCACCTGCGTCGACGACGCCATTGCCATCCGTCTTCGTTCTCGCTCGCGACTGCGATGCAGCAGGAAGATGGTCAACTCAGGGAAGAAACGGTGCTAGTTTCAGACAACGACGAACGAAGACTGAACTGTACTGAACTTAGACATTGTTGATTACAATTTTTTTTTTTTTTTTTGTAATAAACTATGAAATTTCATATTATTAATTTTCTTACTAACTTAGACATGTGTTTCAGCAAGTCAAACTTATTATCAACCATCTTGTACTCTATGTGTGCTTATGATCTTGAAAGTATTTCATAAATTTTTAAATATCAAGCAATATATAAAAAAATAAAGGGAAAAAGGGAGTGGAGCAAATGAAAAGGAGAGGATTTGCTTGCAACGTTTGCGACATTCTCTAGGATTGATTACCATACATAGACATCGGTGATGGGACTTAAGGGTCTCTCGACTATTTCTATCGTCACTAGAGATGAGAGGTTCCAAATTTTGTATATATTTCAATCAAAACCCGAAACCTACCGTGTGATGAATTTCAAGGTCAATTCTAGGTTCTGTGCAAATTCTACGTGTATTTTTAATTGAACGATTATAATGAATTATCACATTTAATGATAATTATTTGTAACTACAATCTGCTAATCACAATTTATATTTATACATGAAAAATATAAAATATTAACAAATTAAAAGTCTCAATTATAAAGTGGAAGTTCAGACTAGTGGTTCCAAATTATACACTCATCATCATATGTCATGAAATACCGTAGGACTACACGAAAATATAAATCAAGAAAAACGCAAAAAAAAAAAAAAAAAAATTTCAAGTTCCACTTATTTGGAATCTAAAATCTACCTGTCGAAATATGTTTTTCAAATTTTGAAACTTGAAACCTACCCAGTATCTTTGAATCTCGAACCGAATAGGTTCCGACAATCCGGTTCTTTGGTTTTAGATTTTGCTCGGAAACCATGCTTCACCTCTAATTGTCACTCGAGGCGCGTTGCTCCGTACTGGTTCTATTGAAAAACCGTTGAATAATTGCCAACCGAGACACGTTGCTGCGTATTGCTTCTATTAAAAAACTGTTGAAGCCTCCGAAGGCACAATCGGGAGAGCTTTGATCGATCATCATGCTTAAAACAGGTGAATAAGTACCCTGTTCAGTGTTCACGCACATGCTTAAAACAGCCGAACAACATAGTTTCAAAAACACTGCAGCGCCCAATGCTCAAGCTCTACATCTCAACGATTCAGCGACAGAAGCAGATCCATTTCAAAGCAGCTTTCCATGAAGAACGGCGCTTTTTCCCTGTAGCCATGCCGCTTTTGCACCCGTCACCCTTGATATTATCCGCAGAAGCAATCAATCCTTGCTCCTCCACCTCCTCCGTGGTAAGCTTCACCGACAGAGCTCCAGCGTGCTTCTTCAATTTCTTGATCCCGGTCGTGCCGGGAATCAGGCAGACCATCGTCGCCCGAAAGAAAGGGACAGATAAAATGTACTATGTATCAACTCCCGAATTTCGCCGTCAAGTCTAACATTCATTTTCAAAGGGAATCATCTGGGGAATTGGTTTCCCTGACATCCCCGGAATTCAACCTATAATAGAAGATGTCTTGTTATCATCCGACATAGATGGGGAGTTCTTGAGAGGGTGACACGTCCCTCTCAAAAACTATACTTTCATATATCGACCATTTGAATGGGAAGCTTTATAATGTAATGATATTTGCTAATTTTTTTTCCCTAAATGGAAAGCTCAAAATCTCCAGCCTCTCTTTTTCTTCTATTCGACAAAAATAAAATGAAAAAATAAGAGTTGAAACTCCGTATATATGTATAGCAACTCGCAAGATAGTCCGCACATGCATTACCTTGTGATGATCGATCTGACTGTGCCTTAGGAGCCTTTGACGGTCTTTCGATAGAAGCAACACGGAGCGACACGAGTCAGAACAGCGATCAACAATAGTTTTACGACCACAAGAGCATCGGGTGGCAATTTACTTTTATGCAACAACGATGCCATCTAGTTCAGCAATCGTGCTGCTATAGAAAATGTGCCTCTTGGCATTGCTTCAATGAATACTAACCAATCTAGAGAGCATTGTGCAAAGATTAAATCTTGAAAGTATGAAATCATGGCTGAGGTGAATAGTGTCATTCTAGTATGTATGGACGAGTCGAATTGCACAAAACCCAGTTTCGTGATTCTGAAAGTCACCTTGATGAATTGGTATGGTCGGCTAGGTTAGAATTCAGCTCAACCTGTGTGTCTGGAGTAATCTTCCCAATAAGCTTATCCCACATCTATAATCTTCTCATAGTGAAAGAAATTTATACAAAAAGACAACAGTAACTCTCCGAAGTTCAGAGTTTATTACAGGATCACAAGCACTCTATTCGTACAAATTCTTGTAACGACCACACCACGTAGCCTGAAAATTATGCAGCAGCAAATGCTCAAACTCTGCCTATCAAAGATGCAGCGACAGAAGCAGGCATGTCTCTAAGCAGCTTCCCATGAAGAAAGGGGTGGAGTGTCAGAGTTTTCCCATGTAGAGATGCTGCTATGGGACCTGTCACCCTTCACATTGTCTGCAGAAGCAATCGATTCGAGCTCAGCCATCTCTTCTGGTGTAAGCTTCACTGACAGAGCTCCAATGTTCTGATTGAAATTCTCGATCTTGGTTGTGCCGGGAATAGGGCAGACATCATCGCCCTGGTGGTGTACCCAGGCAAGGGCTAACTGTGATGGGGTGCATCCCTTTCTTTGCGCAATTTCATTCACTCGGTCAAATAACTTCGCATTGTAAGCCAAGTTCTCTGGCTGAAACCTTGGTAGATTCTGCATAACATAGAGAACTGTCTCAGCAGAGAGCATTTGAGCAACTATCACTTTCTCTTAAGCACCAAATTCTACCGCAACTAGTGCAAAAAATACTAGAAGTGGTTGCATTGCATGTTATCAGATTGTCTTGTTACCTGATATGATAAGCATTTGGAAGTTTGTAAGCATTGTGTTTAGTAAAAGTTTATCTCGAAAGGATTGGACTATGTAGCTCAAAATCATAAGCATTTGAAATGCAGAGCGAGTGCTCTAGCAATCCATTTATCACATTTAAAAAAAAAAAAATCACAAATCTAGATGATTTGTAGAAGAATATTATCAGAAGTAAAGCTCTTTTTCGTTCACAAGTCAACCACTAATTACGAGCAGTATCCCACAATTGGGTTTATGTCAGTAACATAATCCTAAAACTTCCATAAGAAGGGTGTTAGGGAGTCCCCACTCAAGAACGGGTAGTGTCAAGATATTCTTTATCTTGTGAAGAAAGGTGAGTATAAAAAAGGACAGAGGCCCGAGATCGGATACTGGTGTCAGTTATATAGAGGAGACATCATACTCTTATGAAGAAACATGAGAGAAAAAGGATGGGTGGAAAGTGGGGAAAGGATAGTGAGTAGCAAATGGTGGGAAGGCTGGGAAACAAAGGAACTTACAAATAAATCTATATTAGTTCATTACAAGAGCATGAGAATACGGGGAACGGTCTCTTTTATGCTCATCAAGCTATTAATTATTATTTTACACTAATCTATAATCACGAGAGGTGGGATGTATGGCGAGTGCTGAATTGAAGACATGGAAGAATATAAAGCCTTTGTGTCACCAATTCTTGTTTACACCACCCAATACTTTTTCTGCATGTCACAAGAACTGGTAATAATCCAGCACTCCAAAAAGAACGACAGTCACAGTGAGCATCTAATTATGTTGATCAGCAGAAACAGACCTGTCTGAAGTCATCCTTGGAGAGATTCTCCAACAACTTGGAACCGACAGAAAAGAATCCTCGTCCTAAAGGACTGTACGCAACAATTCCAATGCCAAGCTCCCTAGTCACAATGTTCCAGAAGAGCAGAGTCAGAAGAAAGCTGTTGTCAGCGCATAAACAATTTGACAGAGTAATATCCTACCTGCACGTGGGAACGATCTCTGCCTCCACATCTCTTGACCACAGAGACCACTCCAATTGCACAGCTGTGATGGGATGAACAGCATGTGCTCTTCTGATGGTTGATGCAGAGGCCTCCGATAAACCAATGTACTTGATTTTACCCTCTTCAACGAGTTTCTTTAGCTCTCCAATCTTCGAATATTCAGATGCCATAACAACAACAGTCAAGACCTTACATGTCAAGATCCAGAAATTCATGCACATTATTAGCCCCTGAATAGTATGTGTTCCCTGACTATTCCACCATTACATTTTGACCTGGCAGCTCTTAGCGAAGATCAGTCGATCTTTATGCATCTCCATGCAACAAAAAATTTGCTAGGAATTAAGAAGTTAATAGCCGTAGATTTCTCTAATCTATCACACAATAGGGCAAATAACAGAATTATAAAATTGATGGAAGTAGATTTCTCTAATCTATGACAGAGAGGTTAAATAACAGAAGTATTCCAAGAAATTGTCATATTTGACAATGATATGTCAAGAATCAAATGTCTCTACAGAATGTACAACTTTCAATGTGATTCTCAAATAGAAATTAGGATGCGCCTGATAGTGCTTTCATCTCAAAGGAAGATTTCGAATAATCTTCAAGCTTATCGATCATTAACTTGTGAAAGATCCCATAAGACAAAAACCAAGCCACTGAAATACTAAATTCCATGACTTCTTTAACAACGTCGTGCCACATCTCTACCTGAACTATCAACTGAACTTAACTCTCAGCAAACAATATCTTCCAAGACAAAAGGCAAGACAATAGTCAATTTCTGCCACGAAGTCCAACAAACCATTAACAAAGCAACGATGCATCATCATTACCAATCTAGTTTAGCAACTGAGCTTAAGATGCATAATCAACACCAATTTAGTTTAGCAACTGGATCATATGGCTCAGAGAAAGTCTCAAGAGAGGCAAAGATTCAATGAGGATCCATACAGAGACTTCGATGGGGACGCGGGTATCTATACGGTGTTGGTAGTAGAGGTCGATGCTATCCACGTCAAGCCGCTTCAAGCTGGCCTCGCAAGCTGCCCTCACGTAGGCCGGATCGCCCCGGACCTCCCACTTCCCGTCGGCGAAGCCGAGCCCGAACTTGGTCGCCAGTTCCACCTTCTGTCTCACCCCTCCCTTCAGTGCCTGCTCAAGATCGACACCAAAATCACCATAAGAAAACCCACAAACTGTGTCCAAACTAAAGAGAACCAAGTCGCAGGATCTCGGAATTCGGCATGACTGTAGCATCTCTACTGAAGCTGAGACTAAGCTTTATAACACACTCAAGAGCAGACCTTGCCGAGGAGGATTTCGTTGGTGTGAGGGCCGTAGATGTCGGAGGTGTCGAGGAAGGTGACGCCGGAGCCGACGGCGTGGTGGATGAGGGCGATCATGTCGGGGTCGGGCTTGGGAGGGCCGTAGCCGGCGGACATGCCCATGCAGCCCAGCCCCTGCGCTGACACCTCGAGGCCCTGCGACCCCAGCCTGATCCTCCTCAGCGTCGACGCCGCCATCGCCGCAGTCGTCTAGCTCGAGGTCGATGCAGAGAAGAGAGGAACGGATAAGAGACAAGAGACAGTTCGAGAGCTCTCCCGGCCGCTCACGGTGCAAGACAGCGAAGCTTTTCTCTCCTGTTGATCGGGTGTGGACTGTGGAGAGTCAGAAAAAGACTGCAAATGACGTAAAGGCTCTCGTCACCCACTTCTCCGGCGGCCCGTTGACAAGAAAATGCCGACCTAATATGACTGACCAATCGTCAAAATATATATATATATATATGACTGACCAAAAAGGCTGAATACCGCAAAAAGTTTAAACCATACGTGCCACAAACATCCCGAATTTTTCCATCGCAAAAAAATTTAAACTTACCCATTATAATATAAATACTTCAAACTCTTTTTTCTCTGTCACAATAGGCTAGTTTAAAATTTTTGATAACAATTTTTTTTTAATTTATGTCACAATTGACATAATTTGAGACGTAGGGGCATTTGTCCTCAATAAAAATAGACTAAAGGTTTATATTATATTACATAAAGTCCAAAATTTCCAACTTTCAAGAATTGATTGCGCCATATTCAAAAGAGGCATGCTTGCAACATGTGTACTATATTATTTCCAATAACAAAATTAATCATGTAACTTAAAAAGTGTGTCCGAATTAAAGTACCCATCACCATAGTTATTCCAAAAAAGGCACATTTGTGACCGGCGTGCGACATCTTTTCCACTAACAAGATTAATCATATGACTGAAAAGGTTTGAATTAAGTATTAATCGATCGTAGTTATGCATGGACTCTGAAGCTATGTAAAGAAAAAGATTGAGGGATAGACAAAGGCTACAATCCTCATCTGCCGACCACCATCCTTAACCATCAGCTCCTCGCTTTCCGTGTTACGAAGGTATTAAGTATTTCGTAGATTAAATTATTATCATAACATATTTATTGTAAGGGTTAATATCACAAACAATTCCAAATTGGTACACCACCCTAAACCGTTATACCTGTGAGAGATTTATTTTCTATTAGTTTCCATTAAATTTTACTATCATATTATTGAGTTGGATGACACGTGACAGTTAACGGTGTATCAATTTGGGGTTTTATTTTTTTTATTGTCATAGGTATATCAATTTGAGGTTGTTCTTTACATTAATCCAATTTAAGGAAAATTAATAGAATGTAAACTTGTCGTAAATATATTAGTTTAGATTTTTTTTATATTTAAAAGATGAATTTGAGGTAAATTTATCATAAGTATATCAGTCTGAGATTTTGATGGTCAAAACATTAGTTTAGAGCAAATTTATTATAACTAGACTGATTTAAGATTTTTTATGATATTAACTTTTATTATAGTGTATTTTTATTATCTGCTATAATGTTCTACTATAACCAAGTGTACTTTATAGTTTCTAGGGGAATAGTCTATTAATGCACAGGGGCAAAGTATGATGATTGGCAACGGATTCCATGCTATCTTGTGTACAAACGCTAAGTAGATTAAAGTCCAGGAATATGACATGACACAATTCTTGGCGTGAAGACCCAAAAATATGGCGCAGGTTAACGAGTGACAAAAATATATACAGAACAACAATGCACAACTCTAAACTCCCCCAAGCCAAAACCAAACCCCACCCACCCCGGCGAAAAAAGAAAGAAAGAATAGTATGAAAAAAGTCATATCCAATTTTAGTAAACTCGCACATTATATCTGAATACTTTACTAATATCTAGGAGTGTAAAAGTGGATTATTTGGAGGCTCATGGGACATCTAGGCGCTCATTAAAATGTTAAATCTATACTTTTCACTCAAAGTGGTTTACAAGTTAATGGTGATAATGGAACACATGACACCCAGTTTCCAAATTGGAAATCTTCTAACACTTCAACCAACTGTGCCAACTCTGCTAAGGTTATTATAATATGCTATTCACAAACCAAATCATTTTTGCTATTTTTCGCACAAGTAATTATTTTTTTTTTAGATTTTCACATTTATAGCAAACTCATAACTATAAGCTTGATGGTTTGATTATGAGGAGTTTATTGTATAAATTAATGATTATTTGAGACAATTATGCTATCCCACACCACACGGTCCTTCTTTGACTTTTTAAAGGGACTATATTTAAGGGTGAGCATGGTTCAAGAGTAGAACTTCAAATCAAAGATTCGGACCAATGGGAACTTGTCTGATTCTAAGTTCTAAAGTATGTAGGGGAGGTTCCGGGTTTCAAAAATTGGAGAATCTATTTTGCAAGTATGTTCTAAGTTCTAGATTACACCATCTTAACAAAAACTTGTTCTAGATTCTAAGTTTTAAGATGGTGTAATCTAGAACAAGTTTTTGTGTTTTTCTTAATATGTGTCAACACGCAATTTTATGGCAATCAATGATAAGTGTATAATCCGAAACCACTAGTTTAAACTTCCATTTTATTTATTAATATTATAAGTTGTGGTCAGTAGATTAGCAATAAATCGTGATCATTAAAGGTGATGATTCACCGCAATCATTTGATTAATAATATAGATGGAACTTGGGTAGACCTTCAAATAGACCCTAGATATAATGATAGGGTAGGTTCTAGATTTTAGGATATACAAGGAAGATTCTAGATTCCAATAAATGAAGAATCTATTCCAATCGGTTGAGGAACTTGTTCCAAAGAGGGGGTTCTAGGCCCCAGATGAAACATGTAGGAAACTTGAAATCGCTTACCCCTAACTGCCATTTAGTTTATAGACATCATTGATCTATACCATAAGGCTCCAAGGCCCCAAAAGATTTTTGATTTATAGGATCCACAAAGTGGCAAGGAAAGAGCATACTTGTGGAAACAACTCATAGTGTTACTCAAGCTTTTAATGACATCGGACTTTGAGGAAAAGAAATAAGTGTTTAGAGAGGTGGAGCATATATGAATGGATTTTAAATTACCAAAGGGTAACAATAATGCAAACTATAAATAAGACGGACCAATAGATAAAAAGGAATACATAGTAACAAGTGAAGAGCATACTTGCGAAAACAACTCATCATATTAAATTAATAGTGTTGCTCTAAGCTTTTAATGACATCAAACTTTGAGGAAGAGACGGAAGTGTTTAAAAAAGTGGAGTGTATTTGAATGGATTTTTTCAAACTCTAATCTTCTTAAACTTTGTCGAGAAATTACTGAAGGGTGATATATTAATAGTGCAAGCCCATGTTTTTCGGACAATAATACACTAGGTAGGACCACTAGACACAAAGAACCATACTTGCATCTTGTAAGATGCTTTTTAAGACGGAAAGACGATACTAAAAGGATTTTGGCCAAAAGTAGGACCCTGTTACACACGGCACAGCTTCTTTGGTACTTGTCCAATGGAATTTATCCATTTCATATTGACAAATAAAAATGTCCAAGTTCACAAGAACCACAATTGTGAGGAAATTATTTTCTTTAAGAGTGAAGCTCAAAATGTCTTATAGCTCTTCTTTTTCTGCAAGAAAAATTGACAAAAGGGAGTCAAAACTCCGTATGCATAACAACTAGCAAAAACGTCCACACATGGGCACCATCGCGAGAGCATTAGGTTGTGATTTACTTTTTAGTAACACCGATACCATCCAGTTCAGCAATCATGCTGTTAAAGAAAACATGCCTCTTGGCATTTGCTTCAATGAATACTAACCAATCCTGAGAGAATGTTGTAAAGATTGAAACTTGAAAGTATGAAATCACGGCTGAGATGGTTAGTGTCACTCTAGTATGTATGGACGAGCCGAATTGCTCGAAATCCCAGTTTTGCGATTCTGAAAGTCACCCTGATGAATTGGCATGGTCAGCTCGGTTAGAATTCAGCTCACCCCGTGTTTCTCGAGTAATCTTCCCAATAAGCTTATCACAGATCTATCATCTTCTCATAATGAATGTCATTTATACAAAATGACAAGAGTTACTTTCTGAAGTTCAGAGTTTATTACAGGATCACAAGCACTCTCTTCGTGCACATGCTTATAACAACCACACCACATAAGCTGAAAATTATGCAGCAGCAAATGCTCGAACTCTGCATATCAAAGATGCAGTGACAGAAGCAGACCCGTTTCTAAGCAGCTTCCCATGAGGAAAGGGGTGGAGTGTCCGAGTTTTCCCATGTAGAGATGCTGCTATGGTACCTGTCACCCTTCACATTGTCTGTAGAAGCAATCGATTCGAGCTCGGCCATCTCTTCCGTTGTAAGCTTCACTGACAGAGCTCCGATGCTCTGGTTGAAATTCTTGATCTTGGTCATGTCGGGAATTGGGCAGACGTCGTCGCCTTGGTGGTGCACCCAAGCAAGGGCTAACTGTGACGGGGTGCATCCCTTTCTTTGCGCAATTTTATTCACTCGGTCAAATGACTTCACATTTTGAGCCAAGTTCTTTGGCTGAAACCTTGGTAGTTTCTGCATAACATAAAGTCTCAGCGGAGAGCATTTGAGCAACTATCATTTTCATTTTAGCACCAAATCCTACCGCAACAAGTGCAAACGATACTAGAAGTGGTTGCATTGCATGCCATCAGATTGTCTTGTTACTTGATATGATAAGCATGTGGAAGTTCGCAAGCACCGTGCGGGGAGCATGATTAGTAAAAGATTATCTCGAAATGAGTGGAATATGTAGTTCAAAATCATAAGCATTCGAAATGTGGACCTAGTGCTCTAGCAATCCATCTATCACCTTAAAAAGAAAGAAATCACAAATCTGGATGATTTATAGAAGAATATCACCGGAAGCAAAGCTCTTTTAAGCTAAAAAAACAATAGCTACTTCACCTAGCGCAATCACTAGTCAACCACTAATTGTGGGCAGTAAACCTCAATGGGGTTTATGTCAATAACATAATCCCAAAACTTCCATAAGAAGGTTTTTAGGAAGTCCTCACTCAAGAACATGTTGTGTCGAGTGCTGGAAGTTTATTTGTAAAACAAACTAAGTGTGTGTTTCCTTGTTCCATATAAAAAAGTTGGAGGAGATGGGCTAGTTAATAAGTGTGAGGATTTTTTAGTGTATCTAAAGAAAAAATTGGTGTGGGCTAGACCTACGGGTACGAGTGCACGAATAATTGTGCAATTATTAGGCACACTTAGCACGCTTGCGCGCCCGCGATTTAATTAGCTCTAACCTTTTTTTTGTTATTCCATACGGTTATCTTAGTAAATTTTATCGGGTCAAAGGTTGTTTTTGTTTATTGAGAATTTTTAGAATTTATTTTTTAATAAATAAAATTTCGAATTTTTATATTTGTGTCTTTTGAAGACAACTTTTGAAAATGATACTTGTTTAGTTTGTAACATTTCTTGAAGGGTTGCATATGTTCATTTTTTCAACTTTTTTCCAATGGACACCTTTGTTCATTTGGTAACTTCTTGCAAAATGATACATTCATTCACTTTGCAATCTTTCATAAAAAGTTGCTTATGTTCTTTAAGATGTTTTATATGTCAGTTTTTTAGATGAATGAATATGAGACCTTTTTAAACCTTCTTTTCAAAACTACATATATTTTTTTAATTATTTCCTAGAGAGACTCTGGAGAAATACTATAATTGTTATCTAGTAATATCATTTTGAGATTTTGTTGTACCCTAGAGGATATTTGCTAGTGACCATTAGTAACTTTGTGGGGCAAATAAATTTTTAAAAAAGTGATACCATGTCTCAAAGTCCGACTTGATTGCTCTATTGATTTGAAACCAATATTTCCCAACATCGAGATATTATTTATACTGTGAAGAAAGATGAGTATAAAAAAGGACAGAGGCCTGAGGGCCAACAGCGGTGTCTGTTATATGGAGGAGATATCATAATCTTGTGAAGAAAGATGAGCGAAAAAGGATGGGTGGAAAGAGGGGAAAGGATGGCGAATTGCAAATGGTGGGAAGGCTGCGAACAGAGGAACTTACAGATAAATCTATATCAGTCCATTGCAAAAGCATAATGATACGGGGAACTGCCACTTTCAGGCTCATCGAGTTATTCATTATGATTTTATACTAATTTATAATCACAAGAGGATGGATGTATGGCGAGTGCTGGATTTGAAGATATACAAGAATGTGAAGCATTTGTCACCATTTGATATTCATACCATCCTTATAATTTTTCTACTGGTAATAATCCAGCACTTCAATGAGAAGAACATCTAATTCTGTTGATCAGCATAAACATACCTGTCTGAATTCATCCTTGGAGAGATTCTTCAACAACTTGGAGCCGACAGAAAAGAATCCTCGTCCTAAAGGACTGTATGCAACAATTCCAATGCCTAGCTCCCTAGTCACAATATCGCGGAAGAGCAGACTCAGAAGAAAGCTGTTGTTACTGCATAAACATATTGACAGGGTGATTTATTACCTGCATGTGGGAATGATCTCTGCCTCCACATCTCTTGACCACAGCGACCACTCCAATTGCACAGCAGTGATGGGATGAACAGCATGTGCTCTTCTGATGGTCGAGGCAGAGGGCCCCGATAAACCAATGTACTTGATTTTACCCTCTTCAACGAGTTTCTTTAGCTCTCTAATCTTTGAATGTTCACATGACATAACAACAACAGTCAAGACCTTACATGTCAAGAACCATAAATTCATGCAAATTATTAGCTTTCATTGTGTCCCTCATCCTCGAATAGTATGTGTTCCACCATTACATTTTGACCCGATAGTTCTTAGCAAAGATTAGTCAATCTCTATGCATTAAGTTAACAGGCGTAGATTTCTCTAATTTATCACAGAATAGGGCAAATAACGGAATTATTAAATTGATGGTGGTAGATTTCTCTAATTTATCACAGACTAGGGCAAATAACAAAAGTACTGTCATATTTGACAAAGATATGTCAAGAATCAAATGTCGCTGCAGAATGTCTAACTTTCAATGTGATTCTCCTACATAAATTAGGATGCACCCGATAGCACTTTCATCTCAAAGGAAGATTTAGAATAATCTTCACGCTTATCGATCATCAACTTGTGAAAGATCCCATGAGACAGAAACTCAGCCACTAATATACGAAATTCCGTGACCTCTTTAACGACGCTGTGCCGCATCTCGACCTCAATTATCAACTGAACTTAACTCACAGCTAACAACATCTTACGAGTCAAAAGGCAAGGCAATAGTCAATTTCTGCCACAAAGTCCGACAAACTGTTAACTGTTAAAATATGTCTCGAGTTTGAGCCAAATGCGAACTTCCGAATATTCCGAATTAAATATTTTGCGAACGTTCGAAATTGAGCAAAGAAGAAGATCCAAATATCAACTTCCCAAAATTCCGAATCCGTATTTGGGAGTTTGTCCTGAAATAGGAAAGTCCAAACATTGACTTGGACTTGGATTTACCTAAAATATACGGAAATATTTCAGGCTGAAGTCAGCTAGATAAAAAAGAGGAAAAGGTCAAATTTTTTAGGGTTTGACCGAATCATGCGAGTTTCTTTCCGAAAAGAAATCGGTCTGTCTTCTCTTGGTGCAATATATATATAATTTTCTGCTCGTGGGACTCTTTTTAGCGAAGCACACATATTGAAGCCCCATTTTTCTTTTTTTGTTCGAAGAAGCCCCGTTTACTCTGAGTGCCGTGGCTGTTTTGTTTGTGAGAGACGTCCATAGGTGTTGGGTGCTTGGCATTGGGTCTTCGTGTTGTTCGTGTTGCAAAGCTTACTCGTGAATTACATCCAAGAAGTTTAGTGTTTGTAGCCGATTCAAATATTGAGGTAAGATTTGCGTGTAATTCTTTCATGAGATTGAGAGATTATTTCTTGAGGAATTTCGGGGCTAAATACTGCTTGTGTTATTGGATGTAATTGGGGCTTGGGAACACCGAGAGAGTATTTAAGTGACTCGAGTGTGTTAATCTCCTTGTATCACTTTATTTATAGTGAAATTCGTCGCTACTCTCCTCGTGGACGTAGATCTTTACCCGAACCACGTAAATCCGGTGTCCGATTTATTTTCTTCTTCTGTGTATATTATTGTTCGATCGCTCGCCTTATCTCAACATTAACAACGCGGAGACGATGCCTCATCGACACCAGTCTAGCTTGACAATTGGATCATATGACTCGGAGTAAGTGTCAAGATAGGCAAAGGTTTAATGAGGGATCCATACAGTGACTTCGATGGGGATGCGGGTGTCGAAACGGTGTTGGTAGTATAGGTCGATGCAATCGACGTCGAGCCGATTCAAGCTGGCCTTGCAAGCCACCCTCACGTACAGAGGATCGCCCCAAACCTCCCACTTGCCGTCCATGAAGCCGAGCCTGAACTTGGTCGCCAGTTCCACCTTTTTTCTCACCCCTCCTTGTAGTGCCTGCTCAACACCACCACCCAGATCACCACAAGAAAACTAAGAGATGCCTTATCCCATGTCAAAAAGATGCGAGTACGCATGTTGACAAGATTTGACACTAATCAACAATAATTATTTTTATTTATCAAAATTTGGATTTATAACTAAAAAAATTAATTATAGCGTCCTATTGAAACAGTACGATTGTTCACAAAGGAGTTACGGTTATTTTTATTTATTTATTTAATTTCGAAATTTATTATTTCTTCCAATGGTTATCTTAGATTTTGTATCTATTCAAACATAACTTCTTAATCCTTGGAAGGCTGTGTCTATGTGGATATAATTTCTTGTTTTTTGCTATTAATTACTGAACGTATTTATTCAATTATAATCTTCTTCTTTCATTTTTCGTTTTCTTTAGAAAGAATATACAGCCATTATTTTTAATTATTTCCTTGAAAAACCCTAAAGAAATACTAAAATTATTATCTAGTATTCTCAATAGAGATTTTATTGCATCCTGAAGGAAATTTGTCGATAACCATCAGCAACATTGTGTGGGGTAAATAATTCCTTAAAGAAAGTGATATTACTCCTCAAAGTTTGACTTCACTGTTTTTTCCAATCATTTGTCATATATTTCCCAACAACAGATGGCCTCCAAAATAAAGAAAACCAAGATGAAGGGTCTTAGAACTCGGCATGACTATAGCATATGTACCTCCTAGGGTAGCTGAGACTAAGCTTAACACACTCAAGAGCGGACCTTTCCAAGAAGCATTTCGTTGGTGCGAGGGCCGTAGATGTCGGAGGTGTCAAGGAGGGTGACACCAGAGCCGACGGCATGGCGGATGAGTGCGATCATGTCAGGTTCGGGCTTGGGAGGGCTGTAGGAGGCGGACATGCCCATGCAGCCCAGCCCCTGCACCGTGACCTCGAGGCCCTGCGACCCCAGCCTAATCCTCCTCACCATTGTCGACGCTGCCGTCGTCTAGCTCGAGGCCGATGCAAAGAAGAGAACGGAGAAGAGAAGGTGACAGTTTGACAGCTTCGCTCGTTTGCACTGAGACGAGCTTTATAGGAGGGAAGAGTCCACAGGCCACAAAAGAAGGAAGTGCTTCCGTTACGCTCTCGTCACCTACTCCTCCAGCCGGCCAGTTCAGAATCAGCCGGCCAATTAAGAAAGTATGCTAGATAAAAATTGGTATAATGATATAAAAAAATCCCTTAACTTTGACCAATCGTGCATGGTGATGTATTTAGGGACTAAATTGAATATGTACCAATAGGCAGAAAACCACATTGAAATGGACAACATTGCACTTTGGACTATAATTTAGGGACTGTATTGAACAAATTAAAATATCATGGATCATAATGCATATTGGGCCGAAGTTCATGAACCATTTGTGTCATTATCTCAAGCCCTAATTACGATAGGATAACGACATAAACGGTTCATAAAACATAACTCAATGTGCAACATGATCCCTGAGCTTTCAATATCTTCATTGTGGTTCATGGATTATTGATATATTAAATTTAGTTTCTGAACTATATGAAAATGTTCAACGTTATCTCTGAACTTAAATTAATGGAATGACAGCGTTAAACATTTTCATGTAGTCTAGAAATTAAGTTGAGCATATACTAAAAGTCCATGAATTACATTGAACATATTTAAACTAGGACCACTAGATCCAAAGGAACGCAGATGCGTCTTGCAAGATGCTTTTTCAGACGGAAGGAAAATACTAAAAGGACTTTGGCCAAAAATTAGACTCTTGTTACACACAGTATAATAATATGACTGACAGGCTTCTTTGGTACTTGTCCAACGGAATTTGTCTATTTAATATTGATAGATAAAAATATTTCCAAGTTCACAATATCCATAGTTTTTGCGAGGAAAATCTTGTTGTTAAGTGTGAAGCTTAAAATTTCCTATCGCTGTTCTTTTTTTGTAAGAACACGCATTGGTGCCTTCTTGATAAATATGATGATCGATCGAGGCTCTCCCGCCAGTGCCATAGGAGGCCTCGACGGTCTTTCAAGAGAAGCAATGGTGCCGTTGCAGAAAAAGTTCCTCTTAGCATTGCTTCTATGGATTGTATCCGATCCTGAGAGAACGTTGCACAAGGTCTAAGTATTGAAGTCACGATTGAGGTGAATACAGTTTCGCTTTAGTATTTATGGACGAGTTGAACTCCTCGAATCCAGGTTTTGTGATTCTGAAAGTCACCCTGATGGATTGGCATGGTGGGTTTGGTTAGTGTTCACCTCGCTTTGCGTTTCTTTAGTGATTATCCCCTGATTAGCTTACTACACATCTATAATCTTCTCATAGTGAATGTCACTTACACAAAATGATAACACTTACTCTCCCAAGTCCAGATTTTATTACCGCATAATAAGTATTCTCCTCATACACGTACTTATAACAGACACACAACGCAGCGTCAAAATACTTTAGCAGCAAATGCTCAAACTCTGTATATGAGAGATGCGGCAACAAAAGCAGACATGTTTCTAAGCAGCTTTCCATGAAGAAAGGGATGGAGTATCAGAGTTTTCCCACGTAGGCATGCTGCTTACGTACCTGCCACCCTTGACATTGTCCGCGGAAGCAATTGATTCCAGCTCGGCCATATCTTCTGGTTTAAGCTTTACAGATAGTGCTCCAATGTTCTGGTTGAAATTCTCGATTTTGGTCGTGCCAGGAATCGGGCAGACGTCGTCACCCTGGTGGTATACCCAGGCAAGGGCTAACTGTGATGGGGTGCATCCCTTTCTTTAATAACATGGCCCTTTCATTTCGAAGGAATATCCAGAATAATTTTCACGCTTGTTGACCCAAACTTGTAAAAGATGCCCATGAGACAAAAAGCTCAGCCACTGAAAAGACTACGCTCCACAACCTCTTTAACAACACCGTGCCGCATCTCGATCTCGAATATCAAAATCTCATTTAACAAAACCTTACCAGTCAAAGGCAAGGAAATAGTTAAATCTGCCACAAGATCCCCCAAACTATTAACGACGCGAAGATGCATCATCAACACGAATCCAGTTTAACAACTCATCACGTGGCTCAGAGAAAGTCTCAACAGGGGGAAAGGTTTAATGAGGGATCCATACAATGACTTCAATGGGGACGCGAGTGTCGATACAGTATTGGTAGTAGAGGTCGATGCGATCGACGTCAAGACGCTTCAAGCTGGCCTCGCAGGCCACCCTCACATACACCTGATCACCCCGGACGTCCCACTTTCCGTCCGTGTAGCAGAGCCCAAACTTGGTCGCCAATTCCACCTTCTCTCTCACCCCTCCCTTCAGTGCCTGCTCAAACTGTCATCATATTGAATTAAGAGTGTTGCTCTAGGCTTTTAATGACATCGGACTTTGAGGAAGAGAAGAAAGTGTTTAGAGAGGTAGAGCGTACATGAATGGATTTGTTCAAACTGTCAACTTCTTCATCTTCATCAAGAAATTACCAAAGTGTGATGCACTAACAGTGCAAGCACCTGTTTTGAGAACAACAATACAAATAGTAGATAGGACAAACCACTAGATACAAAGGAACGCATAATGGTAAGTGAAGAGCATATTTACGAAAACAACTCATTGTATTGAATTAATATTGTTAGTGTAAGCTTTTAATGACATTGGACTTTGATGAAGAGACAAAACTGTTTAGAAAAGTGGAGTTTGTTTGAATGGATATTTTCAAACTCTAATCTTCTTCGACTTCATCGAGAAATCACCCAAGGGTGATATACTAATAGTGCAAGCCCATGTTTTTAGGACAATAATACTATAGGAAGGACCCCTAGATGCAAAGAACCATACTTGCATCTTGAAAGATGATTTTTAAGACGGAAAGACAATACTAAAAGGATTTTGGCCAGAAGTAGGACCCCTGTTACACACGGTACAGCTTCTTTTCGTCCATTTTATGTGGACAGATAAAAAGGTCCAAGTTCACAGTAACCACACTTCTTGTGAGTAATTTCCTTTTTTGAAGCTCAAAATGTCCTATAACTCTTTTTTTTTTTTTTTTTTCATCATATAGCTCTTCTTTTTTCCGTAAGAAAAATTGACAAAAAGGAGTCAAAACTCCATATGCATAGCAACTAGCAAAAAAGTCCACACATGGGCACCTTCACGAGAGCATCGGGTCGTGATTTACTTTTCTGTAATACCGATGCCATCCAGTTCAACAATTGTGCTGTCATAGAAAACATGCCTCTTGGCATTTGCTCCAACGAATAGTAACCAATTCTGAGAGAATGTTGTAAAGATCGAAACTTGAAAGTATGAAATCACGGCTGAGGTGAATAGTATCAATCTAGTATGTATGGACGGATCAAATTGGCATGTTTGGCTCGGTTAGAGCTCAGCTCGCCCTGTGTTTCTTGAGCAATCTTTCCAATAAGCTTATCACACTTCTATAATTTTCTCAGACTGAATGTCATTTACACAAAATGACAACAATTACTCTCTGAAGTTCAGAGTTTATTACAGGATCACAAGCACTCTCTTCGTGCACATGCTTATAACGACCACACCACATAGCCTGAAAAATTATGCAGCAGCAAATGCTCGAACTCTGCCTATCAAAGATGCGGTGACCGACGCAGGCATGTCTCTAAGCAGCTTCCCATGAAGAAAGGGGTGGAGTGTCGGAGTTTTCCCATGTAGAGATGCTGCTATGGTACCTGCCACCCTTCACATTGTCCGCAGAAGCAATTGATTTGAGCTCGGCCATCTCTTCTGGTGTAAGCTTCACTGAAAGAGCTCTGATGTTCTGGTTGAAATTCTCCATCTTGGTTGTGCCGGGAATCGGGCAGACGTCGTCGCCTTGGTGGTGTACCCAGGCAAGGGCTAAGTGGGATGGGTTGCATCCCTTTCTTTGCGCAATTTCATTCACTCGGTCAAATAACTTCGCATTGTGAGACAAGTTTTCTGGCTGAAACCTTGGTAGATTCTGCAACATAGAAATCTGTCTCAGCGGAGAGCATTTGAGCAACTATCATTTTCTTTTCCGCACCAAATTCTACCGAAACAAGTGCAAAAAATACTAGAAGTGGTTGCATTGTATGTCATCAGATTGTCTTGTTACTTGATATGATAAGCATTTGGAAGTTCGTAAGCACTGTGTTTAGTAAAAGATCATCTCGAAAGGATTGGACTATGTAGTTCAAAATCATAAGCATTGAAATGCAGAGCGAGTGTATTTATTTATCACAGTTAAAAGAAATCACAAATCTAGATGATTTGTAGAAGAATATAATCAGAAGTAAAGCTCTTTTTCCTTAAAAAACAATAGCTACTTCACCCGGCGCAATCACAAGTCAACCATTAATTACGAGCAGTATCCCACAATTGGGTTCATGTCAGTAACATAATCCTAAAACTTCCATAAGAAGGGTATTAGGGAGTCGTCACTCAAGAACGGGTTGTGTTAAGATATTATTTATCATGTGAAGAAAGATGAGTATAAAAAGGACAGAGGCCCGAGACCGGATACTGATGTCGGTTATATGGAGGAGATATCGTAATCTTGTGAAGAAAGAGGAGAGAAAAAGGATGGGTGGAAAGTGGGGAAAGGATAGTGAATAGCAAATGGTGGGATGGCTGGGAAACAGAGGAACTTACAAATCTCTTACAAATAGATCTATATTAGTTCATCACAAAAGCATGAGAATACGGGGAACTGCCTCTTTTAGGCTCATCAAGCTATTGATTATTATTTTACACTAATCTATAATCATGAGAGGTGGGATGTATGGCGAGTGCTGAATTGAAGACATACGAGAATATAAAGCCTTTATGTCACCAATTCTTATTTACACCACCCAAAACTTTTTCTGTATATCACAAGAACTGGTAATAATCCAGCAAAAAGAACGACCGTCACAGTGAGCACCTAATTATGTTGATCAGCAGAAACAGACCTGTCTGAAGTCATCCTTGGGGAGATTCTCCAACAACTTGGAACCAACAGAAAAGAATCCTCGTCCTAAAGGACTGTACGCAACAATTCCAATGCCAAGCTCCCTAGTCACAATGTTCCAGCAGAGTAGAGTCAGAAGAAAACTGTTGTCACTGCATAAACAAATTGATGGAGTGATATCCTACCTGCATGTGGGAACGATCTCTGCCTCCACATCTCTTGACCACAGCGACCACTCCAATTGCACAGCTGTGATGGGATGAACAGCATGTGCTCTTCTGATGGTTGATGAAGAGGCCTCCGATAAACCAATGTACTTGATTTTACCCTCTTCAACGAGTTTCTTTAGCTCTCCAATCTTCAAATATTCACATGCTATAACGACAACAGTCAATACCTTACATGTCAAGATCCAGAAATTCATGCACATTATTAGCTTTAATTGTGTCCCCGATCCCTCAATAGTATGTGTGCCCTGACTATTCCACCATTACATTTTGACCCGGCAGTTCTTAGCAAAGATCAGTAGATCTTTATGCATCTCTATGCAACAACGAATTTGCTAGGCATTAATAAGTTAACAGACGTAGATTTCTCTAATCTATCACAGAATAGGGCAAATAACAGAATTATTAAATTGATGGAGGTAGATTTCTCTAATCTATGACACAGAGGTTAAATAACAGAAGTATTCCAAGTAATTGTCATATTTGACAATGATATGTCAAGAATCAAATGTCTCTACAGACTGATCCAACTTTCAAAGTGATCCTCCGATATAATCTAAGGTGCACCCAATAGCACTTTCATCTCAAAGGAAGATTTTGAATAGCACTTGTGAAAGATCCCATAAGACAAAAACACAGCCACCGAAATACTAAATTCCAAGACCTCTCGGCATCTCTACCTCAACTATCAACTGAACTTAACTCACAGCTAACAATATCTTACGACTCAAAAGGCAAGGCGATAGTCAATTTCTGCCATGGAGTCCGACAAACTATTGACAACGCGACGATGCGTCATCAACACCAATCTAGTTTAGCAACCGGATCATATTGCTCGAGGAAAGTCTCAAGAGAGGCAAAGGTTTAACAAGGATCCGTACAGTGACTTCCACGGGGACGCGAGCGTCGATACGGTGCTGGTAGTAGAGGTCGATGCAATCGACGTCGAGTCGCTTCAAGCTGGCCTCGCAGGCCGCCCTCACGTATGCCGGATCGCCCCGGATCTCGCTCTTTCCGTCTGCTAAGCTGACTCCGAACTTGGTCGCCAATTCCACCTTCTGCCTCACCCCTCCCTTCAGTGCCTGCTCAACGTCAACCCCGAAATTAGAAAACGAACACGCAGGATCAGAGCACTCTGCTCGATGAAGCTAAATTCCGTAACACTATAAGCACTTATAATTCATGCAGAGGCAAAAGAGAGACTGAGAGAACCGACCTTTCCGAGGAGGATTTCGTTGGTGTGAGGACCGTAGATGTCGGAGGTGTCGAGGAAGGTGACGCCGGAGCCGACGGCGTGGTGGATGAGCTTGATCATGTCGGGGTCAGGCTTGGGAAGGCCGTAGGCGGCGGACATGCCCATGCAGCCCAGCCCCAGCGCCGACACCTCGAGGCCCTGCGACCCCAGCTTGATCCTCCTCACCGCCGTCGATGCCGCCATTGCCGCTGCCGCCTTCTAGCTCGAAGTCAATGCAGAGAAGAGAGGACGGAGAAGAGACTGTTGGAGAGCTCGCTCGCGCTCTCACGGTTACCAGACAACGAAGCTCTTGGTCGGACGTGAAGAGTCAAAAAGACGGCAAAAGACGCAGGTGCTGACGTAAATTCTCTCGCCGCCCACTTCTCCAACGGCCAATTTTTAAAACGAAATGCTGACCTCGTATGTTTGACAAAAGGTTTGAGTTGAGTACCGCCAAAAAGCTCTATTCAATGTGACGTAAACACCCAGAAAAACCCTAGACATGTCCATTTCCGTGAGAAAATGATGGCTTATGAGATGGGATTCAAACTGTTTTACACCATATTTTATTGCCTTCTTCTCACATTCAGATTTTGTTCAAAAATGCCGTGACCCTCTATGGAAAAATCGTGATTTGTCATAAAAGTTATTAAATTTAATTTTGGATAAAATTGAAATAAAATTGAAGATATTTATGTCATAGTGGATTAGTTTAACGTTTTTGGTCACAAAAAAAAAAGTTGGGATATTTGTGTTATAATAAGCATAGTTGGGACTTTTGGAAATTTGTCAGTAATGTAAATAGAATAAAGGTTTATATCATATTGCATCTGGTCCACAATTTCAAACTTTCAAGAATTAATTGCATCATATTCAAAAAAGGCATGCTTGTAATCAATGTAAAATATTATTTCCAATGACAAAATTAATCACGTAACTTAAAAAGTATGTCTGAATTGAAGTACCCATCACCATAGTTATTCAAAAAAGTGCAGGCCCATGTTTTTAGGACAATAATATAATAATTAGGACCACTAGATACAAAGAACCATACTTGCATCTTGTAAGACGCTTTTTAAGACGGAAAGACAATACTAAAAGGATCTTGGCCAAACGTAGGGCCCCTGTTACACACAGTACGGCTTATTTGGTATATATCCAACGGAATTTATCCATTTTATATTGACATATAAAAAGGCCCAAGTTCACAATATCCACACTTCTAGTGGGGAAATTTTAAGTGTGAAGCTCAAAATGTCCTATAGCTCTTCGTTCTTTTACTTAGCTTCCTTTTCTGTAAGAAAAATTGACAAAAAGGAGTCAAAACTCCATTTGCATAGCAACTAGCAAGAAAGTCCAGACGTGGGCACCTTCACGAGAGCATCCAGTCGTGATTTACTTTTCTGTAACACTGATGACATCCAGTTCAGCAATCGTGCTGTTATAGAAAACATGCCTCTTGGCATTTGCTTCAGTAAGCAACCAATCCTGAGAGAACGTTGTAAAGATTGAAACTTGAAAGTATGAAATCACGGCTGAGGTGAATAGAGTGCCACTTCAGTATGTATGGCCGAGTCAAATTTCTCAAAATCCTAGTTTTGGGATTCTGAAAGTCACCCTGATGAATTGGCATGGTCGGCTTAGTTAGAATTCAGCTCGCCCTGTGTTTCTCGAGTAATCTTCCCGATAAGCTTATCACACACATATAATCTTCTCACAGTGATTGTCATTTAAACAAAATGGCAACAGTTACTCTCTGAAGTTCAGAGATTATTACAGGATCACAAGCACTCTCTTCGTGCACATGCTTATAACAACCACACCACATAAGCTGAAAATTATTGCAGCAGCAAATGCTCGAACTCTAAATATCAAAGATGCAGTGACAGAAGCCGACCCGTTTCTAAGCAGCTTCCCATGAGGAAAGGGGTGGAGTGTCCGAGTTTTCCCATGTAGAGATGCTGCTATGGTACCTGCCACCCTTCACATTGTCTGTAGTATCAATTGATTCGAGCTCGGCCATCTCTTCCAGTATAAGCTTCACTGACAGAGCTCCAATGCTCTGCTTGAAATTCTAGATCTTGGTCGTGTCGGGAATCGGGCAGACATCGTCGCCCTGGTGGTGTACCCAGGCAAGGGCTAACTGTGATGGGGTGCATCCCTTTCTTTGCGCAATTTCATTCTCTCGGTCAAATAACTTCCCGTTGTGAGCCAAGTTCTCTGGCTGAAACCTTGGTTGCTTCTGCATAACATAGAGAACTGTCTTAGCGGACATTTTCATTTTAGCACCAAATCCTACCGCAACAAGTGCAAACGATCCTAGAAGTGGTTGCGTTGCATTGCATGCCATCAGATTGTCTTGTTACTTGATATGATAAGCATTTGGAAGTTCGCAAGCACTGTGCGGGGGGAGCATATATCTCGGAAGGATTGGAATATGTAGTTCAAAATCATAAGCATTCGAAATGTGGACCTAGTAATCTAGCACTCCATCTATCACCTTAAAGAAATCACAAATCTAGATGATTTACAGCAGAATATTATCTGAAGTAAAGCTCTTTTAAGCTAAAAAACAATAGCTACTTCACCTGGCGCAATCACTAGTCAGCCACTAATTGTGGGCAGTAACCCACGATGGGGTTTATGTCAATAACATAATCCCAAAACTTCCATGAGAAGGTTGTTAGGAAGTCCTCACTCAAGAACGGGTTGTGTTGAGATATTATTTATCTTGTGAAGAAAGATGAGTATTAAAAAGGACAGAGGCCGAAGGCCCAACACCAATTTCGGTTATAAGGAGGAGATATCCTATTCTTGAGACGAAAGATGAGCGAAAAAGAATGGGTGGAAAATAAATAATTTTAAAAACATTTTTTTAAAATAACGAAAAATATTTTCATCAAATATTTGGATATAAATCGTTATCAGTAATAATAATATTTTTATCAATTAGTTATTTGAAGTGATACAAATAATCATTTTCATTAAATCCAGAGCCACTATTTTACTCATGGTGGTTTACACATAAGTGGTGATCATGGAACAGATAACATCTAGTTTTAAAGCTAGAAATCTTTTGATGCTCCAACGGGCTACTCCAACTCCACGAAGGTTATTATAACTTACTATTAACAAACCAAACCATTTCGTTATTTTTTTTACAAGTATTATTATTATTATTATTATTATTATTATTATTATTATTATTATTTTGGATTTTCCCATTGTATCACAAACTCAAAACTATGTGCTTGATGCTTTGACCACGAGGAGTTTATGGTATACCCTAATGATTATCTAACCCAATCATGTCATCCCTGACCATCCCTGACCATACGGTCATTCTTTGACTTTTCAAAGAGGCTGTATTATAGTCTCTAGAAATCATGCTTTGACCATGAGGAGTTTATGGTATACACTTAACGATTATTTGACATAATTGTGTCATCTCGCACCATACGGTCATTCTTTGAATTTTCAAATGGATTGCATTTTAGTCTCTTGAAATCATTAATCTATATTATATTGCTAACTTTTCTAATTTACAGGATCCACAGAGTGATAAGCGAAAAACATTCTTATGAAAACAACTCATCGTATTGAATTTACAATATAACTCTAAATTTTTAATGACACCAGACTTTGAGGAAGAAAAGAGAGGGTTTAGAAAGGTGATAGACCAATAGTGCAAGCACATGTTAGGGACTGTATCTGAATGGATTTTTTCAAACTCTGATCTTCTTCAACTTGGTCGAGAAATTACCCAAGGGCAATAGACCAATAGTGCAAGTGTTGACACCTAAATTTTGGCGATCCGGTCATAGAAAACTAGGGGTTAATTTTATCCCTAAAAAAATAATAATAATAATAATAAATCGCATTACACATAGTTATTAGGAGCATGTTTCAATATACTCACATTTGCATGGACCGATAACGGATAAGCTTTAATTTGACAAGTTGGGAGAGGGTGCATTTCGGAAAAGATTCGTATTATTATTCCAATATTCAATGATATCAAGGTGGATTGCGAGCTCATCTTTGCAAGACTCGGAATTTGAGAAGATTCTATTACAAACTTGAATTCTTAGCCTAGTGTTCGACCAATTTGCGGGCAAGTATTTGGTCGGAGAATATTCAATCTGCATAAGGACAGAAATATTGTATCTTCCGAGAAAAAAATGAAAGCGTGCAGGCGAAGATTTGGCCACGAGAGAGACCATTTTGAGCACCCATGAAATCGAGTCAATATTCTCAAAATCTTTAGACAATTCTGTTGACCGTAATGCAAGGAGGAGGATCAGCTTCGTACAAAGGAAATCAACGAAAAAGGGAAAGTGGGGCTTAGTCTTCACGTATCCATCGGTGTGGGCAGAAAGGAAAGTTGCAAGAATAAGAAAGAAATCATGATGGGTGGTCAGCGAGACAAGTGAATAATACATGCAAGATTTCAAGGGAATATTCATGCAATGCAATAGAAGGAAATGAAGCCTTGGTCTACCTACCTATAAAAAGGTTGCTACACTAGAGAAAGCAGGGGGAGGCCACACAATCGATACATACGGCCACAATTCTGAAAAGAGGACTTCGAATATACGGCAGAGAGAGAGAGCTTTAGAGAGAGAAAAGGCCAAGAGGAGAAATCGTGGAGGCCAGCAAATCAGAATTTCAAAACACAGCCAAGAGAATACACGTGAATAGAGAGGAAGGAGAGGGAGGCTACGGTCAGTCATACATCCTCACGGCCCCGCTTTCACCGATCTTCGTCGCCGCCGTCGGTGTCCTTGCTGCCATCTGCTGCTGCCCAACGAAGCTGAGAAGCTATTGCCGTGCATCAGTGTGAATCGCAAGTGACGTGAAAGAACAGGGAGAGTACACGGACGGGGGATTGGATCTAAGAATAAAAAATTCGCGATTTCTCAACATGGAGAGATAGAGAGAAACACAAGATCTGGCACGGCTCCCAGACCGCGACTTGTCTGCGGAATTCAGCAGTTGGTGGGGATTTCCTTCAGTCCCTGTTCCTCGCTCAGCAGTGGTCCCGGTGCAGTGCGGCTTTCCTGGCTACGCCCAAGCTCTACATCCAGGGCGCCCGGTGATTTCCAGAGTCTATCATGAGCAGCCAACGCCGGTTTTGTATTCTTGGTTGAATTTTCGCAGGTTTTCCGGTGAACACAGCAGTCCTTGACGTGCCCGAGACCTCCACCGATCCAGTTATTTTGCTTTCGTTTGATTTTTTATTAGTGCAGGTCTTTCTTGACCGAATCCAGTCACCGCCCCGACAATCCCATTGAATCTCCAAGCAATATTTGTCCTTCGGCAAACCCGATGAGCCGTTGCCATCCCTTCCTCGAACTTTCACCGCCGTCAACCAGCTCACGAAGCCAGGCCAGGGAGCTAGAGCACATCTTCAAAGATTGCGGGTTGTTTTGATTTTTGGCCGAAGCGGTGGAATTTGTCTCTTATTGCATGGTGAAATCTGGAGACTTAACCGTGAGTTCTTGAGAAAGAAGCATACGTGAGATTGAAGACAAAAAGGTAGTGACTTTAGAGCTCTCGGTGGAGATTATTTGGTCCGACTAAAAGACCAAATATTAATTCGCTACGATCTCCTTTGGCGACCCACCTTATCGTGAGCGGTTCCCTCGCAAGTGCGTTGCGCGCAACCATCGTTCGTGAGCCGGCCGTGGGAATATTTTCTGATTTGGAGGCATATCCGTATATTAGATTTTCCAGCGAGGCACCGATGCCGAACCATCCTGTCCGTCCGTGAGTCGCAAGGACCCCAGCCTCGCCGAGCATCACCACGAAGTCCGAATTTGGGAGTATATTCGGCAATAAGGTAAAAAATCTCATCTTAATTTGATTTTAACATCATATTATCTAAATTGATGAGATTGATATCTAATTGGGTAAGAGGTATAATATTCATTGGGATATATTTCTTAACTCGCAACCGCATATAATCTTTGATTCTACCTATAAGGCCTTAGATGGAATTATTGATTCCACGGGAATCTTTAAAATTGATATTTTGATCTTTAAGGCTTAAGATCAACTTATCGGTTTTATTTGCGAGATTACAAGTTGATTGGATATTATTTCCTTATTCTCATTGATTGGATGATATATGATCTTGAGTGATTTAGTGCTTACTTTAATTGTTCTATTTATCTCGAAAATACAAAAAACTGCATTAGCATCCCACTTAGATTAGAATTGATTGCAAGATAGGTTAGTTATTTTTCATGCATTTAGAATAGATAACATTTCACTTTAGTTTTCACTTTTGTTAGATTTTTATTTTTAGTAAATTTAATTACGAATTTTCATAAGAAAAATACAAAAAATGACTTAGGATAAATTAGTTTCAATCTCTAGGATAGATTGCATTCTTTTAAGGAAAAAGAAAATAGAAAATGTCATGTGCATGTCATTAGGATTAGATTCATGAAATGCATGCCATTTAGTGATTGTTGCTAGGTCAATTTAATTAGAAATTGCATGTCACTAGAATTAGGTCATTTAGTTAATTTTGCATTGCATATTGCATGATTTTCATTAATCAAGTGAAAACAAAAAAAAAAAAAAAAGAAATTGCGCGTTAATTAGAAATTATATCTAGGGTTGTTGATGTGGATTCTAATTTAACATTGCGAGATGCTTTCGTTGCTTCGAGGTAAGTTTTTGCAATTTATTCATTGTTTATCTGAGTGTTAAATTGGTGGTTTGCGCACCTGCATGATCACCTCACATGTTAGGGAAATAAATTTAAAATCAATCCAAACTGCCTGCCAAACATTTTTTAAATAAAGAATGGTACCGAAAGGGCATTAGAGAAATCTAGTGTAACCAAGTCCCCGTACCCATAATATCTGGTTCGTAGGAGTAAAGTAAACCTCCCGTTGCTTTACTTGGGTTTCTAATCGACCCACCAAAAATAGATTAGTGGCGACTCATAATTGAATTTCATTTGCATGTTAAGAACTTGAACCTAAGTCGCGAATTGGTATGGGCTTGGGAGGCGAGTTAAGTCAGCGCTAACAATCCATTAGCCAAACCCTAGGTGGTTCACACCCCGAAAAAATTGGTTGCGACAGCAAGCACATGTTTTTAGGACAACAATACAAACTGTAGGTAGGACCACTAGATCCAAAGGAACGCGGATGCATCTTGCAAGATTCATTTTCAGACGGAAGGAAAATACTAAAAGGACTGGCTAAAAATTAGACTCTTGTTACACACAGTATAATAATATGACTGACAAGCTTCTTTGGTACTTGTCCAACGGAATTTGTCTATTTAATATTGATAGATAAAAAAAATTTCCAAGTTCACAATATCCACAGTTTTTGCGAGAAAATTCTTGTTATTAAGTGTGAAGCTCAAAATTTCCTATCGCTCTTCTTTTTTTGTAAGAACACGCATTGGCGTCTTCTTGATAAGTATGATAATCGATTGAGGCTCTCCCGCCAGTGCCATAGGAGGCCTCGACGGTCTTTCAAGAGAAGCAATGGTGCCGTTGCAGAAAAAGTTCCTCTCAGCATTGCTTCTATGTATTGTATCCAATCCTGAGAGAACGTTGCCCAAGGTCTAAGTATTGAAGTCACGATTGCAGTGAATACAGTTTCGCCTTAGTATGTATGGACGAGTTGAACTCCTCGAATCCAGGTTTTGTGATTCTGAAAGTCACACTGATGGATTGGCATGGTGGGTTTGGTTAGCGTTCAACTCGCTTTGCGTTTCTTGAGTGATTATCCCCTGATTAGCTTACTACACATCTATAATCTTCTCATAGTGAATGTCACTTATACAAAATGATAACAGTTACTCTCCCAAGTCCAGATTTTATTACAGGATAATGAGTACTCTCCTCATACACGTACTCATAACAGACACACAACGCAGCCTCAAAATACTTTAGCAGCGAATGCTACACTCTGTATATGAGAGATGCGATAACAAAAGCAGACATGTTTCTAAGCAGCTTTCCATGAAGAAAGGGGTGGAGTATCTGAGTTTTCCCACGTAGGCATGCTGCTTGCGTACCTGCCACCCTTGACATTGTCCATGGAAGCAATTGATTCCAGCTCAGCCATTTCTTCTGGTGTAAGCTTTAGGGATAGAGCTCCAACGTTCTGGTTGAAATTCTCGATTTTGGTTGTGCCAGGAATCGGGCAGACGTCGTCACCCTGGTGGTGTACCCAGGCAAGGGCTAACTGTGACGAGGTGCATCCCTTTCTTTGTGCAATTTCATTCACTCGATCAAATAATTTCGCATTGTGAGCCAAGTTCTCTGGCTGGAACCTTGGTATGGACTGCATAACATAGAGCACTGTCGTAGTGGAGAGCATATGAGCAACTTTCATTTTTCTTTTTTAGCACCAAATTCTACAGCAACAAGTGCCAACGATACTAGAAGTGGTTGCATCGCATGCCATCAGATTGTCTTGTTACTTGATATGATAAGCATTTGGAAGTTCACAATCACTGTGTATTTAGAAATCATGATTGAAAATATTAAACCATCTTGTTCGAAATTATAAGCATTCGAAATGAGGAGAGAAGTGCTCTAGCAATAACCACGCAAGGCTGATGGCTTTGATGTAAGATGTGACAACAGAAACAAAAGCAACAATCTATCTACGTGCGGTGGTATCCATTTACAACACTCAAAAGAAGGAAATCACAAATCTACATGATTTGTAGAAGAATATGATTGGAAGTAAATCTCATTTTAGCCTAAAAAACAATAGCTACTTCATTTGAAAGGCACAATCACTTGTCATATACTAATTGCGGAAGTAATCCACAATTGGCTTTATGTCAGATAAAAAACTTGATCTCAAAACTTCCGAAAAAGGGGTGTTAGGGAGTCCTCAGTCAAAAACTGGTTCAATCAGGACATTTTGTGAAGAAAGATGAGAACAAAAGAGGACAGAAGGCTGAGGCCGGATACCAGTGTCACTTATATTGAGGAAATATTGCTATATATGTGAAGAAGGATGAGAGAAAAAGGATGGGTGGAAAGGGATAAAAGGATAGTGAATAGCAAATGGTGGGAAGGCTGGGAAACAGGAACTTACAAGTCTATATTTGTTTATTCCCAAAAGCATGAGATTGGGAAACTGCATCTTTCAGGCTCATTATGCCACTAAGTATGATTATACACTAATTTAGAATCAGAAAGGTGGGTCTGGGGCTACTGCTGGATTAAAAATATAAAGGAGTATAAAGCATCTGTGTCACCAATTATTATCCATCCCACCGGCTACTTCTTCTGTAATACTAAAAGAACTCATAGTTTCCACCACTTCAACAAGAGTAACGGTCACTGTGAGCATCTAGTTATGTTGATCAGCAGAAACAAACCCGTCTGAAGTCATCCTCAGGGAAACTCTCCGCTAACTTGGGACCAACTGAAAAGAATCCTCGTCCTGAAGGACTATAGGCAACAATTCCAATGCCAAGCTCCCTAGTAACAAATTAAAGGAAGAGCAGAGTCAGAAGAAAGCTGCTGTTACTGCATGAACAAATTAAAAGAGTGATTTCCTACCTGCATGTGGGGACGATCTCTGCCTCCACATCTCTTGTCCACAGCGACCACTCCAATTGCACTGCTGTGATGGGATGAACAGCATGTGCTCTTCTGATTGTGGACGCTGAGGCCTCAGATAACCCGATGTACTTGATTTTACCCTCTTCAACGAGTTTCTTTAGCTCCCCAATCTTTGAATATTCACATGATAACAGAACAAAGATTAGTCAATCTTTATGCATCTCAAAGAATCAAAAAAGTTGCTAGGCATTGAGTTAACGGAGGTATATTTCTCTAATCTATCACTGAAGAGGGCAAACGAAAGAAGTATTCCATGTATTTTTCATATTTTACAATGATATGTCAGGAATCAAATGTCCCCACACAAAGCCCAGGAACAACTTTCAATGTAATTCTCGCATGTAAATTAGGATGAACCCCATAGCACTTTCATCTCAAAGGAACATTTCAAATAATTTTTGTGCCCGTTGACCATTAACTTGCAAGAGATGCCATTAAGACAAAATCTCAGCCACTAAAATACTCAATTCCACAACCTCTTTAAGTCTCAGTTGACAATTATCTTACAAGTCAAAGGCAAAAGAAAGTAGTCAATCTCTTCCACAAAATCAAACAAACTTCTAACACCATGACGATGCATCATCAATACTAATCTAGTTTACAACTGATCACATGGCGCAGAGAAAGTCTCAAGAGAGGGAAAGGTTTAATGAGGATCCATACAGTGACTTCAATGGGGACCCGAGTGTCAACACGGTGTTGGTAATAGAGGTCGATGCAATCGACGTCAAGCCGCTTTAAGCTGGCCTCGCAAGCCGCCCTCACGTACGCCGAATCGCCCCAGACGTCCATCTTCCCGCCCGCGAAGCTATATCCAAACTTGGTAGCCAATTCCACCTTCTGTCTCACTCCTCCCTTCAGTGCCTGCTCAAAAGCGACACCAAATCAACACAAGAAAAACACCAAGTTTCCCCCGAACAATGACAAACCAAGACGCGGGATCATAGAATTCCGCACGATCAAGCTAATATCATAACACCATAAGTATATCCACTGCACGCGGAAGCTGAGACTGAGCTCAATGCACCCAAGCCTGAAAGCAGATCAGATTAGGAAGGCAATAAAAAGACTGATCAACATACAGATATACGCGCGAGGACTGTAGGCTGGTTGATCTAAAGAAGCCGCGAAATTTTAAGATGGGATATCTAAAAGAGCAGACCTTTCCGAGGAGGATCTCGTTGGTGTAGGGGCCGTAGATGTCGGAGGTGTCGAGGAAGGTGACGCCGGAGTCGACGGCATGGTGGATGAGTGCGATCATGTCCGGCTCGGACTTGGGAGGGCCGTAGGAGCGGGACATGCCCACGCAGCCAAGCCCCTGCGCCGAGACCTCGAGACCCTGCGACCCCAGCTTGATCCTCCTCACCGCCGACGCCGCCATCGCCGCTGTCGTCACCTAGCTTGAGGTCGATGCAGAGAAGAGAGATCGGAGAAGAGACAGTTCGAGAGCTCGCTCGATCATCTTCTGCACTGAGACGATAACGAAAATGATGGGCCGAGCCGAGCTTTATAGTAGGGAGGCGGGAGATTCCAAGCTGTCGTGTCCACGAGCGCTGTGAAAACAACACTTACCTACAACATCGGTGGAGCTGCCGTCGATTCCTCATTCATTGGTCGGGAATAGTGGTGTCAAACGGGTGGATCGAGTCATTAATGGATCGACCCAAATTGACCCATTAACTTATTTATGATCCATTTAAGCCAGATCCGACAAGCTCGAGGCTCGCCCGGCCGATCGCCGACCATCGCCGTGCCGGCAACCGGAGGAAGAAGAAAAAAAGAGGAAAAAAAAAAAGAAAATTAAAATAAAAAATAATTTCGGTTTCTATATAAAAAAAATTGCAAAGTTAAAGAGAGAAGAGAGAGGTTGTGAGGTTTTGAGTGAAAATAAATCGGTTTATTTTTAATGGGTTGATAAATGGGTCTTATATATCTCACTTTATTTATCTTGAAAACCCATTATGAGTGCTTTAAGAAATAAGGCTTGACCCATTAACGACTCATTTAAACATAAATTGGTCAATAACTCATTTTGACACCTCTAGTCGGGAATGACATGTACATGGCTCTTTGGCAAAATCACCCAACAGTAGGGCACTACTTAGAAAGTGACAGAGGATTATGTTACATGTCCATTTTCAATTTTAGTGAACAATACGGCTCGGGAAAAATGTCGTAATCTCATGAATGTAGTCTATGTGTGTGTTGCTCAGAACAGAATATACGTGGTAGGTACTGAGAATCAGATGGGTGAGAGCCAGTCTTGTTCCAAATTTTTAGAACATGCATAGTAGGTTTTAACTTTCAAAAATTGAAGAACATATTTCAACAAGCAGGAAACCTAAAACCTGAAATATTTTTTTTATGTTTTTCTTAATTAATGTCTTCATGTGATCTTGTGGCATTTCATTGCCTCCAATAAAAACTGCTTGTTTGAGCTTCCATTTTCGATATTATCTATAACTAAAACTTTTAATTTGTTAATATGTTATAATTTTCACGTGTCTAAATATGAATTGTGATTAGTGGATTATAGCAAATGATGGTCATTAAAAGTACAGGTGGAACCTAAAACCTATGACAAGATAGATTCTAGGTTCCTAAGTATGTAAGGTAGGTTCTATGTTCCAAAAATTAGGAAACATGTTCCAATAAGTAGGTTTCAAGCTCCAAATAGAACATAAATGGAATTTGCAACCACTTACCCCTAACATGTGAGTTGTGAGAATTTAACTAGTAACCTCAAGCTTCTAACTTGGAAATCCCCAAACTATTCAACCGATTGCGCCGACTCTACTAAGGTTATTATCACGTGGGAAAATTATTCAAAAAGTCATAAATTTATTATATTTTTGTCAATTCAATTATAAACATTTCAATTTTGCTAATTAAATTCTAAATATTTTCACATTTTTTCAATTAATTTTAACTGAAAATCGCTAACACTCCTCGTCCTATGTGGCACGTATGGTGCTAACAAGGACAATTTCAAATAATATATTTTCTTTTTCTTTTTCTTTTTCCTTTGATCCTGGATTGGCGAGGGTGTGAGGCCCTCACCTGGAACCAAGCGAGGGCTGCAACCCTCGCCAATTGGCTGGCAAGGGCTGTAATGCTCTCCCCTCAACGCCCTTGCCTAATCCAAGCGAGAGCAGCAATGCCTTCGCCCAGGCCAAACAAGGGTCACTAGCCCTTGCCAACCTAGTGTTTGGAAAAAAAGAAAGAAAAGTATAATTCAACAAAAAATTAAAATATTATTAAGAACTATCCATGTTGAATGACCAGCATCCACCTTAACAATTTCTAGCCAAAATTGGCATGATGGACTCACTTGGCAAAACGTGAAAAGGTTTAAAATTCAATTGATAAAATTGAAAGATTTGGAATTGAATAAGTGCAATATATTGAGGATTTTTTGGGTAATTTTTCCAATGGACCAAATAATTTTCCTTAATTTTTGTTACATGTACTTTTTCTTTGATTTTCACATTTCATGGCAAAACTCGTTTTCCCCATATGATGAGGACTATGAGCTTGATGCTTTTGACTAGACAAGGCCCAATTGGTATGCACGAACTAGAACTAACGTTTGAAATTTCAAGAAATGTTGGTTGAATGAATCCAAGATTTTGGGAATTTTCCCGGCGGAGTGATAAAAGTCAAGCTAAAAAAAAAAAAAAGACCAAATGCACTAGATCCACACTTTTTGTCGGGAAGCTAATTTAGTTTTTTCAAACGCTACATTTATTTCACAAAAATTGAATGATTTTAAAAACATTTTTTTGAAAAAAAATCAATTGTATCATTTGAAATAATTAGTGAAAGAAAACTTTTTTACATTATCGATAACAATTTATATTCAAATATTTTTATAGACAATGAAAATATTTTCCTAGTAACTTAGGGTTAATATCACGAAAAACTCCAAACTAATACCCTTGTGACAAATTCACTCAAAATTAGGTTTTAGGTCATGGAAAACCCTAAACCAATACATCTATGATAAACTTATCCTAAACTAATTTTTAGTTCACTAAAAACCCTAAACTAGTATACCCCTAACATATTTATCATCTAGTAGTTTCCATCAAATTTTATGGTGAAATTACTGAGTTAAATGAATATCTACAATAACTTAATTGACATAACAAGTTCAAACGGAAATCCATATCAATTTAGGACAAATTTGTTACAAGTATATCAGTTTATGTTTTGTGGTGATCCAAAAATTAATTTAGTATAAATTTATCACATTTGTACCAATTAGGATTTTTGTGGACCCAAAAATTAATTTGGCATAAATTTATCCAATTTATGGTTTTTCGTAATATTAACCATTTTGTAAATAATATGAGTGACCATTTTTAAGAAAATATTTTCTAAATTATTTATTTTTGGTGAAACAAACGAAGTTTGAATGTGAAGGTGAAAGCCTCTTGGCCTCTCTTTCTTTACTATTAGACAAAAAAAAATGAGAAATTGAAAAATAGGTGTTGAAACTCCATATGTATAGCAATTGGCAAGGAAGTCCGCACAAGCATTCCCGTTCCCGCATGGCGTAATGATCATTCGAGGCTCTGTGCCTTAGGAGGCTTCGACAAATTTCAAGAGAAGCAACATGGAGCGACACATGCCGACCGGCGATCTAGGTAGTCAGGGTCCATCAGCATTGCCTCACATTCTACTTTTCTATAACTCCGATCCCGACCCGAAGACAAAGCCTTATGGCGAGCCATCGGTCCATCTTTCTTGAGTGATCATTTCCCAGTAAGCTTATTATGATCTTCTCATGGTGAACGTTGCTTATACAAAATGATAACGTTTACGCTTTGCAGTTCAGATTTTACTAACAGGATAATAAGTACTCTCTTCGTACACATGCTTATGACAGCCGCACCACTTAGCCTCAAATTCTTTCAGCAGCGAATGCTCAAACTCTGCATATCAAAGATGTGGCGACAGAAGGAGACGTGCTTTCTAAGCAGCGTTCCATGAAGAAAGGGGTGGAGTATCTGAGTTTTCCCATGTAGAGATGCTGCTGTCATACCTGCTGCCCTTGACATTGTCCGCAGAAGCAATCGATTCAAGCTCAGCCATGTCTTCTGAAGAAAGCTTCACCGATAGAGCTCCGATGTTCTGATTGAAATTCTCGATCTTGGTTGTGCCGGGAATTGGGCAGACGTCATCGCCCTGGTGGTGTACCCAGGCAAGGGCTAACTGCGATGGGGTGCATCCCTTTCTTTGCGCAATTTCATTCACTCGGTCGAATAACTTTGCATTGTGAGCCAAGTTCTCTGGCTGGAACCTCGGTAGTTTCTGCATAATATGGAGCACTGTCTCAGTGGAGAGAATATGAGCTATTATCATGTTCTTATTAACACAAAACTCTACTGCAACAAGTGCAAACAATACTAGAAGTGGTCATCAGATTGTCTTGATACTTGATATGAGAAGCATGATTAGTAAAAGATCATCTTGAAAGGATTAGAAAATGTTGTTCAAAATCATGAGCATTCAAAATGTGGAGCAGAGTGCTCTAGAAACTACCGCCCAAGGCTGATGGTTTTGCTGTAAGACATGACAACAGAAACAAAATCGATCTAAGTTTTCTCCATGGATGGTATCCATTTATCGCACTTAAAAGAAACAAATCACGAATCTAGATGATGTGTAGAGAAATATTATCAGAAGTAAAGCCCTTTTCAGCTAAAAAGCAATAGCTACTCACTTTCCCAGTGCAATGACTAGTCAATGCAAATTGCGGGAAGTAATCCACAATTGGCTTTATGTCAGATAGGAATTTGATCCCAAAACTTCCATGAGAAGGGTGTTAGGGAGTCCCCACTCAAGAACTGGTGTGTCGATATATACTTTATCCCGTAAAGAAAGCTGAGAAAAAGAAGAACAGAGGCCTAAGACTCGATACCAGTGTCAGCCAAATGAAGGAGATATCGTCCTCCTGTGAAGAAAGAGGAGAGAAAGAGGACAGGTGGAAAGTGGGGAAAGGATAGTGAATAGCAAATGGTGAAGGCTGAGAAACAGAGGAGCATACAAATAAACCTATATCTGCTTATTCCCAAAAGCATGAGAGTCATGAAACTGCATCTTCAGGCTCATTAAGCCATTAATTATGATTTTACACTAATGTGGAATCAGAGAAGTGGGTGCGGGGCTAGTGCCGGAGAAGACATATAAGAATATAAAGCATTTGTGTCGCCAATTGTTAAACATCCCACACAGATGCATTTTCTGCATACCACAAGAACTCGTAGTTCACAAGCACTTCAATAGGAATGACAGTCACTGTGAGCATCTAGTTATGTTTGATCAGCAGAAACAAACCCATCTAAAGTCATCCTCAGAGAAATTCTCCAATAACTTGGAACCGACAGAAAAGAATCCTCGTCCTAAAGGACTGTATGCAACAATTCCAATGCCAAGCTCCCTGGTCACCATTTTAAGGAGAGCAGCATCAGAAAAAAGCAGTTGCTCTGCATAAACAAACTAATGGGGTGATTCCTTTACCTGCATGTGGGAATGATCGCCGCCTCCACATCTCTTGACCACAGTGACCATTCCAATTGCACCGCTGTGATAGGATGAACAGCTTGTGCTCTTCTGATTGTTGATGCAGAGGCCTCCGATAAGCCGATGTACTTGATTTTGCCCTCTTCAACGAGTTTCTTTAGCTCCCCAATCTTCAAATATTCACATGACAAAACAACAACAACAACAGTCAAGACCGTACATATTGAGGTCCAGAAGTTTATGCACATTTATCACGTCCCTGATCCCTGAATAGTAGCTTTTCCTAACTATTCAAGCATTACGTCTTGACTAGGCAGTTCTTAGCAAGGATGAGTCGATCCCAATGCATCTCAATGCAACAAAAAAGTCACTGGACATTAAGTTAACGGACATATATCTATCACAAAAGAGGGCAAATAACAGAAGAATTAAGTTAGCGGAGTAAGATTTCTCTAATCTATCACAGAAGAGGGCAAACAAAAATAGTATCCCAACTATTTGTCTCATTTCACAATAATGTGTCAACCATCGAAGGTCTCTACAGGAAGTCTAGAAACAACTTTCGATGCGATATTCACTTACATAAATTAGGATGAACGCCCATGGCCCTTTCATTTCGAAGGAATACCCAAAATAATTTTCATGCTTGTTGACCCTTAACTTGTAAAAGATGCCCATAAGACAAAAAGCTCAGCCACTGAAAAGGCTACGCTCCACAACCTCTTTAACAACACCGTGCTGCATCTCGATCTCGAATATCAAAATCTCATTTAACAAAACCTTACTAGTCAAAGGCAAGGAAATAGTTAAATCTGCCACAAGATCCCCAAACTATTAACGACGCGAGGATGCATCATCAACACGAATCTAGTTTAACAAATCAGCACATGACTCAGAGAAAGTCTCAACAGGGGGAAAGGTTTAATGAGGGATCCATACAGTGATTTCGATGGGGACGCAAGTGTCGATACGGTGTTGGTAGTAAAGGTCGATGCAATCGACATCAAGACGCTTCAAGCTGGCCTCGCAGGCCGCCCTCACGTACACCGGATCGCCCCAGACGTCCCACTTTCCGTCCACGTAGCAGAGCCCAAACTTGGTCGCCAATTCCACCTTCTCTCTCACCCTTCCCTTCAGTGCCTGCTCAAAATCCACACCAAATCACCACAACAAGACCACGAAATTCGGAAATCAAGATGCAGGATCTTAGAATTCGGCATGACTGTAGCATATCTACGTCATGCAGAAGCTAAGACTAAGCTTCATAACGCACTCGAGCGCCGAAATCGATCAGATTACAGAATTATCTGCGACGACTGTCAGCTAGTTGATCTAACAAGACGAAACCTTTAGAATGGAGGCGCGACTCAATATCTCAAAAAACCGACCTTTCCGATGAGGACTTCGTTGGCACTAATGCCGTAGACGTCGGCCGTGTCGAGGAAGGTGACGCCGGAGCCGACGGCGTGGTGGATGAGCGCGATCATGTCGGGGTCGGGCTTGGGGGCCGGAGAAGGGGGACATGCGCGCGCAGCCCAGCCCCTGCGCCGAGACCTCCAGGCCCGCGACCCCAGCTCGATCCTCCTCACCGCCGCCGACGCCATCGCCGCCGCCGCCGCCGCCTATCTCGAGGTCGATGCGAGAAGAGAGCGCGGAGAAGAAACGGTCCGAGAGCTCTCGCTCGCTTCCTCCACTGAACCGACGCGACAAAGAAGATGCCGGCGGTAAAAAGTCAACGGGTCTACAAAAAGGCGCGCGTGCTGACGTCAGGCTCTCGTTACCTACTCTTGACTGAATCCCACCACAAGCTCGCCGGCGAGATTCCGGAGTCCTCCGTGCCGTCGTTCGGCGGGAACCCGACGGAAGAACCCGTGCCCGAACCATTCTTCCCCGTCGTTCTCGCCGCCGGACAAAGGCATCCTCCCTATGGTTTTCCCTCGAAGACGAAGTTACTGTCCTCGTCCTGAAAGTTAAAAATAACGGAAGCAAATAGAGCAACCGAACAAGCCAACCCAATAACACTTTTCTCAGAGGCATTTTATCGAACAGCTGGAAGACAGACATTTTCGGGGCAAAAATCAATGAGGAGAGACATTTTTCCAGGTTCGAATGCACGTCCTGCGATTCTTCTTTAGAGAAGAGAGAGCCCAGCTCTTCGTCTTCCCTTAGATGGTCAGCAACGAAAGGAAAGGGTGGACGAAAGCTCGAAAACAGAGTAAGAAGAAGAGGAATGGGGTACAAATGGCTGGTCACCATGAGGTGAAAGGGGAGATAACAAAGTAAGGACAATGAATCAAGTCCAGGAATTTAAAAACTACTTATGTCATTATAACAGCAAAGAACGAACAATGTGAGACTTGCAAAAAAAGAAAAGCAAGCAATCGAACGAAAGGAGGGATAGCGGATGTAATATGACTACAAGAAAAACGCTGTAAAAGGACTTGTGAAAAGCAAAATTTGGAATCATAACTAGGATTCATTAAAGAACAAAGGTTTATATCATATTGCATAACTCCAAAATTTCAAAATTTTCGAGAATTGATTGCACTATGTTGAAAAAATCCGTTTTTGTGATCCGTGCACGATATAATTTCCACTTACAAAATAAACAATGTGTAACTCAAAAGGCGAGTCCAAATCAAGTAATCTTCAACAATAGTTTTGCACAACTTTGAAGTTATGTAAATGGAAAAATTGAGGGATAGAGTGGAGGCAATCCCCAGCCGCCTCATTTTTCGCATTATGAAGGTATTAAATATTTTGTAGATTTTATTGCAATGTATCTCTATTATCTACGTATAGATTTTTTTTCCTTGTTAAATGTTCTATTTTTGCGATGGGGATAATGACAAAAATGGTCCATAAACTTTCACTCAATATGCATTGTAATCCTTTCGTTTTTAATTTGTTCAACTTGTTCAATGTAATGATTTAAGTCTATGAAAATATTCAATGTAATCTTTCTATTAATTCAAAATCAGGGATAATATTGAACATTTTAATATAATTTAGGGACCAAATTGAACATATGCAAAAAGTTTAGGGACTAGATTGAACAAATAAAAAATGCAGGGCCTACAGCATTTGAACTAATGTTTATAGGTTACATTGAACAAATTAAAAATTTAACAACGTTATACATTAAATGTCCAGGGACTCATTGCCATGTGTATCCTTAGGTAGCCTAGCAGGAGGTTGCACGCTCCACTTTCTCATCCTAAGTGCGAGAGATTACCATACATGTCTATTCGAAGATAGAACTGAAGTTCTAACATGATATTTGCCTTCACCACTAAAGGACCCCTAATTTCCTTCATCTCATTTTTTCTTCTCAAATAGGTGGGAATAGAGGAGGTGACATTAAAAAGTTCCACCCTTGAAGATTCTTCTTCCTAATTCTTCTCCCTTAAGTTTTATAAGGACCTGATCATGTCCATCTGTGTATACTCTATATTTTCTAGAGGAATGGTCCATTAATGTAGAGGTACACAATGTGATGATTGGCAACTAATTCCTAGCTGTCAGTCTTGTCTATAAATGTGGCGCAACTCAAGAGGGTGACAAAAATATGTACCGAAGAACATTGCGCAACTTTAGTGTATTATATAAAATTGAGAAAGTATGTCGAACAGATAAAAGATTAGCCCACTCACACGGTAATCGTCTCTATTTACTATGTGATAAATAGAGATAAGACGGTTTTAAACTTATTATCTAGGTGATAATCGAGAGCTCAAGCTTAAAATATATATGTCACCTTTGTTGACATCTAAATTTTGACGACCCAATCATTGATTTATTACATAAAAATTAGAGATTAATTTTAACCCCTAAAAAAAAAAAATTGCATCGAAACAAATAAAAGGAAAAAATTGTGAAAATCGGTCGATTGATTAATAATGAAAGTCGAAAATTTTGATGAATATTCAGATTTTGATAATTGCGGAAGCAATTAGGAAATCAAGTGAGTAAGAGCAAGAATTTTTATAAAATGAAAGGAATCAAAGAAAAATCGAGCTAATTGCGAAATCATGCTCCGATTTGCAGTCATGAATTTTTTATTTTTTTTTTAACTGGAGGAACCGCCTCACAGCGAGCGCTCAACGTAAACCCCAGGGAGCACTGGCGTGGGGACCCACCTCCCACGGTGCTCCGCTTAAGTCGCGCTATATGCGCACGCTGTGATTCAAACCTCCCTCTTCCGCAATTAGAGGGAGAAAGGCTCAAACCAACGCGCCCACAGTGGGATGGGTTGTAGCCATGAATTAATGCAATAGAAGATGGAAACTCAAAAATTGTCATGAAAAGCGGCCGTTTGGAATCACTATAAAAGAGCCACAATTTTCGTGACCGGGGAGAGAATTCGCAAAAAAAAAAATCGTGAAAAGAGCCGAGAGAATTCGTGAAAGTGAGAAAAAAATAAAAGAGAGGAAACCCCATTTTCTCGTCGAAGAAGAGTCTTTTTTTTTTTCCCCTTCTGACAACCTGCAGAAGAAAAGAAAGGGAAAAGTCAGCAAAAGAAAGAGAAAAAGTGCAGAGAAGAAGTGGCATGCGGCCAGAGAGGAAAAAAAGAAGAAAAAAAGAAAAACCAGCAGCAGCAACTGTTCGTCTTCTTCGCGTGGACGCCTCTATCCGCGTCGGCCCCGCGCTCGCGTCGCACCTCCTCTGCCAGCCACCACCGCCGCTCCGCCACCACCGCTCCGCCACCGCAGCCCCGCCAGCGTCTCGCCAGTCGCCGGAGATCCCACGAGCTAGAGCCACAGCCTCACCCACGAGCTCGTGTCGCGCCCCCTCCGACGCCGCCCGGCAGCCGAAGCCCGAGCCCCTTGTCGCCGCTGTCCTCCGTCAGGAGCCCGACGCCGCCGCACCTCTGCAATCCGCGCCCAGCAACCCGGTGGTTCGCCTCCCTTCAGCCGACGCCACTACACCAGCGCCCGACGTCCGCGACGCCGCTGCAACCGAGCGCCAACCTCCGCCTAGCGCTCGTCGCCGACCTGCAGTGCCGGACGCCAGAAGCCCCGACGCCGTCGCCGCCCAGCAGCCCGCAACCCAGCGTCTGACGCCGCTGCCTGCCCTCCGCCCGATGCTCACTCGCTGCCTTGCCTGGTGCCCGACGCCCACAGCCGGCCGCCGACGCTGCCGCCCGAGCGCCACCCGCCACTGTACCAACGCCCGACGCCCTCTCCGCCTGCTGCCCGAGCGCCGCTCTTCTCTGGTCGTCAGCCGTCGACGTCTCCTTTGCCGTTCGTCGCCACTGGTCGCAGCGCGAGCGCCTCCCAGCAGCCCCCGCCCGACTCCTCCGCCGCTGCTAACAGGGAATCGACGCAGTATTCACGCGCTCATCGAAAGGGATGGATTTGTCGCAGGAGAGGGCGTTGACAGTGAAGATGGCATGGCCAGCGGAGAACGCAAACGCGAGGGCCTCTCAAAGCGGTGAAGTCGGAGGTAGAGCGGGCGGACAGGTTGATCAAGGGCGGTGGGGATGTTTCAGAAGGAGATGGCATCCTCGTCAGCCTCCTCGAAGTCATGCCGAGAACGGGGGTGTCTGACATGGATGGGGATTGTAAAGGGATGAATAACATTTATGACTTCCATGGTTTATTTTTAATTTTAATCCTACAAATCGAACACTCATTTAAATAATATTTATTTGAATCATGCTATATCGGAAGTCAACAAATATTAGATGGGACATTTAAATCCTTTCCTATCATTGTCCTGTCTAACAAATATGTTTAAACAACCAAACGCACTTCAATTGAATTTAATCCGAGATCTAAATTAAATATGTACTAAAAATTTAATAATCACATTGAATAAATTAAAATTTAGAAATGACATAATGCATTAGATTAAGGTTCAAAAATCATTTAAATTATTTTTCTAAACCAAAACAGAACAACATCGCACCATTCTAACCCCAAATAAAAACGATAGAAGTGTCGTTATTCTAGGAAACCTGCGCAATATGTCCGACCGCTTTATAATAATGCAGAGGCATGAGCGAAAAACTCAAGCTACCCAAAGGCTCATCATTAACCATAAGCGGTGATATTGAATGAGTGACCTTCGATTTGCCCGACACTCAAATTAACTGCGCCAGCATTTTATCGCAAACTTCGTTCTCTCTCGAGTGCATCGTGTCCCATTTTACTTTTCCCGTAACATCGATACCAACCCAAATACAAAGCACCTACGTGTAGTATCCAGTCTTGAGAGTATGTTGCCCACGGTGTTGGGATTGAACTCATGCTTGATGTGAATAAAGTGTCACTCTAGTATGTATGAATGAGTTAGAATCCTGCAAAATCCCGATTTCTCGATTCTAAAAGTCACCCCGATAAAATTGCCACGGTGGGCTCGGTTCCTATTCAACTCGGTCTCATGTTTCTCGAGTGTACCTTTCTTCAGTAAGCTCAGTACACATCTATAATCTTCTCATAGTGAATGTCACGTATGCAAAACGAAAACAGTCAGTTTCTGGAGCTCAGATTTTGTTACATGATAACGAGGACTCCCTTATTACACATACTTATAACAGCCACAAAACATAGCCTCAAATAACCTCAGCAGTAAATGCTCAAACCCTACATATCAGAAGCAGACATGTTTCCAGCCAAAATCGCACGCCCGCACGCGGGTATGGTGGGGTCTAGCTCACACCCAATCATTCCTTTAGATACACAAAGGAAACCTCACACTTATAAATTTGTCAATTTCCTCCCATTTTTCCTATGTGGGACAAAAATAAATGCACTTAGTTTGTTTTATAAACAAAGTTCCAACACATGCTCGGGAGGGTTGTAGGCGGCGGACATGCCCATGCAGCCCAGCCCCTGTGCCGACACCTCGAGGCCCTGCTGCCCCAGCTTGATCCTCCTCACCGTCGTCACTGCCATTGCTGTCGCCTAGCTCGAGCGAGCTCGCTCCTTGCGTTGCACTGAGACGATGACGAAGGTGTTGGGTGAGCCGAGCTTTATATGAGCTTAAGGCGCACGTGCTGACGATAGCGTCAAACGGCCAATTGAAAAACAAAAATGGTGACCTCATCTAATTGACAAAAATAGATCTAATACCCTATTAAAAAAAAAGGTTAATACTTTTTTTTGGTCGGTAAAAAAATAAGGTTAATACATTGAAAAACTTCAAACCGATATATTTGTGACAAATATATTTTAAATTAATTTTTTTACAGTAAAAAATATCAAACTAGTACGCCTTTGATAAATTTACCCCAAATTAGTATACTTGTGAGAAATTTATCCTCTATTAGTTTTCGTTAAATTTTACAATCAAATATTTGAGTTAAATAACACGTGACAATTTATTAGTGTGCAAATTTTGGATTTTACTCTCTATTTGTCACAATTGTACAATTTTTGTAGTTTTTTGTAGTAGTAATCTAATTTAATGGATGGCATATTTGTCACAAATATACTAGTTTGGAGTTTTTTATTGTTAAAAAAATTATTTTGATGGTAAATTTGTCATAAGTGTAACAATTTAAGATTTTTTGCGATCATTTTAAGTAAATTTATCACATGTATATCAATTTGATGTTTTTCATGGTTAAAAAATTAGTTTGGGATAAATTTATCACATGTATATCAGTTTAGAGTTTTTCAGGGCATTAACCCTAAAAAAAAAAAAACTCAAGCTTTAGCTTTTCTCCCAATTTTACCTTTTATGTAAAAAAAAAATACTAATTTTAGGTCAATTTTCGATTCTGCATATCCCATGAAGAACCCTTGCTTTTAAGTCATATAACAATTCCACCTTAAACATTTTCATTCTTATAAAAAACCCCTAACTTTAGGTTTTGTCCCAATTTTATAGTCCAATCTCAATTTTACCTTAAAATTTTTACAGTCTCATAAAAAACCACAAACCCTTTTTTGAGTCACAAACTTGCTCTCATCAACCCTCCATCCAAAATTTCCTGTTGACACCAAGAGATGAAAAACTCCAAAGCATAAGTTGTTCGAGGGAGATGGAACATTCCCAAGTACAAGAGATCAAAAATCAAGCGCAAAATCATTAAGGGGGATTTTGACGAAGGGTTAGTAAAGAACATATTTGGGACTCAAACTGAACCGAAAGTTGGGATTCTTTTATGAGACAAAACAATGTTTAGGACAGAATTGGTACTGGATCTAAAGTTAAGGGTTTTTTATGAGACAAAAAAAAAGTTTAGATAGGATTGACTAGAACTAAAATTGGGGTTTCCAATGAAAAAAAAAATTAGGATAGAATTGGGACGGGAGAAGCTGAAGTAGAAGGTTTTTTAAGTTAGTGGGCTGAAAAATAGTAGAAATTAGGACTTTTGATCATATTCAATAGACTTCATGCCACACAAAACTTATTTATTTGCAACCAAAAATTTCATATCAATAGACCTGTGACAAATTTCCTCTCTGTTAATTTTTATAAATTTTACAATTAAATTATTGAGTTGAAGAGCAGTCCGTGAACATATGGTTGTACAATGTGAAGATCGGCGGCTAATTTGGTCCACATTAATTAAGAGGTCACGAGCATAAAATGACAAACCCTGGCGAAGAGACCAAATAAATATGGCACAAATTGGAGGGTGACAAAAACAAAAACAGAACAACACTTCCCATATCCAAATATTGTATTATAATCCTGAAGCACGAATACAAAAGTTGGTTTATCTAGAGACTCATAAAATATTATGCAAGCTCATAAATCGATTGGGTTTGCACTTCTAAAGTGATTTACAAATAAGTTGCGAGAATTAAACATGCGACCTTTGATTTCTTGACACTCCAATTAAGTGCGTCCTCTTTACTAGGGTTATCATATGGGAATATTACCAAAACAGTCATAAATTTATTGCAACATTTCCAATTTAGTCTTACACATTTTTTTTCCGACCAATTCAGTCCTAAACTTTTTGCAAATATAATAATTCAATTCATGCGGCCAACTTTGGACAGTGAACGCTGCCTGTCCGGCCGATCTTGACATGGATAATATTTTAATAATATTTTATTTTATTCAAGCCAACGAGGTCAACCTCGCTAGCCAATGGCAAGGCTCACCCCGACTGGCGAGTGAGGCCACCCTCACCTAGCAACGGTGAGGCCACCCTCACCATGGTTAGGCAAGGTGTGACATCCTGATTTTCCTATTTCTGTTTTTAATAAAATGAAACGGGCATTTCATCTTCACGCATATAGTTCTTTTCCTTGGGTTGGCCACTCATGTGAAAACTAGTCTATCAGGTGAAGTCGGTAAGAGATTCTAATGCATCAGACTCGAGAATTTGACTAGGAAACGACCTTTGGACCGAGCTAATCTGCAAGCGTCATTACAGCACAGTTAAAAATCGATTAGAGACCGGAGATAGGTCGACTTGACGAGGCATGTGATCAAGTGTGGGTGATTCCACCAGATCGCATTTTCTTGTCGACCGGACCGGACTATCGATTGGGTCCCTTGTGTCCGTATTTAAAACCTTGAGATTACCACAACAACCGAGAGTTGCCAATGTGTCAAAGATGTATATTGTGGCTTGAAAATAATCAACCATAGGTCAAATGCATGAAAATTTCTAAAAGCTACCCGGTAGGTTAAGACGCACTAATATCGTGCCAGAGTGAAATTAACCGTGAAATTGAAAGTGAATTCATAAATTGGAAGTCCTATTATGTCACAAATCTTATTAGGAACATTGAATTAATTTATGGATTTCAATTGGGCTCAATTGGAAGAGAATTGATTGGAATGGAAGAATCTAATGTACAAGACTTCGTGCTACAGTGGAAAAGGAAATTGCAACAATTGGAATAAGGTTGTGGGAGATTGGAGTTAGTGGAAGATGACATCACCTTATGTCATGGTGGTTGGGCCAAAGTGAAGAAGAAATTGACAAGTGGAGGGTGGGGATTTGATCCCAAAAAGGGCCCATCACTTCACACTTCATCTTCAACCTTTTGCTTCTTGGACTTGGAGGAGAGAGGGACGGAAACTGACCGGAACCAGGCCAGCCCGCACGCCCGACCGGCCGCCCGCTTCGTTGCCGAAGTCCGTCATTGTCACCGTCGCCGCCGTCCGCGTGTGAAGCCCCGCGTGCTCGCCAGACAGCCGTCACACCGTCTCCACCCGAGCTCCAGCGCCGTTGTCCCTCCTCGCCAGCCGCCTGCTTGCCGTTCGCCACCATCGTCGGAGACAGCAAGCTTCACCGGAGGACCGCCGGAGGACCGCGAGCCGTGGCCAGCCTTCGCACGAGCCGCCGCCGTTCCCGCCGGTCCCGCGCCCGTCCGACCGCCGTGCCGCCCTCCTCCGCCCACGACCAGCAACTAGAAGTTCCAGCCCTAGTCGGACCTTCAAGGCCCATTTTAGGCAACTTCCGGTCCTCCTTTGGTGTCGCCCGAGGAGATTTGTCAATGGCCACGCCATTCTCTTCGCCGGGAATTTGTCGAAAGCGATTCCGGTGAGTTTAGCTCACTAAACTTTGATTAGAGGGTTAATGATGTTTAGGGTGTTCTTAGTTTAAGTTAAGCAAGCTTAGGTGGTTAGATTAGTTTATTTAGTTGAGGATTAGATTAAGGTGTTTAATTAAATTAAAGTGTGTTTAGTTTAAAGTTAAGTAGGTTTATTTTAATATAAGCCTTGATGTGACTTAAAGGAATTTATTTCTGATTTAAATAAATATTTCGAAATTATTGGATTATTTAATAATATATTATATTATGAAAATTATTAAAATATTATTATTTATAAAAAAATCGAAAAATTATTTCTGACCTCATTTTCTCATAATTTCGCACTGATCACTGCTGTGCATTCAAATTATTGATTTGATGGTTGGATTTTGCAAATTGAATGTTGATTGTGAAAAGTATGGATTTATTGAGAAAAATCCTGGGTGTCGGGTTTGGTACCGAAATTGAATTTTTAAGGATTACTATTGTAGTGGGAGTATTTGAGTGAAATGCAAAGTGTCAGGGGTCGGTATTGAATTGTCGTGTGCTAGTTGAAAGACTCGGTCGCAAAGTAGTGGCTAGGCCAACTAGACCTATATTCCTTTAGAAACACCGTCAACATAGTGACGAGGCTCGGGTCGCAGTAGAGGCTAGGCCAACTGGACCCATGCTCCTTCGGGAACGTCGTCAACATAGTGACGAAGCCGCGCTCCAAGGGGGGAAGCAATGCCTAGCTATGTGCCAGTAGATAGCCGAACTGCGAGCAGGCTATGTTCATGTGTGGTAATAAGTAAAAATTGGAACGTGTGCTGAGTGTGGTTACTGATTCTATGAAAGTGATTGTATTCCAATTGTTTAAGTTCTTATGACTATCTGTGATTTAATGATATGAATTGTACTAACCTGCAGGAAAGAAATAAGACGAGGTAAATCTTCTGTGTCGTGTGGCTAGGCCACCCTTGGGCGTATTTTTTTTCTAATAGGGGTTTAGGGGGTTGAACTTGCTGAGATAATGTCTCACCCCGTTATGGGCCAAAATTTCAGGACCGTAGATGGCGGAACCCTGGAGGCTAATCCGTCGAAGTGGGATCGAAGAACGAGTCCGACTAGTGGTCATAGGACAGTTCCTTCTTTTTGGTGGACCAATCCCTTTTTGTAAATTGACCCTTTTTTGGTATATATGTAATCTCTAGAGTGATTATCTATGAAAGCGTGTTTGTTTATGGATGAGTTGTTTTCCCGCTTTCCTATCCCGTGAGTTTTTGTCAGGGGTTTTATAATACGCTTCCGCATGTGCATTAAAGAACTGATTGGATCGGCGACTTAATCTAGGAACGTCGCATTTGAATGACCATGGTGGGATGTTGGCGCGCCCGAGGTTCGGGGCGTGACACAAGGCCCCGTCTGCGTCTGGCCTAGGCGAGTCTCGCCGGCCATGGGCAGGTCACGGTCTTGCCCATGGCCAACGAGGCTCAACCCTCGCTAGTCCATAGAGGGTGAACCTCGCCCAACCTCTAACAAGCCTCGCTAGAGACCGCTTGAGGTCGCGGCCTTTGACCTTGCCCATGGCTAGTGAGACTCGACCCTGCCAGATTCGATAAAGGGGCGAGCCTTGCAAGCCCAACTAGCGGACTTTGTCCTCACCCATGGCCAACGAGGGTTGACCCTCGCCAGCCCAACTAGGGTGGCCTAGGTGAGGTTGCCTAGCCACGGGCAAGGTCGCCCACCCATGGTCAAGCTTCCCCGAGGCCAGCGAGGTCCCTCACCAACCCTACCTTTGGCTAATCGCTAGCGATGACTAGCGGGAGGAAGAAGAAGGAAGTGAAGAAAAAAAAAGAAAGAGAAAAAGAAAAATTAATAAATAATAAGAAAAATAAAATATTATTAAAAAATTGTTCATGGCTGATTGGTCGGAGTTCACATCAATGCCCATTGGCAAAAAAAAAATGGCCGAATAGATTGAATTGATACAAATGCTGAAAATATTTATGATTAAATTAGTCAGAAAAAAAGTTTAAGACTGAATTGAAAATTACAATAGGTTTATAAAAGTTTTAGTAATTTTCCCATTATTATTATACCATATTATTAACGGGCCAAATCATTTTTACTACCTCTCTTTGTTTTTACAATTTTATTTTTATTTTTCTCTAGAGTAATTTGATATTTGATTGGACAAGGCTCAATTGGAATGTAGGATCTAGAACTAATGATTGAAATTTGCAAGAATTGAGGTGGAATCCCATAATGATAGGCGGAATTTGTCAATTTAATATGGACAGATTAAAGAATGTCACAAGCGGTGCATGCTAGTATTGAACTCGTGGTTGAGGTGAATAAAATGTCACTTTAGTATGTATGAGTGAGTTCGAATTCTTTAAAATCCCGATTACCATATTCCAAAAGTCACCCAATAAAATCAACCCAACAAGCTCGGTTCGTATTTATTAAAATATTTAAATAATAGACAACACATTTATGTAACAACTGAAGTTTTTAAAACAGTATATAGCGATAGGGGTGAGAGGTTCCAAATTCCTTACATGTCCAGGCGGAACCTGAAACCTACTCTCGGCTATCGGTTCCTCATTCTTTTGAACTTGAAACCTACCCATCGGAACTTGGAACCTGAAATTTACACTGTCACAAGTTCTAGGGTCCAACAGATTTTATTTTATTTTTTCATTTTTAATTAAACAAACGAAAATGAACGCAATAATAATAAACAAGCGTGTCATTCATCAAAGAGACTACAAAATGAAAAAAACTATCAACAAAAGAAAAGGAATTATTGGCAAGGATTTCAACTAAATAAGAGTATGGGTGAATGGTTCCAAGTTTCGTACAGGTTCCATCTGAAACTTGGAACCTACCCGTTGAAACAAATTCCTCATTTTATAGAATCTAAAACCTACCTTGGAACTTATCTTGTCATAAGTTCTAAGTTCTACTCATGTCCCACTTATATTATTATTTAAACGATTACAATTCAATAATCATAATTTATATTTAAATACATGAAAATATGAATATTAATAAAATAAAAATCTTAGCTATAAAATGGAAATTCAAACTATTGCTTTCAAATTAACATTCATCATCGAACATCATAAAATATCGGAAGATCGCACGGAGACATGAATCAAAAAAATATTAAAACTTGTTCCTGGTTCTAGGTTACAGGTTCCAGGTTCCTCTAACTAAGAACCTAGAACCTACCCATTGAAACAGGTTCCTCATTCTTTGGAACTTGGAACTTACCCTGCATACCTTGGAACCTGAAACCTATAGGTTCCTACCGGTCCGGTTCTCAGGTTCCTACCTTGGAACCATGCTCACCCCTAGATAGTGATCTCATAAAATCTCACATGGTATCAGAGTTGAAGGTTTTGAGTTCGAATCTCTCTAGACTCCATTTGTCTCATCAATTAAATTTCCACGTTTAGTATTAAAAAACAAAAAACCAAACTAAGCATAAGGGAGAATATTAGAATATTCACGCATCCATATAACAACTTAAGCTTTTAGAACAAGTGGCAGTAGTTCTACAAAATCTTACAGTATTCAACTCACTCTCATGTTTCTCGAGTGATCTTTCCTCAATAAGCTTAGTACATGTCTATAATCTTCTCATATTGAATGTCACATGTACAAAACGAAAACAATCACTCTCTAGAGTTCAGATTTTTTTACAAGATAACGAACTCTTTTATTACACATACTTATAACAGCCACACAACATAGCCTCAAATTACCTCAGCAGCAAATGCTCAAACTCTGCATATCAAAGATGTAGCACCAGAAGCAGACATGTTTCTAGGCAGGTTTCCATGAAGAAAGAGGTGGAGTGTCGGAGTTTTCCCATGTAGGAACGCTGCTATCGTACCTGTCACCCTTGACATTGTCCACAGAAGCAATCGATTCAAGCTCAGCCATCTCTTCCGGTGTAAGCTTCACTGACAGAGCCCCAATGTTCTGGTTGAAATTCTCGATCTTGGTCGTGCCGGGAATCGGGCAAACGTCATCACCCTGGTGGTGTACCCAGGCGAGGGCTAACTGCGATGAGGTGCATCCCTTTCTTTGCGCAATTTCATTCACTCGGTCGAATAACTTCGCATTGTGAGCCAAGTTCTCTGGCTGTAACCTTGGTAGGTACTGCATAACATAGAGCAATGTCTCAGCAGAAAGCATATGAGCAACTATCATTTTCCTTTTAACGCCAAATTCTACGGCAACAAGAGCAAAAGTGGTTGCATTGCATGCCATCAGATTGTCTTTTACTTGACATAATAAGCGTTTGGAAGTGCGCAATCACTGTGTATCTGGAAAGCATGATCAGTTAAAGATTATCTTGAAATGATTAAAATATCTTGTCCCAAATCATAAGCATCAGAAATGTAGAGTGAAGTGATCCAGCAACTACCATACAAGGCTAATGGGTTTGATGTAAGATGAGAAAACAGAAACAAAATCGACAATCTAAGTATTGTTCATGTGATGGTACCATTAGTCACACATAAAAGAAAGAAATCACAAATGGAGATGATGTGTAGAAGAATATTATCAGACGCAAATCTCTTTTAGCTATGAAGAAAAATAGCTACTTCACTTGCCCAAAACTAATGGCAGGAAGTAATACACAACTTGATCCCAAAACTTCCATAAGAAAGATGCTTGGAGTCCTCACTCAAGAAATGGTTGTGTCAAGATACAATTCATCTTGTGAAGAAAGATGAGAATAAAAAAGGATGAAAGGCTGAGGCCCGATACTGGGGTCTGTTCTTTTGAGGAAATATCGCTAATCTTGTGAAGGAAGATGAAAGAAAAAGGGTGGGTGAAAAGTGGAGAAAGGATAGTGATTAGCAAATGGTGGGAAGGCTGGGAAACAGAGCAACTTACAAATAAACCTATTTTTATTCATTCCCAAAAGAATGAGAATCTGGGAACCTACCTCTTTCAGGCTCATTAAAGCCATTACTTGTGATTTTACATTTATCTAGAACCAAAAGAGGTGGGATGTCTGGTAAGTGCTGGATTGAAGACATATAAGAATGTGAAGCATTTGTGCCACCAAGTTTTATTCATCCCATCCAGATACTTTTTCTTTATACCACAAGAACAGGTTTCCAGCACTTCAATGAGAATGACAGTCACTGTAAGCATCTAATTACATCAACCAGCAGAAACAGACCTGTCTGAAGTCATCCTTGGAGAGATTCTCCACCAACTTGGAGCCAACAGAAAAGAATCCTCGTCCTAAAGGACTGTAGGCAACAATTCCAATGCCAAGCTCCCTAGTCAACATTTTGAAGGAAGAGCAGAGTCAGAAGAAAGATGATGTTACTGCATAAATAAATTAACAGAGTGATATCCTACCTGCACGTGGGAATGATCTCTGCCTCCACATCTCTTGACCACAGCGACCACTCCAATTGCACCGCTGTGATGGGATGAACAGCATGTGCTCTTCTGATTGTTGACACAGAGGCCTCGGACAAACCAATGTACTTGATCTTACCCTCTTCAATGAGCTTCTTTAGCTCTCCGATCTGTGCATATTCACAAGACAAAACAACAACCGTCAAGATCTTACATGTTAAGATCCAGAAAATTATGCACATCATTAGCTTTTTATGTTCCCCGATCCCTAAATAGTTTAGTCAATTATTATGCATCTCAATGTGACAAAAAAGTCACTAGGTATTGCGTTAACGGAGGTGGATTTCTGTAATCGATCACAGAAGAGGGCAAATTAAAGAAGTGTTCCAAGTACTTGTCACATTTCACAATGATATGTCAAGAACCAAATGTCTCCATAGAAAGTCCAGGAACAACTTCAAATGGGATTCTCGTATATAAATCAGGATGAACCCCGGAGCACTTTCATCTCAAAGGAAGATTTCGAATGATTTTCTTGCTTGTTGACCCTTTAACTTGTAAAAGATGCCCATAAAACGAAAACTCAAGCCACTAAACCACTAATTCCACAACCCCTTTAACAGCATCGTGCCGCATATTGAACTCTGCTATCAGCCGATCTTAAATCTCATTTAACAATGTTTACAAGCAAATAGTCAATTTCTGCCACAAAATCCAACAAACTCGTAACAACATGACGATGCATAATTAACACCAATCTAGTTTAGCAACTGATCATATGGCTCCGAGAAAGTCTGGAGAGAGGTAAAGGTTTAATGAGGGATCCATACAGTGACTTCAATGGGGACTCGAGTGTCGACACGGTGTTGGTAGTAGAGGTCGATACAATCCACGTCGAGCCGCTTCAAGCTGGCCTCGCAAGCCGCCCTCACGTATGCCGGATCGCCCCGGACCTCCCTCTTCCCGTCCTCAAAGACGGCTCCGAACTTGGTCGCCAATTCCACCTTCTGCCTCACACCTCCCTTCAGTGCCTGCTCAAAATCAACCCCGAAATTAGAAAACCATGACGCAGGATCAGAGCATCCTGCTCGATGAAGCTAAATTCCGTAACACTATAAGCCCATATAATTCATGCGGGGGCAAAAGAGAGACTGAGAGAACCGACCTTTCCGATGAGGATCTCGTTGGTGTGGGGGCCGTAGATGTCAGAAGTGTCGAGGAAGGTGACGCCGGAGCCGACGGCGTGGTGGATGAGGGCGATCATGTCGGGCTCGGGCTTGGGAGGGCCGTAGAAGGCGGACATGCCCATGCAGCCCAGCCCCTGCGCCGACATCTCCAGCCCCTGTGACCCCAGTTTGATCCTCCTCACCGTCGTCGTCGTCGCCGCCGCCATTGCCGTCGTCTAGCTCGAGCTCGCTCGATCCCTGCGCGTGCTACCGAAGAAGCCGATGACGAAGGCGTCGGGCGAGCCGAGATTTTTATGAGGGGAGTGGCAGGAGGTGTGAGGAGCCGGATGTGCTACCGAGGACGCACGTGCTGACGAAATGGGAGGAGAAAATAAGAAATGCTGACGTCATATGATTGACAGGAAGAAGCCTAACACCCTTATAAAAAAATCTCCTACTTTAGCTTTTCTCCTAATTTTACCTTTTGTCTTGTAAAATATCATTAATTTTAGGTCCATTCGCAATTCTACCATTATCATTTTTTGTCCCATAAAAAACCCTCAATTTTAAGGCACATACTAATTCTACCTTAGAACTTTTTTGTATAATACCCTAAAATTTTTACAATCTCATAAATATTCATAAATATTTTGCACGAGAGATGGAAAACTCCCAAGCCCGAGTTGTTCAAGAGAGATGGAACATTTCTAAGCACGAAAGATCGAAAACCAAAGCGCAAAATCATTAAGAGCAATTTTGACGAAGGGTTAATGCAGAGCAAATTTAGGACTCAAGTAACAGTTGGTAATCTTTTATGAGATAAAATAAATTAGAGTGAAAATAAAACTTGACCTAAAGCTAGGATTCTTTTATGAGACAAAACAACATTTAGGATAAAATCGGTACTGGATCTAAACTTAAGGGTATTTATGAGACAAAAAAAGTTTAGATGGGATTGGAACTAGAACTAAAATTGGGGATTTTCTATGAAACAAAAAAAAAAAATAGAGTGAAATTGAGACAAGACCTAATGTTGGAGGTTTTTTATGAAACAAAAGATGAAATTGGGATAAGAGCTGAAGTTGGAGGCTTTTTAAAGTATCGGGTCATATAAGAATTACGTGAATCAATTATTGATTAGCTGAACCAATTAATTCACGATCAAAATCAAAATCAAATCATAATTCCAACAAAAGTCGAAACCTTTATAATGGGTGGCACAGCTCAATATCTAAAATGATAGAAAATAAAAGGGAAAATGGAAAAATTTTCTTTGCATGTTGATTCATCCATATACAAGTACATTGGTCCATTTATAGCATAAGAATGAAAGAGAAAAAAGAAAATAATATGTAAAGAATTATAAATTTCCTTTTCATTAAATCAATCACATATTGACCAAATTAATCAATTCGCAATCAGGATGGCTCAGGATCTTCAATTATATCTCCAATACTCCCTCTCAAGCCGATGAGTTGAGCAATGGATCCTCAAAAGATGAAGAAGAATCTAAGTCCATGAGTTGGCAGCTTAGTATTTTGTTCGATTAGTATGATGGCTGATTTGTATCTAGATAATCCCACTTTAGAAATGATTTATGGGATAAACTTCCTCTGACTAAAACTAATACCTTTATCGGATCGAGCAATCTTAATATCAAGAAAATATTTGGGAGGTCCCAAATTCTTGATGTGAAAGCAGGCGTTCGATTGGCACGTTTTGAAGTTGAAAGTATAGTTTTTTAAAAATTCTTTTTGTTTTCTTTTCTTTTTTAATCTCGTGAAATGTTCTGCATCTGCCACATGTCTGTATGCTTTCCTGAGGAACAGTCCATGAATGTATGGTCGTGCGATGTGCAGCTGGGCAAATAATTCCATGCCGCCTTGTCTGAACGCAACGTTGCTAGTGCTGAGAAAATGACAATAACCTGTACATCCGACTAGCGCACCAAAACAAAATAATCTATTCTCCGATGCAAACTTAATTGAAAACAACAGTTAGAGCAATATATTTGTTAAAAAGAAATAATTTGATGATAATTTTTATTCTAGACTACAAAAAATCAAATAATAAATAATTAAAATTATTATGGGGTTTACGACTTTAAAAATTTGTGACTCATAACAAGTTATTATTCTCATAATAATCCAAAGACTATTATGCTAGCAAAATACTTTACTAAAATACAAATACCAAGCACGAGGGAATGTTACAATGAAAAACCTCCCATTGATACAGCCTCCCATTTAATTAGGCCAAATAAACCCTCCCATTAATTTCTCCATATTAATCCACATCATCGCCAAGAAAAAGCCATATTTCAAAGCTATCAATATATTGTGGGATTGTTTTAACATAACTTATTAATGCATCCTAACAATCAAAATGTGAACTATCGTTCTTAAACTTTTAGTAAATGTTTAATCTAGTTTATAGATTATATTATTGCATTCTATCTCATAAGACTATCTTTGATGGGTTGGATAAAATTTTGATATGATAAGTTTGATCATATCCGTTGTTTAGAGTAACGTGAAATTTAGATATACTCCAGATAAAAAATCTCATCTAAAAAGCGATATAAAGTCAGATACGACACGTGAAATTTAGAAAACTGAAAAGATAAGGGGTACAACTTTTCCTGTACCCCGCTCCTGCGCTTGTTGATGGCTTATCCTCACTTTTGACTAGTGCCACCATCATCTATCTCTTGTTCCACTTTCTCTCACTAAAATAACCACCACAAACCTAGAGCATAAGTATCGCGAAGATACCTAGAGAAGCCCTCGCCACAACGACCTGAGCAAACTCCAAGGGCCACCGTTCCTCCTACCAGTGACAAGCTGCTTACCACCTTTGGCTGCCTCGGAAAAGTGGCGTCGGAGCTCGTCAGCCCTGCCTCTTTCTTATGTCACTCAACTCCATTTTAGTAGGGAACTTTGTGATCCCGATTAAAGCTGGACATCTTCTATGTGAAGAAGATGATCCGAAAGAGGCGGCAGCCAAGGTGATAGAACTCCTCAACCACGTCACTCGGAGCGAGTAGTACCGATGGTGCTACCACTCATAAACCAGATCCGCACGTTGTCTCGGGGGAAGCTGTTGAAGCGACTGAATAAGTCGGGGCACGGTAACGGGGAATCAACGCAGTATTCGCACTTGTCGAAGGGGAAGGATTCATCGCAGGAGAAGGCGTTGAAAGTAAAGACGGCTAGACCAGCGGAGAACTCAAACCCAAGGGCCTCTCAATGTGGCGAAGTCAAAGGTAGAGCGAGCGGAATCCGCCAGGTTGGTCAAAGGCAGTGAAGGGGGTGTTGCAGAAGGAGCGAGCGTCCTTGAAGTCACAAGGAACGGGGGGGTCCGATGTGGACGGGATTGTGAAAGGATGAATAGGTTTTACGACTTCCGTGGTTAATTTTTAATTTTAATTCTCCAAATCAAACACTCGTTTAAAAAAATATTTATTTGAATCATGCTAATTTCATACGTCAACAAATATGAGATGGGATTTTTATCCTATCATTATCCTATATAGCAAAGATGTTTGAATGATCAAACACAACCTCATTAGATTTATTTACTTTAGGATTTAAATTAAATATGTATCAAAAGTTCAACAATCACACTAAATAAATTAAAAGTTCGAAAAGACATGACACATTGAACTAAAATTCGGGGACTATTTGTGTTATTTTCCTAAACCAAAACAGAACAACATTTGCTCCACTCTAACTCCAAATAACAAACAATAGGAGTGTCATTTTAATTTTAGGAAACTTGTGCAATAAATCCGACAGTTTTCTAATAATGCAGAGGAATGAGCGAAGATATCGAGCTATATAAAGGCTCATGAACCGTAAGTGGTGAAACTTGAACATGTAACCTTCGATTTCCCCGACATTCAAATCAACTGCGCTAGCATTTTATCACAAACTTCGTTTTCTCGAGAGCATTGGGTAACATTTTACTGTTCCTTAACTTCGATTCTAAACCAAAAACAAAGCGAAGCTTTCTATCTATTTTCAGCATCCAGCCTTGAGAGTATGTTGCGCACGGTGTTAGTATTGAACTCATGGCTGGAGGAGAATTAAGCGTCACTCTAATATGTACGAATGAGTTTGAATTCTTCAAAATACCGATTTTTCACATTCTGAAAATCACCCCGATAAAGTCGGCACGGTGGGGCTTGGTTCGTATTCAACTCGCTCTCTTGTTTCTCACTGATCTTTCCCCAGTAAGCTTAGTACACATCCATAATCTTCTCATAGTGAATGTCACATGTACAAAACGAACACAGTCACTCTCTTATTACACATACTTATAACAGCCAGACAACATAGCCTCAAATTACTTCAGCGGCAAATGCACAAACTCTGCATATCAAAGACGCAGCAACAGAAGTAGACATGTTTCTAGGCTGGTTTCCAAGAAGAAAGGGGTGGAGTGTCGGAGTTTTCCCATGTAGAGATGCTTCCATCGTACCTGCCACCCTTGACATTGTCCGCAGAAGCAATCTATTCGAGCTCAGCCATCTCTTCCGGTGTAAGCTTCACTGACAGAGCTCCAATGTTCTGGTTGAAATTCTCGATCTTGGTCGTGCCGGGAATCGGGCAAACATCGTCACCCTGGTGGTGTACCCAGGCCAGGGCTAACTGCGATGGGGTGCATCCCTTTCTTTGTGCAATTTCATTCACTCGGTCGAATAACTTCGTGTTGTGAGCCAAGTTCTCTGGCCGGAACCTTGGTAGGTACTGCATAACATAGAGCAATGTCTCAGCAGAAAGCATATGAGAAACTATCATTTTCCTTTTAAGGCCCAATTCTACAGCAACAGGTGCAAAAGTGATCGCATTGCATGCCAACAGATTGCCTTATTACTTGACATAATAAGCATTTAGAAGTGCACAATCGTTGTGTATCTGGAAAAGCATGATCAGTTATAGATTATCTTGAAATGATTAAAATATCTTGCCCCAAATCATAATCATTAGAAACGTCGAGCGAAGTGATCTAGCAACTACCACACAAGGCTGATGGCTTTGATGTAGGATGTGAAAACAGAAACAAACTCAACAATCTAAGTTTTATACGCGTGATGGTAACATTAGTCACACATAAGAAAAAAAAATCACAAAAGGTAGATGATGTGTAGAAGAATGTTATCAGACGCAAAGCTCTTTTAGCTACAAAGAAAAATAGCTACTTCACTTGCCCAGCACTATCGCTAGACAAACACTAATGACAGGGAGTAATACACAATTGGCTTTATGTCAGATGGGAACTTGATCCCAAAACTCCCATAAGAAGGGTGTTAGGGAGTCCTCACTCAAGAAATGGTTGTGTCAAGATATAATTTATTTGTGAAGAAAGATGAGAATAAAAAAGGATGGAGGGCCAAGGCCCGATACTGGTGTTGGTTTTTTGAGCAAATATCGCTAATCTTGTGAAGAAAGATGAGAGAAAAAGGGTGGGTGTAAAGTGGGGAAAGGATAGTGATTAGCAAATGGTGGGAAAGCTTGGAAACAGAGCAACTTGCAAATAAACCTCTATTTATTCATTCCCAAAAGCATGAGAATCCGGGAAACTGCCCCTTTAAGGCTCATTAAAGCCATTACTTGTGATCTTTAAATTTATCTAGAATCACGAGAGGTGGGATGACCGGCGAGTGCTGGAAGAGGACTGTAGGCAACAATTCCAATGCCAAGCTCCCTAGTCAACATTTTCAAGGAAGAGCAGAGTCAGAAGAAAGATGTTACTGCATAAACAAATTAACAGTGATAGCCTACCTGCACGTGGGACTGATCTCTGCCTCCACATCTCTTGACCACAGCGACCACTCCAATTGCACCGCTGTGATGGGATGAACAGCATGTGCTCTTCTGATTGTTGACGCAGAGGCCTCGGATAAACCGATGTACTTGATCTTACCCTCTTCAACGAGCTTCTTTAGCTCTCCAATCTGTGCATGTTCACATGACAAAACAACAATCGTCATGATCTTACGTGTTAAGGTCCAGAAATTATTAAACATCATTAGTTTTTCTTGTGTCCTGATCCCTGAATAGTTTGTGTTCCCTGACTTCTCAAACATTACAATTTGACTAGGTAGCTCCCAGCAAAAAATAGTCAATTTTTATGCATCTCAATGGAACAAGAAAGTCGCGAGGTATTGCGTTAATGGAGGTGGATCTCTCTAATCTATCACAGAAGAGGGCAAATTAAAGAAGTATTCCAAGTATTTGTCATCTTTCACAATGACATGTCAAGAACCAAATGTCTTCCCAGAAAGTCCAGAACAACTTCAAATGTGATTCTCAGATATAAATCAGGATGAACCCTGGAGCAGTTTCATCTCAAATAAAGATTTCGAATAATTTTCATGCTTGCTGACCCATAAAACAAAAAGTCAAATGTGATTCTCAAGAGAGGTAAAGGTTTGATGAAGGATCCATACAGTGACTTCGATGGGGACGCGAGTGTCGATGCGATGTTGGTAGTAGAGGTCGATGCAATCGATGTCGAGCCGCTTCAAGCTGGCCTCGCAAGCAGCCCTCACGTACGCCGGATCGCCCCGGATCTCCCTCTTTCCGTCCTCGAAGCTGATTCCGAACTTGGTCGCCAATTCCACCTTCTGCCTCACCCCTCCCTTCAGTGCCTGCTCAAAATCAACCCCGAAATCAGAAAACCAAGGCGCAGGATCCGAGCATCCTGCTCGATGAAGCTAAGTTCCGTAAAACTATAAGCATATATAATTCATGCGGAGGCAAAACAGAGACTGAGAGAACCGACCTTTCCGAGGAGGATTTCGTTGGTGTGAGGGCCGTAGATGTCGGAGGTGTCGAGGAAGGTGACGCCGGAGCCGACGGCGTGGTGGATGAGGGCGATCATGTCGGGGTCGGACTTGGGAGGACCGTAGAAGGCGGACATGCCCATGCAGCCCAGCCCCTGCGCCGACACCTCCAGGCCCTGCGACCCCAGCTTGATCCTCCTCACCGTCGTCATCGTCGACGCCGCCATTGCCGTCGTCTAGCTCGAGCTCGCTCGTTCCCTGCACTGCACCGAGACGATGGCGAAGGCGTCGGGCGAGCCGAGATTTATAGGAGGGGAGTGGCAGTAGCTACGAAGAGTAGGAGGGGAGCGGTAGTGGCTGTGAAGACGCACTTGCTTACGTCAATTGAACACCCAGTGACGACCCTTCCCATGTATGGACGACGTACCTGCTCACGTCAATTGAACAACTGAGATGTCTTAGTCATTACTCTTTCCATAAGCGAGAGGTGGGCCACCCTTCCCACATGAAAAGCGGGAGGTGGAGTTTTGAATCCCTATCGAGAGACAATTTACGGCCCATTTGATTCGGCTTTTGAAAAATACATTTGCAAAAATACAAATACCTTTGGGTGAATGGAGTTTTTCGAAATACAAATATCGTTTGATAAAATTTACATTGAGATACAACTTTGGTCAAAATACCGTTTGGTAAAATTTGCACTTGTAAATGAATTTTATTAAATTAAAAAAAGCAAAAAAATATTTGCAATTTTTTTTTTGAAATCCGGCCACCCGGATGGCCAGATCTGGCCCCAGGACAGCCGCCTGAGGTCGAGCAACCCCGGGCGACGGCCGCCGGGTCGTGTGACCCAAGCGGCCCATCGCTTGGGTTGCGCGACCTCAAGCGATCGTCGCTTGGGTGGCGTGACCCGGCCACCGAGGTCGCGCAACCCCGCGGCGGACCACGCCCGAGGTCGCGCGACCCGGGCGATGGCCGCTGGGGTCGCCCGACCCCGGCGACCGCCGCCCGAGGTCGCCCGACCTCCGCGGCCGCCGGGTCGCACGATTCAGTCATCGCGCGGGTCGCGCGCCATCGGCATCGCCCGAGGTTCGACGACCCGGGGTCGCGACGTCGCGGCCGTCGTCGGCGCGCGCGACCTCCTTGGCCGGCGGTCGTCAACCTCCGTGCGGTGGTTTTCCTCGCGGATGAACAATAATCGCGATGTGAACAGTGGACCGGAACTTGCATTCCGGAAATGCAAGTTCCAAAGCACCTCCGACCGCTTTGGCCTAAGGGGCCCTAGAGCCACTTGGAGACGGTGCATCTTACCAAAGTCGTCCAAAAAACCGAACCAAATGCGTTTGCATTTGGCCAAGGGACTTTAGAGTTCGAAAGCCCATTTGAAAAGCCGAACCAAATAGGGCCTTAATATCAAATGTGATTTCAATTCTCACGCCTGACATTGCCCGAATAAACAATCAATTTGAGCTCGGCCATCTCTTCTGGTGAAAGCTTCACTGACAGAGCTCCAATGTTCTGGTTGAAATTCTCGATCTTGGTCGTGCCGAGAATCAGGCAAACGTCATCGCCCTGGTGGTGTACCCAGGCGAGGGCTAACTGCAATGGGGTGCATCCCTTTCTTTGTGCAATTTCATTCACTTTGGTCGAATAACTTCGCATCGTGAGCCAAGTTATCTGGCCGCAACCTTGGTAGGTACTTCATAACATAAAGCAATGTCTGAGCAGAGAGCATACGAGCAACTATCATTTTCCTTTTAACGCCAAATTCTACATCAACGAGTGCAAAATTGGTTGCGTTGCATGCCATCAGATTGTCATGTTACTTGACATAATAAGCATTTGGAAGTGCGCAATCGCTGTGTATCTGGAATAGCACGATCAATTAAAGATTATCTTGGAATGATGAAAATATATTGTCCCAAATCATAAGCATTAATGATGTCGAGCGAAGTGATTTAGCAACTACCACACAAGGCTGATGGGTTTAATGTAAGATGTGAAAACAGAAACAAAATCGACAATCTAGGTGTTGTACACGTCACGGTACCATTAGTCACACATTAAAGAAAGAAATCACAAATGTAGATGATGCGTAGAAGAATGTTATCAGACGCAAAGCTCTTTTAGCCACGAAGAAAAATAGCTACTTCGCTTGCCCAGCACAATTGCGACTCAAACACTAATGGCGGGAAGTAATACACAACTTGATCCCAAAACTTCCATAAGAAGGGTGCTAGGGAGCCCTCCCTCGAGAAATGGTTGTGTCAAAATATATTTTTATCTTGTGAAGAAAGATGAGAATAAAAAGGTGTTGGTAGTTTGTTTATAAAACAAATGAAGAGGTGCCTTGTCCTATATCGAAAAGATGTAAGTGCGCACGTGAACGAGATTTGGCACTAATTGACGATCATTATTTTTATTTATTGAAAATTTTGATTTATTTCTATAAAAATTAACTTGAGTGCGATTGTTCACGAAAAGTTACAATTATTTTTATTTTTTAATTATTTAATTTCAAATTTTTTTATGTCTTTTCAACGTAACATTTGAGACATACTTGTTCATTTTGCAACCTTTCCCGAAAGGTTGCCTTTGTTCTTTTTGCAACCTTTTGAAGAGTTGTCTCTATTCGAAAGACAAAGATAAGTACGTTTATTTTGAGATCAAACACGCATCTTCTTCCATTTTTTTTGTTTTCTTTTGAAAGAAACTATAGCCAGTATTTTCAATTGTTTCTTAGAGAGATCCTGGAGAAATATTATAATTACTATTTAGTATTCTCATTTGAGAATTTGTTATATCCCGGAGGAAATTTGCCGGTGACCATTAGCAATATTATAGGGCAAATAAATCCTTAAAAAAAGTAATATCACGCCTCAAAGTTCGTCTTGATTATTCTATAAATCCGACTTCATTGTTTTATCCAATTCGAAGCCATATTTTCCCAACAAAAGGGACGAAGGGCCGAGGCCCGATACTGGTGTTGGTTATTTTGAGGAAACATCGCCAATCTTGTGAAGGAAGATGAGAGAAAAAGGGAAGGTGAAAAGTGGGGAAAGGATAGTGATTAGCAAATGGTGGGAAGGGTGGGAAACAGAGCAACTTACAAATAAACCTATATTTATTCATTCCCAAAAACATGAGAATCCGGGAAACTGCCTCTTTCAGGCTCATTGAAGCCATTACTTGTGATTTTACATTTATCTAGGATGAGGAGAGGTGGGATGTATGGATAGCGCTGAATTGAGGACATATAAGAACATGAAGCATTTGTGTTGCCAAGTTTTATTTATCCCATCCAGATACTTTTTCTTTATACCAAAAGAACAGGTTTCCAGCACTTCAATAATAATGACAGTCACTGTGAGCATCTAATTATGTTGACAAGCAGAAACAGACCTGTCTGAAGTCTTCCTTGGAGAGATTCTTCAACAACTTGCAGCCAAGAGAAAAGAATTCTCGTCCTGAAGGATCGTAGGCAACAATTCCAATGCCAAGCTCCCTAGTCAACATATTAAAGGAAAAGCAGAGTGAGAAGAAAGCTGTTGTTACTCCATAAACAAATTAACAGAGTGATATCCTACCTGCACGGGGAACGATCTCTGCCCCCACATCTCTTGTCCACAGAGACCACTCCATTTGCACCGCTGTGATGGGATGAACAGCATGTGCTCTTCTGATTGTTGATGCGGAGGCCTTGGATAAACCGATGTAGTCAATCTTACCCTCTTCAATGAGCTTCTTTAGCGCTCCGATCTGTGCATATTCACATGACAAAACAACAACAGTGAAGATCTTACATGTTAAGATCCAGAAATTATTGCTCATCATTAGCTTTTATTGTGTCCTGATCCCTGAATAGTTTAGTCAATCTTTATGCATCTCAATGTGACAAAAACGTCGCAAGATATTGGGTTAACGGAGGTAGATTTCTCCAATCTATCACAGAAGAGGGCAAATAAAAGAAGCATTCCAAATTTTCATATTTCACAATGATATGTCAAGAATCAAATGTCTCCACAGAAAGCCCAAGAACAACTTTAAATGTGATTCTCGTATATAAATCAGGATGAACCCCGCAGCACTTTCATCTCAAAAGAAGATTTCAAATAATGTTCATGCTTATTGACCCTTAACTTGTAAATGATGCCCATAAAACCAAAACTCACACCACTAAACTACTAAATTCAACAGCCCCTTTAACAACACCGTGCTGCATCTCGAACTCTGCTATCATCTGAACTTAAGTCTCATTTAATAATATCTTATAAGTCAAATGGCAAGCAAATAGTCAAGTTCTGCCACAAAATCCAACAAACTTGTAACAACATGACGATGCATCGTCAACACCAATCTAGTTTAGCAACTGATCATATGGCTTGGAGAAAGTCTCCAGAGAGGGAAAGGTATAATGAGGGATCCATATAGTGACTTCAATGGGGACTCGGGTATCGACATGGTGTTGGTAGTAGAGGTCGATGCAATCGACATCGAGCTGCTTCAAGCTGCCCTAGCAAGCCGCCCTCACGTACGCTGGATCGCCCCGGATCTCCCACTTCGCGTCAATCCAGAACTTGGTTGCCAGTTCCACCTTCTGTCTCACCCCTCCCTTCAGTGCCTACTCCAAAACTAACACCAAAATCACCACAAGAAAGCCCACAGATTGCCGTCAAAATAAAGAAAACCAACATGCAGGATCTTGGAATTCGGCATGACGATAGCATATCTTCATCATGCGGAAGCTGCTGAGACTAAGCTTTATAACACACTGAAGAGCCGACGTTTCCGAGGAGTATTTCGTTAGTGTGAGGGCCGTAGACGTCGGAGGTGTCGAGGAAGGTGATGCCGGAGACGACGGCATGGTGGATGAGCAAGATCATGTTGGGCTCGGGCTCGGGCTCGGGAGGGCTGTAGGCAGCGGACATGCCCATGCAGCCCAGCCCCCCCGCCGACACCTCGAGGCCCTGCGGCCCCAGCTTGATCCTCCTCACCGTTGTCGCCGCCATTGCCGTCGCCTAGCTCGAGCTCGCTCGTTCCTTGCACTGCACTGAGACGGTGACGAAGGTGTTCGGTGAGCCGAGCTTTATATGAGCCTAAGGCGCACGTGCTGACGATAGCGTCAAACGGCCATTTGAAAAACAAAAATGGTGACCTCATCTAATTGACAAAAATAGATCTAATACCCTATTAAAAAAAAGGTTAATACATTGAAAAACTTCAAACCGATATATTTGTGACAAATATATTTTAAATTAATTTTTTTTACCGTAAAAAAATCAAACTAGTACGCCTTCGATAAATTTATCTCAAATTAGTATACTTGTGAGAAATGTATCTTCTATTAGTTTCCGTTAAATTTTATAATCAAATATTTGAGTTAAGTGACACGTTACAATTTATTAGTGTGCCAATTTTGGATTTTACTCTCTATTTGTCACAAATTGTATAGTTTTTTGTGGTATTAATATAATTTAATGGATGGTATATTTGTCACAAATATACTGGTTTGGAGTTTTTTGTTGTTAAACAAATTATTTTGGTGGTAAATTTGTCATAAGTGTACCAATCTATGATTTTTTACGATCATTTTAAGTAAATTTGTCACATGTATATTAGTTGGATATTTTTCATGGTTAAAAAATTAGTTTTGGATAAATTTATCACATGTGTATCAGTCTAGAGTTTTTCAGGGCATTAACCCTAAAAAAAAAAAAACTCAAACTTTAGCTTTTCTACCAATTTTACCTTTTGTGTAAAAAAATAATAATACTAATTTTAGGTCAATTATGGATTCTGCATATCCCATCAAGAACCCTTGCTTTTAAGTCATATGACAATTCCACCTTAAAACATTTTTATTCTTATGAAAAACCCCTAACTTTAGGTTTTGTCCCAATTTTATAGTCCAATCTCAATTTTACCTTAAAATTTTTACAGTCTCATAAAAAACCACAAACCCTTTTCTGAGTCACAAACTTGCTCCTATTAACCTTCCATCCAAAATTTCCTATTGACACCAAGATATGAAAAACTCCCAAGCATAAGTTGTTCGAGGGAGATGGAACATTCCCAAGTACAAGAGTTCAAAAATCAAGCGCAAAATCATTAAGGGGGATTTTGATGAAGGGTTAGTAAAGAACATATTTGGGACTCAAACTGAACCGAAAGTTGGGATTCTTTTATGAGACAAAATAATGTTTAGGACAGAATTGGTACCGGATCTAAAGTTAAAGATTTTTTATGAGACAAAAAAAAAAGTTTAGATAGGATTGAGACTAGAACTAAAATTGGGGTTTCCAATGAAACTAAAAAAAAAAAAAAAGGATAGAATTGGGACGGGAGAAGCTGAAGTAGAAGGTTTTTTAAGTTAGTAGGCTGAAAAATAGTATAAATTAGGACTTTTGATCATATTCAACAGATTTCATGCCACACAAAACTTATTTATTTGCTACCAAATATTTCGTATCAATAGACCTGTGACAAATTTCCTCTTCATTAATTTCCATAAATTTTACAATTAAATTACTGAGTTGAAGAGCGGTCCGTGAGCATATGGTTATACAATGTGAAGATCGGCGGCTAATTCGGTCCACATTAATTAAGAGGTCACGAACATAAAATGACAAACTCCTGGCGAAGAGACCAAATAAATATGGCACAAATTGGAGGGTGACAAAAACAAAAACAGAACAACACTTCCCATATAATGGGGAAAAAAAAAACATGTCATTCTCAATTGCCCATCATATCCAAATATTTTATTATAATCCTGAAGCATGAGTACAAAAGTTGGTTTATCTAGAGACTCATAAAATATTATGCAAACTCATAAATGAGTTTGCACTTCTAAAGTGATTTACAAATAAGTTGCGAGAACTAAACATGCGACCTTTGATTTCTTGACGCTCCAATTAAGTGCGTCGTCTTTACTAGGGTTATTATATGAGAATATTACCAAAACAATCATAAATTTGTTGCAATATTTCAAATTCAGTCTTACACCTTTGGTTTTTTTTTTTTGCCGACCAATTTTTCGGCCAGGTCAAGGATATTTTCGTTATAAACTTTTGCAATTATACTAATTCGGTGAGGGCCATCCACGTTCACGCGGCCAACTTTGGACCGCGTGAGTACGAGAAAATGGCAAAAGATCTCGTTCGGCCGATCTTGACATAAATAATCTTTTAATAATATTTTATTTTATTCAAGCTAACGAGGTCAACCTTGCTAGCCAATGGCAACGCTCACCCCCATTGGCGAGGGTGAGCCTCACCTAGCAACGGTGAGGCCACCCTCACCATGGTTAGGCAAGGCCCGGTCTGTGTCTGGCCTAGGTGAGTCTCGCCAGCCATGGGCAGGTCGCGGTCTTGCCCATGGCCAACGAGGCTCGACCATCGCTAGTCCATCGAGGGTGAACCTCGCCCAACCTCTAACAAGCCTTGCCAGAGACCAGTTGAGGTCACGGCCTTCGACCTTGCCCATGGCTAGTGAGACTTGACCCGCCAAATTCGATAAGGGGCAAGCCTCGCAAGCCCAACTAGCGGCCTTTGTCCTAACCCATGGCCAATGAGGGTTGACCCTTGCCAGCCCAGCTGGCGGCCTAGGCGAGGTTGCCTAGCCACGAGCAAGGTCACCCACCCATGGTCAAGCTTCCCCGAGGCTAGCAAGGTCCCTCACCAACCCTACCTCTGGCCAATCACTAGCGATGACTAGCGGGAGGAAGGAGAAGGAAGTGAAGAAAAAAAGAAAGAGAAAGTAAAAAGAAAAAATTAATAAATAATAATAAAAATAAAATATTATTAAAAAATATTTCATGGCCGATTGATCGTAGTTCATATCAATGCCGATAGGCGAAAAATGGCCGAATAGACTGAATTGATACAAATGAAAAATGTTTAGGATTGAATTAGTCAGAAAAAAGTTTAAGACTGGATTGAAAAATTACAATAGGTTTATAAAATTTTTAGTAATTTTCCCATTATTATTATACCATATTATTAACGGGCCAAATCATTTTTACTATCTCTCTTTTTTTTTTTTTTACAATTTTTTTTTTATTTTTCTCTTGAGTAATTTGATATTTGATTGGACAAGGCTCAATTGGAATGTAGGATCTAGAAATAATGATTGAAATTTGCAAGAATTGGGGGTGGAATCCCATAATGATAGGCGGAACTTGTCAATTTTAATACGGACAGATTAAAGAATGTCCCATGGGGTGTTAGCAGTGCTAGTATTGAACTCGTGGTTGAGGTGAATAAAATGTCACTTTAGTATGTATGAGTGAGTTCGAATTCTTCAAAATCCCGATTTCCATATTCCAAAAGTCACCCGATAAAATAAACACAACAAGCTTAGTTCGTATTTGTCAAAATATTTAAATAATAGACAACGCATTTATGTAATAACTTAAGTTTTTAAAACAATATATAACGATAGGGGTGAAAGGTTCCAGATTCCTTACATGTTCCAGGCAAAACCTGAAACCTACCCTCGGCTATAGGTTCCTTATTTTTTTGAACCTGGAACCTACCCGTCGAAACTTGGAAATTGAAACCTACCCTGTCATAAGTTCTAGGGTCCAACAGATTTTATTTTATTTTTTTTCATTTTTAATTAAACAAAACGAAAATGAACGCAATAATAATAAATAAGCTTGTCATTCATCAAAGAGACTACAAAATGAACAAAACTATCAACAAAAGAAAAGGAATTATTGGCAAGGATTTCAACTAAATAAGAGTATGGGTGAACGGTTCCAAGTTCCGTATAGGTTCCATCTAGAACTTGGAACCTGCCCGTTGGAACAAGTTCCTCATTTTTTGGAATCTAAAACATACCTTTCATACCCTAAAATTTGGAACCTATCCTGTCATAGATTCCAAGGTCTACTCATGTCCCACTTATATTATTATTTAAATGATTACAATTCACTAATCATAGCTTATATTTAAATACATGAAAAATATGAACATTAATAAAATAAAAATCTTAGCTATAAAATGGAAACTCGGACTAGTGCTTCCAAATTATACATTCATCATCGAACATCTAAAATATCGGAAGATCGCACGGAGACATGAATCAAGAAAAATATTAAAACTTGTTCCTGGTTCTAGGTTACAGGTTACAGGTTTCAGGTTCCTCCAACTAAAAACCTAGAACCTATCCGTTGAAACAGGTTCCTCATTTTTTGGAACATGGAACATACCCCGTATACCTTGGAACCTAAAACCTATAGGTTCCTACCGGTTCGATTCTCAGATTCCTACCCTTGGAACCATGCTCACCCCTAGATAGTGATCTCATAAAATCTCACATAGTATCAGAGTTGGAGGTCTTGAGTTCGAATCTCTCCAGACTCCATTTGTCTCCTCAATTAAATTTCCACGCTTAGTATTAAACAAAAAACCAAACTAAGCGTAAGGGAGAATATTAGAATATACACACATTCATATAACAACTTAAGCTTTTAGAACAATTGGCAGTAGTTCTACAAAATCTTACAGTATTCAACTCACTCTCATGTTTCTCGAGTGATCTTTCCTCAATAAGCTTAGTACACATCTATAATCTTCTCATATTGAATGTCACATGTACAAAACGAAAACAGTCACTCTCTAGAGTTCAGATTTTTTACAAGATAATGAACTCTTTTATTACACATACTTATAACAGCCACACAACATAGCCTCAAATTACCTCAGCAGCAAATGCTCAAACTCTGCATATCAAAGATGCAGCACCAGAAGCAGACATGTTTCTAGGCAGGTTTCCATGAAGAAAGAGGTGGAGTGTCGGAGTTTTCCCATGTAGGAACGCTGCTATCGTACCTGTCACCCTTGACATTGTCCACAGAAGCAATCGATTCGAGCTCGGCCATCTCTTCCGGAGTAAGCTTCACTGACAGAGCCCCAATGTTCTGGTTGAAATTCTCGATCTTGGTCGTGCCGGGAATCGGGCAAACGTCATCACCCTGGTGGTGTACCCAGGCGAGGGCTAACTGCGATGAGGTGCATCCCTTTCTTTGCGCCATTTCATTCACTCAGTTGAATAACTTCACATTGTGAGCCAAGTTCTCTGGCTGTAACCTTGGTAGGTACTGCATAACATAGAGCAATGTCTCAGCAGAAAGCATATGAGCAACTATCATTTTCCTTTTAACGCCAAATTTTACGGCAACAAGAGCAAAAGTGGTTGCGTTGCATGCCATCAGATTATCTTTTACTTGACATAATAAGCGTTTGGAAGTGCGCAATCACTGTGTATCTGGAAAAAGCATGATCTGTTAAAGATTATCTTGAAATGATTAAAATATCTGGTCCCAAATCATAAGCATCAGAAATGTAGAGTGAAGTGATCCAGCAACTACCATACAAGGCTAATGGGTTTGATGTAAGATGTGAAAACAGAAACAAAATCGACAATCTACGTATTGTTCATGTGATGGTACCATTAGTCACACATAAATGAAAGAAATCACAAATTTAGATGATGTGTAGAAGAATATTATCAGACGCAAAGCTCTTTTAGCTACGAAGAAAAATAGCTACTTCACTTGCCCAAAACTAATGGCAGGAAGTAATACACAACTTGATCCCAAAACTCTCATAAGAAAGGTGCTTGGAGTCCTCACTCAAGAAATGGTTGTGTCAAGATACAATTCATCTTGTGAAGAAAGATGAGAATGAAAAAGGATGGAGGGCTGAGGCCCGATACTGGTGTCGGTTCTTTTGAGGAAATATCGCTAATCTTGTGAAGGAAGATGAAAGAAAAAGGGTGGGTGAAAAGTGGAGAAAGGATAGTGATTAGCAAATGGTGGGAAGGCTGGGAAACAGAGCAACTTACAAATAAACCTATTTTTATTCATTCCCAAAAGAATGAGAATCCGGGGACCTACCTCTTTCAGGCTCATTAAAGCCATTACTTGTGATTTTACATTTATCTAGAATCAAAAGAGGTGGGATGTCTGGTGAGTGCTGGATTGAAGACATATAAGAACGTGAAGCATTTGTGCCACCAAGTTTTATTCATCCCATCCAGATACTTTTTCTTTATACCACAAGAACAGGTTTCCAGCACTTCGATGAGAATGACAGTCACTGTGAGCATCTAATTATGTCGACCAGCAGAAACCGACCTGTCTGAAGTCATCCTTGGAGAGATTCTCCACCAACTTGGAGCCAACAGAAAAGAATCCTCGTCCTAAAGGACTGTAGGCAACAATTCCAATGCCAAGCTCCCTAGTCAACATTTTGAAGGAAGAGCAGAGTCAGAAGAAAGACGATGTTACTGCATAAATAAATTAACAGTGATATCCTACCTGCACGTGGGAATGATCTCTGCCTCCACATCTCTTGACCACAGCGACCACTCCAATTGCACCGCTGTGATGGGATGAACAGCATGTGCTCTTCTGATTGTTGACGCAGAGGCCTCGGACAAACCGATGTACTTGATCTTACACTCTTCGACGAGCTTCTTTAGCTCTCCGATCTGTGCATATTCACAAGACAAAACAACAACCGTCAAGATCTTACGTGTTAAGATCCAGAAAATTATGCACATCATTAGCTTGTTATGTTTCCCGATCCCTAAATAGTTTAGTCAATTATTATGCATCTCAATGCGACAAAAAAGTCCCAAGGTATTGCATTAACGGAGATGGATTTCTCTAATCGATCACAGAAGAGGGCAAATTAAATAAGTATTCCAAGCACTTGTCATATTTCACAATGATATGTCAAGAACCAAATGTCTCCACGGAAAGTCTAGGAACAACTTCAAACGTGATTCTCAAATATAAATCAGGATGAACCCTGGAGCATTTTCATCTCAAAGGAAGATTTCGAATAATTCTCATGCTTATTGACCCTTAACTTGTAAAAGATGCCCATAAAACCAAAACTCAAGCCACCAAACTACTAAATTCCACAACCCCTTTAACAACGTCAACTCTGCTATCAGCCGATGTTAAATCTCATTTAACAATATTTTATAAGTCTAAAGGCAAGCAAATAGTCAATTTCTGCCACAAAATCCAACAAACTTGTAACAACATGACGATGCATAAGTAACACCAATCTAGTTTAGCAACTGATCATATGGCTCGGAGAAAGTCTGGAGAGAGGTAAAGGTTTAATGAGGGATCCATACAGTGACTTCAATGGGGACTCGAGTGTCGACACGGTGTTGGTAGTAGAGGTCGATGCAATCGATGTCGAGCCGCTTCAAGCTGGCCTCGCAAGCCGCCCTCACGTACGCCGGATCGCCCCGGACCTCGCTCTTCCCGTCCTCAAAGACGGCTCCGAACTTGGTCGCCAATTCCACCTTCTGCCTCACACCTCCCTTCAGTGCCTGCTCAAACTCAACCCCGAAATTAGAAAACCAAGACGCAGGATCAGAGCATCCTGCTCGATGAAGCTAAATTCCGCAACACTCTAAGCACATATAATTCATGCGGAGGCAAAAGAGAGACCGAGAGAACCGACCTTTCCGAGGAGGATTTCGTTGGTGTGAGGACCGTAGATGTCGGAGGTGTCGAGGAAGGTGACGCCGGAGCCGACGGCGTGGTGGATGAGGGCGATCATGTCGGGCTCGGGCTTGGGAGGGCCGTAGAAGGCGGACATGCCCATGCAGCCCAGCCCCTGCGCCGACACCTCCAGCCCCTGTGACCCCAGTTTGATCCTCCTCACCGTCGTCGTCGCCGCCGCCGCCATTGCCGTCGTCAGCTCGAGCTCGCTCGATCCCTGCGCGTGCTACCGAAGACGCCGATGACGAAGGCGTCGGGCGAGCCGAGATTTTTATGAGGGGGAGTGGCAGAAGGTGCGAGGAGCCGGATGTGCTTCCGAAGACGCACGTGCTGACGAAAAGGGAGGAGAAAATAAGAAATGCCGACGTCATATGATTGACAAGAAGAAGCCTAACACCCTTATAAAAAAAACCTCCTACTTTAGCTTTTCTCCTAATTTTACCTTTTGTCTTATAAAATATCTATAATTTTAGGTCCATTCACAATTCTACCATTATCTTTTTTTGTCCCATAAAAAACCCTCAATTTTAAGGCACGTATTAATTCTACCTTAGACCTTTTTTTGTATAATACCCTAAAATTTTTACAGTTTCATAAAAATTTATAAATTTTTACTTGAGTCGCAAATCTACCCCCATTAACCTTTCATCCAAAGTTTCCTATTGACATCGAGAGATGGAAAACTCCCAAACACGAGTTGTTCAAGAGAGATGGAACATTTCTAAGCACGAAAGATCGAAAACCAAGCGCAAAATCACTAAGGGCGATTTTGACGAAGGGTTAATGCAGAGCAGATTTAGGACTCAAGTAACAATTGGTAATCTTTTATGAGATAAAATAAATGAGAGTGAAAATAAAACTGGACCTAAAGCTGGGATTCTTTTATGAGACAAAACTCCATTTAAGATAAAATTGGTACTGGATCTAAACTTAAGGGTTTTTATGAGACAAAAAAAGTTTAGATGGGATTGGAACTAGAACTATTGGGGATTTTTTCATATGATTGACAAAAAGAAGCCTAACACCCTTATACATACTAGGTACATATGTTGTCTCTAACATAGTGGCTTAGCGAAGATGTCTACAGGTTGGTCCATAATTCCAATTCTTTTAGTTACAACAACTCATTCTCTGATATTATCTTGAGGAAAATGGCAATCAACTTCTATATGTCTTGCTCTTTCGTGAAAAACTAGATTTGTTGTTAATTTGAGTGTAGCATCATTATCACAAAACAATTTAGTTGCTCCACTAACCTGTAATCCAAGATCTGAGAGTAATCCTCCTATCCAAACTACTTCGTAGGTAGTTTTCCCCATGGCTTGATACTTTGATTCAGCTGATGACAATGATATAATTGACTGCTTCTTTCTTTTCCACGAGATTAATGACTTTCCCAATTTAATTCATAAACAAAAATAGATCTCTTGGCATAATTTATATTACAAAAAACTCTCATCTTCATGTTGCAGTTATAAGATAAAAATATTCCAAGTCCTAAACATCACTTCAAATATTTCACAACTTTTAGGGCTGCATTCATATGGGATTGTTTTGGACTATGCATGAATTAAGAGTACTTGCACTGCATAACATATGTTAGGCACTGTGATGGTGAGGTATATTAATTTTGCAACAAGTTGCCGATATGCCGATGAATCCTTGAGCAATGAATCCTCAAAAGATGAAGAAGAATCTAAGTCCATGAGTTGGCAGCTTAGTATTTTGTTCGAATAGTATGATGGCCGATTTGTATCTAGATAATCCCGCTTCAGAAACAAGTTCTAGGATGAACTTCCTCTTACTAAGACTAATACCTTTACCAGATCGAGCAATCCTAATACCAAGAAAATATTTGGGAGGTCCCAAATTCTTGATGTGGAAGCAGGCGTTCAATTGGCATATTTTGAAGTTGAAACTATAGTTTTTTAAAAATTATTTTCTTTTTTTAAATCTCGTGAAATGTTCTGCATCTGCCACATGTCTATATGCTTTCCTGAGGAACAGTCCATGAATGTATCGTGCGATGTGCAGCTGGGCAAATAATTCCATGCCGCCTTGTCTGAACGCAACGTTGCTAGTGCTCAGAAAATGACAATGACCTGTGCAATAATCGACTAGCGCACCAAAACAAAATAATCTATTCTCCGATGCAAACTTAATTGAAAGAACAGCTAGCGCAATATATTTGTTAAAAAAAAAAGTTTGATGATAATTTTTATTCTAGACTACAAAAAATCAAATAACAAATAATTGAAATTATTATGGGGTTTACAACTTTAAAAATTTGTGACTCATAACAAGCTATTATTCTCATAATAATCCAAAGACTATTATGCTAACAAAATCCTTTACTAAAATACAAATATCAAGCACAAGGGAATGTTACAGTGAAAAACCTCCCATTAATATAGCCTCCCATTTAATTAGGCCAAATAAAACCTCCCATTAATTTATCCATATTAATCCACATCATCGCCAAGAGAAAGCCATATTTCAAAGCTATCAATATATTGTGGGATTGTTTTAACCTAACTTATTCGTGCATCCTAATAATCAAAATGTGAACTGTCGTTCTTAAACTTTTAATAAATGTTTAATCTAGTTCATAGATTATATCATTGCATTCTATCTCATGGGTTGGATAAAACTTTGATATGATAAGTTTGATCCTATCCGTTCTTTAGAGTAACGTGAAATTCAGATATAGTCCGGATAAAAAATCCCATCTAAAAAGTGATATAAATTCATGTAGGGCACGCGAAATTTAGAAAACTGAAAAGATAAGGGGTACAACTTTTTCCCCCACTCCTGCGCTTGTTGATGGCTTATCCTCACTTTTGACTAGTGCCACCATCATCTCTCTCTTGTTCCAATTTCTCTCACTAAAATGACCACCACAAACTTAGAGCATGAGTATCGCGAAGAAACCTAGAGAAGCCCTCGCCACAACAACCTGAGCAAACTCCAAGGGCCACCGTTCCTCCTACTAGTGACAAGCTGCTTACCACCTTTGGCTGCCTCGGAAAAGTGGCGTCGGAGCTCGTCAGCCCTACCTCTTTCTTATGTCACTTAACTCCATTTTAGTAAGGAACTTTGGGTGCGCATGATAACGCTTCTTGGCTGGAAAAGAGTTTTTTTTTTTCAGAAATAGTTCTTTTCTATTTCTATTCCGAGGAACAATTTCTGAATAAAAAAACACGTTTGGTAACTACATAAAATTTCTACTCTTGGAATAGAAAAAGAATAGAAATGTGTTTGGTAACGCAACAGTTTCTTTTTTGTATTTGTTCATTTTTTATTCTTGCTCGCGGCGGCAGGCGGTGTCCGACGTCCGGCGACCGGCGTCCGGCGTCCGGCGGTGGCGGTGGCAGACGGTCGGCAGTGGTTCCGAGCGATTGGAGGTGGCCGCGGCAAGAGAGAGGAATAAAATAAAAATAAAAAAAAGAAAATTAGCTTATTTCTAGAAATTGTTCCCGGGAACAAGAAGTAATTTTTTTTTGTTTCTCGTTTCTGCTCCAAATCTATTCCCAGGCTAACTTTCTATTCCGGGGAATAGAAAAATAACTTGGCGTTACCAAATAGGTTTCTGTTATTTTTTTGTTCCGAGGAACAAAAAAAATAAGAAATTGGGAGAAACAGAAACGTTACCATGCGCAGCCTTTGTGATCCCGATCAAAGCTGGACATCTTCTTTGTGAAGAAGATGATCCGAAAGAGGCGGCAGCCAAGGTGATAGAACTCCTCAACCACGTCACTCGGAGCGAGTAGTACCAATGGAATAAGTCGGGGCACGGTAACAGGGAATCAACGCAGTATTCGCACTCGTCAAAGGGGAAGGATTCATCGCAGGAGAAGGCGTTGAAAGTAAAGACGGCTAGACCAGCGGAGGACTCAAACCCAAGGGCCTCTCAATGTGGCGAAGTCAAAGGTAGAGCGAGCGGAATCCGCCAGGTTGGTCAAAGGCAGCGAAGGGGATGTTGCAGAAGGGGAGGGCGTCCTTGAAGTCACAAGGAACGGGGGGGTCCGATGTGGACGGGGATTGTGAAAGGATGAATAGTTTTTACGACTTCCATGGTTTATTTTTAATTTTAATTCTACAAATCAAACACTCATTTAAAAAAATATTTAAACTCGCTCTCGTGTTTCTCAATGATCTTTCCCCAGTGAGCTTAGTACACATCCATAATCTTCTCATAGTGAATGTCACATGTACAAAACGAACACAGTCACTCTATTATTACACATACTTATAACAGCCACACAACATAGCCTCAAATTACTTCAGCGGCAAATGCACAAACTCTGCATATCAAAGACGCAGCAACAGAAGTAGACATGTTTCTAGGCAGGTTTCCAAGAAGAAACGGGTGGAGTGTCGGAGTTTTCCCATATAGAGATGCTTCCATCGTACCTGCCACCCTTGACATTGTCCGCAGAAGCAATTGATTCGAGCTCGGCCATCTCTTCTGATGTAAGCTTCACTGACAGAGCTCCAATGTTCTGGTTGAAATTCTCGATCTTGGTCGTGCCAGGAATCGGGCAAACATCATCACCCTGGTGGTGTACCCAGGTAAGGGCTAACTGCGATGGGGTGCATCCCTTTCTTTGTGCAATTTCATTCACTCGGTCGAATAACTTCGTGTTGTGAGCCAAGTTCTCTGGCCGGAACCTTGGTAGGTACTGGATAAAATAGAGCAATGTCTCAGCAGAAAGCATATGAGCAACTATCATTTTCCTTTTAAGGCCAAATTCTACAGCAACAGGTGCAAAAGTGATCGCATTGCATGCCAACAGATTGCCTTGTTACTTGACATAATAAGCATTTAGAAGTGCACAATCGTTGTGTATCTGGAAAAGCATGATCAGTTATAGATTATCTTGAAATGATTAAAATATCTAGCCCCAGATCATAAGCATTAGAAACGTGGAGCGAAGTGATCTAGCAACTACCACACAAGGCTGATGGCTTTGATGTAGGATGTGAAAACAGAAACAAACTCGACAATCTAAGTTTTGTACGTGTGATGGTAACATTAGTCACACATAAGATAAAAAAATCACAAAAGGTAGATGATGTGTAGAAGAATGTTACCAGACGCAAAGCTCTTTTAGCTACAAAGAAAAATAGCTACTTCACTTGCCCAGCACCATCGCTAGTCAAACACTAATGGCCGGGAGTAATTCACAATTGGCTTTATGTCAGATGGGAACTTGATCCCAAAACTCCCATAAGAAGGGTGTTAGGGAGTCCTCACTCAAGAAATGGTTGTGTCAAGATATATTTTATCTTGTGAAGAAAGATGAGAAAAAAAAAGGACGGAGGGCCAAGGCCCGACACTGGTGTCGGTTATTTTGAGCAAATATCACTAAACTTGTGAAGAGAGATGAGAGAAAAAGGGCGGGTGGAAAGTGGGGAAAGGATAGTGATTAGCAAATGGTGGGAAAGCTGGGAAACGGAGCAACTTACAAATAAACCTATATTTATTCATTCCCGAAAGCACGAGAATCCGGGAAACTGCCCCTTTCAGGCTCATTAAAGCCATTACTTGTGATTTTTAAATTTATCTAGAATCACGACAGCTGGGATGACTGGCGAGTGCTGGACCGAATAAGAATATGAAGCATTTGTGTCACAAAGTTTTATTCATACCATCCAGATAACTTTTCTTTATAGCATAAGAACAGGTTTCCAGCACTTCAATGGGAATGACAGTCACTGTGAGCATCTAATTATGTTAACCAGCAGAAACAGACCTGTCTGAAGTCATCCTTGGAGAGATTCTCCACCAACTTGGAGCCAACAGAAAAGAATCCTCGTCCAAGAGGACTGTAGGCAACAATTCCAATGCCAAGCTCCCTAGTCAACATTTCAAAGGAAGAGCAGAGTCAGAAGCAAGATGTTGTTACTGCATAAACAAATTAACAGTGATATCCTACCTGCACGTGGGAATGATCTCTGCCTCCACATCTCTTGACCACAGCGACCACTCCAGTTGAACCGCTGTGATGGGATGAACAGCATGTGCTCTTCTGATTGTTGAGGCAGAGGCCTCGGATAAACCGATGTACTTGATCTTACCCTCTTCAACGAGCTTCTTTAGCTCTCCAATCTGTGCATATTCACTTGACAAAACAACAATCGTCATGATCTTACGTGTTAAGGTCCAGAAATTATTTAGTTTTTCTTGTGTCCTGATGCCTGAATAGTTTGTGTTCCCTGACTTCTCAAACATTACAATTTGATTAGGTAGCTCCCAGCAAAAAATAGTCAATCTTTATGCATCTCAATGCAACAAGAAAGTCGCAAGGTATTGCGTTAACGGAGCTGGATCTCTCTAATCTATCACAGAAGAAGGCAAATTAAAGAAGTATTCCAAGTACTTTTCATATTTCACAATGACATGTCAAGAACCAAATGTCTCCGCAGAAAGTCCAGGAACAACTTCAAATGTGATTCTCAGATATAAATCAGGATGAACCCTGGAGCACTTTCATCTCAAATAAAGATTTCGAATAATTTTCATGCTTGTCGACCCATAAAACAAAAACTCAAGCCATATAAACTACTAAATTCCACAACCCCTTGAACAACACCGTGCCGCATCTTGAACTCTGCTATCATCTGAACTCAAGTCTCATTTAACGATATCTTGATGATGATGCATCATCAACACCAATCTAATTTAGCAACTGATCACTCGGAGAAAGTCTCAAGAGAGGTAAAGGTTTGATGAGGGATCCATACAGTGACTTTGATGGGACGCGAGTGTCGATGCGATGTTGGTAGTAGAGGTCGATGCTGATAACGTTCCTAGTCAGCAATCTTATCTTTTGTATCTAATTTAAGATATTGTTGATATTGTTCCCGTATTTTCTCTACTTGCCTTAAGCATCCTCAATCATCCCTAATTTAGGGCTCTTGTAATATCTTTATATACATTTTGTACAAGAGAAATCATAAGACAATATACAGAAACTACGATTTCTTCATGGTATCAGAGCTGCATTTGGCATAATCCGCCTTACGATCCTCAATTCTCCTTCTCCTCTCATCCTTCATCGACTTTCTTCTTCCCAAAGAAAATGTCGACAGGCTCTAATCCATCATCTCAGTCATCTTCATCTATGGCATCTCCTCACTCGTTATTTCAAACATATCCAACTTGATACCAACCAAACTGAACAGCTCGAACTATCTTCTTTGGCGTTCTCTTTTCGAACCAATTCTCAAAGGTCACAACCTCATGTCTTACATTGATGGAACCTCCCAAGCGCCGCTTCAACCGACGAAAATTACAAGACATGGATCGAAAAAGATCGATGCTACTCTCGGATCAACGCTACTTTGTCTGAATCTGCACTTCCATATGTAGTTGGCGCTACATCTGCAAAAGCCGCGTGGGATGTCCTCGCTCGTCGCTATGCCTCTCTCACTCCTGCTCATGTAATGTCTCTAAAAAGACAATTACATCACCTCAAGAAGGGCAACCTCACCATGCAAGAATATCTCCAACAGTTCAAAACTTTAGCTGATAAACTCGCAATTTGTGGATCTCCAGTAAGTGATGATGATCTCCGATTTGCATTCTCGATGGATTACCTGCTGCTTACCGCTCCTTTGCATCATCTATTCGTGTTCGTGCTCATCAAACTTCCATCACTATTGAAGATTTACACAATCTCCTACTCTCGAAGAACCGAGCATCACCGATGATTCATTATCCAAAACCACTACTGCCTTCGTTGCAAACCGGCAACCACGAACTCTTTCTCCTGGGCAGCACTCATTCACACCTCGTCACTATAGGGGTGGCACTGGTTATAGGGGACGCAGCAGGGGTCATTCCAATCAAGCCGGACTTCTCCCTACTCCATCATTTCGACCTCAAGGTCGTCAGGCGGAATGCGGTCGGCCGATCCGTCGGATCCGCAACAAACATGGCCATAGTGCCATCGACTGCTATCATCGCATGAACTATGCATACCACGGTCGCAATCCTCCTGAAAAACTTGCTGTCATGGCTATTGCACCACCTACTGACGATGGCACTTGGTATACTGATACTGGCGCCAGCCATCATATTACAGCCGATCTGGGTAATCTCTCCATCTCCGCTCCTTATAGTGGTTCTGATGAAGTTCAGGTTGGAAATGGCCAAGGTTTGTCTATTACTCATGTTGGTTCCACTTCTCTCTCACATCCCGCATCCTCCATGCATTTAACTAATATACTTCGTTGTCCTTTAGCATCGACCAATTTAATTTCAGTTAGTCGTTTTGCTAAAGACAATAATTGCTATTTTCTATTTGATGATTCTCAATTTTTTGTGAAGGACAAGTTAACGAAGCAAATTCTGCACCACGGTTGGACTGAGAATGGGCTTTATCCTATGCGGTTCCCCAAACCTTGCTTCAAACCTCAAGTTTCATTTTCTTCCCGCATCAACTCCTCCACCTGGCATCATCGTCTTGGCCACCCCTCTACAGCTATTCAACATCTTATTTTTAAACAGCTTCAAATATCAAATAAGCGTGACAACTCTCTATGTTCTGCATGTCAGTTAGGCAAAAGTTGCAAGTTACGTTTTTCGTTGTCTCACACGCGCACTCAATTTCCACTTGAACTGATTCATTGTGATGTATGGGGACCAGCCTCGGTGTCTTCTATTTCAAAATTCTCTTATTATGTATTGTTTGTTGATGACTTCTCTCGTTACAGCTGGATATTTCCTATGCGCCATAAATCTGATTTTTACGAAATTTTTATGGCTTTCAAACCGCAAGTTGAAAATCAATTTAATCATCGCATTAAATTCTTCCGCTCCGATGCTGGTGGCGAATTCACTAGTGATGCACTTGAATCTTATTTTCATACTCATGGCATTCGTCATCAATTTTCCTGCCCACATACACCGAACAAAATGGTGTCGTTGAGCGAAAACATCGTCACGTGGTTGAAACTGGTCTCACCCTTCTAGCTCAAGCTGGTATGCCCTCTCGCTTTTGGTTTGAAGCCTTCAATACAGCTATATATCTCATCAACCGTATGCCTATTATTTCTCAAATTTCCCCATATCAACAATTATTTCAACAAATTCCTGATTATTCTCATTTACGAGCCTTTGGATGCCTTTGTTATCCCTGGCTCCCTCCCTATTGTTCTAACAAATTGGAATTCCGCTCTTCTTCGTGTTGTTTTCTAGGTTATAGTACCTCTCATAAAGGGTATCGCTGCTATGACATGCAAAGTCACCGAGTTTACATATCTCGTCACGTCAAATTTGATGAATCTGTTTACCCATTTATCATAAACTCTAACTCTCCAAAATCTCCTACCACTTTACCCTCACTTGGTCCTATCTCCATTTGGCTACCATCGTCTCCGCCCTACGGATACCGCATGGGTTGAGCCCACCATTAGCCCCGCCGACGGTGTTGCCTCTGCTTCGCTAACTATAGATGAACCTCAATCTCCTCCTTTACATTCCTCTATACCACTTACCACCATACCACCCCCTCCCCCACCACCTCCCACCCGCACTCATCCCATGGTCATACGTTCTCAACATGGTATTTTCAAACCAAAAACTTTTACTTCTCGTTATCCTATTGCTTTATCTTCTTCTCTTCCCTTGGAGCCGACGTGCTACACTCAAGCTTCCAAATCACTTGAATGGCGAAAAGCTATGGATGAGGAATTTAATTCCTTAAAAGAACAACACACTTGGTCCCTTGTGCCATTTAATCCAACCATGAACGTCGTCGGCTGCAAATGGGTTTATCGGATAAAACAAAACCCAGACGGCACCATCAGTCGCTACAAAGCTCGCCTTGTAGCAAAAGGATTTCACCAACAACCTAGCATTGACTTTGTGGACACTTTTAGTCCTGTTGTAAAGCATACTACTATTCGGGTCATTCTCACGTTGGCTGTCACTTATGGATGGGCGATTCAACAACTTGACGTCGAATGTGCATTTTTATACGGCGATCTCCAGGAAACTGTATATATGGCTCAACCACCAGGCTATGTTGATCCCGCTGCTCCTCATTCTGTTTGCTTAATGCACAAATCCATCTATGGTCTACGGCAAGCACCTCGCGCTTGGTTTGAAAAATTCACAGCTCGGCTAGAAGACATTGGTTTTTCAACCACTATCTCGGATCCGTCCCTCTTCATTTACAGTCATGGCTCTACCATTATCTATCTCTTATCATATGTTGACGACATTATTTTAACAGGGAATGATCCCAAAGCTATGTCTACTATCGTTGAGGAACTTCGCCAATCATTCAAGATGAAGGACTTAGGCCCTTTGACTTATTTCTTGGGCGTTCGGCTTGTTCGACGAAGCCCCCATCATATCTTCCTTAATCAGGCAAAGTATATTCATGACCTCTTATGTCGCACCAATATGCTGGACTGCAAGCCTATTTCTAGCCCGGCTACCTCGAATAAACTCAGTCATTCAAGCAGTGACCCTATCTCAGATCCTACACTATATAGGAGTGTTGTTGGAGCACTTCAATATGTTACTCTCAGTCGTCCTGACGTTAGCTATGATGCTAATCAGGCTTGTCAATTTCTCAAAGCACCCGAAGAACACCATTGGCGTGCTGTAAAGCGTATCCTTCGCTATTTGAAAGGCACAATTTCTTATGGCATGCAGATTAAGCCTGGTCCTATTTCTTTACATGCCTATTGTGATGCTGACTGGGCTGGCAGTCCCGATGATCGTCGCTCTACTAGTGGCTATTGTTTATTTCTCGGGGCCAACCCTGTTTCCTGGAGTGCAAAGAAGCAACCTACTGTTGCACGTTCTTCTACAGAGGCCGAGTATCGTTGTCTTGCTCAAACAACTGCTGAAATTCAATGGCTCCTCTCTCTTCTCCAAGAATTACGAATCTCGCTCCCACGCGCTCCCGTATTGTGGTGCGACAATATCTCTGCCATTGCTCTAACTCAGAATCCAGTTTTTCATAGTCGCACTAAACACATTGAAATAGATTATCATTATGTTCGTGAATTGGTGGGTCGCCAGTTACTTGACATCCGTTACATCAACACTGTGATCAAATCGCGACATCTTCACCAAAGGACTGTCATCGGCACGGGTTCGTCTTTTACGGTCCAAGCTTCACATTGTCGACAATGCTTCGCTTGCGGGAGGGTGATAACGTTCCTAGTCGCAATCTTATCTTTTGTATCTAATTTAAGATATTGTTGATATTGTTCCCGTATTTTCTCTGCTTGCCTTAAGCATCCTCAATCATCCCTAATTTAGGGCTCTTGTAATATCTTTATATACGGTTTGTACAAGAGAAATCATAAGACAATATACAGAAACTACGATTTCTTCAGATGCAATCGATGTCGAGCCGCTTCAAGCTGGCCTCGTAAGCAGCCCTCACGTACGCCGGATCACCCGGGCCTCCTTCTTCCCATCCGCGAAGCGATTCCAAACTCGGTCGCCAATTCCACCTTCGCCTCACACCTCCCTTCGGTGCCTCGCTCAAAATCAACCCCGAAATCAGAAAACCAAGGCGCAGGATCCGAGCATCCCGCTCGATGAAGCTAAGTTCCGTAAAACTATAAGCATATATAATTCGTGCGAAGGAAATAGAGAGCGAGAGAACCGACCTTTCTGAGGAGGATTTCGTTGGTGTGAGGGCCGTAGATGTCGGAGGTGTTGAGGAAGGTGAAGCCGGAGCCGACGGCGTGGTGGATGAGCGCGATCATGTCGGAGTCGGGCTTGGGAGGGCCGTAGAAGGAGGACATGCCCATGCAGCCCAGGCCCTGCGACCCCAGCTTGATCCTCCTCACCGTCGTCGTCGCCGCCGCCATTGCCGTCGTCTAGCTCGAGCTCGCTCGTTCCCTGCACTGCACCGAGACGGTGGCGAAAGCGTCGGGCGAGCTGAGATTTATAGGAGGGAGCGGCAGTAGCTACGAAGGGTAGGAGGGGAGCGGCAGTAGCTTCGACGACGCACATGCTTACGTCAATTCAACCACGAGTGACGACCCTTCCCACATAGGGAGGACGCACGTGCTCACGTCAATTGAACTACTGAGATGTGTCAGTGACCACTCTTTTTTTTCCGGTAAAAGTGTCAGTGACCACTCTTTCTATACATGAAAAGCGAGAAAGGGGCACCCTTCCCCCGTGAGAAGTGAGAGGTGGGGTTTCGAATCCCTACCTAAGGTTAATTTAGTATTAAATGTGATTTCAATTCTCATGCTTGTAATGAGTTAAGATAAAAATTTTAAAGTAAGGGTCCATTCGTTTCGCAGAAAATTAGTCATTTTCGGAAAATATTTTTCCATAAGTCATTTTCTAGGAAAGTGACAATATTTTCTAGTATTCGGCTAAAATCTGAAAATTTTCGGAAAATATTTTCCGGTGTTCGGTAAGGAAAATATTTTCCGCTAACCAGATTGGTGAGCGTGAGCATCAATCAAGGCTCGCCGATCGACGAGCTTGAGGTTAATCTCGGTCCGATGACTAGCTAAGAAAGAAAAAGATGGGAAACAAAGAAAATAAAAACAAAAATAAAAGAAAAAGAAAAGAAAAAGGAAATTAAAAATAATTCGAATTAAAAAAATAAAATTAAAAAATACTTTGAATAAAAAAAAAAAAAAGAAGAAGAAGAAAGGAGAAGAGGAAATAAGGATTTGTAGAGATGTGAGATAAGAGAGATTAAATGAGGAAAATGTTTTTCACTTTTCAAAAGTGGAAAACATTTTCCCTACTTTAGAAGACTTTTTTCCTTTGATGGAAAATATTTTCCCCAATGAATTCATTTTCCGTGAAACGAACGCCGGAAAATCCGAAAAACATTTTCCCGGAAATTATTTTCCGCGAAACGAACTGAGCTAAAAAATTAGAATAAAACTAGAATAGAACCGACCAAACAGCCAAGAGAAAAAAAAAAAAACTAAAAAAAAAAAAAAAGAAGATAATGTTGATGTCATATGATTGACAAAATTAGGTCTAGTACCCTAAAAAAACCCTCCAACTTTAGCTTTTTTCCTAATTTTACCTTTTATCTCATAAAAAAATCACTAATTTTATAGACATTCACAATTCAATCATTAACTTTTTTTTATCCCATAAAAAACCCTCAATTTTAAGTAATATACCAATTCTACCTTAAACCTTTTATTGTCTTATGAAAAACCTCTCCACTCTCAATTTTACTATCAAATTTTTACAGTCTCATGAAAAAACTATAAATATTTAATTGAGTCACATATCTACCACCATTAACCATTCGTAAAATTTCCTATTGACATCGAGAGATGGAAAACTCCCAAGCACAAGTTGATCGAGAGAGATGGAATATTTCCAAGCACGAGAGATCAAAAACCGAGCACAATATCACTAAGGGCGATTTTGATGGAGGGTTAATGGAGAGCGGATTCGGGACTCAAGTAAAAGTTGGTAATCTTTTATGAGATAAAAAAAATAGAGTGAAAATGAAATTGGACCTAAAGCTAGGATTCTTTTTATAAGACAAAACAATGTTTATGGTGGAATTGGTATTGACCTAAATTTGAGGGATTTCATGAGACAACAAATGTTTAGATAAGATTGGGATTAGAACTAAAATATGGGGTTTTCTATCAAATAAAATAAAAAAATTAGGGTGGAATTGGGACAAGATCTAAAGTTGGAGGTCTTATAAGCCAAAAGATAGAATTAGGGTAAGAGCTGAAGTTGGAGGTTTTTTAAGGTATTAGGCCGACAAAAAAAGTAGAAATTAGGACTTTTGATCATATGCAATAGAGTTTAATACCATGAAAAACTCGTACATTTGCTACCAAAAATCTCGTGATCTACACTGTGACAAATTAACCATCCGTTAATTTCCGTTAAATTTTCTTGTCAAATTACTAGTTGAATGACATATGATAGTTGACGAATGTACCAATTTAAAATTTTATCATTCGTTTGTCATAGATGTACCAGGTTTGCGATTTTTCATAATATTAATATAATTTAACACTAGTTAGTAGAGAGTAAATTTGCTATAAATATACCAGTTTGAGATTTTTTAAAAAAAAATTAGTTTGAGGTAAATTTATTACAAGTGTGCTAGTTTATGGTTTTTGTTGTCAAAAAATTAGTTTGGGATAAGTTTGTCGCAAATATACCAGTCTAAGATTTTTCGTGGTATTAACCATATTCAATAAAAGTACATCAATTGTAAATTCTTCAAAATGTTGTTGTCGGCGTACAATATTTACATTTACTAAGAGATGCCAATCGGGTAACATTGATACGGGTTAGAATTAAGTCACTATTGATTGTCTAATCACGCATGTTTTCTAAAAGTTATGCAAAGGGCAAGACCGAGGGAGAGGCGGAGGCTGCTATCTCGGTCACCGGCCGTCCAATCCGCGCCTTTATGAAGAGTGGTCCATGAAGGTATTGTTGTATTTAATTAAGAGGTCAAGAACATAAAGTAACGAACTCTTGGCGAGGAGACCTAACAAATATGGCACAAGTGGGAGGGTGACGAAAACAAAAACAGAACAACACTTCACACATTTATAAATAAATAAATAAGGCGAACGGCGTCACTCTTGATTGCCCACGACATCCGATTATTTTATTATAATCTACAAGCATGAATACAAAAGTTGGTTATTCATAAACTCATAAAATATCGTGCAAGCTCATAAATCAATTTGCACTTTTAAAGCGATTTACAAGTAAGTTGCGAGAACTAAACAAGCGACCTATGATTTCTTGATGCTCTAATTAACTACGTCGTCCCTGTCAGGGTTATTATAGGGCTGAATCATTTTCTTTATTTCTTTTTTTTTTACAATTTTTTCTCTAGAGTACTTTGATATTTGACCAGACAAGGCTCAATTGGAATGTAGGACCTAGAACTAATGTTTGAAAGTTTGCAAGAAATGTGGGTGGAGGTCCACAATGAGAGGCGGCATTTGCCCTTTTTAAATTTTTTATATGGACAGATTATAAAAGTCCCAAGTTGGCCATATCCACGCAATTAGTATGTTAGAGGAACTCACGACAGCTAGACGGGTGTAAAAAATTTATTGCAAAAGGATAGTGATAACGGTAGACAAGTCAAACCTGTGACTTTCTAGATCCAGCCACGAGTCCTCGATTCTTTTTGTCGGGGAGTCCGATTGGTGGGGCCGGATGTGGAGGATGTGGAGGATATGGATGGAGAGATGTAGCACGATCTTGACTAGTTAACTATTTTCTCCTTGACAGAGAAAAGTCATTTCAATGCATGAAAGTCAAGAGTTCCACGTCATAACAATTTCTAGGGGGACCAGTCGCCCTCATCTTGCTCGGATGGCCCATTGTACAATTTTCGGACAAATTATTGAAAATGATTGTAGCTCCACATGTCGAAAGTCGTATACCACGAAAGTTTCGAGTGTTTTGAGTTAAAAAGAAGAAAGAAAGAAAAGGAAGCGCAAAAGTCAAGCTGCCTATTGAGACTAGCCAAACTTCATCTAGAGATTAGCATCAAATCAGCAACGAAACAAAGAGTCAGATAATGTGTACCTAATTAACATGGACAATAATCAAATCTAAAGAATTTATGTACTGTTTGTTTCGCAAAGAATATGACGTATCTTAATAATATTTTACAAGAAGTCATTTCCAATATTTGGTTAAGTCCTAAAAATAAAATAAAAAATATTTTTGTCGTTTAATATGGAAAATCCGATTTGATTTCCCTATAGAAAGTACCAAATATTGAGATTTTTAGTCATTTTCTCTTTTTTTTTTTTTTTCTTCTTCCTCAACCGATCGCTGGTTACGGTGGTAGTTGGCGACTAGCCATGGGGCGAAACTCGAGCTTGCCCAACGCTAGGGAGCTTCAGCATCACTTGATCAACTAGCTACAAGCTTGCCAAACTAGCAATCTCAAGTCTTCTTGGCCTTGGGCTAGCTCATCCGTTGCTTGTTCTTAGCGCGATCATCGTCATGGTCGGCAAACAGCCAAGAAGAAGGAAAAAGAAAAAGAAAGAAAACAAATAAATATAAAAACATAGATTTTTTTAAAAAGAATTATTTTTATAAGAATAAATGTTTTATTAACTAATGAGCCGAGCCCGAGCATTGAGGACTGACACACGATCTTTGTAGACCCGAGCCTAAGTGCTGTCGAATAGAGCTTGAGCATCATAGACTCAAGCACTGCCTTAATGGACCCTAATTTGAGTTTTGGGGATTATGTGACGCCTTGGAACATCACATGCAGCACATGTCATTTTCGTTTATACTCATAGTTATAATTATGCATGGAAAAGACAATAAAGTTTTCACAACATCCCTTACTAAAAAAACGCATGAGTTTATTAAAAAAAAGTGTCTTCGGCTTTATACAATATCGATAGTAATTATCACAAAAAAATATATATATTCCTAGGAAAGATCGGGGTCACCTAATACTATTACATCAATACTAACTAACCTACCATCCAACTCAAGGATTAATGGCTTCCGATATCAGCTCGGCCCCTCCATCACCATGTCTAGGGGAATCATCCTACAAATTTGGAGAGAAAAAGAAAAAAGGAGTGAATCGAAGCCTAATAAATGAAATATCTAAGTATACGGTAGGAGATCATATTACCACTGGACCTAGTACCAACAAACAACATGAGTTCAAAGGGTACAAAATGACCATGTATGACAAGTGCAGAAGAAAATGCCCTATCTAGCCTATCATGATACGTTGATGAAAACCTCTAATGAAAACCTTTAACAACATTACAAGTTCATTTACTCAAAAGCAAGCATACATTATATTATTTCATGATGCACTAGTATCACCTAGTGGCTCATCATTATACACAAGAATATACATAGACAAGTTCATACTTGTCACAAAGCTTACAAACGCACACAAGTGATTCCACACTTGTCACTAGACTTCTCGACTAACGAGGCATCACTATCACTAGCTCATGGGGACAGAATCATACATATATTTTACCACGCCTCAACCTATTCATCACCAGTGTCCTTTACATTAGCGAGGATAAGTACATCGTTGTACATCTATATGATGATGATCATTTCTTAACATCACACAAAGATTACACAAGTCATGTCATCCCATGATTATAAAATTCATGTCATCTTAAGATTTCTTGTAATCTCAACCTTGTAGAGAACTATTATGTATGGTAGAACATCTGACTAACTCTAGAGGCTCATCCATATACTCATACAAGGGAATTCGTTTGATGGCGAATAGGTCGTGATAGAGATCTTAATCAAGTGGCATCAAAGATATGCACAATTACCATATGCATTACAATGATTTGTCCTTTCTCATGCAACAAATAACTACATGCACACATGTACCTTCCTTCTATTTCCATGTTAAGCCATCATCATTAATTGGAAGCCATAAATAGGAAATCGATAACTTAAGACCCATATTTATAAATCAACAATGTTAACATAAACAACTTCAATAATTGACAACATGAACATCAACTTCTCAAATAATCAATAACGTGAACATCGACAATTCAAAGAATAGTCTACGTGAACATTGTCAACTTAAAGAATTGACTACATGAATATTGACAACTCAAAGAATTGACCACGCAATTCATCGACAACGCTTAGTTAGTATGTCAATAGCTTAGTCAAGTCCCATATATCTCACTTTCAGGTTTACTTTCGCTTACCATCAAATTCAAACTTAAATGACAAGCAATAATCAACCAAGTCAAGAGTACTAAATAGATCAAGCCAACTTAGCCCACAAAGTTTTCACTTACCTCAAGTGGAAGGCCTGAGCAAAATCAAGAACGAAGGTTAATCACCTTCAAAACAATATAATCAAGAACGGAGGTTAACATCTCTTAACCTTTTTGTCAAAACTAGTTCAATAAAATATAATGACCTACAAGTTCACCTTCAAGCTCTTGAAAAATGGAATTTTGAAATATTGATAAAACAAGAATAAAACATTTCCTTTCACACAAAAGATTGGAATGTGAAAATAAAAGAAAAAGATCTCTTTTTCTTTCTTTGCAAGAGCAAGTTGAATTTCTCTTTGAAATTTAAAGACATATTGGGACCTATTTATAGGCCAAAAGAGGTAAAAACAAGTAACTCAAGTTAAGAGATGTTGACACTTAAATTTCGTCATTTTACTTGAGAGTAATTAGTAGCAAAAAAAAATTATTAAATTTTTAAAATTTTTAAAAAACCTTAGGGGTCGGGTCGGGCCGGATCAGGCCTTGGCCCGGCCCGCCCCTTTCCTTTTCTCTTTCCCTCGTCTTGGGCCCGGCCCAGCCCTTTTTTCCCATCGGCCCGGCCGCGCACGAGCCGGTCGTCTCCCCCCGCCGTCCTTCGCGCGCGCTGCAAAAAAGGAAGAAAGCCGACAACGGCGAGAGGGGAGCAGGGGGAAACAGCCGAATCGGGGACGGTCGAGTGGAGTCGGTGGTCGCGGATCGGCCGGCAAGGGCGGGCGGCACGGCAGAGGCCGGGCGCCCCGGAGGAGGACTCTCGAAAGGAGGAGACGAACGGGAGAGCTACGAGAGGGAGAGAATGGAAGAGCTCGGGGACGGTTTGAAGCGAGTGAGAGGGAGAGAACCGGATAGTGAGGGAGCTCAAGAGGGTGGTCGACCGTCGCGAGTCCGTTTGTCAAGCGTCGTCCTTGCCGTGCTTCCCGAACTAGGTAGGTCTTCTTGTGCATAGCCTTTTGATTTGTGTCGAGTTGCGTCGCCTTCCCGAGGATCTCGCCGGGAACATCGCGGGACGGCCGAGTCATCGCTCGATCCATTTCGAGTTCACCCGTTGGCCGCCGAGGCGGCTCCCAGATCGACATAGCTAGAAGACCGAACATGTAGCAGGAGAATACAAAGGTTTGTGTACCTTATTAGGAATCCATCGTTCTTTATGCGGAATGACGATGATCCAACAGCAATCCGGGTCTTTAACGCTGAAGATCTTCTCCTCTATTACCCTCGGTTCCTGGCTCGATGAGACCACCACTCACGACTTGCCTTATGTGAGGTGAGAGAGACTTCATGGAGAAGTGGGGCTAGAGGAGGGACCTTAGCGCTTATTTATAGAGTTTTGGACGGGCCCTCTCATCACGGGCCGGGCCCAACTCGGCCCACACAATGCCAGGCCCATATTCGGCCCATTAAGAAAACCTTATGCCTTACCTTATTAGACCAACCCCATAAAACGGTAATTACAATATAAATTAATGTAGCCCACATAAGGAAAACTCTTACATTCTCCCACTTGGTCTATATTAATTGAGATTGTACTTCATGTGCGCACCTTTATGTTGGTCTAGTGGCAATTCTTAATAGTCAATCCTATCCTATAAAGTCTCCAATACCGAATCATGGCGGTAACGCATGTATTCATACGTAACCTTCCATGGTCACGAATGCTGTCAACTTTATTGATATGGATTCAATATGGTTGTGTGGCAAACGGATAACACCTCATAAAGAGTAATACTTTATGTGTTATCTCCCTTGTCGGTCACTATTCTCTTACCTTAAGTGTCACGAAAACCGGATGTGCCACTAGAGAATATCCTTATGGTTCTAATGAACCCACATATGTCTTATCTTTATGGTTAACCTTTCTTTATGTGTAATCAAGACATATGTTCAAGGCTGATAACCAGATGTCTCCAGCCTTCACTCAAGGCTTACACAATACCTTGAGATTTTCATTACATATAATTAATTCAGTATGGTGACCACACATTCATGAACACTTTATTGAATGTGTAACTTATATAAGCTTTATTAGAGCAAAATCAAAACAGCTCCCACTAAACAACAACATCCAATGATGTTCCTTAGCCCTTGTTTACGATATGTCGTTCAAGTACACAAGGACAAAAATCTTTAATTAGTGGGTCTACAACCACATCATCTGTGGAAATATGCTCTATTGTAGTGTCACCATTCTCGTATTGTTTCTTTATGGTCAAAAACCGACCGTCATATATCTAGACCCCTCGAGACCCTTATTGTTGTTGACAAACAACACCGAAGAGTTATTGTCTCGATACAGCCGTATGGGTCTATTCAAAATATCAAATATAATCAACTCCTTAATGAGGTTCCGAAGTCAAATATCTTGAGTAGCAGCTAAAAGGCATGTTATAAACTCCATTTATACAAAGTAGAGGATAACATAAATTTCTGTTCAACACTTTTTCATAATACCACACCCTCTCGCTAGTAAAATCTGCATCCGAATACTCTACTAGCTTTAGATCTTGAACATGTTTATCAGCATGTAGTTTTCTTATCCTTTTCAATGTCTTAAAACCTCATTGGCAGCAATCCAGTGTTCATGTCCTAGACTTGACCGATATCTGCCAAAAAATCTTACCACAAAACAATATGTAAACTAGTGCAGACTTAAGCATGTATGACACTTGTAAATGCACTAGCATAAAGTGTATCCTTTATTTGGATTTTCCCAAAATTTGAACAAGGACAATGCCAGATATTCAATCTATTACCCTTAACAACAACAACAACTCTTGGCTTATTGAATATTTTCAAAATATAATTAACACATGCAATCTAAGATAAATATAACATATGTCAAGAACGATCTTTATAGGTCTCAATGCCAAGGACAAAAGGTACTTGACCGGGGTCTTTTAAGTCAAAATTCCTCAACAATATTTATATTATCTTATGCAGTAATCCAATATTGCTATCACAAGTAAGTTATCACTTACATGGAATCTGAGAAAACTAAATTTTCTCCCACTGACCTTGCAGCATATACATTGATCTACTTTATTCTTAGCAAAACTGAATGAAGTGATAATGCTATAAAACTTCAAGCATCGTCGATCTACGACTTTCTTAAGGTCATAAATAAGGGTTTTCAGTTTACACACAAGCTTACCTGAATCATCCGCTGCAAAACCTTTAGGTTATACCATATAGACTTCTTTATCAAGGTATTCATTGAGAAACACAATTAGAATCATTTATCTAATATAAATCTATGTAAAAATGAGCCGATAATATCATATTCACTCTGAAATAGTCTTTAGAAAAGACTAAACTTCTCTCTCGAGTGAAACATTTTATTACTAATTTGGATTTAAACTTCTCAATGTTTCTCTTGAAATTTCTCTTAGTCTCATTCACCCATTTGCAACGGATGAGCTTGTGACCCTCAACCAATTTAATAGGCTCTTAAACATTATCACATTTTATAAATTGCATCTCATCTTTTCATTATGTCTAATCACAGATCAAACTGAGGACAAGAAACAGCATTTACATATACAAGTCACTAGATCGACCACGTAGCAGACATCATAGTCATGTTCTTACAAATAGACTATATGGTACAAAGTGGTACATCCGAACATCTTTCCATAACAGATCTCTTGAGTGGAGCTACTATAATTTTATCTTACACTTGAGAGGCTTGAAAAACTTCATCAGGAATCATATCAATGACAATATCCTGAACCTCACAAGCTTAATTTGTGCTATAAAAGACTCCATAATTGTCTATATAGGGAAAGACAAAGACACAAAGGTCCCCACCATACCATTATCTTTAATAGTCTAAGAGCAAGTATCCTCTTTTTTGTCGAACACTAGAGACTTTACGTCGTGATTCCACATTTCTTATACCTCTATTGGGATAATAAAACCTAGTATCCCTTCAAATGATCTGGGTAAGATACCGAGTGGTACTGGATTCCAACTTATTTAATGTTGGATTATATATCCAAACTTCTGCAGGACAATCCAAACTTTAAGATGATTCGAGTCACGTTTACGTCCGATCCACAACTTAAAAAGGGAGCTAATGGAGCATCTTTGGTAGTAACACGGTTTAATACATATTGGGTTGTTTCGCCCCGTAGAAAACCTGATAAATTAGTCCTAGTAATCATACTCATTGTCATGTTCATCATGGTGGAATTACGCCTTTCGGCCACACCAATTTATTCCAAGATTTTCGGATATAGTAAACTAAGTTATCATCCCAGAATCTTTCTAAGTATTTGACAAATGGCCCTTTAAGCTATCCAAGATTGCCATAGTCAAATCACTCATCACCACGGTCATATCGACAATCTTTAAGACTCATCCCAACTGTTCCTTGATCTTAATACGAAAGAATTTGAATAAAACCAAAAGATTCAGACTTTTCTTTAATCAAAAGGAAACAGTCGTCAATATAACTTTACCATATATGGTCACCAATATCAATGTAAATAACCTCTAACAGGTTAGGACTTCAGACTGCAGTCTTCTTCTTTATCTTAATCATCTTACTTCTACAATAATCTACTCAAGTCTTTAGGTAACATTTAAGAGTAGACTAAATATCGACATTATTAGTCTTTTACTCTTTCTTTAGACATGTAATCAAGACATTCATGCTATAATGTAAAAGACTATTCTTCAGGTAAATCTCTATTGGAAACAACATTTTCAACTGTAAAACGACATACATATCCTTGGGAGATGAACACAATTTGTACAATTCATTGGACCCATTATAGCATCCAACTTCATTTGACTTGGAAAACATTGAAACAGTATTGTTCTTTATCTCAAAAGAATATCCGTACACTTCCAGACATGATACGAAACTAGGTTCGTCTAAAAGGAAGGTACATAAAAGTGTTTTTCAACGTCAAATGCTAACCAATATCAATAATCAAAATAACATCTCCTACTAAAACGACATTAAATGTTGTTTCTGTGATGAGTTATGATTCATTTTGATTTGGCTTCCTTAGATTTATGAATCCCTTTATGGTAAACAATATAATTTGTTGTACCGCTATCTAGCCACCAAGAACTCGTATGAGGCTTTTGATAGGGATTGAATTCATAAATAAATGCCAATGAATCATTAACTCTAGACTTATGCTTGGACAAGCAAGCTTTATTACAATATCTTTATATGTCATTTCTTCCCACAAAAACAGTAAATGACACCATTTCTCTTAAGGGTGATAACCTCGAGACCAGATTGTCGAATCACCGATGGTTTCATGAATTCCTTAATGAGTATGATTTTTAGACTTGAAATCTACCATCCTTAGAACGTAATACTTAACCTCATTAGAACCATCACACCTTATGCTGAAGAGTCCTTGCACTTATACCAATCTCGGTAATAGACAATACACACTTTCAAGTCACTAAGGCTTCTATAATCCTTTTAGCAAGGCAATCGGCTGGTAAACCATTTTCAAGTGTTCTCGAATGAAACATCTCAAATATGATGGACAAATTCAATTGCTCTTTCCCAAGCAGCAAGGAATATATTCTAATTCCATATAACTAATAGTGAGATTCTCAGCTTATTCAAAACAAGAATAATATGAACATTTACCAGCATCCATCCTTAACAGAAAATCCTCTTTGCTACTTAAAATTTGACCAATAGGAACCTTAATCACAATGGAGTTGCCACAACGATAAAGTAACTTAATGACAAGCAGCATATGTAATTGGCACCATGTGAGTATTGTGTAACTTAAAAAACTTTATAAGTACACATCTTGAGAGTTACACGCACTATCATATAAACACCTTTGGGCAGAATATATGACATGCAATTGCATACTCTCCACATGACAGCGGTCATGAGAATGTATTCCGACCTTTCACGAATTCACCACCTTTGGATGTATGAACCACTAGGGTCAATCATTCCTCAACCATATGCTGCACATGCATCCCTCCATGAAGTAATACACAATCACCTCCTTTGGGAGTATGACCACATATTAGAACAGGAGACATCCCATCAGAATACGAGACTGACGTTTCTCAAATCCAATCAAGTGTGCCACTTTGGTGGTCACAACCTAATTGAATCATAGAAACTCTCTCATATCAGGGATATAAACTTTATAACTCACATTTATTCCATACATGTGATTTTAGACCGGATGATGGGGCAATTTGTCACTAAAATCACATATAATGCCAATCACATTGCTCCATTCAATAATACATGCTAAATCTTATACATGTAATCGATGAATCGATCCTCTACACATTCCTTATGTGATGATATACATGTGAATTTGCAATGTACTTCCAAGGTTATAGAGGAATCCTTGAAAAATACGCAAAAAATACCTCTAAAATCATGTACCTTAGGCTTTCACATGCATTTTCACATTCATAAAGTCATCAAAATTATTAAATAAATACATAATAGTGTAGAGAACATCCAAACGAGCACAACGGTCCAAACCACGCTCCAATCGGACTCGTACGCGCCTCACGCGCCGCTGGAACGTGCGGCGCGTGAGACCCACGCGCCAGCTCTCTATTCGGACCAAACCGGTCCGATCGGTCAACGGTCTGAACCGGTCAACGGTCCGACCGGTCACCGGTCCGACCGGGTCAACGGTCCGACCGGGTCGGGCCGTTGGTGACGTCATCGATGACGTCACATGCCACGTGGCGGCCGCACGTAAGGCGGCTTACGTGACGTCATCATGACGTCATCTTCGGACGCCTTGTCGGCGAATGACGCCATGGATGACGTCATCGCCGACAGCTGTCCCGGGCGAGTCGGCGGGATGACGTCGGATGACGTCACCCTCGCCGAGACGGCGCGCGCGTGCGGGCGCGTGAGCTACGCGCCGCGCGCGTGCGCGCGCGTGAGTCGGCACGGCGGCGCGTGGCACCGCCTCCGAGCTCCGTCTCGGCGCGTGGAGGCGCGTGCGGCCGTTTCCGGCCTCTTCTCGGCGCGTAAGAGCCATCAAAATGCTCGTATTCATTCGTAGAATCTATATATGTGATGAAAATGCACTTTTACCGGACCAAAATTCACGAAGACAGGCGAAACAGTCCAAGGGTAGGTGAAACCGAAGTTCTTGTTACCGGGGCAATTGGCCTCCGCCGCAGGCGTACCACCCACCATAACGCTCGGCTCAACGAGAAGAATCCAAATATGTTTTCAAAATCAAGTTTCAACGGGTGAAAGTTTCTAAAAACGGGCTGAGGCAACAGTTCGGGTTCTAGGCTACGAGGCTCTGATACCAAATGTTGGCCGCCGAGGCGGCTTCCCAGGATCGACATAGCTAGAAGACCGAACATGTAGCAGGAGAATACAAAGGTTTGTGTACCTTATTAGGAATCCATCGTTCTTTATGCGGAATGACGATGATCCAACAGAATCCGGTCTTTAACGCCGAAGATCTTCTCCTCTATTACCCGGTTCTGGCCGATGAGACCACCACTCACGACTTGCCTTATGTGAGGTGAGAGAGACTTCACAGAGAAGTGCCAGAGGAGTGACCTTAGCCGCTTATTTATAGAGTTTTGGACGGGCCCTCTCATCACGGGCCGCCCCAACTCGGCCCACACAACGCCCATTGCCCATATTCGGCCCATTAAGAAAACCTTACGCCTTACCTTATTAGGACCAACCCCATAAAACGGTAATTACAATATAAATTAATAATTTCACATAGGAAAACTCTTACACACCCTCCCGTCGCCGCTGCCAAAGCTGAGTAGGGATCTCTCATTTTAAACGCCCGTTCCTGCGAAACCCCGCTGCTCCGCCCTTCTTTTGGTAGGATAGGACGTTGACTTTTGTTCCTCCTGTTAGTTACACGCGTGCTGGGCTCCTGGGGGCTAATGTGGTTAATTTCGAATGCCCATTTGATGATTTTTTTTAAGTTTGATGCCGAGTCCGAGTACAAAAAGGGTTGATATCGTTCCTCCGTTCCATGCCCGCCACATGTTCGACGATATGTCTAAGCCGGCCTAGGCACGGGCATTACCGCTTCCCATGTGTTCTTGAACGCGGATTGTCTCCCGTTGATTTCCTGGGTGTGGTGGCAAGCGACGAACTCAGCCGCTGCTTTGTTTATAGTGCTCGGCGTGAGAGAATAGGTAGGGCGTGAGAGCGATGGAGGCATCGGAAGGAGGGGCCAATTTCGGACGTGGGAAGAAACCATCGAAGAAGAAGAAGATGGGCAGAAAGAAGAAATAAAAAAAAATGTAAAAGTGGAAAAAGACAAAAGGAAATGAAGACGCTCGGAGAGGAAAATTTGTGGGGAAGAAGGCCAAAAAAGGGATGAAGTAAAAAAGAAAAAGAAAAATTGCAGAATAAAGTGAAACACAAAAGCTGGCTTCGGGATGTAGTAAAAAGACGAAATAGGGAAAAGACAAAAAAATTGATTAAAATATTAATATTAATATAAAAAAAAAAAAAAAAAGAAACAAAAAAAGGTTTTAAGAAATCGGTTTTGTCTTTTTTTTTTTTTAGTTTTAATCCGGGTTTGTGTCAAGCCAACGGACCGGATTGGGTTTACCGGTCCGGAACCGTTTTTCTGAATATAATAATATTAACAATTAAAAATATATTAAAAAGGACATTAAAAATTCAAAAAAATAGAAAATATTGAAAATTATAGTTTTTTAATTAAAAAAAAAAAAAAATTGAAAAATGCCAAGAAATTCAAATTTTCTTTTGAAAAGTTTTACAAAAGATTTTATGAGCTTTTTTTTCTCAAGAAAAAATGGAAGTTTCTTAACTCTAGAGTTGTGCTAAAAAATTGAGTAAGCATTTAGGGCTTTACCTTAGGGTTTCAACCGTCCTTAGGGACAATTGTCTTTGAGTGCACAATGTTGATATGTGGAGTTTGGCTTCTCTTTAGTCTAGTTAGGATTAGCATTTGTCTTCTCTATAGTATTAATTCTTTGCTTTCCCATGTAATTTATTTAACGTTTTCCTTCGTTGCTAATTGTTATTTTGATGACTGCGCACCCGCATGATCACCTCACATGTTAGTGGATAGGTGTAAAATCGATACAAACTGCCTGACAAAAATATATTTTTTTTAAATGAACAAAATTAGGTACCGAAATGACACTAATTGGTCAATTAGTATAATCAAGTCCCCGACCCTAGATTCTCTAATTGCGTAGGAAGTGAGGTATACTCCCATGCCTCACTTGATTTTTAGCAGACCCCAATAGGCCAGTAGCGACTCCTTTTGCAAAATTCTTAAAAAAATACCCCAATGTCACACGAGGTATAGGCTTGGGAGAACTTGTACCTAATCATGGGCTTTAGGTCCGTCATTTAGGCAATACTCCTAAACCTGTTCCCTCCCCCCGAGGGATAGGTTGCGACAAGAGAAATGAAGTTAAAGAAAAAGCTAGACTAAAGTGCGAGAGAGGCAGTCAAGTTAAATGCTCACAAATAGCATGATCATATGACTCCATCCAATGATAAGGTAAAGGGAGATGAGCCAAGCAATAATGACCTTAAGTTAAAATCACGAGATCTAGAGGTAGAAAGGATATGTGTTCCAATAAAAATACTTCAAGTAGCCCTAAGTGAGTAGTTAGGGTGTAAGGACCTAATAAGATTAGCCACTATGAGATATTTTGATTAAAATGAAAGATGGCTTTTTTTTAGCCAAGTAAAGTGAGTAAATCATCAAGACAATAATGTGCTATGCCGTCATGACTGATATAATGCATAAAGTCATCACTAAACTAAGTTCAATACTACAAACTAAGGAGATGTAACTTAAAACACTTGGTGGAGAATTGAGGAGGCCTGGTATAAATTAAAGAGGGACACGGCCCACTTGTAGCTTCCAAAGTAGATATTTCGTTAAATTATCAACATATCTAATAAATCAATAGTTAAACAAGATAATCGGTGTTCATTTCAACTATTGATCAATCAAAAAAACATTTTTAACTCACTAAAATATTGGTGAAAAATAACGAATGCTAGGAAAGCATCGATTTAGTAAATTCAAAACTTGAATATTGTCAAATATGAAATTTGAGGAGTGCAACTAACGTGGCAGTAAATTAATGACCATCACTCTATACCGCTAACATATGTGTCAATATCTATCACTAAGCTTAACGCATCATATTCCAACGATTATGGTAATGGAAATCATCCTTCACACCTTTTACACCTCACAAATTAACGATTTTCGTAGCTCCATATTAAATAACACTTATCTTTACATTCTAAGTACTATTTTGAAAATTCCGAATATCACACATTGGGGCTCACCCTCTATGGACCTGGGCGTGAGTGTTGGGGCCATACTGCCATACTTGATCCTGAATGCTGGGGACTTGGAAATTGTGTAAGGGTTTCTGTATTGAAGTATATCGTTTTGACTTTGAGCACGATACCTTGTTATATTTTGAAAAATATTTTTCGATTTTTCAAAATAATTCCCAAAATGTTCGGGGGTCGGATTGCCCAATTAGTAGGATACAGGCCCCACGTTTTTCGACGCATATATTTGGCATATGAACTAGGCCAATCCCCATGGGGTTGGAGTGCATGGAATTCGAAGCTACCGCATGTGTTTGACCTCACAGCACAATCTCCATTCTTGACGCATCGTCCAAAGAGGGACAACAAGCCATGCCAACCTCATCCTTGCTGCGACTTCAAGTCCCCTCCTTTCTGCATTCACTCCACCTTCGTTTCTTTAACAGGCCATGGCATTCGCTTTTTGTCCCTACAGCGTTTCTACACATTTGCACAGGGAGCGATATGAACCCGAATCACATTGCGGGATCCTCTCAGATTGTCCAACCGCAGTCGAGCGCTTCCCCAGCCTTTGAGGCGGTCGAATCGTCAATCGGAGACCTCGTCAGAAGCTGGAACCGGACGCACAAATGGCAGCTCTTCTTCGGCTTTGGAGATTCACGTGATGGGAACGCCACGAGCGAAAGCATCCCGAGATTAAATATATTTTTATATATACATAATAATTTATTATTTTTATGATTATTTCAATTAAATTAATTTGAATCAAATTCATAAATAAATCAATTAAAAAAGCCTAGAATGAATATACACTAAAAACATTAATCAGCCATTTATTAATATCATTCATTGTCTCAATTTGACAAATTCAACTTTATTTCAATAATTCATAAAACTTGAAGAAAAAACAAGCAATCCACATTATGGACTCGCATGCTAAATATGTTAGAAAAGAAGAAAAACAACTTAAGGGATGAATTGCATATCACAGGAAGTGGGAGTCAGAAGAGAAGAGAAGATTAGATTTTTCTTATTTCTCCATTTATTATTTTCATATTGTGTTTTATATTTTCATATATATATATATATATATATATATATATTGATCTCTCATTTATTGAATTTTTAAAATTGACATCGATATTGGAATCACTTGTCGAAACCTTGTATGTCAGAATTCCGACTCGAGTGTCAAAGAGTGTTGAGAAAGTTGACCAGGTGTCGGATTTTCCGACACTTATTAACCGAGTGTCGGAAAGTGTCCGAGAGTATCAGAGAGTGTCCGATAAGACACGAACGCTTTTGGAGAGTGTCGGTGCTTCATAGGTGGAAAGTAGGGAAAGGATAGTGATTCGCAAATGGTGGGAAGGGTGGGAAACAGAGCAACTTACAAATAAACCTATATTTATTCATTCCCAAAAGCATGAGAATCCGGTAAACTGCCTCTTTCAGGCTCATTGAAGCCATTACTTGTGATTTTACATTTACCTAGAATGAGGAGAGGTGGGATGTCTGGCGAGTGATGAATTGAGGACATATAAGAACATGAAGCATTTGTGTTGCCAAGTTTTATTTGTCCCATCCATATACTTTTTCTTCATACCACAAGAACTGGTTTCCAGCACTTCAATAAGAATGACAGTCACTGTGAGCATCTAATTATGTTGACAAGCAGAAACAGACCTGTCTGAAGTCTTCCTTGGAGAGATTCTCCAACAACTTGGAGCCAAGAAAAAGAATCCTCGTCCTAAAGGATTGTAGGCAACAATTCCAATGCCAAGCTCCCTAGTCAACATATTAAAGGAAGAGCAGAGTGAGAAGAAAGCTGTTGTTAATGCATGAACAAATTAACAGAGTGACATCCTACCTGCACGTGGGAACTATCTCTGCCTCCACATCTCTCGTCCATAGAGACCACTCCAATTGCACCGCTGTGATGGGATGAACAGCATGTGCTCTTCTGATTGTCGATGCGGAGGCCTTGGATAAACCGATGTATTTGATCTTACCATCTTCAATGAGCTTCTTTAGCTCTCCGATCCGTGCATATTCACATGACAAAACAACAACAGTGAAGATCTTACGTGTTAAGATCCAGAAATTATTGCGCATCATTAGCTTTTATTGTGTCCTGATCCCTGAATAGTTTAGTCAATCTTTATGCATCTCAATGTGACAAAAAAGTCGCAAGATATTGAGTTAACGGAGGTAGATTTCTCTAATCTATCACAGAAGAGGGCAAATAAAAGAAGCATTCCAAGTAATTTTCATATTTCACAATGATATGTCAAGAATCAAATGTCTCCACAGAAAGCTCAGGAACAACTTTAAATGTGATTCTCGTATATAAATCGGGACGAACCCCGAAGCACTTTCGTCTCAAAAGAAGATTTCAAATAATTTTCATGCTTATTGACCCTTAACTTGTAAATGATGCCCATAAAACCAAAACTCACGCCACTAAACTACTAAATTCAACAACCGCTTTAACAACACCTTGCTGCATCTCGAACTCTGCTATCACCTGAACTTAAGTCTCATTTAACAATATCTTATAAGTCAAAAGGCAAGCAAATAGTCAAGTTCTGCCACAAAATCCAACAAACTTGTAACAACATGACGATGCATCGTCAACACCAATCTAGTTTAGCAACTGATCATATGGCTTGGAGAAAGTCTCCAGAGAGGGAAAGGCATAATGAGGGATCCATATAGTGACTTCAATGGGGGCTCGGGTATCGACATGGTGTTGGTAGTAGAGGTCAATGCAATCGACATCGAGCCGCTTCAAGCTGCCCTCGCAAGCGCTGGATCGCCCCGGATCTCCCACTTCGCGTCAATCCAGAACTTGGTTGCCAGTTCCACCTCCTGTCTTAGTCCTCCCTTCAGTGCCTACTCCAAAACCAACACCAACATCACCATAAGAAAGCCCACAGATTGCCGTCAAAATAAAGAAAACCAAGATGCAGGATCTTGGAATTCGGCATGACTATAGCATATCTTCTTCGTGCGGAAGCAGCTGAGACTAAGCTTTATAACATACTCAAGAGCCGACATTTCCGAGTAGTATTTCGTTGGTGTGAGAGCCGTAGACGTCGGAGGTGTCGAGGAAGGTGACGCCGGAGCCAACGGCCAATTGAAAAACCAAAATGGTGAAGTCATCTGATGACAAAAATAGATCTAATACCCTATTAAAAAAAGGTTAATACCTTGAAAAACCTCAAACCGGTACATCTGTGATAAATATATTTCAAATTAATTTTTTTACCATAAAAAATATCAAACTGGTGCACCTTTAATAAATTTACCTCAAATTAGTATATTTGTGACAAATTTATCCTCTATTAGTTTTTGTTAAATTTTACAATTAAATTTTTGAGTTAGGTGACACGTGACAATTAATTAGTGTACAAGTTTTGGACTTTACTCTCTATTTGTCACAGTTGTACCATTTTTGTAGTTTTTTTTTTATAGTAATCTAATTTAATGGAAGATATATTTGTCACAAATATACCGGTTTGGAATTTTTTACTGTTAAACATATTATTTTGGTGGTAAATTTGTCACAAGTATACCAATTTAGGATTTTTTTTTTTGCAGTCATTTTGAGTAAATTTATCACATGTGTATCAGTTTGATTTTTTCATAGTCAAAAAATTATTTTAGGGTAAATTTATCAAATGTGTATCAGTTTGGAGTTTTTCAGGGTATTGACCCTAAAAAAAACTCCAACTTTAGCTTTTCTCCCAATTTTACCTTTTTCTAAACAAAAAATAATTAATTTTAGGTCAATTATCGATTCTGCATATCCCATCAAAAACCCTTGCTTTTAAGTCATATAACAATTCCACCTTAAACATTTTTTCTCTTATGAAAAACCCCCAACTTTATGTTTTGTCCCAATTTTACCATCTAATCTCAATTTTACCTTAAAATTTTTACAGTCTCATAGAAAATCACAAACTTTTATTTGAGTCACAAACTTGCTCCCATTAACCCTCCATCCAAAATTTCCTGTTGACACCAAGAGATGGAAAACTCCCAAGCAGAAGTTGTTTGAGGGAGATGGAACATTCCCAAGTACAAGAGATCAAAAATCAAGCGCAAAATCATTAAGGGGGATTTTGACGGAGGGTTAGTAAAGAACATATTTGGGAGTCAAACCGAACCTAAAGCTGGGATTCTTTTATGAGACAAAACAACGTTTAGGATAGAATTGGTACTAGATCTAAAGTTAAGGGGTTTTTATGAGACAAAAAAAAGTCCATATAGGATTGAGACTAGAACTAAAATTGGGGCTTTCTATGGACCAAAAAAAAATCAGGATAAAATTGGGACGGGACCTAAAGTTGGAGGTTTTTATGAGACAAAAAAATAGAATTGAGATAAGAGCTGAAGTAGGAGGTTTTTTAAGGTAGTAGGCTGAAAAATAGTAGAAATTAGGACTTTTGATCATATTCAATAGAGTTAATGCCACAAAAAACTTATTTATTTACTACCAAAAATTTTGTATCTATAGACGTGTGACAAATTTACTCCCCATTAATTTCCATAAATTTTACAGTTAAATTGCTGAGTTGAAAAGCGGTCCGTGAATATATGGTTGTACAATGTGAAGATCCGTGGATAATTCGGTCCACGTTAATTAAGAGGTCACGAACATAAAATGACAAACTCCTGGCGAAGAGACCAAATAAATATGGCACGAATTGGAGGGTGACAAAAACAAAAACAAAACAACACTTCCCATATAAAAGGAAAAAAAAAAGCATGTCATTCTCAATTGCCCATCATATAATACCCTTAATGTTGTACTTTAGCTAGTACGTCCATGATGGGGTGCGATGAGGACGCACCATATCGTCTTGATACGTTATGATGGAAAGACACCCTTTTGAAAGGGTGTGAGTGAGTCATATAAAAGACTCCGGGATGACAACCGTTGGAACGGTTGGCGGAACGTACGCTCAGAATTCTCTCCTTTTCTTGTCCCCTTTCCATCAAGAGAAAAAGAAAGCATTCCATTTCACCTTTACAAGAATAGTTTGCATTTACGCCGTGGAAATCGGGTGTTTTCTTCGTGATTACATTCAAACCAATGTGAAGTATTATTGTTCGTGATTCATCCGCAATTCAGCGTTCATTCCGGGGTTAATTGTTGTTTGCGCATTGGATAAAGGTAAGTCGTCTTCCGCCGACTTGAAATCCTACATTGGTATCAGAGCCCGGTCGTGATTTCTGCCTTGTTTTTCATTGAATTTTCTCATTTACTAATTGATATCGAGATCAAGAGTATGAAATCTACGATGTTTGGATGTTTATTGCTCGGAATTGGGATTTGAATCGTCGAAAACGAACCGAAACAAAGAACGGGTTCTAGGTCGGGTACACCCGTACGGTTTTGGCCATTTTTCGACATATTTGTTCGGCCAAAATCATTTTTTAAATATATAGGGTGAAAGTGCTCATCGAGACGAGTCCGACGATGGGTAGAGCACCGCCGGAGGATGTCGGACGCGCCCACACGCGCAGCCAAAAGCCGCTGCGCGTGGGATTCACGCGCCAAACTCGCTGGGAACACCAGCGCGTGCGCAACACGCGCCGGTCGGCGAACCGACGAGTGAACGTTATGCGCGCGTCGACGAAGCGACGCGTGCTGACGTCACGGATGACGTCATCCAACGGTCGGTAACCGTTGGGATGACATCATCGATGACGTCACGGCCGACAGTAGTTAGCCGGCCTGTCGCCGAACTGGCGCCCTGACCCGAACCTGACCCAACCGTTGACCGGTCAACGGGTCAGATCGGTCAACCGGTCCGGTGGTCAAACCAGTCGGACCGCTCACCGGTTGGACCGGTCACCGGCCAAGAGTCCTTTGGACTCGCTGGCGCGTGCGCCACACGCGCCGCACACTCAGGTGGTGCGTGGGGGCGCATGCGAGCTCCGATTGGAGCGTGGTCGGCAGCATTTGGTTCGTATGGATGTCCCCTACACTGTGGTATAGTTACTTTTCATTTTTGAATTTTATAAATGTATGAAATTGTGTATGAAACCCTAAGTACGCGTATTTTTAAGGTATTAATGCACAATTTATTTATTTGTAGCTAGTATTTTCTTATGTTTAGGAAATACAATAGCTAACCTATATGAAAATGATGTCATATATGCTGTGTAGAGGTTGGTTCGATGGTAGCATGTATATAGTTTAATATACTTGCAATTTCTAGTTGAAAGAAAATTCGAACAATGGTAGGAAATCCTTATTTTCCATTACATGTTGAATTACGGATTTTGATTGTAGTTATAGCATGATTTTTTTTTGTACGTTGGTTTACATCATGATATATTTTTGTGTTAATGAAAAATGTCGAAATTACATAAGGTCATGTAATTATTTTTCCTGGCGGGAGGTCGTAGGTTGGTAGAATTCGAAAAAGTTCTCGCCTAGAACTTAAAATTTGTACAAATTAAACTGATTAATAATAATAGAACAATCATACATAGAAGCTGATTGGGAACATAATGAACTTTCGTTTCTGTGTCTTTTGTTGAATTATCATTAATTTAGTTTGTCTTTACTGCAAATTAAATATGTGTGTTACTCTGAAAAGTGTGCTAGTATTGATTCTGCATTTATTATGTCAATGTGTTATAGCAATTGATTATGGTTTTGGCATCCAAGACCATTGTGGCTGACCTCAATAAGGGTAAGAAGCTGAACGGTGACAATTATGATATTTGGCACCGAAAGGTTCAGTACATCCTTGAGGAGCAAGAGGTTTTGAAAACCTTCAACCACACCATGAATGAACCTGAGCATGGAACTTTAGCTCAACACATGAGAGATCAAGAAGTTTATCAAGCTTGGAAAAAGAAAAATAGCATTGCTCGCATCACGTTGCTGAGCTGTATGCAAGATGATCTCATGTGTGAGTTTAAAAGTTATGATAAAGCTCAAGTTATATGGGTTGCCTTGAAAGATAAGTTTGGGGGTACATCTGCCACTAAGCTGAGGAGACTCATCATCAAGTTTGACACATACCGAAAGTGTCCAAATGTAACGATGAGGCAGCATCTTCGGGAGATATCAAACATGATTCGTGAGCTGAAGTCTGTAGGTCACTCCCTTACTGATGAACAACAAGTTCAGGTTGTTATAAAGTCTCTTCCTAACAATTGGGAGCATATGAAGATCAATATGACGCATAATGAGAATATTGTCACTTTTGATGATATAGCGCGTCACTTGGTATTAGAGGATGAGCGCCTAGAGGCTGCAAGATCCTCTACCCATGCTTATGTTGCTGAATCGAGTTCGCGCAAAGTTTTAGGCTTCAAGCGCAAAAGGAATTCTCAATTCAACAACAAAGGGAAGAAGATTGATCAAGCACCTAAGAGGGCTAAGACCTTCCAACGCAAGAAGCGTGGTGGGAAGAAGCACAAGGCCAAGATGAAGTGCTACAATTGTGGCAAGATGAGTCACTTTGCTCGTGAATGCACTGAGCCAAAAGAGGTACCCTATTACTCTATTGCTTTAAGTAATGCTTTTGTTTCTAACACTGTAATGCTTGCTGAATCTCATCCAATGTAGACTGTAGACTCAGGAGCAACAGACCATGTAGCTAGAGACCGAGAAACATTTGTGGAGTACCGTCAAATACAGCATGGAAGAAGATGGATATATGTTGGGAATAACTCAAGAGTTGAAGTGAAGGATATCGGCACATGTAAATTAACTTTACGTGGTGGCCGAAGCCTATTCCTACATGATGTCCTCTATGCTCCGGATATTTGACGAAACTTGGTCTCAGTAGTTGTTCTTCTTAGCTTAGGTTATGTATTGAATTTTCATGGTGATTGTGTTGACATTTTGTATGGAACAGTTTATTATGGTTCAGGTCATGTATCGAATGGTTTTATGGTATTAGACATTGACTATGATCAGTACAATATTAATGTCGATGGTTGTTTTTCTTTAATTGCATCTTCTAGTAATGTTAAGATTGATGCAAGTACATGGCATGCTAGATTAGGTCACATTGGGTTGCAAAGAATGTAAAGATTAGCTAGAAAATGCCTTTTAGGGTCACTCACTAATGTTGATCTACCCGTATGTGAACATTGTCTAGCGGGAAAAGCAACTAGAAAACCATTCGGTAAAGGGACTAGAGCTGAATTTCCATTGCAACTCATACATTCTGACATTTGTGGTCCTTTGAATGTGAGGGCAATGCATGGAGCCTCATATTTCATCACTTTCATAGATGACTTCACGCATTTTGGTTATGTCTTTCTGATCTCCCATAAGTCAGAAGCATTAGACTGCTTTAAACGATATATAACGATGGAAGAGAATCAGTTGAATAAAATAATAAAGGCATTGAGAACCGATCGCGGACGTGAGTATCTATCGGAGCAATTCATGGCTCTTTGTGATGAAAAAGGAATTGTATGACAATTGACTATTCCCGATACTCCATAACAAAATGGGGTAGCTGAGAAAAGGAATAGAACCCTAATGAAAATGGTTAGGTCTATGATGGCGCAATCAAATTTACCTATTTCCTATTAGGGAGATGTATTATTGATTGTTGCCTATGTACTTAACCGAGTGCCCTCAAAATCGGTCACTTCCACCCCTTATGAATTATGGACTGGTAGGAAACCGGACTTAAGTAGTTTACGTCCATGGAGATGTGCAGCTTATGTTCATGATTCTTCCCAAAAATATGGCAAATTAGGTCATAGAGGGAAGAAATTTATCTTTATAAGATATTCTGAACACTCCAAATGGTACGTGTTCATAGGTGAACAAGCTGATGGAAGTGTGACTGAAATGGAGTCACGAGATGTCACGTTCTTGGAGAACAATTTTCCTAGTAGAGGTGAGATTGATAAGGACTTCCAATTATATGAGATGGAAGATCCTAATAACACACCCAGTAATGTTGTAGAGGGAAATGAAGATTTACCTCAACTCACAAGACCTAGTGGGAGTGTAGCATCGCCTGACGAATTGAATTCAAGAGAAATTCAGTTACATAAAAGTAACCGTAAAAGCATTCCTCGTCGTCATTTTGAGATTGAAGGGGAAGCATTTATGATTACTCAGAAAGACGATGCTGAGCCTAAGACTGTTCAAGAGGCTCTCTCATCCTCTGATAAGGAAGAATGGAGAAAAGTTTTGGAAGATGAGATGGAGTCAATGAGGGCAAATCACGTTTGGAACTTGGTTGATCCACCACCCAATCGCAAGGTCATTAGAAACAAATGGGTCTTTAAGATTAAACGAAGGGCGGATGGATGGATCCATTAGAAATTGAGAAAGTATAAGGCCATTAGCAAATGGGTCTTGTGGCAAAAGGTTATACTCAATAAAAGGGTATAGACTATGAGGAAACATTTTCACCAATTGTAATGTTTGCCTCAATACGCCTTATTCTAGCCATCATTGCAAATTTGGACCTTGAATTACATCAAATGGATGTAAAGACGGCATTTCTCAATGGAAAACTAAATGAGGAAATCTATATGAAACTTCATCGCTCAATATATGGCCTTAAGCAATCATCTAGACAGTGGTATCTTCGTTTTCATCGAACCATAACAACTTTTGATTTCATGATGATCGAAGAAGATCACTGTGTATATGTCAAGCGGTCCGAAGATAAATTTGTGATTTTATCACTTTATATGGACGATATTCTGTTGGCTGGAAATGACAAGATTTTGGTTATCGCCATGAAAGAAGGGTTGTCCTCTAATTTTGAAATGAAGGACATGGGAGAAGCTGCTTATATATTAGGAGTTAAGATCGAAAGAGATCGATCAAGGAAACTCCTTACTTTATCACAAGAGTCTTATATTATGAAGATTCTTGAACGTTTCAATATGCAGTACTGTAATCCCATTGATACCCCTGTTATGCAATGTGAAGGCCTAAGTACTAAAATGTGTCATAAGACTCCAGAAGAAATTAAAGTGATGGAAACTGTTCCTTATGCTAGTGCGGTCGGAAGTTTGATGTATGCTATGATGTGTACTCGACCCGACATATGTTATGACGTAGGATTAGTAAGCCAATATCAATCAAATCCCGGTCAAGCACAATGGAAAGCAGTGAAGAGGATCCTAAGATACTTGAAGGGCACCATGGACTATCGACTTTGTTACCAAGGGAATGATTTACGTCTTTTAGGCTCTTCAGATGCTGATTGGGGTGGAGACCCAGATGAGCGTAAATCGACTTCTGGATATGCGTTCTTGCTCAATGGAGGTGCGATTTCTTAGAATAGCAATAAACAGACATGCACGGCCTTGTCTACTATGGAGGCAGAATTTATTGCATGTTTTGCCGCAGTGCAAGAAGCAATATGGCTAAAACGTTTCTTGAAAAATTTAGCCACTGTCACTAAGGTCTCAAGACCGGTGATAGTTTATTGCGATAGTCAAGCAGCCATTGCCTATGTGAAAGATCCCAAGTATCATGGAAAGACGAAGCACATTGACATAAAGAACAACTTCATGAGAGATATTATAGCGCAGAAAGAAGTGATCCTACAATACATTTCTACCAATAGAATGGTTGTTGATCCATTTACGAAGGCTATTCCTAGAGACATATTCTTGACCCACAGGATGTCACTATGATTACGTAGAATGTGATATATGTTATTGTAGAGGATTACCGGTTTATGTATATGTGGACATATGTATTGTACTTGTTTATTTATTAATGACTTAATATTTTATCAATAAGTACAAATACATTATGAGACTAGCACATACACACATATATTATTGAAAAGTATGTCAGCAGGCAATGATTGGCTCAATCACACGAGCAATCACCTCAAGTGCTATAGTTAACATGTTGAGATGAGACGTTATGTACAAATGAATGTTGAAGAGCAAGTTTAGTACATAAAAATAAGATGTCGCCTTGATTGGAGTCAAGATGAGGTCTATAATTTGTTTATAATAAGACCGAACATGATAGTCCCACAATCATGTATGCCTGAAATATGCCGGATGCGAGTACTTGATGGGCGCTCTAGAAAGCGAGCTGATATAGCACTCGAGCTAAACATGAGTACGTGAGGAGCACGTGACTATGTTTAGGCTAAGATTCGTATAGTGGATATATTTAATAAATGACATACGCTCTTATAGAAAGATAAATCCACTATAGCATGTAATTCATACTACATGTGCATTATACGATTGATAAGAGAAGGTGAGTAAAATTATCACTATTTACTCATCGTGTGAGCCCTTGAGGTAATTTATAATTTACCTCATTTTGTGCCCTATATTACTTTTGACTATGTTCTCGAAGTGAAAGATCAATGTTGCTACTTTAGCATGATATCGGCGGTCATGAATGGATATGGCCTTATGGGACGTGTCTAGGAAAGCAGTTGTTCCGAAATGGAGAGAGACATGAGTGCGAAGGAAGACTATTGTTGTTTTACATCTATCACATGTATTTACTGGTCGATCAATTATATCGCCCTCTATGGTTGCGGATATAATTGTAAATACATGGTGTTTTTTAGGATAATCAAGTATAGCCTTTAAGGGATAGGTATACTTAGATTGATGTAACAAAATATGTCTGGGCCACTGTGAGATATCGATTGTTTATTTCTTTTCGGGGTTGTAGCCATTATGTCATCCCTAATAGGTGCATAATTTGAGATCCCAAGTGCAGGTGTACTCACTGGTCGCACGGCTTACTTGCCAGTATGAATTGTTTTGTAAAGTTGATGAATGTTGAATGTCTTATATTCTTGATAAAGCGCTATCAAGCCCATCATGTCCGAGTGGGAGATGTTGTACTTTAGCTAATACGTCCATGATGGGGTGCGATGAGGACGCACCGTATCATCTTGATACGTTACAATGAAAAGACACCCTTTTGAAAGGGTGTGAGTGAGTCATATAAAAGACTCCGGGATGACAACCGTTGGAACGGTTGGCATAATGTATGCTCATAATTCTCTCCTTGTCTTGTCCCCTTTCCATCGAGAGAAAAAGAAAGCATTCCATTTCACCTTTACAAGAACATTTTGCATTTACGCCGTGGAAATCGGGTGTTTTCCTTGTGATTACATTCAGACCAACATGAAATATTATTGTTCGTGATTCATCCGCAATTCAACGTTCGTTCCGGGTTAATTGTTGTTTGCGCGTCGGATAAAGGTAAGTCGTCTTCCGCCGACTTGAAATCCAACACTTAAAAACCACAAACTAGTATATGTATGATAAATTTATCCCAAACTATTTTTTTAATTATAAAAAACCACAAACTAATACACATGTGACAAATTTACCTCAATTGCATAAAAAAAAAACCCAAACTGTTATACTTATGATAAATTTACCCCAAATTAATTTATTCGACCGCCAAAAACCCCAAACTAATACATTTGTGACAAATATACCCTCAGTTAAATTGGATTAATACCACAAAAAATTGTATAACTATGACAAACGAAGAGTAAAATCTTAAACTAGTACACTAGCCAACTGTCACATGTCATTCAACTTAATAATTTGACAAAAATCTAACAGAAACTAAGAGGGGGTAAATTTGTCACAAGTATACCAATTTGGGATAAAATTGTCAAAGGTATACCAATTTAGGGCTTTTTATGGTCAAAAAATTAATTTGGAGTAAATTTGTCATAGGTATACCAGTTTGAAATTTTTCAGGGTATTAACCCAATTTTTTTTATAATCCTGAAGCACAAATACAAAAGTTGGTTTATCTAGAGACTCATTTTGCAAGCTCATAAATTGATTGGATTTGCACTTCTAAAGTGATTTACAAATAAGTTGTGACTAAACAAGTGACCTTTGATTTCTTGACGCTCGAATTTAGTGCGTCATCTTTACTAGGGTTATTATACGAAAAAATTACCAAAACAATCATAAACTTATTACAATTTTTCTAATTCAATCTTAAACCTTTTTTTCTAACCAATTTAGTCCTAAACATTTTGCGATTGTACTAATTTAGTTCATTCGACCAATTTTAGCCAACCAGAACCGCTCGTCCGGCTAATATTGGTGTGGATAATCTTTTAATTATATTTTATTTTATTCAAGCCAGCGAGGTTAGCCTCGCCAACCAATGGCAAGGCTTACCCCCACATGCCACTGGCAAGGGCGAGCCTCACCCAACGATGGTGAGGCCACCCGCCATGGTTAGGCCCCGCCTGCCTTTGGCCTAGGCGAGCCTCGCCGGCCATGGGCAAGTTGCGATCTCACTCATGGCCGACGAGGCTCAACCCTCGTCAGTCCAATGAGGGTGAGCCTTGCTCAACCTTTGGCAAGCCTCGCCAGAGACCACGCGAGGTCGCGGCCTTGGACCTTGCCCATGGCCAATGAGACTCAACCCTCACTAGATTCAATAAGGGCGAGCCTTGCAAGCCCAACTAGCGGTAGCCTTTGTCCTCACCTATGGTTGACGAAGGTCAACCCTCGCTAGCCCAGTTGGCGGCCTAGGCAAGGTCGCCTAGCCACGAGCAAGGTTGCCCAACCATGGCCAAGCTTCCTCGAGGCCAGTGAGGTTCCTTACCGATCTTGCCTCTTGCCAATCGCTAGCGATGATTGGCTGGAGGAAGGAGAAGGAAGTGAAGAAAAAAAAATTAATAAAAAATTAATAAAAAATAAGAAAAATAAAATATTATTTAAAAATTGTTTATGTCAGCATTGGTCGATCGGCCGAAGTTCACATCAATGCTTGCTTGCGAAAAATGGCCGAATAGACTGAATTGTCACAAATGCAAAATATTTAGGATTGAATTAGTTAGAAAAAAAAGTTTAAAATTGAATTGAGATTTACTATTTTAAATTTTGTGATTCACAATAAATTTTTATTCTCACGATAACCCAAAGACTATTATGCTAACAAAATCCTTTACTAAAATACAAATACCAAGCACAAGGGAATGTTACAATGAAAAACCTATCCAAATAAACCCTCCCATTAATTTCTCCATATGGATCTATGTCATCACCAAGAGAATGCCTTATTTCAAAGCTATCAATATATTGTGGGATTGTTTTAACATAACTCACTCGTGCATCCTAACAATCAAAATGTGAAATATCATTCTTAAACTTTTAATAAATGTTTAATCTAATTCATAGATTATATCATTGCATTCTATCTCATAAGACTGTTTTTGATGGGCTGGATAAAACTCTGATATGATAAGTTTGATCATATCCAGTGTTTAGAGTAACGTGAAATTCGGATATAGTCTGGATAAGAAAATCCCATCTAGAAAGTGATATAGATTCAGATAGGATATGTGAAATTTGGAAAATTGAAAATTGAAGGGATACAAGTTTTTTCCCCACTCCTGCGCTTGTTGATGGCTTATCCTCACTTTTGACCAGTGCCACCATCATCTCTCTCTTGTTCCAATCTCTCTCACTAAAATGACCACCACAAAATTAGAGCATGAGTATCGCGAAGATACCTAGAGAAGCCCTCGCCACAACGACCTGAGCAAACTCTAAGGGCCACCGTTCCTCCTACCAGTGACAAGCTGCTTACCACCTTTGGCTGCCTTGGAAAAGTGGCGTCGGAGCTCGTCAGCCCTGCCTCTTTCTTATGTCACTTAACTCCATTTTAGTAGGGAACTTTGTGATCCCGATCAAAGCTGGACATCTTCTCTGAGAAGAAGATGATCCGAAAGAGGCGGCAGCCAAGGTGATAGCGCTCCTCAACCACGTCACTCGGAGCGAGTGGTACCGATGGTGCTACCACTCATAAACCGGATCCACACGCTGTCTCGGGGGAAGTTGTTGAAGCGACTAAACAAGTCGGGGCACGGTGACAGGGAATCAACGCAGTATTCACACTCGTCGAAGGGGATAGATTCATCGCAGGAGAAGGCGTTGAAAGTAAAGATGGCTAGACCAGCGGAGAACTCAAACCCAAGGGCCTCTCAATGTGGCGAAGTCCAAGGTAGAGCGAGCGGAATCCATCAAGTTGATCAAGGGCAGCGAAAGGGGTGTTGCAGAAGGAGCCAGCGTCCTTGAAGTCACATGGAACGGGGGTGTTTGATATGGATGAAGATTGTGAAAGGATGAATAGCTTTTACGACTTGCATGGTTTATTTTTAATTTTAATTCTCCAAATCAAACACTCATTTAAAAAAATATTTATCTGAATCATACTATATCCAGACGTCAAGAAATATTAGATGGGATTGTTATCCCATCATTATCCTATATACCAAAGATATTCGAACAACCAAACACAGCATCATTGGATTTATCTAGCCCAGGATCTAAATTAAACATGTACAAAAAGTTCGACAACCATACTAAATAAATTAAAAGTTCGGTAAGAACATAACACATTGGACCAAAGTTCAATGGCTATTTGCATTATTTTCCTAAACTAAAACAAAACAACATTGCTCCACTCTAACTCCAAATAAAAACAATAGAAGTGTCGTTTTTTATTTTAGGAAACTTGCGCAATATCTCCGACCATTTTATAATAATGCAGAGGCATGAGCGAAGGTATCGAGCCACATAAAAGCTCATGAACCGTAGGTGGTGAAACTTGAACAAGAAACCTTCGATTTCCCCGACACTCATATCAACCGCGCCAGCATTTTATCCCAAACTTCGTTTTCGCGAGAACATCCGGTAACATTTTACTGTTCCTTAACTTCGCTACCAAACCAAACACAAAGCGAAGCTTTGTATCCATGTGTAGCATCCAGTCTTAAGAGTATGTTGCACACGGTGTTAGTCTTGAACTCATGGTTGGAGGAGAATAAAGCGTCAATCTAGTGTGTACGACTGAGTTTGAATTCTTCAAAATCCCGATTTCTCAGATTCTAAAAGTCACCCCGATAAAGTCGGCATGGCGGGCTCGGTTTGTATTCAACTCCCTCTGGTGTTTATCGAGTGATCTTTCCCCAGTAAGCTTAGTACACATCCATAATCTTCTCATAGTGAATGTCACATGTACAAAATGAAAACAGTCACTCTCTTATTACACATACTTATAACAGCCACACAACATAGCCTCAAATTACTTCAGCGGCAAATGCTCAAACTCTGCACATCAAAGATGCAGCAACAGAAGTAGACATGCTTCTAGGCAGGTTTCCAAGAAGAAAGGGGTGGAGTGTCGGAGTTTTCCCATGTAGACATGCTTCCATCGTACCTGCCACCCTTGACATTGTCCGCAGAAGCAATCGATTCAAGCTCGGCCATCTCTTCCGGTGTAAGTTTCACTGACAGAGCTCCAATGTTCTGGTTGAAATTCTCGATCTTGGTCGTGCCGGGAATCGGACAAACATCGTCACCCTGCTGGTGTACCCAGGCGAGGGCTAACTGCGATGGGGTGCATCCCTTTCTTTGCGCAATTTCATTCACTCGGTCGAATAACTTCGTGTTGTGAGCCAAGTTCTCTGGCCGGAACCTTGGTAGGTACTGCATAACATAGAGCAATGTCTCAGCAGAAAGCATATGAGAAACTATCATTTTCCTTTTAAGGCCTATTCTACAGCAACAGGTGCAAAAGTGATCGCATTGCATGCCAACAGATTGCCTTGTTACTTGACATAACAAGCATTTAGAAGTGCACAATCGTTGTGTATCTGGAAAAGCATGATCAGTTATAGATTATCTTGAAATGATTAAAATATCCTGCCCCAAATCATAAGCATTAGAAACGTCGAGTGAAGTGATCTAGCAACTACCACACAAGGCTGATGGGTTTGATGTAGGATGTGAAAACAGAAACAAACTCTACAATCTAAGTTTTGTACGTGTGATGATACCATTAGTCACACATAAAATAAAAAATCAGAAATGTAGATGATGTGTAGAAGAATGTTATCAGACGCAGAGCTATTTTAGCTATAAAGAAAAATACCTACTTCACTTGCCCAGCACTATCGCTAGTCAAACGCTAATGGCGGGGAGTAATACACAATTGGCTTTATGTCAGATGGGAACTTGGTCCAAAACTCTCATAAGAAGGGCGTTAGGAGTCCTCACTCAAGAAATGGTTGTGTCAAGATATAGTTTATCTTGTGAAGAAAGATGAGAATGAAAAGGACGGAGGGCCAAAGCCCGATACTGGCGTCAGTTATTTTGAGGAAATATCGCTAATCTTGTGAAGAAAGATGAGAGAAAAAGGGTGGGTGGAAAGTGGGGAAAGGATAGTGATTAGCAAATGGTGGGAAGGCTGGGAAACAGAGCAACTTACAAATAAACCTATATGTATTCATTCCCAAAAGCACGAGAATCCAGGAAACTGCCTCTTTCAGGCTCATTAAAGCCATTACTTGTGATTTTACATTTATCCAGAATCAAGAGAGGTGGGATGTCTGGCAAGTGCTGGATTAAAGACATATAAGAACACAAAGCATTCGTGTCACCAAGTTTTATTCATCCCATCCAGATACTTTTTCTTTATACCACAAGAACAGGTTTCCAGCACATCAATAAGAATGACAGTCACTGTAAGCATCTAATTACGTTGACAAGCAGGAACAGACCTGTCTGAAGTCATCCTTAGAGAGATTCTCCACCAACTTGGAGCCAACAGAAAAGAATCCTCGTCCTAAAGGACTGTAGGCAACAATTCCAATGCCAAGCTCCCTAGTCAACATTTTAAAGGAAAAGCAGAGTCAGAAGGAAGCTGTTGTTGCTGCATAAACAATTAACAGAGTGATATCCTACCTGCACGTTGGAACGATCTCTGCCTCCACATCTCTTGACCAAAGCGACCACTCCAATTGCACCGCTGTGATGGGATGAACAGCATGTGCTCTTCTGATTGTTGATGCAGAGGCCTCGGATAAACCGATGTACTTTATCTTACCCTCTTCAACGAGCTTCTTTAGCTCTCTGATCTGTGCATATTCACATGACAAAACAACAACATCAAGATCTTACATGTTAAGATCCTGAAAATTATGCATGTCATTAGCTTTTTATGTGTCTAGATCCCTCAATTATCATGCATCTCAATGCGACAAAAAAGTCACAAGGTATTGAGTTAACGGAGGTAGATTTCTTGAATCTCTCACAGAAGAGAGCAAATAAAAGAAGTATTCCAAGTACTTGTCATATTTCACAATATGTCAAGAATCAAATGTCTCCGCATAAAGTCCAAGAATAACTTTATATGTGATTCCCGTATATAAATTCAGGATGAACCCCGAAGCACTTTCATCTCAAAGGAAGATTTCGAATAATTTTCATGCTTGTCGACCCTTAACTTGTAAAAGATGCCCACAAAACGAAAACTCAAGCCACTAAACTACTAAATTCCACAACCCCTTGAACAACACCGTGCCGCATCTTGAACTCTGCTATCAGCTGAACTTAAGAGAAGTGAAAGTTTGATAAGGGATCCATACAGTGATTTCGATGGGGACGCGAGTGTCGATACGGTGCTGGTAGTAGAGGTCGATGCAATCGATGTCGAGCCGCTTCAAGCTGGCCTCGCAAGCCGCCCTCACGTACGCCGGATCGCCCCGGACCTCCCTCTTTCCGTCCGCGAAGCTGATTCCGAACTTGGTCGCCAATTCCACCTTCTGCCTCACCCCTCCCTTCAGTGCCTGCTCAAAATCAACCCCGAAATCAGAAAACCAAGGCGCAGGATCAGAGCACACTCTGCTCGATGAAGCTAAATTCCGTAACACTATAAGCACATATAATTCATGCGGAGGCAAAACAGAGACTGAGAGAACTGACCTTTCCGAGGAGGGTTTCGTTGGTGTGGGGGCCGTAGATGTCGGAGGTGTCGAGGAAGGTGACGCCGGAGCCGACGGCGTGGTGGATGAGGGCGATCATGTCGGTGTCGGACTTGGGAGGGCCGTAGAAGGCGGACATGCCCATGCAGCCCAGCCCCTGCGCCGACACCTCCAGGCCCTGCGACCCCAGCTTGATCCTCCTCACCGTCGTCATCGTCGACGCCGCCATTGCCGTCGTCTAGCTCGAGCTCGCTCGTTCCCTGCACTGCACCGAGACGACGGCGAAGGCGTCGGGCGAGCCGAGATTTATAGGAGGGAAGTGGCAGTAGCTACGAAGTGTAGGAGGGGAGCGGTAGTGGCTGTGAAGACGCACCTGCTTACGTCTATGGAACTAGTAAGATGCCTTAGTGATAACTCTTTCCATACATGAAAAGTGAGAGGTGGGGCCAATCTTCCCACCTACTATGTAGTACTGACACAAAACACGACACGATATACCGACACAACATTCTTCAAAAAATAAAAAATTTCGACACGTTATATAATTTTTAATTAATTTGATTTAAATTCATAATTAAATAAATAATAAAAAAGCATACAATGAACTTACACTAATAATATTAATAAATCTATTCATAGAAAATTCAAAAGATATATTCATAATTAATGCGTATTTATGTTTGGGGATATATTTCTAACTGCAACAAAAATTATTGATGAAACAAATGACTAATAAAAATTAGAATTAACTTATTTAAATCAATTTATAATCTTTTACAATAACTAAAATTTATTATTATTCAACATTCAACACTTTTATTTTCCGAAATCAATAGTTTTTCTTATTAATTTTTCTGATTAAAAAAAAACCCCTATGGTCCACCCCAACGCTCACCCTCACATTTATTTCTCTCTTTCCACCGTTTCTTCTCCCTACTTTATAGCCTCTCTTATTTATATATCTAATAAAAAAAAAAAAAGTCCATGGGCCCAACCCCACCCACCCCTCCTTTCCTGCCACCCAACAAACTTACTTCACTCATTTTTCCCTCATTTCTCTGCCCCAGCCCCCAAAATTGAACACCCATGCTCCCCTTTCTCCATAAAGAAGAAATCACAGCAATGTCCCATCAAAATCAGTTTTTTAATTTTTTGAGTTCCCCTTCAAAAACCCTAGCCCTAGCCTTCTCCTCCTCCTTGCACGACCCTCCTCCTCTCAATCTCTTCTCTCTCTTGGTCGTCTCATCACAATCACTTGCCGCCTCGCCTCCAGCCCTTCCTCCTATGCAGGCATAGCCTCGCCGCCAGCCCTCCATCGTAATCGCGATCCTCTCTCTAGGTCGCCTTGGTCTTTGCTCTTCCTCTAGCCCTCTCTCACCGTTGCGGCCTTGCCATTGCCTCCGCTCCCTTGCCCCCGTTTTCTTCAACAATCCTCTCTCTCGAACACACGTGTCGGAACGTGTCGAGAAGAATTGACCATGTGTCGGAAAGTCCGACACGTGTTGATCGCATCTTCGAGCATGTCGGACACGACACGGATGCTCCAACAACGTGTCCGTGCTTCATAGCCCACATGAGAAGCGGGAGGTGGGTTTTGAATGCCTACCTGGGGACAATATAGTAAACCAATTCTCACGCTTGTAATGAGTTAAGGCAAAAGTTTGAGAATAGGAATAGAATAGAACCGACCAAACGGCCAATTGAAAGAAAAACAAAAACAAAGACAATGTTGACGTCATATGATTGACAAAAATAGATCTGATACTCTAAAAAAACCCTCCAACTTTAGCTTTTCTCCTAATTTTACCTTTTATCTCATAAAAAAAATCACTAATTTTATAGCCATTCACAATTCAACCATTAACTTTTTTTTATCCCATAAAAAACCCTCAATTTTAAATAATATACCAATTCTACCTTAAACCTTTTCTTGTCTTATGAAAAACCTGTCCACTCTCAATTTTACCGTAAAATTTTTATAGTCCGATGAAAAAACTATAAATTTTACTTGAGTCACATATCTGCCACCATTAACCCTTCGTGCAAAATTTCCTGCCAACATCGAGAGATTGAAAACTCCCAAGCACAAGTTGTTCGAGAGAAATGGAATATCTCCAAGCACGCAGGATCAAAAACCGAGCACAAAATCACTAAGGGCAATTTTGATGGAGGGTTAATGGAGAGCAGATTTGGGACTCAAGTAAAAGTTGGTGATCTTTTATGAGATAAAAAAATTAGAGTGAAAATGAAATTGGACCTAAAGCTAGGATTCTTTTTATAAGACAAAACAACGTTTAGGTTGGAATTGGTACTGGACCTAAATTTGAGGGATTTTATGATACAACAAATGTTTAGATAAGATGGGGACTATAACTAAAATATGGGGTTTTCTAAAAGAAAAATATTAGGGTGGAATTGGGACATGATCTAAAGTTGGAAGTCTTATAACACAAAAGATAGAATTAGGATAAGAGCTGAAGTTTGAGGTTTCTTAAGGTATTATGCCGACAAAAATAGTAGAAATTAGGACTTTTGATCATATGCAATAGAGTTTAATACCATGAAAAACTGCTACATTTGCTACCAAAAATCCCATACCGATACAATTGTGACAAATCGACCCTCCATTAATTTCCTTTAAATTTTACTATCAACATATGATAATTGATGAGTGTACCAATTTGAGATTTTACCCTTCGTTTGTCATAGATGTACCAATTTATATTAATATAATTTAACACTAGTTAGTATAGAGTAAATTTGCTACAAATATATCAATTTGAGGTTTTTGACAGTAAAAAAAAAAAAATTAGCTTTAGGTAAATTTATTACAAATGTACTACTTTACGGTTTTTGTGGTAAAAAAATATTTTTGGATAAATTTGTCGCAAATGTACCAATCTAAGATTTTTCGTGATATCAACCATATTTAATAAAAGTACATCGATTGTAAATTCTTCAAAATGTTGTCGTCGTTGGCGTACAATATTTACATTTACTAAGAGATGCCAATCGGGTAACATTGATACGGGTTAGAATTAAGTCACTATTGATCCTCTAATCACCATGTTTTCTAAAAGTTATGCAAAGGGCAAGACCGAGGGAGGGGCGGAGGCTGCTATCTCGGTCACCGGCCGTCCAATCCGCGCCTTTATGAAGAGCGGCCCTTGAAGGTATTGTTGTATTTAATTGAGACGTCAAGAACATAAAGTGACGAACTCCTGGCGAGGAGACCTAACAAATATGGCACAAGTGGGAGGGTGACGAAAACAAAAAAAACAGAACAATACTTCACATATTACAAAAATAAAAAAGGCGAAAACGTTGTCACTCTCAATTGCCCACCACATCCGATTATTTTATTATAATCTACAAGCATGAATACAAAAGTTGGTTATTCAAAAACTCATAAAATATGGTGCAAGCTCATAAATCAATTAAGTTTGCACTTGTAAAGCGATTTACAAGTAACTTGCGAGAACTACACAAGCGACCTCTGATTTGTTGATGCTCTAATTAACAACATCGTTCCTATCAGGGTTATAATAGGGCTGAATCATTTTCTTTATCTCTTTTTCTTACAATTTTTTTTTTTAAAATTTTTCTCTAGAGCACTTTGATATTTGACCAGACAAGGCTCAATGGAACGTAGGACCTAGAACTAATGTTTGAAAGTTTGCGAGAAATGTGGGTGGAATTCCACAATGAGAGGCGGAATTTGTCCATTTTAAATTTTTAATATGGACAGATTATAGAAGGTCCCAAGTTTTTTTTTTTTTTTTGAACAGATAGAAGGTCCCAAGTTCACCATATCCACACGATTAGTATGTCAGAGGAACTCACGATAGCTAAGACGGGTGAAAAAAATTTATTGCAAAAGGATAGTGATAACAGCAGACAAGTCAAACCTGTGACTTTCTAGATCCAGCCACGTCTCTTGTTTCTTTTTGTCGGGAAGTCCGATTGGTGGGGCCGGGTGCGGAGGACATGGATGGAGAGATGTGGCACGATAACTATTTTCTCCTTGACAGAGAAAAGTCATTTCAATTCATGAAAGTCAAGAGTTCCACGTCGTGACAATTTCTAGAGGGACCAGTTGCCCTCATCTTGCTCGGATGGCCCATTGTACAATTTTCGGACAAATTATTGAAAGTGATTGTAACTCTGCATGTCGAAAGTCGTATACCACGAAAGTTTTGAGTGTTTTGAGTTGAAAAAAGAAAGAAAAAAGAAAAGGAAGCGCAAAAGTCAAGCTGCCTATTGAGACTAGTCAAGCTTCATCTAGAGATTAGCATCATGAAACGAAGAATCAAATAATGTGTACCTAATTAACATGGACAGTTATCAAATCAAAAGATTTATGTACTGTTTGTTTCGCAAGCTGAATAATATTTTACGAGAAGTCATTTCCAATATTTGGTTAAGTCCTAAAAATAAAATAAAAAATATTTTTTAAATGGAAAATCTTATTGGATTTCCCTATAGAAAATACCAAAATATTCATATTTTTAGTTATTTTCTCTTTTTTTATTTTTCTTTTCCTTCTTTCTCAATTGATCGATGGCCACGGTGGTAGTTGGCAACTAGCCATGGGGCGAAACTCGAGCTTGCCCAACGCTAGGGAGCTTCAGCATCACTTGATCAACTAGCTTCAAGCTTGCCAAACCAGCAATCTCAAGTCTTCTTGGCCTTGGGCTAGCTCATCCGTTGCTTGTTCTCAGGCGCGATCATCGTCATGGTCGGCAACCAGCCGAGAAGAAAGAAAAAGAAAAAGAAAGAAAACAAATAAATATAAAAAATAGATTGTTTAAAAAGAATTATTTTTATAAGAAAAAATGTTTTATTAACTAATGAGCCTAGCCCGAGCATTGAGGACTGACGCACAATCTTTGTAGACCCAAGCCTAAGTGTTGTCAAATAGAGCTTGAGCATCATAGACTCAAGCAATGCCTTAATGGACCCTAATTTGAGTGTTGGGGATTATGTGACGCCTTGGAACATCACATGCGGCATATGTCATTTTCGTTTATACTCATAGTTATAATTACGCATGGAAAAGACAATAAAGTTTTCACAACATCCCTTACTAGAAAAACGCATGAGTTTATTAAAAAAAAAAAAAAAAGTGTCTTCGGCTTTATACAATATCAATAGTAATTATCACAAAAAAAAATATATATATAGTCCTAGGAAAGATTGGGGTCACCTAATACTGTTACATCCATACTAACTAAACTATCATCCAACTCAAGGATTAATGGCTTCCAATATCAACTCGGCCCCTCCATCCCCATGTCTAGGGGAATCATCCTACAAATTTGGAGAGAAAAAGAAAAAAAAGGAGTGAATCGAAGCCTAATAAATGAAATATCTAAGTACAAGGTATGAGATCATATCACCACTCAATCTAGTACCAACAAACAACATGAGTTCAAAGGGTACAAAATGATCATGTATGACAAGTGCAAAAGAAAATGCCCTATCTAGCCTATCATGATACGTTGATGAAAACCTCTAATGAAAACCTTTAACAACATTACAAGTTCATTTACTCAAAAGCAAGCATACATTATATTATTTCATGATGCACTAGTATCACCTAGTGGCTCATCATTATACACAAGAATATACATAGACAGGTTCATACTTGTCACAAAGCTTACAAACGCACACAAGTGATTCCACACTTGTCACTAGACATCTCGACTAACGAGGCATCATCATCACCAACTCATGGGGACAGAAGCATACATATATTTTACCACGCTTCAACCTATTCATCACGAGTGTCCTTTACATTAGCGAGGATAAGTACATCGTTGTACATCTATATGATGATGGTCATTTCTTAACATCATACAAAGATTACACAAGTCATGTCATCCCATGATTATAAAATTCATGTCATCTTAAGATTTCTTGTAATCTCAACCTTGTAGAGAACTATTATGTATGGTAGAACATCTGACTAACTCTAGAGGCTTATCCATATACTCATACAAGGGAATTCGTTTGATGGCGAATAGGTCGTGACAGAGATCTTAATCAAGTGGCATCAAAGATATGCACAATAACCATATGCATTACAATGATTTGTCCTTTCTCATGCAACAAATAACTACATGTACACATGTACCTTCCTTCTATTTCCATGTTAAGCCATCATCTAACTGGAAGCCATAAATAGGAAATCGATAACTTAAGACCCATATTTATAAATCAACAATGTTAACATAAACAACCCCAATAATTGACAACATGAACATCAACTTCTCAAATAATCAATAACGTGAACATCGACAATTCAAAGAATAGTCTACGTGAACATTGTCAACTTAAAGAATTGACTAATGAATATTGACAACTCAAAGAATTGACCACGCAATTCATCGACAACCCTTAGTTAGTATGTCAATAGCTTAGTCAAGTCCCAAATATCTCACTTTCAGGTTTAGTTTCGCTTACCATCAAATTCAAACTTAAATGACAAGCATTAATCAACCAAGTCAAGAGTACTAAATAGATCAAGCCAACTTAGCCCACAAAGTTTTCACTTACCTCAAGTGGAAGGCCTGAGCAAAATCAAGAACGAAGGTTAATCACCTTCAAAACAATATAATCAAGAACGAAGGTTAACATCTCTTAACCTTTTTGTCAAAACTAGTTCAATAAAATATAATGACCTACAAGTTCACCTTCAAGCTCTTGAAAAATGGAGTTTTGAAATATTGATAAAACAAGAATAAAACATTTCCTTTCACACAAAAGATTGGAATGTGAAAATAAAAGAGAAAGATCTCTTTTTCTTTCTTTGCAAGAGCAAGTTGAATTTCTCTTTGAAATTTAAAGACATATTGGGACCTATTTATAGGCCAAAAGAGGTAAAAACAAGTAACTCAAGTTAAGAGATGTTGACACTTAAATTTCGTCATTTTACTTGAGAGTTAATAGCATTAAAAGTTAGGAATTAGTAGCAAAAAAAATAATTAAAATTTTAAATTTAAAAAAAAAAAAAACCTTAGGGGTCGAGTCAGGCCGAATCCGGCCTTGGCCCGGCCCGGCCCGCCCCTTTCCTTTTCTCTTTCCCTCGCGCTGGGCCCGGCCCAGCCCTTTTTCCCCATCAGCCCAGCCCGCGCACGAGCTGGTCGTCTCCCCCCTGCCGTCCTTCGCGCGCGCCTGCAAAAAAGGAAGAAAGCCAGCAACAGCAGAGGGGAGCAGGGGGAACAGCCGAATCAGGGGACGGTCGGCTGGAGTTGGTGGTCGCGGATCAGGCCGGCAAGGGCAGCTGGCACGGCAGGACGCCGGGCGCCCGCGGAGGAGGACTCTCGAAAGGAGGAGACAGAACAGGAGAGCTACAGAGGGAGAGATTGGAAGAGCTCAGGAGAGTTTGAAGCGAGTGAGAGGGAGAGAACCAGATAGTGAGGGAGCTCAAGAGGGTGGTCGACTGTCGCCAGAGTCCGTTTGTCAAGCGCCGTCCTTGCAGTGCTTCCCCCGAACCAGGTAGGTCTTGTGCATAGCTTTTTGATTTGTGTCGAGTTGCGTCGCCTTCCCGAGGATCTCGCTTCGGGAACATCGCTGGACGGCCAGTCATCGCTCGATCCATTTCGAGTTCACCCTCCCGTCGCCGCTGCCGAAGCTGAGTAGGGATCTCTCATTTTAAACGCCCGTTCCTGCGAAACCCCGCTGCTCCGCCCTTCTTTGGTAGGATAGGACGTTGACTTTTGTTCCTCCTGTTAGTTACACGCGTGCTGGGCTTCTGGGGGCTAATGTGGTTAATTTCGAATGCCCATTTGATGATTTTTTTTAAGTTTGATGCCGAGTCCGAGTACAAAAAGGGTTGATATCGTTCCTCCGTTCCATGCCCACCACATGTTCGACGATATGTCTAAGCCGGCCTAGGCGCGTGCATTACCGATTCCCGTGTGTTCTTGAACGCGGATAAGTACGTTTTGTAAGTGGTGCGCGGCTCAGAAGGGCCGGCAATGATGTCACGAAGTGATGGTGGCGGTAAGCGACGAGCTCAGCCGCTGCTTTGTTTATAGTGCTCGGCGTGAGAGAATAGGTAGGGCGTGAGAGCGATGGAGGCATCGGAAGGAGGGGCCAATTTCGGGCATGGGAAGAAACCATCGAAGAAGAAGAAGATGGGCAGAAAGAAGAAATTAAAAAAAAATGTAAAAGTGTAAAAAGACAAAAGGGAAAAGAAGACGCTGGGAGAGGAAAATTTTTGGGGAAGAAGGCCAAAAGGGATGAAGTAAAAAAAAGAAAAAGAATAAAGAAAAATTGCAGAATAAAGTGAAACACAAAAGCTGAGAAGCCGCAGAGTAGAGATGTAGTAAAAAGACGAAATAGGGAAAAGACAAAAAATTTGATTAAAATATTAATATTAATATAAAAACGAAAAAAAAAAAAAAAAAGAAACAAGAAAAGGTTTTAAGAAATCGGTTTTGTCTTTTTTTTTTTTTTTTTAGTTTTAATCCGGGTTTGTGTCAAGCCAACGGACCGGATTGGGTTTACCGGTCCCGACCCCTTTTTCTGAATATAATTATATTAACTATTAAAAATAATATCAAAAAATTCAAAAAAAAATCAAAAAATATTGAAAATTCGAGTTTTTTAATTAAAAAAATTGAAAAAAAAAAATTGAAAAATGTCAGGAAATTCAAATTTTCTTTTGAAAAGTTTTACAAAATTTTATGAGCTTTTTTTTTTTTTTTTTTTTCTAAAAAAAGTGGAAGTTTCTTTAACTCTAGAGTTGTGCTAAAAATTTGACTAAGCCTTTAGGGCTTTACTTTAGGGCTTCAACCGTCCTTAGAGACAACTGTCTTTGAGTGCACAATGTTGATATGTGGAGTTTGGCTTCTCTTTAGTCTAGTTAGGATTAGCATTTGTCTTCTCTATAGTATTAATTCTTTGCTTTCCCGTGCAATTTATTTAACGTTTTCCTTGGTTGCTAATTGTTATTTTGATGACTGCGCACCCGCATGATCACCTCACATGTTAGTGGATAGGTGTAAAATCGATACAAACTGCCTGACAAAAATATATTTTTTTAAATGAACAAGATTAGGTACCGAAATGGCACTAATTGGTCAATTAGTATAATCAAGTCCCCGACCCTAGATTCTCTAATTGCGTAGGAAGTGAGATATACTCCCATGCCTCACTTGATTTTTAGCAGACCCGAATAGGCCAGTAGCGACTCCTTTTGCAAAATTCTTAAAAAAATACCCCAATGTCACGCAAGGTATAGGCTTGGGAGAGCCTGTACCTAATCATGGGCTTTAGGTCCGTCATTTAGGCAATACCCCTAAACCTGTTCCCTCCCCCCGAGGGATAGGTTGCGACAAGAGAAATGAAGTTAAAGAAAAAGCTAGACTAAAGTGCGAGAGAGGCAGTCAAGTTAAATGCTCACAAATAGCATGATCATATGACTCCATCCAATGATAAGGTAAAGGGAGATGAGCCAAGCAATAATGACCTTAAGTTAAAATCACGAGATCTAGAGGTAGAAAGGATATGTGTTCCAATAAAAATACTTCAAGTAGCCCTAAGTGAGTAGTTAGGGTGTAAGGACCTAACAAGATTAGCCACGATGAGATATTTTGATTCAAATGAAAGATGATTTTTTCTTAGCCAAGTAAAGTGAGTAAATCATCAAGACAATAATGTGCTATGTTGTCATGAATGATATAATGCATAAAGTCATCACTAAACTAAGTTCGATATTACAAACTAAGGAGATGTAACTTAAAACACTTGGTGGAGAATTGAGGAGACATGGTATAAATTAAAGAGGGACATGGCCCACTTGTGGCTTCCAAAGTACATATTTCGTTAAATTATCAAAATATCTAATAAATCAATAGTTAAACAAGATAATCGGTGTTCGTTTCAACTATTGATCAATCAAAAAAACATTTTTAACTCACTAAAATATTGGTGAAAAATAACGAACGCTAGGAAAGCATCGATTTAGTAAATTCAAAACTTGAATATTGTCAAATATGAAATTTGAGGAGTACAACTAACATGGCAGTAAATTAATGACCATCACTCTATACCGCTAACATATGTGTCAATATCTATCACTAAGCTTAATGCATCATATTCCAATGATTACGGTAATGGAAATCATCCTTCACACCTTTTGCACCTCACAAATTAATGATTTTTGTAGCTCCATATTAAATAACACTTATCTTTATATTCTAAGTACTATTTTGAAAATTCCGAATGTCACACATTGGGGCTCACCTTCTATGGACGCGGGCGTGAGTGTTGGGGCCCCGTGTCTAGCTTGATGGATTGGGCCATACCGCCAAAGACTTGATCCTGAATGCTAGGGACTTGGAAATTGTGTTAGGGTTTTTGTATTGAAGCATATCGTTTCGACTTCGAGCGCGATACCTTGTTATATTTTGAAAAATATTTTTCGATTTTTCAAAATAATTCCCAAAAAGTTCGGGGGTCGGATTACCCAATTAGTAGGATACAGGCCCCACGTTTTTCGACGCATATATTTGGCATATGAACTAGGCCAATCCCCATGGGGCTGGAGTGCATGGAATTCGAAGCTGCCGCATGTGTTTGACCTCACAGTACAATCTCCATTCTTGACGCATCGTCCAAAGAGGGACAACAAGCCATGCCAACCTCATCCTTGCTGCAACTTCAAGTCCCCTCCTTTCTGCATTCACTCCACCTCCGTTTCTTTAACAGGGCATGGCATTGGCCTTTTGTCCCTACAGCGTTTCTACACATTTGCACAAGGAGCGATATGAACCCGAATCGCATTGCGGGATCCTCTCAGATTGTCCCACCGCAGTCGAGCGCTTCCCCAGCCTTTGAGGCTGTCGAATCGTCGATCGGAGGCCTCGTCAGAAGCTGGAACCGGAGGCGGAAATGGCAGCTCTTCTTTGGCTTTGGAGAATCACGTGACAGGAACGCCACGAGCGAAAGCATCCCGACATGGCGGACCCGCGTGGGGAAATTCCTAGACTCCGACTTAGCCCACAGCTTTTCCATTTTGTTGCTCCTGGCGGACACGATCATAACCTCCTATGAGCTCTCTTCTTCTTTAACCAACGCCTGCCTGAAAACCCGGACCGAGGGACGAGAGCCTTGGTACCACTGGGTGGCCATAGCGATCTTGAGCCTCCTCTCTGCCAAGACATTGGCTCTCGCCATCGCGCTGGGGGGCTCATTCTTCCGGCGACCGGGCTATGTCGTCGACGGTGTGGTGGCCATCGGGGCCTTGTTCTTGGAAGCATTTTTGAAGAAGAACGGCAGCGGGCTGATCGTGGTGGTGAGCCTGTGGCGGATCTTGCGGGTTGTCGAAGGCGCGTTTGAGCTGAGTGATGAGGCCATAGAGGCGCAGGTTGAGAGCATCTTGAACGAGTTCGAGTCCCTCCGGCAAGAGAATCGGAGGCTGCGAGAGGTGGTGGATCAGATGAACGAGAGGATAGAGCAGCTAGAAGACGATCTGGCGCAATGCGGGCGTGCACGTAACCAAGGCAAAGTGAGAAATGACGAATGACAGGAAATTGAAGATTTTAGGAATGACAAGATTGCTTTATTAAAGAACTTAATTTGTAGAGTTGCTATTATTAAATCATGCTGAATGCCAGTGCTCGGTTAATGCTAGTGATTAATTAATTAAATAAATAAATATTGTCGCACAGTTTGTTTTATATCATGCATGATTAAAGAAATTGTTGTCCTAATATCGAGGATGTTTAAATAAATGATGCACAAATAACTAGGAGCAGACAATGGTGTTGTGCTTTGTGCAATTATTTTGAACTGTCAACGGTTTTTAAAATTTTATGTTTTGTTTCAAACAGAATTATCTCTTTTGATTTTGATTTTTGCTGTGGCATTCATTTTCATTTACTTAACAAAAAATGAAATAAAGAAAAAAATAAAATTGATTGGTTTCAAATAAACCCCAGAATCTATAATGGGGTAGATTCCAAGTTTTGGATATGTAGGATAGATTCCTAGGCTCTAAAAATTGGGGAATTGATTTCGATTGATCGGTCCTAAATTTAAAGTGAAATTTAAACGGAACATTGAGTTATTTACCCCTAGTTTCAATGACTAACTTTTCATATCTTTTACTAATTTTTATTCATCTTTCTTTACAACATCTTCAATTTACCTACCTCTTTTATGATATTACTAATTGTAATTCAAGTAATATATCAAATATTTTTCCAAATGATTTATAAACTTCCCGAATTACAAACTTTCATTTTGGGTTAATTATCAATGACATTTGTTTTTCTAAATTTACCAACTCTTTATAAGGATGTACAACTTGGATAAAATTGTTAAGTCACTCAAACAAAAATCAATAACTTCATATAATAGTTAGTAAACATAACATGATCGTCAATGTACATAAAAGTGGGTAAAATATAAGAATTTTTTTCTGTCAAAGATGAGAGAAGTCGGTAAATAAGAAAAATCAAATGAATGTTGATAATTAATTCAAATAAGATTTAGTAAGGCAAAACCAGTTGGTAAGTTAGTTTTAGAGAACAATTTGTAAGTAAGGCAAGTAAAAAAGTTGTAACTTAAGGGGACAATGGCATAAATAGTTTATGGATTTTGGCCCAAATGTGAAATTTGGTCTCTTAACTTTTTATTTATTTAACATAATTCATAAACTTTAGTTCATTGTGCAATGTAGTCTCTGAACTTTTAATTTGTTCAATGAAATCTATAAAATTTTGGTACATATTCACTATAATTCTTGAACTATATGAAAATGTTCAATGTAATCATTAGTGTTGAATTAATAAAAGGACTACATTAAGGGACCGTGTTGCATATTTGGCTAATATTTAGAAAGTACATTAAACAAATTAAAAGTTCAAGGCTCAAATTGCATGTTAGACCAAAATCTAGGAGTTGTTTGTGTTGTTTTCTCTTAACTTAAAAATAAATAAATAAATAAAAGAACCTAAGGGTACGTTTGGTTCGACTTTTGGGAAAAATTTTTGGGAAAATGCAAATGACTTAAAGTTGAATTAGTGTTTGGTAAATTATAATTTAAAAATCCATTGTGAAGTACCTATGAGTAAAAATAATGTTTGGAGAAATTATATTTACAAAGGATTTTTATTATAAAAAAAGAAAAAAGAAAAAATATAGCTGGCTGACAAAGAGCAAGTGGTCACCGATGATCCAAATCTGTCGTTGGCGGTTTGTCTTTTGAGATTGTAAGATCTTGGGTGGCCCCCAAATGCCATCGGGGAGGGTTGCCTGAAGTCAAGTAGTCCTTGGCAAAGGTCGCGTGACCAAGTGAGAGCCGCTTGAGGTCGTGTGCCCTACGTGAGGGCCAACTTAGTTGTGCAACCCGAGGCACCCCTCACCTAAGTCGCGCAACCCTTGTTGAGGTTGCGGCAACCCAAATGGCATGGCCCCTCGCGACCCAAATCATGTGGAGGTTGCGCAAACCCCCAATGATGGTTGCCACGACCACACTGGCCTCTCTTTAGCTCATCACCAACCCCTCATAGCCTCGCACAATCACGCTAGCCGACCTCAATGAAGAAGAAGATGAATAGTCATATACAGGGCAAAATCGGAAAAACAAAAAGTTAGTGAGGATAATTTCAGAATAATTTTTTTTAATAACTCTCCCAACAGCCTGTCAAGAACGCTGAAATGCTCATGGCAATCTTATATTTGTCTTGGCTTTTCAACCTTCTAAAGACCTGCTTTTCCTCAATGATCTTTAATTTTTTTTTTCCCTAATACCATTTTTAGCATAAGGAACTTTGGATGCCTGAGGAGGCTTGGGAATTCCCTTCCCAAATGCAAACAGGATGAAGGGTGCATTTGGGAAGGCTTTTGGGGAAAGTCTTTGGGGGAAATGCAAAGGCCGTTGATTTAACAAAGTTTTTCCAAATACAAATTGTGTTTGGTAAACTGTATTGTAAAAGTCCATTATGAAGTACATTTGAGCAAAATATATTTGAAAATATTATATTTGCAAAAAATTTTTGTTATTAAAAAAAAAAAAAAAAAAAAAGAAGAGCCGACCTCCTTGCAAAGGTTATTGGGCCCGCGCGATCTAGTCATGGCGACCTCTGTACGATGGTCGCGGAGACCCAGGTCGCAATGTGGGTTACCACGACCCTCATCGGACTGTCTATCCTTCGTCGGACCACCTACCCTTCTTCGACAACCACGCGTAAATGCTAGTCCTATTCAACAAAGAGAAGGGAAGAAGATGAAGATGAACAAACGCCGAGGGCAAAGCCCAAAAAACAAAAGGTTAGCGAGAATAATTTTGGGAGACTATTTTTTTACTAGCCTAAGGCTAGTATGCCGAGAATGCCCAAGCAGCGTAGGAGCTGTCTTGGACTTCTAGCCTTTTGAAGGTTTGCATTTGGGAAATGTAATATAAAAAAAATAAATTCAAATACCCTTTATTTGGCTCAAGAGGTTTTGGGAAGACAGTTCCCAAACCCATCTGAAGTGATACTTTTGAAACGGCGATGTGAAAATATTCCGACAGTCGTCTGAGACAAGTCAAGAAGTTTGAAAACGAAAAGCCCAAAAAGACATGTTAGAGAGAAGGACCCTCGAAGCGGTCTCACTCGAAATCGTCAAATTGCCGTGATCATTTCACCAGCTCTACATTAGAACTTTGTCCTTCTTTGAACTCAGCTTTCTAGAATTATTTAATAGATATTCATGGGTCTATTAGTGTCCTCCATATAGTGACTACCCTCATCGGCAGTCGTATGTTAATGAATGTCAGCAGAGCGTTTTTCCCTGAGTTGTTAGTCTAATCCTGTCCACTACAACTAGGAAATTTGTTAAAGATTATGGCAAAGCTTCAGCAGTCAATTTGTGTACCTATCAGTAGAAAATTTAAAACAAATAAATCAATACAAGAACCTTTTTTTTTTCATGCATGAATGCCGAGAATGCTGAAAAGCCCTAAATAACCTCATAGGCCTGTTTGGTAACCATCCCAACAGTGTCAGATTCTGATTTTTTATTCCCGTGAGTAGTTTTGGAATAGAATCGTGTTTGGTAAAATTTTTGTTCTCATGAACAAATTTCTAATTTTTTGTTTCTAGAAGTAGATTTTGAACAAAATCAAGAATAAAAAAAAAGTTGATTTCTTGTTCCCGGGAACAAATCTAAAAATCAAGCAATTTTCTTATTCTTCTTCCATTTTCTTCTTCTTCATATACCGCCACCGCTGCGATTGCCGTCCGCCGTCGTCCGCCGTCCGCCGTCCGCTGCCAATTGCCACCGGTCGCTAGCGACTGGTCCAGCGAGCTCGCTAGAGGTAAGCCTCGCCGGTGGCCAGGCGGGCCTCGCCAAGGGTAGGTGACGCTCCGGTGAGGTCGTTGGCCCTCGTCGGGCTGGTCGCCTAGGACCGACAATCGACCATTTGAAGAAGAAGAATACGAGAGAAAGGAAAAAAAGAAAAGAAAAAAAAAGTAAAAAAGTAAAAAATTATTTAAAAATTAAAAGAAAATGATTTGGAGTAGAAATTTTGAACACGGTACCAAACACAATTCTATTCAGAATCAAAAATTTTGGACGATTCCAAACGACTTAAAATACTTAGAAATTATTTCCGAGAACGAATAAAAAATAATTATTTTTGATCATAAATTATTTCCGAGAACAGAATCGCTACCAAACGCGCCCATACTTGCCTTGGGCTATCAATCTTCCAAAGACCTGTTTTTTCTCAATAATGTTTACAAAAAATTCTTCTAAACACCATTTTTAGCCCAGGATGAAGTGACACCCATGAAACGACGACGTGTAGAACCTCCGGCAGCGTACGAGACAAGCCGGGAAGTTCGAAAACGAGAAAGCCCAAGAAAGACATGTAAGAGAGAACAACCCTCGAAGCGGTCCCACTCCAAATCGTCAAATTGGCGGGATCATTTCACCGGCCGTATATAAAAATCCCCCCTTCACCGAAACCATCCGCCGTCTCTCTGCAGCAAGCCGCTGCTCGGAAGGTCCGGAAAGCGAGCGGCGATGGCGGCGGCGATGCGAGGATGGCGACGGTGACGGCGCGGAGGAGGAGGAGGAGGAGCCGCCGCCGCCGCCGTTCCCGTCCGAGCTCGAGCGCTTCCCCCGACGGAGCCGCCGGGGATGAGGAGATCGCCCGGCACCTTCCCGATGCTGACGGGGAGGGAGAGCCTGGTCCGCCTGATCGGGAAGCGCCGGCGGTTCCTCCCCAATCGCCACTCGCTCCTCTCCTCCGCCTCTGCTTTCCAGGTAGAAGCCGCGATGGAGGACGCGTTGGCCCCCTTTTCATTTCCTTTTTCTTTTTGTTTTGTTTTGTCTATTTTTGTGTGACGGTTTCTCCGGATTTGATTGGTTGGTGCTTTGGAGAGATGGCTGATGAATCATCGCTCGACCTTGTGTTTTGGCAGAGCTGTCTGAATCTGGGTACTGACGGGAGTGGAAAGATTGTGTCTTTGGAGGGTCGGGGGGGATTGTCGTTCCCGGAGCGTGAAGTGAAGGATTCGGGAGATGGGGTTGAGAATGGAGAGTGTGCATCGAAGACGCCGGCATCTGATTGGGTGACTTGCCCTGTTTGTGGGAAGAGAGTCCGCGGCGGAGATTACGGCATCAATTTGCATTTGGGTAGGCCTTTTCTTTGCTTCATCCATCGTCCCATTTTTTGATTTGCCAAGCTTAAATTGAGAATATAGGAGTTAGGTGGCATTCTTCACTTTCTCCGAGTTTTGCTACTGTATTTCTCTACTTTCGAGCACATAGACTTGACTCGAACACGATACAAGCCTAATACAGTTGAGGAAAAAAAAATAGGGGTTGCTGGTGTTACTAGATTTCCATGTGCCGAATGTTGAGTTTATTAAATTTCTTGTCATGTGGAGTCGTGTCTGCATAGTATAAAACTCTGTTTATAGCGCTGTTAGCTTTCCAATTGTCTTTCTTCAGTTATTTAGCTTCTGATTCATTACTTCCAGATACATGCTTGACCAGAGGAACCAAAAGGAAAGTGACCCAGCGCACACTTTTGCAGTTAAATTTTTCTCCACGATTGAAAGTTCAGGTTTGCCCTGTTGAGTCGGGCTTGGAACAATCGACTGTCAATGTAGTTAGCAATAATCCTCTAGAAGATTCGGTTAATGGAGGGCATGAGTTTGACAGGGTTGAAAATGGGGATGGTTTCCCTGAAAATGGGGATGGCTTGCTTCTAAATGGCTGTGCTAGAAGTCTTGGCAATGAATGCCAAATTGCTAGGAAGGTCAGGTCAGCCTCGCTGTCTCCCAAGAAGGTGGCTACACACTGTGATATCAGTGTCGATAACGAGGATATATTTGGGACAGTTGTTGATACATTTATTGTTGGTTGCAAGTTTAGTGATGAAAAGGAGTTAAAACTCGGGATGGCAATCTCCCTTTTGAGAGAACCAGAAAATGTCAAGGATCCAAGCGCGATCAAGGTCCGTATAACTATGGATGCATTTTAATGTGATTTCACTTGCTTTGTCTTTCTGCTAGTGATAGACTGCTTGGTTTTCTTGAATCAGGTTCTATCTGCTGATTCTGGATGCTGCCTTGGTTATCTTCCCCGTTCCTTGGCTCTATATGTATCCCCACTTATAGAGAAGCACTGCTTGAGTTTTGAGGTATGGTATTTCTTTGCTACACAGGAATATGTCGACTCAATATCTCTGTACAATCTTCTCGCATTTTCTTGTCCGCTTTTCTACTGATATTAAATTGCACGGGTTGTTTTCGTTTTCGTTTTTTTTTTTTAAATTTATTGATAATGGTTGAAGACAAGTTCATCGGGTTGATGTAAATGTTGATGGGTAGCGTGGTGGATGGAGAATGTGAATCTAGGTTAGGTGGTTGCTGGAGTCCAGTTAGTTAAATGTGAAATTGAACTGTGGAATGGAGGATAATGCATGGTGGAAGCTTATGAGGTACGGTTATTTCTGTTAAGTCTTTTTTCATGCCGAGGTATGGATTCCCTCTAGTGTACCTATCTCCCCGGAAATGGTTTGGGAATGTGACTCCCTTGATCAGTCACCAGAAATTGTTTGGAAACCTGACTCCCTACCTGGTGCTGGAGATTTATGTAGGGTGAACTCTTACCATTCCTAACCTTCAAAGTAGGAATAAGAGCATGAGAAATGGACGCTAGTTGTGCGCTATGCTTTAATGATTAGTGAATTTCTCCACATTTGTGTTTGAGATGACTGTCTTGCTTTGGCAATGTCAAATATGTATGTAAAAGGAGGCATAATTGGCAGGCGATTGAATTTGGGCTGGGAGTTGCATGTCTGTCATGAAGGAAAAGAGAATACTGCTTTTGTTATCATCCATTACATTGCTTCGATTGAGCTTAGACAATGAAATCTAGGGCCTTCGCAATATAAAACCAAGTGTTATTGTTTAAGCACATTTGGGGATGCTTCATGAGTTTTCTTCTCAGTTTAAATATATACTCCATGACAAAGATTGAGAGAGCATGTAAAAAGTTTCTTTGGTCTGATGCCATTTTTCTCTCTATGGCATGCTGCTTTTAAAAATGCTCTCTTTATGGATGCTATGCTCTCTGGTACCTTTTACATTGCATTTCTTTGATTAAGCTAGGAAAAAGAATCTAGGGCCTTTGCGATATCAAACCAAGTATTATTGATTAAGCACATTTGGTGATGCTTTATGAGTTTTTTTCTCGGTTTAATTATATACTTCATGCAAAAGATTGAGAGAATAGGTAAAAATTTTCTCTAGTGTGTTGTTATATTTCTCTGTGTGGCATGCTGCTCCTTTAGAAATGCTCTCTTTGTGGATGCTGTGCTCTCTGGTACCATTTACCTTATGGTAGGAAAGGGGGGAAAGAGGCAATCACAAGAGGACTCTAGACTTGATGCATTGCTTTTTAAAGGTTAGCTCAACCCACTACGCGTTTTATGCAGGGAAGTGTGACTTCTCTTCCAAACCATAATCATGACATCGTTCCCATACGGATATGTTGTCATGGGACGATACCATGTGGTGAGGGGAAGCATGATGATGTTGATGGTATCAAATGTTTGTGGACAAGTATTTTGCAAGAAGTTGAAGCAGCGAGGAAAAATCCACCCAGTATGACAAAATATCAACAGAATTTCAGTCTACTAATACATGAGGTCTTAATCAGAAGTTCTAATCTTTTTACAGATGACGAGAAACTGTTCATGGGTATTGATTTCTGTACTTAATGTCATAAGCATCTCTCTGCTACATCCTTTTAAAAAGGTTATAACCCCATATCTGTTTTTGCAGAATCATTCACTTCACTTTTGGATGATAGTCAGAGGCTTTTTGTCCGGCTTTATTCACGGAAAGGTTCTTCCCTCTATTTGATATTTATGTTTAATTTAACAAATTCGTTGGGCATACTAGCATAAATTATGTCGGCCAGCAAGAAGATTATGAAAGTCATGATCATTATGTTGATTCCTTTTGCTTTTCCTTTTATCCGGCGGAACTTCAACCTAAAAAGCTGGTTATGTAATCCAACTTGCTATTCACTGCTCGTTTTATGGCCACTTTTGTCATATGCATCTTCAATGCGTTGAATGATTCAAACTGGTTAGTGTTCATTGTTTATGAACTGGTATTTAAAGCTATATGACATATCAAAGCTAGGATCCAGAAAAATTAATAGGGGCATTTCTTGTTTCTCTTCTATGATTGTCTTTCTAGATAATCTTCAATAAATGCTTGATTGTTTGTCGCATAGTAAGCCGAGTGCCGTTGACATTGCAGTGCTTGATTATGTGCTACCATATCCATTGCCACATTGGATTTCTAATTTCTGGACCTTTTGGAACTTATTCTGCATAACTGTCTTACTGCAGGGCCATGGTTCCGGTTGTCCAACATTTCCTATCCGGAGATCTCTGATGCTCTGCAAGCTGTCAATGAGCTCTCTGGTCATTTGGAATGTTCATTTGTTTAGTACATGCAGACTTCTAAATAACAGTTGCTGATTAAATTCTGTCTTTTCCAATGCAGGGAAAGGATATGTGGTTCCATTTGATTGTGCAGAAGGCCTACAAACAGATGAAATGATGGGTATCTTAAGAGTGCTTACTGTTTCTGAACTTCGTGAGATCTCCTGTATACCAAAGAAGGTCTGCTTGTGTTGTTTGTCCTGAATATACAGTCTCAATGTTCTAAGTATGCAAATGATTGTGTAGTGCCACTTTTTGGGGCAAGAAGAAAACGTGAGAGCTTATGTGACATCCTTCATGAATTAAGCAACTGAAAACAAATACCCTAAATAAATCCATTTGTACTGATTTGTTTGCGTTTCGTGTCATGTGTCAAACAAGCTGACATTTGATTACTTAACATCCATCTGTTGAGTCCAAGTGAGACATAAATTAGATGAAGACAGCAGGGGTTTCTTGATGATAAAATAATCAATATGTTGAAAAGATTTAGTTAGTTGTTTTTCTTCCCCTTGCACACGTTTCTAGGGAAATTATATAAATTTGCACATTCTTCAAGAGGCAGTCCAAACTTTTGGTTTTGGATGAAATCACTTGAGAGTTGTAAGGGTGTTGGTACATTAGTTTCACCTCGACCAATGCATAGATTAGTTCCTTGGAATTAAAACTCAGCTTAACTTGGTCTTAATCCTACTTTGTATGCTCTCTCTTTGCATTTCAGATGCCATTTATTATGGCATTTAGTAGTTTCTTTTGTTTGGTGCCGCACAGCTTCAGTTAAGTTCTAGTGTGATAATTATCTAACTAAGCTGCTTCAGCAAGAACCCCTTTCACATAGGTCTGGTCTGGGTGAATTCATTGTCATGTCCTTATATGCTGTACAGGCTTTCCATCTAAAATGGAGCATTTTGGATGGGTCTTTCTAAAATTGGCTGCACCCACAGTTTATGCTCCAAGAGCTAGTTGGCTTTCGATGACCACACAGTCAAAATTAACTATGTGGACAGATACGGGCCAGATATTTTACCCATTCCTTAGAATATCAGTATGAATTCTGCTTGGCCAGCACAAGGTCTTGTTTTCATGTGACGTGATGTGTCAATGTCATTTTTCGATTGGGATGATATCGACCATGAAGTTCCGCATATTACTGTTTTCCTCAATTTGTTGGATTCTGAGTATTCATTTTGTGGCCTGTGTATGCTTCTTGTGCATCAGACAATCAGATACGGCTATAAAATGCACAGTGTGTTTATTAGCTCATATTAGTTAACAAGCATGCCCACGTGTGATCCTTTCAGACTTTTTGGCAGTCCAACATCTGGCTCCTTGAAGTGCACCCAGGAGATTAGGATCCAACAACTTAACTTTGTTTGTTATGAGGAATAGTTATGCTTTTGCAGCACATTCCAGCATGAACCATAAATTCTCTACCTTTCCCTACATAAGAAGGAGTTGACCAGAGGATGGCAAACTCTAGAGCCCACACATTCCCACAGAATATGCTTGTTAGGTTTCCTAATATCTCTTGCCAGCTAAGCCATAAAAATCTCAAATATAGAGATGAAGTAAAAAAAAAAAAAAGGATAAAGCTTTAGGATCTTTAAATGAGTTGTACTGTTCTATTTTGCTATTCTTTCTCCAAGTAATATTGGTGTGAGGGCATCCCTTTAGTCTTATGGGGAACCAATTTTTTGCTAGCAACCAAGAAGGATGCATCTTTTGGTTAGAGAATGAATTAGAGGAAGAATATGGAGAAACTTAATGAAATTTCAACTTCTATATGACATAAAAGAAGAGTTCAACCTGATGCTATATTTATGTCCTAGTATAAAATTTCATCTAAATTCTATGAGCTTTTTTTTTTTTTGGTAAGGAATTCTATGAGCTTTGTCATTTCCAGTTCATAGAAAAGGTGCAATTGTATCTAGGGATTTTGTCAAGCAGTGGATGCTCGTTATCGTTTAGAGGCGAGTATGGTTCCAAGATAGAAACAAGAGCCTGAGAATCAGATATCGTTTAGAGGTGAGCATGGTTCCAAGGTAGAATCAAGAGCCTGAGAATCAGACTGGTTCCCACCGGTTCAGTTCTAGGTTCTAGGATATATAAGGGTAGGTTCCAGATTCTAAAAATTGGGGAACTTGTTCCGATGGGTAAGTTTTAGGTTTTAGGTTCCACTTAGAACAAGTCTTTGTGTTTTTTCTTGTTCTATGTTTTTGCGCGATTCTACAGCATTCCATGGCGTCTAATTATGAGTGTAATTTGAAACCACTAGTTTGAGTTTTCATTTCCGACAATATTTGTGACAGAGACTTTTACTTTTACTTTGTTAATATTTTATAATTTTTATTTGTCTAAATATGAGTTGTAATTAGTGGATTGTAGCAAATGGTGGTCATTAGAGGTGATGATTCACTGCAATAATTCTGGATAAATTTCGGAACTGACTTTGAATCTGTGATAGGATAGCTTCCAGTTTCTAGGCATGCAGGGAAGGTTCCGAGTTCTAAAAATTAGAGAACCTGTTCCAACGGGCAAGTTCTAGGTTCCACTCGGAATCTGGATGGAACCTAGAATCCCTCAACCCTTACATTCTGTGATTATGGGCTTAGATTGCAGAGATAAGGTTTTAGTTGCGGTTTTTGTCAGGAATTTTTTTTTGTGAAAAAGGAGGATAGAATTGCAACTTGATTTGAACTCACATCATGGGCAAGTTGATGTTTGTACTGGCATAGGAAAACCTTTTAGAAACGAAATTTTCAGTTGTAAATTGAATTCTGTATCACTTTGGCATGTTATTTATTCCTTATCTGATGGAGTCTGCCTTATGCCTTTTGGATTTGATGGAGGAGGTTTCAGAAAGGCAGCCAGAATTCAACAAAGAAGGATCTTATTGCATCTGCTCTATGTTCGTATAGAGATGGATTATGGTATGACTACTTTCAGTTGATGGTATTTACTGGCTTGTTAACTAAGTATATGAGTATTTACTTCATTCTTTATTTTTGATCTTCCACATCTAGCCCAGTTCTTCCAAGTATGCTTCTGGATAAAGCTGGTGTGTGTGTAAAAATATCCCCGAGAGCTGAAACTGTCTTCTGGCGTGCTGAGGTACTGGCATGCCATCTTCTGACAGATTTGGTGACCCTAATTATCATTGTAGTTGGCATCTGACCTAAGTCTCTATCTGCAGAGAATTTTCTTCCTGAATGGAGAACAGGATCTGTCTACATTTCTTCTAGTTGATCTGGGAGCAGTCAAATATCCAACTTACAATTGCACAAATTCAGAACAAATTTTCTCTTCTCGAAGTTGCCTCCTAGATTATGAAGAGGTCCTTATTTCTTTTGGTGCCACTTTGATATGTGGACTTTGATCGTGTTTATTACATGGGATCTGTGCATGTGGCAGGCTATTGAAGTAGCACAGTTGATGGATGAGTCACTTGATCAGAATGACACAGACCAAGTGTTGAGATGTTTAAAGATTGCAGACTCTCGTGTGGATCTTCCTTCCAAAAATGCATCTAGATCATCCATTTCAGGTTCAGAAGCTGCATTTATTTCATGCTTCACAGCTTCTTGGGTCTACTCCAAGGTGATTTTGTTAGGAATCTCCTATCTTGAACGTGAACATAGGTATGGATTGAACAATGAATTTGATGCTTGTTGCTTCGTCTTGAATGTGCCACTCCAGTAGTGAAATTAAAGGAAGTAATTGTTATGGTTATGTTAAGTTACTTTTATTAGTATGGACCTTAATTATTGATTTGTGAAGTCGACAATGGTCATTACTAATGTTTTAGCAAGTTTGATTGTGACTTATTGAAGCATTGGTGGTGAGAGATGAAGAGGCTAGTATTAGTATAGTTGACAGTTGCATATTTTGCCACACATATTGGATCATATGCTCCAAGTCCTACTGTTAATTCACTTTAGACTAGGTTTTGGCTGATTGCCTTTGATTCCATTGGCCCCCTTTTTCTAAAGATAAGCTGAATGCTTTCATTTAAACCATCTTAAGGAGACTATTTTCATGCTTAGGTACCAGGACGCAATAAATCTACTGAAGCGGCTTTTAGACTGTTTTATATCTGATGGAAGGAGAGGATACTGGACTGTAAGGCTGTCTATTGACTTGGAGCATCTGGGATTCCTGGACGAGAGCCTTTCAGTTGCAGAGGATGGTCTCTTGGATCCATGGGTGCGTGCTGGTTCAAGGATAGCACTGCAAAAGCGGGTTCTTCGCTTAGGAAAACCACCGAGGCGCTGGAAAATTCCCCGTTCCTTTGAGATTACAAAATGGAAAATTAAGGAAGTAATGGGACTATTGCTTTTTTAAAGAATCAAAACTTTGGAGTTTCTTCAATTATTAAAGCCTTAACTATGTTAGTTTGCAGAACTTGATCTTATAGGCATTGATATTGTTTCATTTGGTCATTGATTAGGTTCATGTACAAGGGAGACCTTTGAACCGTGAAATGGGGAAAAAGAGCAGGTTCTATGGAGAAGATGGAGAACAATGCGGAGTTGAGCAGCTTGCTCTACAGTATTATGCCAATGAAGGAGGTTGCTGGAGTGGAGTTCATATGGAGAGTGGCATTTGGCTGACCATTTTTGGGCTTCTTATGTGGGATGTTATTTTTTCTGAAGTACCGAATGTCTTCCGCACGAAATTTCAGGTATGTTGAAATTACAAGTTTATTAAACCAACATTGGACAGTTCATTTGATTGTTATATAGGTGTGGAGTCCATAAAGTAATCGTACGTGCTACCCTAGCTTACAACCGGTAGATTATCATTGCATGGGTTCAGGAAATATTCTTTATATGAACTTATCGGGAATGGTTGTAATCATAAGTCTTTGTAATTGACGATTGGATATTCTTTTCTCTAGACGGCTCCTTTGGATTTGGAGACAGATAGCTTTTATCTAGCAAGGAAGGGCCTCATAGAGACCCATCTGCAAAATATTCACGACGGCATGGCTGAGGAGGTTCTTATTACATCATGGGAGTCACACGTAGGAACTGCTTGCCGTGGAGTTAACTGGGATCGGCATTCACTCTCAGAACTGCGTGCAGCTGTTACTTGCGTTGGTGGACCTTGTTTGGCCTCTCTTTGCCGGCTTCTCTCTCAGGATTACCGTAGTTGGTCCAGTGGGATGCCAGATTTGTTATTGTGGCGCTTCCATGGAGAATATCGAGGCGAAGCGAAGCTTGTTGAAGTAAAAGGTCCAAATGATAGACTCTCCGAACAGCAGCGGGCATGGCTATTCATTCTGATGGAATGTGGGTTCAATGCCGAGGTATGTAAAGTAACGCCTCCACCGCCGTTGGAGCCAAATACTCAAAATATCAGCTGAAAGTCCAAAAACAGTAATTGGGATGGGGAGTTCCATTATTCTTTCATTTTTCAATATATAGATTCGATTCTATAGCTTCATGAAAGCAAGCACATTCCAGATCTCTTGTAAAGTTGTTTGCTGTAGAATCTCAAAGTTGCAAGATGTATTGAAGGGCAACGTGTTTCTTATGTTTAATCAGTAACACCAATTGTCAAAGCCGAGTTCTACCTGATTTTATCTTAAACGGGAATTATCATTTTTTCCTGTCGAAATTATTATCAGCATTTCTCAATTAAAGATTTTCTTTACCGAAATATTGTCTTAAATTAATTGGTCTTCTCCCCCAGGACTACGAGTTCATCACACCATTAAATCTTGAAAATCAAGAAACGCTCTGCTAATGCTTTGAATTAGCGTCCTTGAAGGAATGCCTTCACTTCCACTCTAGCCTTGGCTCTCCCTCTCTCCCTCTCTCTCTCTCACATTAACGTCAACACAACCTTTTTCCCAATGGGAGGAGTTAGTCCTAAGAAAAACAAAGGGAAAACTGATGGGGAAAAAAAGGGGGGAGAGAGATAATAATATTCCCTAAAACGGTTGCTTAATCTACAAAAGAGGCAAATGGAGACAAGCGAGCCCACCAAAAGGACCATGGAAGAGCTTATGATATTGCATGGAGGGAATTATGACAAGTTTAATGATTATGTAATGAGAGTAGGTCTAAACTCTGATCCAACACATGATTGGTCTCAGCAATGTTAGCAAATTATAAAAGAGGAGGGGGGGTGTTGTGAAGTTGATGCAGCTTAACCACTATTTCCAACCCACTCCATAATAATTGCGCTCCCTCCCTCTCTCTCTCTCTCTCTCTCTCTCTCTCTCTCTCTCATTCCAAAGTAGTTTGGTGGGTTCTTTGCAATTCCTGCACGAAGATCATTCTAGCTTGCCCTTAAAGCCAGAAAGGGTCATGTTGTAACAGACATATTCACACTTGCTTGCACTGCATGATACAAATTAGTTCCTCATTGTATCCATTCCAAGACGAGAAGGGTGAGTTTGCGCTGGGTTCGTTCCTCCTCCCCTCTCTCTCCCCCTCTCTCTCTTCCTCTTGGCTGTCTCGGGTGTCGGAGTGATGAAAGATCGCTCGGAACGATTTATGGTCCTTCCCTTCAACATCGGCTGCGCTTCTCTCTCCAGCGTCGCCGTGAACACAACATGTCAGCCGGAGAAGCAGAAGCCGGAGTCACTCGACGTCGCTGCCGTAGCAAGTAAGACCTCTCTCTCTCTCCCTCTCCCTCTCTCACACGCACAGACAAATGGTTGGTTGACTCGGTTCTGTATTAATTAATCTGCCATGGCCTATAAATGAAGATTGGTTTTAGGTACTTGCTTTCTCATGTCTCCTGCATTTTCTTATCCATCATTTCTTCGTGGTGGGTTGGGCTATCAATCAATCTTTCAAGCACATGCGTCTTCCCTGTTTTATTTTTTTTTTCTTGTTTTAGCCTTCCCCAATTAGAGTTAACTTTGGCAAGCGAAGTCCTGTTTGATGCACGTGGGCGGTGCGATTTGAATGCATTCCCAAGATCAGCCGAGTCGGAAATTGGGACATGTTACGTTATATTGAAAAAGATTTTAGTGTCCAAAAAATGTAGAATTTCAGGTCAGATTCTTACATACGCATAATGCATTAGTAAACATTATTAATGTCAACGACAATAATTTAGCCTGACTTGCTTTGATCAAATTTTGGAGGTATTGATCTAGTCTTGAAAGCTGATTCAAGATATTTAACTTGATAACAACCCCATATTAAAAAAAGATATCACAAAACAAACATATGGGCTTGCCGTGTTTACAAAATGAACAATATCTTTTTAATTAAGTAATCACATCTTCTGATGGATGTGTTTCGCAATTGTCGTGTTGTATCACGGGCAGTTGCGATTGATATTTTACTGGGAAACTTGTCTTTTTGGTTCTTGCTTTTGTGTAGAAGGAAGACAAAATGGAGAAGCTGGACCCTCCAAAGAGAGAGCCAAGGTTTCTCACGGCTACCCCACTTCGTCAAAACCTAACACCAACTTTGGATTTTGGCAGAAGCTGAGGAAAAGCATCAAAAGTTTCACCCAATTATTTGGTAAGTACATTCACATGCTTGGATATAGAATTGTCCACCTAATTTGCCCCGTCTTGCTAGTGTTGAATTTCTATGTGAAGTGGAATATTGAACAATGGATACAGAGCATGTTGACTCTCTTTGTAAGTTTACTCTTTGATGAAAGACTAGCGCCTGCCCTATAAGAACTCGTCACGTAATTTTTTAGGATTAATATGACACTATCATAAGAAATTGTAGATTCATTGTCCTCATCACTTCGGCCCTCACAATGTATCGACTAATGACCTAGATTCATGCCATTCATCAGCTCACATCTTCTCTTGCTCAGTTTATAGAGAAGAGGAGGAGATGGAGGAAATAGAAGCGGAGATGGAAATTGGGTATCCGACCGATGTGAAGCATGTGACCCACATCGGACTGGACGGATCCACGCATACTGACCCGGTTAAAGAGTGGGAGAACCTGAACAACCCGGAGATCCTTGCCTTCCCTTCACTTTCTTTGAAGCAATTCGAGTTTGCCATGGCCGCACAGACAAATCGTCGCCTTAGTGTTGATCCTACCAAGTCCTAATCGATACGATGTCGCTGGAAAGTTTCGAGTTGGGCGCGCAATTACCGTCATTGATGTTCTTGAACAAATGTGGTTTGTATGTAAGATTTAGGGGGGGGAAATTCATGTTTGCAAGAATACTACTTTTGTTCAGCTCTATTTCAAAGTGTTTTTGTTTTTAAGGTAGCAAGTTATGACCACTGTTTTTCCCCTTTTCAATGGAAGCGTGGGATATTGTTGATCTTTCAGATTGGACTGTTGATTTGAAGTAACTATTTTGTGGGAGAGCACTTCCAAAAAAAAATTAGAAATGAAGAACTTATTAACAGATGATTAAGGTGAGTTTGTTTTATTGAAGATTTCATAATACAGGAAAATCTTTCATGAAAATCATCTTCAAGGAATATAGTTAGTTTTTTTTTTATTAGCGATTATAGAAAGTGATTTCATTCTTATTAGAAGGGGAAGTGGTTTTTCTTCAATTTAAGCTTATTATTTTCAAGTTATGTAAGTAGAATAATTTTCCGTCATGAAAAGTTAGAAAGTAATTTCCCAAAAATAGTTTTCTTTTGAACAAACAGACCTTTATATCTTTAATTAGCAAATTTATAGTGGAAGAAATAACATAATTCCAATGTTTTACCTTTCTCTCTTCCCTCTCTTCCGTTCGAACTAATGGTATTGCCATCACCGTTTCCACCACCGCCATCCTTAATTATTCACCGCCACTTTGACAATCGACGTAGACCTAATCCAATGATATAATCTAAAGTTGATTTATAATTAGGTCAATCTTTCTTTTTATTTGATAACATAGAGACTAAACCCACTTTGTTAGTGAATAATGTAAAATATGTCTGCCGTTCAAATGCTACCTCTTGGAAGATTTAATTTCTATCATGATGATGGAGAGAACACTTTTTTTCACATTTATAACCCATGTACCTTTTCTTAAATTGATATAGAATTTAGTAAAACTTAAATACCAGCTCGATATCTTACCTCTATTACGAAGATAGGGAAATAAATCCATATGTTGTATATATACAACACTCTATTTACAATAATATTTTATTAAATTTATCCATGAACCACACAAATTCTTGCGTCGTAATTATAAATGCTAATAAAGCAAATTTAATAAAAGATTCAAATTTCAAACACTCATGAAAAAGAAAATTCCATGAGAGCCTATGCTTATATTTAATATAAACTACACTCACAAATAACTATGAATATATATAAAAATCATAGATCACGAGAAGAATTAGGATAATTCTTTGGCTTAAACTTTGGAAATACTAAAACAAAATTTGAGGAAGCAAGAAAAGAAAAAGAAAGAGAGAGGCTGTCACTGCTGGGTCCTAATTAGGGTTTCCAGGGTCTCTCTCTTCTTCTCTCTTTCGTTATTCCTCTCTCCCCAGTCGACGCAGACACCGCCGGAGTCCGCCGCCGCCGCTCCTCCTCCTCCTCCTTCCCCCCCGTCGCCGGCAGATTCACCACCACCAAAGGCCTCTCGCTTCTCTTGATCATGGCGAATCGTAAGCATCGACACGCTCACTCCTCTCTCTCTCTCTCTCTCTCTCTCTAACTTTTGTGCGCGTCTTTTTCCGTGCGTTTATCGATGGCAGCATCGGCGGCGAGATCCTTCCTTCAAGTGGCGGCCACCGAGGAGGTCGCCCCGCCTCTCAGGGTCGTCCAGATTGAGGGTCTGGTACGTCTCTCTCTCTCTCTCTCTCTCTGTCTTAAAAATCCTTTTTTTATTCCCATGAAACCTTGAAATTGCCTCTGAGCTATGCTACTAGGCCGCTAGAAAAGATTTTTTTTTTTTTGGTAGTGGTGTGGGCATCATATGCGATAATCACGGATGCCCGGATGGGATTCGTGTGATTTCTTGCGATGTTTCTCGTTCGACGAGCTTCCGGATTTGTCTCTGATGTAGGATGAATGTTATGTGGGGCAGGTTATTCTGAAGATAATCAAGCATTGCAAAGAGTTCTCGCCGGCCCTCGTGACGGGGCAGCTGCTTGGTTTGGATGTCGGCAGTGTCCTTGAAGTCACCAATTGCTTCCCCTTCCCGGTTAGATTCTGCTTTTAGTGAAATCACGTGCCCTTGTCCAATAAAGGGTTATCTTTTCGTTTTTTTTTCTTATTTTGTGGAAACCTGTCAGATACGTGAAGAAGATGAGGAGATTGAAGCCGAGGGTGCCAATTACCAGCTTGAGATGATGAGGTGTCTTCGGGAGGTCAATGTTGACAATAACACCGTCGGATGGTGAGTTTGTAGCCTTCGCATGTACAGGGTGTTTGTCTGTTGATCGACTGCTATGAATGCATAAATGTGTTTTGAGGGTAATCCATGCTGTCATTTGTTATTAGTAGGCTGTTAAGAAAATTTCTAGGGTCATTATTTTCTTAGCATAGTTTTCCCTTGTCCCCAAGTGCCTACTATTATGTGCAGTGTGTTGAACATTGTTTTTCTCTTGTTTTTTAGGTACCAATCAACATTGTTTGGTTCTTATCAAACGGTGGAATTGATTGAGACCTTCATGAATTATCAGGTATTGTTTTATTAGTTATCAGACTTGTATATGAAATTTTGTTCTTTTTTATGCATATGTTACCCAGTAAGTTGGAAAATATCTTTTAGGATATATGGGGAGGCTTCAGTTATCACATTCATGTTAGTGTACCTAATCTGGATAAGATTCTTGTTTAGGATGTCCTCTTTTTGGTTAAATATACATAAGTTATATGCATGGTGTATATATCTTGCTTTGGTTTCTTATTTACTTTTCTCATAGTAGTTAAGTGGGACGTTGTTCTGTAACAGCCAATATCATATATATATTGTTCTTTTACTTGGTTTCAGCAGTTAATATATTGTTTCATCGGCAGGAGAACATAAGGAGGTGTGTTTGCATAATATATGATCCTTCAAGATCTAATCAAGGTGTCCTAGCCCTCAAGGCCCTGAAGCTCTCTGACTCATTTATGGAACTATATCGTAACAATAACTTCACTGGAGAGAAGTATGACATTCTTTTCTGTATTAATTAGCAATGATGACATAGAAAGCATAAAACTGGTTGATGTGACATGATTTTCTAATTTTAGGTTGAGGGAGAAGAATTTGTCATGGGTGGACATATTTGAGGAGATACCGGTAAGATTCTCTCCTGATACTTATATTTTGGAGAATAGCAGTGCAGCTTAGCTTTATAGTATATTCCATTGTGTTGCTCTTTTGTATCCTCTCCATGACAAAAAGTATGTCATTTGTTGCATCTACTATCAACAATTTATTGTCGACTTGTATTTTCGGAGCAGTTGTAATGGATTGATTGTCAAAGTCAGCAATGCAGCCTATAATTTTGCTGCTTGGTTACTTGTGATGGACTCTTCAAAGCAACCAGCTGAGTGAGGCGGTCAAAATGATACCAGGGAATGTGGAGTGTCAGCCGATTTTAATGAGGCAGCTCATCTATAGTAGTCATCTTTGGGCATTAGGGTGTTTTTTCCCCTTTCAGTGATAGGCTTTCACTGAGACTGTTGGTCCTTCATCTCATTGCCGAAGGAGTCCCAATGTTACTTATGATTGTGTGGACACTTCAACACCCAAGTCCACCCGTGAATTCTAAAATCTTATCCAGCTTAACGCCTGATATTGGAGCAATCAAACAATCATTTTCCTGCGTAACTTAATTTTCCATGCTTAATGTTCCAACTTGTCATTTTAAATATCAATTTGTTTTTATAATAGATGTTGGCATGAATGCTCAATGGTAGGATGATGGTCAACACCTCTGATTCTTGTTGCTGTTTCCTTCAATGTGCTGCTTTCGTTTGGCAGATCAAAGTTTCAAATTCCGCTCTTATCAGCGCTTTCATGACAGAGCTTGAAGCTGATTCACCTGCCACTCAGGTAGTACTACATCTATACATCTTGCTGTCACCTAAGGCTGCATGTGTATGTTCCATTGAACTATCTTTGGTTTTTGGTTCTTTTGTAGTGTGACTATGACCGGCTGAAGTTGTCTAGCAGTCCATTTGTGGAGAGGAATATGGAATTTCTGATTGAATGCATGGATGATTTATCAGTGGAGCAGCAGAAGGTTGGGTGCCTTTGATTTTTTACCTTTATTGTTGCATCTTTGTGATTTAGATTTTGATAACTTAACTTGAATATTTCTTTTTCAGTTCCAATATTATTATCGGAATGTATCACGGCAACAAGCGCAGCAGCAAGCATGGCTTCAAAAAAGAAGGTAACCATTGGCAGAAGTTTTTTTGTCTTGCTCAGCAACCTTTTAAATCCAGTTTTTATTATGAAATACACTTCGAAAAAAAAAAAAAAAAAAGGATGAAATTTTAGTTTCACTATGATTGTGAATTGTATGAGATTAGCATTTCATTTAAATCCGTGAGTATCAGGTCCGGGGTCTCTTTACATGTGATTATCTTGGTGTCTGCCTGCCAGAGCAACTTGTGTTTGAAACTTTGAATGGGCAATTGAAGGAAATTCCATGGTTAACTGCCTGGAGCTTTTCTATTTTTAAGGATGGAATATGCAATTGAATTTCTATGATGAGCATGGTCGAATTGCAAGATTGTGGCAACTTCATGAAGGAGTGCAATACTGTTAGTGAAGTTGTCGCATGATCAGTGCAATGAAGTCAATGTGCGAGTTTGACTTTCTTTTTCCTTCTCTCTTTTTCTTTAAGTGATAGAGTTGGCTACTTGAAGATTTTGGTAATGTCCAACTTTCATTGGGAAATATAAATTCATCAGAATATCTTTAGAATTGATACCTGAGCATTAGAGATGGATATTGTTGTAATTCCTCAATACATTTGATCATCAGAAGAAGCTTGAATAAGGCTGCATGTTTTGGATATTTTCCGTGCTTCATTATTTTCTCTGGTCATTTCACTTTACATTTCATAAGTATCAATAATTGCACCGTGTTGTATACAGGTCTGAAAACATGGCACGAAAAGCTGCAGGAGAAGAGCCCTTGCCTGAGGAGGATCCATCAAACCCCATCTTTAAGCCACTTCCTGAGCCATCACGCCTGGACAGCTTTCTCATAACAAATCAAATTTCCAACTACTGCAACCAGATTAATGGGTATGTCACTATAATCAAGTTGGGCTTGTGTATGAAGGTGGAAATTATGAGGCAGACTATCTGTTTCTTTAGTGGTTTCCGTGCTACTCTTATCATTATTATTTTTCGCTAGTCAAATGCACATTAATCCGCATTTGCACCCCTTCTATATGTCATAGACAGTGTCTTTGGGCTTCTCTAACTTCATCTTGTTGTCCATGGAAATGCAACAGGGTTGCTGGACAGAGCTTCAGCAGATTATACTTGATGAAGGCATTGCAGGAGAATTAATGGAAGATTGGAAGATGCTTTTTGATATAATCAGATGAGAAAGCGAGATATTTTGTGAGACAAAAGGGAGAGGAAATCAATGCATCTTCTTTTTTTTATTCACTCGGTCCGTGTTGTATTCAATTAGTGGAATATAAATTTTGAGCATTAATTATCCGAATTGCTTGGAGTAAAGTGGAATACGATTGTATTGCTGCAGCTTGGCAGAAATAGGTAATCTTTTGTGCAGCGGATTTAGGAAAGACTTATAATTATCGTCTCAAAATTTTGCCCTCAAATCTTCTTTGTACAAACTCGGTAGTTGATCCATCCTAATTGAACTGCAATCTTAAATAACTTAAATAGAGCGTATAAAGAAACGAATATTGAATGGATTACGAAGTTGAATATGGGTTTGAGACCATGTTTGGCTCTAATGAACTTTCCTTTTCCACGAGTCGTTTTACGAGGTACAGTTCCTCCTGAAAGTCATGTAGGCGTAGAGTACACGGATGCTTGTGATGTGCTCAGCTGTACTATTTCTACCACTTCATTCACTCGAAAAACCTTAATACGATGTGTCGGTGTCAAACGGTCCACCAATCATCCAAGTAACGTAGGTATCTCTCGACAAAATCTGTCGGAAAATCTTTGGTTTTAATTGGCCAGTTCCGACATCTGCGGTTGCTCGACAGATGACGTTGATAAGAGTCCGAGAAGATTTTGAACGTGAACGTAGGCATGGATGATTTAAATACGAGGTACAATTCCTTCAAAAGTCATGAAGGCGTAGAGTACACGAATGCTTGTGATGCGCTCAGCTGTTTTATTTCTACCACTCCATTCACTCCAAAAACCTTTCTTACGTTGTTTCCATGTCAAACGGTCCACCAATCATCCAAGTAGCGTACGTATATCTTTCTACAAAATCTGTCGGGAAACTATGGCCAGTCCAGGGTTGCGACGGCCATTGATGGGACCGAGATAAGAATTATTCTCTGTGACGTGCGAACGAAGAAATTATCAGTGATTACCTAAAATCAAGTAGCTATCAAGAGCTAGGCTCATTTAGACAATCCTCCAGCATGACTCCATGAAACACTTAGCGACATCGACGGATTTTGCAAACAACATGGGATGCAATATGGGTCCCCAAAAGAGAAAACCCAGCTGCTCATATAGCGGGACATGCGCACAGTGATTGACCATGGAAAAGATTACTATTCTCAAGCAATCATGAACATTCATTTACAGTAATAAATGCCGTATCGGACGGATTAGGAACTAGAGCTCAACCAAAAAGGAGAAGGCATGGTTGTGCAACCGGTCAGTCCGAGTTAACATGTAAGTCACAGAAAGGCGTCGAGGTATCTGTAGGTGTGCCGTCTATTATACTGAAGCAGGCTGGCATAAGTCCGATCCCAGATACCGATGTATAGCGACTCGTCATCTGGGCTCAAGGAAACGCCGGAGATCTCCCCGAAAAAGTCGATCTCCTGTGTCTTGTTATAGTCTGCTTTGGTACTGTACACGTGCACAAAGTCCGCTGGTTCGGCCATCACCATGAATTGGCCGTCAGATGAGAATTTGATCGATCGGATGGCTCCGAGGTTACCCTTGAGACTGGCGATTGGTGATTTCAGGTTTCTTGTGTCCCATACTCGGCAAGTCCTGTCCTGATTCCCCGTGGCGAAAACCCGTCCGTCTGGGTGCCATGCTGAAGCGAAGGAGTAATCTCGATGGCCAGTTAAGTTAGCGACGCTCTGGAAATTATAAAGCGGTGGATAATGTCGTCAATTCAATGCCAAATCCAGTCACCATATCTGTCACAAATCAGAAATGCTTTACCTTTCCATTTTGTGCGTCCACCAGCAACCCATCAAAGTGGTCACCGACAACAACAGTCAATGTACGGTCCGGGCTGATTGATGTATGCTGCGTCAAAAGTCAAAAGTACTTGCTAGATCAGGACATGCCTCATGTACAGTTGATTTTGTTAATTTAGGATTTCAACTTTTTCTTCGTCAGCAAGAAATCAAATTATATCCAAACATTCGGATAACAATCCGTAATGCCCGTTTTACTTAAATTACTATCAATATCTCTTTCAGAGAAAAAATTGCACACAAATTTGCCAATTGATGCATAAGCGGAGGAGGAACAATTATGAAGATAAGAAGCTAATGAAGAAAAATTGCTCCAAATAAATGTGCGATATCCATGCATCTAAAATTGCTTCGTGAAAGCTTACATTTACAGGCCAAGGATGCCGCAAGTGATTCACAACTTGAAATCTATCCAAATCATATTCTCTTGTGCTACAGTCATTATTGGCTGCCATAAAATGCATCCCACCCCTGCTGAGGAAGATGAAACGCTCAAAAATTTTCTCAATGTAAACACGTAATATTCACGACAATGTTCAAGCACTTTGATACCTCAGGCTGTCATAAATTTCCACGGCATTTGTTATTGCATTATCATCGTATGTGGTCCTTGTGCAGAAGCTCACCCCTTTTCTGTCCAAGCGCTGCAAGCACATATTTATCATTAAGAGTAACGGCAAATTCTTAGTCCTATAATTTATCATAAAATGACCTACCGAGTTATGCTCATCAGTCCAAAACATGATCAGAAGAGGCCAACAGAGAATGAATAGCTCAAAAGAGGACTTTTCTTTGGTCAACTTTAAACATGTGGGGAAAACAGGCCAACATGTGTAGTAAGGAAATTCAGCTGGCATTACTTTGGGATTCACCAGTCACCTCAGAAGCTACCTCTTAACAACATGTGAATCACGTAAATTACAAAATTATTTGTCTTAAAATTATTTTTCCAATATTTCCATCACCTCTAGATCAACAATCTTCACATATGTGTTTAGTGCAGAGTCATGCCGTGCAATTTTCCTAACATATAATTATAATAGGAGCTGATTCTACAAATGTATGATCACCAAGATAGAAAAATGACTCTAATTACCTAATTACAAACAAGCCAGACCATACAATGGACAAGAGGCAAATTAGTTCAGGATTGAATTTGCAAGATCACCTTATAAAAGATGCAGTTTCCGAAAACAGGATATCATCATAAGAAACGTAAACAGTATGAGAGAAGAATTGAAAAAAAAAGGGTTACCTTACAAAAAATCTCTCCCTGAAAGCCACCTGCTACAAGGAAATTATCCTTGACTGCCAAAGAACTGATCTGTGTCTGCGTAAAGCCTTCCAGCAGATTTCCTGCATATTTCTGCGGAAAAGTAACTAAAACTGTTAGATGTCCACAAAGACGAGCCTCTCATTTGAAGACTGACAAAAGAATACAGTGATCACAAATTAACATAAAGGAAAAGGGAATCATGCATGTGCCTTCTCCAACCTGATAACAAGGCAGACAGAGATCAATTTCTTACCTCGGTAGGTTTTACATGTCCAGAGAAATTGAGAATCTCCTTCAAATTGAAAGTCAATGAAGACCAATGCATGACTGAGTAGTTCGACATCAGATAAACATCGTGTTTCGAAGTAGCCCACACCAAGTTTCTGAGCTGCAGGTTATTAGAATAAATTAGGTATCAAATCAAGTAGGAAAACCATGTATGTACATAGATGTATGTATATGCAGGACAACAACGTGAAATTTCAGATTGCCCAGACACACGTTGTCTTAGACCAATGGACAAGACCACAAAAATTTCTACCACTTGAATATTCTATTCGCTTTTGTGATTTTGTCCACATAACATGCAAGAAAGAGTAATGAATTTTTAAAATTATGATGTTTTTCCTCCTCTTATTAGTTGATCCAAGCTCAACTATTCGCTGAATCTGGCAAGCTACAGAAAGTTCAGCAAACTCCAAATATTATGTTAGAAAGACCCTTTCTAGACCAATGAGTAATACTGAATCAGTTCAGAAAAAATAATCTGCCAGCATTTTCTTCTCTCTGTTATTTATGTAATTTCCTGGAGTTTTGCAGCTCGCAGGAAAAACTGTGGCCGCAAAAGGGAAGATCTCGTAGTTAGGGTACAGCCTATGAAGTGACTTCGAACTCAACACTTTCTACTGATTGCACCTTCTGTGTCCCATTGTGACCAGAACGACAAAACAAACTGGAAATGTACGTCACCTCACCCCTCTTGATGCCCCGAAATAGGGATAACTCAAACGGCAGCAAATTCTATCTAGAATTACATAGAGAAGGGAAGAAACAGCCTAGCAATCATATCCACTGCTTCCAAGACTATTCACCTGAAAGTGAAGTATTGTAGGCTTAACCACTCTTGTGTTGTAAAAGAAATCATAGTAATTGGCGCCCTTCTCCGCTTGTTTGTATTCCTGGATTGTCACGGCAAAATTATTTAATATATGGTTTTTTCGATTCAGGAGTCACAACTAACAGTACGTAAAAACGAGATTGAATTTCGGATGAGAAGTGAACCTTTTCTGCAACATCTCCGGAGACCGGTGCATTCACGGGATTTTTGTACTGTTGAATCCTTGTTAACCTGTACTTGTCTCTGGTTATGTTCAGTCTCTCCCACGGGATACCCTGGATGTCTTTCCCCTTCCTTGCTTGCAAGGCAGATGTATCAGTGATCTTCGTGAGCTGCTCAAAACGAATCCAGGGAACAAGTATCCAAATGATAAGAGCATGAGACGGGGAAACGTGGGGCAATGAGCAAGCGACCGCAGGCAAAGCAACAGAGAACGAACCATTTCATATTCATCAGGAATGTTGCCACCAGCTTCACCATTGTTTTCGTCATCCACTTCATCGATCAAGTCAGCGGCTTCTCTCTCCTCCGCCATGTAATCCACTTCATCCACTTCGTTGGACATGCTCGGTCCGTCGTTCAATGAACTGTGAGCACAACAGTACCACTACCTCAGAACTAAAATTAATAGCTCATTCATTGCACGAATGCCGACCGCGCTCTCGAACATATAATTCAAGCGGAGAAAACATACACAGAGGAAGAAAAGGAAAAGGGCAAAAAGGCACCCATTCCGCAAACGAAAAGAACTCAGACTCCTAATCACTGCAAACATACACTTTTCACCAAGGCAAAAAAGTGCAATTCTGCAACATATAAACACGTATAAAGAGAATATATATCAGAAACTGTCATGAATTGGCAGCAGCTATTAAGATTGAAGAGACCGGACCGTACTGCATTCTTCAGAGCAAAAACTTCACAGAGAAAATTAAAGAACCCAAAATAAGATCCGAGCACCTCAATCACGGCCGCCCGCGGAATGAAACGGCACAGGCCACGGTATCCTCGCAATATGTAGGAACAGAATCCCCAATTTGAAAGCGAAAGAAGAGAAATTTCGACACGTTCAACCGCACAAACGCATACGCAATCACGTGTCTGTTCAGAAGCCGAATGTTTAACCCGAAAGAAAGTCAAAAACCCATTACCGAAACGAAGAAGTAACCGCGGGGCCAGACGGACATCATCAATGCCAACGAAGAAATTTAACGAGCAAGAACAGCACCAGAAAGCGACGTGACCCACAAAACCAAGAAAAAGAAAAATTCACAAGGAAAACACGAAAAAACGACCTCCCCCCTCTCAGACCCACGACGCAAAAGGAAACCCAAAAAAGGAAGAAAAACGGCAACTTTTTCACAGTACGAAGGGAGTGAGCTCCAAGAACAACAGGGAAAAGCGGCCGTACCCAAAAGCCGAAACAGGGCAGCCAGCAGCCAGCAACGCCGAAACAGAGCGTACAACAAGACCCACTTGGCTCCGACCGCGACGAGAGAGAGAGAGAGAGAGAGAGAGAGAGCAGGGGCGTGAACGTGATGAGGGTAGCGATGATGATTTGACGTTATGGGTCGGCTAAAGATGGGCCCTTCGAGAGCTCCAAGGGGAGAGCAACGCCAAAGCTTTTTGCACTCGATTACAACCCACCCCTGCCCCCGCTCCCTCTCTCTCTCTCCTCTGTCTCTGTGCGTCTCCTCTGGACGCGTGCGTGCATCTGGGTTCGCGTTTTACGTGTGCGCATGAGGGAGAATGAGAATGTTGCCGGTACCCTTCCTTTATCCATTAAACTATTCGCGAGATCTGGACAGAGAAAGACAGAGAGAGAGAGAGAGAGAGAGAAAGGAACTAGAAGGTGGACGAGCGACGGACGGAACAGGGGAAGGAAAAGATGCGATTTTTCTTCTCTTTCCTTTTTCCGCGATGAGCGTCTCGTCACGTAGCATCCCGAGTTGGACCTACCCCCTTTCTCTAGAGATCTTCTACCGGACGTATCTCCAACCCTCGGAGACCGTCGGATCAGACACGCGACGAATCTCGTCCGTTCGTTCATTATCCGTTCCTCTAGATTTATGTGAAGATTATGAACCGTATGTAGTCATGAACATATATTCCCCCGGTCGCGATTGATAATTCTGTGATCATTCCCGTATTTGTGGGTAATCTCCGGATTTTTTCGTACCATATTTAGATTATTTGTTTCCCTAAATGTTTAGTCAATTTGCATGTCAACATATTCATGCTTCGTGTCTCCCTTTTGTCAAGTTTTTGCGTTCTCTTGTTTAACTGTGCCAATTAGGTAAATGAACGGCGTGTGCGCTCTTCTCACCTTTACTGTGGTAACTGTGGCAGTAGGTAAGGAATCACGACTTATTACAGTCTCATGATCTGACCTTCGGCGGATTATGAAAGTAGAATTGCCCCTTTTCTCATGGTTGCAATTTTATATCTCTCTTTTCTCGTTATGTTGTCTTGAGTTGTCAATGTTGCTAGTAATCAACCAATCTCTATCTTCGGTCATTTTACCGTAATTACAAAATTTACTCAGATCCGTGACTTTTGGGATGATCTCGAAGAGTCGAACCAAACTAGAGATCTAAATTAGGGATTCTTAGTTTCTAAGAAAGAAAGTGCAAGTGGTGGTTGGGTTTGAATCGACTTGACAAACCTAATCAATTTATGCAAGTTTTTCACTCAGGTTTCGAAAACAATTGGGTATGTCTAAGGGCATGCCCTAATGAACTCGAGACCTGCCTTATGGTCCCCTCTACTATGAGCCTACCATAAAATGGTCACCCCTAATTTTGCAAGAATAGGCGAAAAGTGGGCACATCAAATTTATTCCTTCTCAAATCACTTGCGTTGAAATATTTATTTTTAATTTCTTTTTATGTTAAATTTAAAATAAAAATTAACATGTGGATACAACTTTAAATTATACTCGTCAAATCGTATATGATAATAATCTGCTCTCTACTTTTGGTCGAATCTCACGGAAATTCAAAGCCTCCTTTGTCCAATATTTCCTTTCTATGATACTTTCTTTCGTGATTATCGTTATTACAGCATTTAGCTTTTCCTTTGTTCGATTTGCTCATCAATGTTTCCAAGTTCTTTTTTGTGTGTGTAATTATGGTGTTTTAAGGAAACTAATAATGTAGTATCAACGTTTGTGGATAGTGATAGATTCATGTATCTTCTGTTTATTGATGTGTCGAACACATTTTTTAATGGAAAAATTTGCGCATCAAAAAAGATTAACCCGTCTTGTTTAGAGTCGGGTCTGAATTGATCAAATCTTAACTAATCAAAAGGCCCTATCCCTCGAACTCTTATTGACTTGAACGGCCCAAACATTATTAAACCCGTCCCCTCGCCACTGCTTTCGTATAGCTTGTTTGATCGGATTTTCACTCTAGGATAAGCTAATCAAACTGAACGATCCTAACACAAGACATTGACTCGACTCCTACCCACGGTATAGAAAGAGCAATTAAATAAATGGGACTGTGGTATTTGACTTTCCTTATAGTATTTAGTTCAGATCTTGGCGTGTTCACTAAAGTAATTCAGAGGCACCTAACTTCGATTCCTCGATTCACCGGTCGTTTTCATAATCTATTTTTCTTAAGTTGGGAAGGCGGCAGTTAGATCGCGTTCTTATTAAATTTTTTTGTATATTCTTGTTTCAATTTTTGTCTAGACATATGTTGTTGTCCCATCAATTTGATTTCTTGTAAGAAATTGGAAGCTTCTGCATCGGAAGCCTCTAATACAGCCGACCGTGCAACTACCATTTCATGACAAAGGCTAAATTCCAAGATCTTCTTTTTTTTCTTTTTCTTTTTTTCTTTTTTTAAATCTATTCTTTCTTTTTGATGCTCATCTGGACTCCCCAAGTCCATGTCAACATTTTGGATTCTAGTCTTTGGTTCAATGGATTTTTAGAGAAATAGATTAACATTGGCAAAAATGATTTTTTTTTTACAGAAGCGCAATGAAATCCTAAATGTTACACCGAGTACAATTTAATACGATTTGGTATGATCAAATCCTAACGTCACAATCAATGACATCTAGGACTAGAAAGACTGAATTCCAATGATCTTGTATTTTTTTTTTTTTCTATTTGATGTTTATTTGGACTCCCCAAAACCATGTCAACATTTTGGATTCTTTTCTCATGTTCATTGGAATTTGTAAAGAAATAAATTAACATTAGAGGAAATGATGTTTTATACATAGCAGAACGAAGTGCTAAACGTTTCATCAAGTGCAATTTAATTCTATTTGGTGTGATCAAATCCTAACGTCACAACTGATGAAAAGAAGCATTGAAAAGTCTGTACATCTCAATTAAGCACGATTTCAACATCATCTATTGAAGAATAAGGATGGAATTGCCTAGTTACCGTATGCGTTAATCATGAGAATCATTTAAAAATAATATTAAACTATCATAAGGAATCGAGAGAAAAAGATGGAGTGGTCAGTAAATAATTTTAATTGTCATTTTCCCCTTACGTTTAAAATGGACTTAATGGGTTTCGGTTGACTTTATTCATTGCTATTGGCATAATTAAAAATTGCCAATTTCTTACCCATAGAATCAAACTTGTTGAATTAATACATAAGCTCAAATTGTTGTAGAAGAAAAGTTTATAATAAGAATGTTAATGGGTTTCAACTTATTCAAAGCTCCAATCGCCAGTCAAAATTGTCCAAACTAAATTCCTAATGGCTTCCTTCGTTCAATTGTGTTGAACAACCATCACCAATTCAAACCATCCATAATCATACCAAATAATCTCCTATCGAAGCTTATGATTATGCCTAAACTTTATTTTTTATTTTATTTGTGGCTCATCACATATTGGTATTTTCCTATTTTGGTCGATGAAATGTGCTTCTTTTTTCTTTTTCTTCTATTGCATTTGCTGAAATTTTTAGTTCTTGAAAAGGAGATGACCATCATTGTTCACATGAGCCTTGGTCAATGAAATAGGGCTGTGATTATAGCCCAGCCCATCAAGTGCTTCGGGAGTTGGTGAAATGATTGATGGTGTTTGAGCGTGCCACGCTATGGAAAGTTTCTTAGATAGCACATGAGTTCTCTCCTCGAGGAATATGGCAGCAAAAATTCAAAAATTCGCGTTGATTTCAGTAATTGCACTCGTAATTTGGTGTGCAAAGGCAAACTTAGAATCGAATAATGCCAGATATACCAAAATCATATACATAAGTTCAATATGCTAAATGACGGTATAGATTGAAAAGAAGTCTCGAATTATCCCGATTGATTTAACTATTCAAATTGTGACGTTATAATAGATTAAAAGAGTGATAAAAAGACAACTCGTTGATATGTGAAGGATAGAGAAGTTTATAGGTCCTCCCGAGTATTGTATCATCTATCCACCCAACTGATAACAAAATCAAAATACGAGGCATTTTATATTCTGTAGTTGGTAAGGTGAAAGCCGATGTGAAGGTCCCGAAACACCTAAAATCTTATTAGGTTCATTATGAGGATAGTTGATTTATTAATTCTAATTAGAAATGGTTCAAAAATTTCCAACTATGGTATCTTGGTTAGTGTTTATGTTGTGTCAAAATAAGTTTTTTTTTTTCCCAACAAATTGATATATTCGAATTGTCTTGTTTTGTAGTGTTATGTCAGAAATCGAATGTCCGATTGAGTTTGATGCATTGATTTGGTCATGCAACTTTGAACGTATTATAGCTAATCTAAAAGGGTCGTTTGCACAATCATGTGAATGCTCACAATTATTTTTTTCTTTTTGCCCAATAATGTTATCCTTTGATGTTTATGAATGCTGACAAATAAAATGAGTTTTTTCTTAAGGAAAAGTTGGAAGGAACAGGCTTTTGAAAATTCACTTTGTTTATGGATATGAAGAATTTAATGTCTTCTATACAATGCAATATACTAGTGGAGAGATGATTTGATACTTTTATAATTAACAGGATCGATACTATTTATACTATGTATATCATGACGATAAAAGAAAATCTAAGGACGAGCAAAATTACTAATCATTTTCACGCACATTGAGTAAGCAAGAGTGAAAAAGGAATGTTCACAAATCATACAAATGTTTTAAGATTTTTCAAAAGATGGAAAGCTCATTCAAAACATGAGCGAAAGGTCTACTCAGCTCTAATCCGAGTATGAACCAAGCACAGTTCATTCTTGGGCAAAGATCCACGAGGTGGCCTCGGAATGAGAATCCAACTACTTTTGATTCGGGTGAAGACACGGTACCACTAAGCATGATGCTCTTGTCTAATTTTCAAGAACTTCGATTTCAATTTTGTTTAGTTCGACACTTGAAATGGAAGAAGGTTATTGAAATTTGAGAGGTTCTTAATTAAAGTATTCTTGTGCCGCCATGCGTGTTTCGCGAATTTGATCCGCATATCGATCGTTTCCACTGTTTCATAGATGTTCTGATGAAGAGTGAAAGCAAGGAAGGGCCTTTGTCCATATTTTCTGAAATTCCCCAAGATTCGGGTTCAATCGATGCCGTTGGTAAAGAGAGGAGTACAATATATTCCCTAAACACTAGTTTGGCGAAATTCTTTGGGCCCTCTGCCCACTCGGATTTGACCTCTCCCTACCACGAAGTTGGGATGGGGACAAAAGATTCCTAATTGGAAATCCAATCAACCTGTCAAATTCATTCTCGATCCTATCCAAGCTTTTTTATTTTTAATATAAGGATTGATGATGTCATCTCCTTTGGATAATACATGCACCCGACATGCCGGGTGACATCAACCATCTTTAAGTTTTGTCAAATGTATAATGTGATCTTTATCTTCTTCTTCTTTTTTTTTTTTTTTTTAAATAAAGTCCCTGAATAATAGTCCATTAATTTCACGTTGGCCCTTTCATTAGAAGGCTTGGCAAAAGTGCCGGCATGGATGTTAAGGGATCATTAAGTATGGTGCTATTAAAATAGTGCCGTCTTCAGCGAGCATCGTCCGGCTATGAACAAAAACAACACTGCTAACACCGTTGACTCACATATACAAAAAATTATTAAAAAAGTCAAAATCTATTACATTAATACTAATTTAGTCATAAACATTTTAATTTAACCAATTTAATCATAAACATTTTCATATTGATATCCAGTCAATTTAGGTCAAAAATCGCTAACATGGACATCGATCGTCCTATGTGGCATAACCAATGTTGATGTCAATATTTTTAATGATATTTTAATAATATTTTAATTTTAATTTTATTTTTTAAGCCCTTGTCGACCGCTAGCAAGCAGATTTTGGCAAAAACTGCCTTGCTCACGGCTGGTGGGCCTACAAAGGCCCACGCTCGGGGCTTTCTTGGCCTAGCCGACTCTAGGCAAGGCAACCTCCCTTAGATCTGGTGAGGGCCATGAACCTTGCTAGCGACTGACGAGGGCTTGCGGCCTCTCATTGGCCAAAGTGAAGGGGAAAAATGAGAGAAAGAAGAATAATAAAAAAGGAAAGGAAAACAACAAAAAATTATAAAAAATAGAAAAAATTATTAAAATATGTCCAAGTCAACACCGGTCATGCCACATAGGACGTCCAATATTCACATTAGCGATTTCCCATCTAAATTGACCAAATGGACTAAATTGATATTAATGTGAAGATGTTAAGGACTAAATTGATTTAATTGAAACATTTAAAACTGAATTGGTATCAATATAATAATTTTATGACTACTTAGTACTTTTCCCCACAACTATAGCGATCATGCACATAGACTAAGATTATGGAGAGAATCGACAATCGATGGAGGCAACCTTAGACTTGTGGTGAGGATCACTAATCTCAGCGACCTACAACTAGACATGATCATGGACTTGATGATCTAACTAGACCAAATGGGCATTTTACACACTAATATTTTCCGCAAGTGGGCAAGCTTGGGCAAACTCTAGGCCAAGACATGCATCAGCAGGACACAGATTGAAGGTTGGAGCGGGGCATGCCAGACCATTTTCATCCCGACCTCGCCTCGCTTGCGTAGCCAAAAAGATATGCTCCATCCCCATCGTACCACCCACTGATTGCTGATTTTATCCACTCCCTATTCAGGACGGTACGCAAATACCCACTTGGGCAAGTGAAATTCCATATGAGAGCGTGCCCAATGAGGAGAGAGAGAGAGAGAGAGAGAGAGAGAGGTTCGTTGTAGGGTTTTAGAATCATCATTCGTGGATGGGAATATGAAGTGCGCCTAATTTGTAGGCTGATGTAGTATCTATGCTGATATCTTGGAAAACTTCTTTTTGTGATTAAGGTGAAAGGGAAGGCATCAAAGATCACACTAGATCCTACCGGGAACTCAATAGTACTTCGTTCAGATGAAATATTTCAAAAATAGTGAACACAAACTATAGATTGATTCCCCTTCCTGCGCTTAAACCGATATCATGGGTTGGCTTTGGTCTGCCTTCCTGACAAAGGCAAGTTATCCATACCGTAAAAACCCATTTAATTTAGCTGTGATATAAATTATAATTATAGTTATCCTATAGTGCGATCAAGCCGTGAATTGTTAAAACTTGTATTTATTTAAATGGCGACCTCCTAATTCTTGCTCATTACCAAGGATACAACTTCATGATTGATTTGGTGTAACCGGTTTGCCTGATGGCTTTACATCGCTAAAAAATCCATAATTAACAGCAAGAGCTAAGAATTGGAGATAGTTTAAGAGTGAGTAGATGCTACATAATCAGGAAAGAGTCCGAAGAAGATAAAGAGTAAGTGAATCAATGATCAGTTTCATCGAAAAAAGTTCTTATACGCTTATTGGGAATCCTCCTAGGATTGCGGCATCTAAGGGCCTGTTTGATAGCCATTATTCTCGGGATCAATTTCTTATAAAAAATGATTCCTTTTTATTCTATTCTCTAGACGAATTTCTAAGCATTTGAAAGTGTTTGGTAACTGACCAAAATTTTTATTCTTGGAATAGAATTTTGTTTGACACTGCCTTCAAAATCTCTAATCCAAACCATTTTCTTTTAATTTTTAAATAATTTTATTACTTTTTTCTTTTTCTTTCCCTTCTTCTTCCCAACAAAGCTCGACCTCACCCAGATCTAGCGAAGTCGAGCTTGCCCAACCAAGGCGAGGCCGACCTCGTAGTGGCTCGGCTAGGTTGAGCCTTGCCAACGGCTGGGCGAGCCTCTGGCAAGCTCGCCGGACCTTGCTCAACTGGTTGCTAGCGACCAACGGTGGCCAACGGCAACTACGGTGGAAGAAGAAGAGAGAAGGAAGAAGAAAAAGAAGAAAAGAAGAAGAAAAAATAGAAAAAAGAAATTTAGGTTGGCTTAATTATAAAATTATTCCCATAAAAAAAGAAGCAATATTTTTTAACTTCTTGATTCTGTTTCAAATCTATTCCCAAAAACAAAAAAAATTAACAAATGAGTTTTATTTTTTTGTTCTCGGGAACAAAAGAATAAAATTGGATATTGGTTGCCAATCAGAAGCTAAAAGTTGAATGAAGTGTTTGCCAAACGCGGTATGAAAGTTACAGTAGCTCTTTCTTGCAGCTGAAGCTGCCAGCATCTGAACAAGTACAGAGAAAAGATATCGAATTCGAACCGACCATGCGTTTTCTCGTTGTTTAGAATAAAGGAGAATACAGCCTTCCAAAGAAAGGGGAGATTGTCAACACGTTCATGATGCGACAATAAAATAGCAGCCATCTCTTTCATTCCACAACAAAGATTCTCACTTTTGTCTGGTGCGAGAAAGTCAGAAGCTAAATATAGTGAAATTGAGGTGTTGCATACAATGTCTGAAAAGAAAAGGAGATCAAGACAGTCACTAATGGTAATATACATACGTACCAGACACTTGCGGAGGGGCAGGTATTTGTTCCTTGCCTTGTTGAAGAGAATATGTTCTTGAATCTAGAGCTGATAGGTACCATGACGCGTCTTGTTCGGTTTCAGCCACTCATGCAACAGTGTCTTCGCACATTTCTAGCTGTGCTCATCGATCTCCTCTGCTGAATATCAATAGAATCTTGTTCCTAACACACATAGAGACGCACTTTGGATCGATTCCGAGCTGATGTGGCGAAAACCTGTCCGAGAATATGTGTGTGTGTGAAAGCAGAAATGGCGGAGGATCCGACCATGAATTTTCTCTTTGACAGATGGGTGAGGTGCATCTATATGGAGTTTCTGAATGGATCGCTTACGGTGATGTTGCGAGCTATCGTATGGTTGGCACAGATTAGACAACTAACGCTGGATCCAAATGCAAAGGAAATCTTTACCTACAAGTATAGCTAGAAAAACTAAACATCCTTCTTTGAGATTCAGGAGCTAAATTCTTTCACTAGACCATCGCTTACCTTGGATCTGAGGTTGGCGATCATGGCCTCCATTAATTGTTGGCTGATAATGTCTCAGGCCGAGGTTGTGGACCTCTATCGGCATTCGGGTGGAGGTTGACGACCTTGATCACAATGTTGCGTCATTGGGACACAGGGCTATTACACCGGAGAGACAGAGGGAATAGAGAATATTAGCTGATGAGCATTATGGAAACTAGTGATGGCGGCTCCAGATAGAGTGGCAATGTTGGCATGGTGCGGTGGATGGAGGTGGGTGGCCACTCCAGCGAGGTGGGCGGCCGCTCTAGCGTGGCCGGCACTGTGAACAGAAAGGGATAGATGTGGGTGAATGGACTGTGCTTTTCTGCATTTCTGATGACAGGACAGAACTCTCATTGCTAGAGCTTTTCAGAAGTGTTACACTTGGATTATTGCTGCACTCACGAACAAGATGATATTAAAACAAACACTCTCTCTCTCTCGATCTCTCAACCAAAGATAGATGGTCGGTGACGGCGGCCTTCATAGCAAGGTCCATTGTCTTTGAGGCAAAGGTAGGCGATCTCGACTTTGATGTTGTGTGAGAGAATGGGCGAGTGTTTGGGTCGCATGTATGGAGAGAATATGGACTATATCAGAGTTAGAAAGAGCATTTTCGTAGCCGGTGGTGATGACTGAAGATAGGGGCATTGCATCGGCATGGTGATTTAGTCTTCGATGTACTGTTTATATGTAGGTGAAATGCACATGGATCCCATTAACGAGATAGGTCTAGTTAGAAGAAGGGATAGTGGAAAACATAACCATGAGACTTAGGCTGCGTTTGGTTATCCAAATTTGGATTCAAACACGACAAAATAAGGTGAAATTAGAAATCTTCCGAATATCTTTTGGATCGTAGAAAATCTCATAATATATTTGGTACAATCTAAAATAGGATTCTTGACTTCTATTATATGAATAAGGCAAATTGAGAAATTGTTGAAAGGCCAATTTGGAGAATCGAACAATAAACCTTACGGCTCAAAATACAAGAGCAAGTTTGTTTACCTTTACTTCTCGCAAATTGGCAAAACCAAAGTTGTGACAGGTTTTAGTCATTAATTAAAACTGCTCATATTCTTACAAGAGGGTGACCAAATTCAAAAGTAAAACGATAATGTTGTCTTCTTTCGTTGTTGGGAATGTTTCATTTAGGCGGAGGTGTGTCCTTGTAGGCTTTTGATGAGGGACTTGGACGATGAAATTGTCCCAAACACCCCAAGAACGCAGCCGAATCCAATGAGCAAAGCATTCAGAAGAAAGAGCGGCTTCGACAGGCTTGGCCAGCATATCTTGGTGTAGAATCCGCACGGCAAGATCACGCAGATGCAGATGCTGACGAGCGAGCCGGTAAGGCTAAGCACGTACTCGAAGTACGGGACTGAGAGCGCGAGCGCCAGAATCACCACCAGCAGCATGGAGCCTACCGTGCCCCTCACGGCTGTCCGCGCGCACGAGCTCATCGACCCGGGGAGGCTGCGGTCTAGCTGTATGGCGAAGGGCGCGAACTCGAGGGCGTACTTGGTTATTGGCGTCAGGACCGTGGCCCACTGGGCGACCTTGGTCACGACAAGGTGGCGCGGCAGGCTGAGGGTGATCTGCGAGCTGACGCCGGGGCCGAACATCTTCGCGCCCATGAAGGCGAGGGCCGTGTACAGGGCCGTGACTAGGGTGAAGCTCACGATCGATACCTACAAACAATCAATCAATAGATTAGACATCTGTCGACATTAGGAGAAGCCACATCGGACCGGCTATGAGTTAAAGATTTGATTGCTCATTTTTTTTATTAGCATTTAGAACTCAGTTGACCCATAGGAAAAATGTTGGAGGAATTCGGTTGCATTTATCCCTCAAAGAACGAGAGAGCATACCTTGGTGAACTTGGAAGGGTCTTTCATGGACTTATACAAGTCAGGGAAGACAATATGCCCAGCAAAACTGAACACATAGAGCCCCGAAATCATAGGGATGTTACGGATCCGAAGCGCCGGGATCTCATTATCCGACCTGACCCATCCAAAAATGGCGGTCAGAGCCACGGAGGCAAAGATGATAATCGACATGAGGATGCCCCCGGAAGAGAGGAAAGAGATGGAGGAAAGGTCCCTGAGCCAGAGGCTCGGGAGGGCAATGAGCACGGCGATCACGGTCAGGAGCTGAGGGCTGGACATGTGCGTCCACCGGGCGCTGATCCGAGTCCCTGGGAAGACGATGCTGAGGTTGTCATGGAGCGAGATGGTGTAGGAGACGAGGGCCAAGAAGATCTCCAGGTATATGAAGGTTGCTGCTACGATCCTGCCTTTGGATCCATAGGCTTCTTGCCCGATGTCTGTGTAGCTTCTGGACTTGGGGCTCTTGTCGAGGCATTTTCCAAGCAAGTGGGAGGTGTAGGCGCATACCATGCCAAGCCCTATCAGCAGGAATGCAGAGGACCACCCTCCATTCTCCAAGGCGTATGGTGTTGATAGCTGTCCCAGCCCTGCCAAGTTTTGTCAATTTTTTGTTCATGAGGACATGATTGTATAGCTTGAGAATAAGTGCTAATCTACACCAAGCATATCAAAAAAAAAAAAAAAAAGAAAAAGGATTGAGCTTGCTCGAAAGTGCAAGTTTAAACAAAGTTTCCCGACTGTGATTAGCTTTGCCCGCCATATTATTTACCGGAATGAATTTGCCCTTCTAGCTTGCTAGGAAAAAACAAAGATCGTATATAGGCAACTGAAACCTATTCATTTTGAGTAGATTTCAACTAAACACAAGTGATTAGATCTTAATTTCGTATCGAAACAATCTTTCAACAGATAGACCGGTAGATGTTACGAAAGCGGGTTTGCACTATTTTTTATTTTTGGTGGAAAGCGGGCCTGAACTACAAACGGTATTTATTACGCAAGTTGACAACAGTGGAGAACAAAACATTAGCTAGTGTTCTTTTTTTTTTTTTTTTTTTTGGAATAAAAAACATTAACTAGTGTTCGATTAGCAACACGTGTTAGAATTGACCTATATGAGAACGACTTTACACACTACTTTTGGACTACACCCTCCCTCTTTTCCCATCCGCAGTACTTCTAATAATGCTCTAGCAAAAATGGTTTAGGAGATAGGGTACACATCTTAATGAAAACAGTGACTTCATTCATACTTTTAGAAGTTCAAGCTGTTGTCAATTTAAGTGATGGAGGACCCTCTCGGCTCTCACCTATGAGCATGCCAACCATGTTGATGACAGCATGAGCAAAAGAGCTGTTGGCCCCGGCATTCAGCTCCGCCATGCCCCCGTCGCACTCGCACCGGCATACTTTATTCTCCCCTTCCACGCACGACTCGCAGCCGATCCAGGGAGGAGCAGCAGCCAGTTCCGCGCCCTGCACGGACTCGCTGGCGATCTGGCTTCCATGTGGGAGGCGACTCACGACGGACGTCCACAGTTTCGAGCTCGTCCCTCGCACCATCCTCTTCCGACACTTAGATATACGAACGGAAGCCTAAAGAATTACAAACAAGAGACCTCAGGGCAATTAATGTTCTATGTTTTTGCCTCGCTGATGAGTACGGGAAAGCGTGCGGTTTATTTATAAGAGGAGGGAGTGTACAGACGTAGGAACGTGCTATTTGTGCAAGAATCAAGGTGGCGTAAGCGGGTGTCTGTGGGAAAGAGAGAGAGATTCCGATACAAGAGAAGTTGCCAACATGAACCAGATGCCTATATTCTGAAAATGAAGATCCGCCCATAGCAGCCAGGATCGGAACTTTTCCTCTTTTTCTTCTTCTTCCTATTCCGCCAAACTTGGACAGGAACTTGCGGATTGGCGCCCGCCGCCCTCCTCCGAAGCTCTTAGCCGTCGCAGTTCCATCGAAACCCATCGTCCGCCGTTGCCAAAGGCTTTTGCTGGAATCGCTGAACAAGTGAACAGCTTCTTGGTCGCTCTTGCTAGTGTCGAGGAGAGAAGGGAGAAGAGAGAGAGTCTGAGCGTGCAGAGGAGAGAGAAGAAAGAGAGTCTGAAAATGGGGCCCACTTGGACGCGTGTCGCATCCTTATGACCCTTCCTTTGTTGTGTTGGCACATGAGACGTACCAATATTTTCTCGGAATTCGCAGGGAAGTCTTCGCATGGAAGGACATGAATGTTTGCCGTGCAATCAAATCCTAAGCGTCTTGAATGTGATGCGGTCGAGTCATTTCCGTGACCATTCACTCGGCTTTGCTATCAAAGGGCTCCAAAAATCCCATGTGCCTCTTATTTATTTAGTACTTTTGAGAATATATCATACCGATGTGGCGACATGTTACAAGAAAAAAAAAAAATATAGTAAAATTATTTTAAAATGTCACGTTGACTTTTGGCGCAAGTTAGCCAATTAAGGTGAGTGATACTTGAAACGACTTGATTGTATTAAATTCTCAAGCATTTTTTTTTATCATTTAGGTTTTAATTGCACTTTGGGCAAAACATTTTGTCTTTTTTTTTTAACGTGTACAACGTTTTAAGAACTTTGCTTCTCATTTCATATGAATTGTTTTGACCGAGACACTTTTTCCACCTCTAGCAAAGTTGTTCATCTGCTAAATGTTTCTTTTCGAAAAATAACCAATAAATACAAGCAATGAGATAGAGCAGCTAGGATCGGAATTTTTCTTCTTTTTCTTCTTTTTTCTATTCCGCCAAACTTGGATAGGAGTTTGCAGGAAATTTTTTGCGCGAAAAACCTGAATGTTTATCAAAAACTGCAATCAACTAGAGTGTTAAAAGACCAGAATAATTGCCCTAATGGCCACCCTTCCTACATGAGAAATTGGCAGGTGGGGGGTTCGGATCCTCACATTTTCAGGAGGGTTGGGTGTGGATGATTTAGCTTTACGTGTGGGTTTCGACTCCCATACCCTACAAGGAGGTAAGACAAAAATTTGAGAGTGAAAATTAGAATAAGAGTAGAGTATAACTAATTAAAAAAAAAACACAATCGTGTTGAATGTGCTGCAATCAAGTTAGTCATTGCTAACAAAGTAATAGAATAATTAAATATTAAATTATGCTTTAATCTAACGGCTTAAGTTTTTATAATAGTCGAGGGTAGTCTCACAAAATCTTACATAGTATCAAAGCTGGATCTTGAATTCAAATCCTTTCAGGTATCATTTGTCGCCCCAATTAAATAAATTCACGCTTAAACTATTCAAAAGACAAAACTAAGCGTGAGAGGTGATAGAATAATTATATATTAAACTTTTAGAAAATCTAATCTCACAAAATCTCACCTACACCAAAAATCCACATGGCTCTTATTAGTACTTTTGAGAATATGTGGAGCCGACTGGCAACATGTCACAAAAAAGGAAAAAAGTTAAACAAAAAGTGAAAACCAAAAATAATAATAAGCAATAAATAAAGCCAAAAAAAAAATAAAGAAAAGGAAAACATCATAATAACCTGGCATTTTTTTTTGAATATTTTCTATGTTTCTTTGGTTTTCATTTTTTAGAATCTATTGGCCTAGTTTTTCTGTGGGGCCAATAGATCAATGAAAACGGCGATGACCGGAGCTAGTAGGGACGCCACTCCTTCAGGTGTCATGCCAGAGAAGGACCCATCTAGTCTCTCTGCACAATCGAGCAATGGTGGAGAGTAATTCTCTAAAAATTCCAACCTACTATTAACGGTTCACCAATTGAATGGCCAAATTATTTGGAGTGGGCTCAATCGGTGAAACTAGAATTGATGGCACGGGGAAGCTAAGCCACTTGACAGGCAAGGTGAAGGAATCGGCAAAAAGCAATCCGTATTGGAAGATTTGGAGATCCTTGAACTCCTAAGTGATTGCCTGGCTGATCAAATCTATGGAGCCTGCAATAGGAAAACCACGTCTCTTTCTTCGGACCACAAAAGATATGTGGGACATTATGAGAGAAATATATTATGATTTGGAAAATTCTTCCCAGCTTTTTGAACGAAAGACAAAACTATGGTAATCAATGCAAGGGGATCATGAGGTCACTATACACTACGATGAGATGGTGACGTTGCAGCATGAGTTAGATCAATGCTATGATGATACATGGGAAAGTATAGTTGATTGCAAGAGACAAATGAAGAGAGAAGATAATGATAGAGTATTCGTGATTCTAGCAGGCCTTAATCGAAGCTTGGGTGAGGTGAGAGACAAAATCCTTGGTCGAAAGCGAAAGCCTCGACCACCCATCGGCGAGGTTTTCTCAGAAGTTAGAAGGGAGGAATCTTGGAGACGAACGTGATTTGGAAACAAGTGTCAGTTCTATATCCGCAAATTCTGCATTTGTATCTTGGGGGCCTGATTTTGAGGAAAACAGGTGGAAGAAACCATGGTATGAACATCACAAGAAACCATGGCATACTAAAGAGACTTGTAGGAAAATTCATGGGAGACCGCAAAACTGGAAGAAAGAAGGTTGGAAGAGAAGGAGCAGTAGTGATGGTCGCACGTTCCAAGTGACAAATGAGGAAGAGCAAATTGAGTTAGATTCGGTTCCATTCACAAAAATACAGTAAGAGCACCTACATAAACTCCTTCAACCTCCCCAACCTCCTTCAATTCCATCTTGTTCTCTAGCCCACAAAGTTAATTATTTTTCTAATGCTTTCCTTATAGAAAATCCACACCAAGTTATTCCATGAATTCTTGATTCAGGAGCAACCGATCATACGATAAACTCTATTTTACCTATTGTCTTTGTGCGGGAAATAAAAAAAAGAAATCGCAATTGCAGATGGTTCTCTTTCTGGACTTATCAAGCTCTCACTAGACCTTACACTTCATAATATTCTTTATGTTCTTGTAATTTACTATCCATTAGTAAAATAATCTCTGATACAAAAATGTCAACCCAATTTTTTGTCATCTCATTGTGAGTTTCAAGATTTGATCCCGGGGAGGACGATTGGCAATGCTAGAGAAAGTAGGTGTCACACCCCGAACCTCAAGCGTGCGCACATCCCTCGATGGTCGGTAGAAAGCGACGTTCCCAGGACGCGTCGCCGACCCATTCATTTTTATTGCACATGTGGAAGCGAATTACTAATCCCCTGACCACAACAAACATGTGATAGAAAAGCAGGACAACCAATTACAAATACAAACACACTTTCATAAATAATCCGGTTTACACACAAATGCCAACTCTAAGGTCTATGTACAGGAGATCTATCTCCAAGAAGAACTATTGAGCCATCCATGCTCTTAACCCTTCCGTCTCAAACTCCAGGTTCTTCATACTAGGGACCTGAGAATGGTTATATAATAACTAGTGAGATATAAATCTCAGTGAGTTCTCCCCTAAGCCTCGACTAGTACACCAACTCAACTCAGGGTATCTCTTCAGAACCACCCCACAAACAACCAACAACCCACAACTAACAACCAACAATCAATAGTCGGTTCGCATGCAACCTTACCCGGTATGTCATACCCTGCACGTTGAATCTCAGCACAATACACGCAATGCACATGGCCATTAGATGATGCTGTTCATCAATCATATACAAGCGATCTCACTTGGCTATTGCCACACCCTACACATTATTGATTCATGCATTCATGCCATAAACAATGTGCTCAACTCATTCACAGTCAAAACTAATGATGCCATGATCCTCATATGCTCTTGCACATTAGTGGACCATATATTTTGCATAAGTCGACCACACGGGTCTCGATTATAAGGTAAAATCGTTATGACACGTCCCATACCGCGCCACACAATTTTACCTCATAATAAGGCCCAACCATCTCAACCCTCATGCGTGTTCCAGTTATTAATGACCTACCGGCCATAGCTAACTTTCCAGTCAGCGATCATATCAACTTCCCAGTTATTAATGAGTTAATAATGACCTCTCGGCCATGGCTAACTTTCCAGTCAGCAATTATCCGACTTCCGTTGGGCTACCGATAAAAATCGGGCTTCGTCCCGCCCCATCGAGCATGGCTACATCTAGAACTTCCGTTTTTAATGGTATCCCAAAAGGGACACCGGTCCAGAATCTATTGCGACCGGCTTTCGACTCCCGTCAGGTATCGCCCCCAACTTCCGTTGGATGACGGTTAAATTTTTAATCACGCAAGCACACCACCACAACTCCCTTTTTATCCTTGAGCATTTAACCAATGCACAATGCTGGTAAATACAATTTCAAATCATTTTCTCCCAAAGGCAGTCCATTTCAAATGTCCCTCGGACAAAATCGTTTTCCCATTTTTTTGTGAAAATCACTCGATTCATGCGAATGCCCATGCATTTACACATCCATTCACTTCATAGGATTAAAACACATGCATTTTAGACAATTTTTCGCATTCTGGATGAATAGTGCACGTGAACAGTGTGCGTGAACAGTACTCTGTGAACAATACCGCGTGAACAGTGCACGTGAACATTAACTTGTGAACAGTGCATTATGAACAGTGTAATTTCCAAATTCAATAATTAATAATTTAAATTCAGAAATTAAAAAATATTAATTAAAACAAACAATCAATTAATTAAGCAAAACAAGCTTAATTAAACACATAAGCATAACAAGCTTAATTAAACATATAAGCATCATTAAGCAAATAAAGCGAGATTAAGCTAAACTAATCTAATTCATCCATCTAACCACCTATCTTAGGGCTAATACAACTTAATTAAATCTCCTAAACTAGAATTAAATCTAAGTAAACCAATCCTAAGCAAGTTTAGGCACTAATTGAAGGATTATGAGCTAAACTCACCCGTTAAACGGGCCAGACACACAGACGTGGCGGCAACGATGGAGGCTACGCTCCGGGACCTCTACCATGACAATCTGAGGTAGTCCCAAGCTCAGAACAACAACAATAGCTCGGACTCCCACTGAAACTCCCAAAAACTAGACTGCCGGAGGAGAAATGGAGATGAGCGGCTGATCGGAGCTCCGACGAGGGGTTGGCCGGCAACTGGCGGCACTTAGGGGTCAAGGGGGACTTGGTGGTGGCTAGGATGGGCGTAGGAAGGGTTGGAATGGGAGAAAAATGGCTGAAAACGCAAAACAGTGCAGGCTGCAGGCGAACCAACGGATCGACGATCGGTTTTTTTCCGACCGGCGTACAGGTCGGCCGGCGGCTCTGTTCGGCGAGCGGCCAAGTTCTCTTGAACGGTTTGGGCCTTTTGAGTGTGATGGTAGGTGGCATGAAGGCTGATTCTCACGGGAAAGCAACAACTCAAGTTTTTGGAAAAAGGTTAGCTGGAGCAGAACAGGTGCAAACGGTTAGACTGACATTGGCTTCTAGCTAGCCGACGGCTCCGACCAGTGAACGGTCAAGTTAGGGTGGACGGTCTGGATGTCCTAAGCATGGTGGTGGGTGGCACGGGAGTTGATTCACACAGGAAGCCTACAATCAACTAAGATCTTTGGAGGAAGGTTTGCTGAAGCAGAAGTAGGAAGAGAGGGAGAACGAGGGAGAGAGAGTGAAGTGAGGGCTGCTATCAAGGCCTCAAAAGTTGGCCCCAAGTCCCCATGCAAGTCACCTCATCTTCTCTCTCTTCTTTTGCCTTTATCCACACACTTTTAAGGGCAAAATAGTCATTTCACCTTGCACAAATTCTCAATCTACCCTTGGGCCGAAATTGATTGGTGGGCCTAAGAAATGGGCTTGGAAATGAATAGTAACGTGCTCGGGAATTGGTTGGGCTCAAATGGGCTTAAGGTTAATAATGGGCTTGGAAGAGAAAATAGTGGATTGGGCCCAATGGACTTACTTGCTTGACTTGGGCCCACTATGGTGGTTGTCCCACTTTGGGCCTAAGGCCTACACTGGCTTGGCCCGGCCCACTTCCTCATGGGCTCGTTTCCTTGGTCCGAAAATCCATTTTTCAAATACTCGGCTTAATTGGCGTTGTTGACTGACGAAGTAACTTCATCTAAAGTCCATCCCGAACGTTCCTGATAATTCGAAGTCCAATCTTTAGTTCTCATGTCATGTCAATTTCGCCCAATGCTATTTTGGGTACAATTTAGACTGATAGGTGGCTTTGAGGATTCACGCATAACCGACTCATGTCTAACCACGTTCAAGACACCTCGACACATGGACATCCTTGACTACATGAAATTGTGGAGGATAGATTCTTATTTCTAAGTACACGATTACTGAAGATTGACCTAGGGTTGTTCGCGAGTTCGATAACAGTAAACGGAATCACCCGTCATTCCATTATGTTCAGTCCATGAATCGACTTCTAGTCGTCCTTGAAATCGGCCTGCCTATCTACAAGATCGTCCTCACGCAAGTCTCACGGTCAAGTTGTTTTCCCAGGTCAAGTTCTTTACTCGTACGAGTTCTGTCCTCATTAGCCTTTTCCCTCAAGGTCAGTATCTCAGGAGTGATCAATTTCGAGTGAGATCAACCAACAATGCATTGACGAAATTCACATTCATTCCTCCCTTAGAGGGCTCGAATTTCAGGATGTCACAGTAGGGGACTTTTGACCAAAAAAATGGAAAATAAAAAATAAAAAATAAAAAATGTACAAAAAATTTTACACTTCGTTTTAGTGTCAATTTGACTTTGACGTCGAAAACTTTACAAAAATCGATTAAAAAACTTATTTTCCGAATTTTTCGATTTTAGCTTTGAAATCGACTAAAAGTAAAATTACTATTGTTTTAGTTATAATTAGGTCTAATTCCTTTTACGGCATTTGGTCTATGGGCTATTTCTAATCCACTCGTTCATTCAATTTCGGGAATTGTCATGTTAAAAGATGAATTACCATTTTAAGCCCTAATTAGGAGGTCTAAATCGATCCTTCATGATTTGCAAACAGACGTCTATATTCTATTCATTTTCTTAAGATAAGTCCGAATTTAGGGTCCGTTTTGAGAGATTCATTCGAGAACTTCCCTATTTGAGGAATTTCGCTCTCTTGGATATAGGAAAATTGAGCTATTGAGCTTTAATTGAAGATTCAAGTTGACTTATTTAAGATTAAGGTCTAATTTCATGAATCACAGTTTGATTTTGATATTAGACATCGATTCATTTTTGGTCTAAGTCTCGTGACTTTAATTCAAGATCAATTTGAATGCAATAAGTTATCATAAGCATGGATAATTAGTTGAATATGTTTATCGCAATATTAATTGAATTGAATTTTAATTAATTTGCGGTTTCAAGCGGGTAATTGCAAAATTGCCCGTTTTAGCCTATAATGTTCAATTACGTGTACCTATGGTCTACGTCCACTATTTTTCACAATAATAATTCAATTAAGTCAATAGAAAGTCAATGAATCTCATTTAAGTGATTTTTTTTTTTTTTGGGTATGAAAACACAGAATTTCATTCAAGTAGGTAAAACATTACAACCCTTGGCCAGGGCTTCGGAACAAATGAGATCCAAAAGGGGTTGGGGAGGTTTAACAGCCCAATTCGGGGGAAGGATGTGGCGCCCATGGGCTTTAGCGGCCTAGTCAGCTGTATAATTAGCCTCACGCCTACAATGCTGAAGTCGAAGGTTGGAGAACCGGGGGAGTAGAGTCGCACATTCGACAAACAAGGCACGACTCTCCCACGACACTAAGCTTGGATTGTCCACAGCCTCCACGAGCATCAAACAGTCAGATTCCTACAACAGGCTTGCCTTCTCTTTTCCTTTCTGCAGTAGGTATTTGAGAGTGAGGATTAGGGCTTGTGCCTCTGCCTGCAACGCCAAAGATGCGTGGATGCTGCTGGTGAAGCCATTAACCAGTGTTCGGTGTGATCACGGCACACACACGCAATGGCACCCTCGTTACTTGCCGTTGGAAAAGCCCCATCAATGTTTATTTTTAGTACGCCAGGATCTGGAGGGCGCCAGACGAGATTAGAGTTTGGAAGCTGCTTCGTAGGTGTCGACGCCGTTCGATGATAGCTATGGGCAATCTCGGCATTAGCCAGAGCGATTTCCACCAACTGTGCTGGATCTGAGTGCATCTGCTGGAATACAAAATGATTGCGTGCCTTCCAAATTTGCCACAATATCGATGCAAGAGTCTCCAGATTAGGTAAAGTGTCTCTGTTCTCGATCATATTCGCAAGCCAGACGTCTATTCTGGTTACTCCATGTGATGGAATCGTGATGTTGATTTGTGGGTGTGACCAAATGCCTTGCGTCCATGTGCATAAGAGAAAAAAAGATGTTATGTTGTTTCTGGGATCTGTTGTTGGCATAAGCAACAAACCGGATCTGGGATGATTCTTCTATGGTAGAGATTTTCCTTTGTAGACAGCGCATCGTGGCATAAGGACCACATGAAAATGCGAATTTTAGGGGTTGTCTTCATGGTCCATAGCCGTCGCCACAATTTCCGTGGGGTTTGATAGGATGAAGATGCTTGGCTGTTTGGGTTGTTGTTTTCTGCTTTCTTGATATGATTGTACCCACTCTTTACTGTATACATTCCAGTTTGCGTCCCTTTCCATATGAGTTGATCAGCTGTAGCATAGGGTCGTAACGGTAGGGTAATAATTTCCTCTACTATTTGGTCGTCAAAACTATTGTTGAGTAGGGGAACATTCCACATATTTTGTTTCGGAATTATGAAATCCGCCACCTTCATAGGTTCTCCTCTAGGTGTAGGCCCCCCTATAACACCTTGTGATAGCCATTTATCTTCTCGGACTCGAATCCTTTGGCCATCGTCGACTGACCATTGTACATGTTGCAAAATTGAGTCCCTGCCTATTAGTAAACTCTATCAACCCCAAGATGGTCTAACGCCTTTTTCTGCATGCCAGAACTCCTTAGAGAGGAAATAAAGTCCTTTAAAAATTTTGCTCCACGGAGAGGATGAGTGTTGGATAAGTTGCCACGCTTGTTTCCTTAGTATGGCTTTGTTGAAAGTGATTAAGTCTCGGAAACCAAGCCCCCTCGGTATCCTTTTTGCCCTTAAGTAGATCCCAGTTCTTCCAATGAATTCCCGATTTGTGGCAATTATTTTGCCACCAGAATCTTGCTGTTTTCTATTCAATGGATTTACAAATAGACACTGAAATTTTGAATATCGACATGGCATACTGCGGGAGTGCCTTTATTACTGTCTTAATCATAATTCCTTTACCACCCTTGGATATGAGATTATCTTTCCACCCTTCCAATTTTGCATTTACCCTACCTAGAATCCAAGAAAACATCTCTTTTTTGGATCCCCACCAATCAAACGGTATACCTAAGTATTTACCAGTCTTTGCAATCACAGGGACTCTGAGTTCTCTTGCTAAGTTTTCCTGCAATCTCATAGGATAAGCTTAATTAAAGAATATCCCTAATTTATTTCGATTCACAGCTTGTCCCGCTGCTAAACAGTATTGATGCAGAATATTTGCTAAATTCTGACATTCCTAAAGTCGTCCATCTAAGAAAAATACAGCATCATCCTGCGAAAAATAGATGAGATAGAATAGGACACCACCTGTTTAATTTAATGTCATTGATATTGCCCATGTCAACTGCCTGTGTTATGAGGGTGGATAAGACATTTGCCAACAGAAGAGGATTCCTTTATCGAAGTCCCCTGGTTGGATGGAAGTATCTTAAAGATTCTCCATTAAATTTGATACTGAGGGAAACCGTTGTAATGCATTGCATCACCCATTGAACCCATTTGTCATGAAATCCCATTTTGCTTAGGTAGTCTGCTAGGAAGTCACATTCCACCCGATCATAAGCCTTTTGCATATCCAGCTTTAGTACTGCCTGAAATTTTCTCTTTCTTTTCCTAATCTTGAGCTGATGGAGCACCTCTTGGACCACTAGGATGTTGTCTTGAATTTGTCGGCCACTCACAGAGGCACTTTGTTCCGTGGATATCAACTCAGGTAACCATGGTTTTAGACAATTCGCTAGCACATTGGATATGATTTTGTAGACAAAATTACATAGGCTAATGGGACGATATTGATCCAGTCTTTTTGGGTGTGGTGTCTTTGGAATCAGGGATATGATTATTCTGTTAAAGTCTGAGGGTAGCACTCCTGCGATAAAGAATTCTTGCACTGAGGTGAATATATCTTCCTATAGAATATCCCAGTGGTTCTAGTAAAATAGTCCATTGAATCTATCTGGCCCAAGAGCTTTAGTAGCCCCGAATTGGAATGTTGCTTGCTGGACTTCCTCTCGTGTGACCGCCGCTGTTAGGAATGTATTCATTTCTGCTGTTACAACTTGAGGACATTGTGCAAGAATAGGCCCATATTCACAATGTCCAATTGATCGATATAAGTTTTCAAAGAAGGTCATCGTCATTTCTTTCAGTCTCTTTTGATCTCAAATCCACCCATAATTTTCATCCTGCAGAATGCTAATTCTATTTCTTTGCCTCCTTTGGATAGTGGTTGCATGGAAAAATTTGGTATTCTTGTTGCCCCATCTAAGCCAATTAATCCTTGATTGCATTGCCCAATATTGTTCCTCTTATTGCCATAAGTGTTGTATTTCCTCTTTCAGTCAATTTATCTTCACTTTATCATAGTAGTCACTATGTTGATTGATATAACTCTGAATTTTCTGCTTCAAGGCATTGATATGATGATGGCCCTTCGAGAATTTCGATCGACTCCAGCTAGCGAGGGCCAAAGAGACTACCTTTAACTTTTTGGATGGAGGTGATGCATTCACTAGTAGGGAAGCCCACGAGTCTACAATGACCGTGCGGCACTCCATATCCTGTAGTCAAAAGGCTTCGAAAATGAAAGCCTTTTGTCGTCTAACGGGAAATCCTTCAGTGTCTAATAAGATCGGGCTATGATCAGAACCCAGAGCAGGTAGGGCAAAAACTTTAGCTTCTGGAAAAGTCACGTGCCATTCCATAGTACACAGAACCCAATCCAGTCTTTCTTTAATAAATTCCTCTCCATCTCTATTATTTACCCATGTGAAGGCACACCCCTTACTTTCCACATCCATGAATGAGCAATCAAATAAAAATTCACGAAATGAATGCATTCGATGTTGTTCCGCTAGTCTCTTGCCCACTTTCTCCCAATGATAGATAATCTCATTGAAATCTCCTGTGCACACCCACGGTACTGTATTAGAGTAGCTCGTTTGTTGCAATTTTGCCCATAAATGTTGTCTTTGTTGATACACTGCTGGCGCATGAAGGCAAGTGAGGCGCATTGGAATTCCACACTTCACATCCGTGCAGGTCATATCAATGTAATCCATAGTGTGACAATCCACACATAGAGAGATCTGATCATTCCAAAAAACTGCCAGTCCACCAGCCAAGCCAATAGGGTTTACCACAAAACAACTTGGGAATTTCAACCACTTCTGAAGTCGTTTGATCACTACCTCTTGATTTTTTGTTTCCATAAAAAAAAAACCTAAGTTGGGCTTTTTGTGGGCCTTGAGGGCCCTTAGTGCTTGAATTGTTAGGAGATTGCCCAGGCCCTGACAATTCCAACTTATTAGCTTCATTTGTCACTTGGTGGCTTATTAGGGCTAGCCACCATAGCCTAACTTCCAGTCCCTTCCACCTTAATAATCGGTGTATCCATAAGGTGAGTTTCATCAATACCCTCTTGTATATAAGTGCGCAGCCCATAAGGGTTATACCTTCTAGATTTTTTGATAGGGCCAGTTTTTGGGTTCAGACGAGTGCTCTTCAGTTTTTTAGATTTTGATGAACCTTCTGCCAGGTCCCTATTAACTTCAACATGTTCTAGTTCGGGGAGCTTTGCCTTGTTTGCTGCAGCGCCTCCTAGTTCACCTTCTTGATAACGCCTCTTGATCATTTCTATATTTTTATCCCCCGGTTGCTCTACTGGTAGCTTTATGATTGCCTTATACTTGCTGTTCCTTTGATCTTCCACAAGTATCAATTGGGTGGATGGCTGAGGGGTTTCGGTACTATCTCTGCTACCTCTTCCCACTTGTCTTGTGTCTCGTAAAAGGTTAGCCAAAACGGGCTATGTTCCCGAACTTCAACACGTAGCCATTGTCCATAATACATCTTATCTTTCCCTTCCAACTTATCTTCATCAAAGGGAATTATTTGCAGTACATAGCGTAATGGCCTAGTTTGCCATAGGAGTAGCAATAGTGTGATAATCTTTCATAGCGGAATACCAGCCATATGTTCTTCCCTTCCAATTTGATCAGTTGGCCTGGTTTAAGTGGTTCCTGCAACCTGATTTCAACTCTGGCCCTCCCCGCTCGGAGAGTTGTTCCTTCTTATTCTCAATTTAACATCTAGCACCCTATCGATATGTCTCATAGTTTTGCAGAGCATACTCTTAGTATACCTTTCCAGGGGCAGCCCAAAAACTTGAACCCAGAAAGCACAAGTCATAAAGTCATAACGGTATAGAGGAGTGTTCTGTATCCAAGGCTTTAAAATGATTAGGTGATTCGACGAAAGCCAAGGACCATTATCCAATACCCTTTGTTTTTCCCATTCAGAGTTGAATTTAAAGACATACAACCCAACTTCATGTTGAGATATTTCAACTTGATCTGTGCGCCATGTCACACCCCGAACCTCGAGCACATGAACAACCTGCCATGGTCATGCAAATGTGACGTTCCCAGGATGCATCGCTGACCCAATTTATTTTTATTGTACATGCGGAAGCGTATTATAAACCCCTGACAATGAAACACAGGATATAAAAGCAGGAAGTAATTTCACAACCAATCACTTACATAAACCAACGGAGTTTACAAACAGAGGTTAACAACCAAAAGTCTACAAAAGGTCGGCTTATAAAAAGGGACCGTCCTACGACCTACAAGTCGAACACGATCTCCAATCCTTCAACTTCACCTCTGTATCTCCACAAGGCCAACCATAACGAACTGGCTGCTCCGTCCACTAGGGACCTGAAAATGTAAGCCCACAACGGGGTGAGACATTGTCTCAACAAGTTCACCCTCCTAAACCCCTATTAGAAAGAAAAACACCCAAGGGTGGCCTAGCCACACTACATAGAAGACTTACCTCGCCTTACTTCCTTCCTGCAGATTAGTATAGTTCAAATCACTCAATCACAGGTAGTAATAATAACTTAAACAATTGGAATGTAATCACTTCATATAATCAATAACCACACTCAGCACACGTTCCAATATTCATTTATCACCCACCACACATGAACATAGCCTACTCGCAGTTCGGCTATCTACCGGCACATAGCCAAGCATCGTCTCCCCACCATGGAGCACAACTTCATCATTACGTCGACGGCATTCCCGAAGGAGCATGGGCCCAGAATCTACTACAACCCGCATCCGTTGTAAGGGGCATCCCATATAGGGGCAAGTCCGGCTCAACAGCCCAAGACAACTTCCTCTTAATTATCACACAACAATTTCATATTCGGCCCGGGATACTTTGCATTTCACTCAATGCTTCCACTTAAAATAGTGATCCGGCCATTTTTTTTCATATTAAAAATATTCCAGAAATTATTCAGGCGTGTGGAGGCACATTAATTTCGAACCAGAAAGCCAATATCTCACTTTTTCAAACCCCCACTATTTAATATAATCCTCAAAATCCAATTTTTGTATCAAAACCCGACACTTGAGATTTTTTAAATAAAATCCATATTTTTCACAATCAATACTCAATTTGCAATATCCAATCATCAAATTCAAAATCTGAATACACAGCAGCGATCAACACAAAATTCTAAGAAAATAAGGTCCCGAAATAATTTTCGAAATTTAATAAATAATTAATTTTATTCCGAAATTAATTAAATAATAATATTTTAATAATTTCGAATAATAATATATTATTAAATTATTAAATAATTTTGAAACATTTATTTATATAAAAATAAATCATTTATGTCCAATCAAGGCTTATTCTAATATAATCTCCACTTAACCTTAATTAAACACACTTTAAACTAATTAAACTTCTTAATCTAAACCACACTTAATTAACTAATCTAACCACCTAAACTCACTTCACTTAAACTAAGAACACCCTAAGCATCATTAACCATCTAATCAAGGTTTAGTGAGCTAAACTCACCGGAATCGCTTTCCGACGAGTCGCCGGCGAGGTGGTCGGAAAACCTCCTCGGGCGGCACCAAAAGAGGACCGACTAGGGCTGGAACTCGGTGGCTGTCCAAGGCCGAACGGTGGTGCTCCGGTCAACGATTGGGCGCGGGACCGGCGGAAACGGGCGGCGGTAGCTCGTGTGGTGGCTGGTGGTGGCTTTGGCGGCCAGGCGGGACCTTCGGTGGTGGCTGGCGACGAGGAGAGAGCTAGCGGTCGGGCTGGACGGTTGGCCGGGCGGACGAAGGCGGAGCGGAGCTGGTTGGAGAGCGGGCGCGTGGGCGACGATGGCGATGCTGAGTGGCTCCTGCGGTGCTGGCGGTGACGTGCGGGCCAAGGGGGCATCGGACGAGCGGGAGCCGGTCGCACGGTGCTTCTCTCTCTCTCCTCCAAAGTCCAAAGGAAGATGATGATGTTGATGAGTCACCTTTTTTAGGGCAAATGCACACCCTTCACTTGTCAAGATCTCCTTCACTTGGCCCCAACCACCATGACATCACATGATGTCACATTCCACTAACTCAATCTTCCACAACAATTCTTCAACGGGTCCAATTTCTTCCTCCGCCGTGGCATAGGAATTTTCAAATCTTGTACATCAAATTCTTCAATTCTCTTCTAATTGAACCAAATTGAAATCCATAAAATTAATCCAATGTCACCACACTTCAATTCACATAATTACTTAACCATAGAACCATCTTAGATCTCAAAAGTACAATCAAAAGCAGGCCTACCAATTTTCCGAACCAAATTAACCATACTTTGATTATTTTGCCGAAAACTCGATTTGCATGAAAAATCTTCCGAAGATGAATCAATGTTCCTAAAATGATTTGTGACACACCAGGACTTCCAATTTCTGAATTTGATCTCAATTCAAGGTTAATTTCACTCTGACACGATACTAGCGCATCCTAATCTACCGGGTAGCTTTTAGAAATTTTCGTGCATTTGACCTGTGGTTGATCATTTTCAAGCCACAATGTACATCTTTGACACATTGGTGACTCTCGGTTGTCGTGGTAATCTCAAGTTTCAAATACGGACACAGGGTACCCAAACGACAGAAAAGCCGGTCCAGTGCCGATCGACAAGAATTGTGCGATCTGGTGGAATCACCCACACTTGATCACATGCCTCTGTCGAGTCGATCTATCTCCGGTCTCTAATCGATTTTTAACTGTGCCGTAATGACCCTTGCAGATTAGCTTGGTCGAAAGGTTGCTTTCTGGTCAAATTCTCGAGTCTGATGCATTAGAATCTCTTAATGGCTTCACCTGATAGACTAGTTATCCCATGAGTGATCAGTTCAGGGAAAATAACTATAAGCACGCAGATGAAATGCCCAACTATTTCGATCGAAATCAGAACCTGAAATTCAGGATGTCACACGCCATGCTCGTTTCATTGTATTCTTGAATGCTTGGGAGTTAATGGATGGATTAGATAGGAGCTTACCGACTAGTATCATTTGACATTCCTCGATTTTGTTCGGTGGGGCCGTGTCATCCCGCACTTCAATTTCCTGTTTTGACCAAAGGCGTCCTAATCTATTGTAGAGAGTGGTGAGTCGTTCCTCTTCTTCCTGCCCGGTGCATTCCATCGAAGATCAGGCCACAAGGGAAATCTCAGGAAAGGCAGGCTAGGTACACAAGCCCACATGCAGAGCATCCAGGACCTACTAGGATTGTAGCAAGACAGTCGATTGGGCAGCCAGATAGATCAATGGTGGCCTGCAGTGTTCATAGTGAAGGGAAATGGAAATGGCTCAGGTGTAATGGTGATGGGCGCTCGTTGGGAAGGCAAGATGGGTCGCAGATAAACAGCGGTAATATTTAAGGGAGGAAATAGAGGTAAGGTGAGAAGAAGCCCATGGTCTATATTGTAATTGAGTGACGATGAAGGAATTTGGCAAAAAACTAAGTATGGGGGAGGGGAAATGGTGGTTATTGACAATGGGTTTTGGGTGTCTGGAAGTAAAACTACCATTAAGGTAGAAAGAGCTCTACATTTCGAGAGAAACATGCATTTAAGTGATTTAATTAGCTTAATTTGATTAAAATCGAATCAATTTTTTTCTTTATGACCCGGGAATCGCCGTATAGCCGATAGCCGGCGACGTAAACCCGTGGGGCATTAGCGCAGGGACTCACCTCCCACGACACCCCACTTAAGTCGCGCAACAGGGGCGAGAAGTTTCGAACCTTTACCCTCCCGGATGAGGGGTCAAAGTGCAAACCAACTCGTCCACCACGGGGTGGGTTAAAAATCGAATCGTTTCTCTTCAAATTCGGTAAGATTTCTTTTCAATTTAGTCCTCAAGAGACCAAAATCACATAAATTCCAGCCTGTACGAATTGGTCAGCTAGAACTGGCTAGAACGGTCGAACCGATGTGATTGGTCCAACCGATCGCCGGCGAGGCAGGTCGATTGGACCCCTTGCCGATCGGTTCTGGATCGCCAATGACTGATTATTGGATCCTTGTAATGCGTATTTTACCACCATCCCCTTACATTTTCCGAATTTTGCAAAATAATCCCTGAATTTTGTGAATTTATGATTTTGTCCCTAATTAGGCCATAATCGCGATTCTCGTTGTTAAACCCTTATTTTTTGCGAATCAAGCCCATCCAATCAATCATATGACACATTCTAAGTGTGATTAGCCTTTAATGGACTTCATTTGGCCATTAAATCATAATTTTGACCGTCATAATTGAACCGATAGTCAAGATTCAACGATTAGGCCTTTTATATTTTCCCTCCAAAACGTCAAGGGGGGCCTCATTTGCTAATCTTCAGATGAAAATTGGAAATCTCTCTCTACTCTCTCTCCCTCTTTCCCACCACACACTCTCTCTCCTCTCTTTCCGTCGTGCGACATCCCCCTCAACGCCACGCCACTTACTGCCGGTCAAGGCCCCCGCTAGCGGATCTCTGCCCACGTCGGTGACCAACGAGCTGCCTCTCAGCTTGTTGTCATCACCGCTGCCTCCTTCAGTGGCCGGTAGCTCCTGCTCGGGCTCTCCTCGAAAGTTGCTTTGAAAACTGGCAATCAAACCAGTCCTGAGTTTTGACTAGTCCGGTCATCGGTCTGTTGTTCCTTCTCGGCGAATCTACCTCTGCCAATCCTTTCCTTAGCCTATCCTCGAAGTTTTGGAAGCCGGAGGTCAGCCGAGCAGTCACTGAAGGCCCTCCGATCAGGCCAAGATTCACCAGCAGCCAAGGTCGGTCTGAATAGGACCGGTTTTGTTCATTAGACCAACCGATGGTCACTGGTAGTTTCCGGCACCGTCAATCACTATCGATCAATGCCTAGAAGTAATCCCAACCTTGTTGTGACGGGGGTTTGGCGAATCAGCCATCGGAAATTTTTGGCAGCCCCTTTCTCCGACAAGCATTCAAGGCCGGTCCTAATCGGATCGGTTCAGTTTGGCGAACAAGCCAATAGTCCAACCGTCCGAGCTGATCCCTAGGTGATCTAATCGGCATCTTCAAGGTTCGAGGTTTACTCTGGCGACATTCATTTCATCCGATCGTGCTTGGATTCGAAGAAAAATGCAAAGGTAAACCCTCTCGATCTTGAATCCAATGAGATGAGAATGGCTTAACCGATCGGGCTTAGGATTTGACTTTAGATTTACATAATATGCTTAGATCTGGTGATTGATGATGTTATTGGATGATTTTCTGTGGATTGATGATCAATGATCATGAACTTGAGGTTGATTGAGCTTGTGTTAATCTGCAATTTCGTATCTTTGTGATGGACTTACTGTTTTGGCTGAAATGAGGTGCTAGATGAGGTTTTTTTGACCTCGAGCCCTTCTAGACATAAAAAAAATACAGTTCTAGAGCTTCGATTGGATATGTCGCACGCCCATAATGGATGTCGTTTGGTCACTGAAAAACACCTTTGAAATCTGTCAATTCTGCAGCAGTTTTAGGTTGATTTGTGTTTCTGACTTTGTACGCTTTTCTGTTTTGTTATTTTCATACTGACTTTTGTGCATGGATTATGGAAAAACTTTCTTTCATGAAGTTTGCACAAAATTGTCTTAACTATGTCATACATTTTTTCCAGATTTTTTTAGGATGTTCTGATTAGGTAAAATACCAAAAACCGAGCCTAGGTCTGTCTACCCTACACTAGATCCGAATAGTTTTTGCTTGAAATGGAGGTTGTATATGAGTTCATTTGACATCACATCCTTCATGAGATTTGTAAGACAAGTTGCAAGTGTTCTAAAAATGGTATGATTCATGAGAATTGACCATTGTTTGATATGTCAATTGCATGCATGAATGTGTTTAGGTACTACTGCAATTAGTGCATTTCACAACAAGCCTCTGTTTTGTCATTTTCACGTAGGATTGTGTGATCTAAATTGAGTTTAGATGTCTTCATGAAAAATGTTATCGTGTCGCATTCTATATATAGAGTTTTTCGTAAGATTTTTTGCACGTCATGAGATTACTCAAATTAAGTATGTTCTGTGATGGTTTTATTGGGTTAGGGGCTTATCATGAGCCTACTAAAATCCATTCGTTCGGGTCCTTTATGGACCAAATCATGCGTCAATGTCTTCTTGACATTTGAACTATTTGTTACAAGCTTCACATCCATATACAGTATGTCACATTTGAACTTTATTTGGTATGCAAAAATCATACATCAATTAGGCCAATCGCAATTGAAATTCATTGAACATATCATTTTTAGTCCTAAGTCATTTTGCAATATTAATGACTTGTATGACTTCTTCACATTCCGATTTAGGGTTAAATGTTGTACCCAAATCATTGTCGCATTCAACTTTATGTCGTGTGCAAGTTTCATGATTTTCATGCATTGTCTAAGTATTCTTATAGGTTATTAAACATGCATCTTGTTTTGTTTTGTGAATGGCTGATTCGCATGTTTTCACAAACATCAATTTTCGAACATCAGTTTGACCTCGATTGAATTTAAACTCTCTGGGGAAATCTTAGCAATCGTCTAGATCTTTCCAATGCTACTGATTTTGTGTGATTTGCTTATCATTTGACTCCTTTTCCATTTTTTCCAAGTTAGGTTAGAAACTGACTTAGGTAAAATTCAGAACCCCTATTTTACCCCTGTTAAGTTAGACTTTTGTTATTTTTGTGTGATTTTCTAAGTAAAGATTCTTAAGTCAGACCCTTAAAAAACTCTGATCGCCAATTTTTTGTCTATATTGTGGTGAAATTTCACATTTTTTAGAGCTTATTTACTAGGTCAAATCTCTGTTGATGCGTCATGATACCCTGTTGTTTTGCTGATTTCCTGATGCAATGATGCACATTGTTGAATTTTTGCAAATTCATGCCTAGCTCTTCTTAGAAAACTTTTTTCACGAAAGTTATTCCTTATGATATTCTCCATGCTGTGTAATTTTCTTGGGACAATTTGTCCATGGGTTTCTTTCCAATTTTTTTTTTATTTATTTGCCCTATATAGTGATGTTGTGTAACAACTTTCTGCTGTGTTTTTCTTCTAGAATTTTTTTTTGTCAATTGGCATGCTGAATTTGCCTCACATGTCTTCATGAACTTTGTTCCTCACTTTTTGAACTATTCGCACAACAATTTTCAAAAAGTAAAAAAAGCATTTTTGTTTGCTTTTCAGATCTCTTAAATGCCATGAACTTGTCTGAATTTTCTTTTTCTTGTTGATTTGGACTTGATTTTAGTTCAATTGATGCTCATGCACATATTTTTCATGCCGTCCTTTGAATTCCAAATTTTCAAATCATGCTCTTAGTTTAGCATTGATGTCATCTAAAGTTTGGACCATATTTAGGGCACTTGCGAAGCTCAATGAGAATGCTCATCGTTGCACCCGAGTTAGCCTTGGTGGCTAAATGCCTTCCATAGCTGTGACAGATCCTTGCTCTATCATTAGCATGTTGTCTCACAATTCACTAATAAGTGCTTTTCAAATGACTTTTGAGCATCATTTGAATTTCAATAATCTTTGACTTGTTTACTTTCTTAAATGCTTGTGATTGTGATTGGTGCTTGTTGAATGAATAAGTGATCAGTGTTGGTTCACTGAAATTGTTTGATCGTTTGATAATCAAGGCTCATGGGCTAGCCTGCATATTTATTTCCAACTAATGCATGTGGGTATTAATTGTATGTTTACATTAGATGCTTGATTCCATGGGGCAACTTTGGGATTCATCTAGAACATGTCTTAGAGGCTTACAAGTGTTAGTTGCCATGAGAGAATACAAATTGTCGGTAGTAGCTGTAAGTCATGAAAATAAATTGGGATAGGCGTCTAAAGGGACCGATCATGAATTACAAAGGTTGACCCTGAGGTCCAACTTGGTTGATTTTGAATCTTGTTTCCATTGCTTGATTCTTTCTATTTGTTTCATAATTGTGATTGTTTTTGCATGAATGGTTGTTTCTTTCCCATTATGTGTACCTAGTCTTAGTTTTTTAGGTTAGGATTAGATTAAGCCCTTCGAGGTGGAGTTCTATCAAGACATGAGATGATGGAAGGTTGATGTCCTATCCGAACGTATTCTTGTACTATTTGTCCCCAATATATGTTTCGGGTTGTCTTGTATATAAACACCCGACGAGTTGCGAGTTCTTTTCTTTCATTTTGTTTCTCATGTCATTTATGATTGCATGTTAAATTTACTACTTTTCTTAAACTGTTTACTTGATTGTTTACTTTCCGTGTTGTCTTTAAATCCGATTGTGTACTTTCTTTTCCTTTTCTTAGAAATAGAATTGTATGAAATAAACCATCCATGCATGATCACCTGGATAGTGTTATCGACCAGAAAAAAAAAGTAAAAAGAAATGCATGGACAAATTAGGAAACACGACATACTGTTAGGTACCAAAATAGCGTTAATAGAAATTTAGCGTAACCCAAGTCTATGAATTTAGAATCTCTAGTGACGTAGAAATCAATGGGCCACTTTCGACCCTTGATTGGGTTTTCTAGCCGACCCCCGAAACAAGGCTAATAGTGACTCCCGTCTTATCAGGTTATTCTAAAAAACTAGACAATAAAATAAACTCCTCATGAGGGATATGAGTCTCGACGAGACTCACCATAGTTTAGCATACCCAATGTGGAAAGTTCCTAATTGATGAAATGGTGCTATCCATGGAGAGCGAGTATTATTGAGAGGGTTACTATGGTAAAGATACCCCTGAGTTTGATATCCATACCTGACCTCCTCTTTCGAGATGCGTTACCTGTGTGAGTATAAATCACAACATCTTCCGCTGTCACTTCAGGTACGGGCTTGGGAGAGTTTGTGACTGTGAATGAGGAAACTCATAAGGGTTTATCCTGAAAGACGAGGTAATGACGTTTTTTGGAATGCGAACCGTGAGAGAACTCTCAAGGTCAAGTACCCCTAAACCTGACCTTTCTCCTTCATTGACACGTGAGGTTGGGTCACGACAATAGTGACCAGAAAACCACAATCTTGTAAACCTTTATAGACTTGTAATGAGCTATGACACTTATGATGTAAAATTGTGCAAAGTTAATGGGCAGTATAATACACGGATTCACCCTGCATAGAATTAAATAAGAGCAATATTGGGACATAGAAATATTGTTGGATTAACTAGCTACGCTTGCTGAAGTAGAATCAGAGTAAGCAAAGATTATCACCTTTCTGCAACTGAAGATTTCAACGACAGCCTCCTTTCAGGCCTAAATTCAGGATGACAATGAATAATCTATCATTTTTAAGCAATGAAGTGAAAAGCTACAGAATGGTTTTAATTGTTACCTCTTGTTTGAGAGATATCTTGTGGCCATCAACCAGAACAAGCTTCAGACTACCATAGAGATCATAGTAGGACAAGTCAATCTGCTTGATGGTCCAAGACGGCAAAAAAATGTTGGTTAATTTTACACAGGGTAAGTATGCAAATGCGACTGCATTCTCTGATGCATTACCAGACAACAGAGAGGAAAAATGCGGAAGGTAATTAGGAATTGAAATAACTACTTCCTCTGTGTAAAGCTATGTAAAGCCATGCGTTTTCTCGTTGTTTAGAATAAAGGAGAATGCAGCCTTCCAAAGAAAGAGGAGAGTGTCAACGCGTTCATGATGAGAATCAAAACGTAGCCATCTCTTAGATTCCACAACAAAGATTCTCTCAATTTCATTTTCGGTGCGAGAAAGTCAGAAGCTAAATATAGCGAAATTGAGGTGTTGCATACGATGTCTGAAAAGAAAAGGAGATCAAGACAGTCACTAATGGTAATATATATACGTACCAGACATTTGCGGAGGGACAGGTATTTGTTCCTTGCCTTGTTGAAGAGAATATGTTCTTGAATCTTGAGCTGATAGGTACCATGACGCGTCTTGTTCGGTTTCAGCCACTCATGCAACAGTGTCTTCGCACATTTCTAGCTGTGCTCATCGATCTCCTCTGCTGAATATCAATAGAATCTTGTTCCTAACACACGTAGAGACGCACTTTGGATCGATTCCAAGCTGACGTGGCGAGAAATCTGTCTGAGAATATGTGAGTGTGGAAGCAGAAATGGCGGAGGATCCGACCATGATTTTTCTCTTTGACAGGTGGATGAGGTGCATCTATCTGGAGTTTCCGAATGGGTCGCTTGTGGTGACGTTGCAAGTTATCGTGTGGTTGGCACGGATTAGACAACTAACGCTGGATCCAAATGCAAAGGGAATCTTTAGCTACAAGTCTAGCTGGGAAAACTGAAAATCCTTCTTTGAGATCCAGGAGTTAAATTTTCTCACCATTAACGACCACCGCTTACCTTGGATCTGAGGTCGGCAACTGTGGCCTCTGTTAATTATCGACCAATGTGTCTCAAGCCGAGGTCGTGGACCTCCGTCAGCGTTCTGGTGGAGGTTGCCAAGTTGAATTCGATGTTGCGTCATCCGATCACAGAGCTATTACACCGGAGAGACAGAGGGAATAGAGAATATTAAAGCTAAAGAGCATTTATGGCAACTAGTGATGGCGGCTCCGGATAGAGTGGCAAGGTGAGCATGGTGTGGTAGATGGAGGTTGGCGGCCACTCCAGGGAGGAGAGCGGCCGCTCTAGGGTGGTCGGCACTGTGAACAGAAAGGGAGAGACGTGGGTGATGATGGACTGTGCTTTTCTGCATTTCTGATGGGAGGAGACCTCTCATTGCTAGGGCTTTTCAAAAGTGTTACCCTTGGATTATTGCTATACTCACGAACAAGATGATATTAAAACTCTCTCTCTCTCTCTACCTCGATGGCGGCCATCATAGTGAGGTCCATTGTCTTTGAGGCAAAGGCTAGCAATCTCGACTTCGATGTTGAGTGAGAGAATGGGCGAGTGTTTAGGTCGCGTGTATGGGGGTGAATATTGACAATATCAAAGTTAAAAAGAGCATTGCTGTAGCTGGTGGTGATGACCGAAGATAAAGGCACCGGGTCGGCATGGTGATTTCGTCTGTGATTTATTGTATATGTATCCCATTAACAAGAGAAGTCTAGTTGGAAGAAGGGATAATAGAAAACATAGCCAAGAGAATTAGGTTACGTTTAGTCGTTTGGATTAGGATTGGGATACAATAAAACAAGGTCAGAGTAGAAATCCTTTGAATATCCCCCAGATTGTAGAAAATCTCATCATATATTCAATGCAACAATAAACCTTCCTGGATGAAAAAGCAATTGACACTTGTTGGAAGGCCAATTTGAAGAATCGAACAGTAAACCTTATGGCTCAAAATACAAGAGCAATTTTGGGAGTAAGTATATTAGAAGTGCCAAAAGTTGTATACGACGGTCACTTTGGTACCAAAAATTAATTTTGGATCACTTAAATGCCAAAAAGTTTGAAAAATGATCATTTCAGTGCCAATGCTGATCTGGTTGGCTAAAAATCTGACGTGACATTTTTTTATTAATTTTTGAAGCCGACGTGGCTCGCCAGAGAGTACAATCAGCATGCCAACAACAAAACAGCACCATTTGGCGTCTTTTCCCCCAAATAAGAATCCTAAATACCCAAATTTAAAGAGAACTGGAAGTTCAAAACCTTAAATCCCCAATTTGAATGCATACTTCGATTTTCTTCCAAAATTATCAGTTCGTTTTTGCAAATGGAGGACGGAAGTTTCAGTAGCGGCTCACATTTATGCGAAAAAAACGAATTAGATGGTTGTGTTACTGTTATTGCGGATTACCAATTCCGAGAAGATTATCTTGGACTCAATTGAATCTTAGGAGAAGATTCCACCGGTGCGACAGATATAGAGAAGACTTGAAGTACAAATATTTCAAATGGGTTGATGCGAAACTTTCCAATAAAGCAACAGAGGTGATCTTGGAATTACTTGAAAGCCGACATCAACCTCCACCTACATTAATGGACAAATTGGAGGATGTTGACTCGATGCAAGCTCAAATGAAAGGTTTAACATATTTGGTCGACCATTTGAAGATTTCAAGGCTAAAAATCGAAAGAAACTTTTATCGAGCGTTGATTCTACTATTATTCTCTTGTATAGTCTATTCAAATGTGAAGTGAGTAATGAGAAAAAATTTGTACGTCTACCATAGTCGAAAATGTGGAATATGTACTTATATTGGATTATTTATAAGTAAAGTGTGTTTTTGGTTTGCTGCAATTTTTGTATAGAGCAAAAAGTTTTGTTGCAGTCTAATAAGCACCGACACTCTCCGAAAGCCTTTGTGTCGTGTCCGACACTCCAACATGTGTCTGACATGCTCCGACACATTTCGACAAGCGGTCAACGAGTATCGGAAAATCCGACACGTGATCAACTCTTCCCGACACGCGAGTCCGAAATTCTGAGATGCGATTCCGACACACACGGGGTCACCATGCAAACTAAAAACACCTTTTCTTGGATAAAGAAAGAGATTATTCAATCTATTTCCATATTGCTAATGAATGGATGTTCGAGCTATGATATATATCATCAACGATACGGAAATAGATCGAATAATCATAATGTAAATATATGAAAACATAATGAAAATAACAAAAATAAGGGGAAAGAAGAAATTCTTACTCTCAAGTTTCTCACTTATAAGTTCTTATCTTCCCGTGAGTGATGGTGGAACGCCCATTTTCTCATTGGTGTCGTTCCATTGCCCCCACATACTTAAAGTTATAATTTTTTTTTTCTTTCCACCTCTCGCAAGCATCGCTTGTGAGTTATTTCTTTTGGTCTATGTTATTGGCATATGAGTTATCTTTCACATTTTCCGTGGCGAATTTTAGCGATTTCCTTTTCTTTTGCTCATACTTCGAGAGTTCTTGTCTTGGATTTTCATTTTTCTCGAACCTTGTTTTGCATAGAAGCTCCAAGCTAGTCTATATCATGAACCTCGAGCTCTGTCAAGGACTATAAGAAATCTCATTAATCTCCGACAAGTATAAGAAAACAAGACATGTTCCTTCAAGTTTACTCTTTCATGTTTGCAATTTTTGAATTTCTCGTTCAATTATTGTCAAATTAAAACAATGAATGATATTAACAAATGTTGGATTAATATTTTTAGTATAAATTAATTATATGCTCTTTTTATTATTATTTATTTATTTTGCATTTATATAAAAAATTATATTTAATATATAACGTGTCGGAACATGTCATAATTCTTTATTTTTTTGAGAAATGACGTGTTGGCATGTCATATCGTGTCGTGTCGCGTGTTGCATATCCGTGTTGGTACTACATAGGTTGCAATCTATAGTAGAAATGGAAGATTGGAATTGTAATGCATTAGTTGTGAACACCTAAAAGTTTTCTTGCTTAATTGTATATTGTCAATGTTTGTTTTGCTTAATTTTTGCTTCAGATGTAATGGTTTGCTGCATTTTTTGTTTGGTAATAGTTTGCTGGTTTGCTACAACTATTACTACAAACCATAGCGAAATTAAGGGATGGTGGCAAATTCATGATTGACTAATTCAATGCCATAAATTGTACATAGTGATCACTTGAGTGTCAAGTTTTTATAAAAGTTATCATTTAAGTATCAGTCGCGGTTATAGAGTGATCACTTGTATTGCACAAATTAAAAAAAAAAAATGTTAGTTTCAAACGTCACTTGACTTGCACTAGTCGTGGTACATCTTGTTACACTAGTTGGGTTGCTGGTGCATCTTGTTCGTGCACCAATTCATACAAGTGTTGATGTAACAAGATACACTAGCACCTAGAATTGTTAACCCACAAATTCATTAGCATCAACAATTTCAACCATCAACAATATATACACACATCACTTCTGAAAACAACATTAGCCTCATAGGAACGTTGCACCAACAGCAAAAAATTTATACAGCATAATTGTCTTGCCAGCATTACTAGCCGAAACTAGCACAAGAGAAAATAACAAAAATAGCAATTGTCATTGACATTGATTGATTCTTTACAAAAAAAAAAAAAAAAAAACATATCTAACTTCACTCCCCAATCACTGAAGGTTCAGCATCTTCTTTAAAATAATAATGGCAATATGCACCCTCCTTAAAAAAAATAATGGCAGTAACTACCATCAGTAAAGATAAAATATCCAACACCCACCATATATATATAAAGATATCTTGTCCAACACCCTCCCATCAGTCAGTATGCATAACACCTCCACCTCCTTTTCCTTTTGGAGTTTTGAATTGATTCATAATCCGAGCACTTTTTCGAACTAGATGTGTAAATTCTTAAACTGGCCTTTCTGTCACCTCTTTTCTTTGTTCTTGACAGCAGCTATTTTTTTCTAGCATGTGTCATGTGTTGGTCCGTATGATCATTATTGCTTCCATGATCAGTCGGTTGAGATGAAACTGGTGCTGAGTTCTTTTTTTATGGTTGTTTTGGAGCTATACCCGCTCTCTTCTTCTTTAGCTACGCCCTTAATTCTTGAGTTGGCCCACCTTGAGAGATAAGTACCTCCGAAGTTCTCCTAGGCTATAATAACATTCATATTGTCAACTAAATGAATTCAAATACAACAAATTAAATACATAAGGCCTATAAATCTTACATTCAAAATAATCATTCTAATGCGTTCATTTATGTAAATCCCATAATTATATTGCATTAATCTTTTCCCAAGAGCTCCTCCCGTTCGCTGTGGTGCATCATTTTCAGCAGCAACAAATAGGGGAGCAATCTATGCAACTTGTGAAGTTACTCCTCTTCTCACTTGAGAAATACATAACAAATTAAATTTCAGTTCATAAAAGATAAACACCGCGATGTACAACTTACAGGATATTTTTTCCTCATTTGCTCAACAATGGACTCAGTTGTTGTTATTACTGTCCTGTCTATACCAGTCCCAGTCCGTACACTTGGGCTTACAACAAGGCCTTTTTTTGGCTCTTCAGTATTGTTGACACCTAAATTTTGGCGACCCAGTTATTTATTTATTGCATAAAAATTAGGGATTAATTTTTAACCCCTAAACAAAAATATTAGAATTAAATTTCATAACATATAGTTTTAGGAGCATTTTTTTTATTCGCATTTGCATTGGACTGACTGACGATGGATGAGCGTTAATTTTTCCAATATTAAATGATATGACGGGAGATTTTTCATAAATTCAAGCAATATACACCGATGGATACATTTTTTGGCAGAAAAGAAGGTTTCAGATGGAATATTAGAAAAAAGATAAAAGAGAATATTGCGCATGAGTGCATATATCTCGATGATATATTCAGGAGGCTATGTACGGGCAAAATTGATTTTCATGCATATTGAAAACAGGAAATAAAATATTCCACAAAAATTAAGTCTCGCTTTATAAAAGGCCCACTCGTGTACGAACACTGGGGGTTCTTTTTTCATTTGACAGAGGACAAAAGGAGAGGGTTCCTTTTTGTTTTTTTAGAGGGGAGTTCTTTTTGTTTTGTTGGGTCAAAGTTAGCAAGGGGTGCAGAGAGATACATCAGAGAGAGGGAACGTGAGAGTGACGTGAGGGAGAGAAAAAAAAAACAAAAAGAAAGGAAAAAAGCCTTCTTCTTCCTCGTGCAGCTCTTCGCCGACCATTCTACACAGCGCCACCGCGCCTCCCCCTGTGTCACGCCCTTATCCTCAAGCGCGTGTCTATCCCTCGATGGTCGATTAAATTGCGACGTCTTAGGACGCGTCGCCGACCCATTCATTTTAATGCGCATGTGGAAGTGAATAAATAAATGCCCAAACAGCATAAAGATGGGATAGAAAAGCAAGGCCACAATTTTAAAACCACACAGCACACCTTTATACAAAACTGACTAGTTATTTACAGTACTAGTCTATACACCAAAGGTCTACAAAAGATTGGTCCTCAAAACAAAGCTGTCCTATGACCAGCTAGCCAGACTCATTCCCCGATCCTTCGATCTCCATCCGGCTCCGGATGGGACGTCGGGTCCTCCACCACACCATCAGGAGGGTCAGCTACATCCTCATCTAGAGTAGCATCAACTACCGCAGCGGGGATTTCGAAAGTCCTAAGGGGACCCACCCTGAATCCACTGGGTCCATAGCAAAACCACACTCTAAATCGATGAGGTATCCTATTAGGTAGATACTCTTCGACCTAGACAGTGGTCACTACAAGTTCATAGACCAAGTGACTTCCGGGATCGGGGTAACTAGAAACCCGCTCGGTAACCCTCATGGGCTGGCTAAAACGCTCAGGAGGATTCGCTACATAAGGATCTGAAAATGTTGAGCCCATGACGGGATGAGATAATGTCTCGGCAAGTCCACCCTCTAAACTCAATTGGGAAGGAAATACGCCTAAAGGCCTTATAGTCACACACAAGATAGAGGACTTACCTCGCCTTAGTTCCTTCCTACAAGTCAGTACAGTTCATATACTCAACCAATCAATTCAATTCAATACAATTCATCGATCAGCTTAGTCAATTAGCTCAACTCAATTCAACCGACGATCAATCGATCCACTCAAATCGATACCATCAGTACTATTTATCAATTCGATATGACCACTACTTACATAAGCTGAAATAGACGATCTTTGCTCTCACAAGCTACAATATATGGTCATAGCTCTCACAAGCTGATATAGATAGATAGTAGCTCGTCCAAGCTAATATATATCGTGCTCCCACAAGCTGATAAAACGATCATAGCTCACATAAGCTAATAATGTATACTGCTCTCACAAGTTGACGTATCAAGGCACATAGGCTGATACAGTATACTACTCTCACAAGCTGACGTGCAAATGGTCTCAAAAGTTGATAAAATGTATACTGCTCTCACAAGCTGATGTATCAAAGCACATAGGATGATACAGTATATTGCACTCACAAGCTAACGTGCAAAGGGGCTCTCACAAGCTGACGATAAATAGGCTCGCACAAGCTAATAATATATGCTCTCACAAGCTGATAAATCACCAAATTAAAATACCCGATAAAAATAATCGTGTGTGGGTACACGGTCGGCTTGAGCCGAAATTGCAATATCTTTCTTTTAAAAAATCCCACTAATTATAATTGTCCACAAGGATATTTTTGGCGTTGTAAACCGACGCCCGGTATTTTCTAATCAAAATACCGAAATTACTCAATTTTGGGATAAATACCCAAAATTACACTTTCCATTCAATTTGCACAAATTAGCAATCAATTAAATAAACCAAGCACACCATTGCAATCAGCACGAAATTCGATCACCGGCTATCTCGGTATAATTTTCGGAAAATAATAAATAATTAAATAAATACCAAAAATAATTAAATTGATACAATTATTTAACATAAATAGAAACTTAGGCCGGAAAAGCCTAATGATACACCGAAATGAGCCCGGAAAATTTCCAAACCTATCTAGATAAATAATACAACCTATCTAGTCTATAATTAAGCCGATCTAACCACCTAACATGCATAAGCGAATAATCAAATCACTAATCCGTTCTAACTAACCACCTAAACCATACTTAGCATAAACTAATCAATCCTTAAGCATCATTAACTCCATAAGTAGAGTTTAGTGAGTAAACTCACTAGTTTTGTGATCCGATGAGTCCACGGCGATGGTAACGCGGAGACGGGCGACAAATTCCGAAGCGGCGACACCCGACGAGGCCTAGAAGCGGCCCAAAATGAGCCTTGAAGCTCACGGCTGGGCTAGGCTACTCAGTTCTGTTCTAGGATCGAGCAAGCTGGTCCAATGGCTGAAACAACAAGGCTGGTGGACCGATGACTATGCAGGCAAGTAGGGGTGACGGTGGTGGCGGCGGATAGCCGAACGGCGATGCACGGCGGCCGGACGAGCTCGGGGACAGCAAGTAGGAGGTGGAAAAGCTGGCTCGGCTCGCGGAACAGGCGAAACAGCGTGTGGGGCTCGGGGGCACGTAACGGGTGAGCGACGGCGAGCAGTGGAGGTAGGGAGCTCGGCGGTGGCTTGCGACTGGCAGGGGGAGGCTGCTCGATTTTCTGGTTCTTTGGAGCTTCAAAAACACTAAAAATGGAGAAAGTGAGCTGCTAAAGAAGAAAGGGGACAGCAGCAACTTGAAGGGGGGCCACCACACCTTCTAGAAATGAAGATTGTCCCATTTGGGCTCATCCAACATGCCCCACCACTCCAGCCTTGGTCAACAGCCCATATCCACTTCAAAGCTTCCCCCAACACACTTGCCGAAGGGTCCAAAAGGTTGAGCACCAAGTGGGCCTACAAATTTGGTACCAAGTTCCCCAAATTGAACCAATTTCTCTCCAATTGGACCTAAACCGGTCCCCATAAATTCCACCAAGATGCCCTCGACGAAATTGACATTTTTCCTTGCCAATAGAACCAACTTGCATCCCAAAAACGTGATGAAAAATGGCCCCCTGAATTTTCCGGTCAAAAATGGCCCTATATTGAATTTTCGCCAAAAACATTGGTTTGCAGAAAAATCATCGAAGGATGAGTCAACGGTCTTAAAATGAATCGTGACATGAAAGAACTTTCAATTTCTGAAATCATATTCAAATTCGCGGTTAATTTCAATCTAGTGTGATTTTAGCATGACCTAACCTACAAGGTAGCTTTTAGGAATTTTTGGTGCAATTAATCCGTGGTCGATTTATTTCGAACCACAATGTACATCTTCGATATATTGGCGACTCTTGGTTGTCGTGAAAATCTCGAGATATCAAATACGGGCACATGGTACCAAAACAATAGAAAAATCGATCTAGTGCAGATCGACGAAAATTTTACAATCTGGTGGAATCACCCACACTTTAATCACATATCTCCGTCAAATTAACCTATCTTTGATCTCTCATCGATTTTTAACTATGCCGTAATGACCCTTGCAGACTAGCATAGTCGAATAGTCGATTCTAGTCGAATTCTCAAGTCTAATGCATTAAAATCCCTTAATGGCTCCCCCGATTGATTAGTTATCTCATGAGTGATCAACTTAGAGAATAGAACTATAGGCACATTGATAAAAAGCCCGATCCATTCAATTCAAAATAGAACCTAAAATTCAGGATGTCATACCCTGCACCCACCGCATGCAACCCAACACAAGCAACCGAGCCTCTGAGCACCGCCGTCGCTTTGCCATCAACCCGCAAGGCCCCTCGCCGGCCGTCGCTGCTCCGCCTGCAACCCCTCGCCGCGCGACCTGCAACACCCGCGAGCGCCCCTTCGCCATTTGCTACTTGCCTCGCACCGCCCGAGTCCCCTTGCCGCGCCACCGCCGCCCTACAGCAGCTCCGAGCCCCCTCGCCTACGTGACTTGCGGTGCCGCCTTCATCGCTCCCGATGCCGGCGAGCTCGAGCCGGTTGCCACACCTCCACGCCACGCCTGCGCAAAGCACTACCGCTCCAAGCCATCCTCGCCCGGGTCCGCAGCCCCTCGCCGCGCGACCGCAACACCCGCAAGCGCCCCTTCGCCATCGCGCTACTTGCCTCTCGCTACCGCCCGAGTCCCCCTTACCACGCCACCGCCGCCCTACGGCGGCTTCGAGCCCCCTCGCCTATGTGACTTGCAGTGCCGCCTTCACTGCTCCCGATGCCAGCAGAGCTCGAGCCGGTTGCCACACCTCCACGCCCTGCTGCAGCACTACCGCTCCAAGCCATCCTCAGCCGGTCTCCGAGCATCGCCGCCGCTCCGCCGGAGCCGTATGAGTGCCGCCCCTGCTACCATGCCTTCCTCTGCCCACTGCTGGTTCGCCCCGCTGCCCCTCGCTGGAGCTCCGAACGCCAGCTGCCCTCCGCCCATGGCTACCCTCCGCCCACAGCTGCCTGTCCCCACAGCTAACTGAGCACCACCAAAATCCGGTCCCGACGTCCAAGTCCTAGCTATGAGCCTCACCGAGCATTACCATATCGTGTCGCGAGTAGCTGTTCGAAGTCCAAATTTGGAAGCCAATATTCAGAATAGGTAAAAAATTTGTCTATTTTGATTTCCGAAAATTCCGTTTCCTTATTTGATATATTCGTTGATGCACATGATTGAAATTCCTGTAATCTCGAGTAGCCTTATAAATTGGGAAATCTTCCTAATTTCATAACGTGCATACGATTGACAGTCCGATTTCACGCTCGAAATATGACTCGCAAGCGCACGGAAAAATCACCAACCCGATCTCATGCTCGAGATACGATTTGCAATTTTATTAAAAATTGGCTAATCCGATCTCATGCGCGAGATACGATTCGTCAATTTATTAGACGGATATCAATCATATCTTGCCTGATTTTCTGTCGTGTTATTTGAATTGATCTTGTTTCCATAAAAGAAAACCCAAAAAAATATATTTGAGTTAGATTAGGTTTATGTTAGAATATTGCTTGTTTTAGGGTTATTTTGCATGTTTAGAATAGGAAATTTATTTATTTCGAATTTTGAAATAAAAATCCAAAAAAAAATTAATTTAGGATGTTAGTTCTTCCTTTTATTAATTTAAATTGCATGTTTAATTATTGAGTAATTTTAATTTCGAAATTTAATTAAAATTAAAAGAAAACATAAAAATTATCATGCATATGTCATGTAGAATTAGGTCATCTATTACACGTCATCTAAATGTGTAAATGTTAGAATAGTTGCATTAGTCTTTTCCTATTACTAAATTAGGTCATTTAAGAAATGTCGTGTGACATATAGTTCGTATGTTAGGTTACATGTTGCATGTCATTTTAGTTAAAAAAATTTGTACATCACTACATTGCATTGCACGTAATTTCTCGGCTTCATATAAATAAAAGAAAATCTTGAAAAGGATTAAGTGATTGTGTGTTTATTAGAAATCATATCTAGGATTGTTAATGTGAATTCTGATCTAACATTGCAAATGCGTTCGTTGCTAGAGGTAAGTCTCATAATTTATTTATCACTTTATTTGGGTGTTAAATTGGTGGTTTGCGCACCCGCATGATCACCTCACATGTTAGGAAAATAAATTAAAATTAATTCAAGTTGCCTGAAAAACATTTTTTCGAAATAAAAGAGAAAGGTACCAAAAGGGCGCTAGAGAAATTTAGTGTAACCAAGCCCCCGAATTCACAATCTCTACTTCGTAGGAGTAAAGTAAATCCCCGTTATTTTACTTAGGTTTCTAATCGACCCATCAAAAATAGATTAGTGGCGACTCCTAACTAGTAATATTTTGCATGCTAAATATTTGAACTTAAGTCGTGAATTGGTATGGGCTTGGGAGAGCCTGAGCTAAGTATATGCTTAGTAATCCATTAGCCAAAACCTAGGTAGTTCACCCAAAGTTGGGTCGCGACAAGTAGGCCTTACAACAATACATTGTATCAGGATTATAGCCAACTAGAATAAATAATTAAACATCTACTCATTTTCATGATAGAAACAAATGGAGAAAACTTCTCAAATTAATTACAAGTGCATGATAAAGGAAAATGACAAGAGAAGCCAATGTATGGTCAACCATCAAACTCTATCGAATATGAATTGAAAAGTTACTGAGGCAAAGATGATACTTAACTTATAGTAGAGCTTTCTGTCTGCCCTTTGGTAGGCATTACAGTAGAGCCTTTTATCCTCCCTTCAGTAGGCTCAACAATAAGCTCTTCCGTATGTCCTGTTCCTAGCCCTAAATTAGCCTCTGCATCTTACTGCTAATGTTGTTTTTTCAGCTCACAACCTTTCTTATTGTGCCATTTCTTGTGGTAATAGGAGCATTTTATCTTTACTTTAGTCCTACTCATCATCTGACTTGATGTCTTTTCCTACTACATTCTTCACCTCCTTTTTGGCTTTCCTATTTGTTTCTTTAGTGGCAAAGATAGAGGGCCTTCATCATTTGTTGTCTTCCAAAATTTGCTACTTCTGATAGGTTGCATCATGAATTGGTACAAAGCAAATTATAAGTTTTTTTTTGTACAAATCATCTAGGTAATCCTCTAGGCTTTGTTGCTTCATCTGAATGGCACAAATGGCATGGGCATAAGGAATTCCATTTAGTTGCCAAGCTCGGCATGAACACTTTCTTCTATCTAGGTTGAGAACATACTTATCATAATTTTTTATGATCTCATATTCATTATCTTCATTTCAAACTGGATGGTAGAACCTACTAGCGGCAATGTTTGCATCTAATTTCTTCACAATCCTAGGACCACGATCTCTAGTCCACTTGGTAGCCTCATCTCTTTGCCTATGCAGTCTAGTCATGACCATAACTCGAATATCATAAAACATGGTGATGACCAGTTTGCACCTGGCCTCTAAAATAATGTTATTGAAAGCTTCACTGAGGTTGTTGTCAATGATATCGCATTTGAACTCTTCATTAAAGAAGGCTCGACACCAGTGCTTAGCTTATGTCTGGAAGAGTGCATCAAAACCTTCCTTTGTCAGCTGTAACAACCCTTGTTTGACTAATCTGAAATCAGTCATGTTGGTACTTTTCGCTATCTACCAGAACTGCTTCTGCAACTTATCTCCTTTGAAGTTCTTTGACCAGTTTGTGTATATGTGTTTCACGCACATTCTATGCTCAGCATATAGCATCAACTCAGCCAATGCAAGAACAAGTCCCAATAAAAATTCAAACCAACAAATACAAGTCAGAAAAAATATACAAGTAATTAATATTAAGAAGGAATTAATTAACAATGATATTGCCTTCTGTTAGTCATTCATGAATGTCCATCTTCCCTATCGATTATCTCAAGGTCAGCCATTAAATTTTTGAGGAACTAAGACCAAGTATTTTTATTCTCTATCTTCACCACCACTCAAGCTATCGGAAACATTTGATTATTGGCATCTCTCCCCATAGCAGCCAACAACTATCCCTTACATAAACCCTTTAGAAAGCATCCATCTAATCATACAACTCTTCTACAACCGACCAAGAAGCCTTGTTTGCATGCATCAAAACAGACATAAAATCTATCAAATTTAGGTCCAAAATCAGGGAGTGGCCTCTCCACAACCTTTGCATATAATCTATTAGATGGGTTTTAAAGCATGCATTTGCCAGCATAATCCCATACCTGCACATATTCTTCCTTGTACCAACCCATTAATATTTTCATCACCAACAGCTTAGCTCTCTTGCATTGATTCATCGACACATCAACTCTTAATTGCTCCTTCACTAATAGTTGAAATTGAGGACTCTTGATCTCAGGCATAGCTTTAATAGTATTGAAAACATATTTCGATAACCACACACTTATTAATCTTCTATTATCAACTATAATTGGACAAATATGCTCATCCTAGAAGGATCTAATTTGAAATGACCCCTTCCTATGCAGCGCGCCATAAAGCTTCCATGGACAATTGGGTTGTGAGCACTTAGCTCTCACAAATTCTTTCAGATTTCTAATGAATTCAACGCTCTTCTGTTCAGCAATGGAGTTCTTGACAACAGTTTTTGAAAATTGTTTGGCATCGTTAAATTTCATGCCCACAAACAAAACAGGTTTATCAACAATCGGATCATAGTAAGAATACTTACTTTTTCTTTTACACACAGGTTCTTTCATCATTGCCAAGCTCATTCTTTGAACCGGTAGTTTCATCGCAGCAACTTTCTTCATCTGCATTTCTATTATCTTCAGCTGGAGCTCCATCCCTATTTGCTAGCTTGAGCCTTTCTCCCAAAGCTGCAAAAAATTTTCTAAGAAATTCTCTTTGCTTTTGTCTTAACTGTGCGAGTTCATCATCATTTTTGTCACTTGGAAAATTTAGTAAAGTCAAATATTCATCTTTCAATATACTAGACAGAGCAACTTTCCATTCTAATCCAATGAAGTCTTCATCGCCCACATCTTCACCGAGATTTCAGGACATCTTCTTGTTTATTCATCTCTATCAATATGACTTATATCCCTCTCATCCCTCACTTGCCTTTCATTTTGCCCTCCATCTAACCTAAACTCATCCCCGACCTGATTACTCACTTGAGTAGGATCCCTCACTTCTTCTCTTTTGGTGGTGGTCTGCTCATCTCATTCTCATCCTCACTATAATACTTGACATATACCCTAACTTCGTCATCATGAAGATAATGATAAATGATATCCTTAATTCCATTATCATCATTAAAAAATTTCAAACCATCCTTCAATCCCTTCTCAAGAACACAATAATGCAGTTTTTGCGGCAAAAGATTGCTTCATGTGCCATAACTTGGCACAAAGGGACACTTAAGTGCCATAACTTACGAACCGACGACGGAGGGGAGAGGTCTGCCGGGGTCGCTGGGCCCGGCCAGGGGCCAGCGACCCCAGCCGACTGGCGGTGAGGGCTCGCTCGGCCGAGCCAAGGGCCGCCGCTCGCCAGGGCGACCCCCAACGGGCGGCGGCCTTGCCTCGGCTAGGCGAGGGCTCAAGGGTTGGCAGCCCTCTCTGGCCGGGCCAAGGGCCGCTACCAGTTGGAGGTCACCTCGGCGGGCGGCGGCCCTTGGCCGCAAGATTGAAAACCCTCACTGTTCGAGAATAAAGAAATGGAATGAAGGACCTTTCCAGCAAGCAAAAAGTTCACAAGATTGAATGGCCAATTCTCCTCCGGACCCTCGATTCGATTGTTTTCCGCTGAAGGCGAAGGTTTCCAGCGGGCCCCCTTCTCTTGCACCGGCCGAGCAAGGGTTGCCGACCCTTGTCGGATCTGGGCGAAGGCTGTGACCCTTGCCCCGAGCTGGGGTGAGGGCTCGCGAGCCTTTGCCGCCAGTCGAGCGGGGTCGCCAACCCCGGCCGGGGCTCGCCGACCTCCCCCTCCGTCGCCGACCCGGCCCTTCGACGGCGTGCGGGGAGGCGGCGATAGCCCTCAACCGCCTCCCCCTCCCCCTTTTATAATATTTTTTGTTTTTTAATATTAATTTTCTTATTTTAAATATTTTAAATAAATTTAATTTAATTATTTTTATATTATTTTTTTTACCACGTCAGCACCAAAACAACGCCGTTTTGCACTTGCTTTGCCGGAAAATTGCCACATCAGCATTTTGGCCCGATTGGCATTTAAGTGATCCATTTTGCTTCGATTTTGGCACCTAAGTGTCACTTTTGTAAGTTAAGACACTTAAGTGTCCCTTTGTGCCAAGTTATGGCACTCCAGGGGTCCGCGCGTCTAGTTTTTGCACTTTGCAATGGAAAAAATACACCAAATTCCTCACAAAATCAATAAATGATGGCTTCCTAACATTAACATAGATAGTACCTTAATTTCCACCAACATATTCCCAATCGTCGACGCCTTAACAAACTGTCCATCGTAGCAAATAATGACGCCTATATGATTCTCATCCACGTCGATGTTGTACCTAAGGAGGAAAAAAGTCATTAGTTTTTGGAACCACATAGCAGAATCAACAACTTCACATGCAAGTCCTTGTCGTCTTCTTGAAAGAAATAAAGGCAACCAATTTATTCAATTTAGTCCCCTTACAAAAACAAAGGAAGCCGAGTTGAATAAGTAGAGTGAGGTCCCCATTACCCATTTTCCAATTCAATCACATTCAGTCCCCCACAAAAGCACTCCAACTAATTAAACAAAGTGAGGTCCCATCACTATTTCCCTCCGAGCTGAGTCTTCGTTTTCCCCTCCGCGTCCTATTTTTCTACTTAGTTCTCACAAAAGAAAGCATATCATGTTAGCAAACAAAAGTGAGATCCCCACCACTTTTTCCACCACTTTCCCTTTGAGCCAAGCCTTTAATTTGCTCGTTAGAACCCTAAATTTTTCACTCAATTGACCCACGTAGAAAATATGACAAACCTAAGTGAGAGTGAGAGTTGGGGACACAGCCACCAAACGACAGCGAATGACGGTGCAACTACGATGGTGGTCGAGCGACGGCAGGCGAGCGACAGTGGACGAGTGTGCTACAATGGACAGCGAGCTATAGTTGGCGTTAGGGGAGAATCGTAGTTCGTATGCGCTGTCGACGAACCCTCTTTACTCTCCCTTCAGCGACGTTGTTTTGGCCAGAGCTATGCGGTGTTGTTTTTGTAAGAGAGTCCATGCATGATGGAAAAACGACGTCATTTCTTAGGGAGAAATGAAAACAGCATCATTTATGTCATTCCACGTTGACAGTCTTCTTAAATTTTTGCCACGTCATTTTTTTTTTTTTTTTTTTGTTAAATATAAAAGCCATGTAATTAATTTAGCCAGAATCTCTCACCGGTAGCACCAAAGTGAGTGTCGTACATAACTTTTGGCACTTTTAGTATACTTACCCTGCAAATTTGTTTACCTTTACTTTTTGCAAATTGGCAAAACCAAAGTTGTGACAGGTTTTAGCCATTAATTAAAACTGCTCTTATTCTCACGAGGGGGTGACCAAATTCAAAAGTAAAACGACAATGTTGTCTTCCGTTGTTGGGAATGTTCCATTTAGGAGGAGGTGTGTCCTTGTATGCTTTTAATGAGGAACTTGGACGATGAAATTGTCCCGAACACCGCAAGAACGCAGCCGAATCCAATGAGCAAAACATTCAGAACAACGAGCGGCTTCGACAGGCTTGGCCAGCATATCTTGGTGTAGAATCCGCACGGCAAGACCACGGAAATGAAGATGCTGACGAGCGAGCCGGTAAGGCCGAGCACGTACTCGAAGTACGGGACGGAGAGCGCGAGCGCCAGGATCACCACCAGCAGAACGGAGCCCACCGTGCCCCGCACGGCCGTCCGCGCGCACAAGTTCATCGACCCGGCAAGTCTGCGGTCTAGTGGGATGGCGAGGGGTACGAACTCGAGCACGTACTTGGTCATTGGCGTCAGGACCATGGCCCACTGGGCGACCTTCGCCACGACAAGGTGGCTCGGCAGGCTGAGGGTGATCTGCGAGTTGACGTCGGGGCCGAACATCCTTGCGCCCATGAAGGCGAGGGCCATGTACAGGGCCATGACGAGGGTGTAGCTCACGATCGTCACCTACAAACAATCAATCAATAGATTTCAAAACTTTTTAGTACCCTACCAAAAAAAGAAAGTGATCTCTCGTTTAATTTTCGATATATTCGTAAACATTTAAAAAGAATGCAATCAAGCCCTTTACATTAGACATCTGTCGACATTAGAATAAGCCACATCGGACCAGCTACGAGTTAAAGATTTGGTTGCTCATTATTTTGTTAGCATTTAGAACTCAGTTGACCCATGTGAAAAATGTTTTAGGAATTCGGTTGCATATATCCCTTATAGAACGAGAGAGCATACCTTGGTGAACTTGGAAGGGTCTTTCATGGACTTATACAAGTCAGGGAAGATAATATGCCCAGAAAGACTGAACACATAGAGCCCCGAAATCATAGGGATGTTACGGATCCGAAGCGCCGGGATCTCATGATCCAACCTGACCCATCCGAAAATGGCGGTCAGAGCCACCGAGGCAAAGATGATGATCGACATGATGATGCCCGCGGAAGAGAGGAAAGAGATGAAGGACAGGTCCCTGAGCCAGAGGCTCGGGAGGGCAATGAGCACGGCGATCACGGTCATAAGCTGGGAGCTGGACATGTGCGCCCACCGGGCGCTGATCCGAGTCCCTGGGAAGACGACTTTGAGGTTGTCATGCAGCGAGATGGTTAAGGAGACGAGGGCAAAGAAGATCTCCAGGTACATGAAGGTTGCTGCTATGATCCTGCCTTTGGATCCATAGGCTTCTTGGCCGATGTCTGTGTAGCTTCTGGATCTGGGTCTCTTGTCAAGGCATCTCCCAAGCAAGTGGGAGGTGTAGGCGCATACCATGCAAAGCCCTATCAGCAGGAATACAGAGGACCACCCTCCATTCTCCAAGGCGTACGGTATTGATAGCTGTCCCAGCCCTGCCAAGTTTTGTCAAATTTTTGTTCATGAGAACATGAGTGTTTAGCATGAGAATAAGTGCTAATCTACACCAACCATATCAAAAAAAAAATGAGAAAATTGATCGAGCCCGCTCGAAAGTGCAAGTTTAAATAAAGTTTCCCGACTGTGATTAGCTCTGCCCACTATATCATTTACGGAACGAGTATGCCCTTCTAGCTCACGAGAAAAAAACAAAGATTGTATATAGGCAACTGAAGTCCATTCATTTCTTAAGTAGATTTCAACTAAATACAAGTGATTAGATCTCAACTTCATATCGGAACAGTATTTTTTACGCGAGTTGACAACAGTGGAGAACAAAACATTAACAAGTAGTGTTCGATTAGCAACGCATGTTAGAATTGACCTATATGATAACGACTTTACGCACGACTTTTGGAATATACTTTCCCTCTTTCCCCATCCGCAGTACTTCCAATAAAGCTCCGGCAAAAATGGTTTAGGAGTTGGTATATATCTTAGTGAAAACAGCGACATCATTCATACTTTTAGAAGTTCAAGCTGTAGTGAATTTAAGTGATGGAAGACCCTCTCGGCTCTCACCTGTGAGCATGGCAACCATGTTGATGACAGCATGAGCAAAAGAGCCGTTGGCCCCGGCACTCTCCTCCTCCACCGCCTGCAGCTTCAGCTCCGCCATGCCCCCGTTGCCCTCGCACTGGCATACGTTATTCTCCCCTTCCACGCACGACTCGCAGCCGATCCGGGGAGGAGCAGCAGCCAGTTCTGCGCCCTGCACGGACTCACTGGCGATCTTGCTTCCGCATGGGGGGCGGCTCGCGATGGACGTCCATAGTTTCGTGCACGTTGCTCGCACCATCCTGATCCGACACTTAGATATACAAACGGAAGCCTAAAGAATTACAAACAATAGATCTCAGGGTATGTAAGGTTCTACGTTTTTTCCTCGCTGATGAGTACGGGAAAGGGTGCGGTGTATTTATAAGGGGGAGTTTACAGACGTAGGAACGTGCCATTTGTGCAAGAATCAAGCTGGTGTGCGTTCAGCCAAAACAAAAAGCTGGCCTGCGCGGGTCTGTGTGAAAGAGATATTCTGATACAAGAGAAGTTGCCAACATTAACCAGATGCTTATATTCTGAAAATGAAGATCCGCCTATAGCAGCCAAGATCGGAACCTTTCCTCTTTTTCTCCTTCTTGCTATTCGGCCAAACTTGGATCGGAATTTGCGAGAAAAAATATTGGCTATGTCTAATGTGCCAACACAACAAATCAACAAATCACAAGGATCACAAGGATGCGACACGTGTCCGAAGTGGGCCCCAATTTCAAACTCTTTCTTCACTCTCTCCTCTGCATGCATGCTCAGACTCTCTCTCTCTCTCTCTCTCTCTCTCTCTCTCCTCTCCTGCACGCTCTCTCAGACCCAGCAACAAAGAAGCTGTTCACTTGTTCAGCGATTCCAGCAAAGCCATTTGGCGACGGCGGACAATGGGTTTCGATGGAACTGCGGCGGCGCCAACCAGCACGCCTCCCGCCAGAAGCGTGCGTGGGTGCGCGAGGCGTGCGCAGCCTTCGCGTGCAGGGCCGACGCCGCCGGCACTTGCGACATGGGCGTGCACTTTGCCGACCCCCTCACCGGCCGCCACGTGCGAGTCCCTTTAAAGCCCTTCTTCGACGCGGCCGCTGCTGCCCCCTGGCCCGTCGCGACGGGGTCCGTCCCGGACTTCCTCAACGGAAGCCAGAGATGCGTTCTGGAATGGAGGGAGAGAGAGAGAGAGAGAGAGAGGAGAAATCGAGAAAATATTAGGTACCTTAAAGGGACCACGTCATTTGTGCTCTGATCCATTCACGGGTCGACACCTGTCCGCTGGCAGGTCCACGTCGGCTCTTTCTTCTCTCCCACGTCGTTCCAGTTTAAACCAACGCGCGGGCAATTAAAAAAGTGGAAAGGGCATTCTCTCTCCTCTGTCTTCTCTCCTCTTTGCTCTCTCTTCCGACGACGACGCTCCTTCCGGTCTAGCGATTCCTCCGACGACCGTCGCTCCCTCCCGACGACGGCCTTTCTCTCTCCACTCGACGGCCTCATCTCAGGGCTCCATTCTCTCGGCGCACTTCTTCCTAAATCGCGCTCTCTCCCGACGGCCGATTTCGCTCGCCTCTCTCCGTCCCCCGACTCACGACCGAGAAGCAATCGCTCGGCTGGTGCCGTGGTTTCTCTGTCGTTTTCCGAGAAGCCCCACTTCAATTCCTTGCTCTGTTCGTCCAGCGAGTGCCATGTCCGAAGACCCTTTGGGCTTTTAGAAAGTGGGTGCGTGGAAAGGTGCGGCCTTAGGAGGAGCCTGAGCAGCTTCGTGACGTCTGCCATCGCCACGCCGAACTCGGTGCTGAGTGAGGAGGCTTTCAAGAAGTTGGGGACCGGTGGGTTCTCGGAGAGCGAGGTTGACGCGAGTGAGGGTGAGGGCGGCTTCGTGTCTGAGGGCGGCGAGGCTGAGAGTGTGAGCGAGGACGAGCTTGCTCTCTCCAAGCTGGGTTTGCCTCAGAGGCTCGTGGAATCTCTTGAGAGACGTGGCACTACCCATCTCTTTCCCATTCAAGTATGCTTTATCCTTTGTTTCCTTCCCCTGTGTTATCCAATATTTTCGCTTTGGTATGAATTGCTGTTGTTTATTGCCGGCCGAGTTTTTCTTTGTTTGAGCATACTTAGTTGGCTGGAAATATTTAAGTAGAAAACCTTGACCTTTGTTAATGTGCTAGGCGAACCAGTCAGGTTCGATTTTATTTCCCGGGTTTTTATGTTCGCATTTTTGTTTTGGGGGAGAAAGCTTGGCCTAAATCTGCGACCAGAAGTTCGCTGGTTTATTGCTTCTGATTCTAAGCGCAGCAATGCAAGAAAGCTTAGGCGAACCATTGATGACAAAACGACAGTGATTTAATTTGCTTGTTGTCCGACCATTGTTTCGTGCAGATACTTGAGCACTTGGCAGATCTCAAGTCTCCTTGGAACTGCCCCGATGGAAGGCCGGTCATGCATCGTTGGTCGACTTGATGGCAATAAGCAAAAGGTAAGACAAGGACTCTGCTTAGTTCTGGTGATTCATGACTTGATGCTGCCGTCAAGTGCATCGTTTGCTGCAATGTTGTTCTTACATAAGCGAACATTTTACAGATGCTGGTCTCACCAGTGTAAGGATGGCAGCATATATCTGAGATGTCGCTCAATTATTTGCCTCTACATTTAGCATTGCCTAGACTCTTTCGATTATTTACTTGAATTTTAACGGTACTAAGCAGCCAATTTTTCAATAATCCAAAGGCTAATTGAGTCTACTAACTGTAGCAATGTAAGGGTGTTAAATTGATATTTTGTCCTTCACGAAGGACGGATGACTTGCTCGCGAGATGATATTAGTATAGTTGTGGGTGTGAATTCTTCTGCTTCTTTTTCTTCCAACAATCAAGCTTGATGGGTGAACGTGCTTATGTCCTGAAAATAACTTGGAGTAATTGATCATGCGTGTTCAACACATTGGATGAACTGTCTTTCCTTTATCTGTTTCAGGAGAAATATTATTTGATCGAGAGAGCACCCGATCTTTGTCCTTCAACGTCTTTGCTGTTCTTTTGTTGTTTTTATTGCGCATATTTGTTTGTCTGATTATGCTTTTTTATGTTTCCATTTCTTCAGCAGTACATGCTGGGCAGGTTTTGTCTGATTTCCCACTCTTGTCATCCCGATCTTTGGGTTGTTATATGCAATGTCTTCACAATCTTCACTATCTATAGCTAGTTATCTAAAGAATGACTTCACTATCTATAGCTAGTTATCTAAAGAATGACTGTTAACATATCTTGGTTCTTTCGTTGTTTATTGTAATCTATGGTTGAATATTGGGTCTTTTGCCTTTTGAAGTAATCTGAGATTTTGGGGCATGTTTGGTGATTACGGAAGGGTTTCTTCCTCAAGAACTAATGTGTTAGAGCTGTTTTTTAAGAACTTCTTTAATCATTTAATAGATTTTTCCGTTGCTATCCAAAATGATGTTATATTTTATTTCCATCTAGGTCTTTGAGAATATAATCATCAATTTAAGATGGTGCATACATGTTCATAGTAAGTCTCTACCCAGCAGGCCTCAGCTAATGTTAATTTTGTTTTTCGGATGTGTATGTTTGCAAGGTGACAGCTAGAATTTGTTTTATTATCCCTTGGTCATATCTTTCTGAGGGTTGCTTCTTGGAAAAGCTCCTGTAGACTGTAGAGCAGAATGAAAATGTGTGAAATGTGAGAGTGGGACTGGAAAAGGCAATAGCACTCTGTAGATGATCTTGGAGATTTGCTTCTTGGCTATTGTATTTTGAAGCAGTCCTCGCTCTATCATTTTGGTGAAAAGAAGTACCCCAAACAAAAAGATGTGTGACTATTACGAAACATCATCTCTGTGTGTTTGTCTTCAGCTGATAGATATGACTCTCTTGGAAGTATTTCTTTGGGTTAACTGTGCACCTTAGAAATTTACATGCTTTTACTCCTGCGTCTTTGCTGTCATTTAATGAATGTGAGCATTGCGATAGGTTACATAAGCACATCAATAAACGATGGTCCTGGATGTTTAACATTGAGATGTCCTGATCCATCTTGTGGTGCTGCCGTCGGTCAAGACATGATAAATCTATTAGCGCCTAAAGAAGATAAGAAAAAGTATTCTCAATACTTTCTTCGCTCGTTCATTGAAGACGATAGAAAGGTATATGTGCAACCGTATTATTTTTCTTTGTTTGAGTTTTTTTTTTTTTTTTTTTTTTTTAAAGTGTGATAATGACTTTGCACTACTGGGTGCCTGTTAAATGAAATATAACTTCCTTTACCTCATTTTCCTACTGCCAGACCAAGTGGTGTCCTGCCCCTGGTTGTGAATACGCTGTAGAATATATTGCTGGCAGTGAAGGTTACAATGTTTCCTGCTCTTTCAACTTTTGCTGGAATGTAAGCTTCTTTTTGGAAATTTCTTGTTTTGATATGTAGCAAGTAGTTTGTTGACGTCCTTTTGATTTGATCTGCTGCAGTGTACAGAGGAAGCTCACCGTCCAGTAGATTGTGGCACTGTGGCACAGTGGATCATGAAGAACAGTGGTGAATCTTAAAACATGAACTGGTACAGATAACTTTAAGCATTTAGAATTTGCCATCATTTGGGTTCTATGACAATGGTGTACAACGGATTGTTTTATGTGACTTACTAGGTTGGACATAGATAGTCCTATTTTGGCATGCTTTTATCAGCAGTATGAGATATTTGAGGGCCTAAAGGGCTATCATATATGGTGTAACCATTGGACCTTCTAAAATCAACCAGTCGACTGCATACAGGAGTTCCACAATTATGCCCTTTCTGTAGTTAAATTTGGAATCCTTGGAATTTCTCAATAGATGGATATGTTTGTTCTTGCTATCATATGGTTAGTGCATTCACATATTTTCTCTGGAGGAGATCCAATAATGCTAAATTGGATGATTTGTCTGGAGGATAATGATGTCACCCATGTCAGTTTGAAGTTTGAACATACAACAATTCTAAATGTGTCATTTCTTTTTTCTTATTTTAGGAAAAATACTAAGTTTAGCCACTGCAATTCTCCTTTTGATTTATTTATGCATGTTTATTACTCCCATCTAGTCCTATACAGATATAGAACTACGAACAGGCGGGAAGAACCATCTATATGGATTATATAACAAGTCAATGCTTGCGTGGAAACTGACTAGTGTTATTTTCCCTATATAGTTTTCCAGTTGATTTTTTTTTTTTTTTTTTTGGGGGAAGGGGGTGGGGCGGTGGGAAATCTTTTGGAGATACCAGTTAGACTTTGTTTAAGTGTCTATATTTGTGCTTGATCTTACAATTCTACATTCATAATCCTTCTGACCTCGACACATGTCTATCAATATGAAAATTTATAGGATAAGGTCTTTTTTCTGTGGAGGGCGGTGGATGGGACCGATGGAAATGGAGTCCAGTCATTCTGCTACATTTCAAAGCTTTGATTGAGCTAGTAGTGGTAGGAGGCGCTTCAACAGATCTGACTGGGATGGGTTTTCTAGAATACTTTTAATGACTGATATGGTGTTGTCAAAATTAACACTATTGTTTTGATGTCACCTTTCCTATTGGAGTCTTTTTATCCTGTTTCCAGACGGTTTTATCAGGCTTATCTCTGTTATTTTGTCTGCCTTTTGGGTCATACCCAGTTTATCAGAGCAGGCCGGGATTCATGCTGAAAATATATGTTTGGAGAGTTTGTTATTTGTGAACTTGTTGGTGCCATGTTGACAACCTGTGTGAATGGAATTGAAGCTCTTTTATAGAAATAAAATTGACCTTGTGGAGAATGTTGTGATGGGACATGCTAAAGTTTGATCAACCTAGTGCCGGTTGTTTGTATCTTTCATGATTTGTTGTGGCAATATGTTTTGTTAAAGTGGGATGACAGGATAGAGCTGAGGTTTACAGAATTTCTGGAAGAATATGACTCTTTATTTGACGTGAAACGTTGGCAATCCTACCTCAGGTTTGCCTTTAAGAATGAATTTGGACAGTCGTGCTCCCTCCAATAATTGCCACATTTTCTTAATTTGGATGCAAAATTTTGAGGAAGTCTTAAATAAAATAGTGATTCAAGTGTCCAGAAATGTCATTATGTGCAAATATGTGGTTGTTGCTCGGCTTTCCTAACAGATATGAAATGATATGCAGGATTCTAGCCAATTCAAAGCCTTGTCCGAAGTGTAAGCGGCCAATAGAGAAAAACCAAGGGTGTATGCATATGACTTGTACACCTCCTTGTAAATTTGAGTTCTGCTGGTAAGGTTATTTTCTTCTAAATGGAGCATTTTCATTTATTTTTATGTACTCATTTTTATTGGGCCTATTCTTGTGGTGATACAATGTAATTCCCTTGGAACCGGTATTCTATTGCTGGTTTCAGTTGTTAAGGAAACCTCATCAAAAACCCTTCTCGGGAAACAAGGCCTTGTTGCTGCTGCTGCAGGATCTCACCCAATTGATCAAGACAGTGCTTTTTTGAGGACGTGAGGTTTCCTGCATAACATTCACCAAGCCAGCATCTTTCAGTTTTCTGGCACGCATTTGGAGATATCCTTTTCACTATTTTCATCTTTTCAGAAGAAGAATCATACAGACACGATCCTAATTGAAACAATTCACTTGTGCGTTCACTGTCTTCATCTTCACTTCCACAGGAGTCCGGGCTTTCCCGCTGATTCAAGAGCTCATACAGAAAGGCTTTGCGCCGCAGCAAGCCACAGATTGTATAGAATGGGTCGATATAAAAGACGTCACCAGGTTGCAAGAACGACTCGGGCTGAACAACTATCCAGGGGAACTTGAACACGTCAGGGCAAGTCACAAAGTGTCTGGGATTTTTCTTCATGACTTCAGCAGCAGTGATCGGTTTTTTATGCATTTCGGTGAGGCCTCCTGGATGCACCAGCTTCACCACAGGCTTATTGCGGGTAATCGCATCCATCGCTTATGATGTGGTGGAGACTTTGGATCAGGAGGCAGCCGAATGGATGGGGGCCGGAATATAAGCCCGATCATTTAGCCTTATCCTAGAGAGGGGACCTTGCTGCTGGCGTAGGTAACCATGTAACCTGGGAATTGATGTTGTATGTAGTTCGTCTTGAGCAGAATGATATTTTAGATGCTTCTGGATATTATCTATGCAATAATACACGTCCTCTTCAAGGAGTTGGCTTCAGCCATCTACGCGGCGGTTTTGTTTTGGTTCATTGATAGCTCCTTCTATGGGACAGGGAGAGCGAAAACTCAGTCTGGACGATTTAGTGTACTCATCATAAAAGCAACCAATTTGGGAGCAAGTCATTGTCACAGTTCTAATGATCAAGCAGATGGAGGGAGTGATAATATCCTGCAACCTTGTCTTCTACCATGAAATTTGAAATTTGACACTTGTTGGGCAATTCCCTTCCTAATCTACTAGGCATCTAGGTTGTCATGTTTATTCAGTTTGCTAGTATCAGAACTTCGAGTGATCCGCTAAGATTTGTTGTTTTGCCTTAAAGTTCAGGGTTTTAGCATACCATTCACTCTGTTCCTAGACCTGCTACTCTCAATTCAGATGAAGATCGACCCGATTCACAGATCTTCGAATATAATTGTCTCCTTTGTACTTCTTTTATATAAGAGCTCGACCTAAATGAAGATTCAGCTCCTAATTCGATTTCATGGCGGCGAGTGCCACGAAAATGAACTAAGAGGCATTGTTTTCGTCGGCAGGCACAATTTTCCATAATCGGCAAAAAATAAGCACATACAAGAATCACTCAAATTATCACTAAAACGTGCAAAATTAAAAGACACCATAAGATAATTTCCGATGTTCCCGTCCCGTGCATGGTGAGCTTATAAACTAGTTTCACCTTCATCATAAGCCTATGGTAAGATTGCCAGATGACACGAGTCCATGAAAGCAACCGTTCGCAACTAAATTGGAGGATACATCCCATTCCAAAAAGATCCAGATAAGGTTTAACAAGACTTGATCCCGACACACCTTTACATTGACATGATAACTCATATAAAGAAGAGTTCTTTCTCTAGCCAAAGGGAAACTATCAAAAAGATGCTAAGTATCAACGATTTGGTATGGAGTGTCAGCAGGATTGACTCGGGGTCCATGCCAAGCATACCGAAGCTCCGGGGCTAAATCAGGGTTGATCACTGCAACTCTTTTCATTGTCTCTCCAGCACAAAGACACTGACCAACCTGTTATAAACAAGCAGGTAGAGCACAAAGTGGTGGCGGTGGCGGTGGCGGTGGCGGTGGTGGCGACGGCGGCGGCAGAGTAGGACCCTCCACTTTTTGCTCAGTGTATGAAAAGCAACACATTTAAATAAATACAATCAGTAGTCTTGCTTACTGGGGCATTCAGATGCCCTGTGCCCTGCACGCCCATATACAAAGCACGATCCTCCAAAGCTCCTGTCATGACACAATGCCATATCAGTGAGATTTACATGGCCATGTCAAGTATGTCATTGGTGATTGAAAAGGAATATATTTGCTAAACGATGGAGGATAATGTATCAAATCTCCAACACAAGTCTGCAATGCTACATCAATTCCATATGTACCAAGAGCGGACAAAATTGCTCAGGGAATACTTGCAAGATTTGCATAGGCAGAAAGATATACCTGTCCCTCAAAGATGGCCTACTGGATCGCTTACCACCTATAAGCCAATCATTATCATTGTTTCTTGAGGGGCGACTCCAGCTATTTTCATTTCTGGAACCTCGGCCACCACGTCTAAATAGACCAACATCATCATCAGCATCACGACCACTGCCCCAACTTTGGGATGATCTCAATCCTCTCCGGTCTCTAGGACTTGGCCAACGACTCCTGTCTCTGCTAGAAAATCTACCATAGAAATCACTAGGGGGCCCATCATCTTGCAGAGCAGGTAACTGTCAATATAAAAGAAAAGTGAATTAGCTCTGAAAATGCAATTAGCACCAAAACTGACGCTATGGCAATATCTAAGCATGGAAGCAACTGCATTTAAGTGAACCATAGTAATCTCAACCCTATGAGGTATCTTGAGCCCTCACACAACCTTGGAAATTCTTGTAATAGTGTTCCCAGGTGGTGTTGGCTGACTCAGCAACTCCTTTGCAATCTCCTCAGGAAGATCAAAAACTGCCACTTGAACCTATCATTGGCACCATAAGCTATATGAAAAAAATGTACAGCCAAGAACGAAACTATAATGGGAAAATTTATAAAGATAGTGCTCTGGTTTGGTAGATACCCTTTCATCTGCAACCAAATATATCTTCCCCAGTTCATCTGCCGCCGGAGAATAGACATCAGATGGAAATCCAGAGACAAATCGGGCAGAAAGGAAACCTCTAGAATAAGATGGATCCCGAGTCAATTGCAGCGTAACCCAACCCTACAACGCATTTTTCCAGTAGAACATTATAAGATACAGCAGCAGGCACAATTTTCCATAATCTCTAATTACCAGTTAATCAGCAGAAACATACAAAAACCATGTTATGAAAGACCAATTGGTATCAATGGCTATATAAATGCACTTTCTCAAAATTTAACAGCACATAGGATCAACAAATTATTTTCCCAACATAAATGGTCCATGCTCCAATAAGCAACCACTTCTTTTCCTAAATCTTGAAATGAATCTATTAAAAGGTAGGGTTATAGAAGCACAGATGACAAACAAAATTGCCACAGATGTCTCTAATTTACCTGCTCATGATTTGTAAGAGACTGAGATGTAGGAGGTTGCGAAAAACCACTCAAATGAGCCAAAGCATCAGCTAGAGCATTTACACCTTGTTCTTCAATAAGTTTTTGTGCTGTTGGAGTGAAAAACCCTACAGACTCAGGATGAACTGCTTTGAGGGTCGCAACAACTTGCTCAGCAGATGACTCCAAAACTTCATGCATTGCTGGAGGGCTAATAAACTCAAATGTTCAACCTACACCTCACTCAATGGATCTGACAGTTCTCCTTTGACTACTTGTATACATCAAGATAGCCGTTCCTTCTTTCCCGGCGCGTCCAGTACGAACAGACCGATGGACAAAAGTCTCTGAATCATTTGGCAGTTCATAGTGGATGACCTGGCATTAGGAGTTGCATACTCTTGTTAATCTTATACACATAGCTTTGTGAGAGGACTAACTAATCATGCAGGTAAACAAACATAAAAAACTAAATAACCTACGAGATCAACATTAGGGATATCCAGCCCATGAGATGCAACATCAGTAGCAACAAGAACAGTGAACTTCCCCTGCCGGAAACCATTAAGAGTTCTCTCCCTCTGATGCTAAGAGATATCCCCATGCAATGCTTCAGAGGCAATGATACTCGTTAATGCCATTGACACCTCATCTGCATCTCTTTTAGTCTGTGTGAAAACAATGGTCTTCCCACCTTTCGCATACACGTAAGATAGATATACAAAAAGGTCATTTATCTAGTAAAAGCACAATCTATTAAAGCCTACCATAAAGCATGTAGGCAAGAACAAAATCGAAGCCTTCTTCAACTAAGCAGGAAGAATCTTAAGAAACAGCATGATAGAGAAATTCAGGACATATGCCTAATGGGAGACATCCATAGGCAAATGTTAGCGAATCAAATAAGCATCTTGATTAGGGAAAAAGATATCAAATATGAGGGAAGCATCTCCTACCGTGATGAGATCACTTAGAATGGTACGCTTTGAAGTTGGAGTTGCTGATATGGCATAAATTTTAATTCCCTCTGCGAGTTTTTCATCTTGTTTACCAACCTACATCAGGAAAATAAAGAGCAGGCAAACCACATAAGCCATCACACGACATTTTGATGAGCCACACTCCTCCATTTCTACAACTGTACTATGCAAAAATTCAGGCCTATACCCAATATCGGATCATGCAAGAAGTTTGGGCAGACAGAGACAGAGAGATTGTTATTGAGAGAAGAACTTTACCAAGTCAATTGTCAAAGGATTGTTCAAGTGCTTTCTCGCCAGTTTCTTCACCCAACCTGGCATTGTGGCAGAGAAAAGCATGCTTTGTCGCTATGAGGGAAGCTTTTCAAAGATCACTTCCACATCTTCCTCAAAACCAATGGCAAGCATCTGATCAGCTTCATCAAGTACCAAAAATTCCACTTCTCCCAATTTAAGGCTGTTACCATGATCAAATCAATGATTCGACCAGGAGTCCTGACAACTACATCGAACCCCTGGGAAAGGACACTTTGTTGGGTAATGTAAGAAACTCCACCATAAACACACACGGTGTTTAAGTAAGGTGCAGATTCCTTAATTTCTTTCTCTACTTGTTTTGCTAATTCCCTTGTTGGTGCTAGGGCCAAAACTCTAGGAAGTTGCCACATCTAAGAGACATTTACAGTATAATCTGTCATTAGAAAAATGCTCAAACATTGGAGGTCACCAAGATAATTAAAATTATTACTCATATACCTCGGACTTCTATGTTCATCACCATCAGTAAGACGCTTCAGTATGGAATCCCGAAAGCTAAAGTCTTCCCCGTTCCAGTCTTCGCACGAGCAATTAAATCACACCCTTCTTCCGCAAGGGTTAACACTGCTCTCTAACAATCACAGAATAGTACAAGGAACATGAGTTTGCCATTGAAAACATGATGAAACTTTAGTAGAGTGAACAATGAATGGGGAAAAGTAATGAGTGATGAGTGAACTATCCTAGTGCTGGCAAACGTAAAGAAACCAAATATCGAGTCGATTAGAAAAAACGAATTCTGCCCGTGTAAAGCCTTAGTCCCAACAACATCTTAGTGTTGAACAGCTCAATTTTCAGCATAGGATAGTCATCTAATGTAAGCTACGACAGAACATCCCAGAATACCTATTATAATTGCCTGCACTTAACTCCATCCATGGTTCGCCTAGCACATTAACAAAGGTCAAGGTTTTCTACTTAAATATTTCCAGCCAACTAAGTATGCTCAAACAAAGAAAAACTCAGCCGGCAATAAACAACAGCAATTCATACCAAAGCGAAAATATTGGATAACACAGGGGAAGGAAACAAAGGATAAAGCATACTTGAATGGGAAAGAGATGGGTAATGCCACGTCTCTCAAGAGATTCCACGAGCCTCTGAGGCAAACCCAGCTTGGAGAGAGCAAGCTCGTCCTCGCTCACACTCTCAGCCTCGCCGCCCTCAAACACGAAGCCGCCCTCACCCTCACTCGCGTCAACCTCGCTCTCCGAGAACCCACCGGTCCCCAACTTCTTGAAAGCCTCCTCACTCAGCACCGAGTTCGGCGTGGCGATGGCAGACGTCACGAAGCTGCTCAGGCTCCTCCTAAGGCCGCACCTTTCCACGCACCCACTTTCTAAAAGCCCAAAGGGTCTTCGGACATGGCACTCGCTGGACGAACAGAGCAAGGAATTGAAGTGGGGCTTCTCGGAAAACGACAGAGAAACCACGGCACCAGCCGAGCGATTGCTTCTCGGTCGTGAGTCGGGGGACGGAGAGAGGCGAGCGAAATCGGCCGTCGGGAGAGAGCGCGATTTAGGAAGAAGTGCGCCGAGAGAATGGAGCCCTGAGATGAGGCCGTCGAGTGGAGAGAGAAAGGCCGTCGTCGGGAGGGAGCGACGGTCGTCGGAGGAATCGCTAGACCGGAAGGAGCGTCGTCGTCGGAAGAGAGAGCAAAGAGGAGAGAAGACAGAGGAGAGAGAATGCCCTTTCCACTTTTTTAATTGCCCGCGCGTTGGTTTAAACTGGAACGACGTGGGAGAGAAGAAAGAGCCGACGTGGACCTGCCAGCGGACAGGTGTCGACCCGTGAATGGATCAGAGCACAAATGACGTGGTCCCTTTAAGGTACCTAATATTTTCTCAGAGTCTGAGGGCGGAGCAAGGCGGGCGCAGTGCAGAGGAGAGAGAAGAAAGAGTCTGAAATTGGGGCCATCTCGGACACGTGTCGCATCCTCGTGATCCTTTCTATTTGTTGTGTTGGCACATTAGACGTACCAATATTTTCTCGGAATTTGCGGGGAATATTTTGCACGGACGGACATGAATGTTTGCCAAAAACTACAATCAACTCCCGAATGTCAGGAAGTACCGCTTATGGAACCTCAATATTTACAGGCTTATTAGTTAAATGGCAATTGGCACATATAATACGTTCAGTCGCTTCTCGTGGATTTTCCATAACCCTACTGTGCAAAAATGGGATATGCATTTGAAATGGATATCCGAGCTATGATATACATCATCGGCGATACGAAAATAGATCGAATAATCTCTTTCTTTATCCAAGAAAAGGTGTTTTTAGTTTGCATGGTCCAATCATTGATCCCGAAAATTTATACAATAAAATTAGGTAGGTCGCTTGTATAGTTCCCTATCCACAATTCTGCTATTTACTTTATTGAAATCATTTTACTGGAATATAAGGAGTTTGGAAAAAAAAAATGCAATTAAATCCTAAGCGTCTTATATATGATGCGATGACCATTCACTCGGCTTTGCTATTAAAGGACTCATGAAAATTCCATGTACCTCTTATTTAGTACTTTTGAGAATATGTAACGTCGATGTGGCAATATGTCACACAAAAAAGAAAAAAAAAATTACACAGAAATATAGTAAAATTATTTTAAAAATGCCATGTTGGTTTTTACGGCGCAAGTTAACCAATTTAGGTGAGTGATGCTGGAATGACTTGATTTACTAAATTCAAAGCATTTTTTTTTATCGTTTAGGTTTTAATTGCACTTTGGGCCAATAGTTTTAGTCCTTTTTTTTTTTTTCTTTTGAACGTGTACAACGTTTTAAGAACTTTGCTTCTCATTTCATATGAATTGTTTTGATCGAGATGCTTTTTCCACCTCTAGCAAAGTTGTTCATCTGCTAAATGTTTATTTTCGAAAGATAACCAATAAATACAAGCAATGAGATAGAGCAGCCAGGATCAGGATTTTTGTTCTTTTTTTCTTTTTTTATTATGTCAAACTTGGGTAGGAATTTGCAGGAAATTTTTTTGTGCGAAAAGACCTGAATGTTTGCCGAAAACTACAATCAACTTTAGAGTGTTAAAAGACCCAAATAATTGCTCTAATGGCCATCTTTCCCACATGGAAAATGATAAAGTGAGAAGTTTGAATCCTCACCTTCTCAAAAAGGTTGGGTCTAGATGATTTAGTTTCAAGGTGTGAGTTTTAACTCCCACACCCTGTAAGAAGGTAGGACAAAAATCTAACAATAAGAATTAAAGTAAGAGTAGAGTAAGACTGATAAAAAAAAATTCCCAATCATCTAGAATGTGCTGCAATCAAGTCATTTAGCAACCATTTACTCTTTTTTGCTAACGAAGTGATAGAATAATTAAATATCACATTATGCCTTAATCCAACGGCTTAAGCTTTTATAATAGTTGAGGATGGTCTTACAAAATCTTACATAGCATCAAAACTGAATCTTGAATTCAAATTTTTCAAGCATCATTTGTTGCTCTCATTAAATAAATTCACACTTAAATTATTCAAAAATACCAAACTAAGCATGTGAGGTAGTAGAATAATTATATATTTAAATTTTAGAACAATTATCAGTAATCTCACAAAATCTCACATACATTGAAAATCCCACATGGCTCTTATTAGTACTTTTGAGAATTTGTGGAGCTGACGTGGCAACATGTCACAAAAAAGGAAAAAAAGTAGAACAAAAATTTGAAAACCAAAAATAATAATAAATAATAAATAAAGTCCAAAAAATGAAGAAAAGGAAAATATCATAACAACCTGACACTTCTGTTTTTTTTTTTCTATGTTTCTTTGCTTTTCATTTTTTAAAATCTATTGACCTTTTTTTTTTTGGTGGGACCAATAGAACAATGAAAACGGCGATGACCGGAGCTAGTAGGGACGCCACTCCTTCAGGTGTCATGCCAGAGAAGGACCCATCTAGTCTCTCTTCACAATCGAGCAATGGTGGAGAGTAATTCTCTGAGAATTCCAACCTACTATTAACGGTTCACCAATTGAATGGCCAAATTATTTGGGGTGGGCTCAATCGGTGAAACTAGCAATTGATGGCAGAGGGAAGCTAGGCCACTTGACAGGCAAGGTGAAAGAATCGGCAAAAAGCAATCTATATTGGAAGATTTGGAGATCCTCTAAACTCCTTGGTGATTGTCTGGTTGATCAAATCTATGGAGCCTGCAATTGGAAAACCACGTCTATTTCTTCCGACCACTAAAGATGTGTGGGACATTGTGAGAGAAACATATTATGATCTGGAAAATTCTTCCCAGCTCTTTGAACGAAAGACAGAACTATGGTAATCAAAGCAAGGGGATTGTGAGATCACTATTTACTATAATGAGATGGTGACCTTGCGGCAGGAATTAGATCAATGCTACGATGATACATGGGAAAGTCTAGCTGATTGCAAGAGACAAATAAGGAGAGAAGAGAATGATAGAGTATACGTGATTCTAGCAGGCCTTGATTGAAGCTTGGATGAGGTGAGAGGCAAAATCGTCAGCCGAAAGCTTCTGTCACCCATCGGCGATGTTTTCTCGGAAGTTAGAAGGGGAGAATCTCGAAGGTGAATCATGCTACGTGATTTGGAAACAAGTGTCAGTTCTATATCCGAAAGTTCTGTATTTGTATTTTGGGGGCCTGATTTTGAGGAAAGCAGGTGGAAGAAACCATGGTATGAACATTGCAAGAAACCACGGCATACTAAAGAGACCTGTTGGAATATTCATGGGAAAAAAGGTTGGAAGAGGAGGAGCAGTAGTGATGGTCGCACATTCCAAGTGACAAATGAGGAAGAGCAAATTAAGTTAGATTCGGTTCCATTCACAAAGGAACAGTTAGAGCACCTATATAAACTCCTTGAATCTCCACAACCTCCTCCAATTCCATCTTTGTTCTTTGGCCCACAAAGGTAATTATTTTTCTTATGCTTTCCACATAGAAAATCCATACCAAATTATTCCATGGATTCTCAATTCAAGAGCAACCGATCATATGATAAACTCCCTTTTACCTATAGTCTGTGTGCGGGAAATAATAAAGAAATCAAAATTGCAGATGGTTCTCTTTCAGGACCTATCAAGCTCTCACTAGCCCTTACACTTCATAATGTTCTTTTTGTTCCAAAGCTATCTTGTAATTTACTATCCATTAGTAAAATAATCTCCGATAAAAAATGCCAAGCTAATTTTTTTCTCATTTGATTGTGAGTTTTAGGATTTGATCTCGGGGAGGAAGATTGGCAATGCTAGAGAGAGTGGAGGACTTTATTTTTCTGAGGATGGAACAAGCTCAAGTAGATAAGTTTAAGGTAACTGTTTCAAATATGTTATATTAATAAGGATGATGATATTATGCTATGACATTATATGCTAGGTTATCCGAATTTTCAATATTTAAAGTTCTCCTTCCCAAAGTTGTTTTTCAATAAAAGTCAATCCTCATTTCAGAGTGAATTCTGTGAATTAGCCAACCATCATTACACCAACTTTCCCTCACAAAGATATAAGCCATCGAAACCATTCTCCTCAACTCATAGTGATGTTTGGGATCAATCTAGAATTCCTACATCTTAAAAGAAATAATTTGTTATATTTATTGATGATCACACGAGTGTGACTTGGGTATACTTGTTAAAAGAGAAATCTGAAGTAGAACTGTTTTAAAAAAATTTCACATCATGATACAAACACAATTCCAAGTACAAATCTAGATTTTTAAGGAGTGACAATGAGAAAGAATATTTCAATAAAATTTTGGAACAGGTTTTCTTTGAAAATGGAATTGTGCATCAAAGTTCTCGCACTGACACCTTAACAAAATGCGGTGGCAAAAAGGAAGAGCACGCCTGGAATAGGTGTGTATAGGATCCTTAGATAAAAGAAGCACACTTGGAATAGGTCTGCTATTCAAAATGTTTACTTAATAGGGGATTGAAGCATATATGAATACAGAGTAAGCAAGGTTAATTACTAACAGAAGATCGACATTTGGATATTGTACATATGTATGGGGAAACTTGGTTACTTGGCAAAGTAAGAACAAGAATGTGGTGGCACAAAATAATATAGAAGCGAAATACCAAGCAACGGCCTATAGGATCTATGAGATGTTGTGACTAACATAAGTACTAGAAGAACTTCGAGTATCAGTGAAAATGCCTATGAAGCTGTATTGTGACAACAACGCAGCAATCAATATTGCACATAATCTAGTGCAACATGACAGAACTAAGCATGTTGAGATTGTTAGACACTTTGTCGAGGAGAAGATTGATGCAGGAGTTATTTGTATGCCATTTATGCCAACAACAAAACAAACAGAGATTGTGCAGACCTAGCTTCGAAACTCTCATCAATAAATTGAGCATGATAGACATTTACGCACCAACTTGAGAGAAACTATTCAAGAATTAGAAGAAAATCTCAGAGATCTCGTAGATAATCTCAAGATATAAAATTATTTTGTTTCCATTTGTTTTATTTTCTTTTATTTATGAATCATTAGAATTAGGAAGTAAATCGCAAGAATTAGGAAGAAGGAAATTTGTTAATATTTTTTGCTATTTTCTAGCTGTCCTAGGCCCTATTTTTAAGTTGTGTTCTTTGTAATATGATATGTAATAAAAACAACAAAAGAAACCACTTTTCTTCGAAATCCGCATCTTCCTTTTCCCCTTCATTCTTGTGTAGATTTTTTTGCTGAGTTCAGTCTGCGCGAAGCTCCTGAGAAGATGCATTCCCAGTATGACAAAATGTTCATCCGTACAGCCACATTAGCCTTTTAACGTGTTGCCAAATTCTTCCAGCAACCGTTCAACGTTTTTCCTTGATGTGAACTTATCAATCTCAAAAGCACTCATCTCATTTCTTAGACCTGCATGGCAAACTTTTCAGTCAATCAAGAAGCTTTGTTACGCACAAAATGGAGACTTTTTGACAGGAACTGGTATGATGGTGGTAGATGCATATAAAGTTGAAGCAAATCAATTCAGACTCCATCTGTCAGGATCAGTTAATTGCTTCATTAGAGATGTCTGTGCAACAAGTCGATACACTGAGATTCATATAATGTTTGACCTTAAATATAGATGTCTGTCAATTTCATACGTCCTACATTAACATATTAATATTTGGCATCGTCAAATTTGCAAAGTCCCTTCTTGGCAAATTGATATTGAAATCATTGTGCTCATCTCAAGATTCTAAACAAGTTAATAACAGATGTATACTCACTGACCTGGTAGTGGCAGAACTTTCAGAGGCAGCTGGGAGGCGTTTGAATTGAAAAAATGCAGAAGATTCTTCTTTAGTTCAACAGATTCAGCGGAGACAAGGATCTCCCTCTGAAGAGCGCAAAAATTATTTTAGCAAAATTAACAATAATGGAGCTATGTGTCAGGATATCAGCAAGAATTTCTCAAATGCGTGTATTCTTCTCAACCAAGTGTAATATTGTTCATACAGACAACTCCATTCACCTAAAAGTAAGTTAAATTGATGGTCTTGGCTATATCTTCTACAAAGGAAGATGAAGATTGGAAAGTAAGACACGTTCTCTCATTCATGAGGGAAACCTTTTCTCATGTGAGAATACGACAAACAAGAAACAAACCTGAATTAAAGATCAAATTGGGCATGAAGAATTGAGACCTTACTCTTATACCATATTAAGAAAAACCCAACCTCAAAACTTAAGCTATTAGGTCCAATGAGACCAAATATATATAAGGCACTGAGAGAACGCATATACTACCTATATGGAATGATAGCATAATAACATCTGGAAGGAAACTGTTCACCAAAGGAAACGATGTATTGGATGTCAACAGAGAAAAAGTGTTGATGGTCTCCTCAATATCAAGGATGGTAATGACAGTTCTAATAACTCGCTGTTTCTACAGCCAGTCAAGTAGCTCACATTTTTATTTTCTACACATACCAGTGTAATTATAAAGTGAGCGAAGACATTCTTCCATTGAACTATTCAACTTTCAATTAACTCCTATTGATTGATTGTAGAGAAAGCTACAGAGCACAAAAATGAAAAATGTTTTCAAATTGGTTAAAGTAGCTGATGAATCCATGCAAGACAATATTTGTTCAACTATTGATGTTTCTACATGGTTTTGGGGAAGCTAGACTTTGCACCTCAAACAAGAGTGCTAAAAGGACCAAGATTCTTCTTCAAGTTTAATTACTAAATCATCCACCAGGATTTGAATACTATTGGGATTCCATTCAGTTTCCTTATTCTATTCTAGAAAGGATACTGTATTACCTTTTGTAGTAGTTTCCTATATATTTCTCATTTGAGGTTTTGTAATCCAACTCGGATTAGAGAGCATATATAGTTGTATACGTTATTTTTTCAAAATAAATGATATTGATTTTTGGAAGTATTTGCTTTGTGATCGCATGATGCAATTCTTCTCTTAGGCATGATGATTACGAAACCCCAGATATGATGTTTAGGAATCTTTCAATATGAAGTCTAATGATTTATTCTTTATTGGGACTCGCCATCCTACATCATTGTTACTCCAATTATCTTTCATACAACCTACAATGACAACAACCATTTGCACGTGGTATGCAACCAAACAATAGCAACAAACCTTGAAGTTCTTGTCTACGTCATAATACCCTGAAACAATCGTGAGTACCCGCAGTTTCTCCAGTTCTGAAATTTCACAAAACAGAACAAACTGTAAGACTGCTAAATCCAACAACAAAAATTAACAATGCACACTCATTTGAAACAAGCTTTAGATTAATATCCACTTTGGTGAAATATCCGTAATATTTTAGACTTTAGTATCCATGTATATAACACCCAATTCAATGTTCAAGCAAGGCAAAAAAATTCAAATGATCCCTGTCCCTGCATGAAATTAGTGATAATTAGGTCCACCTATGTGACAAGAAAAATGTTGCCTATGCACTACAAAACAACTCTATAATGGATCTCTCGGTTTTTATTACTTATAGAGATAGCATAAGCAAGAACAATATGTTGCGGAATTGGTGATTCTGTGAGTAATCATTATCCTAAAATGGTAAAGAGCACAACAATGCACAATCCGCAGCTAACATTTTCAAAGAAATTGGGACTGTTGCACCTAGTGAAACTCAATCTGTCTACTATGGCAGTTCAGGATGAGGATATATGGAAGGAATTTTAGCGTGCAAAACATCGGTTGTTTGTCAAAACCTTTTGAGATTGGGACTCTGGGCTCAGACCCTAAAGATTTTTGAAGGATATGATACTGATAAGGAAGCACTGGCAAAAAGAAAAATGATTCGTTTGATGAACCTACTTAGTGGGAAAAGACTTGGTTAATTTTCCTATGTTGTTTATTTTGTTGAAACTATAGTTGTTGTTTTTGGTAAATCTCTCATGAGAGATTTGTGTGATTAAATCAATAGGTTGGCACTCTTTTCTTGAGCTCAAGACTGCTCTGCAGATTCTCTTTTCCAGCAAAATTTGAACAAAGACTTACAAATATGAACTACTGGACTGCAGTATACCCTACAAAGCAAGATAAGGCCCCAATTGCTGATATAGTCCACCCAGATGGCCAGAAAGGCAATGCCTCATCAGTTATCACACAGCAATGCAGTTAGTCCCTTTTCTTTATTATCTTATTCATAGTTATGTAGCAACGTTAGCTTAAGTGACAGATTCACCTACTAGAAGAAGTTTCTTCCGCGACTGGATAAGCATAACTATCATAACCTAAATACCTTATCTCAACCTATTTGTGTGACACAAGAATACTTGGTTAGAAAAGAAACTCAATTATAAATAGGTAAAAGAACAAAAATTGGACTGCACAAGGAAAAAAGAAAACACCAAGGACAGTGAAGACAAGGGAAGATTCCAAGCAGAAGAATCATATTCAATTCCAAAAGCAGCAAATTTATTGGTGATACTGAAAAATATAAGCTAAAACTAGATTTTTCTGGCCAGTAATAGATTCCAGTTTTATTGAAACTTAAATGCTTAGGTATATTAAAAAAGAAACTGAGCAGTGGCCTCATAGATTACTCTATTTCTGAAATCTAGGGGATGAGGGGTGTTAAAAAATGTTTGCAACCAGAAAACAGGTTATGACTGTGATCATTAAAGTGTTGCAACAAAAAAAGACAATTTGATTTCTCTTTTGAGAGTTTAGATTTATGAACATTGAATCTTTACTTTACAAGCAATTCTAACTAGAAATGACAAAAACCATCTGAACTTTCATTTGGGAGGTGGGTTGCTCTTTTTCTTTCTTATGAGGCATCTTCAAGAAAAACTTGAACTACTTGGAGAAACGGGATTAATTCGCATCATGGCAAGGTGAACAGATCTCAATGCAGTGAAAATACATATCATTTGAGAGAGATATATCACTATGAACAAGATTTCATCTCTTACGTTGGAAGAGTTTAATTTCTTGGGTTGAAGAATCCTCATGATCAAGAAGGTGGCCAACTGGCATACCAGTGGAACTCATCCCAACATGTGACACTGAAAATCGTAAACCAGCAGTATCTGGATTGCCTGGTAAAACAGTTAAAGAAGAATGCAATCATCAAGGCCATAAATAAACAACTCACTAGCATAAATTTCGAGGCAATTTGATGGGGAACATGAAAGAAAAAAAAAGAACTATATGACTTATGAATATTGCATCAACCAATTTATTCCACATTTGAAATCAAATATAGACTATGCGGCCTCTGTTGTCTGAGCTGCTGCATCTTTAAGTCCATGTGAGGAAGCACTCTGAAATCCTTAAAATTAGTCTCAAAGAGACTTCTTCCCAGAAACTTATTTCTGCTGACGGCTCTATGATTAGCCAAAATGAGATGAATTTATTTATGCACCCAATCCAGATAAATGATTGAATAAATGATGGAGCTCAATAATCCCAGCTCAGTTGCAGATATGGCAGCAATCAGAGAATTAAGCTCTACATGATAGCAAAACCCACCTTGCATTAGTTGAAGAATGATTCGATCTCATGTATGTATAACCTACATATTGGTAGTACACATACAAGTCAGGAATTATAAAAACGGTAGAAAGTCCTGACCTATTCTAGTCCATTTCTTGAAGTCCTTGCACAAGATTTCTGTTACTTTAGGATCTGATACATCGTACATCTTGTACCTCACTGCAGAAGATGCATTCCAGTTCCGGATATAAAACGGCAAAGAAGAGGCTTTACTACCAAGAAGTATTGCAAAGGCCTTTGAACTTACATATCTGAAAAGACCATTGCACCCAAAGCGACCCGCACCATTTATTAACAATGTGGCCATGTACTGGTCTTTGGAGGTGCAATGAGGGAGAGACAGGTTTGCAGTATCCAAGAGAATTCCTGATAGCTTGCATCCAGAAAAAAAAACACTTTGGAAATTTAACGGACTAATAAATTAACTCAAGAGACAGCAAGAGAATGTGAGCTTGAAAGTCAGCAACCCTTCTCGTTCTTTCCAGTTGTGCAGAACAATTTCTTAATAGGAATCAGTATCACCATTTGCGAGAAATATTGTTCCATAGCATGGTCCTAACCAGAGGACGGGTGGGTTTTTGAATGATCGAGGATTCAAGGCTGGACCATTGAAAAGTGGTCTCCTAAGGAATGTTAGTCAACTCAATGGCCAACCGATCATCAAAAATGTTTTGAGCACACAATATTGCATCTCAATGTTTTAGTCTATGTTTCAGCTTGTAAAAGATGGAATCACATGAAACAACCGACAGGAAAGAAATCATGAATCATGAGCACTTCATAGTTCACCAACATGACATACCAAAAGTCTACTGAATCCTCGCCCAGCCAAAATCTGAGGGAAGGTCAGTGCAAACTTCTCAGCCAGAAGAGTGCAGCTGGAGCAGTTCTGCAAGAGAATAATGAAGAGGTCAGAGCTAACACTTATTTTATATATTGAGGCAAACTCATGCATTGGGGGTCATACAAATAAATTTATGGGCTTAGATATGCCCGAGTCTATGGAGATAGAAAATGCTATTCAATGCCACTATTCTGTAAGCACACACGAGTAAAAGTATTTTGGCAAACATGTGAGCATACGTCGTGGTAAGCATCTAAAAGTTCTATATGGAGAGAAATCCTGTGAAAAAGTAACTTTTGTGGAAAATTGTCACATAATTGGCCTTTCATAATCTAAAGCAGTACTCAAGCAAGACACGATCACTTATCCATGAACTCCTCGTCACTAACTCAGTCCTGGCAATCTATATGCAAACCTATCCCTTCATCTATATCTTAAACAGATTATATAAACAAAGATGATTCTTTCCAATTCTTTTACACTTCATAATTGTTAGGAAAAATAAAAAGGAAATGCAAGATAGTTATGACTTAGCCAAAGTGGACAACCATATTCAACTATTGTTCAGCAAGAGTGAACGAATAGTCTATTTCCTCTAGCATTCATGGACATCACAGCAAATTGATTTAGGTCTTTAAAGGGGATAGTCTATCCATCAATATGCTCAAGTTGTTATACTATCCTGGACCAGAAGTCTGAGAACGGTTACTTAAAGTAAAGATAAGTTCTAAAACATTATGGTTGGTCGTTTGGATTTTACAAAATTTTTAATCAAGTATTTTCAGCCATTTTGCTCTGCCGAATATCACAAGTGGACAGAACCATTAAAAAATTTTAGGACTTACATTTTTATCAAGTTTTAGGACTCATCTGCACTCCATGAATAAGTTGCTGCACTTCTCCCTAAGTATTTGTTCAGGATATGGAACTAAATATCGGGCAGGAGTTAGCTAGTTTTCCAGCATTCCATTGCCTACCACAGCAAAAGAAGAAAATACTTGCACTATTTTTGTCAACTGCCTCCAATAATCTATCCTCATGGTTCAAAGCTTTTGGTTCAAAAAATAGTCATTGTCGACAATATTATACTATTGCATGAAATGACTTTTAATTCAAAACATTCATCATTTAAATTATATATAATAAGCCATAATCCATTAGAAAGTAAAACTAAATCTAAGAGGCCAAGAGTATTCACAGCCTCAAAAAGTTAAAGCTGCACTCAAAAAAAAAAAAAAAAAAAGTGACCAGAAAAACACAATCTTGTAAACCTCTATAGACTTGCGATGAACTATGATACTTATGATGTAAGATTGTGCAAAGTTAATGGGCAGTATATTACCTGCGCAAAAGTCACATCCCTCACCCAAGGATACACGGATTCACCCTGCATAGAATTAAATGAGAGCAATATTGAGACATAGAAATATTGTTGGATTAACTATTACACTTGCTCAAGTAGAATCAGAGTAAGCAAAGATTATCACCTTTCTGCAACTGAAGATTTCAACAACAGCCTCCTTTAAGGCCTAAATCCAGGATGACAATGAATAATCTATCATTTTTAAGCAATGAAGTGAAAAGCTACAGAATGGTATTGAATGTTACCTCTTGTTTGAGAGGTATCTTGTGGCCATTAACCAGAACAAGCTTCAGACTACCATAGAGATCATAGTAGGACAAGTCAATCTGCTTGATGGTCCAAGACAGCAAAAATGTTGGTTAATTTTACACAGGGTAAGTAGCAAATGCGACTGCATTCTCTGATACATTACCAGACAAGAGAGAGGAAACATGGGGAAAGTCATCAGGAATTGAAATAACTATTTCCTATGTGTAAAGCTATGTATTTCTTACTTTCAACGTAATAATAAACGATTTAAGTATTTATTGCCTCGCATTTTTTATTTCTTGAATAACAAACATACAGGTATCCGCAAAGCATGTACACTAAGATCAGCAGGTTCAAAATATAGAGGTTTTGCTTCTTATATTTAGATGATGCAGCATTATTTCGATGTTAATCAACAGAATATACTTATTAGAGAAACCGGATCTGAAAAATACCTCATTAATAAAGACCAAAGATGCCTCATCAATTTGACATGAATGAAGCAACCATTTGAGATCAACATGAGAGCTAAAGTCTGCTCTCCTCATGTTGATAACAGGCACTGTGCAAATTTGGTCATCCCAAGTGTTCCGTTCAAGTAGAAAGCATACATGATTGTGGCAGCCAAGGACCCAACATCTGTATAAAGTTGAATATGATTCACAAGTATATTATGCAATCACTAAAAGAGGAATTGCATTGACTAGAGCAGCTACTGCTCACCAGAACCATCTTGCCCTATCACAACATGTAAGAACCTTCCCGGAACACCGGCACTGACATCATCCCTTCTCTCTTTAAGATATAGATTCAGCCTTTCAATTCCTTGACAGGTTTCCACAATTTCCATCAGCGGGGAAACACCATTATAAAATGAAGCTGCTGACTGGGGAAGTGGAACCCTCAACAGGGAGGATTTTCTTGTGTTCACTGTATATGATTTTCTTTCAGCAAAGGATCTCTGTGAAAAATCTAATACATGAAAACTTTCCCTTTCTTCATTTGAACAAGAATTTGACTCTGGTGAACCAGTTTGATCATCCAAGCCAATGCTCAAATCTGACTGAACACTTTGGAAAGAAAATGATGTTGATCTGGCAGCTTTTGACTTTAATCCAGATGAAGGCAATGCAAAGGGCTCAAGAACATCAGAAAATGAATCCTCTTCTGGAAAATCTGCAAAATGTTTAGATGCATCCAATACAAAGTTTCTGCCTCTTGTATTCCCAATATCAGATGCCAATCGAGAAAGGCTTTGACTGCTACCACTTACTGGAAATTCAAATGCAGAATCCATGCCAATGGATCTTGTATCACCTCTCAACTGACCATTGAAGAATGGATCTCTCGAGAACGAACGTGTGGCTCCTAAAAATAAAGAGATACAAGATTTCGTACCAGGTTAGAATTTAAGACCCACAAGAAGAATTCCATGAGGAAATACAAATCAATGAAGTTTCGCTTACTACTGCATGAAAATAACAGACTGATTCTTGACCCCCATGAGGATGAATAGTCATCTAGTCATAACAAAGACAGACTGCTACATTTGATATGAAATTAAAAGAAAGCAACCAGAACGTTAGGATTCATTAAGCATCCAAGAGCTGTTCCAAACAGCAAAAGTACGACTTACAGAGATTTATAGGCATCAGTGCCTCATGACATATCAAGATTCTTGTAAAAATGCTGTCATGGGAATACTTTATATCACTGCGAAAACTGACATCAGCTGAAGACATACCACACATTCCGCACACTCTCAGAGAGAACAAGTTCATTAAACAAAACATATTTTTTCAGCTTTCTTCAATACATTACACAGGATAATACGAGAAACTTTGAGGTGCTCCCTGAGCACAACAACCGAGTACTAGGATTCCCAAGAGCGAGCCAAACTCCAAGGTAAACCAAACGCAGCATTCTTTAATTGTTCAAAAGCTAAATTCTGATGATGAACCATCTTCCACAAGGAAAGCTACACCCACGTAGATGTCTCATCGACAATTCAAAAAGCATGAAAACCACTTGATAATCCGAGATATCGTACCCCTTGAGGTGGCAGAACGTCACCCGGAGACCTCATGACCTCTTTATCACGTTGAAAATGATGATGATGAAGAGGAGGAGGAGGAGGAGGAGGAGGAGGAAAGCAGGTGACCCTTCTGAAGCTGTGGAATGAAGGATTGATGGTGGCGAACGGAAGGTGTAGCTATGGACAGATGCGGTTCGGACGACGGGTTCTGTGAAGAAAACAAGGATGCAAGATGGTGGTGGCATTGTGGGAGAACAAGGGATCGTCTTCGTGAAGTCCGCCATTGACAGCACTCTGTCTCTCTGTCTCTTCCTCTGTGCGAATCTCAAATAGTTCAAGCAAGAAGAACCCGGACTGCAACTTATTTTTCGAATTATATAAAAAATATTTTATGTAGTAATTCAAATATTTCACAAATAATTCTATTCAACTTAGGAAATTAAATATGTGATCACGAATTTACTATTGGAATATTCAGGAAATTTGATAAATATAACTTCTCCATGAAAAATATAGATATAGACATTGATATGACGAATTTCGAATTGATAATCGAATTAGCAGAACCTGTCGTGCATTTGTTGTTAAATGGGATGAAAATTTATCCTAAAAAGGGGAAACCTCGAGATCAACCGCTTATAACTATTAAATAGTTACTTTAAGGGGTATGCTTGAAAACGTCTATTTATATGTGTTTGCACATAAATAAAATTTCCAATCTAAACTTAACGATCAGAGAAAACATACTGAAGTGTATTAATTTCATTGCGAAAACCCTTTGATTCTTATATCGAAGAGGATTTAAGAGTTTAGATGGATTAACCTTAATTGAACTATCACTAAAATTAAATCAAGGACCTTGATAGCTTAATCTCAAATCGAACATTATGAGTTCAATTACTCTTCATAAGGAGTGAGCATGATCTCAGGATAGGATGAGGAACCAAAGAATCGGTCTAATTCTAGGTTTCAAGTTTGAAAAATTAGGGAACCTATTTCAACGGGCAAATTCTAAGGTTCTAGAACCTAGAAGTTGGAACAAATCTTTATGTTTTTCTTGTTTTATATCTTTGCGAAAATTTACGGTCTCACATGGTATTGAATGATGAGTATGTAATTTGGAATCACTAGTGTGAGCTTCCATTTTCGACATTGTTAGAGAAAACTCCTTATTGTTTTGAAGTTGACAAAACCTTTCCAAATAGTCTAGTCTGAAGGGTTGCAGACTCAAGTGTTATAGTCTAAAGAACTCAAGACTCTTCTGTCAAAGTCTGAAGACTGTAGCTCAAAGTCTGACCTCACTGACAAATTCCAGACCGACCAAAGAAGATTTATCCAAATACGAGTTTATCTTCAAGGATTCGGTTCGTACGGTTTGTAGAAGATCTTACGGCTAGAGATAGCACCTGTGATCTATTATTCTTATTGAAATCAATTCAGATAATCATATCTTTTGAAAGGCGAAGTATACTTGGAATGTTCTACCGATGAAAACCAAAATCCTGGTTGTATGGGCGAACAGGATTGATGGACTATCATCACATTCCTTAAATAACTCGAGATCTTCTTGATTGATTCCGTCCAACGGGTAGATTGGAGGAACTCCTTTGGAAAGTGCCAACGGCTGTAAAGGCATGGAGGAGTATATAAGGAAGACTATTAAGTTGTTAGAGTGTGTGCGTGAAAGAAAAATTCCAAAATCCGAAGCTCTTAGTTCTTTGCTATTTCAATCGTTGAGTCTATCTTGTACTCAAAAGAGAGAACAAACATTTGTGAGACTTTGAAAGAGTGTAGTAGAGTTTCTACACTGTGAAGTCAAGGACGTGAGACTGTAAAATCTCTTTTGATTCATAGTGAAATCCAGCCAGTGAGCTGTCAGTGCGGGAGAATGGACATAAGCTTGATCTAAGCCGAACCACTATAAACCTTGTGTTTCAATTCTTTTACCCTAAACTTCTTACTTTAATTCGTAGCATTATATAACTGCTAGTAGTCGTTTACATCTTCAGTCTATTATCTTCTAAAGACGATTTGATTTATTAAGTCTTGCGAAAAGTCATTTTAACACATATTCACCTCCCTCTAGGTGTTCTTATTAGCCCTTATAGACATATCTATGACTAAGACTTTTATTTGTTAATATTTCATATTATTGTATGTCTAAATATGAGTTATGGTCAATAGATTGTAACAACAAATAGTGATTGTTATTAAATGTAATGATTCACTATATTCATTCAATTAAGAATATAGGTGAAATCCATGATAGATTTCAGATTTTAGAATACATAAGATAGGTTCTAAGGTTTCAAAAAATTAGGAACTCATTCCGATGAGTAAGTTTTAGATTTTAGGTAAAAGTTGAACTGACCCTAGAAGCGCTCGCCCCTAGTCTCCACCAATTGTGCCTGAAAGCATTAATGGTTTGATCTCAAATAAAAGACAGTTTCTTAATTACTCGTAAGAGCTTCTGTTCTTGAAAAAAAAAAAAAGAGTTACATGTAAGAAAAGAGCAATTTCTGTAGGCCCGGTATGTCTTCATATGTCATTGGTGTCGAAATAAATGGAGGAGCCTCTTATTTGTAAATTAAGTGCCTCCAACAAGTCCAAAAGCTAATAATCTCTTTAACTTCGGCTTTAACTATATATAATGGATTGATCTCCTACCCTTCCACGATAAATTTTTCATTCCAAAACAAGTACACCCACGATATATGCAACTTTAGCGGCTGCATGTAGGAGGGACGGGTATTAAGAGTCATCCTTGCACACGTAAACTTCGAATTATCCAAGTTATGTTAAATTAAAGCTCCCTCTATTTCACAAAAAATAAATAATTTGAAAAATCTTTTCTTAAAAATTATTGTTTCTATCACTTGAAATAATCAGTTAACAAAAAATGTTTCTATCATCAACAATAATTTATTTTTAAACATTTTTGTAGAAAATTAAAATATCTTTAGTTTATTCATTTTTTAAGCAGCACTAATTATTTTTAACAAACATGCTTTCAAAATGGAGCCTAAAATTGGCCATCCAATCGACCAAATTGGAACTCCATTATAGAAGAACATTTCAAACTCAAACCTCAAGAAAAAAAGAAAATAAAATAATAATAATAATAATAATAATAATAAACGGATTTTCAACGCTTGCGAATGCCCTCCCACCATGAGCTTGAGGAAGAGGAAGAAAGTCGGTACCACTCCTCCTTCCCAGCTCTATATCAATATGATGACAATTTGACTCAGACCGTTCAGTTTCGATCTTCACCCTAAGACTTTCGAAATCTGGAGTCAAGATCTCCTACCTCAAAACACACACCCCTCTCTCTTCAACATCCACCTCCATCACCATGAGCTTTTGAGCAGTTTCGAACCCAGAAAACAAAAGGGAAGAGTTTTGTGAGACAAAACACGACTCATGGGCCTCGCTCACATCCATTTATTAGGCAAAGAAGAATGGTGGGAGGTTTGAGAAATTAATCTCGAGCTTAGGTCGGCATTAAGGTGAGTATAGTCCACATGGGTAATTCCCACGCTAGAAGCGGGAACCGCTCATCTAAGACCGATTTCGAAAAATTGAAACTAAGAACGAACCGATCTCACCAAGTTTCACACACTTAGTGCAACGTTTTCCAACAAGCCAAAGTAAAGTGAAAAATAAAGAACTTTCTCATTCTTAATTGTAATATCAATAAAAAGATCGAGCCCATATTGAAAGTTGAGAGTCGAAACCTAAGTTGACGGGTGTGGAGCATGAGAGTCAAGGTCATGAGTGAAAGATATAGAGATGACTTCAACAAGATGAGAGTGAAACGAGACGAGAACTAAGTCAATGAGTGTTAAACTCCAAATTAAGGATTTTAGGATTTTCATTTTCTTAATTTGTTTTCTAGCCGAAAATTTTCTTAAAAAATAAATATATTATATATATTATCAGTCTAATCTGAGTGATTCCACACCCGTAATTAGGAACCATACCAGTATCCACCGATTTCAATTGAACCAGGAGCCAAACCAATTCCCTTAAGAACCACTGTTCCAGTACAATCCGATTTCGGGCGGCTCCCGATTCCTTTGTACATTCCTAGTTAGCATGTCTACCAATCACGACCACCGTGTCATGGATAGTTGAGAACTTCCACATCTCGAAGTTTTCACTTAGCAACAAGAAAGCGGAGACAGCTACTCCTGATTCTCTACTTGGTCCACAAGCAAAAGCGAGATGCACCTCTCACTTCCGATGCAGTAAAGAATAAACGGTGTAAGCACAGATTGAGACACCCCCTCATGGTAATACAATATGACATCTCACGTTTGCGAGTACAACAGAACAAATGGATGATAAAAATTACATATTATACTGCAAAACATTATGATTATTCCACAAACAAACCGAACCTGGACATAAATGGAAAGAAAAATAATGGCAGTGGGCCAATTCACAGGGCTTCTTACTGATATTAACTGGATGCAAAACACATACACAATTTCTTGAGTTTGACTTCACCGGAGACCGGTTGAACATCTGGCCAAGATACTCAAGAGGCTCAAGAAGAGGAAGAGGGGGAGGAAGTAGTAGGGTTGAAAGCGACCTGTTCTGCGCAAGAAAGGCTTTCGTTGGGTCCAGCCTCCTCTCGGCCAACACCCATCAGGTCAAGGTAATACAGATAGTGGGAGATGATGATGTTCATGTCATCAATATCGCCCTTTCCACACACTTGGTCTCCATAAAGGATGTTCATTGTGGCGCCAAAGCCAGGGACACGCTTGGACAAAGTGTCATTCTTGGTGGGCTTCCAGTTACCGACAAAGACGTCATGAGGGGAAGGCTGTGATTTCTTGACTGGAGTCATCCACTTATGCATCGCAGTCATGAAGGCGAGGGTCGCATTCTGCTCGACGTATTCTGGGTGGTTCAACAGGTCCACCTTCAAAGCTTCGCCAATGTAACCATAATTGTAGTTCCTAAATACAGATCACGGACCACAAGACGAGTTAGAACTTGTTTACCAATAAAATGAAAGCCCTGCAATTATATACTTGAATGTATGAGATTTTCCCTGATCATTCATAAACTCGGTAGTGCCTTGCCTTTTACCAAAGAGCAATAAGGTCCTATATGTTGAAAAATATTCATCTAAAGTTGTTTCCGAATTGATGCTAATTCTCACTTGCCACTGAGACATAACCGCATTTTGTTGCAGATTCTGTGTATCAGTTTGAAAATGTAGACCTTTCAAATGAAAAGGTTTCAAATCATAGATTAGCGCATGTTGCAGTGTCATTTGATGAAAATTTTGGGATAAGACTGACATGCAAATTGCTCATGGTACATAATAAAGAGTGAGTTTCTGGTAAAGTGTGGCAGCACAGTCAAAGAGTGGCTGGTAAAGTGTGGCAGCACGCTCAAGTGGAAATTAACCCTCATTGTTCAAGCCTATTCATACAACTGTACAATATTTCATTTTATGCAATTGTTGACAGAAGTTATGACTAGTCATAGAAACAGAGACTCTTTCAAAAGTCCTTGACATTAAAATATACATATACATACCAATAGATGGGCAGGGCACCACGGCCATAGAAGTCAACTCCAGGACCACAAGGAAAGGTGAGTTTGTAGTAGTCATCACAGTATGACTGGCTAGGGCTCATTTCTTTGTTGTAACAAAGACCCCATGCTAGAGGTCCTCCAGTTGCTACTCCATAGCCACCTGAAATCATCATCAGAGATGATAATCAAGTGAGAAATACTATTAATCAGATTTTTTATGTAAAAGAGAGACAGAATGTGCAGTCAACTGCATTTTGGGTGGCAGTGTAATTTTTGCTTGTCAACTGACAGCCAGTACCGGTTAACTTGGATCAAACTCATCTGAAGCAGTCTACTATTCAATTGAACCAACATACATTCAACCACTAGATTTAGCTAAATTTATTTCATTCAACTTGAGACCCTCCAGTCCTGATGAGATCTAAGCAAATTCTTTCATGGCTCGTCCATCAACCATCACTGTAAATAGTTACTGAGTCACACTCGCAGACCAGATTTCTCCACAGCAATACCCGAGATCAGTTTAATACAAACAACATATTCTATTTATCTAGGAAAAGTTAAGAGAAACAAGGAAGCTTGACGCCAGCACGACAGGTACTGATAGCTTCAACACATAAAAATCGATAACAAACCAAAAAGATCGTACCAATTACACATCACTCCCAGTAGGTTCACCTCGTACTTAACTTAATTTATTTAAAAAAAAAAAAAAAAAAAAAAAGCATTGAGGAGAAAACAATGGACATTCAAATTGACTTCTATAAATAAGCAGTGTGCTTGCCTAAAAGTATACCAAGAAACAGAACGACCTTCAAAGGACTACCACCAAAATCAATTTCACTCACAAGCAAAGTCAAGCCGACAAACTTTGGACAGTCAACCTCATCGAGTAATTTAATTCCCTTGAGCAACAACTATTGCAAATTAAGCTTCAAACTCATCTAGATAACTACATGAAGCAAGATCAAGACCACAAGACAAAAATATGCGCACTCCCATGATCTTCCTAAGGCTCAATAAGAATTAGTACAGCTACAAAATTAGAAAGATCACAATCCACTTAAGAGGCAAGATGCATACAAGAAGTCTTAGCTCCGACATGGCCGAGGAAGGCAGCGACCTCCATCATCTGCATGGTCTTGCCGCCGGTGGTGCCAAAGCCAAGGGGCTCGTAGAGGGCGGCGGCGAGGATGAAGGACTGGTAGTCCCAGAAGCCGACGGCGTGGGCCACAGGCGAGTTCCGCTTCGAGAAGAGGTTCTCGAACTGGTACGTCTGGAAGATGTCGCTGATCGTCTCGTTACAGCAGTACTTGGACCAAGTATTACACTCCCATCCCTTCAAACACACCTTCTGCCCCTTCACCTTCTTGACCAAAGTCTTGGTGTCGTCGTCCCCACGAACCCCCACCATCACGCTGCTCGCCAGCACCGCCGCCGCGAGAATTACCCAGATCGCTCTTCTCATCTCCTCCATCTTGAGAACTGGACAAAACATCAATTTTTCCTCAAAATTCTTGCATCACACAGCAACATCCTCACCATCGACGAACAGCATTACGCCGAGTCAAAGATCGAAACTTTAGACATATGCGGACACGGGCTGGAAAACCCACAAGCCATACGAAATCTAACGACACCCTGAGCAATTCAATGACCCCAAAGAGTGTCCAAGAAGCTGAAAAGAACGAGAAACTCACCCGGATCAGTCTCAGATCGGAGAGACGGGGCGGGGAGGTGGGCGTGCGCTGTCTTTCTTGATTCTGGGTCGTCGGTGGCTGCTGATTTGCGGGTATCTAGAGGGCAAAAGAAAGGAAAGAAATGGAGGTGACCCGGGAGAGGAGGAGAGAGAAGGGGACGCGAGTGAAAGAGAGAGTTAGATCGGGGGTCACTGTCGGATGCTGCGAACCAGTTGGTCGCGGCATGTGTCGTTAAGCGTCGTGCGTGTTCGGCGAGCAGGGATGGACGGCTGCGATGAGCCCTGAGGGGCGAAACGAACGTTCCAGATTCAGGCGAGGACAGGCTGGACGTGGTATGAAAGGGGAATTTATTTATTTTTCTTTTTTATTTTGATGTGGCTGACCCAACAAATTCCTCCACCGACAGTCCTCTTTGGCAGCACTTTATTGCCTTACAAGTAAAAGCAATTGTCCTTACTTTGATTTTGTGCTATGTAAGTTTTGTGCATGTGTTTTTTTTTTTTCCTTCCTTTTTTTAATAATTGATAAGTTAGATATGAAGTCTAGAGAATTCGCGAGGCAAAACTCACAATCAAGGAACAGAACGTCGATTAAGCAGTACGATTATAATAACTGTCGATTATTACAGGTCATTGTAATTAAACCAGGGTAGAATGTTACTTCCTTTATTTTATGATGTCGCGATATTCTTATCTTAATATATCAAAAGTTTTAGTCGAGTCGTAGAATTTTCAAAAAAATACAATCAAATTTTCGAAATTGTCGAATTAATAGTGTCCCCATAAACTTCATCCAATCTAGTCAATGAGAATGCCGGTGGAACTCTCTTTTTACTTCTTTTTTTACTATCTCTCTTATGTGACGGTTAATGATGACTAAAGGATGTAGTAATGCTCAACATATTCAATCTATTTCATTGTTGAAGTTTACGTAATCATACTTCTGTTAAATTTAATAAGTGATAGACATTTGAGCTTGACAACTCACCAAACTACTATATTTCTACAAGTATAGTGAAGATGAGAGAGCCCACTTGAATGCACGGAATGTGTCAACAGTTCATAGCGTCCAATACCCCCATGACTAAACTAGTGTTATTTGGTCGAGTGCGAGCTGCCGTGTGGCGTGGTTATACAACATGGCATGACCACAAAAGCAAAATTAAGTAACGCGTGAGGAACAAAGAAGTAGTTTTTTTTTTCTCTCCGATGTATATAGAAATAATAGCACAAATGGTACCCGAATTTTGGTTTAATATACAATGTCGTTCCTAAACTTTGGCTTAATGTGCAATATTGTTCCTAGGCTTTTAATTTATTCAATGTGGTCCATGAATTATTAATAAATATTTAATGCAATCCATAGAATATATTAAAGTATTTAAAAGTTTAAAAACAACATTGAACATTGAATGAATCGAAAATTCAGGGACAATATTGAATCATATTAAACGAATTAAAAGTTTAGGGATGATATGACACATTAAATCAATTTTCATGAACAATTTGTGTCCTCTTCCTTTCTATAGATTAATAGACCATTTGTGTCCTCTTCCTTTTTTTATATATCATGGAACACAGAGCAATCTGGCTGGCTAGGATCCAATTGAAGTTCGAGGATGGGCCAGGATGCTGAGAGTTACCAGGCAATTGGACTCACATAAGAAGAATTTGGTCGTAGTGGGCCGATGAGCCCTACTCCATCAATCTTGATCAAAAGAGTCGGGCTTATTCGGGTAGTGAGAATGTATTCAAGGAGGATTTAGATGGTCAAGTAGAGGTCAACAATGGGTCAGCCGGACCTAATTTGTTGCCGAGGTCTGCCCCTAACAAAAAAAATCATGTTGGGCTTATGACCGAATGGCTTGACGGAAGCCCACCTGAAAGTGCCCCTTCTGGCTTTTGTGGCTTGGGCGGGCAAGCAGGTGAGCTGTCCCTGCCAGGACCATGATTAGATCTAGGTCGAAACGTCGAATCATGAACTTTAAATTATTCTTCCGAGAAGTCATCACATCATTTATAATAAGTCTAGTGGACGTGATCATAGGAGCCAATTTTCATCTATAGAGAATGAAAGAGGTTATAATAAACTCTTTGGGCCCTCCGGCCAGTGATGGATGTCTACATTGACAGCCATATGTGCAGCGTGGATATATAAACAACTTTAATTATGAAATTACTGTTGCGCCATCACTTGGACTATTCTTTTTTTTTTTTTTTTCTCAAATATATGGAAACGTCATAAAAGTCTTTGCACGTTTTAATAATGCAATCGGCATTCCCATCCCGAAGGTTCTAATTACCTTGTTTTGAATTTCTAAACTTTAATGTACATTTCATTTTCTAGGGTCTCACAATTGTCCTATTATAATATATGAACAAAATGGGGAATCATTATTTTGAGACACCACCTTGATAGATATATTTTATATTTCAAATACATAAACTTAAGAATATTACTCGTACTATACACATAACCAAAAATTATTCACGCTCCTCCCTTTGTTCTTTTCTCTTTTTTTACTCTTAATTGCTATCGAGTTCCTTCTTACCCTTGAGATTTTACCTTCTATGCGATTTTTCCTAATTTCTAACATAAATAACTAGAAAACACATAATTATAAAAACTCTACAAAATAAATTATGTATGAAAAATCACGGAATTTGCATGTGTCGGTTATAGTTTCATGAAAAGTGTTGGATTTTTTTCTAAGAAATTATGACTAGCATGAAAGCTACTATTTTGTAAAGGTTTTGTAATGGTCTTGACTGCAATCAATTTTTAATTGATTTGTAAGTTGATGATGAAAAACAGTTTCCTTTCTTTTATCTACAAACTCTTAGGGCTTGTTTGGCAACTTGCCAAATAGTACTTGTTCATGTTCTTTTATTCCTAGAAGTAGTTTTAGAACGTAAATGCGTTTGATAAAATTTTTATTCCCGTGAACAATTCTAGAATCAAGTCAACCTATTTGTTCTTTTTCCTCTTCTTTCTTCTTGTTCTTCTTCCCTCTCTCTTGTTCTTCAAGTGCCGCCGTTGCCGCCACCGCCCCCCCGTCCGCCGCCATCCGTTGCCCATCGATGCTGGTTGTCAGCGAGCTCGCCGAAGGCTTGCCGAGCCAAGGCGAGATCCGGCGAGGCCGGCGGGCAGCCTCGCCCATATCTAGCAAGGCCGAGCTCGCCCGGTCGCCGACGGGGCTTGACCTTGCCGGGTCACCGGGAGGTCGGCGTCGCCCGACCAAGGCGAGGGTGACCTCATGGTGGCTCGGCAAGGTCGCCGGCCCTCGTCTGGCCAATCACCAGTTCTCCCAAGGCCAGCGACCGGTGGACATTGAAGAAGAAAAAGAGAAATAAAATAAAAAATATTAAAATTATTAAAAATTTATAAAAAAAATGATTTGAATTAGAAATTTTCAGAACGGTACCAAACGCAATTCTATTCCGAGAATTGAAATTTTGGACAGTTACCAAATGGCTTAAAATGTTAGAAATTGTTCCCGAGAACAGAATAAAAAAGAATCATTTCTGATTAGAAATTGTTCTCAGAAACAGAAGTGTTACCAAACGTGCCCTTACCATGCGGATAATTGAAAAGTGACATACCTATCAAAAAAGAATATTTTTTTTCTCTGTAAATATCTTTCATTTATTTACTGTTATACACATAAGTTGTTTATGTTGATTTTATTATTCTATGCGAAATGAAGAATAAATCTATTGTATCTCTGAGGATAGCCACTAAAGCCTATTATACCGAGTTTCATTCTTCAAGCGGCGAAATTATCATTAACAATAATGCTTTCACGCATCAGCCAAATTGATCTTATTTTCTCATCTTTTTCAACAAATTTCCAACAATTCTTCTTTTTTTCCAATAATCTTAAGGAGAAGTGTCTTGTCGATTCCCAAAGTGCAACTACCACTGCTACCACAACTATTGGAATCGAACAAGGACTCGAAGATAATGATGGACAAATATCATATATTCATAGGCAGTTTGTTATGGGACATTATCAAGCATCAGCATAAAAGAGCTTTGAGTTGTCTCCTTCTGGTTATTAAGTCTCAGGTAAATCGTTTTTTGAAGCTTCGATACTTACACGGTTGTTTTTTCGAAGAGGAAGTTGGACGTTTGTAAGCATTTTCTCACTCAAGTTTGTGATTATTATTTTGCAAGCAAATGTCCTATATCCCTCTCTTCTCTTTGAGTAAACCTGCAAAACGAAGCATGATTTTGAGGTTTTGATTGATTACGGCAATTCTGTCTTTTGGACACGGCATTCATGGGTTTTGACCGAGAGGTGACAGCACGCCTATAGATAGATCTAGAACTCAGTTTTCTCGCATTGCATGAGTTTCCTCAACTCTACTTGATATTGCCATGTGTTTTTTCTTTTTGGTACATTGATATTGCCATGTTCTGTTTTGTAGGCGGCCTGTATAGTGCCATGTTTTTTGCCATGTTCACTTGGTGGAAAAAAGTTGGAGCTGGTAAGCCAATGGCAGCGCCGCCTCCTTGTGCCTCTCAAACTATTGAAGATTACGCCTGTTGTTTTTTGATTACATCTATTGCTTGTCCTTCTTTGAGATTAGGTTGGTGGCTGCGACTTCTTTTCATCCAATTTGAAGCTTTGAACTGTGTTGGAGGCTCACCTTTCTTGACTAGCTGACTTGCTTCGAGGCTAGCAGCTTGTGGGCAGTGAAGCTGCAGTGGCTCCATCCATTGTAGAGCATGTTGAATGGTTCGTTTAGGAGATGATGCACGACATGTAAATTGTCGTATGAGAATCGAGTGTGTTATTTTATGTGTGTACAAATGTGAGGCCGAATGAGAAAGAAAGTGTGGATAAAAAAGAAAGATATGAAGGTCAAATATGGACTTCAGAGTTGTAATTTTACATCCATGTGAATATAAAACTATGGCATTTTATATAGTGGATTTCTTGTTGTATTAGAAGTTTACAATGATGTTAACTAGATATCATATTCAAATGAGACAAAATCCGCTATAAGATTGTGTTTGCCATTGGTGGAGATGCTGTAAATTGAAAATCAACCAAAAAAAAAATTATGGGGGAAATGACAATCCTACTAAATCAAAAGTCAACTTGGTTGAAGTAGATGATCTAATGATGTAAGTGCTACAACCATTCCCAACCTAATATTGTGGCTAAAGTTAAAGAATGGGTGGTAAATTTAGTTCTGGCAATTAGGCTAGCTAAAAAATTTCTTAGCAGATATTCTTTTTGAATGAAATCAACCCTTTTAGCGTTTGGGCATTTGACCATTACAATGCAAAAACTTTCAATGGTAAAAGAGACATGTCCAATTGAGACGAGATGTGGTCAAACAATTGCTTAAAGATGAAATTATGTTCGTCGATAATCAATAGTTAGTTAAAGATAATCAATAGTTATGGTAACCTAATTTGTGATTGGCAATCTCATGAATTAGGTTTATATGTGTAATGACAAATAACTTGTGGATCTAGTGATGCACTATTAAAAATTGTTGTCTCTCCTAATGTAAGAATAGTGCAAGACTACAATGAAAAAAAGGTTGAACTAGGCTCTTAATGTATCCCTTAGGCATCACTAGTGGTGTATTGAAATGCATAATACACTTGATGAAATCACCTATATAATTATAGAGTAGAGCTGCTCTTATGAGAATTATCAACAATAATCTCCACAACACTTATGAAAAAACCAAACACGCATATGCTCTATTAGCGCAAAACCGCATTGAACAATAAATTTTTATGGGAGTGTAATGTAATTGGTGAAAATCATGATTCACAAAATGAAATTCTTGGTTCATAAAAGTTACACATTTCACTAATGATTTTGTGAATTGTATTCATTCTATCTAGGACTAATTTATAGTCTAACAAGCACCAGTTCCGATGCATTACATTCCAATAGCCCAACATTTTTTTTTCTTTTCAAAATCTTTTAAAATATGCGGGGGATTTTTGGATATTTCAACATTTTTGAAACATTTGAAAGTAATTTTTTTCTATAGAAATTATGACAAGCATGAAAGTCATTATTCGGTAACGGTTTTGTAACATTTTATGATCGTTTAATAACGGTTTTGTAATGGTCTTCATTGCAATGGATTTGTAACGATTTTATCATTTCTTGCTACAAAGCCCGCAAAGGAGTTGCAAGAATTGATGATGGAAAACGGCTTTTTTGGTTTTACCTACAAATTATTACTTGAGGATAATAAAAAAGAGATACATATCAAAATAGGAATATTATTTTTACTCTTTACATATCTTTCCTTTATTTGTCGGGTTATACACATAGTTATTCCTCTTTCTTCTATTATTATAAAGAAAAATGTTTGTTGTATCTTGGGAGAAGGGCCACCAGAGCCTATTGCACATAGTTTTGTATTCCGAGAGGCGGAATTATCCTTAAGGACAATATTTACATGTCTCAGATAATTGATCTTATTTTCTAATCCTTTTCAACAGATTTCCAGCAATTTTTATTTTTCATATTATCTAATATTTTTCCAACAAAAAGTTCGAGTATTTTGGACAACAATGAACTCATTGCCGACCCCCCTAAAAGACAATTTTTGGATGCATCTTTGATCCTAATCTCATCGGAACCCTTTTTCTACTTTTAAAAGTACCAATTAACATCTTGATTAACATTTCGATTATATGCATGACAACATTCTGAGAAGGATAAAGGGACATTGTGAGCCGCCATGACTAAAATGGTGCTATTTGGTCGAGTATGAGCCCCCATGTGGCGTAGTTATACAATATGGCACGCCATGCGGCAATCACAGAAGTAAAGTTAAGTATCACATGAAGAGTAGCAAAGAAGTGGATTTTTTATATTTTTTTTAGTTCTAGTTTCTATAGAGAGAAATAATAACACAAATGATACTCGAATTTTGGTTCAATGTGCAATATCGTTCCTAAACTTTTAATTTATTCAATGTGGTCGCTAAATAATGTTCAATGTAGCCCATATACTATATAAAAGTGTTTAGAAGTTTAGGGGCGATATTAAATATTAGATCAAAGTTCAAGAACCACATTGAATAAATTAAAAATTCAAGGACAACATTGAATATTGGACCAAAGTTCACAAATTATATTAAATAAATTAAAAATTCAGGGGCAACATTACTAATTAAACCAAACTTTACGGACCATTTGCGTCCTTTTTCTTTTTCTATATAAATAGAACAAAGAGCAATGCGTAGAATATAGTTCGGCTAGATAGGATCTAAGGAAAGTTTGAGGATGGGCCAGGATGCCGAGAGGTAACCAAGCAATTGGACTCACGTAAGAAGAATCGGGCTATAGTGGACCGATGAGTGCTGCTTCATCAATCTTGATCAAAAGAGTCGGGCTTATTAGATTAATAAGAATGTGTACAACGAGGATTTAGATGGTTAAGTAGAGGTGAACAATGGGTCGACCGGACCTAATTTGTTGCCGAGGTCTGCCCCTAACAAAAAAATCATGTGCAAAATCGTCAAGCCAGGCCGGGCTTTATGATCAAATGGCTTCGCCGAAACCTGCTTGAAAGTGCCCCTTCGGGCCTTTGCAACTTGGGCGGGCGAGCGAGCTGTCCCAACCAGACTCATGATTAGGTCTAAATCAAGACGTCAAATCATGAACTTTAAATTATTCTTTCAAGAGGTCATCATGTCCTTTATAATAAGTCTAATGGCCATGATCAAAGGAGCCAATTTTCATTTATAAAAATGACGAGTTATAATAAGCTCTTTTGGCCCCTTCGGTCATTGTTGGATGTCTACATTGACAGACATATGTGCAACGTGGATATAAACAACTCTACTTATGAAATTACCGTTGCACCATCACTTGGACTTTTTGATGTTGTTTCTTAAAGATATGGAAACATCATAAAAGTCTTTGCACGTTTTGATAATGCAAATAGCATTCCGCTCTTGAAGGTTCTAATTACCGTGTTTTGAATTTTATTTTCCGTCTAAACTTTAGTCTACATTTGTCATCTTCTAGTGTCTTATGATTGTTCTATTATAAATCACGAAGAAAATGAGGAATCATTATCTTGAGACACCACCTTTATAGATATATTTTATACTTTAACTACATGAAATTAAGAATATTATTCGTAATATACGCATAACCACATATTATTCACGCTTCTCCCATTGTCATTTTCCTTCTTCTTTTTTTAATCTTAATTGCTACTGAGTTCCTTATTCGGGGTTTCAGTACCTATGTTCGTTTTTCCAAAGAGGAAGTTAGACGTTCGCAGGTCTTTTGTCCCTCAAGTTTGTGACTATAATTTTGCAAGCAAGCGCCCTATTTTTTTCTCTCTCTCTCTCTCTCTCTCTCTCTTCTGGGTAAACCTCACAACGAAGCATGCTTTTGAGGTTTTAATTGATTGCGACAATTCTGTCTCTTGGACACTGCATTCATGGGTTTTGACCGCGATATGACAGCACACCTAAATATAGATCTAGAACTCAGTTTTCTCGCATTGCATTAGTTTCCTCAACTATACTTGATTTGCCATGTGTTTTTTCTTTTTGGTACATTGATATTGCCATGTTCTTTTTTGGGGGGTCTGTGTACTGCCATTTTCACGTCACGTGGTGGAAAAAGGTTGGAGCTAGAAAGCCCATGGCAGCGCCGCGTCCTTGTACCTCTCGAACTGTTGGAAGATTCCGCCTGTTGTTTTTCGATTACATCTATTGCTGTTCCTTCTCTGAGATTAGGTTGGTGGATGTGACTTCCTTTCGTCCAATTTTGAAGCTTTGAACCGAGTGGAGGCTGTGACCTTTCTTGACTAGTCGTTTTGGTTTGAGGATAGTAGCTCGTCGGCAGTCAAGCTGTACTGGGCCCATCCATTATGGTGCATGTTAAATGGCTTGTTCAAGAGATGACCCCCGCCATGTAAATTGGTACATGAGAAGTGAGTGTGCTATTTATCTTGTGCCTGTGAATGTGAAGCCGAATGAGCAAAAAGTGCAGAGCAAAAAGAAAAACATGAAGGTTAAATACGGCATTCGGAGTTGTAATTTTACAACCGCATGAATATAAAACTATGGCATTTTATTTCATGGATTTCATGCTGTATTAGAATGATACAATAATGTTAAAAGATATCGAATTCATATGAGATAAAATTCTCTATAAGATACGTGTTCACTCTTGGTGGAGAGGTTTGTAACTAAGAAATCAGCCAAACAAAAATTGTAGAGGAAATGACAATCCTATTAAACCAAAAGTCGACTTGGTTGAAATAAATGATCAGATGATGCAATTGCTAATAGCCATTCCCAAGCCAATATTGTGGCTAAGCAAAAGAATGTGTGGTAAACTCAATTCTGGCAATAAGGCTGAGTAGCTAAGAAATTTCTCAGCAAATATTCCTTATGATTGAAACCAATGCCTTCGGTTTCTGTACATTGTGATTGCCAAGTGACAATAACTATTGCAATGAAAAAAAAATTAATGGAAAAAAAGAGACACGTCAAATTGAGATGTGATTTGGTAGAGCAATTATTGACCATACATTGAGAAAAATGAGAGAGCAATTACTAACTAGACATTGAGAAAAATGAGACTTAACTTAGTTACAATAATCAATAGTGATGCTAACATAACTTGTGATTGGCGATCCTATGAATTAAATTCATATGGATAATAATAAATCACTTTCTAATCTAGTGATGCACTATTAAAAACTGTTCTCTCTCTTAACGTGAGATTAATACAAGACTACAATGGAAAGAAGGTTGAACTAAGCTTTTAACGAATGCCATAGCCATCTTTGGTGGTGTATTAAACTACAAAATATACTTGATAAAATTACCTATATAAGTGTGAGATGGAGCTGCTACTATGAGAATTATTGGCTTTAATCTCTAGAGCACCTATGAATAAAACAAATGTGAGTATGGTCTATTAGCGCAAAATTGCCTTGAGCAACAAAATCTGAGTGGTGAAAGTCATAATTCACGAAAAGAAATCTTTGGTTCATAGAAATTACAAACTTTATTAATGATTTTGTGAATTATGTTCATTCTTTCAATGACTGATTCATAGCTTAACAAGCACCAGTTTTAATGCATTACACTTCAATCACCCAACATTATTTTTTTCTTTTCAAAACCTTTTGAAATACGTGAGGGATTTTTGGATATCTCAATCATTTTAAAATATTCGAAAGTAATTTCTTTTTTATAGAAATTATGACAACCATGAAAATCGTTATCCTATAACGATCTTGTAACTTTTTGTGATGGTTTAATAACAGTTTTGTAATGGTCTTCGTTGCAATCAAATGGTAACAGATTTGCAACTGTTTTCAATTTAATGAAGAATTGAACAGCTTTATTTCTTTTACCTATTTACTCTGAGCATAATTAAAAAGTGATATACATATCAAAGACAATAACTTCTTTTTTCTCTTTCAGTATCTTACATTTCTTTGCTGGATTACACACATAGTTTTTTCTCTTCCTTTTATTATTCTACGCGAAATAAAGAAAAAAAATTGTTATATCTTAAGAGGATAGCCACTAGAGTCTCTTGCACCAAATTTTGCACTCTAATGGGCAAAATTATCCTTAAGGATAATTCTCGTACAAGTCAGATAACTAACCTTGTTTTCTCATTTTTTTTTTAAAGATTTCCAGCAATTCTTATTTTTTTTATTATCTAATATTTTTCCAACCCAAGAGATAATTTCCAGATGCGTCTTTGATCCTAATCCAATTGGAACCCTTTTCTTCTTTTAAAAACACCAATTAACATATTGATTAACATCTTGATTATATGCGCGACACAATTATGAGAAGGAAAAAGGGACATTGTGATGTAGAACGACAAATTTGACTATCTACATTTCGTTTTAGTCATCATTACCACAAAGCCAAGCTACAAGCCAAAAATCACATCAACCACTTAAATACGTGAAAGCAACACTCCTCTTAATATGGTATGCCCCTGTATGTAGAATTTTTTTACATAACTCACAAACACAGACATAAAAATAAAGCTACTTAAAATTTATAAAACAGATCATAAGTCGCGCGAACCGAATAAATCCAGACCTTTAGCCCATACAACTAACCCTAATCCAGAGCAATTTGGCACATGATTAGCAAAATTTGAAAGGGGCGATTTTCAATTCTTTGAGCTACAAATTTGCCCACACTTACCTCACAACTGCGTGGAACATTGTTTTGCCCTCTCCCGTTTCTTCATGTATCTTTCCTCCACCTGTGTAATGTTCCTAGAAATCATGATCTCGATTGCCTTTTGAGTTTTGAGATTGATGGTTCTAGTTCCTTTCCGTGGCGCATCTCTCATTAGGTAAAAGCAAGTCAAGCACCCATAATTTTAGGTTCCGTTGTATTATTTATAGAATAAACAAATAAATAATATTTTTACCTTTCATAAAAATATTTAAATATTTTGCAGAGATACGAACACATGGGGCCTCACGAGTAGATTCAGGTTGAAATATTGTCAGTGTTTTTATAATCTGGAAAAGCATTATCTCCTCGAGAGTGGTGCAAACAAGAAGATAAAACAAGGCTGCAAAACGGAAGCAATCGTGGGGAAGAATGATTGAAAATTCAAAAAGCGCCCTTTTCAATTATCATCATTCGGATAAACCCTAACTGCAAAGGGCAAAATTAATAAATAATGATCAAGACCCACGAAAAGGATAAGAACACCAGCATCATAATTCGTGTATTTCCAATTGCAACAACTACGTAGGTCCATCCGCCGATTTTTTTCTCTGTTTTAACTTTGTTTCCATTTATAGTGTGCATGGCAAGTGGCATGCATGAGAATGTTATTCACGTAACTCAGAAAGGATTTTGACTTGAGACTGAGAGTATGATGTCTTAATCATCTTACGTGGATTTGTAATTTCATATGTATTCCCGTTCATTTGATCTCGAGTCTTAAATATTTGTTAAGTTCATTTGAAAATTATGCCAATACGATACATCATATGTGCTTGTGTAGCGATACCCTATTTGGTATATTAGTGCGTGGAAGGCATTAAGTTCTTTTATTTGCCCATTGCGTCTTGTGCTTTGCACGGGTTCGTTCTAGCTAGGTATGTAACGAGTTTAGAAATTTATTTAAGATAAGTTTAAGATTTAGGTAAGGGGTGCTAAAAAGATGGACTTGATTATGTTCTCCAACTTATACATGTAAATGCTCCTAACCCTTTACATAAAAGAAATAAAAGCTGCTCATTTAAGCAACAACATCAATTTATAATGATTGATTTACTGACTTATTTTGTTGTTGACTCATAACTTGTTGAAATTCGCTCATGAACATCAATCAGCCCACCGATTTTTCTTTAATAATTCAAGGGTACAGGTGGAATGATTGGTTCCGACAAATTATAGTCATCGTAGAAATATGACGATCTTATGAAAAACATGCTTCGTGTTTTCATTCAACTCTAAAAAGTGTCAAAACTCGTTCCTTTTTGTGGGAAGGAATTCTCCAAACTCCCTAGCATGGAAACGCACACCAATAATTGAACTCATTCCCCAGAATTAAGAGGCAAAAAGAGAGAAAGAGAGAGAGAATTCAAAGATAAAGAAATTCCACAACACGACCAAGATAATCTGGCACTGGCATGGCAGCCACAGTTGACAGCTGCTGCGTAATCTTCCCGACTAGTGGGGCCCACGCGGCGCGAGGATATTCGCCCACGTGGCTCCGTGATTGACTCGGCTGTTACCGCAGCGTATCCCCTCTTTCCGGGACGAAAACCGAAAAAAACTACCGATTCCGCCGGAATTTATTATAAAGTACAGTCCGCGAAGATATTCTGATTTCTTAAACAATTTCCTGGTGCCGACCCAAAAAAAAAAAAAAAAAAAACAATTTCCTGGGGGGAGGGGGAGGCCCCCATGACATGTGAAAACCTTCGTTAAATATTCTTCTGAGTAACTTTATCAAATAATTCGCGAAAAAAATCAGTTCCTTGAATTTCATGTTCACAAGGTTTTCATCTCCATTGAGTTTTTGTGGTGCGAAATGCTTAAAATTTTTTGGAAATAAGATCAATATCACAACCGATTCCAAACTGATATATTTATGATAAATTTTCTTCAAATTAATTTTTGAATCATAAAAAATCTCAAACTAATCAAATCAGGATACCTGCCAAAACCTTCGAAATGGTATATTCATAACAAATTTACCTTCTGTGAGCTTATGTTAAATTTCACTGTGAAATTATCGAATTAGATAATACATGTCAAAAACTCAACTAACATCGCAAGTCACTTAAAAATTCATATTAGTTCGAGATCAATTTAAACGTGAGATAAATTTATTATCAAGGTCTTAATTTGAGGTTTTTTTTTTATAATATAATCCTTTGAAATACGTGCCATCCTTAGCGGGGTTAGACGGCAAATGTTGATCTTTTGCAATTATTTCAAGAACCGGGCAGTGCTTCGATCCACCAAAACGACAACAAAAGACTGCCTTTCTTTTTCTCTGGATGCAAAAAGGGGACCCGAACGTGGCTCATAAATCCGAAACCGACCCACCTCGAACAACGACAAAACATAGAGAGAGAAAGCACAGATAGAGAGAGAGAGAGAGAGAGAGAGAGAGAAAGAGGGTGGGGCCCAGTGGGAGAACCAACGGGGTCAAATTATAAGCATCCTGGAAGATCGCATACGCATGTCTCCCCGACCGATTCTCCGTCTTCACCTTCTTCTTCAAGTTTCAGTTTTTTTTTTAATCATCTCTCTCCTTCAGATCGCGCCATAGACTCCCCTCTCTCTCTCTCTCTCTCTCTCTCTCTCTCCTTCAGTCCAATCCGAGACGGCATAGACTCCTTCTTCATCCCCCACCACCACCACTGCCCCCACTGTTTCCATATTTTATTGTAGCCGTCGTCTTCCGCCGTGACGGGAAGCCGGTTGCTTCACGTTTGGTGAGACCCTCGTCCCTCCCGCGCCCCCATTAATGGAACAGGATTGACGTCCGCGGGAAGAATTCCGGGTGCTTCCCAAATTGCTGCCAGGAGTGGAGGGACGATCCCATTTTTCGATCATTCGGGTCCGGGCAGCTGTTTCTCTAATTGGGTTCGGCTCTTTTCGGTGTTTTTTCGCAATCTTCTTCGTTTCCGTGTAGTCCCAGGAAGAGGGTCGGCGGTTTTCGGCCTCGAATCTCCCGGTAATTGGTGGGTTTCGTCGCAAAATCTTAAATTTTTGTCCCCCTTTTGGTAATGTTGTTGTGCTCGTGCTTGGTTTTATCATGGGTTCTTCGTGGGCTATGGTGGGTCTGTGTTTTTTCTTTTATTTCTGTGGTTTCTTTTGTTGGTAACCGTGAGATTATGGCTTGATGGTTGTGGTTTTGTTGTTGACTGGCTGTGGATAGAAAACTTGGGGATTTGATTGATTCTTCCGGCGGAGCCAAAACGGCGACGAATAAGGGCATCGTGGAGATACGGCGGGGCTCGGATGCACAGTGTTTGGTAGGACTGGACTGCTTGCTGAACATTTGCAAGGCCGTTTCGCTGGGGATGGGTTCGTGCCTCTCCGGGGCAGGGGCGAGCTCCGTCCCCTATGCCCCGGCGTCTTCGTCAGGCAGCGCCAAGGCGAAGAGCTCGTCTCGGAAGAGGCAGACGAAGAAGAATTCCCCGTTCGAGTCGAAGATGGAGATGTGGCTGCACCGGATTCCGGGAAGGATGTTCTTGAACGGGTCCAGCGATGCCGCATCTCTGTTCACCAGGCAGGGCAAGAAAGGGATTAACCAGGATGCCATGATTGTTTGGGAGGTCCGTTAGTCCATCTACAGTTGACTTGGTTAATCTTTGACCGTATTATCCCTATCTGAACCTAGTACCAACCTCTTGTTGCGTATATTCAGCCTTTGAATCCACTTCCAAATATTTGGTGCTATTATGTTTCGGATCATTAAAATTTACTAGCATATAGAATTAAAGATGGACAAGATTTAAGTGTACAAAAGAGATGAGGCTGGCTTGTAACTCATTGCTGTGAGTCTAGACAACCATCGTGCCATTGTTTTGTGTGGTTGCATGCATTAATTGCGGGGACTATAAATATTAGAGAAACTATCACCAATAAATTATGCAAGTAGTCAGAGCCAAAAAAAAAAAAAAAATGATGCAAGTAAATGCTTGACTTTGTCCTGTGACTCTGTATATGTTATGCCGATTTAGTTTACAGCATACTGGATTATGTGCTCTAGACATGCCGCAAACGAGTCCTGTATAGGTTTCTCAATTTGTACTTTGATCCTCTTTACAGTAACTTTCATATAGATACTCTGTGCAGTACAAAATGAATGAACTTTTAGATATGCACCTCGCTGTCTAGTATGGCTTACTGGCAGATGTATTTAAAAAGAAATATTGGTCATTATTTACGTTGACAGCTGCCTAGTGGTAAGTTAAAGGCCTCTGATAATACGAAGTGAGCAGATCCAGGGTCTTGATAGATAAGCTAAAGTCTGTTTTTTGAATTTTTTTAATCTAGGTTTCACCTCTAATTTTACTTCCTCCACAGAATTTCGGCTCCAAGACAGATACTATATTTTGTGGTGTTTTTGATGGCCATGGTCCATTTGGCCATATGGTAGCTAAGAAGGTTAGGGATTCTCTCCCTTTGAAATTGAGTGCTCAATGGGAATTGAAAGTTGGCAGCCCAGATGGGCATAGTGACTTCAGCAGCAGTGCCATGGGAAGTATGAACTCGGAAGAGACCTCAATAAAGACTATCGAGGATCTGAAGACCTTTCCGAAGCTCGAGCTTGGTGAGAATCATTCTGATACTATTCTCACATTGAAGGAGTCGTTCATGAAGGCCTTTAAGGTTATGGACAAAGAGCTCAAACTTCACCCACAGATAGATTGCTATTGCAGTGGGACAACTGCAGTCACCTTGGTCAAACAGGTAAGATAAGATACTTGCCGTCAAGAAAAGGCATGAAATTTGTGGTTAGTTCACTTTGAAGTTGGTTGAGAAGCTTATTGGGCGATAGCCATCTACTATATTGTGATCTTTTCCCCTTTACTCAATTACTCATTTTTTCACTTTGTTTCGTCATTTGCAGGGTCATGATCTTCTGATCGGAAATGTCGGGGATTCTAGAGCTGTGTTGGGTACCAGAGACAAAAATAACTCTCTGATTGCTGTCCAGTTGACTGTAGACCTCAAACCGGATCTTCCAAGTAGCTCTCTCTCTCTCTCTCTCTCTCTCTGTGGGTCTCAAATGTTCTTGAACCATACCTTTGCAATTTTGCTACATCATCGACTACCAGGAGTTGTACTTTCTGCTTCTTTCCTTGAACTGTTTTTGTCTTACATTCGTTGTTTATGAAAATACGTGAAAGGTGAGACATGTTGGCAAAAGTTCATAAGTTACTTAGGTTGGCCTGATATTGTCACTAAACTTTCTTGTTTTGTGAAAGTCGGAGTCCATATAAACAGAAGAAATATATGTCCAACACGAGAGGAATTAAGCATATTAACATGCGTTTAAGCTGGTTTCTAGGTATTGGATGTTACAAAATGTGATTATAAGCGTGGGTTACAAAGTTTTCTTGGTCAGTACCTGCTAGAAACGATTGTCCTCGTATTCGATCACCTGTGTAGGGGAAGAATTTCACAGAGGAATTATTGGGAGATTTGCGCTTCAAAAGCTTCATGATTTTCTTATTTAGCTTAAGATTTTGGAGATATTGATGTGGCATAGGATGCTTTTGTGAACTTGTTGCTCAGCACTGAGCTTCCCATCTTGTGTTCCTTGACAATAGATTCTGCAATATATTGTGTTGGGCAATAGAAATTCAATTCTTCCCAGTTTACAAGAAGTGCACGTTTCAAATTGTCTTGTCGCCCTACAGGAGAATTACAGAGAATCAGGCTGTGTAGAGGGAGAGTTTTTGCTCTAAAGAATGAACCTGAGGTTGCACGAGTGTGGCTTCCCAACTGTGACTCTCCTGGCCTTGCCATGGCTCGAGCATTCGGAGACTTCTGCCTTAAAGACTTTGGTTTGATTTCCATACCGGAGATTTCTTATCGACGCCTCACTGATAGGGATGAATTTGTGGTGTTGGCCACTGATGGGGTAAGAAGTCTGCCAATTCTTATTATCATGATATTGTGAGTGGTAGGTGAAGAAACTATATGCTCTCAGATTCTAGGGAAAGAAGCCTTTTATCTTCTCCTAGTTGGGTTCATTATGTCCATGGGTATGTCATGCGTAGTTTTAATTTAAAGCATATCCATTATATCAAGTCTTGAAATGGAAACACATTCTTCAAATGGAGTGGGACGCCTAAAGAAGGCATTACTATAATACAAAAACACGACCTTTAATATGTCATAATTGCCTTTAGAGGATTGTCTACGGCACTCAGTTTTAGAGGATTGACCTTGTACATTATGCATGTAACTATGGGAGATGATTACATTTCTTCTTGGACAAATGTTTATTACCAGCATCTTATCTTTGCACTGGATGAATAGAAGCTTTGTCTACTGCCTTAGTGTCGGTTTGTCATCTGCCAAACTTCGTTATGGTTATTTTCTTTTTCGCTGAGTTCTCAACATAATTGTCCCTTTAATAGAAATTACCGGATGGACACTGAAAGAAAAAATGGGTTTTGTATACTCGAAAGTTTGGGTACTTGGTGCTCATGTTTAAATAACTTGTGTTGTTATTGCCTTGCCTTTTTCGACAGATTTGGGATGTCCTCTCAAACAACGAAGTTGTAGACATAGTGGCCTCAGCACCGAGGTCGAGTGCTGCAAGAACCTTAGTTGAGTCAGCCATTCGAGCTTGGAGGCTCAAGTATCCATATGCCAAGGTTGACGACTGTGCTGTGGTTTGCCTCTTCCTCGATTCAAATTCGAGCAGTTATGCTACTTCCCAATCCGCATGCAATGAGCAAATAGTATCTTCTCAAGAGAACCCTTGAAAGCGGTAATGCCCTGTGGTGAGTAGGCCTCAGAGTTTTGAATTAAAAAAAGACATGGGGGTTCGACATCATCTGGGGCCTGCCCTTCTTAGTAGGGGCTCTCTGTGATGTGGTGTTTCAAGGTCAGCAACCTGATGATCTTTTTGATAATTCTTCATCAGTACATAGAATTCTTCAATATCTTACTTGATTCTTTTACCAGTTATATTCATAAATGAAGAAAGTGAGGATGAAGGACTTTTTCTTCTTTTTTTTCTTCTTTTTCATATTTTGGGGTGGGGGTTTTGTGAATTATTGGCTGGGGAGGCGGGCACTGGCCTTTGTTTTTGTCCTGGGTCGGCTTGTTGTTCCCGGCCTTCCTTTGGTTTCTCCTGTAATTTTTTTCTTATTGGGAAGTGGAAGCATTGAAAGTGATATCTTTTGTTTTTCGGATTTGATTTCTTAATGTCATATCTGTCGTTATATGTCTTCACTCTTTTCCCTTACTACGTGCATATTGTTTTGGATATGTTTTGGATAATCCTTAGCTGCGGTTATCTCGTCTTGGAGTGTCCCTCTCGTCCTTTTAAGGTTGTTGGATAGCGTTCACTTGTTGAAGATACGATACGATGTAGTTCTCTGGAGCCCAAAAGGCAAAGGAGTAAAGACAAGAGAAGATGCAAGTTGGTTTAGTCGATTTTCGCTTCGGACTGTGATGTGATGAGCATCTCGCGGGTTTTGCGACGCTTTCCTTCCTTCAAATGTTGGGATTTAGCTACGTGGAGATGGCACTGTCTAATTGCAATTGAGATAGGGAAAGACCTGCCAGCTGTGGCGGTGGCAACGTCGAGGTGACGCTAGTGGTAGCGATGACGAAGTGATAGCCGCGGCGGATTTGATCAATGCACTCTCGAAATGGGATGCATTTACCTTACGTCAAGGTTTTGTCAGATGATTTCTCAATCAAAATGTCATTTTTATTTCACTTAAACCACCAATGTATCATGTCAAAGCAGTTTGATTTATGATATGCATGCAAGCAAATTTTTAACGGTGCTTATTAATGGATCTTAACAAAGGGCATATGTGAACTGTCTATTAGACTGTAGTCATGGTTTTAGATTTTGGTGTTATTAAAAGAAAAGTTTTTGATGAAAATGTCGCAATGAATATAGTTTGTGGTTTTTTTGTAGCTTTGCCCAAACTTTAAACCTTTCATGAGGCATATTAATCAAGTCCATAACACTACTATTCTCCCTATAAAATGAGACTCACTCTCTCTCTCTCTCTACTATGAATACCTTCCGATTCAAGCCTTCGAGAGTAAGGTAAAGACCCGGGGAATCTCCCTTTTCTGCGATTTGCAGATTACAAGTCAGGAAGCACGGGAGTCGACTGCTTCCCGACGCGCGGAGTTTGTGCATCGACAGTGTCACTTCCCAAGGCTGGAAAAAAGAAGGGCTAATTAGATACGGAATACACTTTATTCCGCGGCGTGTCTCCTTTAGCACGACCCGTCCCCATCGCTATTCGGTCTCGTGATGGCCTTCTCGTGGACTTGCCACTGCATTGGTGAACCAGAGCATGTGGAGTCAGCGAGAAAGAGGGAAAGAGAGGGAGGGGGCCATGCTTGGGATTTGCAGAGGCGCATCTCCTTTTGCAGGTCGAATTATTGGCCAGAGGCCGCCCTTTTGCTCTGAACTCAAAACATGTGGCCAAAGCTCTCTCTCTCTCTCTCTGAATGACCATGTTTTATTCAATTGTTAATGTATCAGCTTACCATCTCATCTTATAGAACGAGCGTTCATGCGCGCTAATCTTCTTTCCCAATGCCTATAAACATCAAGTTGGGTTGCATGCGACCCCAAGGACACTAACACAATCATTCAAACACTGTCCAAAGTCTTCCTCTCTCTCCCTCTCTCTCGGTTGCTCAACATGAAATGCCTAGCACCCTTCGCTCTCCTTCCCTGGTTCTTCCTCTCCTTCTCCGGCCTCCTTTATTCTGGTCCTCTCTCTCTCTCTCTCTCTGCTTGTCACGTATTATTGACATACGATGATATCCCATGTTTCATCATCGCTTGTTCATGCTAACCATCTCGTTTGTGTCAGGGTCCGGAGCCAAGTGCGCTGCCAACGGCCCGACGGTGAAGCAGACTCAAGTTGGATTCGGAGATCCTCCTAAGTTCAGGGTCGAAGTGCAGAACAACTGCCCCATGTGTCCGGTAATCAACGTGCACGTCGAATGCGGGAGCTTCGATCAGTCCTTGGTTAGCCCAAGGCTGCTCAAGGTGGTGGATCGCAACAACTGTGTGGTCGGCGGGGGCTTGCCATTGGCGCCCCTCCAAAAGCTCTCCTTTACCTACTCACATTCCAAGTATTCTTTGAACCCTAGTTCTTGGGATTTTCAATGCGAGTGAGGCTTAGACTCAATCTGTATCTCTCTTGTTATAGTGGAATATAATCAGGCGTGTGGAAAATCCCTCCAAAAATTCCTTCTGAGAGAGACTTTTGGATTATTATTAGATAGATCAAGTGCATGCATCCAGTGGGAGCCATATGCACCATTATGCAAGATCTAAGACCAATCATGTACGAGGAAGAATGCCTGTAAAAAGCGTGTCGATAGGTCTAAATGCCGAAACCTAGAGAAACCAAGTACAAAAGCGCGTTGCAGGCAAATCCACCTCATGTAACACGTCGTAACTATAGTGCAACTGCGACCTTATCATCTGTGTATACTAACGTTTGCACAACAGTTTGCTGGTATTGATCACCTCTTTTCCACAGAAGGATCACAAACAAAAGTGAGATGCAAGATTTTAACTAGTAGATGCAGAGAGAATGATCAATGCTATTGACTATGATGTCAACCTTAGTATATGACATCATAAAGAGTGATTTCAGGCATGTTTAATAACACTCCCGGGAACAAGTAACTTGTTCCTGGAAAAAGAGATAGAATAAAAACGCGTTTGATAAATTTTTTATTCTCGGGAACAAATTTGAAATTGAAACAAGAAAAAAATAGATATTTTTTGTTATCGGGAACAATTCAAGAAACAAGAATCAAGAATCGAGTTTTTTTTCCCTTTTCTTTTTTCTTCTTTTTTTTTTTTTTCTCTCTTCCTCCTCGCTTCCTTCTTCCCCTAATTGGTCTGGCTGGCCTCGGCGCCGGCTAACGAGGCTCAATGACCTCACAAGCCTCTCGGCCCCGAGGCTCGCCTAGCCATTGCCTTGGCCGGGCAAGGCCGACCTCGTGGTGGCCGAGACTCGCCCGGCCATGGCAAGGCTTGACCTCACCGATGGCTAAGCGAGGTTGGCGGAGCCTCGCCCAATCACGGCGAGGCTTGGGGTGACCTTGCCAGTGGCCGGCGAGCCTCCCCTAAAGCTAACCTTGCCAGTCCTTCTCTAGCCGGTCGCCGGCTAGCAACTAGCTAGAGGAAGGAGAAGAAAGAAAAAAAAAAAAAAAAAAAAAGAAAAAAAGTGATAAAATTATTAATAAATTAAAAGAAATTCTAAATCATAAAAAAATCTGGTTATACAAAATGCATTTCTCTTCTAGGAATAGAAATTTTGTATGGTTACTAAATGCGTTCAAATACTCAGAAACTGTTCTCGGGAACAAAAAAAAAAAAAAAAAGTCTGAAAAAAAAAAATTATTCCTTAGAACTTAAAACGTTACCAAACACAACCTTAGTTAGCAAATATGCTCAATTTCTTGGAGTCGATTTAGACACTGCCTCGACTAACAAAATAGAGAATATCACAGCTGAACAACATCACAAGGTATGCGATGAAACTACAGTTTAAGCTTCATGTGTCCCTTAATTTCAGTTTTTTCCCACTCTGAAAGATACAACCGGTCAGATTCATATAAAGATAAAGGCATTTGCGCATCCCCAGCACAGAATGTCCCAGTCTGATCTTGAGTAATTACATTGTAGTTAAGGAACCTAAAGAGCCGACCATATTTTGGGCTAGCAGGAAAAGCAATATAAAGACATGTAAGAACCATTTTTTGCAAGTCCAGTTTATAGAATGTTCAAGAGATTACAAGCAAAAATTTCCAACATAAAACTTCAGCAGAACTAAAATCAGAGAGGAATATCTGTATTTGGATTACGTGGCCTTTTATAGAATTGTTTGCACATGTGAGGGGGGGAGAGAGAGAGAGAGGGAGAGAGAGAGAGACTATACATGCATTAGCTATGGGTAATATAAGATTCTCACTTTGGGGACCAAAATTATTAACCCAAAGTGACAAACTACATTATCCTAGGATGCCCGGGCAAACCATGATCACTCCCAATCGTCAAAAGTGCCTACTTCACAGTTGTGTGATCAGTTTAACAATCTTCCCTATATGTTAACTTTCACCTTTATTTGATTGACTCTCACATGTTTTGGTGTATGAATATCTGCAGCAGCGTCAACAGTAAAATGAACGGAACCAACACCGTTACATCACAAGGAGGAGGGCTTTCAGAGGAAATGTAATGGGAACCTACTAAATGTACTGTTCCACTGTGTTCATCTTGCAGCTTAATGCTTGAAGAGCCTGAAAGAAACAACAAGAGATCAAGAAACAGGAATAGTTGCTCATTAACCTTAAATTTCATAGAATCATTGATCCTAGTAATGTCCAAGGTTGTTGCTCCTATATAACCAAACAAACAGACAAGGTAGGAGACCTCCACGGTAAAAGGATAGCATGACAAAGCAAATGCTTCTTGTTCAGCTGTTCAATTTAGACCTTAACATCCAATTCTCACCTACAACTTGAGAGTACTAGGTTATTCCTACCCTTAAACGACAGAGGAAAAGTGACATGGTACTTACAGTTGTACTCCGTCCATCCAATGGCCTGCTTTTCCAGATCATACACAACAAGCTTATTTGAAAGCACTAAATCTGCAAAGCAGCACATGAAGCTTAGCATAGATTCTTTAAGTATGGAAAAGAACCGCTATAACAGCTTTTGACAGTGAAAATTTGGAATGGCATCATCCACAGCAGCTCAGTGATGGACCAAACAAACAAGATATCAGGCTTCTTGACATCGAGTACAAGAAATTCTGTGTTTGATGTGTCTGCACTTAACAAAAGTTTTAACTGCCATAGAAGTACCAACGGTGTGCATTCAATGTCAATCCCTAGGAATACTGCTGAAGATGATCCATACACTTAGTTTCTTCAAAAACTCTGGTTACATATCTCAACCAAACAAACATTTACAGGATTAGAGACCTAAAAGCCTCAACTAAAAGATAAGAAAGGTACGACAATTTAAGTAAATCTACCATTGGAATACCGCAAGTGGAAGCAGCTGGTAGTCTCAGAAAGTAAGGAGGCAGAATAACAAATTTTAAGAAAGCAAAGTAGCAGTACTCACAAAATATGAGGTCAGAACAAACAACTGGGGAAAAGTAAGTTCAAAAGCCAATTGGTCAAATATAACTTGCTGCCGCAAAATGGTGAAACTAGGATACCTAAAAGATCTAACTTTTTCGATGTACAGTGAAGCATGCTGTTGGTCACAACACACTCTCTGATATGATAGGGAGCCTCCTTAACATATAGAGAGATTGATGGTTAATTTTAATAAGAATGGCATGAAAAAAATTGCCTTGAGAACCATGGAGGATTTGAGAGGACCACGTCTCTAAACTGCGGCAGAATTGCCCATAAAAGAAAGTTTCATCAGGCAGTGAATGCTCAAGGCCTTTCTCATCCTCACTGATGACATGCTATCGACATGCCTACTATTATTTCCTCCAAAGAGAAGTTTATGTCCTCTCAGAACATTGAAATCAAGCCCTTGTGAGAACCAAAATTAAGATTGCAGAGTTAGACATTGGTTTTTAGGTATCGAAACCTCAAACCTGCTTCACAGGCATCAACAATGTATATCGAGAAACTGTGGAGCCATTAAGGCAACAACACTTGATGTAGAGAGAGAGAGAGAGAGAGAGAGAGAGAGAGAGTAATAGCTACAGGGACTATTTGTGCTGACACCTCTGGGACAAGCAATACCTCAGACGAGAGGTTTATATTGTGGAGATCACGTGGAGGTAGAAATCAAGTGTCCTTTGGCTTAAGGACAGCTTGTTAGTAATAGCTATAGGGATAACTAATGCTGACATCTCTGGGACAATACATCAGACACAAGGCTTAAACTGTAGAGATCAGCTGGATGCAGAAATCAAGTGTCCAAGGAAGGGATCAAAAAATACACAGAGAATGCTCTTTTTATATCAGCCAGGAAAATTCCTAGGTGATTAATGTTTGCCAAATACCAAATTTCAAAATGAAGAAGAAAAGATGATACGACAATGAGGGTTTTGTAAGAAGACGTGTAATATTACACATTAATATACCTCCGAGAAGTGTCAAGTTCCTTCTGTCACTAGACTGCATCCCACTATTTTGCCAGCCAATACACCATAAACCTTCCTGCAAATCCAGTATTAGGAAAATGAACCTTTAAAATGAATGAACTCATTATAGATGCATAAAATAGGCAAGGTGAATAGATAATAGATACTCAGACCCATCTTTCCACTAGCCCAATTACCAAATATGCGAATAGAAGAGTACACTATTTGGTCCTATACATCCAGGTCCTACCCGATATAGCCCATCAATCTTAATCCCTTTTGTTAGTGTCCTGCTTGCATATTGAATGGCAGTGAAATTTTAACACATTTATGTGCAAGCCACGATGATAAATTATATACCTGTTATTTACTATAACTTATCATGAAATTGATCCATCTTATTCACCCATTAATCCATTAATTTTTTTAGCTTTCCCTAATTCCCTTCGCAGAAGCAAGGACATATTCAGTTTTTCATTATTTATTTGTCTCAATTTGCGGTGTACGCTGGGATGTGCAATCAGCATTATTTGCAGACTATGCACAAGACATTGGGAGTTCTAAGTGACTAAATAGGTAGCAAATTGATACATTTCTGTCTTATTAATCTTCATGAAAACCGGAGCTCCTCAATGGATCCCTTTTAAGACCAGCTCTAAAGTTCTAGCAATTGCCCCTGCTTGAACCAGGGAACCTCTTCCTTCAGATGAACAAATTATTACCATGAGCTCCACTAGCTCTAGTTGCCATAAGAGACAGGCTCCTGCCACATTGACACTGGAGAAGACAGGGTTGACAGCTCAATTATCCCCGACATTTCAGAGATCCTTTTCATTCACTTCCAGACAACTTTATAACTACTGCAAGTGGCATATACAGACAAATAGGACTGATAGAATAGAATGAATTGAGCCCAGATCCCTGGCAGCTTTGGCTGTGTTTGATTTTGGAAAACATCCCAAATTTTCCATTTTCATACTAGAAAGTGATCAACTATCAAGGACCTCCATAACATCAATGTCAAACGTCATATATCTTACTCCAAGAAGAATTAGGACCCATAGTTCCTCTACTTTTCTATTAAAAATAAGGTCCCTGACCCTTTATGATATAACAAACAGTCAAGTTAAGCATATCAAAATTTCAACCAAGAAAAGGCATCATTAAACAGGTAAATGCAGAGATTCCAGGTCATCATACTTACATAAGGAAATAGATATTCGTGAGGATGAACATTCAGAGTGAGCGAATTTTCAAAATGAAAGGTGACATTAGGAAATCCTTCATCAATGCTGCAACAGGAGAAACATACATGAATGAGATCATATGGTTATCGTGCAATAAAAGGTAAAAGCTACACAATGCAGTATAGCACCATGTAAAGGAATCTATGTTCATAAATCAAATGAATGTCAAAATCATGTGAATACTACTGACACAAGATCACATCCCCCTGAAACTCTTTTAAAATCCAAAAGGAACTTTGACACCATAATCTTTTCTCTTCTTCCAGGCTTGTGAAATCAGCTATCAACTATTGGTTCTTGCGAAAGCCAGAAGAAGTGGCGATAGTTGGCATGCACAAAAAAGATTCCATGCCCCTTAGGGGGAACAAATCTTCCTAACAGAACTCTTTTAGAATTAGCACACTTAAAGTATAAATTCACAACTGAAACAAGACTAAGTCAGAACCGGAAATGCTACAAAGGCTTTATTGAAAAACTGCAGACACATAATCCTCTTTTGCTTTGAGACAGAGATTTGGCTGAGAGGGGATCTCAAACCTCCCACACGGAAACATTTTGCTAGTCCATCTAGACCTCTTTTTCTTCATTTTTCCCGCTATGAATGTGTTGATATTAGCGAAAGCACTATACAGGTTCCTGACCCATTTATCAAATTTCTTTACAGGGAAAAAACATTTATAAAATCAGATGCAACATATATAACCACAAAATGCCTTTTCTGAATGATGGATCAATATCAACGTGACTATAGATACACTATACCTCTCTGAATATTGGAAGCAAGTGTATTCATCATGAACCGTGTGGACATTCAAATCAGGCTGCTGACCAATAATCTGAAAACAAAAAAGGCACAAATACATTTAAGTGAGCAATATGGGAGAATACTGAACATCGACATCCTGTTATACCACAGACCTTGTTTACTAATGGCTGATAGATAATTTCTGGAAGGTAGGCCAAGGTTGTACCACTGTCAAGTATGGTGCCCTTTCTGTCTCCTATCTCAAACACATCTGTTGTAAGATTTAGAAAATCAAGACCGACTTGAACTGCAGTCATGTTGACACTGTAATGTGGCCTGTAAATATTACAAAAGAGATTATATAAACTTGACTTAGCACGTGTTAAAATTACTGGACTAAAGTTGGCATCCAGAAACAACACCATAAGCAAAATCAATGACATTATAGGGTATATTTATAGCAAGACAAAACTTCTTCTAAGGAAACTGAGTACATCATGTATGAACTCCATTCTCATCTGATATCAGGGTGGGCTTGAGCACAGCAGATCAGTTCTACATTTACCAGATTGAACTTGCGGATAGCACCCAAACAGTGAGCCTAATTACTCCACTTGGGTAAGAAACTATGGTCCATAAATGTCGGGGCAAATTCTTGCCCTGGGCCAACAAACTAGAATTATGCTAATGCAACTGTTCTAGAAGTTCTTTAACAGTTGCTTTCACATCATATACGTGCCAAGTGATCATAGTACCAAATCAAGAAGTCCTTCTAGAGTTACCATTTTCACTTAAATTAAATCAGCAAGACTGAAAATCAGGACGAGGACAGGGACAAGGACAAAAATTCCAACAAATATCAGGTTTTTTGGCCAGTGATACTAAGAGTATTTAGAGAAGTTAAACAATTTTATACGAAGGAACTAGTATAATGGAGGAAACCACTCAAACAGAAAAGTACGACTAAGACATTTTAGAAGATATGCAACTTGGAAATGCATCAAAACGCTCAAAAGAAAGTAGGAGAAGAAAACATACTGGTCAGGAACCATAGGAGTTGTATTCACTTTTGGTTGAATAACGCGTCCAATTGCAAAGATACCACCACCATTCGTACCATCTAAACAGTGTGCAAACATCTTTTTGACATCTCCAGATGAAGCTAGCTGTGAAATCATCGATGAATTTGATTTTCCAAAACCAAGGATGCCATCAAGTGCCTCTTCATTATCTGAACCTAAATCTCCAGATTGTCTCTCGCCACACCTATATGTCACAAGCAGCAAAACCATTTTAAAGACTGAACTGAACATGTATTAGACCATTCAACAAATTCCTCACTGCAATTTGTATGCAATACCCCCTCCACCAACCAACCACCAAAACACTCTGTCAATTGCTACTTTGTCCGTGATACCCCTAATTTTATGCTATTGCTCCTCAAATATGCCACCATGGTACTAAGACAGGTAGTTTAAAAGCAAAAGTACAAATCCGTCTCATTTGTTTCAATTACAAGCCAACAGTCAATTAGCTATAGAAGCACAAAAACAGAAGACACAGTCCTATTATGTTGTACCGAGGACCCCTCTCCTAGTAACAAGTTCAAGACACAGCTGAAGGTCAAGAACCCTACTAGCGTATTACTTAAACAATGAAGATGAAACTGACCCGAATATAACGCTTCCATTTGCAGTTGTTGTCTGGAGATCTCCAGATACTTGATCGTATTCCACCACATCCTTTACAAAGTATCCAGCAGTGGAGCTCCCGTCGCCATATATCTCAAGATATGGACAAGACACATTAGCGCTGCAGCCTGACAAGGGACCTCCACTATACCCTATGCAAAACGGGTTATCGCAGTAGACCAGTTTACCAGTTTCTGATTGCTCTATATCATACAGCGTGAGGTCTATCTAATAGAATAAAGACAATGAGTCAGATCAAAGAATCGTTGAGTCAGGAAAGACTAGAACAGAGGAACAACTACAGAGACGAAAGCATTTACGTACACCAAGGGAGCTTCTTGTGGGGCACTCTCTGCACTGAATACAATTGATCCACATGAGATCACTCCCCGTGTCGACTTGTACATAGTAGTCCTTCGCAGGGGTCCCAATCCCGATTTTCGCATAATAAAGCCTAAAAGAATCCAGACCCAGACATCAGTTTCCACACACAAAATGAAATGGAATGGAATGGAATTGACCCCTATATTCAACTACGCCCCGTCTGATCATCCAAACACTAGCTGCCCTCATGCAAGAAACATACAACAAATCGTGTTTTATCAGCTCCTCATAGGGAGTCGCCCAAGTCAACCACGACGACCACCGGCAGAATCGACGACTCCGACGGAACCCGACCCGAGGACGTAATCGATAAGGAAACCAAGCCAGAGAGCGACGGAAATTCGTACCCGATGGCGTCAGGGCGGCCGGTGCCGCCCAGGGGGAGATCAACGCCGGCGAGGATACGGAGCTGGCGCTGGGTGTCGTGGGCCTTGAGGGCGCTGAGGGACGTCTCCTGCCCGTAGTACCTGTACTTGAGGCTGAAGACGCCGTAGTTGCCGCCGCCGCCGACGACGCCGGAGCTCGCCGCGAGGACCCACGTCAGGAAGAGGAGGAAGGCGGGTAACATGGGGAAGGGGAGGGGTGGGTTTATCGCCCCGCGTCTCGCTTCAACACGAATATGCCGCCGATCCACCACCTACCCTCTTCCTCTTCCTCTTCCTCCTCCTCGGCCCTGAATTGTGCGCGCAAAACAGAGAGAACAGAACAGAACAGAACAGAACAGGAGATAGACTCTGTTTTTGCGTGCTGGGGTGGGGTGTCTTCGCCTGCCCGCAGGAGAAAAAGGGATCGTGGGAACGAGAGAGACAGAGACAGAGACGGAGGAGAAAACGTGGGGAAGATTCAACGATGGGTAGGACCATCATCTCCAACTTCCCCCTACCCGTAAAGATGACATTTTTATTAAAGAAAAGGAAGAGTCTTTGGTCAGCTGGACCGTCGAATCCCACTCCCTTTTCGGACCGGCAAATTCGAATGTTGTGTGTTTCGAGATTTCGAATGTGGAATGGGATGGCCCTGGCTCGGTTGGGGCGGGGTCCTAATGGGTCCGTGTGCTGATGATGATTGTCTCATTCGCCCTCAAAGTTACCACCTTGAAAGATCGAGAGTATTAGCCTAAGAACCCAAAAAAAGACAGAGGAGCTACCTGAATCTTATTATCCCGAATGAACGGCTTACATAAATAAATGGGTTATAAGACATATGGTTTGATGATCTAGATTTGTCACGATCCCTCTCTCTAAATGGATCCCAATAGAGCTAATAAATTATCAAGTGGACATAAATAATCCCTACTGATTGCAACTTGATTTCTTTCATTACTTTTTTTAGAGTCGTCACTAATTTATTTACTAGGCCGATTAGGGGACCTAATAAAGCAAGGGAGATCTCTTTACCTTGCAAATAAGATAATCTAGTTACAAGAACTTGATTAAATTAGATTAAATTAAAAGCTCATTTTAGGTAAGCATGCTCCATGTTTTGTTCTGCAGTTGCATTTAAGGAAAGTGATTTTCCGTTGACATGCATAGCATTCCATTGAAGTCCAGTGACATCCATTTGCCATTTTAAGAATTTAGTTGAGGAAAGTAGAGTATTCTAGAATTCATTTCAATGCGAGAAAATTATTAAAAAAGTCAACAATTTATGTGCTTGTACTAATGTAGTTTTAAACCTTTTATTTTGGTCAATTTGCTCCTATATTTTAAAATGATATCTAACCTAGAATGACATGTAATTATTAGGAAACTAAGCATGAATATTTTCTAACATCAAGATATACATATGTTTTTTTCCTTAAGGGTTAATACCATGAACCCAAACTGGTAGATAAATTTAACTCAAAATAATTTTTTACAGTATTGACAAATTTACTTATAACTAATTTTTTGACCACAAAAAACTCCAACGTAATACACTTGTAACAACACTCCATTAATTTCCTATTACGAAAAATCACAAACCGATACACATGTAATAAACGAAAGGGAAAATCTCAAATTAGTATATCCGTAAACTGCCACATATTATTTAACTCAACAATTTAATAGTAAAAATTTAATTGAAACAAATGAAGGGTAAATTTGTCATATATATACTAATTTGAAATTTTAATTTTGGATAAATTCGTCACAGACATATCAATTTTGGGTCTTCGAGGTATTAATCCTTTTTTTAATGGAAGGAAACTATCCTAAAATGCCTAGGATGCAATTTCACAAAGTTACATGCTTCTTTGTGATGCATGAATAATTATCACAAATATAATTTTTCTAAATGTGAATAAAAAATTATTTATGACTCCTGATTTTATATCATTCCCATAATGAAAGCATGCAAAATGGTTAATTATGCTCTTATGATTTCTAATTATATTCAATATGATGATGCAGACAAAGAATGTAACAAAATGCTATGGTTGATATTACAAAAAATCTTAAAGGATGCTCACTAGGGCACAGATAACCTGAACTTTTTTTGTGTCACTAAAAGTCTTAAAGTTGTCGTTACAACACAAATACCCTTAATATTTTTGTGTCATAAAAATCCAAAATTTATACAAATGTGATAAATGGACATGAATGGAACTATAATAAAGGGTATATATGCCTTAAATATATAAGTTTGGAATTTTTTATAACATAAATAAAAAAGTCAGAGGTATTTATGTCACAATGGACAAGTTTAAGTTTTTTTGTGACAAAAAAAGTTAGGATTTTTGTGCCATAATGAACATAATTTAGGGTTGTATTTACTCTTTATTAAAATTTGGAATTTTCTGATTTTTTTGGTTTTTATTATTAAAGACACGCATGAAGTGATTAAAGTTCTATCCTAATCATTGTGTGAATTAAAAAAGAAATGTCAAGAACCACTGGGGATCTCCCCGAGTGCGAAACTCGGAGAGGTGGGGAGTTCGAAACTCCCCTCCTCCGGATAGGAGGATTTATGGGCTTTATGGTGTTTCCGCAGGTAGGGCCACTAGGAGCTGCCAAACTCCTCATAAAGGAACTTTCAAAATCCAGGAATACACTTGGCAATAAAAAGAAAAAGAAATGTCGGCAGTAAAAACGATAGAAATCAGCACAGAATGTCTGAATCACGAATCAAGCTCCAAATCGAAGCTTGACATTTTCCGATTTTTGTTTAAGTAAACAGATCTTAAGACATGCATGGACACCTTACTAGACCCTCTAGTCGACTTCCTAACAAATGCACCGCAAAAGACGGCTTCAAGGCCTTGATGCGGACCAACCATGACCAGACCCGAAAGCTAGTCTGATCAGGTGGCGTCCAGCTCTCAAGCTGAGTTTCAGCCCCTAGCCTAATGTGAACCTCTCGGAGTCCCTGCAACCAACACGGATTAGTTTGAACAATAGTAACATAGAAGGGTTAAACGCATGAAGATGCTGCTGGTCGGTAGATAAATTCTCGTGCTACCGAAAATCAAGGGAAAATTTCAGTTTCTTAATCAAGATAATAATTTTGCACTCCATACGGATTCTCACCCACATTTTGTACCTTTCATTTCATGACATACAGGTATGAAATCAAGATAATCTAGTTTGAAAACTACTTTAGACTTTGCACCTACAACTAGAAGAGAAGTCTAAAATTTGATAAACCCTTTTTAGATGCACATAGAAGAAGCTTAAATTTGGAAGAGTGAACAAACTCACTGATTAAGAAATTGCTTAAGACAAAAATGAGGAGTTCAATCACATATTTCTCAGCAAACATGCTGGGTGGAAGGTAAAACTCTTCAAAAGTTGCATGAGCATTGCAGATGTCCAAAACCAATGATGGTGCCTATGCGGGCAAAATTTCTCATGAATTTGTTTTCTGAACGGAAACTGCAGAAGTAGAAACCAAATCCAAAAAGATCAAACTCCCAAAGCCAGTCTTCATAAAGAATATCATATGTGGAAAAATCTGAGTGCCTCCAGCTGCGCCATGTCATCACTGTCAATTCTTGTTAAAATATGTCCTCGGCAATTTAATCCAATGATGGTGGTAGACAGGCACGAGTATTAAAGTCTTGAGTTGAAAGAGCAATTCAATATGCACAGCCTTACATGAACAACATTCAGAAATGAGAAGTGTCAGATAAAAGAGAGTATCCTCACGTAAATGTTTGTGCAGTGAAAGATAGTGAATATCATCTGCATTTATTTCAATCATCTGCAGAAAAAAATTACAAGTAGGAGCCAAAACAATTTACATAAGGACGAGGGGACAGTAAAAAGAACAACATAATATCTGCTTCCCTATTGGGAGCCCCGTCATCACTTGCAAAATTTGTAATAAAAGTGCATATTACGTCCACATTTGCTAGCATGATTTCCTGAATGAAAGTTTCGAATTTGAAATCTGAATAGCTTTATGAGCAACTTACAGCTGAGCTCTCACAACCTATCTTATTTGCAGCATTTAGATTTCTCCAAACCCTAGAACACAACTATTCTGATCCAGCTCCAAAACTATGCTAGTTCGACCTCATTGTACCTTGTGCCATTATTTCACCTTTACATCTCTGTTGAAGTCAAAAGGCACTAACCTAGATTATCAATTCTTTGTTCTTAAGCTATAGTTGTCAAGAAAACACAACTGGACTGCAATGACATAAAAAATATACCTAGTGCAGGTTGTGCAAGCTTTGCAGCAGGAATAGCATGTTTGAACTCGAATGGAGTATCTGAAAGTAGACTGCATCCTTCATATCTAAGGGTGTCGTTGAGGTTGAAACGTAATATCAAGAAGACACTATCCAAGTTAAGGGTGAGCATGAGCCACATTGCTTCAGCAGCCAAACAGCAGGTCCTGTTACGCTACTTGAATATAAATTTATGGTTCGTCAAAGTCAGTGGGTTCAAATATCTGCCATGGGCTTATGCATAAAATTCTGCTAATATAGCTGAACCAAAAACTCTGGAACTACTGATTTCACGCCACAAATACACTACGGATCTGAGTTGACTAGTGACAGTAAGAGTCTAACTAAATACCAGCTCACAGATTGGAATTTCTAAGTGAACTGAAACTGATTCAAAAGCCGCCTCGATCATAAAACCATTTCATTCTATTCCATTTCTGGATAGAACTGATGGTTCCAGGCCAGCGAGGAACAATGGAGGAGGAATGTCTGCTTTGCATTCCAAATGGCACTTGGGAGCTAGAATATCTACCACCTGGTAAGACTACAGTTGGTTGTCAAAACAAACAATCTGCTATAGTAACTTGTGAACAGTGTCAAGAGAATTAAAAATAGTTCTATGCTCTTACATCATACCAATTGACAAACCAAAGCAAAAACTTGTCCCTAGATGCAACTCATGATCACTCTATATGATAAAGCAAACTCAAAGATGGTTTCAACCTCAAACTTTTACCAATAAATTCCATGAAACCCCATATATGTTTTTACTAAGACGGATCATATTCGTAAGGTATTCAATGAGAGACAAAATTGAAATTCAAAATTGAATTAAATCTTCATCGCTTTAATTCATGATTCCTCAACTCTTTAACACTTTCCAAAATTAAACTTTCTTATCTTTGGTTAAATCCATTTTGTATTACCAAGAATATGGGTTCATTTTCTCAGATCAACCAAATTTTCAAGATTTTCCTACATTGATCAAATTTTAAGTTCTTTCCACATACAAACCGTGTGCTCTTTTGCTTGTTGAAAGAAAGTAAAAAGTGAGATGAAAAGCAACTCAAAATCTTAATTGAAACAATTACTCATCTAAACTGCTGAGTACAATACTCTCAATGCTTTGTATATCAGCCAAACAGTTGTTAGTTAAATACCTAGATTGCAGAAAATATAGCATATTCTCATATTATCAGGTTATTATTCCAAAAACTAAACTGCACTAGTCATTCTATGAAGGCCTCACCATGAAAGAGGTATACTATGTTCCAATTGGGGAAAGGACAAATGACAAAGAAACCATAAGAAGTGATGCATTTACATATTTTGACATGTTCCCAGCACTCAGAAGTAGAAAGAAATCGATGCCCAAATAGTGGATTTCACAAATGTAAAGTTCACAGAAATTACCTTTGCATGCCCATGTGTAGCTTTCGGAAGTAACCTCTCATTGATTTACCAACATGACAGTCGCAGTCACAGACCATTAGCTTTTCAATTAGTGCCAGCTAGAGCCTTGTAAACTGTCTCTGCTTCATACCGCCAGCCACCTTCTAACAACTAGTGATTGCAAATGGCTGGTAAATGTTTGTCTACCAGCCATTCATCAATGCCACTGCACAGAACATTAATTGCCAGCCAAGACCATCAGCCATTCATGTTTACAAAGCATATGAAGCTGCACCTTCTTTTCTTATGGGACTAGGGAAGCACAGAAGGGTGTAGGTGAAAGTCATCAAAATAAAGTCGCTGACATTATATATATCGAGAGTTATACAATGCCTGCCATTCATAGACTGTTATTGCTTAAGGGAATCTATGAACTAATATTTATTTCATTGTATATACTATAAACCTAGATTCTCATGATTAAGGATGTGATGTAAATTCTGGTTAATTCCTTTTGTGATCTATTTACCTCATCCTTTCATCAAGTCATACAATAGAAAGGCTAAGCACCAAATCTCTATTTGAACATACATTGGTATCAACACTTCCCAAAGGTCGATTTGATGGTAGATATGAGCTCTAATCACAATGCTAAAGCTAAGATTCAAAACAAGCACTAAAGCATGCCAAAACCTAATGAATTTAATTTCTCTGAGCAATCAACTTTAAGAAACTTGAGCCAATAAAATTCAAAGAGAAGCCACCTGCAAGCAAGTATTCAAAGAGGGAAAAAACAATTGACATCGAAAAATGTATATAGCTAGACTTTGCATCCCATATCACTCTTTGCATCTTGTAATCTGAGCCTTACGAGGATAACCTTAAAAACCAATTTGTCCCACAAGGTAATGCATGGCATTGGCTATACTAACCACACATCGAGTTCCCTTTTCTACCAATTTGCTCTTTCCGTTGGTCTTCCTGTGCGACTCTCTGAGCATAAGATTTCAAGACTACTGTGAAAATTGAATAGCACAAGTACAGTGGACTGGGGTGGCAGTAAAATGCTCCACCCAAAAATTAAAATGAGAAGGCAAGCATGTAAACATGCATTGTTCAATAAAAGCAAAAAGGTCTCAGTTGATTGCTCCAACGTATACGTGTAAGAAGGGTTACGACATGTACACCCCTTTACAGATGAACTAGAAAAAAAGCCATCGCAACAAACCACAATACAACAGACCTATGTTTAGTTGTAACAGGCTCACACTTTATATGAAAAACAAGTAAATGAACGGATTTATATCCCATCAGTCACATGAAACAACTCACATTTACGAAAGCACAAGACAGTCAAAGCAAAGATAAAAAAAAAAATTATTTTGGTTTTCTGCACATTTGGTAGAAGATGGAGATCATTGATATATTTATGCTGAAAGATAAGGGATCAGTTGCATTTTCTGACGAGTCCCTGGTATTAAAACCATAAGCGATAGGCTCAACATCCAATTCTTAGGCTATTTATACATTCAGGGTTACCTGGACAACCTTCTTGGCTGTAATCTTTGAAGCATGACATCGAATTGCTAAACTCCATGAGATACATTCGTTCGCAGTAGTTCCTACAACAGAGCGTTAGAAAGGGCAAAACGCTGGTGGTGGATTAGTTAAATTTCCACAGTATGTGCCCCAGTCAATATTATCCTACTGCCAAAGGCATTCACAAAAGACAATCTGATGCGTTGCATCAGCAGATTAATGAAATAAGCTAGGGCCAAACTATCACTCACATATTCTGAACAAGGCTTAGGCCCCTGTGATGAATACAAAGCTGTACTCTAAAGCAGGTAAATGATGACAAGATCATTTACACACTTTGCCCTAGGATCCAAAGAGGCATATTAGGTTGGAGTTTGATCCTTAGTGTACTTTATACTAAGTGATGGAATTGGATGAGATGGTGGCGATTGCAAGCAGTGAGCTTCGCAAGAATGAGGCATTTTAGGTTGGATTTTGATCCTTAGGGTGCTTATACTGATTGACGGATTTGGATGAGATGATGTCAATTGCAAGCAGTCAGCTTGTTAAGAATGGGGTCTAACTTTAAGCAACAGAATAGCTTGGACAGAGATTCCAAAGGTGTGTTGTCCTCAGCTTCTCTGGAAACTGCAAATGATGATTCCTTCAATTTTTTTCCAAATTTAAAAAAAAAAAAAGAAAAAAATTGTCAGTTTTTGGAGTTAAAAAGACTATAGCCAATGAAAAGAAGGGTTAAATTACAAGACAAAGCAATTCCAATGTCGATCAAAGCATTTACATCCACACATAAGTTTTTATAATGCTGAAAGTGCAATACTTTCAACCAATTTTCAATAATCGTAAAAAACAGAGGACTCCTCTCTTTCAAAGTTTTGCCCATTCCTCTCTTTTCACATTGACGAGAAATCAAAAAGAGCAAATGCAACAAAGTTTCTCAAAATATGCCCATAAGCCTCAAGGAGTAGTCTGCTACCTACCCCAGTCTATTGAACTTGAATCTAAGTTAACCTATTTCCGTGAAAGCGCGATTGTTCAGCATCTTCTTCCATAAGCTGACCTTTCTTGGTCCCTCACGATCTCCTAATGGTTTACTATGAGTTAAATTCCATGCAAAAGTAGTGAGTTAGATTTGGTTCGCTATTCATATTTTGTTTTCAGCTTGTCACATGCTACCAATCTCACATTCAGGCGACCATGTGACTGCTAAAAATTGCTAGAATTGTTAAATCTACACAAGTGTACACATAATATAGTGATCATTTGTACAGTTGAAGTAAAATTACAGGTTCAACTTATATAGTCATAATATTCATTTACATATTACCACCGGAAGATGTAGATATCATTCAACAACAAACTAAGCCTTTTCCCACTAGGTATGCTCGACTCCTCCACAAATCCTTCTGTATAATCTATGTAGATGCTCCATATCTTTTGTCATCGTATCTCTTCCGTCTTTAGGCCTTTCGCTGTCAGTTTTAACCCAAGTCTCCATCTCCAATCGTAACTCTTCACTGCAGCCTCCAAAAATGTTGGTTCAACATGACCAAGCCATTTAAATGAACTTATCTCATTTTATCCTCCAATGGTGCCCAACTTATTCATTTCTAATTGTCTTTTTTGGCGTGCCTGCATACCCAATGAAGAGTTCTCATCTCCTTTCTTCAATTTGCGCAAATTTTGGTGTTTGACCATCCAGCCCTCCATGCCATAAAGCACGGTCAACCTTAATGGTCATCCTGTTAAATCTTTCCTTAAGCTTAAGTCCCATCAATGGTCATACAGGACACCAGACACACTTATCCATTTCATCTATCTTACTTGTACCCTATGGGTGAGATTTCCATTGATTTCTCCATCCTTTTGAAAAATAGATCCAAGATATTAGGAGGTTCACTCTTTGAGATATCCCGGTCTTCAAATCTTATCAACATTCGTTTGAACTCATACTTTTGAAGAACTTACAGTCCACATATTTTGTTTTCAGTCAACTTAGCCGAAAACTCTTCGTTTGCAGAAATATGCACACCACCCAACACAAGCCAATTCTAACCCAAGTCATCTACTTTCTTCAGCATCTTAATAAGAATCCACACAATACAAATGAAAGCACATGTAAAGCATATCAGCTATGATTAACAGAATCTTCTAGCCTGGATGCTCCTGACAAGAACATATTACTGATTTTAATTTTTCTCTTGAAACTTTATTTCCTTGCATGCAACAAATTCCCAATTTTAATTTCACTCTTAAAAATAATCTCACTCATTCCACTTCCTTACATGTAGCAATCCTATTATTATACTTAATCCCTAATGTAGCATTATAGGACCTTACCCTGGGCAGAAATATGGCCCTTTTGAATTTCCCTAGACATTATAGATATTTCACAATACGTCTTGAAGGAATTTTATGTTTTACATTTTGCTTTTCTAAATCTTATGGCTCACGCACTTTGACTAATTTCAATCAGAAGACCTGAAAATTTCACAATATGCAAATTTTGACATGTAGATTCACATATAAATTTTCATATTTCCTGAAATATGAATAACGTTTCATATTTTTTTATGAAAAGGAAAGAAAAAAAAAACTTTTTGCTTTTCAAATTTGTAAAAATGGACACATAGTTGAAACTGCAATGTAGCTACCATTCTCAATCACTTTACTTTGCTCATTCATTTTTCTATCACACTCAACAATAGCATTGTCCTTTTAAGGTTTCCTCTTCGTTTGACTTTGCAACCAACTCCTCATTATTCTTATGCAAGCCTAACCATCTAGTTGAACAGTCAAGCTCCTTTAAAGGTTTCCTTTGTTCAACTTTGCCAATCAAATAATTGTTTTCTTTTACACAATCTCAGAATTTAATAGAAAGCTCAACACATTGCAAAGATTACTTGAGAAGTAGCAGGGAACGAGACCCTCATCATGAATAGCAATGAGTCAAGTTTAATGCGGTTCCCGATCAACCCAAATTGCTTCATGTGGGATTTGAGTGCTATACATCATCAATACATACATATGTACAGACATAAAACTCGAATAGACGAGGCCTGTATGTTTTTAACCTCTAATGATCTGAATTAGACTCTGTGGACTTCAAAGCTCTAAGTATGTCAAAGAAGAAACATTTCTCTCACAAAACATAGTTTACCAAATAATTAAACAAATGAACTTAAGAGAGATTTGACCAAAAAAATAAAAAACTTACAAGAGACAACCAGCAAATGTTTATTAATATTCGAGGTCAACTGAGACTAAGTAAACAACACTAGCTGTCATTTAAATACACATAATTTTAAAATCATTTAATAATTTTTTATAAAGAATCAAAATTCTAGTTTACTAATGTTCAACTAAGAATCAATATTCTCCTCCATCCACCAAGCAATCCTACATTTTACATTGTCTTTGTCCTGTTAGGATCAAGTTTCGAGTAGAAAGATGAATTTGGAGTCTTGTTTAAGAACCTACAGGTTCCTCTTGGTTAGTTGGAATAATGTGACCATAATGGAACTTAAGGACAAAATAACTAATAAGCAATCGAAATGATAATACTGTCTTAGGTACCGTGTTTTAGAACACCTCAGACACATGAAGGGATGTTTCTAAAAAATTTATAACATGGTAGAATCATACCTTTACAATGAGAAAATAAATTAAGGACTCACCAAAAACATGTTAAAGATAAGGAGGAAAAAATACAAGAGTGGAACGTCACCCTTTGATTTAATTGTTATCATGCCATTAATGTTCCTCTATTTAAGAATATACCTTTTCAAACAGTCATGCTCATTCCTTCTGATTCATTGCCACCTTCTCTCACATTAGTGAAAACACACTACTAGTCTCTCTCATTCCCACTATTCCCTGTAATTAAACATGACTATTGGGTTAATGATGAGTTTCAGATTCATTAGGTAGGAGAACCAAATCTGGAATCCAACCGGAACCAGCCATCTTACTCCAATACCTCATTCATTGGTATTTACCCTTTTCTCATATGGGCAAGAGATAATCTACTTCAAGAAAACAAGGGTTACAAACCACTATGCAAAAATTCACTAGTCAGGTCCTCCTGCTTGCACTATGTCAAGTATAAGTAATTTAGATCCCTTGCACCATATAGATAAAATCAATAGAATTGCATCTAGATCATAAAGTTAATTAGACTATTTAAGTTTTATGAGGGTGTGACATAGTCATTAGATATTTTATTAACATGAAGACAACGGTAACTACATGGATTTGAGATAACAATTTCTTAGACAATTTTTGTTTCATACTAGATCTAATAATTGGCATAAATGGAGTATTTCAGCAGGAAAAACACACATTAAAGGCCACTTGGTATATTTTAGGTACAGTGATTAAAAGATGAATAAGTTGAGGAAGCAGAGAAGGCAAAAAAGCCTTGTTTTGTTTTTTTTTTTTTTTTTTTTTTCAAATAGAGATTCACTTTAGCAAACCAAATTCAACTACTTGCTCCATTTGTAAGTGGCAACGTTAAATTTAGGATTTACCTTAATAAAACTACATTTTGAAGCAAATTTTGTTTCTATAGTTTAATTGAATGCTACATACATTGTTTGTGATTTGGGTTTTAATTCACAATTTATGATTCCTTTTTGGAATTAAACAACTGTTTTTACTTTAGTTTTTCAGGTAAATTATCATTTGACAAAATAAGCACTTGCCCCTTGACCAAATTGCCAATTGGCAAGTTTCCATGAAAAGCACAAAAGCTTCTCAATTACTGCATTTTATGAGATTTGGCAAGAAACTGCATATCAGAGAGATTAGTTACGGTTTAACATTTCCAATTTCTTTGCATTGACACTTCCTTACCATGCCAAAAACTTGAACATATTGCTTTTGCTAGGAAGAGGATGGCCAAGGTGTACATGCTATCGATGGGAACCTTGCACCCACTGTTAAAGGACACACCACAATATCCAAGCTCTCAAAACTACCAAACAAGTTCAAGCACTGACATCTATCTACCCTGTTCCTGTAACATGTTCACTGTCCTTACCTTAAATAACAATGATGAACCAATGTTTTGCTTGACAAGGCAACTAGAGAAAGGTAAGGATTTAACTCCATCCTGTTACAAATTTTCTCTCTATCGAATTTGATATTTGCGTTTCAATTATGGTATTAAGGTTGAATTTCTAATAGCTTGCCAATTTTCTTGCAAATACAAATCATAAAAGACAACCATTAAATAGACATGCATTTAATACAAATGAAATTATTAGTGTTTTACACTCCTAGCATTCATATGTGAATTCTTTAGGGAAAAATTATAGAATTTTTAACCAAAGATTACTGACAAAGGTGGCAAAATAGATTATGGATTCATTATTTAACTAAAATTTAGTGGATCGTGTGATGAATAAGTTAGGTCAAACTTTGTAATGGATTTGGCAGAGTAAAGCCAATTGTATATGGTTTTTAGGGGGTCTGTTTGTCAACAGGTTCGACAGGTACTATTTTGTGAACCAACCAGCACTGGCCTAAGCTCAGATTCTATGCATTGTTACTCAAGTAAACTGGTCTCTTAATCAATCTGCAGATAGGTGTACATAATTCAACCTGATGGCTCATTGTTCAATCAACGAAAAATGTCTCATTCAGGAAAGGACAGGAGAGTAAAAGCACATCTCTCTTCAATTAATTAGGATTGCAAAGGTTAAAGACAAATGAACCTTTCATTTGAAAACTAAATAAGTGAATCTTCCCAAAAGCCAGTAGACCCGGAGAGCCCCATCTCTTCTTTTAAGCCTCATGCTTTTCTTTCAAGCCATACTTCACCAAACAAATGCTAAAATCATCTTCTTTAACAACCTCACCTAACTCCAACTTAAGACTTCAAGGGAAATCAACCAGATCCATAGTCAATTTCAGCAAAAAGCCAGCATCCACTAATTTTCATAAAGATCTAAAATAAAGAGAAGAGAAAAGGAAATGATGAACAAAGTTGACTTCAACTGTACAAAATTATATGTACACTTCTCTGAATTAACTATTCTACAAACTTCTACAAAGTTTAAGCAAAGTCAAATGGATGTCTGAGAATGAGGCCAGCAGAAGGTTGCAGCTGGAAACAGAATGTGGATAGTGAATCAAAACATCCTATCGCCTCTATTTTCTGCTTGGAGTTTGAGTCTTTATGAATCAATTAGAGATCCTGAGTGACCAAGTGAGGACAGCTTAAGGAAAAAGATGCTGAACTAACGGACGAGGGCACCAGGAGGAATTAGACATGATGTAGAGGATGAGACGAGGGCAATAAAGAGCACTATATCCTATCCTCCACAGTAAATGACAGGCTGAGATCAATAGACTGGAAAAAGGTAGCAAACCACTCCATGAGCCTCATGGGCATATTTTGGCAATGAGAAACTTCTGCACAAAGGAAAGAGGGATATAGTTGTCAGCAAAAGAACTAGAAGATGTACAAACAAATGATTTATACACAGTAATGATAGCATCAAAAGCCATTGACAGAATGGGAAGACAAGGTAAATTGAGAACAGAGTGAGTAGAGTCACTCATGTAGCAGAAGAGGAGTGCAGACCCTAAGCTTTTGAATTTAAGTACCATAGGAGAGAGTACAATCAGAGGTAAAGGGGGTTAATCAAATTATATCTGAAGAGTCGCAATTTACACAAACAACTAGCGGAAAGAAGGATCTTACAATTAAAAAACCAAAGTTTTTGGTTTCCCAGCTTTCGATTTCAAGTGATTTTCTCAGAAAGTCCGTCAGGAAACTAACTTGATCCCCATTTTAGGGTTTTAATATCTGGATACTCTAGTCTGTAGCTCAATCTAGTTACTTAATCAATAAGGACGCAAAAGATCGTCCAGTCAGCAAATATGATCTGCTGAAGCACTGTAGCTCCAAAATACTTCTTCATAACTGGTGGAGAATCCTATCTTAATGGGCCATCTAAAGCTCTGCCTGGTTGGCAAAGAGTACAAATAGCTACAGAAGAGAAAGCTTAGAGAAAATTCACATTGATGGTTCGAATTCTGACTATAACCATCCCAGGACCTTAGAAATTATCAGATTTATAATCTTCACTTTCAAGATTATTTGGGGATTATGCAACCCAACGATGAGAAGTCCAGTAGAGTATGATTGAATATGCGTTTCTGAATATATTGATTAAAGGTATAGAGAGGATGATCTAACTATACTTAAGGTATATTCAGTAGTGCTGTAGCTTTTGATGTGGTATTGCAATGTGGTGTCATCACTATTGCTACAAAGGTAATTGCAACATATATTTCAAGGCAATAGCAAACCTTCAAAACTATGTAAAAAGTGTCTTAAAAATAAGTTTTCTTGTAAATATAAAATTAGGATCTTAAAAACCTTCAAAGCAACAGTTTTAGAAGCATCTATTTATTGTTTCGTAAAAGCAAAATCCAGACACTCTGATAAATTAAGATATTCCAACTTTTGAGATGTCAAAATCCTTCAAAGAGCCAAAGCACCACTCCAAAAACCAAAGCCCTCCCCAATACCATCTGACTTCAACCATGTTGTTCTCTAAGAAATCTTAGCATTTGTCCAGAAACCATCATCTGAAGAGAGAAAACAGTCTTCTTGTTTTTGTATCTGCTTCACCTAAATCTGTACTCTAAGCATCTGCCTGTACATTGAACATCAATTAAAAATGAGCTCTTTCAAAACTGTCAAAAGTTCAGGAAAACGCAATCCTTAGCTACCTACCTGACTAATTTCTTAAGGCCTTCATTCAGAAGTATAGTCACATGAAAAGTGCCACATTAAGGCCAAAAATTGGAAACTCTAAAAAACCAAGACAGTATGATCTGAAATTAGTGTGTCATCTACCCCTTGAATGAATCTCAGGGAAGGCTGTCAGAAGATTAATCCCCTTTCATACAAGAAGGCTGAGAATAGTCTGAAAGCCAAAGGAAAAAACAACTGTATGACGTAGAAAATTCTGATGCGGCTTCTGTTCCAGCTTTGTCCTCTTCACAAAGGCATTATTAAACCATATTTCTATTAGTCTCAAAAAAATTAAGTCTGCCTATAACAGCCCTCCGAGACCAAGGAATATCATGATTTTGTGGTGAATAGGACCAAGCAAACAAAAGGAATCTAGACAGGACAGAGATAGAGAGCATCAATTGATGGTAAGGAGAGACCAAGACGTGCAAATGGGATCTGTCTCATCTTTGTAAGCAATCTCATATATTTATCTTTGGTAAGGTCCGACACATGTAACTTAGGGATGAACATCCTCATTTGACTGCATAATTTCATGTAAGCGGAAGAGCTTAATAGGACTTCACTCAGGACCGACAACATGGGAAAAAAAATTCAAGAAAGAAACAAAGCAGCAGGGATACTGCTCTGCTTTGGTAGACATGCCGCACAAGAAGAAAACAGTACATGAACAAGATGAGTACACACATAATACAAGACTACCGCAATATGGAAGTCAAGAAGAGAGAAGCTGGCAAAAGATGTTGATTAGTATCTAGTCTTCCGTATTAACATTTAGAAGAGGGAAAAGAGAAGCTCAAAAGAAGGCTTATTGCCAAAGACCAAAGTAACTCCAAAAGCTGACATACCATTTCAATCTCCTTTCCACTCGACCAAATCGCTACGAGGCACATAGAGCTTTGCTGCTTGCTCTTCCGCTTCAGTGTCATTGACAACCCCACGACATCCAGGGAAGCCACAGTAACAAGCTAATTGTTCGTCAATTGAGAAAAACCTGAGATGCATAGAATGAATATCAGCAACAAAAGACACTGTAAGAAGTAGATACATGGAGGAAAACATAATATGCAGATCATTCAAGAAACACATTACCGGTAATCATAGGTGAGCTCTTCCCATCTTTCAATATCCCTTTTGGCAAAGATAATTATGTGCTCATCACCATTAACACTGATGACTCTAGAATAACAATTTGGCTGCACAAAGGTAAAGCGCAGATGAAATCAGAAGAGTACCAAGGAGAACAAACATATGGCATAACATTCTTATATTGATCCTATGGCATGAACAGGTCGTAGCAAGAGAGAGAGAGAGAGAGAGAGGGAGAGAGAATACTCTCTTGACGTAGAGAAGATGACCAGCTGTTCACATATAGAGACAGTGACCAACATGTTGACACACTAGATGCACCACAGTTCACCTACAATCCTCAATCTTAGCCTTAGTAATACACAAGCTTGCTAAGTGTACTCATGACAAGTATTAAGACATGATTTTGGTTCGCCTGCCATAAGATAACCAGACCTACAATCACCCTAGATTGGAAGAAAACACTTGGTGCTCTATTATCAAGCAATAAAGTTCTTCAAGCCCATTTCCTTTCTTTTTATAGGAAAATAAGTAGCACTTCACACATATTGACAAGCAAACTATAATGCTCAATCCAACTATAAAGCAGCAGAAAGCGCAATATAGAAGAAAAATGCGCACTTCACATGAATGATTAATCAGATGAGCAATGCTTCCAGCTCTTGTGGCATCAATAACTCGTTCATCATCAATTCGGAACATGTATGTCCCAGCACCCTGCATGAAAATGGGGAAGACAATAAAAAAGATTAATCGTTTTCCCTGTCATGGAAAGTCAAGACAATGCGTGCAAAGGGCTTTTCAACAAAGAACCAACTATGCCTTCACCAAACACAAGAACAGGTTGCTTTAAGTTAACATAAAGTATCATTATCTTCATCTATTCCATTTTCTTTTGTTTTCTATTCATTTAGACTGGTGATAGCATCCATCATATGCAAAAGCAGTACTGTGACAACATCATGTCAGAACTCACCACCAGTTTATTGTATATGAAGTGTTCCCTTCTGTCAGCTATAGGAGGTCGAACTAGTTCACCTGAGTACTCAATGACCTATACAAGGAATTTCAAATTGGCATAATATCATTAATCAAATGTTCATAAAAGAAAGAATTACAAACAGATTAACAAACTGCATACCATATCCCCTGCCCTGTGTGGTTGCTTAGCGAAGATACCAAATCCATGTATTCCTGATTTACCTAAAGCGATGATCATCCCACAACACAGCAACATAGAGATGTATGAAAATAAGTTAAATCGAAAAGGAAACCTCAGTAGATCAATTATGACAGCAGAGCAGATAGATAATAAATGTTACAACAAGCCGAATTCACTTTCTTAAAAAGCCAAACGTTTTGCTTACCAAAGGCTAATCTCTTTCTAAAGGTCTGCCTCATGAATTTATACTTCTCCGCCATAGAAGATACGCTATCAGAAGTATCAACTTGATGGAACCTTAATTGGTGAAGGCGAGAAGAGTACTTATTGACAGCAACTCCATTGGAAGGCAAGCCTGCCAATAAATGTTGACTGTACCCACCAACCAAGTAAGGCTGGTTCTCAACAAAAAGGCGTTTCAAGGATGCAGCAGCAAGTGCTTCAGGTTCTTTCCGCCCTCTTCTCCCAAAAGAGCTGTAAGGCTCTGCCAGACATGAAAAGAGGAAACAATTTTATCGACCCAAAAAAGACTTTCATTACGCAATTGCCAACATTTGATGCATAGGGGTTAATAAAAGATGTAAAAAGAAAAAAGCAATGCCATATAACTAAATGCCTAGAAAGCTACCATAAAAAGAACGCAACTTGAGCAATTAACCAATCCATGGGCCCATTGGTGGAAGAGCAGAGTAGGGAAAGCTACACTTACCACAACGAGCGCATCCAGATGGATTAGAGGGTGGGTCATATTTAGAACATTGACGCTCAACTTGATTGACGTGCTCGTCCAAACCAGGACGCTCATTAGATGGCTGTCTGTGCTTCTTGCAGAAAGAGAGAAGACGAATGCAGTGTTCTTCATCTTCATCATCTATTGAAAGGAGATGAAGTCTTTCCTCATCCTCAAGCTATTAAATACAGAGACAGAAAGATAACAAGTCATTGATCTACCAGAACTTCATGAGACGCATGCAAGCATTTGGCCCCGAATGTATAAGTTCTAGGCAGTTTCTTTTCTTGCTTTTGCTGGCCAGCAGTTGGTGCTTATGGATTAAACATGTACAATAACCAGAATTCCAGGGGAAGATCATAAATACCTCAACACAAAGACCAGCTGCTCTTGCACACAGTGGATGGTATGCTACTCGACAAGTATTGTTTGAGCACTGTCAAGAGAGGCACTCTGTAAGTCATCTTTAGGACAAGAATAAGATTTATTTCAACTTGACATTATAATTATAAGACCTGATAGGTGATGGATGACCAAAGCACCGACCCAATAAGAACCTTTACTCTTATTTCCATCATCATTAATTTCATTTGGATCACTGTCACCTCTGGAAGTATTTTTCTTTTCAGGTTCTCATCTATTTTTTTTTTTTTTTCTGTAGCATACTCCACATGTGATCTTATGACAGATAATTGATCTAAACCTTCAACGTGATGCTAGTCTCAGCAGTTATGTCTATCGAGATATCATGTGGGACTTCTACATCTTAAACGAGAGAGAGAGTGGACCTTAATCTAGCAAACTTGATTTTGCTTAATTGCAAGAGTTAAGACTACTTTGTAAGAAAAAAGAAGCAACTGCAACTGGTGCCTACATTCCTTTGAGCAAGCACCCCATTTGACAGAACTAGAGATTATTTGCATCTTATGTGTGCCTATCTCATGTGAGCGCTCATCAAAAGAAGAAATGCAAGTTAATCAAAGAACTTCCTTCCTTCTAGTAAACTATTCTAAAGGCCAAACTTAAGTAATAAACATAATCATCCACATGGAAACTTACTTGGATACAGGCACCATATTGTACGCCACAGATGCTGCACAACAGCTTCCAGCGATCCTACGAAAAGTTCAAGAAAATATCTCTTGCTTAACAACCATAACTTGGTTATATTTGTAAAATAACTCATGTGAAACTCACTAAAAAGGTTGACATGAATGAATGTCAGAAATCAAAGATACCTTATTAATTCTACTGATTCCATCAATGGGCTCCATTCTCTTCACATCGGACAAGCAAGTTTCTAAAGCCAAAAAAGGATCATATGGCATGAAACCAAGAATTTCATTTTAAAAAACTTTCAACCAATCAACCATAATGAGAAGGGAAAAAAAAAACCAAATAGCACAAACCTGGTATCCACATAGCACAAGCTAAATGAGCCCACCGCCCATCGGTTGTGGGTTTCATAGCACCCCCTACACAAAAGTCAAATGCAGAGTTTAGCATGTAACATTAATATATAGGACAAAAATCTAAGTAGTACCTATAACTGGGCAAAGACAGCATGGAGGCAAAGGATCAGGAGCTCCTGGGCGACATAGATTGCATAACCATAGTACACCGTCTACTGGCTCTAACTCTCCATAGCATTTAGCATGAACCTAAACAAATAGTACAAACGAGTCGATAAAGTTAGCAAATAGATGGTGATAACATCTAGATTCCACTGAAATAGGATAGAAAATCAAATCACGACACAGGATAACAAATGGACAAAGTAGGTGAAAAGTGGAACAGGAACATGGGCTAGCATCAAACTATTAAACTTCTTCATGTACACCCCAGCAATAATACATTAGCCAAAAGATCAGAGTGCACTTGGGTCCTCACCATCATTCTGCATTTATCACACTGGAGGAAAAGATTGTTTGCGTACTCCTGAAATTAAAGACAATTATCAGGAACAAACCAAGTATCCATTGTATTAAAATCATAGAGTAACAATAAAGTGGGGGTTAAATAGATCTGCTTGACATAAGAGAAGCCCTGATCCTACAAACTAGCTAATCAGCAAAAAAGAAGGCACATAATGACAATGATTAACCATATTTAAATTGAAAGATAGTACTGTCAAGTGAGGAACAACCAAAAGTAGCACACAAAGAACCATTAAGCTGCAAAAGCCTAACATGATGAAGAAAACGAAACTTCACCTCATCCATGTGACAGACACTGCATTTGTCAAGGTCTTTCCACTCAACACGAACAGGTCTATATCCAACTGGGAATTTGCTCATAGAGAACTTGGTCAAATGTCTGGATTTTGACAAACACTGTCAATACAAACAGAAACACTATTAAGTTGGGATACAAAATAAAGCAAATGGAATTAACAACCAGAATAGTAAAATGTTAATGTTGAAATGGGAACATAGATAATGTCATTAGGAAGAGAAACAGCATACCTGTATAAGTTTTGCCACTTTAGGATTAGAGAAACCAAACATGTGTGAACCGTGTTTGAATGTCGTTTCCACACCAGCTTCAGCAATAACACCATCAGCCATACTGCTACATGCCTTCTTTAATCTTTTGTAAATCTTATCCCAGCAGGCTGATGGTGTGGACCCTTTAAACTGGAATACATAATGCCAATGTCAATCATCACATTCAAGTAACTTAGTTTAGGGACTCGATGAGTGACGCAGAAAAAAGCCAAGTACCTCTCATTGGTTATAACAGAGAATTTGAAAACGTACTCTATAAAAGTGTTAAATATGCCAGAGATGAGGAATCTAAGCTATTGTTGCAGCATAAATGTCAGGGTCAATACTGACCAACTTTTGTTCTATGGATTTCAGAATCCAACTAAGATCAGAGACAGCATTAATTGTTCATACAGCTGCAGATGTGTGCACGATATGCCTATGCTATACTATCCAGCAAATTCAAGCTCAAGATGATAGAATATTGAAAGTCAAAAACACTAAGTCATAGGATGTACTATTTCCTTTCAAATAGAGAACTTTAAAATGAAATTCAAAATCAAGTTTATCCAATACAATGTACCTGCTCTCCACTATCTAAAGATACTCTAAATAGAGGTCGGGTCTTCGATTCTGGGTCTCTCAACACCTCCATTTTATATGAAGCACGAGCCCTTGGATCTGAACAATTCAAAAGAGAAGGTGAATAAGCAGTAGTTAAATTCAATCAAAGTAAGGGCAAATTCAATGGATTCCTTTTCAACTCATCACCCTGTTCCTCTTTTTTTGGTCATCCAATTTTGGGGACACTTTCAGTCACCTGAATGTTCTTCAAAAACTTTTAATGATGGGGTTGTTGATAACCCGCAATAATTTTGACATCTTGAAGAAGTGCCCATTAGTCTCCATTAGTCAACAAGACAACTTTTACATATCCTAAAGGTTGGAAACTAAAGCAAAAGTCATCTTTCTATATACTCAATTGAATCATCATATGCAAACTAGGATTCTACTTTATCATCAATAGCTCACTTGGTGACACTTTATGGTTTTCTTATGAAAAAGTACATTTCTTTAAATGTAAAACTCAATTCTTGTCATTTTCAGCAAGGTGTTAGAGGATGAGGAACCTAAGCAGCCTCAGAGTAGACTGACCAACAATGTTAGATGATAAATAATTATGTTACCCTTAATTGAAGTAAACTGCCTCACAGCAGTATATCCTTCTGGCCAGATGTACTTTCCATCTTGAAAGAAATCAGAGTCCCTCACGATCTTTCCTGAACAATCATTGTAAAAGCTTGTGAGTACTATGTATGACCCTATCCCCAAGGATGATAAAAATTTGGTAAAATACCAAAAACATAGCTCACCTTTAACTAAATTACCACTTATTATCTAAGGATATCACTTCGCACCTTCACAATTATTCTGGTGTCCCTATCTATATAAATGCAATTTTCTTTCCAAGACAGCCTGTCCCCAGATCCTAAATTCTCACACTCACCCAAAACACTGAAAAATCAATCAAAAACCAAACTATCCAAATCCTAAGCAAAATGCTAAAATGAGTTTGCCAGGTGAAACAATTTGGTCTTTTCAATGTAGGGTTTTGTTTAGAGATATGCAAGTGGTATTTGCAAAAGTAGAGGTAAGTAGGTGGTCATTAGGTCATCCCCCCACCCCCCTATTTAGTCATCCAGCTATGATTAAATTAATTGGCAGGAAACATTGCTCATTGGAACTTATAAGCAATCAGTCCACAACATTATCCATTACTCTACAACTATCGCAAGTCATGCTTCATAATATAGAAGTACACTTGACTAGGAACCCAAACATGTCGTCAGAAGCAGCGGCATTATCCATTACTCTACATCTATCATGAGTCATGCTTCATGATATAGAAGTACACTCGAGTAGGAACCCAAACATGTTATCAGAAGCAGAGGCAATTACCAAGGCTAATTACTTGCAGATCTCCCAGTACATATGGAAGGGTCCCAAGGCCCTCCAGTTTTCTTTGGCTATTTTCATTGCCCATGCAGTCTTCAGCCGAATCTCCACTCTCTCCATCTTCATCACTAGCACTTACACAATCATCAGTAGTACGACCACTCTGCAGCAGAAGCATTCTTCTGGGAAGTCTTTGTTCACTCAGATATCTGATTGGAGCAAAACAGCTTAGTTAGTGCCAGAACTGTGCCAACTAAATTTAAGCCTCATCCCATAGCATCAAGTCCAGTCAAAACCAAATCAAATAATTTGACCAAAGCACCTTAAATTTCACAATTTCTGTTATCACGATAAATTAAAAAAAAAAAAAAAAAAAAACCTAGAGGGAAAGAGTTTCTCAATTAGTTTTACAGAATAAACACTTTGTCATCAAGACACTCTTAAGATTAGTCTGACTTATTGAATGAAAAGCAACAGATGTCCAAATTAATTAATTTATTTAACCAACTTATCTTCCTTCTTTTTGTGCTGGAGAAACACAAACAGTATGTATGTATGAATGGATGTATAGATGCATCCAAGCATGCATGTATAGCGACAACATTCAAACAACCCTGTAATCTGTCTTCTCTATTTAACACTGCAACCAAAAATCTCCACAGCAATAACAATCATGTCCAAAACTCAAACATCTCATGACGGGATCAACCAAAATTTCAGATATACAGCTGCAAGTGCAACATTTCACCTAGAAGATTTCAAGAATAACTCACGTTTTTGCTTCTTCCAAAGCTCTAATGAAGCGAGGTTTCTTGCATTTCAAGTGCAAAGAAGAAAGGAGTCCTCTGAGAAAGGAAATAATCTGCTTTGTCTTAAGCCTGAATAATAGTAAAATCAGAGTAACAGACAGACAAGTCAGTGAGCAAAATAATATGTATCTGACACTGAAAAAATATTCCTTAAGAAAACAAAATTCCAAACCTTGCAAAATCATGGGTACCAAAAAATTGAACAGAAACTGATCTGCCAACAGAAGTTTTATTTGAAATCCCCTGAGCACTTATGTGGGAATCATCCACAACAAGCCCAGGCCACATCGCATGACCTATCAGAAAAGTTATATGATTGGTTTATAAGCCAACTAGTAGATCAACGTCCAGCAAATAGAAAAATAGCAAAGGTACAAGAATATGGTCTCATGCAAACCTAAGCTTTTACATGAGCAAGACTTCACAGTTCTCAAATGTGGCATGGAGTATTAAAAGACAAAAAACAAGCTAGATCAGCAATAGCATCATTAAGGTATTACATAAACCGACAATTTACAACCAACAGCCTAAACACCTTCCCATAATAACACTTGACAACTAGAGGTGTAAACACTCATCGAAATACTAGTTACAATTGTTCAGATTCAATGAACTAGCTTCAATATGCCTATCACAACTATTTGATTCAATGCTCCTACTGTATCTTTTAACTAATGAGAAAAATGGTCACATACAACAACTTCATTAACAGAGACCCTACTAATGGAATGTCAAACCATGTACAAATGCATAATGATTGTATCACAAGAACAAAGTGCTTATAATCTATAGCTACATTAGTAGCTCAAGCAGAATTTCAAGGGTTTTTAAAGGTTAGTTTTCCACCTAACCAAGCACCATTTAAAGTTACAACTCAGATCAGCACATTAGACATATGAACTCGGCTATAATAGAACCTGTGTAGGATGCAAACTTTTATAGGCATCTCATTTGGAGCATGCTACGTGACTCAGATCCAATGTAATGGTAATAATAAACTCATTAGGTCAGAGACTAGTGCAAGGTTTCAAGATAAACAGGAGTTCCTTAAAATCATGGCAATATAATGTGCGAAATGCATTTCACCTATCCACAATGCCTAGACAGATTTTTACCAAATTTATCACAGTCGAACTTTCTATTGTACCAGAAAAGCATAAGCACACAGAACAGAATTAAAAGAAGGGAGAGAACAAATATGCACGAACCAGTGAGCTTAGCCCACACGATATCCCCAGGTTCAGGCTCTTGGCAATCATCCAAGCTGGCAGCTAACACGACCATCTCTTCATAATCACATGCATCAGAATCCATACTTTTAATGCTGTATTTCAGGTTCATCTGCTGCATCTCATTGGGAGACAAGTAAAATTTGATCTTCTCATTTGCCAGAACTATATCTTCCTTGTCTCCATCCTCATACATGACCTGCATGTTGTTCAACTCTTATAAAAAAAATGTCTATTCTGTGCCACAATCCAGAGACTAGTGATTTGACAACTTTTTTTACAGGAACTGTAGTGAACCTACATTATGTTTGTTTGTATCTGGATCGTAACCCAGAATACTGCCCGTGTACCAATCTGCATCCAATGGCCAAAAAACCTGCAACCCACATGCTTAGTTAATAAAATTTGCAAATGGAACATCTAATTAGTCGAATTACAGGCCATTTGCTTTAATTGCGAGGTGAAAGGAGATACTTGCCTTGCATTGCAAACCAACGAAGATTTTGGGATCAGCATCATCAAAGGACAACCTAGTCATGCCAAAACCTTAACCCATCAACAAATTTGACCAAGATAATACCAATATATCAGTAGTAAGTACCCAACTAAATAACCTAAGACGCAAACTCCGAAAAACACTCCCAACACATCATCGAATCATATTTGAAAACCTAATCTCATAGAGGGCAAAATTTGATTAACTAACCTCACCCATCTTTTCTTTGTGGGCAAACCTCTAATGTTGTCTCTAACACTAGAGTCACGTTTCCTCCTCTTCCGCCGGTCACAGTAAGTGTTGCCATTAGGCCTTCGGTTCTCTCTCAACCGAGGGCCACTCATGTCGTGCACGTCACTGGAGCTCACCCCCAATTTTGCGAGCTCGCCACCCCGACATTTCCTCTTCTTGCGAGGTGTGACTTCGGCCTCAGATTTAGAGCAATTAATGCCCTCGTCCATGCCCTCCCCCATTTCCATATCCTCGCCAAATTCTGCCTTTATAGGCAATCTCAATGCGGCTTCTGCGCGAGCGATCAGTATATCCAAAAATGAGGGGCGATCCGCACCGCATACGGGTCGCTTAGAGCGCCGCGAGTACACGTGGACGAGCGGCACGTTTCCTACGCGGGGACGCCTGCGAAAAGCACGAGCGCCCCCGTCGTCTCCCTTGCTGTCCCCATTATATAAGGGGTCATCGCCCCTGTCCATCTCGACAACTTCGGGGCCCTCCGCCTGGTCGGTGACGGAGGGAAGCTTGCGGGCCTTAATCTTTTTGACAGAGATGCAGACGATCCCCTGGCGGTGAGGCAGGGGGTCGTCGCTGAGTAAACGTCGTCCAGCGACACGTACCGGACTGGGGTAGCTGTGTGGGCGTCGACGTTGGTGTCCTCTTCCGTGGCTTCCGATTGTCTGGTCGGAAATGCCATGGAAGAGGGACAGCAACCCTCCGAGAAAACCCAATTCCCCACAAAATCGAAGTGGGTTTTTCCCCCTCTCCCTCGATTCTCTGAGAATGCGAACTCTCTCGTCCCCCCTCTCTCTGCTGCGCGCGAGTCTGAATCGATGCGGGCGAGGGGAGGAATCGAGGAGGCAATTCGGAGATTAGGGTTTTTGAAGAGAGAATTTGAGGAGGGAGCGCCCTGCGCAAATTGGTCGGTTTCCCGCCGCGAGCAATGGAGAGAGAGAGAGAGAGAGAGAGAGAGAGATCAGTCACTCTCAGTCTTCTTCCTCCCCTTTTATAGCGGCTGCCAAGGCAGGATGACGAACGCTCCCATGCACGTGGCGGGGAGCCTTTTTTTTTTTTTTTTTTGGTCATGTCCTAAAATGTCATTGGGAAAGAAGATTAGATCGCTAGAACATAGATTATTTTGGGTATGGTTAGGTATGATCTTTTCACATGTAATTTTTATTTTTTTTAGATGCTTGAGTATGCAATGTATCGCTTGAAATCGATGTAATTTGGAAGCTTGTAAAAGGTCGATAGGGGCGGCGATGGGCGTCGGGGCGAGGTCGACGGCTGTGATGGGGGCGGCAGCGACGGCCGTGAGGATCGAGCGAGTGGCGGCTCGACTCGATCTAAGCAAAGGCACTTTGGGAGAGAGAAAAATGTGTGTGGCAAGCATGGCGCCATCGGCGCAAGTTCCCTCTCCTTATTGCCGACAGCGCTGCCGACATCACAGTGGTTGCAATTGCTAGCGACATTGGGTTATAGGTGGAAAACTATACTGGACTCGACCAAGTGGCAATCGTGCAAACATGGCAACCTCGACCAAGCAATCGGAGAAGATGGCAACTCGATTCGGAGTGTCTATATTCGTGTTATGTCCGGCAATTTATTATCATATTTTTTCCTTATCAAATTCGATGTAAAAATGTTCAAACGATCAAATGCAGCTTCTTTCTTATATTGTCATTTATGTTTGACCTCATCAAGTAATGCATAGATTATCACACATTTTTTAGAGAACGAAAGTGTCAACTCTATTTAAGTTTTTAGGCTTAATCGAATGACTCGAGTTTTCAAACCGTCGATCATTGCTTCATAAGATTTTCAGATGATATCGAAGTGGCTATTCCTAAGTTGAAATATTTCTAAATCTTACAATATATATTGCCACATGTTAGTCATTGACCAAATTCTAATTTATCGACGAGGGAGAGTGTTAAATTCTTTTATATATTACACGCAAGGAATAGATGTTTATGGTCCCCAAAAATCCTCCATTCGCTTTCGAGGAAGATTGTTCGAGCTAAATTTAGCATGAACCAAGCAATTATTTTTATTTTTTGTATTGCCCCGGCATATTCTAAAATGGCATTTTTTTTTTACAAGACAATATTTTATGGCAACAGGAAGATAATCCGCCTTTTGATGATCATGCAAGGAAAGTTGATAATTGTAAATTCCACAAAGGGAAATAATCTCATACAATCTCAAGAAAAGTTAATTGTTAATACCATAAAAGGGCAATAATCTCATACCAAAAGAGAGCTAATAATGGTTGGTACCGTAAAGGGTAATATTTTTCATATAATCTGATTTCTAGCCATATTTCTAATTTGTGGATGATATTATCCATATTAAATAACTTACCGAGAAATAAGGTTGTAGGAAAATACAAAGCTACCATAAATGAGTAAATTCCACTTCTTAAGTTTCAAATTCTATCATTCGTTCTTATCCTTGGTGATTATATTAAATAACTTACTAATATTTTTCAAGCAATATGATTTCTAGCCATATTTCTAATTTGTGGTTGGTATCATCCATATTAAATAGCTTAACAAGAAATAGGGTTATAGGAAAATACAAAGCTACCATAAATGAGTAAATTCCACTTCTTAAGTTTCAAATTCTATCATTCGTTCTTATCCTTGGTGATTATATTAAATAACTTACTAATATTTTCCATGCAATCTGATTTCTAGCCATATTTCTAATTTGTGAGTGGTATTATCCATATTAAATAACTTACCAAGGAATAGGGTTGTAAGAAAATACAAAACTACCATAAATAAGTAAATTCCACTTCTTGAGTTCTAAATTCTACCCTTCATTCTTATCCTTGATGATTATATTAAATAACTTGCTAATATTTTTCATACAAATCTGATTTGTAGCCATATTTCTAATTTGTGGGTGGTATCATCCATATTAAATAATTTCCAAAAAATGGGGTTGTAGGAAAATACAAAGCTACCATAAATGAGTAGATTCCACTTCTTGAGTTTCAAATTATCTCCTTCATTCTTATCCTCGGTGATTATATTAAATAATTTACAGAGAAATAGGGTTGTAAGAACATACAAAACTACCATAAATGAGTACATTCCACTTTTGAGTCAAATTTAGCATAAACCAAGCACCTATTTTTATTTTTTCTATTGCCTGGCATATTCAAAAATGACATTTTTTTACAAGACAGTCTTTTATGGCAATAGGAAGATAATCCCCCTTTTGATGATTATGCAAGGAAAGTTGATGATTGTTAATTCCATAAAGGGAAATAATCTCAAACGATCTCAAGAAAAGTTAATAATTGTTAATACCATAAAGGGTAATATTCTCATATTGAAAGAAAGCTAATAATTGTTAGTATCGTAAAGGATAATATTTTTCATACAATCTGATTTATAGCCATATTACTAATTTGAGTGATATTGTCCATATTAAACAACTTACCGAGGAATAGGGTTGTAGGAAAATGCGAAGCTACCATAAATGAGTAAATTTCACTTCTTGAGTTTCAAATACCATCCTTCATTCTTATCCTTGGTGATTATATTGAATAACTTACTAAGAAATAGGGTTATAAGGACATACAAAACTACCATAAATGAGTACGTTTCAATTTTGAGCTAAATTTAGCATGAACTAAGCACTTATTTTTACTTTTTCTATTGCCCGGCATATTAAAAAATGGCATTTTTTACAAGACAGTCTTTTATGGCAATAGGAAGATAATCCCCCTTTTTGATGACTATGTAAGGGAAGTTGATGATTGTTAATTCCAGTCTTTTATGGCAATAGGAAGATAATCACACTTTCAGTGATTATGTAAGGAAAGTTGATGATTGTTAATTCCATGAAAGGAAATAATCACAAACAATCTCAAGAAAAGTCAATAATTGTCAATACTATAAAGGGCAATACTCTCATACCGAAAGAAAGCTAATTGTTAGTACCGTAAAGGGTAATAATTTTCATACAATCTAATTTCTAGCCACATTACTAATTAGTGGGTGATATTATCCATATTAAATAACTTATAGAGAAATAGGGTTGTAGAAAAATACAAAGCTACCATAAATGAGTGAATTTCACTTCTTGAGTTACAAATTATATCCTTCATTCTTATCCTTGGTGATTATATTAAATAACTTACCAAGAAATAGGGTTGTAAGAGCATACAAAACTACCATAAATGAGTATATTCCACTTTTGAGTTTCATATTCTATCCTTTGTTCTTATCCTCCATGATCATATTAAAAAACCTACTGAGAAATAAGGTTGTAGGAAAATAGAAGCTACCATAAATGAGTACATTCCACTTGTGAGTTTCAAATTTTTATCCTTCATTCTTATCCTGAGTGGTTATATTAAATAACTTATCGAAAATATAGGGTTGTAAGAAGAAATGAACCTACCATAAATGAGTACATTCCACTTATTGTGTTTCAAATTCTATCCCCAGTTCTTATCTAGTGTGATTATATTAAATAACTTATAGAGACATAAGGTTGTAGGAAAATACAAAGCCATTACAAAGGGCAATGCTCTCATACATTTCGAAATAAAGTTAATAATTGTTAGGACCGAAAAGGGTAATATTTTCATACAATTTGATTTGAGGAAACCCTTTTTAGCCATATTTCCAATTTGTAGGTGATATTGTCCATATTAAATCAGTTACTAATAAATAGGGTTGTAGGAAAATACGAAACCACCACAAATGAGTATATTCCACTACTTAAGTTTCAAATTTTATTTTCCGTTATTGTCCTATGTAATTATATTAAATAACTTACCAAGAAATAGGGTTGTAGGAAAATAGAAAACTACCATAAAGGGCAATACTCTTATACAATCCAAAGGAAAGTTAATAATTGTTAGCACCATAAAGGGTAATATTTTCATGTAATTTGATTTGAAGAAACTCTATCCAGCCATATTTTCGATTTGTGGGTGATATTATCCATATTAAATAACTCATCCAAAAATAGGGTTGCTAGAAAAATATGAAGCTACTATAAGTAAGTACATTCCACTTCTTGAGTTTCAAATTCTAGCCTCCGTTTTTATCTTGTGTGATTATATTAAATAACTTACCAAGAAATATGATTGTAGGAAAATACAAAACTATCATAAAGGGCAATATTCTTCTACAATCCGAAAGAAAGTTAATAATTATTAGCACCATAAAGGGTTATTTTCATACAATCTTATTTGAGGATAGTCTTTCTAGTCATATTTTCGATTAGTGGGTCATATTATCCATATTAAATAACTTATCAAAAAATAGGATTGCTATAAAAAATATGAAGCTACTATAAGTGAATACATTCCTCTTTTGAGTTTCATATTCTATCCTCCGTTCTTATCCCGTATGATTTTATTAAATAACTTACTGAAAAATAGAGTTGTGAAAAAGTACAAAACTACCATAAATGAATATATACTACTTTTTGAGTTTCAAATTATATCCTCCATTCTTATCCTGTGTGATTTATATCCAAAAAGACATCTTTTAAGGTAAACAATGGAATTCCTCTTTTACCAATTTTTCTAATGTTAGAGATTGAACGAGGGAGCGAGGAAGCAACCTTTTCAAGGAGGATATGGATTGTCTTACCTTAAACTCACCTTATGAATTTATTTTATTGCCCAAGTATGCCCCCTTGACTAGATATCCAATTTATTTTACTTTACATATATAAGATAATATGAAATTTTATTAACATCTTTAAATACATTTATGCGATATATAGACAGAAAAATCTTGTCATCAGCATTCACCAAAAGTTAGTTATCCTTTTGTAGTAGAAAACTTAGCTATTGTATTTTTTTATTTTCAATCCATTTGTGTGTCCATTTTTTAACTTAAGGTTTGTTTTTTTTACCTTAGTTTATTTAAATTAATCCTTACACATACTTTTAGTAAAATTCTTGTACCTTAAATAAAAGGAATCATCTTGACGTCATTTTGAGATATTATTCTATTTTTCCTTATCAATCCATTTACGCGTCCCTTTACAAGACTTAAATTTTATTTTTCACTTTACCTTTATTTTCAAGCTAATCCTTGAAAAACTCGTTTAAAGTGAAGTTTAGGAATAATCAAATTATGGTGCCTTAGAAGCAAAGGTCACCACTTCGATGTTAAAATGTTACATTGCCGAGTGTTCTCCTAATCAATCATCAATCGCGATCTAAGGAGAAAATGACATCATTTATGTTATTTTGGTAGCAAAAAATAAATGCTAATTTAGCCAAAGTTGCTTGTTACATAGAAAATGTAAAAACAACTAGAGAACTAATGTTACCAATAAAAGACGAAACCACATTATGGCGCCGTTTTGTGTTCATCGTTCTCTGTAACCTATCCCCCTCTCGCTGTTCTCATGCTCTGCGACCTTTAAGTGCTCGATCGAGAGAGAGAGAGAGAGAGAGAGAGAGAGAGGGCGAGGGTAATGGCAACCATGGGCCACACGAAGGACCAGTCGCTTGGTCGTTTGCAAATATCCCCGCTGGAGAAGCATTCGAATCTTCGAATTCAACTCGCCGTTCACGGAGGGTTCTATGTCTGGTTCAGTCGCTGAGCTTTGATGTAGACGCGAACTAAGCTTCAAGAAATTTGCTCCTTTTCTTTCGAATTAAACTGATATAGCTACCGTACCGAAGAAAACGAGGGACTTTTGAATCGTGCCCTCTTCTTCTTTAGTGTTTGATCTTCATCTGTTTTGAATTGTATTCGTAATGATCCTTCACTGTAGACTAGCTATCGTAACGTAATGAGTTGTGTACTTGAAGTGTACCTCTTTCCTCTGTCAATCTCAACCATTTATCCAGATGCTTTTTTGCTCTAGTAGGAGCTTCAGATCGACTTCTCAAAGTACTCCAAGTGTACGCATGAACAAGCAGCACCTCACCTTTCAAGGGATGCCCATGAATATTGTGAGCGTGACCGTCGTTACCAAGCAATAACATTTCTAGTTCCATATTTGTCTCTCGCGTTATATATTATTATGTAAGTTTTTGGCCAAAGCCTAATCTATGCATGAGGGAGGACGTTGACATGCACATAAAATAGAACTACCTCCTCCTATAAGTTTTAAGGTAAACCTGAACTTAAGAGTATGACATTATTCATCACTTTTAGAGTTTTGATTTTTATTTGAATGATTTATTAACAAACTTATTCTCAACACAAATATAATGGGTATCCAATTTAAATCTTGGAATTAACCCCAAGTTTGTCATCCTTTCCATTGTTTCACATTTTGCATATCCTAATCTACCATACAATAGATAAGGAGATACAATAGAGTAAACGAAAGATTTCTCTTTATAAATAATTTTTGGATGCAAAAGTTTTGAGTTTACATCAATAATAGCAATATTGGCTTTGAACAAGTTATCATACAAATACTCTTTCCCCACATACATTCTCTTGGAAAGTACAAACTTGTTGGACTTAAACACAAATTTGAAACCCTCTTTGACAAATATGGAGCTAGAAATTATATTCTTCGAAAATCTTCAGTAGATACAACAAATTTAATGAGGTGATCTCCTTGCCAAAACTAAACCTCATGATCACTTTTCTGTCCTGACAATTTTTGCTAATGCGGAGTTAGCCATATAGAGCTTCTCCTCTTCCTCAACCATTTTGTAAGACAAGAACATATGTTTATCCACACAAATATGATTTGTGACACTTGTGTCCAACCATCAATTGTTAGTGTTTGGCACCAAGGATAGCTCATATACCACCATAGCAGTCAATCTCTCATCATCTTTGTGCTCTACCACATTTAGCTATTTGGCCGCACCTACCTTGCCTTTGTTCAGGCGCCTTTATAGTCCTTTGCCTAGTGGCTAGACTTATTGCACACAAAACATGTCCCTTAGAATTTCTGGGATTATTCCTTTTGCTAGCCTTTTCCGTGAAAAGACTTCTTCTTCCTATCTTGCTTGAATTTGGAAGACTCAACAATATTGACCTTTGGCTCTATAAGAGGGTTTGCATTACTTTCGTTGTCCTTCTAGATTATGAGGTGAAGAATTACATTTTCAAGGCTCATCTATTTCTATTTGCGCTTCAAATAATTTTTGAAGTCTGACCAACTCAGAGGCAACTTCTCAATAATGGTTGCCACTTGAAATGATTCGATAAAATGACATGCTCTCGGCAAAGATGTCATTTAGAATTATTTTCAATTCTTGAACCTGACTCATCTAAAAATCCACCATCTTGAAGTATAGGAATTTGGCAACCATGAATTTCTTGGTGCCTACATCCTCTATCTTGTATTTTCTTCTAAGGACTCTCATAACTATTTGGCGGTTCCAATGTTACAATAAATGTTATATAGCGAATTTATTAAATACTTAAGGATATGGTTCAGCATAAGAAGACCCTATGCTTCCACGGCCCTGAGCGTCTCGACATCTTGCTCATTTGAACTAATTACCGGCAACACCTCTTATAAGTACTTGCCTAGATTTGGCATGGTTAGATAGAAGAACATCTTTTGCTAACACCGTTTAATGTCCACATCGGTGAGTTTCTCTAGTTTCTCATTTGGTGTAGCTAGAGGTGGTGCCATCAAAGTAAGCCAAGGGCCTATTTGGGAACACTCCCGGGAATAACTAATTCCGGTCTTTTATTTCCGGGAGCAAAAAAAAGAACAAAAATTTCTTTGGTAAATTTTTTGTTCTCAGGAACAAAAATTAATTTTTTTTTATTCTCGAGAATAGATTTGGAATGGAATCAAGAAGTAGAAAAAGTTGCTTCTTGTTCCCGAAACAATTCTTAGAATTGATTCTAATTTTTTTCTTTTTTTTTTCCTTTTCTTCTTCTTCCTTTTGGCCAGTCGCCGGCCTTAGCCATGGTTGGCGACTGGCCAAACGAGGGTTGGCGACCTCGCCGGAGTGTCGTTGGCCCCCGGTGGCGCCGAGCCACAGTGAGGTGTGTCAGCCTGAGCCTACCTCGCCATGGTTGGGCAAGGCTCAGCCTCACCAAGCCAGGGCAAGGTCGAGTCTCGTTGGTGGCTTGGCAAGGCCAACCTCGAGTCGCTTGGGTGAGGTCGAGTCTCGCCTGGCCACCGGTGAGCCTCTGGTGAGCTCGCGAGGACCTCGCAGCCTAGCAAGCTTTCGAAAGTAAGCTTGTCGAACCTCATTGGCCATCATGGTTGACAACCAGCTACAAAGAGGGAGGAGGAAGAAAAGAAAAAAGAAAAAAAAAAAGAAAAAGAAAAAAATAATAAAAGTATTAAAAAATTAAAAGAAATGTATAAAAATTTAAGAATCCTACTAAACACATTTCTATCTTGGGAATAGAAATTTTAGATAGTCATCAAGCGCGTTCTTTCGCTTGATGACTATCTAAAATTAGAAAAAAACCATTTCTAATAAAAAAATTCTTCTCAAGAATGGAATTGTTACCAAACACGCTCCAAGTTTATTAAGCCAATAGAATTATATGCCATTTGATATGTACTCTTCTGAAAACGAGTCCCATATTTATTAACCACACGACTTGTACTCGAACCATCATAAATGGACTCGGCCCAAAGGCCTGCATTTGCCACCACAAAACGAGGCTTCAAGGTCTAAGCCTCTCTAACAACACCGTCGAATCGACCATAGGAAAATCTCCATAAACATCTTGGACATTGTTGGGTATTTAATTATTATCATCCATATCTATATTCTGATAAACCCAACAAACATTCAAGGGATAATTGCCTTATAATTGTTTAAAATGTAACACGATACTATTTGTTATAATCGATAAAATTAAACTGAAATAATAACTCCGAGAAATCGATAATAAATTTAATAATGACCAAGTCAATGAACAAATATATTGAATAAATTTTCTTAACAACTAAAGATGATTGAATTTGATATAAATCCATTTGTGCCTTACGAAATCGCTATAAAATTATAATAAAATTAAATAAGAGGTGAAGCATAAATTGTTAAATCTCTTTAAGGCGATTAGTTCTTGCTATGGTTCTTTACAGATTTACAAACTACGCTCCCAAAATACAATACTTCGAACCTATTCCTATTGTTGACACCTAAATTTTGGCGGCCCATTTATTTATTTATTGCATGGAAAATTAGGGGTTAATTTTATCCCTGAAAAAATATTAATTGCATAGCATATAGATTTATGTTGCATTTATTTTGTTATTTGCATTTTTTGCATTTTATCGGACCGGTGGCGGATGAGTTCGAATTAGATGGATCAGGTCCACGAAGCGAGCAGGTTGGCCTAAGCCCATGTTTTTTTTAATGATTGAAAATTATCTTGTGAGAAATTTGAAATTCAAAATTTTTTCGAGATATAATGATTGTTTTTTTTAGATAGGGCATATGGGTAAAAAATATTGCGATTTGTCCTTTGAAAGATTTGGATTTAGAAAAAATTTCATCTTAATCTCGAATCCTTATCAATAGGGGATGAATTTTGTGAAAAATATTGCGGATGTTGATTTGAGGAAGAATTTAAAAATCCAATTCCTTCCCCTATAAAAGGCCATACGCGTATGAGAGGAGGTGGGTCTTTTCTTTTGGGTGAAAAAAGACAAAAAAGGAAAAAGTAAAGAGAGAGAGGTGAGTTTGAGGGGTAAGCGTGTAAAGGCCGAAACAAGAAAGGGGTGATTTGACCTTTACTGTTCATTATCTTCCCCAAATTCGCTGCCCACCTCTCGCAATTGACCGGCCGGCTTTTCTTCAAACGCGCCGCACCCGCGGTGACCCCGTCGCGTTCGCACCGGGCGTCGATGCCGCGCACCCCTTCCTCCCGCGACGCCAAAAGCCACGCCCAAGTCCTCTCGTGCCGCCGAAGCCCCTCATTCTTCGCTGGAGCACCTAGCGCCCGCATCCGCTCGCTTTGCCGTTGCTCTTCCGCCCGAAGCTCGCCCGCCGGTCGCCATCCGAGACGCCCAACACCGACGCGCACCACCGCCGCCCATCCGACCGCCGGGATCTCCGATCGCCGACCCAGTCGCAAGCCCGCGGACCGCGCCGCCCAAGGGCCGTTCTTGCTCCCGCAACGAACCGCGCCTCCCGGCCCGAGCCGCCGCTTGCCTACCTTCCGGCGTCCCCTACAGCCCGCATCACCTGTTCCGCCTTCGAGGAGGCCGCTGCCGGCCGGACCCGAGCGAGATCGCCCACCGCCCGCACCGCGCCGCCCTTGAGCTTCTCCCGACGACCGCCGCCGCTCCCGTGACGCCCCCGCATCGCGCGCCCCGCCCGCTCACTCGACGCCCCGGCGTTCGAGCCCTTCGAGTTGATCCGCCCGCTTGCCGCTTGGTTCCTCCTCAGGAGCTCCCTTGCCCGACCGACGACCCGCGCCGGAGACCCACTACCTCCGGTGACCGACGGCGGCAAAGCCACACGAGCTGCCAAGCTGTGAAAAAGAAAAGGGCAAAACAAAAGAAAAAAGGAAATCAATTAGGTGGTTTTTCTTTTTATTTACTTTTTTTTTTTATGATATTTTCATTTATGTACTTTGTTTTTTAGTAGAGTTGTTCCTTGATGTATGATTGAGATTCCGACACGAAAGAGCTCCTCAAATTAAGGGATTGACAGTTCGATTTTCGCGCCCGAAATCCGACTCGCAATCCCTTGCAAAAATTGACAATCCAATCTCACGCCCGAGATTCGATTCGCGATTTAATCTTAAAGTTGGCCAACCCGATCTCATGCGCGAGATATGGTTCGCCAATTTCTGGATATCAATCCTATATTGTACGATTTGCTATGGTGTTGGTTGAGTCAATTTTATTTTCGTAAAAGAAAAAAATCCAAAAAAAGTTTGAATTAGGATTAGGTTTTTTTATTATCTTGCATACTTAGAATAGGGATTTTATTTTGAATCATGAAAAAATCCAAAAAAAAGAAAGTGCATTCATTTAGGATGTTAGCTTTTTTATTTGAATTGCATGTTTAATTTTAATTTCGAATTTCATAAAAGGAAAAAAGAAAAAAAAATAGAATTAAGGCATTCTTTGCACGTCATGGCATATTAAAATAAATTGCATGTTTCATTTTAAGTTTAGATTGATTTTTGCATCTTAGGTTAGAGCTTGTCGAGGTTAAGATAATATCTTAGTTTAAATTTAGGATTTAGTCTTACCTGATCCTTAATATAAGCTGGATAGAATCTTAATCTAGATAGTTATGTTTTGCATTTTCCTTAATTTCGAATTTCATGAAAAAATAAAATTTGTCTTAGGATAAATTAGTTGCAATTTCCAGGATAGATTGCATTTTTTTTAGAATAGAAAAATCATGTGCACGTCATATAGAATTAGGTGCATGAAATGCACGTCATTTAGCAATTGCTAGGTTGATTTAATTAGAACTTCCTCGTCATTAGAATTAGGTCATTTGGTTAATTTAGATTGCACATTTAATTATTGCATCACTTTACTCATGTCATATAGTTTAGGTCATATTGCCATGTGATATCATTTCATATTAGATTAGTAACATGCATTGCATGATTCTCATCGAATAAGTGAAAACAAAAAAATTGAGTGATTGCGTGTTAATTAGAAATCATATCTAGAATTGTTGATGTGAATTCTGATCTAACAACGCAGATGCTTTCGTTGCTATGAGGTAAGTCATGCAATTTATTCATTGCTTTCTTAGATGTTAAATTGGTGGTTTGCGAACCTGCATGATCGCCTCACGTGTTAGGGAATAAATTTAAAATCAATTCAAGCTGCCTGCAAAACATTTTTTGAAAATAAAAAGAAATGGTACCGAAAGGGCACTAGGATAGTCTAGTGTAACCAAGTCCCCGTACCCAAAGTCTTTGGTTCGTAGGAGTAAAATAACTCTCCAATTATTTTACTTAGGTGTCTAATCGACCTACCGTAAACTGATTAGTGGCGACTCTTGATTAAAAATATTTTGCATGCTAGATATTTGAATTTAAGTCGTGAGTTGGTATGGGCTTGGGAGAGCCCGAGCTAAGTTTAGGCTTAGTAATCCATTAGCCTATTTTAGGTGGTTCACACCCGAAAAATTGGTCGCGACACCTATGAACACTATGCAAATGGGACTCAATCGATTTTTTTCCTCAAACTGACACACTTAGAGAAATTATTGTATACTCTTCCTCTCGTTTCTTTCTTCGAAGAATAACTGGTTTTAATTTATAGAGTTTGAAGGGACACGAACTGAAGATTCATGAATGAAAGGACATGAACGGACTTGTCTAATAAAAACAAAGAAACTGCTACAGAAAACTAAAAGGATATGAACTCAAGAATGAAAGGACATGAACGGACATATAAATTAAAGGTAAAGAAACTGATGCAGAAAACTTAAAGACATGAACTGAAGAAACATATTAGTTTTGCTCCACTTTTATTGAGCCATTAACCCATAATCACAACAATCCCAGCCATTAATCCAGGTGTCTTCGTTCTTGTAGGAGCTTCAGATCGAGTTCTCACAGTATGAGCATCCCCCAACGTTTTGACTGTTGAAGCTCAAGTACGAAAGGACAGAGACAAATTGGTTTGTGTCTCATTTTGTCCTTGACCTTCGGCTCCGGAGGAGAATCCATCACGAGATTCTCTCTTCCTAGGCAGTCTCGATGCGGCTTCCGCGCGAGCGATCAATATGTCAAGCAATGGGGGCTTATCCGCATCGCAGACGGGCCGCTTAGAGCGCCGAGAGTACAAGTGGACAAGCGGCAGGTTAACTACACAGAGACACCTGGGATAACCGCGAGCGTCGCCATCATCGTCGATCTCAACTTCAGGGCCATCCGATCGATTGGCGATGGGGGGAAGCGTGCTGGCCTCATTCTTTTTTGACATGAGCGCGGACGATCCCCTGACGAACAGATAGGGCGTAGTGGCCGAGTAGACGTCGTTAAGCAAGACGTAGCAAACAGGGGTCGCCGTGTGCACGTCAACGTTGGTGTGCTCTTCCGTAGATTCTGATTGTCTCGTCGAAAAAGCAATGGAAGAGCGACAGCAACTTCCTAGAAAACCAAGTCCCCACAAAATCGAAGTGGGTTTTCCTCTCTCTCGAATCTGTAAATGCGAACTCTCCTCCCTCCCTCTCTCTCTTTCTCTACGCGAGTGTATCAATCCTATGCGAGTGAAGGGAAGAATTGAGAAATACGATTTTGGGGTTGGGGGTTTTAAAGCGAATTGGGAGGAGCTTTTCTTTTGTCATGTTTTAAAATATCATTCGGAGAAATTTAGATTGTAAGAAAATGATCTTTTCACATAAAAATATGTAGATGCTGAGTATGAAATGTATGTCACTCAAAATCAATGTGGTCGGAGGCATGAAGTAGAGGTGACGGAAATTATAGACCTGTATGCCAGAAAAAGGCCGACGGCGGGCGACGGCGGTAGTTGTGATGAGGTGACGGCTGCGAGGTTTGAGCGAGTGGCGGCTCGACTCAATCCAAGCAAAGGCACTAAGGAGAGAGACGTGTGTGACGAGCATGACACCCTCAGCGAATGTTCCTCTCTCATTGCTAGTCACGCGTCACCAACATCACAGTAGTCACACAATCGCTAGCGACAACGATAACACAGGGTTAGAGGGGACGACTCGATTGGACTAGAGCAAAGGCATTGGGGAGAGAGAAATGCGCGTGGCGAGCATGGCGCCCATCGTCACATGTTCCCTCTCTCCGTTGCTGGTTGCACCACTGGGGTCACGATGGTCGCATGACCAAGTGGCGGTCGTGCAACCACCGTGACCCCAATCCGCAACCTAAGAAGATGGTGAGCGGTTCGGGGTGTCTGTATCCCTGTAATATCCAAATATTTATAATCATATTCTGTCTTTATCTTATCCGACGCAAGAATGACTAGACAACGGCCTATTTCCTGTATTGTCATTTGTCTTTGATCTCATCAAATAATGCATAAATTATTATGCCCACTCTCTTAGTAAGAGTAAAAATGCAATACAAATATGTGGTTTTGTTCACTTTGAGAGAACGAAGGCGTTAACCCAACTTAATTTTTTTTTTTTGAGACCGAGGTTAAATTTAATGACTCGAGTTTTAGAACCGTTGGTTGCGGTCTCATAAAATTTTCACATGATATTAGAATAATTTATTTTGAGTTTAAATATTTTTAGATTCCTATTTGTCTTTCATATTATATATTGTCTAATCTATGTGCAAGAGTGTTAAAACCTTTTATATATTACACATGTAAAATAGATGTTTATGTTCCACAAAAATTTCTAAAATAGATATATGTCTCTCATTCTTGCTATTCTACGTTTCATCGCCCGAATGCTTCCTTTCATTCTATTGGTCCAAGCACTTATTTTTATTTTTTCAATTACCCCAACGTATTTTAAAATGGCATTTTTTATAAGATAATCTTTATGGAAATAGGAAGATACCATAGATTTCCCCCTTTTCATGATTATGGAAGGGAAGTTGATAATTGTTAATTCCATGAAGGGAAGTATTCTCACATAACCTCAAGAAAGTTAATAATTGTTAATACCATTAAAGGTAGTTGATATCCCCTTTTTATGATTATGCAAGGAAAGTTGATAAGTATTAATTCCATAAAGGGAAATATTCTCATCCAATCTCAAGGAAGGATAATAATTATTAATACCATAAAAAGCAATACTCACATACAATCTGAAAGAAAGTTAATGATTGATGGTACCATAATGAGTAATATTTTCATACACTCTCATTTGAGAAAACTCTTTCAGCCATTTCTAATTTGTGGGTGATATGATTCATATTAAATAATTTATCGAGAAATAAGGTTGAAAGAAAATATGAAGCTACCATATATGAGTACATTCCATTTATTGAGTTTCAAATTCTATCCTCTATCCTTATCTTGTGTGATTCATATCCAATTTATGTCCAAAAGGACATCTTTTATGGTAACAAATGGATTTTCCGTTTTACCAATTTCTCGAGACCATAGAGGACAATATTTTCATACAATTTGAAAGAAAGTTAATAATTGTTAGTATCATTAATGGTTATATTTTCATATAATCTGATTTGAGAAAAACTTTTCCAGCCAAATCTTTGATTTGTGGCCAATATTATCCATCTTAAATAACTTACTGAAAAATATGGTTATAGGAAAATGTGAAGTTACCATATATTAGTACATTCCACTTCTTGAATTTTAAATTCTATCCTCTGTCCTTATCCCATGTGAATCATATCCAATTCATATCCAGAAAAAGACATCTTTTAAGGTAACAAATTGATTTTTTCAAGGAGAGGATGAATTGTCTTGCCTTAAACTCGCTTTAAGAATTTATTTTATTGCCCAAGTATGCCCACTTGACTAGATCTCCAATTTATTTAACATATACAATATAATACCAAATTCTTATTAAAATTTTCAAATATATTAATGAGAAAACCCTATCATCATAATTCGTGGATCATCAGTTATTGATTGGTTACATAGCTTTAACCTTTTCATATAAACAAAGTTGCAATATTTTTTCTTTTTCCAATTTCTCTCCTTTCTTATTAATTCTATTATTTGTCCACCTTTTGCATGCTTTTAATCCTCATTTATTTTATCGATTTTTTTTTTTTTTTACTTTCATTTGTTTTATTTCTTGAGCTATCCTTTTGTAGTCGAAAACTTATCTATTGTATTTTTTTATCCTCAATCCATTTGTGTGTCCATTTATTAACATGATGTTTCATTTTTTTTTCACCTTAAATTATTTTGATTAGTCCTTCGATATTTTTTATTTATTAAAATTCAAGTGAAATCAACTCAATAAGTTTTATTTTTTTTTGTATCTTAGATAAAAGGTACCATTTTGACATCACTTCGAGATTTTATTCTACTTTTGCTTATCGTAAATATTACATCGCTAGTTGTTTTAGTAATCAATTGTTAATCATAGTCTAATGGGAACCTAAAACAATAAGTTACTTGTTATATAGAAATCGTGAAAACCACTAGAGCACTAAAAATTATAATATGGATATGTGCACTAAAAGTCTTAAAATTATTTATGAAAATGCAATTGATTCCTAAAACTTAATAAAAAATGTAATCAAATTTTAAAACTTATCAAATTGATATAATCAAGTTATTTCGTCAACTTGGTTGATAGAAAATGCCGATGTGGTTTTTTTAAATATTTTCTCTTTTCTATAAAACGATGATGTGGCTAAATGATGTCATTGTGATCCAAATATAATTTTTAATACAAATTTTTTTGTATTAATATAATCTAAATATATTAAGAGGTGGAAGAAGAAGAAGATGAAACGGGCAGTGACTAGAGTAAAAAAAGAGGGTAATGTTAGCATTTTTCATTAATCAAGTTAGATGAAATTAACGAAATGACTTAATTATATCAACTTGATAAGTTTTAAGATATGATTATACTTTTTATAAATTTAAAGACTTAATAGTATTTTCTTGACAAGTTTTAGATTTCTTAGCACGAATATCCAATGATAATAAAAGACAAAACGGGCACCCGAGGCCTGCCATACGTCGTCGTCCCACGTTCATCGTTGTCTGTAACCTATCTCCCTCCCTTGCCGCTCTCGCGTTCCTCCTCCCTCCCGCTCCACCGCGACCTGCAAGTTCTCGATCGAGAGAGAGAGAGAGAGAGAGGAGGGTGACGTTAGCCATGGGCTGCACGAAGGACCAGCTGCTCGCTCGACTACAGGTAAATCCCCGCCGCTTGAGACCCGTCCCAATCTCCGCCCTCGACCTGTCGTTCGCGGCTGGTTCTGTGTCCGGCTCGATCGCCGACGATCTTCGATGGACACGCAATCGCGAGCTTTGAGAAATTCGCTTCCTTTTCTCTCGCCCTCTTATCCTTTGGGCTGCGTTTGGTCGTCCGGATTTCTAAACGGGATAGGACTGCATTGGATAGGATAAGAAATCCATGGATTTCTTCATATCCCATCAACTGTTTGGTGAACTACGGATTTAAAGTCGGATATCCTCATATCCTATCCAATCTATTGTTTGGTGAACTACGGATTTAAAGTTGGATATGCTCATATCTTATCCAATCTATCGTTTGGTGAACTACGGATTTAATTTTGGATATTTTAAAAACAATAACATTAGGCAAGTACAAATTTGCAGGTTTAATATTCACAAAATCATCCAAAACAATATATCTTTTTCAATATATTCACTTTGAAACATGAATTCTTTCTCTCTTACAAGTTTTTCATTTGTTTCCATTTTGTTACAGGTCCAATACCAAATCATGGCTAGGTTTTTTGCTAAAGAGACAGAGAAACTATTTATGAAAATAAAAGACAGAGGCAAATAATATTATAGATAATGGTTTTCTTGGCAATGAACATAGAGATAAAGTTTCAAGCCATATCCACCTCTTTTCAAGTCATGGCTACAACCGAAAGGTCCAAAAAGATAACATTAAAGCTTATAGCTAGCCCCAAGAACCCTTTAAAAGAAAACATAAAGAAGAAAAAAAGAAAAAGTATGGAGAGAAAACATATCTCCTACAAACTCATAAACAACTCATCATCACTCATTCTCTTCTCTCATCTCTTGGAGAAGTAATTCTACAAATGCTTTCCTGTCGTCTCCTTGAAATCCCAAAAATAGATGAATATTCTCAGGATCCTTCACAATTTTTCTACATAATTTTATTCTATCCATAGTACCTAAAGACATTTGAAGAAGCTCCTCATTGATTTTTCGTTTGTCATTATCCAAATCCTTGGCATGTCTGATGCGGCTAGCAATCATCTCCATTCTCTCGTTAGCTTTTTCCAAGAATGAGCCAAAAGTTCCTGCTATCTCAACTAAGCCCAAAGAGCCCATTTGTCACTTGCTTTAGCCCTTTTTCTTTTTGAAGAATCGAAACATTTTGTGCCCGAGAAGATGATAGTGGTGGTGAGTTTTAACTTACACCGTTGGTTGCCACATTATCATGATTTTCACATTCCTCATGATCTACAGCCGCATGAGCTTCGAAGGGTCTTCACCGAGATTTCCTTTGGCACGGTCTTTTCCAAATACGTTTGCTAGTCGATCATATTGAGGGAAGGACTTCCCTCTCAAAGAAGCAACTCCTGGATAGGTCTACAAAGAAAATTATATTATTTTGTTAAAAATGAAACAATTAATAAAGAAGACAAATGAGAAGAAGTGACACAAACCTTGCAATATTTTTGCCAACTATCCTCAGAATGAATATCGACACAATGCTTTTCATGGTCCCACCCAAAGCCACTTTGATTCCTCAAGTCATATATCGATTATACAACTTTTTCAAGTTTTTCATTTTCGACTCTATGTGAGGATTACCCTTGATGCCAGAAAAGGGAACTTTTCTTCAAACCACTTCTCTAACATAACCATGTAACCACTCTTGAAGCCGTTATCGGCTTTCATTCCTCGCGTAACTAATTCTTCAAGACCATCTAGAAGTGCATTTTCTTCATCTATTGTCCATATACGTCGGTCTCTCTTTGTTCCCCTTCCTTGAGTTTGACTGAAATTGCTACCTTCCATTCCTAAACAGAAAGCTAACTCAGCATATATGTCGATTGAACCACTCCGGATTTCTTAAAGTAACAAAAAACAGAGAAAAAGAAAACTAACTCAGCATTCAATCAGCCACGATATTCAATCCACACAACAAAATACAGGGATCTCCTTCATACGATAATATCTTGCAATTTCTACATTTATATATCTATTCCTAAATAAATTTATAATGGAACTCCAGCACATGCTACATGAAAAGGTCCCAAACAAAAGGAGTGTGCAAAAATTATAACCAAAGAAACTTTCAGATATATGCCAATGTTTCAGGTGGAAGGCGATAGACTTTGCGGCCTTGAAGCATAGTTTCGTATCATTCTACAAGGATGATAAGCCTAAAACAGTTGGTTCTCGGTGGGCGAGGGCAAGAACTAGAGTCGCCAAGGTACATAAAAGGCAATCTTTTGAAAGAGCCCATTTTGTTTTCCTGTTTTTGACTTACATGACAATTAACAATATCATTAGGACGCTGATAAATTATCTTTCGGGTAGGAAAAGGTTTGTCAAAAGACGAGAAGGCTCAAAAGCTAGCATTACAGCACGGCTTGAAGCCGTAAGTCCCTTAAACTCTGAGACATGCTACGGCAAGGTCACTTTTCTTTCTAAGAAGAGGAGATCTAAAAATAAAGAATACTGGCGATAGTCTCGCTTGAAGCATTGACCCACGGCATCGTTATGGCCACAATTTGCATCTCTCATGCGCGGTCGTCGTGGGAAAGGCGTTGGGGGAGGGAGGGGGTTGGAGAAGGGAGAGAAAAAGCACGACAAGACAGGGAACAATTGCGAATCTTTTGAGTCAGCCACCATAGGAACATTGTCGATTCTCCACAATTATTTAATTATCTCACAGAGAGAGAGAGAGAGAGAGATGCAGTAGCCTTGGAAATCTGGGTATTGAAGAACAGAACCAAGAACGAACAATTCGCGTTGAAGATATCAAATATTTTGCACAAAAACATAAAGGCCTTTATAAATCTACTGATTCAAAACTACCAAGAAGACGATCTCCAATCAACCAACAAAAAAACCTAGAACTACAATTCGACCTACATAAGCTGAAACATAGATGAAACAGGAAAACAATCCACAACTACTTTAGAAATCAACGTTAGAGAGAGAATGATTATTTACCTTTGAAAATTCGTCGCTTTCGTAAAATTTTGATGAGAATCGGAGAGCTATTGAGGAGAAGGCTTCAACGTCGATACTTTGGAAACGAGAGAGAGTCGTGCACGTGGGTGAACGACGGAGAAAGAAAAAAAAAAGCGTAGGGTTTTATGTTTCGGATAAAAGAAATCCTATCCGACCTTATCCCACCCCCCCTCGGATTTTTTTATCCGGTCTATATCCCTTCTATATCCGACCTTATCCTATCCTAGACAGCTACCAAACACGGGATAGGATAAAACATATCCTATCCTGGTTTTTTTCCGGTCGACCAAACGCAGCCTTGGTGTTCAATCTTCATCTGTTTTGAATCGTATGCGTAACGATCCTGCATTGTAGACTAGCTATGTAGTAGCGTAATCTACGGTGACTTGAAGTGTACCGCCTTGTTCAGTTAATCCCGACTTGAAGTGTCACAAATCATATAGAGCTTCTCCTCTTCCTTAGCCATTTTAAAAGATGAGAACATATGTTTATCCACACAAATATGATTTGTGACACTTGTGTCCAACCATCAATCGTTAGTGTTTGGCACCAAGGATAGCTCATATACCACCATAGCAGTCAATCTCTCATCATCTTTATGCTCTACCACATTTAGCTGCTTGGCCGCACATACCTTGCCTTTGTTCGGGCACTTTTTACAATCCTTTGCCTAGTGGTTGCACACAAAACATGTCCCTCAGAATTTATGGGACTATTCCTTTTGCTGGCCTTTTCCGTGAAAAGACTCCTTCTTCCTATCTTACTTGAATTTGGAAGACTCAACAATATTGACCTTTGGCTCTAGAAGAGGGTTTGCATTACTTTTGTTGCCCTTCTAGATTATGAGGTGAATTACATTTTCAAGGCCCATCTATTTCTACTTGCGCTTCAAATAAATTTTGAAGTATGACCAGCTCAGAGGAAACTTCTAAATAATGGTTGCCACTTGAAATGATTCGCTAAATTACATGCTCTCAAAAAAGATGTTATTAAAATTATTTTCAATTCTTTAACCTGACTCATTTAAAAATCCACCATCTTGAAGTATAGGAATTTGGCAATCATGAATTTCTTGGTGCCCACATCCTCTATCTTGTATTTTTCTTCTAAGGACTCCCAAAACTATTGGCAGTTCCAATGTTACAATAAATGTGATATAGCGAATTTATTAAATACTTAAAGATATAGTTCAGCATAAGAAGTCCCTATGCTTCCAAGGCCTTGAGCATCGCGACATCTTGCTCATTTGAACTAATTACTGGACACACCTCTTATAAGTACTTGACTAGATTTGGCATGGTTAGATAGAAAAACATCTTTTGCTAACACCATTTAATGTCCACATCGGTGAGTTTCTCCAGTTTCTCATTTGGTGTAGCTAGAGGTGGTGCTATCAAAGTAAGCCAATGGCCTATTTGGTAACATTCCCAAGAACAACTGATTATATTCTTTTGTTCGGGAGCAAAAAAAAGAACAGAAATCTCTTTGGAACAAAAATCGAAAAAAAAAAAAGAACAAAACTCAATTTTTTTGTTCACGGGATTAGATTTGGAACATAATCAAAAAGCGAAAAAAGTTGCTTCTTATTTCTAGGAACAATTCTTAGAATCAATTCTATTTTTTTTTTATTTTCTCTTCTTTTTTCTTCTCTTTCCTTTTCTTCTTCTTCCTTTTGGCCGGTCGCCAACCTTGGCCATGGCCGGCGACCGCCGACGAGGGTTGCAACCTCCCCGGAGTGTCACCAGCCCCTAGTGACATTGAGCCATGGTGATGTTCGTCGGCTCGAGCCTCGTCGTGGCTGGGCAAGGCTTGGCCTCAGCAAGCCGGGCGAGGTTGAGTCTCATTGGTGGCCTAACGAGGCCGACCTCGCGCCACTTGGGTGAGGTCGAGTCTTGTCGGCCACCGGCAAGGCTTGGCCTTGCCCGGATGTAGCAAGGCCGAGGCTCGCCCGGGATAGGCGAGCTCGTGAGGACCTCACCCTAGCATAGCGAGCCTTCAGCAAGCTTGCCGAACCTCGCCGGCCATCATGACCGGTAGCCGGCTACAAAGAAGGAGAAGGAAGAAGAGAAAAAGAAAAAGAGAAAAGAGAAAAATATAATAAAAATATTAATTTTTTTTTAAAAAAATTAAGAATCATACTAAACGCATTTCTATCTTAGGAATAGAAATTTTGGACGATTATCAATCGCGTTCTTTTGCTCAGAAATTGTTCCCGGGAATAGAATATAAAAAAAAACCATTTCGCTTTACCAAAAAAAAACCATTTTTAATAAAATATTGTTTTCAGGAACAAAATCGTTACCAAACACGCCCCAAGTCTATTAAGCCAATACAATTATATGCCATTTGATATGTACTCTTCTAAAAACGAGTCCCAACTATATCCACATGCGACTTGTACCCGAACCATCATAAATGGACTCGGCCCAAAGGCCTGCATTTGCCACCACAAAACGAGGCCTCGAGGTCTAAACCTCTCTAACAGCAGCCGTCGAATCCACCATAGAAAAATCTCCATAAACATCTTGGACATTGTTGGGTATTTAATTATTGTTGCGACCTAAATTTCCCGGTGCACCACCTAAAACTAGGTTAATGGACTACTAAGTCTTTAAACTTAGCTCGGGCTCTCCCAAGCCCATACCAATTCGCGACTTAGGTTCAAGTTTTTTAACATGTAAATGGATTTTATCTAAGAGTCGCCACTAATCAATTTACGATAGGTCGATTAGATACCTAAGTAAAATAATGAGAGGATTATTTTACTCCTACGAACCAGAGATTAAGGGTACGGGGACTTGGTTACACTAGATTTCTCTAATGCCGTTTCGGTACCATTTCTTTTTAATTTTCAAAAATATTTTGATAGACAGCTTGGATTTATTAACCTAAATTACTATCATGCAATGGGGTGATCACACAGATGCTCAATCATTATTAAACATCAAATAAAATAGATTGCATCGAATGAATTCCACACGCTAAAGCAAGTAATTATTTTTTTGGGTTTTCTTTTATCTCAAAATTAAAACATGCATTCTAACTACATGACCTAATTTTTACTAACCAATTCTAATTAAGTGAACCTATTATGCAAACTAATTAACATGCACCTAGTATTTTTGTATTTTTTATTGAAATTCGGAATTAATAAAAACCCTAATTAAACTACCTAAAATAAATAATTTTCTAATTTATTTTAGGGATTAATTTGACTTAAACCCTATCCTATCTTAGAAAACTATTTTTTTTTAGAAAAGTGAGATTATTAAAATGTGAAAATTTTATCTAAGACTCTATTTTTGAAAAAAGGTTATTTAGGTCCAACCATAACCTATTCCAAAAAATTATCTAAAAATGCAATCCTAAAAATATAATCTTAAAAAATTACTAACTTACATGCTCATGCAAGATTTTGATTTTTCGATTCTTTTTACTTTTTTATTGTTTTTTTTAAGAACAAGCAATTTTATCAAATAAACATTAAATCTAAACAATTAAAATATTCAACAGATAAAGGATTAAAGTAATCGAAAAAATAACCTGTTGTCTCACATATTAAATTAACAATTACTCTTACCCTAAATATCACGACATGGGGTTCAAAATAATTAAAAATCTGATCCGAAGTCTTACGGATCAAATTAATAATTATAATGATTTAACAATTAAAATACTAACAAAATGTCCAAAAATTAATATAATTAAAAAATGATCCGATGTCTTACGGATCAAATTAATAATTATAATAATTTTAGACAAAATCACTTGCGGATAAGGCCTACAAAATTTATTGACATCAAATATTACAACTTAAATAGATAAACTAAAAAAAACAAAAAAATGAGATAAAATAAAATAAAAAGCTAAACTACCTAAAGGAGGGGACTTGCAGCAGTGTTGGTGGCGCCGAACGGACGGAGGCCGGCGTCGGAGCTCCGGCGAGAGCTGGGTGGCGGTGTGGCGTCCGGCGCGGGGGTGCTGTGGTGGTTCAACACCGTCGGCGACGTGGGTTCGCCGGAAGGAGATCTGTTGCAGAGGGGTGCTGGCGTCGCGCGGTGAGGCGTCGCGCGGTGAGGCGGAGCAGGTGCTGGAGGCGCGCGGTGGTGGCTCAGTCGCCGAGTCGCGCGGCGCTGCTGCGGCTTCAGAACTCACCGGCGGTAGACGGAGGGCGGCGCACAGGCTGCTGGTGTGGGTTGCAGAAACTGATGCAGAGGTGCAGCAGCGAGTTGCAGGCGTTGACGGACAAGCAGAGGTGCGCGCGGCCGCGAGTTGCAGGCGTCGAGCGTCTGGCGGATGGTGAAGCTCGGGCAGAGGCGATGGGCGACGACGACGCAGCGGGCAGCGTCGGGCATCGGGTCGAGTAGAGGCCGAAGGCAGGGGCGTCGCTACTGTTCAGAAGCCGACGGCGCAGCTCGGAGAAGATCTGCTGGTGGAGCGGCGGAGGAGGCGGAGGTGAGCGGAGCGGTGCCGATGCAGCGGACGGCGCGGGCACGGCCGGCGCGAACAGGGGGCAGTGGTGCTCGGAGACCGGCTGAGGGTGACTCAGAGCGGCCGTGACCGGCGACTCGGCTGCCGGCGTTGGGTCGCAGAGGGGGAGGCTGGCCGTGGGCGTCGGGCACTGAGGAGTTGCTGCAGCGGTGGTACTCGGATTCTGGTGGTGCTGCTGTGGGCAGCAGCGGACGTCGGGCCAGTGCAGGGCGCTGGGCGGTGAGGAGCTCGGCAAAGGGGCGGCGCGAGTGCTGCAGCGACGAGAGGTGACACGGAGAGGCGAAGCTCCGGCGCTGCTCGAAGGACAGCGGCTCGGCTGCTGGTGCTGGTTTGCGAACGGCAAACCCCGGCGAGTGCAGGCGTCGAGGGGTCCGGGGAAGAAGAACGGGCGAAGAAGAAGCACTATTCTTTCTGCTGACTTTTCCTTTTTTTTTTCTCTTTTTGTTTCTTGCTTGAAGCAAGAGAAACCCCCTACTGACTTTTTCCTTTTTGCTTTCATTTTCCCTCGACGAAGAGAAGTCGCCCCCTCGGTTCCGAAGCCTCGCATTTCATTTATAGTGAAAAAAAACTCAAAGTTGTTGAAGATTTCCCAATATATTTGCACATATTCACTTAACCACTCAACAATATAAAGGCTCCAAAATCAAACAACAACTGAATTTTTTGAATTTTGAAATGAGGATATATTTTTAACAACAAAGATTTTGAAAACCAAATGTTTTGTTTTATTTATTATTTTCTAAAAGATAAGTTTGATCCTAAATATTATTATTACCTAGATGCAAAACTATGAAATATTTAATATAACAAGTAAATAGCATGGTTAAAATTAGGTGTCAACAATTATTATCATCCATATCTATATTCTGATAAACCCAACAAACATCAAGGGATAATTGCCTTATAATTGTGTAAAATGTAACACAATACTATTTGTTATAACCGATATAATTAAACTGAAATAATAACTCCGAGAAATCGATAATAAATTTAATAATGACCAAGTCAATGAACAAATATATTAAATAAATTTTCTTAGCAGCTAAAGATGATCGAATTCGATATAAATCCATTTGTGCCTTACGAAATCGCTATAAAATTATAATAAAATTAAATAAGAGGTGAAGCACAAATTGTTAAATCTCTTTAAGGCGATTAGTTCTTGCTATGGTTCTTATAGATTTACAAATTACGCTCCCAAAATACAATACTTCGAACCTATTCCTATGAACACTACGCAAATGGGACTCAATCAAATTTTTCCTCAAATCGACACACTTAGAGAAATTATTGTATACTCTTCCTCTTGTTTCTTTCTTCGAAGAATAACTGGTTTTAATTTATAGAGTTTGAAGGGACACGAACTGAAGGTTCATGAATCAAAGGACATGAACGGACTTGTCTATTAAAAACAAAGAAACTGCTACAGAAAACTAAAAGGATATGAACTCAAGAATGAAAGGACATGAACGGACATATCAATTAAAGGTAAAGAAACTGATGCAGAAAACTTAAAGATATGAACTGAAGAAACATATTAGTTTTGCTCCACTTTTATTGAGCCATTAACCCATAATCACAACAATCCCAGCCATTAATCCAGATGTCTTCGTTCTTGTTGGAGCTTCAGATCGAGTTCTCACAGTATGAGCATCCCCCATCGTTTTGACTGTCGAAGCTCAAGTACGAAAGGACAGAGACAAATTGGTTTGTGTCTCATTTTGTCCTTGACCTTCAGCTCCGGAGGAGAACTCGTCACGAGATTCTGTCTTCCTAGGCAGTCTCGATGCGGCTTCCGCGCGAGCGATCAATATGTCAAGCAATGGGGGCTCATCCGCATCGCAAACGGGCCGCTTAGAGCGCCGAGAGTACAAGTGGACAAGCGGCAGGTTAACTACACAGGGACACCTGGGATAACCGCGAGCGTCGCCATCATCGTCGATCTCAACTTCAGGGCCATCTGATCGATTGGCGATGGGGGGAAGCGTGCTGGCCTCATTCTTTTTTGACATGAGCGCGGACGATCCCCTGACGAACAGATAGGGCGTCGTGGCCGAGTAGACGTCGTTAAGCGAGACGTAGCAAACAGGGTCGCGGTGTGCACGTCAACGTTGGTGTGCTCTTCCGTAGATTCTGATTGTCTCGTCGAAAAAGCAATGGAAGAGCGACAGCAACTTCCCAGAAGACCAAAGTCCCCACAAAATCGAAGTGGGTTTTCCTCTCTCCCGAATCTGTAAATGCGAACTCTCCTCCCTCCCTCTCTTTCTCTCTACGCGAGTGTATCAATCCTATGCGAGTGAAGGGAAGAATTGTGAAATACGATTTCGGGGTTGGGGGTTTTAAAGCGAATTGGGAGGAGCTTTTCTTTTGTCACGTTTTAAAATATCATTCGGAGAAATTTAGATGGTAAGAAAATGATTAGGTTGGGTATGATCTTTTCACATAAAAATATGTAGATGCTGAGTATGAAATGTATGTCACTCAAAATCGATGTGGTCGGAGGCATGAAGTAAAGGTGACGGAAATTATAGACCTGTATGCCAGAAAAAGGCCGACGGTGGGCGACGGCGGTAGTTGTGATGAGGTGACGGCTGCGAGGTTTGAGCGAGTGGCGGCTCGACTCAATCCAAGCAAAGGCACTAAGGAGAGAGACGTGTGTGACGAGCATGGCACCCTCAGCCAAAGTTCATCTCTCATTGCTAGTCACGCATCACCAACATCACAGTAGTCACACAATCGCTAGCGACAACGGTAACACAGGGTTAGAGGGGACGACTCGATTGGACTAGAGCAAAGGCATTGGGGAGAGAGAAATGCGCGTGGCGAGCATGGCGCCCATCGTCACATGTTCCTTCTCTCCGTTGCTGGTTGCACCACTGTGGTCACGATGGTCGCATGACCAAGTGGCGGTCGTGCAACCACCGTGACCCCAATCCACAACCTAAGAAGATGGTGAGCGGTTCAAGGTGTCTGTATCCCTGTAATATCCGAATATTTATAATCATACTCCGTCTTTATCCTACCCGATGCAAGAATGACTAGACAACGGCCTATTTCCAGTATTGTCACTTGTCTTTGATCTCATCAAATAATGCATAAATTATTATGCCCACTATCTTAGTAAGAGTAAAAATGCAATACAAATATGTGGTTTTGTTCACTTTGAAAGAACGAAGGTGTTAACCCAACTTAATTTTTTTTTTGAGACCGAGGTTAAATTTAATGACTCAAGTTTTAGAACCGTTGGCTGTGGTCTTATAAAATTTTCACATGATATTAGAATAATTTATTTTGAGCTTAAATATTTTTAGATTCCTATTTGTCTTTCATATTATATATGGTCTAATCTATGTGCAAGAGAGTGTTAAAACCTTTTATATATTACGAATGTAAAATAGATGTTTATGTTCCACCAAAATTTCTAAATTAGATATATCTCTCATTCTTGCTATTCTACGTTTCATCGCCCTAATGCTTCCTTTCATTCTATTGGTCCAAGCACTTTTTTTTTTTTTCAATTACCCCAACGTATTTTAAAATGTCATTTTTTATAAGATAATCTTTATGGAAATAGGAAGATACCATAGATTTCCCCCTTTTCATGATTATGGAAGGGAATTTGATAATTGCTAATTCCATAAAGGGAAGTATTCTCACATAACCTCAAGAAAGTTAATAATTGTTAATACCATTAAAGGTAGTTGATATCCCCTTTTTATGATTATGCAAGGGAAGTTGATAAGTATTAATTCCATAAAGGGAAATATTTTCATCCAATCCAAGGAAGGATAATAATTATTAATATCATAAAAGGCAATACTCACATACAATCTAAAAGAAAGTTAATGATTGATAGTACCATAATGAGTAATATTTTCATACACTCTAATTTGAGAAAACTCTTTCAGCCATTTCTAATTTGTGGGTGATATGATTCATATTAAATAATTTTTCGACAAATAAGGTTGTAAGAATATATAAAGCTACCATATATGAGTACATTCAATTTATTGAGTTTCAAATTCTATCCTCCGTCCTTATCCTATGTGATTCATATCCAATTTATGTCCAAAAGGACGTCGTTTATGGCAACAAATGGATTTCCCATTTTACCAATTTCTCGAGACCATAGAGGACAATATTTTCATAAAATTTAAAAGAAAGTTAATAATTGTTAGTATCATAAAGAGTTATATTTTTTTTTGTGGTAAGGTCATAAAGGGTTATATTTTCATATAATCTGATTTGAAAAAAACTTTTCCAGCCATATCTTTGATTTGTGGCCAATATTATCCATCTTAAAAAACTAATTGAGAAATATGGTTATAGGAAAATGTGAAGTTACCATAAATGAGTACTTTCCACTTCTTGAATTTTAAATTCTATCCTCCGTCCTTATCCTGTGTGAATCATTTCCAATTCAAATCCAGAAAAGACAACTTTTAAGGTAACAAATTGATTTTCTCAAGGAGAGGATGGGTTGTCTTACCTTAAACTCGCTTTAAGAATTTATTTTATTGCCCAAGTATGCAAACTTGACTAGATCTCCAATTTATTTAACATATAATACGAAATTCTTATTAAAATCTTCAAATATATTAATGAGAAAATCCTATCATCATGATTCGTGGATCATCGGTTATTGATTGGTTACATAGCTTTAACCTTTTCATATAAACAAAGTTGCAATATTTTTTCTTTTTCCAATTTCTCTCCTTTCTTATTAATTCTTTTATTTGTCCACCTTTTGCATGCTTTTAATCTTGATTTATTTTATAGATTTTATTTTATTTTTACTTTCATTTGTTTTATTCCTTGACCTATCCTTTTGTAGTCGAAAACTTATCTATTGTATTTTTCATTCTCAATCCATTTGTGTGTCCATTTATTAACTTAAGGTTTCTTTTTTTTCACCTTAAATTATTTTGATTAGTCCTTAGATAAATTTTTTTATTTATTAAAACTCAAGTAAAATCAACTCAATATATATTTTTTTTGTATCTTAGATAAAAGGTATCATTTTGACATCACTCCGAGATTTTATTCTACATTTCCTTATCGTAAATATTACATCGCTAGTTGTTTTAGTAATCAATTGTTAATCACAGTCTAATGAGAAATTAAAATAATGTCATACATATTTTTTTGTTAGTTGAAAATGATAATTTAGGCGAAGTTACTTGTTATATAGAAAATGTGAAAACCACTAGAGTACTAAAAATTATAATATGGATATGTGTCTTAAAATTATTTATGAAAATACAATTGATTCCTAAAATTTGATAAAAAAAAAAAGTAATTAAATCTTAAAACTTATCAAATTGATATAATCAAGTTATTTCGTCAACTTAGTTAATGAAAAATGCCAATGTGGTTGTTTAAATATTTCCTCTTTTCTATAAAGTGATGATGTGGCCAAACGATGTCATTTTGATCCAAATATAATTCTTAATACAAATTTTATTGAAATTAATATAATCTAAATTTATTAAGAGGAAGAAGAAGAAGAAGAAGAAGAAAGTCACCAAAAAAAAAAAAAAAAAAAAAAGGTAGCGACAAGAGCGAAAAAAAGAAGAAGTAATGTTAGCATTTTTCATTAATCAAGTTAGATAAAATTGACGAAATGAGTACCCTGATAAGTTTTAAGATATGATTATACTTTTTATAAATTTAGAGACTTAATTGCACTTTTTTAGTAAGTTTTAGATTCCTTAGCGCGAATATCCAATGATAATAAAAGACAAAACGGACGCCCGAGGCCTGCCAAACGGCGTCGTCCCGCGTTCATCGTTGTCTGTAACCTATCCCCCTCCCTCGCCGCTCTCGCGTTCTTCCTCCGTCCCGCGCCGCCGCGACCTGCTAGTTCTCGATCCATCTCGATCGATCGAGAGAGCGGGCGAGAGGAGGGTGACGTCAGCCATGGGCTACACGAAGGACCAGCTGCTCGCTCGTCTACAGGTAAACGCGTTTGATCTTCATCTGTTTTGAATCGCATGCGTAACGATCCTGCATTGCAGCCTAGCTATGTAGTAGCGTAATCTACGGCCGACTTGAAGTGTACCGCCTTGTTCTGTTAATCACGACCGTTAATCCGGATGTTCTTTTTCTTTCCTTTTTTTTTTTTTTTTTGGGTTCTTGCAGGAGCTTCGGATTGAGTTCTCGAAGTACGAGCATCCGGTCGTTTTGACCGTCGAGGCTCAGGTATGCGGGGGCCGAGCAAACTGGGTCGCCTCCCATGTCGTCGTTCACCTCTTTTGTCTTTTCGGCTCTGGGGAGAGTTTGTCTTAGTGGGTTTTGTTTGGTTTGATCAGGCGAAACATGTTGGAAATGTGGGTGCTTCCCTCAGTAAGAACTTGTTCTTGAAGGTACGGTCGATGACTCTGGGCATTCGGTGAATTTGGAGATTTGATGTTGGGAATAAGATCCATGATCGTTTTCTGGTGATTTGTACTCTTATAGCATACATCTAGGTTGTGGTAAATCTTGCATTTTGACCTGAATCACCTTCGTTTTGCTTGTAACACGGCATGATCGAATGAGACTTTGGAGTGACTCTGAACTTTGAGCACACTTATGTTTTTGAACCATGAAAATTTTGATGATTTAGGACTAGGCTTTTAATTGAATTGTGGAATCTAGTTATGCCAAGTTGCTTCTTGAAAGTTTATCGCTATGCCTATGGAAACTAGGACTAAGAGGTGAAACATATGGCATATCTATCTAGCTCTTCGTGCTTCATGGACCATATTTAGCTAATTGAATGCTCTTCATTAAAGCAATGTGCGTACAATGAATTAAAGAAATATTGAATATGTTGTAAGAGATAGGCCCTCAGCAGTAATCTTTTGCTTGTTCGAGGGCGTTGTCATTAAGTGGGTATCGCCATATTAATCAGGCCAATAATTTGCTCTCACTTATGTTTGCAGGATAAGAAACAAAGGTTCTACATTGTCTCTGCTCTTGCAGATACTAAAGTAGATCTGAAAGGTACACAACCTGTTATACGGTTTAATGAATTTGTAAATTTGAATGGCAATAACTATATAACCATAAACTCTTCTTTTTGGGCTTCTATGTTTAAGAAGGAATTTTTGTGTTTGATTAGTTCTGTCACAACGGCTTGGTCTGGGGAAAGGAGGTTTGAGAATGGCACCAGAAGAAGCATTAGGTGAGATACTTCAGGTTGGTATATGTATATATATTAATTTGAAGTCTCCTCCTCCCTCTAAGGTTTAGTTATATACTTCCGTTTCCTCCCATACTATCTTTTATTCTTTTTATCTTAAAGTGATTCCACGAAGCGCCTTTTATTTCTTTTATTTGTTACTTTGCACTTATGATAATTGTTATAAATTTTGGGACAATGAATCCGTGTCCACGTTAAGTTCCATATGCTGGTTTTACTTCTGATGATGAAAGATAAGCTATGACTCTTGCGAGGTGTATGTATTCTTAATGGTCTGTGTATTTTGGTTTCTCGAATCAAAGGAAGCACTAGACATTCTTTTTCTTTTCTTTTGGAAAGAATCTCAATCCTCATAAAAATTTGATGGTTGATTTGAGTACGTGGGTATTACATTCTCTGACCTTCTGCCTTTTTGTGGTGTCCTCTAGGTGCCTCTTGGTTGTGTGACTCCTTTTGCCTTAGTAAATGAATCGGCAAGGTATTAATCTATTCTTGCTTAATTCATATCTTGACAATCGTATTTCTGTGCGTTCCCTTTTCGTCGATTTTTTGGGGTGGCGAAACAGTTGTTGGAATGCAAACTTTTTTGCATATATTTATTGAATGAACAGCATTCCCTTGGAAAATTGTGGAAGGGCATCTTATCAGACATGTCCTCAACAATCTAGGCCTGATTAATAGTTGTAGCACTGAAACCAATTGTTCAATTCCCCATTCTCAAAGCAATCGCCAACCATATAGTTTCTTCTAAGGCTCTAGCATGACTCTTCTGTTCATGGAATTGGAACATGATTTTTCTGTTAAACATTTGAATCTGCAGTTGAAACTGGTATATGGTTCTTCTGTCTAGCATTTGAATGGGTTTGGTATGACGATGGAGCTACCATGAGATTTTTGTTTCACTCTGCAATGGGCATTTTTCCTGTTTTTTTATTTTGATTACCTAATACTATCGAAGTATATTTATGGATATTAGGCAGTAGTTAGTAGGTGGTCGTAAAAAAGGAAATTAGGGTTTTTAGAGCCGTTTATGTACTCTTTAACTATGTGATAGAGTATCGATGTAGCCTGTTAGTACTTTCTCTCTCCCCCTCTCTTGGTGATCCTGTGATATTTAGTTGGTATTGGAGCCACCAAGAGAGAGGGACCTAAGCCCAAAAAAACCCCTGAAGTCCAAAAACCCTAATGTTATCTTTCTTCTAGCTGCCAGTCTTTGAAAAAAAAAAAAAACCTCATCTCTAGCATCATCTTTTCCACCTTCTACTCTGAACTGGAGACCACCACCAGTTGTTGATCCAAGTCCTTTGTTTTTGTCCACCCTGTGTCATCCCTGAGAGCAGCCACACCTGGTAGTCTTTAAGAGCAGCATCATCGTCCTCTGCTTGTTACTGTCTCATAACTGCTCCAGTTGTCTCTGAGAGCAATGCTCTCTTGTGAGCTGTTGATCTCTCCGTCGTCATTCGCGGGAGTTGTTGTTGTCCACTGCAGCCTTGTTAGTCTTGTCGCCAACTTCCTTGTTGATAGTGAAGTCTACCACAAGTTGAGCCTCTCTATTATCTAGTCCTTCTGTCGTGCATTAGTTCTCGGTCATGGTCACTGGTTCTGCTTCTTCATCAAAGTCAAGCTTCTTGGTCTTAGGTTTGTTATTTTGTTGAGGGTGCATTAGTGCTCCAATCTGCATCACCTTATCTCTAGAAACTTCCATTATCTTCAGCAATTCCTGACAAGCCTAGTGTGGATAATATTCATTGTCTCTTCATCAATTGCGAGCTTCATTGATGAGCAAAGCCTCCACTAAGTTTCTTAGTAGCTGTAAGCGCCCCAGTCAAGACACCTTTGTTGAGTAGCCAGAGTCGAACGCTGCGGGGTGATTCAATTTAGTTTGCCGCAATTCAAGTTGGGCTTTCACATGATTTTATCCAGGTCATGTGAGAAATGGGTGACAATTTTCTGATTCCTTTTTGTTTCTTCAGTGCTTCTGTCATACTCAGTGATGATGTGGAATACATTTAGTTTGTTGTGTAAGGTCTGGCTCATCACAATTGTCATTGTCTTAAATCTGGTTCAGTGTATCCACATTCCTCATCAGTGTAAGGCCTGGCTTGTGTGACACTTTGGTTGCAGACTTTGAAAGAAAGCTGCACCTGACAGGTGTTGGCTGGATGCTTCAGTTTGAGGGGGAGTATTGCAGTATATTTATGGATATAGTCAGTAGCTAGTATCTGGTCGTAGAAAAAAGGAAGTCAGGGTTTTTTAGTATCTATCTCGCATGCTTTACAAATGGAGCCATTAATATGCTCTTTATTTATGCTATTGAGTAAACATGTAGCTTCTTAGTATTTTCTATCTCCTTACTCTCGAAGATCCTACAATATTTGCAATTGCCATCGAGCAAGGAGTGATATTCCTATGCCATGTAGGACGAAGCTCCTTCACCCAACAAGGGGTCCTGAATTAGAGAAAGCATCCCTTTTTTTATTGGGATATTGCTGAAAATAATCAAAATTGGAAACACACACGGGTGCAGAGATGCCCACGTGCACACATGTTGATGATACATCTATGCATGTGCATTTGCACAATTGGACATACAAACATGTGCATATTGATTTTACACCTTGATTTTGGAAATGTAATTTACTCTTATGTTTTGGAAAAGTGTAATCTAACAGATTATTTAAGATCCTTCCCCATTAATGGAACAAATAGAATCAACAACAAAATGAAAATATTTCATATCCTATTGGCATAAGCATATAGATCCTATCAAGAGTTTGAACAAGCACATAATGAAATTTTTTTCTTTGAACACTAATGGGTTGAGACTTGGTGAAAAGAAAATGGTAACTTTAACAATTTCCTTGAGTTTATTTGTCCCTCATTTACCTTTTGTAAAGGCTTTTATTGATGTTCAAATCTCCATGTCGATCCCATATAGTATTCATTAGTATTTCTTCGTATATCATTTATATCACGTTATGCAATCTTACATTTGTCTTTTCTGTTGAAGACATGTCTCGTTGCTGCTTGATCAGGGATTCAAGTCCCAACAGGGATGCCTCTTTCATCCGCTGTCAAATGACACATCAATTTGTAAGCAAGTCTTACCATCCATAATTACTCTGGCATTGTCTAGCCCTTTGATTTCAATTATCCAGCATACTCAACAAAGTTAAACCTTTTCTCCTCTAGCCGGCATCCACTTCGTGTCTTCCTGCTTATAGTTGGCTTTCCTTGAGGTTTCTTGGTTACTCTTTCTGATACGTTGAAGATACTTGTATAATATAGGAGCAGACAACTCTGAATTGTGTAAGACGATTAACACTTTGTTCACTAGTTGGGTCACTTCCAGTTGCATTCTACCTGATGCCATAGTAATCTCGTGGATTTCTTGATAAAGTGAAGATTGAATTAATATTTAACACGTGACTGTGTGTTTCCAGCTCTTAATACCCTCAGTCTCGACAAGTTCCTGAAATCAATTGGAAGAGATCCCTCATATGTCGATCTTGAGGTACTTTGAGTTCCACTTGCTTATTGATTAAACCAATGGTTTCTTATTATTAGATTATTTAAAGAAGAAAACTGTGTTCCTTTCAGGCGAACCCTAAAGTAGGGAAGGATCAGCCACCCGATTTGGCTGCTCTTGTTCCGTCTGACTCCATTATCTTGCCAGAATTTGCTGAAGGAGCACCTCCATCAGAACATTCCAATGAGAATCATTCTGCGACAGATGTTAAGCCGAAGGCAGTTAAAGGTAAAATCTTGTCTTGTGGCAAAAATGAGGAGTGCAGTTATGGTATTTTGTATTGGTTTTGCATTCATTCAGGTCAAATTCAATAGCTGTAGCATTTTGTGCATGTCTTTATGGAAGCATTTGAAAGTGAGAATGTATTCTAAAAATGGTTATAAGCATGATTTGCAGCATATGTGCAGTTTTATTGTGCAATTGCCTAAATGTGGCCTACTGGTGGCAATTGTGTACTTTGTCCTATATAGATCAGGATTCATCAATCAGTTGTTCTATTCGTAGTTTGGGTGCTTTTGCTTCTTTATTTTTGCCTTTTAAAATGAAGAGTTGGCATAGTTTCTGAAGTAAATTCAGTCAAGTACAACTGTCATAAAAGTATATATAGCTAATTCTTATGTTTTTTTCAAGCATTGTACATGATCTGCAATCCATCTTTCTGTTGAATTGATATTGGCCCTATTGGGCTCTTGCTTTCTTTGATTATTTGAAAGCTTGGGTGACATTGCTGCGACACTGGTAAATGATAGGTTTTCATTATACAGACTACTGGCAGATGGATTTACATGTTTAAGAGTTAGCATTATACCTTCCCTTAGCGGAAAACTAAAAGCCATGTTCTGTAGAGTTAGCATCAGATCTTCCCTTAGTGGAAATCTAAAAGTCATGTTCTGTAGACTCTTAGCACCTCCTTTCCCTTTCCTTTTATCGTGCCTAAGCAGTAAGCAGTCAGACTTGGATGAAGTCGAATTAACTTTTTCTGGATTTGGAACATGTGGATTCGCAAATAGTGCCAGAATTTGGACATCATTCCCTGGGCGTGTAAAATGATGGATCATAGATAATCGTTTTTGCTTTCTGAATGTTGTCAATTCAGATTCTGTGGTTTTGTCAGCTACTTTGTGTTTTCAACTATAGGATGATATGCTCCCGTTTCCTTGTCATGTCATGTTAACATAGGCAGAAATTGGTCCAACCTAGAGTAACACTGCTCCAACAAATTCCTGAAGCTCACATTATTTCTCGTGGAGAGGAGACGGGGGCATGTGTGCATTAGTTGAGTTTGCATGCTTGGTTCATTCACATTTTCTTGATCGGAAAGAGTGCATAACCTTGTTTTTGCAAACTACGGAATGCCGCCTTTTGGTTTCCTGGGATGGTGGTTGAATTCTTCTCTGATCTGTGCATGGCTCTTTGATCATTCTTATCATGTACTAAAATTATAATCTTAAAATGATGTAGCCAAGGCTGCTAAGACGCCTGCTGTGGCTGAAAAGGTCAAGGATAAATCTTCAACAGGAGTGCTTCCGTCCATTTCCTTCACCAATGCAGGGCAATTTGTGGAAGAAATTCTAGATAAGACGTCAGCTATATTACTTTCAGAGGTAATCAGTCTGTTGTGCCTTTACTCCTTGGTCAGTATGTTAACCAAGAAATCAGAACTTTCCTTTATTAATAGCTCGTAAATTCCACAGATTCGGGAGGACACTGTTAGGCAACATGGAGAACAATTGGGAGCAGTGGTTTCAGATACCCTTAGAAAGCGTCTGAGCTCCGAGTTGAAAAACCTTGCTGTAAGCGTCTCTGCACAGGATGTACCTTAGTCAAGATGTAGTAAAGCAGATAATCTGTACCCCGGCAGCCTACTTTGATAATCTTAATTGTTGTGTTTTCCTTCTGTCAGTTTTCAGCATAGTATAACTCATTCTCTGTGCTAATGGTTTTGCAGATTATGTTCAAGAATACTGCTTATACCGAAGGTTTCCACGCTGGTACTCGTCACCAACCAAAGCGTCCGTGAGCTTCATTAGTTAGTCACTCTGTTGGTTTTCAGTCTTCATTGATACTGGAATGTCATTACACCCAACGTGCTAATCATGCCACATTTTTCTCCTTTTCTTGCTTACTGGTCATTGAAACATATGGCCGATAATGCAGCCTGAAGGAATTCTTGCATTTCGAAAGATATAGGAAGGTGGTTCACACAAGCAAACGTGTCATTTTGTGAGCTAATCTAGTTTCCGTTGATTCTGCGATGCAATTGTGTGTTGGAATGTGTTATGTGCCCTCTACCTGTAAAAGTAGTCTTGGCAGAGTTGAGAGCCATGTGAAGCTCATCATTTTGTCGAATAATGTCTCTGAGTAGAAGCTCTAATACCCTTGTGAGAGCTCACTTGAACCAAGGTGGTAATACAAAATCGTAGAAAATCACTTAATGAAAATCTGTCTAAAAATGTAAGTAGTTAGATAAGTCTCTTGTGAATCTGGACAAACTACGAGATGCTACCGCATCAAACTGCAAGATGCCACAAGATGCTACCACATTGTGGGAGGTTCACTTCCATCTTGCATATATATGTAATGTCACTGACTTGTCGGCTCAATATCCCTATTTGAAAGACACTGTGCGAAGATGCTGCCGCATTATGGAGGTCCTTTTCCATCTTGCGTCCGTAGTATGTAACTTTAACTTTATGGAAAGAATGAAATGAAAGTGATGTTAAGGTAAATCCCCAAATGGTTATCGTTACCGGCTATAGCCAACCTGGCATGATGCCTTAGTTTTCTGTCCTCTTCTCAGTGTTGAAGTAGCTGCACGGACTTGCCTGACAATGACTAAACCAAATTTTATCATTTCAAGGGGTACATGCGTTTGTACCCAATCAAATATCGAAGTTCAAATAGACAAGAAATAAGGGGTCGAAAATTATATTGAATTTCATTGAAAAGATAGGTAAAATCTCTAATTGCATACTATTATGAAGATTAACGTACAACCCTCAAGTTGATCTATACAAATAAAACGAGAATTAGTCCAAGTATATATGCAGTTGATCTCGAATCATATGCTCAAAATCCAAGATTTGATTTCCTTGGGATTTCCAGTCTTACTCTGATAAAACTCGATTGATGAGATTTGATGAAGTAAGATTGTTAGAATTTCCTTGATTGTTATTAGGAATTTTGGAGTCATATCTTGGACTCCAGAGAAATTTCACTAGCTATTCTCACGATATTTTCTCATCTAATGATGATGATGCCCTCGTGATGCCTTATTTATTGAGATGATGAGAGCATCTATGGTGGATATCCAATTTGTCCTAAAGTTAGACTCGTGTCAAATCAATCAATCTCTTTTGAATTTGAATTACAACAAATCATTCAACTTAGGTTTAGTTTTGATTAATAAGTGTCGGTTTGTTTGTGTTTAATTCATTTTATTGGGCAATATTTTATTTACCCAGATAATTTGCCAAAAAGTGGGACAATGTCGGAGCTCCAGAGTTCGATTGGACAAGGACGCTAAGTGTATATGACATTTGACATCCTATCATCCGCTTTAATTTTTGCCGATGAAGAGAGAGAGAGAGAGAGAGAGTCATACACGCTCGACTACTAATATCATTTGGATTATTGTAAGCTGGTATCCATTGAGTGAGCAACAGCTCACAAAAGGGTGTATTAATTATACAAAGCACACAGGAAATAAGCACTCAATGAAAAAGCATAGTACACGATTTGCATTATTGTCAAGCATAGGGCTAGTACTTTCTCTCCAACCCCACCCACACCGCACAGTGCAATGTCATCAGCATGTGGGGGCATTAGGGATCTGGCACTTGCTGGGAAGCTGCATCGCAAGCTTCGGGTTGACCCCGACCGAGGGCAGGATCGGCGAGCTCTTGTACTGGCAGAAGCACTTCAAGTTGGCGTGCGAGAGCCCCGTGCAGCACGCGCTCGTGGGGGGTGGCGGATTTGGCGGCGTTGCGGCCGGCTTGCAAGCCATCAACTCCGAATAGGTCATGTTGCATATGGTCTGAGCATTGGCGCAGCAAGCGATCGCGACCATCAATCCCAAGAGAATCACCACCTTCTTGTTGGTTGCCTCCATCTTCTTGTGGTGGTCTAAGTGACTGACGGACGCGCTCGAATGATAGGAGAGTCTTCTCTAATTTGAGGGCTATGCTCAGTTCTTGGCCACGAGAGAAGGAGTGATGTTTCGTGTGCTTTATATAGAGAATCGATCAGGGATCGTTTGGGGATTGCCCGTGAACATACATTGTCCCTAAGTAGATCATCACTTGCGCTGTGGTGTCACGGGCCATGCGTACTTGCGGTCACAAGTGGAGTCAATTATCATCGTTGATCCTTGTTGCCGAAAGGAGTTATTTTGCTTTGTCCACACGTTGTTTGTCTATTTTTCCACTCGCGTGTAGACTTGATGTAAGGTGAACGGCTACGTTTGGTGTTTCTTGGATTCCTATATAGACCTATTTCGTTAGTTGTAGCGAAGAGATTAAGACAAAGTAATCATCGTGATTAGACTTTGGAGAAACTAGACTTAGGTTTAGGGTTTATGTACATCCACTAGGTCACGCATTTCGTTTTCTGGATTCTAGTCGCGGGAATTGCAAGGACACCCTCGTTTTTTTTTGCTCAATATATTAATAAAGACGTCTTTCTAACTAATTTAACTAATTTTAAAAGAAATCGTGATTTTCTCTATCCCTGATTAGAGGAACTCCTACAACTCTTCTGGTAGTGAATTACAAGCATCGACAATATACGCATATATAATCACGATTGCACATGGATGACGTTCTTATAAATAACTCGCTAATCAAATGCCTCAAATCAATTTTACATGGAGGAAAACACAACCCATTTTAAGCTGCCTGCCAATTCTTTTTCGTTCCGTGACCCTCTCAGGATGGAAATATAGTCCTCATTCCCACCTCATGCCCTACAACGTGAAGGCAAATTACTATTGGCATCCCAAATCTCGGTCCTAATTTTGGAGGCAGTGTAAATTAACCAACTTTGATTTCGTCATTAGGGGTGATCAGTTTCAAGATAGGTCGGTTTTTACCCCGGAATCGGACCGAACATGTCAGTTTCCCTTTTGTGGAAATGAGAACTGACCCACCCAATCTTGGAAAGAGATCGAACTAGACCAAATAGTTTGATTGATTTCAGGGTTGATCTTGGAATTGGTAATTCTTTTTTCTTTTTTCGTTTTTTTTTTTTGTTTTTGTTTTTTGGTTTCTTCTATTCCCCGCATCTTGAACTCTAAAAACTTCACGTTGCCTTTCGCTTGCATTTGGCGATGTTGCTTCCACCATCTACTAAAGCAATTGTACCTATATTATGTTTTGATGAATTCAAATGGTTTCACTTTCCATTTTGTTCTTTTGCTTATCAATTTTCGTTTATACCTTTCATATCAAAGTAAAAGAAAGAGCATTATTTTCGATTTTTTGTTAGATAAATGTTTACATGATTGGGGTTTTGCTCTTATTGATGATCGACTAATTTTCAACTGGATTTTGTAGTCATTACTCTATCATATGGCATCATATCGACATATGTTAAATAATAACAAGATGGATATATATGGACAAACAAATTTGTAGTCATTACTCTATTTCTTCTTAAGGTCAAAGTGGAAGGTAACCCAAGTATCTTTTACTCTTTAAGAGAAAAGGAATTATGAAAAAGAAAGTATATTAGTCCGGTGCAATTGCAACCTGGAATTTAACGAAGAACCATTGGTTCTAAATTTTGGGAACTATGAACTGCCTAAAATCGATTGATTCGATCCGGTTCGAGTTGGAATTAGATCAATGCTCACCCTTATTTGCCATTATTTTCATCACTCAATATTGGATGCCATGTGGATGACTCTCTTATCCAGAAAGTTGTTTTTCTTTTTATTATCCGGATCTACATATACTTAGTCTATCATTACCATTGAGCACATGAGTCCCACATGCCGACGACCATGATTGCTTTGAGCCCATGGACCCCAGTCTACGGAAGAGTTTCTCCTCTAATCTTACTAACCATATATATATGTGAACAACTTAGTAGACATAATCAATTACAACGTCCGTAAAAGCTAAATAAAAAACCTTGTTTCTTAGTGGGATAAATGGAAGTCACATTGTTTTTTTTTTTTTTAGTTATATATGATTGACATTATTTGTTGGATTAATGATGCGTTTGGTAATATTTCTGCTCTCACGAGTAATTTATATTTAGAAATATTTATATTTATTATTTCTTGGACAAATTTTTGAGTAGAAGAACACATTTGATAATTGTAAAGATTTTTTATTCCTGAAATAGAAAAAAGAATAGAAATATGTTTGGTATGACACGTGCTACAATGACCGGGACAAAGGGTCACGATCCCGCGAGGGTGAGCTAACTCCAAAAACCCGTCGAAGTATCTCTATCTCACAACAAGCTAGGAAATTAACAAACGCCCCATTTTGAAATCTGGGGAGGGGGATCAAGATCAAGAAGTATGACCTTAAAAATTTCTATTCCCAATTCTTTTCATTTAATTATAAAAATGTTAGTGGAACAACTGAACTTTTGTAAGGATTTCTTTACAAAAAAAAAAAAAAAACTTTTGTAAGGATTTAATTGATCATGATATTCTAAGATGGCCTCAGAAAATCCAACGTGATAGTTAGTCAAAGGTGGATGGTTGGAAATGGTAGCAGAAAGCCCCATTGGTTGATATTTATAATAGTGATAATAAATCTTTTTTTCTTTTTGGGTTAACTGATAGTAAATCTTTAGGCATTACAATTAACAATTACATAGAACTTTTGAGCTTTTTAGCTACAAGAAGAAGAGCAAACGTTGCTTGGTAAAATGGGCAATGATGGAACAACTAAGGATGGAGATGATCCTAAAGTTGGTCCGCTTATTTGCACAGACTTATCAAACCTTCAAACGAATGACATCGAAAATCCAAAGACCACAGGCTTATTCAATTCTTGTAAACACAAGATAAATGGTAATGCAAAGGATTTGTTCAGAGCCGTCTAACTTTTAATTAAAACATAATTGTAGATGACCTTAAAGGATGTTTCCAATAGAATCTTAAGGGAAGAAGGTTTGAGTCATCAAGCTTTCATGACCTAGCATTATCTCTAAAAGAAAACGGCATTAAATAATCCATATAGTAAAATCCCAAAAGCTTATTTAAATTTGAATCCAATTTTCATAGAAATATTTTCACATTTTTTATGCTAAATTCTAAATAAGAATCAACACTAATATCTAGTAAAACTACTCAAAATTTAATTTCTAAAATTTTCCTAAATTTCTGAATTTTTTTATTTTTTTGCAAAAAAGTGGACTTGGATTGTTAGGAGACTAAACCTTGTGTCAATTGTGTAAATATAAGTATTATGTTACATTGAGCTTATTTTTCTAAAATAACCTTATTCTCTTTTTGTTCTAAGGAACAAAGAAGTATATTTTTCTATTTTATGTTTCTATTTTCCCTAGCCATTGATTTGTTTCAGAAAATAGAAAAATTAGTTGATGAAATTAAAAAAAGAACAGAAAAAGTAATAAAATGGTTACTAAATGAGGCCAGGTCTTGGTAGCAAAATGGGGGGAATTATTCGATCAATTACAAACCTATTGTATAAATGTCAATTCAACTTTGAATTTTTTAATTAGACTGATTTAGTCCTAAATATTTTCAAGAAATTCTAATTGACCCTTTTGACCAATTCTCATCGGAAATCGTAGACTTGGCAATGTGCCATGTAAAGTAGCTGGCAATGACTAAACCGTCATGTTAGTGATTTTCGGTGAAAATTGATCGAAATAACTACATTGAAATTTTGCGTATAAATTTAGGATTAAATTGACAAAAATGAAAAGTTTATTAAAGACCGAATTGATAACCACACAATTGAGTCATGATTGATTGGGTAAATTTTCCCATACAAAATGATTGTTTACTATAACTATTACACCGAGCATGAAATAAATTTGATTCTATATAGCCTTAGGTGCCATGAATCACCTTGCTTGGATAATTTACTCTAATTTTATCTTGCGTCTGTTAATAGTGGCTTATCAAACCTATGTATTTCTATATTTCTTTCGCCCTTATGTATCGAGCTCGCATGTTTCGGGCTTTCACATTCCTACCGGTCTCTGAGTGAGATTATAGTAGTAAGACTGAGCTATGATCCGTGTTGCTCTTTAACGACTTAGGCTATTATAATAAGTGACCATGCACCGACAATGTCCGACATCCGTCCACTATATTTGCTATTTGCTATTTAAAAGAATTAAAATCTTTAAAGTGTTACTTATCCAACTATTTACTATTTAAGATATGATTTACTACGACATAGTAATCTCATGACACTGGAAAAATGTTCTGCTCAAAATATTTTTGTTATTGTTTTTTTTCCACAAAAAGTGGATCCTGCTTTTGTTGAGTTTCATTGTGGCCTTATGTCCATTCTCAATTTGAGATATGAGATATTATGACGTTGTAATCTCATGATGCACCTAAAAATTCCGTGAATAATTATCGGACACATGACAAATATGTCAGACGAATAATACAATATTTTCGTTTAATATATGCTTTATTTTATAGTGGAATCCTTCAAGATAGGACTATTAAGCATATACTAGAGCTTGGACATCATGTGAATCAAAAGCACACTGTAAAGCCTGTGACGTCCCACTGTAGAGCCTTCTCGGCTGCTTGTTTTGCCTGCTTTTGTGTTCCATAAATTATGTATAACTACTAGATTACGTGTTTATTCTATAGTGTTATTTAACTAGCAAACCAAGAAAAGTACACAGTATTCGTGAAAAATACAATAATGCTAATTTATTCAACAACAAGAGCAAAATCCTAATTCTTCCCTTCTATGGCAAATTAAAAGGTCCATGACTCACTTCCTGCCATCGAATCACCTATGAGGAATTAGTCTGAATTTAAACTATTGAAAATGGTAGGTTCCACGTAGATCCTACATGGGTTTCTCCAAATATGATGTTTCATATTGAATTTGGTATATATATTAGGTTGACAGAATATTTACTCCTGCTAGGTAAAAATTTCCATACTCCATGGTCCAAAAAGTCGAATGCAATCACCAAACTTGTCTTGGTCATGTTGGCTTTTTTCTTACAAATAGTTCTTGGAATTTTTTAGATAGTGCGAAAACACGGATGTCCTATTCATTCGAGTCAATCATTCGGCGTTAGGTGACCTAAATCTTTTATCTCGTCTTCCAATATAATGACACGTCGTTCATGGAGTCATCTGAAATGGTTCCCACAAACTCATCCATGGCCCTCATGCTGGACCCCTTCTAATTATCACCACCTTCTGTCCCAGCTTCCCTCATTTGTTCCATCACCTCACGGGCCTTCCTCTTCATCTCCCTTCCTTTGCCCTCCTTTAGACATCCGGACCCCTAGAGTGCCAAAAGTTGGCACAAAAGAACACTTAAGTGCCAAAATTTACGAAAGTGACACTTAAGTGTCAAAATAGGAGTAAAATGGATTACTTAAGTACCAATCCGGTCAAAATCCGGCCAAAATGCTGACGTGGCGATTTTCCGTCAAAGCAAGTGCAAAACAACATCGTTTAAGTGCTGACATGGTAAAAAATTAATATAAAAATTAATTAAATTAAATTTAAAACTAAAATTATTCAAAACATTTAAAAAAATACAAAATTTAAAAAAAATTTTAAAAAAAAGGAGGGAGGCGGCTAAGGGCTGAGCCCTCGCCGCCGCCGTTGGGAAGGCCGGCAATGGAGGGGGGAGGGTTGGTCGGGGTCATCGGCCCAGATGACATCAATTTTGCATTGTCTAGCCACGTAAGCGTGCAAAACGACGCCGTTTTGCACTAACTTCGTCGGAAATTGCGCACGTAAGCATTTTGGCCTGATTTTGGTCAGATTGGCACTTAAATAATCAATTTTGCTCCGATTTTGGCACTTAAGTGTCACTTTCGTAACTTTTGGCACTTAAATGTCTCTTTATGCCAACTTTTGGCACTTGAAGCGATCTTTTGCCCCCTCCTTTATCATCACCAGATGGACTACCCGCTTCACTTCCTCGGCGTCGATGCTGCTCTCAGCCCTGCACTTTAGCTCCACTCGCACCCCCATCTCCTCAACCGTTACCTTCACATTGTATGCCTGCTCGGCCGCCATCGACCATCCTACAATCGGCACTCCCTTGGTCAGGCTCTCCATGGTCGACTTCCAACCTGCAGTGGCTCAGAAATGCCCATGTCAAGCTGTTCGAGAGGATCTCCAATTGCAGGGCCCAATTCCGCACTAGCAAGCTCTGTTTGTTCCTAGTCACTTGGGCCACAAACCCCGGCGGTAAGCACTGTGGAAGGAACGCGCCCTTAATATCGAAAGCGAGTGGCCGCATAATGACCCAAATGAAAGACTTGCCAGTCGATTCCAATCCAATGGCTAATTGCATAATCTGGATTGGACTCATAGTGCTCTGAGAACCAAAGGAAACGTACAAAACAGAGTTTGGACCATGGGAGATGAGGAAGTCTAGGCAGTTCTCTCGGGACACTATGCTCCTGGATTGACTTTGGTCACGGATTTGTAGGGACTGATGATGATATCTGAACTACGTAAGGAAGGATTAATGGGCTAATGGCCCAAACAGGAAGCTTCAAGTACTTCCTCAAGAGGCCAAACCCGAGAGGCTCAACTTCCTCAACTGATTGCACAACCAATCATCTGAGGCCGAAGAGAGCTTTGTCTGAACCTGAATGAAGCTGGACCAGTGGCGATGTCCGTGGACCATCCAAAGAGCTCGTCAGGAATTATGCAAAGAGCCGGGCAGCCCTCTTTGGCGGTCATGTCGTAAAGGAGGTGCTCGACGGGAGTGGCGAGAGACATGGACGAATGGAACAATGTGTCGCCATCTGATCAAGCGGCAAGTTCTCGGTGCTCTGGCGCGGGGGGCGGCGTGTGTAAGCTGTGGTCGGAGCTGCAGAATGGGAGCTTGTTAAGGCAGATACCGGAGTCCTTGGCGTCAGGGGACATGGTGTAGCTTAGGCAGTGGAGGTTGCGTGGGGTGGTGGCAAGGACGGCGGGAGAGGCAGCATCACTATGTGGCCACGACATTGGAATTGAGATTGTGAATCATCCAATTTGCGTCCTGTTAATTTGTTGTTTATGAGAAAACCGCAACACATAAGTGTTTTAGCAACTTCTGAGTGCGCAAAAATTCTTTTTCCCTCTCATAATGTCCTCCACCCTCTTCATTGGATCCTCTATTCTCTTTCATAGATGAAGCATCAATATTGATACAATTAATTTGTGATTATACCATTCAGCTGACAATGGAAAGAATCCGTTTCTTTGCCTATTTTGTCGACCCGACTTATGTCCCAAAAGGGATCATTTCAAGATACTCTAGCTCTTGAGAAAGATTTATTGGAATTTGTGAAACTCTTCTGATTGAAAGTGTATCGTGCGGGAATCAACCATTTATGATTTTTTTTTTGTCCCCTTTATGCAAATGAATGAGAAATTAGAGCATGTTGCTGCCATGACTGGTGTACCGGAGGTGCGTCCTTCTTATGTGGACTTAAGTGGAGATACAAAATCACAATGCAGACGTGTCACTAGAAAAACGATTTCTCTACTGCTATGAACATGCACAAGAAAGGAAGCAGGCACGTTCAAACATTCATGAAGAAAGGCGAAATGAAGTTTGAAAAAGGACACGAAATAAAGTTCTTTGGACTTTGAACTATGCGTGGGTTGTGATTTTGAAATATTGATCTCCCTGACTTTTACTCTTTTCTTTTTCTGAACTTTCCAGTCCTTTTCTGATGTGGCGCCAATTGATAATATAAAATAAATTAGAAAAAATATCACCTAGACTTTTCGTCCAAAGAGAACTAATTGAGTTGACAGGGTTCTCCATGTGAATTTTCTGTGCAAGCTTTATAACTCAAATGAACCTGCATAAAAGTTATAGAATTCGTATGCACGGATGACGCAAGTTTTTGGATTCATGTTATTGTGATTGACCCACTAATGTACTTTCACCGAATGCAAATAATTCCTGGTTTGGCTCATTCAATCATGTGAACTCGCCTTGCATCTTTCCTTGGCGTATGAGATTCGCAAAGTATTTTATGAGTTCAGAATTTGTCTATCCAAATTCGGCATCTTCATCGTAAAAAGGTACAGAATTTGATCACATTCGCCAAAATGGTAGAACATATATTGGAGTTTCCACAATTTGGATTCTAAAGGGTACAGATCTGCGTAAAGGCACTGATGGAAAAATTAATCTTTAGCGACTTGGTTTTTGGGGAAATTTTTATTTGATATTAAACGTGAGATAATTCTTGAATTTGATATAATTTCCCGGACCAAAGTAAACGTAATTTTCGGGACTATAACTATGCCAGGCCGCTATGTCCCATCCGTATTAAGTTTTGGGAAAATTGAGATGTAGATGAGCATTAAAAGCCCCAGTTTGTAGGTGGTTGTCGTGGTCTACGAAGACCAGACATGTTGCTGGAGCTTTCGTATCGTGTCGAACACGCTCAGAAATGCAGTCAACATGTGTCAGATTTTTCGACGGGTGGTCAAGTTTTCGACACGTGTGTCCGAAAGAGAGGATTGTTGAAGAAAATGATGGAGGGTAAAGGCGAGGCCACGACGGTGAGGAAGGGCCAAAGAAGAGCATAGACCAAGGTGATTCAATGGGCCATGACTGCGACACTGCGGTGGAGGGTCGGTGGCGAGGTTGCAGCTATGAAGGAAAAAGGGCCGGAGGTAAGGCGGCGAGTGACTGCGATGAGACGATCAAAAGAGAGCTGAGAGGATCGTGCGGTGAGGAGGAGGAGGAAGAGGATGCGGTCAGGGAGGGTTTTAGTAAAAAAAAGAGACAGTGGTGAGGGAATCGGGGCGGAGAGGGGGTGGATGGGTGACGTGGTGTGGGGAAAGAGAAATATATTTTTTATTATTATTTATTTATTTGTGAATTTAAATCAAATTAATAAAAAATAAATATATTTATTTATTGACAGGTGATTGTCAATCACTGATTGACAGGTGTTTTGATTTCTTGTTTGGAGGAGAGAGAGAGAGCCAGCAGGGGAAGAAACCGAGGGGGTGGGGGATTTTGAGGTGGTATGGGGTGGCGTGGGGGACAGGGGGAGAGAAACGAGGGAGGAAAATAATTTTGGGGAATGAGAGTTTGGAGGGGAAAACAAGATACAGAAATAATTTTTGCGTGATAAAGTTATTTTTGTTTAAAAAATAAATAAATGAGCTAAAAAATAATTTCGAAAAATAAAAATATTGAATGTTAAATAATGATAAATTTTTTTATTATAAAAGATCATATTTTATTCTTTTGTTAATTATTAGTTTTATTTATAATTTTTGTTGAAGTAAAAAATATGTTTCCAAATATGGATACGCATTAATTATGAATATGTCTTTCAAATTTCTTATGAATACATTTATTAATATTATTAGTGTAAATTCATTGTAAGATTTTTTTATTATTATTATTTTTTGTGTTTTTAAATCAAATTAATAAAAAATAAACATATTTATTTAATATATAACGCGCCAACGTGTCGGAATTATTTATTTTTAAGAAATGACGTGTTGTGTCGTGTCGCGTCGCGTGTCAATACTATTTAAGTTGTAGTCCGGATGTGTTCGATGGCGAATTGTGAATAACAACACTAGAAGGTTTTTGCTTAGGGTTTCATGTTCACACAAACACTGCATATGAAATCCCCGAACAAGGGCGACATTTGAAGTCGTAAATATCATCAGACACGTAATGTAAGGATTGGACGCACAAAATATTTTCTTAATCAATACAGGCAGGATCTTTCAAGACAATACTATTAAGCATAGAAGTTAGATTGTACGCGAATAAAAAGTGCTGCTTAAAAAAAGGGCAAAGTCCTAATCCTTCGGTTCCATTGCTTGAGGACATAACCGTGACCCACGAAACTATTTGACTCGATTAACATGTGCCGACACTTTACAAGCAACGATTGACCTGAAGGAATGAAAATGTATCATTTGTGGAATCACCTAGAATGGTTCTCACGAATTCATCCATGGCCTTGAGGCTGGACCCCTTGTCATCATCACCGCCTTCCTTCACAGCTTGCCTCATTTGTTCCATCACTGCAGTGGCCCTCTTCCGCATCTCCCCTCCTTTTCCTTCCTCTTCCATCACCGTTTCGATCACCCGCTTCACTTCCTCGGCTTCGATCCGGCTCTCGACCCCACGCGTAAGCTCGATGCACAACCCCATCTCCTCCACCATCATCTTGGCGTTGTAGGCCTGCTCGGCCGCCATTGGCCACCCCACAATGGGCACCCCCTGGCTCAGGCTCTCCATGGTCGAGTTCCATCCGCAGTGGCTTAGGAACGCTCCCGTCGAGCTGTGCGAGAGGATATCTAATTGCGGTGCCCAATTTCGCACTAGCAAGCCCTGCTTGCTCCTGGTCACTTGGTCCTCGAACCCCGGTGGCAGCCATTCGGGTCGGAACTCACCCTTAATATCGAAACCGAGTGGGGGCCTAATGACCCAAAGAAAAGGCTTGCCACTTGATTCCAAACCAATGGCTAACTGCATCATCTGGCTAGGACTTACAGTGTTTTGTGAACCAAAGGAAATATACAAAACAGAGTTTGGACCATGTGAACTGAGGAAGTCTAGGCATTTCTCTGGGGACACCCCAAAAACTTTTCCTGTATGTTTTTGGAGAGATTTTGATCTAGAGTTAGGAGAGATCGGTGATGATTTTTGGAGCATGTGAGGAGGGACTAGTGGACCAATGGCCCAAACAGGGAGCTTCAAGTACTTCCTCAAGAGATCGAACCCAAGAGGCTCAATTTCCTCAACTGAGTTGCACAAACAACCATCCGAGGCCAGAAAGAGCTTGAGCTGAACCTGAAAGAACTTGGACCACTGGTCGGTAGTGTCCGCCTCGCGGATGAACCGGTGGAGCTGAGAGCGGTGGAACCGGCACCGTTCAGGAAATCCGGGCACCGAGAACTCCTCAGCATCAGTTGAGCGGTGAGGGAGGTGAAGCCAGATGGAGAGGTAGGCCAGAGTGCCATATGCACCGCCCGTGGTGAAGGCGATGCTCTTCGTCCCAAGCCTCCTGGCGACGTCCACGGACCAACCGAAGAACACATCCGAGATCACGCAAAGAGGTGGCCGGCCCTCTTCGGCAGTTATGTTGGAGATGAGGCGCTCTACGGGAGCAGCGAGGGAAATAGACGCGTGGAAAAGTGTCCCGATCTGACTGAGTGGCAAGTTCTCAGTGTTCTCGGTGTCGGGTGGCAAGCCATGGTCGGAGCTGCGGAATGGGAGCTCGTGGAGGTGGATTCCGGAGTCATCATCGTCAGGGGATGTGGTGGAGCGGAGGTACCGGAGGTTGAGAGTGGTGGCGGCGAGAGTGACGGCAAAGGGGGTTTGGCGGCGGATTCGGCGGGCGAGGGCGAGGAAGGGGATAAGATGGCCATGTGCCATGAAAGGTAGCATCACTATGTGGCCATGAGATTGAGATTTCAAATCATCCATTGGGTCCGGTTGGTTCCAGAGAAGCTCTTCTCAGTATGTCGTTGTTATATGCTCAAAAAGGGCAAATATGGAGCGGTTCAAGATGGGGAGTTTGTTTCTGTTCAAAAAAAAAAAAAAAAAAAAAAAAAAAAAAAAAAAAAAGATGGGGAGTTTGTTTGGGTTTTTGTGGTTGTGCTTGGTTTTGGTCCTTCTGCGAAAGCTTTTGCGCAAGACCGCAAGGGTCCAATGTGGGGCGTCCACTTGAGCCACGCCACTATGGCCAGAGCACTCTGTCCTAACTTTTCAGGGTACAAAATATCACGTGCGACATCGCATCGGACCCGTTGACTTGCGGATGAACTGTGGCAGAACAGGCCATTGCGCTGCCGTTTGCGTGGGGACCCTGCCTTTGTTTTGGAGTTAACCAGTCGAGGTGCTCTTCTGCTTGCTCTTTATCTTTTCGGCGGTTGTGATAAACATGAACACGCCGCCAGAAATAACTCAATCTCTACCCGGAAGTCTCGCTTGGATCTGACGGGTGGAGTAGATGGAGCTGCGAAAGAGCCGACGACCATTTGAAGATAAAAAGATTGTCATTGTCCGATGGGAAGTGTTTAGACTAGGGCTGTAGCTTTAAGTGTCGACCACAATGCAATAGTGTACTTGATAACAGCTTGTTAAGATATTGAAGTGGATTTTGGACATTTTTTTATCGCTTGAGCTAGTGTTACTAACCTTCTTAATCTCAATAAGGGTCTAATGATGTAATTTTCAACACTTAATTTAAATGACCTTTGACGAATTATAAAGTTACTCTTAAAAAGTGACTTGTTAAATTTTTAGTAGGTGATAAATACAGTCCCATCTTGTCTAAAATACTCACATTTCACTTTGTATAGATTATGTTCATTGTGAGATGAAGATGTGAATTACTATCTCAACACCTTAAAATTCTCCCTTGTGCAGAGTTTGAGATTTGGCTCGGATTAGGCATGAGAATTTGATCCGAGGGCTAATAAAATGTCTCAAAAATATTTGAATTCAAGAATTCCATGCTCTCCTAATGTCTTCCATCCTTATCTAGAATCCTCTTTTCTCCTTCACATATGCCAACCATTTGTGTTGATATTACTAAACTCGATACCTTTTAGTGGCGATTCAAACATCCATTTTTGCAGGGGGACCTATTTTATCAACAACTTATGGTTCAAATGATGATGTGTAGTACGACTTTTCAACTAAAAGAACGGGAGTCGAAAAGTCTTTTTCTCTCACTCTCTCTTCTCTTTCCAATGTCTTCTTCAAACTTCAACTATGGGGAGGTTTTGAGCTAGTTTCTTTCTCCCCTCCATGCGTTGTTGATTTTATTTGAACTTTCTTGTTCTTTTCTTCTTTTCTTTTTCTCTCCCGATCAATATTAGAGAGCTCTATTCTTATGATTTAATTCTAGATTTGAGAGTTCGAGTTCTCCTAATCTTGTTCTAGACCTAGGAGTTCTTCTATTTAGATTTCGATCTAAAAGTTTAATGATGCTTTTGGGGATTCGATACCTTGTGCTTTGTTTGTGTACAGGTCCTCCACTTCTACTTTCAATGATGATCACAGAATCTCTGGCATCTCGTTGAATTACAAAGATTTGCTCTTCCAAAAGATAAATCTATGTTTATTCAACCTATTATGATTGTGTCCATACAGGGATGGTGTATAGGAAGTTGACCTTAGATGTGCATCACCAACTAGCAACGTCGAAGTTGTTGGCGAAGGAATTTCAGTTGTGTGCTCATTACTGATGATGATACAAAATTCAGTGATCAGTCGCTGATTATTTTACTCGACAGATTCCTTCTTATGGGATGAATATGTGCTTAACCCTACTAAGAGTCAATTGATCCTTATTCTTTTTTTGGATTTGGCTTTATTTTGTAATATTCTAACCTCTACTTTGCTTCAATTTGCTTTGCCATGAAACTATATGTAATTCTCATATATCTATTTGAGCAACTAATATAATTTTTTTTTGACAAAAAAATGATGGTATATTGTCACCGTGCACGTCACTTGATAAATACTACTCGTGTATAAGAGTATGTGTTTATTGGAAAAATCCTAACCACATAAAAAAGGAGAAAGGAAATTTATCTACTACAATGCGCATACAAAAGGAAAGAAAGCTGGCACATTCAAGCATTTATAATTTGAGACAAAACAATCTTTAGAGATAACATAGAAAACAAAGTTTTATAAAGTTTAAACTATCATAAAAGCCAGGCAAATTAACCCACGAAATGTGCTAGATCTATTGTACTTATGCCGATTCAATCGAAACATTTCAATTGTGTCTATTAAGCCATGAATTTTTTGACAATTTGTCAATTTAGTCATTTAAGCTATTTTTTATTGGAAATTACCAACGTGGACGTTGATATTTTCTGTAGCACAATCGGCACTAATGAGAACAATTTAAAAAAAAAATCAAAATTTTAAAATTCCTTTTTTTTTTTTTTTCAATTTCCCTTCTTCCTCCATCAATTGCTAGGGCTCAACGACCGATCACAAGCAAGCGCCAACGAGGGGATTGGGCGAGCTCGAACCTCACCAGCCTTACATCAGCTAGGTTCGCTGGCAATGCTGGAGCTCGCTTATGGTCGGTCGCTAATCATTGCCAAGGCCTGCTGATCACACAGGATTAAAGAAAAAGAAAAGAAAAATGAATTTTCAAATAATTATAAAAATTGTGCATGTTGCCGTCGATCGTATCATGTAGGATGACTGTCATTCATATAAACAATTTCTAACCAACTTCTGGAGGGAGGGATTTGACCTAGATCTCTCTCTCCCCTCCCCAATTTGCTTTTCCTTTATTTCCTCTTATTTCTTTCCTTATCCTCTCAATCTAGATTTAAATGTAGGAGCTTTGCTCTCCCAATCATAAATTTGGGAGCTTTTTCTCTCCAATCTACTTCTAGATTTATGAGTTTTAATGAATAAGTATGCCGCCTCCACTTTTAATGGTGTTCACAACTGCTATGATGTTAGATTTGTGCTAGTTTAATGTGTTTTTGTTAAAAGTTTTGGCATCTTGCACTTGCTGAAGGGCTTGCTCTATTAGGTGGTAGATTTGAGCTTGTTCAAGATGTTTATCTTGTCTTTGTACAGTGATGCTATTGGGGGATGCCAAACTTACGTGCACACCGCTGAAAAGCAAAGCCGTAACTATAGATGGAGGTCCCGCACACATGCTCATCATTGATGATGATGTGTGATCCGGTGATTAGCTTTGGATGCAACCAAAGTTCTATTATTAAAGGACAAACATGTGATTAACTCCCCAAATAATGGCTTGATGATATACCTTAATTTCTAATTTTTGATTTGTTTTGGAGCTCTAAGGACTTACCTTGTAATGGTGTCTTTTGAGATTTCTTATGGATCATTTCATGTATCATTTTGATAAATAAACAGAATTTTCGAATTGGCACGAGTATGATGAGTTTAAGATTTTTTTTATAATTTTCCTTCATCGAAAACCTATTCACGGACGGTGATATAAAATTATCTTCTTACGGGATCTAATTCAACATTGATAAGTTGAATCTTTACCTTTGTAGAAAGAGTAGACATGTTAAGCCTATATTTGTGAGAATTGGCTTTATTGCCTTTTGATTTAGTACACTCATCTTGGCTTGTGAGGCGAGAGTGGGTTGGCCGACCCTTGTGACGGCCACAAGTGGGGTGGCCAACTCTCGCCCAGTGCCACCTCCCCTCTCTCTCTCTCTATGATTTTTAATCTTTCCTTTTTTTAATTCTTAATCCCTGTTAAATATGGCGTCAAGCCGTATAAAAATATAACCTAGATGTGACTAATTTATATTAAAATATTATCACCTCAATTATTTCGGTCATAAAAATCGCTTATGGCACTTTGATTGATTTCTTTTCTTTTCTTTTCTTTTTTTTTTGACAATCAAATGATAGCAAAGAAAGTTGTAGCACTTGAATGAGTATTGTACAAAATCCATGGCACATATGGTGTCCTCTTTTTTTGTTTTTCCAGACATAATATCCTTTGGATTAGTTTTGGACAGATTGCCTGGTTAACCGTATTTTGATGCGGATACAATTTTGGACCACTAAGTTTTGCTCTGAATTAGGTTTCAGAAAATGAGTAGCAGTTGAGCATTAAATGCTTTAGCATTTTAGGTGGATGTTGTACTCCAAATGTGTGTGATGGTGGTTATGTGAATACAAATCCATTCCATCTACCGGATCCGACGACAAGATAGGAAAACCCTTCGACTTGGTGTTTTTTGTTTGCCAACACTATTTTGAAGCTTCCAAGGCAGTCTTAGATACAAATTTTGGCGACATGAAATTCGAAATCGTCGCACCTAAAAATTTAGTAAATATTGTCAGACACATAAAGTATAAAGATCACATCATACCTGTATAAAAGGCAGTGTACTCAAGAAGGAAGAGCATAATCCTAATTCTTCTGTTTTGTCGCTTGAGGACATGATTGTGACCTGTGGAATCCATTCTTAGAGGTTAACATGTGCCAAGTGACTCGGATTTGTAGCTTTGTCTTTATGATTTGACGTTGACGATTCCTTTTCGGCGATGAGGATAAGGATGAACCATTTATGGAGTCACCTAAAATGGTCCTCACGAATTCATTTATGGCCTTGACGCTGGACCCCTTCTCATCATCACTGCCCTCTTTCACAGCTTCCCTCATTTGTCTCATCAATGCATTGGCCCTCTTCTTCATCTCCCCTCCCTTTCCCTCCTTCTCCATCACCAATTCTATCACCCGCTTTGCTTTCTCGGCGTCGATCCAGTTCTCGATACCACGTGTGAGCTCCATGCACACCCCCATCTCCTCGACCATCATCTTGGCAGTTCTCTCGGGGCACTCCTAGAGCTTTTCCTGCATGCTTCTGGATTGACTTTGGTCTTGAATTTCTACTGATGATTCCTGTAGCATGTAAGGAGGGATTGATGGGCCAATGGCCCAAACAGGAAGCTTCGTGTGCTTCCTTAGGAGGCCCAACCGGAGAGGCTCAATTTCCTCAACTGATTGCACAGCCAATTATCTGAGGCCGAAGAGAGCCTGATCTGAACCTGAAGCAGTGGCGATGTCCGTAGACCGTCCGAAGAACACGTCGGGGATTACACAAAGATCCGGGCAGCCCTCTTCGGCGGTTATGTCAGAGAGGAGGTGCTCGACAGGAGTGGGAGAGACATGGGCGAATGGAACAATGTCACCATCTGATCGAGCGGCAAGTTCTTGGTGATCTCGGTGTTAGGGGGTAAGCTGTGGTCGGAGCTGCGGAATGGAAGCTCATTGAGGCGGATCTCGGAGTCCTTGGCGTCAGGGGATACGGTGGAGCTTAGGCAGATGAGAGAACTAAGCAGGCTAAAAATGCGCCTGGGCGCTCTACGTACGATCTAGACTCCATCAGACTCATATCAATTTCTTTTCTTTTTGATGGATCAAGAATCGATAGTTGTCTTATCAATAGATTGAATCAGGTATAGGAGAATCAGGAATGAAGAGCTTTTCCCCCTTTTCCGCCCCTCTTTGGTCTTAAGATTGCTAGTTTTAAGAATGAGTCCATGCCGTAAACAACGAGTGTTCGCCGTTGGTCTGAAGGCAATTTGCCTTATTAAATAGAAGAGGCTAGTCGAGAGCCTAACTCGAAGGAATAGAAGATTAAGGAAAAGGATTGGACTGCTGGCGAGAACACAATGGTCTCTGATCAGGACCAGGAACCAATTCGAAAGGGGAGCGGTTCGGTCCTACTCTTGAACTTTTAGGCTAATTAAATGAAAAGCCGAAACAAAGGCCAAATATCGGCATGCAGATATTCTATTTACCAACCCCTTCTTCTCCCCGGAAAAGAAGGGCTTGTTCACCTATGTCGGTTTGGGGTACTGTTAGTTCACCGAAAAGATTGACCTCCCAATCCAAAGTCCTATATAGTAACGGGATATTAGGGCTTTGACAGGTAATAGGAACTAGTTTGAGGTATAGGGTTTCCCCGAGGAATACGGAATATCTAGTGTTACAACCTATTCTTCGGTCTATGAGGTTGAGTGGGGTGGTGGTGAGGGGGGGTTGGATAGCGGATTTAGTAGGCAGGGGCGAGGAAGGGGATGAGGTGGCCATGGGCCACGAAGGGTAGCATCACAAGGAGCCTATTTGGTAACGTGCCAAGCAGTACTTAATTCTATTATTTTGTTCCTCCGAATAAAAAAAGAACAAAAATCCATTTGGTAACTATAATACTCAGGAATAAATTTGTTTTTGAAAATAGATTTGGAATAGAATTAAAAAGTTAAAAAAAAAATTGCTTCTTATTCTCGAGAATGACTTCAGAATTGAGCCCAAACCATTGTTTTCTCTTTTCTTTTCTTCTTTTTCTTTTCTTTTCTTTTTTTCTTCCTCTTCTTCTTTCTCTAGTCAATTGGTCGTTGGCCACGATGATGACCGACGACTAGCTAGACGAGGTTCGGTGACCTCGGCGAGGTTTGACCTCGCTGACAATTGGGTGAGGTTGACCCTCACTGGTGACTGGGTGAGGAAGTAGAGAAAGAAGAAGAGAAGGAAAAAGAAAAATGGAGAAAAAGGACAAGAAAAAAGAGAAAAATGTAATAAAATTATTTTAAAAATTAAAAGAAATTTTTTATTACAAAAAAATTTGATGGTCATACCAAATGCATTTCTATTATAGAAATTGAAATTTTAGATAATTACTGTCGCGATCTATCATTCGGGGGGAGGGAACAGGTTTAGGGGTATTACCTAAAGGATAGACCTAAGACCCATAATTAGGCGCGAGCTCTCCCAAGCCCATACCTCACGCGTGACATTAGGGTATTCTTAAAAAATTTGCAAAAATGAGTCGCCACTAGCCTATTGGGGTTGGTTAGAAACCAAGTGAGGCACAGGAGTATGCCACACTTCTTACGCAACCAGATAATCTAGGGTCGGGGACTTGATTACACTAATTGACCAATTAGTGCCATTTCGGTACATAATCTTGTTCATTTTAAAAGAAATGATTTTTGTCAGACAGTTTGGATTGATTTTACACCTATCCACTAACATACAGGGGTGATCATGTGGGTATACAATTATTAATGTAATAATTATAGCTACCAAGCTCCTAATTACAGTAAAATTGAGCACGTGCAATTAAATATAAACAAATACACAAATTAAACACGTGATATAATCGTTATATGAGCAACTAAAGGCGTAAATACACTAAGAAGGCAAGACGTAGCAAATCCTAACCAAAGCTTAATTTTTTTAATTTTTCGAAAATTTCATTTTAATAAAAAAAATAATATTAAATTAAATTTAAAAATAAAAAAATAAATTTTTGGAAAATTCTTTTTGGGGCGAACCGGGTCGGGTGGTCTGGCCCGACCCGGTTCGGCCCGGCCTGCGGAGGTCGGGTCCGGTCAGACCGGACCCGAGTTCGGCCCGGTCAGGGCGGGTCGGGCCCAGTTGGCTTAGGCCCGACCAGCCCTGATCGGACCTTCACTAAATCCGGATTGGGCCCGGTTGAAGGGCCCAAGCAGAAACAAAGGCCGAGTGGGCCAGATCCGTGATCTGGCCCAACTCGGCCTGCCCTCTGGTCTGCGACCACTCGGACGCGACCAGAGGAGGCCACGGTGGCGTGCAGCTCGGGGGAGGGGTGCTCCGGTGATGGCGCGACGGTGGCTCTTCGGCTAGGCAGGCGGGGGGTGAACCGGGATCTCTGAGGTCGGGGTTTCGGCGGCGGCGGCAAAGGTCGCCTCGGGGCGAACTCCGGCAAGGACATGTAGGCGGGCTGGTTCGGCCTCGATCTCCCTCGGCTCCGGCGACGTTGCTTCCAGTAACCTGACCTAATCTACGTAGAAGGGAGAGGACCCCTGCCGGTCGTCCCGCAGGTCGTCGCGCGAAGACCCCTGCCGTGCCAGCTGCCGGCAGGGCTGCCCCCGACCAGCGGATCACGCCGCCCGCCTGCCACACCGATCCCCTGCTGCTCCTGCTCTCTGCTGCCCTGTTCTCTCCTTTTGTTGCAGGCTCTGCAGGTTGCGCGAAGACTGAAGGAGGGAGAAGGATGGGGCGCGGGCCGGGCCGACGGGGGAAGGAGGCTGGGCCGCTGGGGAAGGAAAAGGAGAGAAATGGGGCCGGGCCCTGGCCCACGCGGGGGGAGAAGGCTCGGGCCGGGCCGCGCGGGGAAGGAAAGAAAAAGGTGGGCCGGGCCAAGGCCGGATCCAGCCCAACCCGCCCCCTTCCATTTTTTTAAATTAATTAATTAATTAATTAGTTAATTATTTATTTTTTAATATATTTGAAAACACAAATTAGGTGTTAACAATTACCAAATGCTTTCAAATACTTAGAAACTTATTTAGGGAACATATTTGAAAAAATTAGTTTTGAGCAGAAATTGTTCCCGAGATAGAATGATTACCAAAAACACTCTAGGTGGCCATGATATTGGAATTGAGATTGAGGATCATCCATTTTATATCTAGTTAATTTGCTGTTTCTGAGAAAACCTCAACATAAATGTGTTTTAGCAAATTCTGGGTGTACAAAACTCCATTTTCCTCTCATGGTGTCCGCCATCCTCTTCACTGGATCCTCTATTCTCTTTAATAGATGAAGCATCAATATTGATACAATTAATTCGTGATTATACCATTCAGTTGGCGATGGAAAGATCCATTTCTTGACCTATTTTATTGACCCGACTTATGTCCCGAATGGGTTCATTTCAAGATACCTTAGCCCTCGAGAAAAAAATTATTGGAATCTGTGTAACTCTTCAGAAGTATATCGTGTGGAAATCAACCGTTTATGATTTTTTTTTTTCTTTTGTACAAAAAAATGAGAAAAGTAGAGCATCTTGCTGTCGTGACTGATACACTAGAGGTGCGTACTTCTTATGTGCATTTAAGTGGAGACACACAATCACCACGCAGACGTATCATTAGGTAAACAATTTCTCTACTGCTATGAAAAAAGACAAAGGAAATAAAGTTCTTTGGGCTTCTTTTTTTTTTTTTGGTCGAATAGTTCTTTGCACTTTGAACGGCTATGCGTAGGTTGTGATTTTGAAATATTAATCTCCGTGACTTTTAGTCTTTTCTTTTTCTAAAGTTTCCGGTCCTTTTCTGATGTGGCGCCAATTGATAATATAAAATTTCGTGGATATCATTGCATTTGACATAATTTTCTGGATCAAAGTAAATGTAATCTTAAGGACTATTATTATGTAGGGCCCGTCCACTCCTAATTATGTTTTGAGAAAATGAGTGGCAGCCGAGCACTAAAAGTTGCAAGGGAAAAGTATAAAAAAAGTCATAAACTTATTACATTGGTACCCAAGTTTTAAACATTTTAATTGGATCGATTTAGTCATAAATCCATTTACATTGATACTAATTCAGTTTATCGACAATTTAGGCTGGCGATTGGTGACGTGGATGTTGGTGATCCTATGTGGCATCGTTGGCATTGATATAGACATTTTAAAATGATTTTTATTAATATTTTGATTTTTGATTTTTGATTTTGATTTTTGATTTTGTTTTTTCCTTTTTTTTCCCCTTTCTTTGGATTGTGGCCAGTATCGGCCATTGCAGGCGATTGGCTATAGGTGGGAGCCGGCAAGGGCATCGTGCCCCTCACTAGATCTACTGAGGGTGAGACCCTCCCTTGTGGCCGATGAGGGCCACCAGGCTCTCGCCAGCCCTTGCCTGTGGCCAATCATCGGTTGTTTGTTGCAGTCCGGATTTGTTACATGACGAAATTGTGAAAGACAAGACAAGAAGGTTTAAGGTTTCATGTTTACAAACGCTCCCTTTGAAATCCCAAGACAAGGACGACATTTGGAATTTTCGCACGTCAAAACTTTGTGAATATCATCAGACACATGATGCAGGGATTGGACGTACATAATGTTTTCTTATTAACACAGGCAGAATCTTTCAGGACAATACTATTAAGCATAGAAGTTAGATTGTACGCAAATAAAAAGTGCTGCATTAAACAGAAAGGGCAAAGTCCTAATCCTTCGGTTCTATTGCTTGATGACATAGCCATGACCCACGAAACTATTTGAGTCGATTAACATTTGTTGAGTGAATCGAATTTCTAGTTTTGTCATATAATTTGCCGACACTTTTCGAGCCATGATTGACTTAAAGGAATGAGAATGTAAGATTTGCAGAATCACCTAGGATGGTCCTCACGAAATCATCTAAGGCCTTGAGGCTAGACCCCTTGTCATCATCACCGCCTTCCTTCACAGCTTCCCTCATTTGTCCCATCACTGCATTGGCCCTCTTCCTCATCTCCCCTCCTTCTCCTTCCTCTTCCATCACCATTTCGATCACCCGCTTCACTTCCTCGGCTTCGATCCGGCTCTCGACCCCGCGCGCAAGCTCGACGCACACCTCCATCTCCTCCACCATCATCTTGGCGTTGTAGGCCTGCTCGGCCGCCATCGACCACCCCAAGATGGGCACCCCCTGACTCAAGCTCTCCATGATCGAGTTCCATCCGCAGTGGCTTAGGAATGCTCCAGTCGAGCCGTGCGAGAGGATATCTAATTGTGGTGCCCAATTCCGCACTAGCAAGCCTTGGTTGCTTCCGGTCACTCGGTCCTGGAAACCCAGCGGCAACCACTCGGGTCGGAACTCACCCTTGGTATCAAAACCGAGCGGCGGCCTAATGACCCAAAGGAAAGGCTTGCCACTTGATTCCAAACCAATGGCTAACTGCATCATCTGGCTAGGACTTATAGTGTTTTGTGAACCAAAGGAAATGTACAAAACAGAGTTTGGACCATGTGAACTGAGGAAGTCTAGGCATTTCTCTGGGGACACTCCAAAAGCTTTTCCCGTATGCTTTTGGAGGGATTTTGATCTAGAGTTAGGAGAGATTGGTGATGATTTTCGGAGCATGTGAGAGGGGACTAGTGGACCAATGGCCCAAACAGGGAGCTTCAAGTACTTCCTCAAGAGATCGAACCCAAGAGGCTCAATTTCCTCTACCGAGTTGCATAACCAACCATCCGAGGCTAAAGTGAGCTTGATCTGAACCTGGAAGAACTTGGACCACTCATCTGTAGGCTCCACCTCTCGAATGAATCGGTGGAGCTGAGAGCGGTGGAACCGGCACCGTTCGGGGAATCCAGGCACCGAGAACTCCTCAGTATCAGTCGAGCGGTGTGGGAGGTGAACCCAGATGGAGACGTAGGCCAGAGTTCCATATGCGCCGCCCGTGGTGAAGGTGATGCTCTTCGTCCCAAGCCTCCTGGCGACGTCCACAGACCACCCGAAGAGCACATCCGAGATCACGCAAAGCGGTGGCCTGCCCTCTTCTGCCGTTATGTCGGAGATGAGGCGCTCTACGGGGGTAGCAAGGGACACAGACGAGTGGAAAAGCATCCCGATCTGACTGAGCGGCAAGTTCTCAAGTGTTCTCGGTGTCGGGGGGCAAGCCGTGGTCGGAGCTGCGGAACGGGAGCTCGTGGAACCGGATTCCGGAGTCGTCGTCGTCGGGGGACATGGTGGAGCGGAGGTACCAGAGGTTGAGAGGGGTGGCGGCGAGAGTGACGGTGAAGGGGGTCTGGCGGCGGATGCGGCGGGCAAGGGCGAGGAAGGGGATGAGATGGCCATGTGCCATGAAAGAGAGCATCACTATGTGGCCATGAGATTGAGATTTCGAATCATCCATTGAGTCCGGTTTGTTCCAAGAGAACCTCTACTCAGAACCTCTACTCAGTATGTCGTTGTTATATAGGGAGTTTGTTTGGTACTTTGTGGTTGTGCTTGGTTTTGTTCCTTCTGCAAAAACTTTCATAAAGACTGCAAGAGACCAATGTGGGGCGTCCACTTGAGCCACACCACTATGGCCAAAGCACTCTGTCCTAAGATTTCCCTGTTTCTGGGTACAAGATATCACGTGCGACAGACACGTTTGCTCGCGGATGAACTGTAGCATAACAGGCCATTACGCTGCCCTTTGCATGTGGATTTTCTGCCTTTGTTTTGGAGTTAACCAGTCGAGGTGCTCTTCTGCTTGCTCTTTATCTTTTCGGCGGTTGTGATAAACATGAACACGCCGCCCGAAATAACTCAATATCTAGCCGGAAGTCTCGCCTGGATTTGACGGGTGGAGTAGATGGAGGTGCGAAAGAGCCGACGACCATTTGAAGACAAAAGGATTGTCATTGTCCGATGATAAGTGTGGAATTTTAGATTAGGTTGTAGTTTTAAGTGTCGACAACGATGCAATAGTGTATTTCATAACAGCTTCTTAAGTTGTTTAAGTGGATTTTGGGCATTTTTTAATCGCTTGAGTCGGTGTTACTAACCTTCTTAACCTAAACAAAGGCCTAAATGTTTAATTTTCAACACTTAACTACTTCATTCAATTTGACCTTAGACGAATTACAGAGTTATTTTGACAAACTAACATGTTAGATTTTTAGTGGGTGATGAATGCAGTCCCATATTGTCTGAAATATTCATATTTCACTTCGTACAAATTCTATTCATCGTTAGATGAAGATATGATTTACTATCTCAACATATTAAAATCCTCCCTTGTGCAGAGTTTGAGATTTGACTCGATTTAAGCGTGAGAATTTGATCCGAGGGTAAATAAAATGTCTGAAAAATATTTGAATACAAGAATTGCATCCTCTCCTAATGTCTTCCATCCTTGCTCGGAGATACTCTTTTCTCTTTCATATATGCAAACCATTTGTGTTGATATGACTAAACTTGATACCATTTAGCGGCGATTCAAGGATCCATCTCCAAAGGGGACCTATTTTATCGAAAACTTATGGTTTAAATGATGATATGCAGTACGACTTTTAAATTGAAAGATTGGAAGCCGAAAAGTCTTTTTCTCTCCCTCTCTCTTTTCTCTCCATTGTCTCCTTCAACCTTTAGCCACGGAGAGGTTTTGAGCTAATTTCACCCTCCTTTCCATCTGTTGTTGATTTTATTTGAAGTTTCTTGTTCTTTTTTTTTATTTTTCCTTCTTTCTCAGTGAATATCAGAGAGCTCTCTTCTCCTGGTTTAGTTCTACATATGAGAGTTTAAACTCTTCTAATCTTGTTCTAGATTGAGGAGTTCTTCTTTTCTGATTAACTATGGTAGTTTAATAATGCTTTCAGGGATTCAATACCCTTTTGGTTTGTTTATGTACTAGTCATCTGCTTCCAATTTCTATGATGATCATACGAGCTTTGGCGTCTTGCTGAGCTACAAAGATTTGCTCTTGTAAAAGATATATCTGTGTTTATTAAACCTATTCTAGTTATCTTTGTATGGCGATGGTGTATGGGAAGTTGAACCTAGGCATGGTTTGCCAACTAGCAACATTGAAGTTGTTAGAAAATGAATTTTCGGTGTGTGCTCATTACTGATCATGATACAAGATTAAGTGATCGGTCACTGATTATTTTGCTTGATAGATCCGTTGTTATGGAATGAATGTGTGCTTAACCCTATTGATGTTCTGTTGATCTTCATTGTTTTCTAGATTTGGCTTTGTTTTGTAATATTCTGGGCTTTACTCTACTTCGATTTGCTTTATCATGAAAGTTTTATGTACTTCTTATGTATCCTTTTGAGCAATGAATACAATTTACTTTTCACAAAAAAAAATGATGATATGTGGTCACCATGCACATGTCACTTGATAAATACTATTTGTCAAAAAGAGTACGTATCTATTGGAAAAATCACAACCACATAAAAGGGAGAAAGGAAATTTATCTACTGCAATGAACACACAAAAGGAAAGAAATTGGGCCCATTCAAGCATGTATAAATTGAGACCAAATATTCTCCGAGATAGATCATAGAAAACAAAGTTTTATAAAGTTTGAACTACCATAAAAACCAGGCAAATTAATCCATGAAATGTGTTGGACCTATTGTATTTATACCAATTCAATTAAAAACATTTCAATTATGTAAATTGAGCCATCAACTTTTTAACAATTTTTCAATCTAGTCTTTTTGGCCAATTTTGATTAGAAATTACTAACGTAAATGCCGGTCATCCTATATGGCATAGTCGGCATTGATGTGGACAATTTTTTTTTTTAAAGAATTTTTTTAGTTCTTTTCTTTTCATTTCATTTTCCTTCTTTCTCCATCAATCGTTGGGCCTCGATGACTAGCCACAAGCATGGCCCAATGAGGGGATTGGGTGACCTCGAGCCTCACTGGCCTCACATTAGCTAGGTTCGCTGGTAGAGCTCAAGCTCGCTCGCAGCCGGTTGCCTTGAGTTCTGTCAGCGGCCAGTTGTCGGTAGTTGCCAAGGTTCAATGATTAGCACAAGAAGAAGGAAAAAGAAAAAAGAAATAAAAATTTAATTTTTTTAAAAAATTGTAAAAATTATACACATAGACGTCGATTGTACCATATAGGACAACCGGCATCTACATTAACAATTTCTGACCAACTTTTGGAGGGAGGGATTTGAACTAGATCTCTCTCTCCCCTATCCAATTTGCTTTCCTTTTATTTCCTTCCTTATTCTTTGGATCTAGATTTAGATTTGAGAGCTTTTCTCTTTGATCTAATTCTAGATTTATGAGTTTTGATGAATAATTATTCCGCCTTTAGATTCAATGCTGCTCACAACTGCTATTATGTCAAGTCTATGCTTGTTCAATGTGTTTTTATTAAAAGTTTTGGCATCTCGCACTTGCTGAAGGGATCGCTCTACCAAGTGTCAGATTTGAGCTTATTCAAGATGTTTGTGTTGTCTCCGTACAATGATGGTGTTGGGGATGCCGAACTTAAGTGCAGACTATTAAAAGGCAAAGCTGTAACTACATATGATGATCTTGACTTATGCTTATCACTGATGATGATGATGATGGTTGATTTGGAGATCAACTATCAATCCTTTCATTTGGATGCAATTGCAGTTCTATTCTTAAAGGACAAATGTGATTATCTCTGCCAACAATATTATGATGATATGCCTTCATATTTGGATTTTGGTTTGTTTCAGACCTCTAAGAGCTTGATTTGTAATAGTGACTTTTGGATTTCTTATTATCATTTTGGTAATAAATGATCACCGATGGGGAATAATATAGGTCCAATACTCCTGTGTCATTAAGGACTATTGGTACACTTTCTCCCGACGAGTGTGAACAGGCCTTTTATATATATGTATGGCCGAAAAGGCATCGAAGGACCGGGCATGCACAATAATATTATGCTATAAAATTTTCATTAAATTGGCAATCAATAATAATCACAATTAAGTAAAGAAAACTAATACGAGTCATAGCGGTTGTATGTCATTAATCGACATAGTCCCTTCTATGCACTACAACCATAGCATTTTTACTTAACATGATCCATAAATGAGAAGTACAGTAATAGTTCAACTATAATGTTTCTTTTAGAAACTATCCTGTTTAACATTCATCTATTTCCATAATGTATACTAAATAGAAAACAGGAAATATCATAAACACGTAAATGAGCTTAAAGTGTCAAATATATAAACTTAATACAATCATAATACAAATATTAATGACGTCTAATAATGCCCATCTTTTCAACATGCTCATTAAATGTTTTGGGTGGCAGTCATTTTGTTAAGGGATCTGCTATCATAAGATTGGTGCTAATGTGCTCAATTGACACTCTTCGTTTCTGAACTTCTTCTTTGACAGACAAGTTTTTGATCTCCATATGCTTAGCACCCTTAGAATACTTGTCATTCTTAGAGAAGAAAACTGTTGCAGAGTTATCACAATAAATTTTCAGCGGCTTGGCAATACTGTCAAAAATCACAAGCCTGAAATAAAATTCCACAACCATAATCCATGAATAGTTGCCTCAAAGCATGCCACAAATTCAGCTTCCATAGTGGATGCAGCAATAACTGACTGCTTCGCATTCTTCCATGAAATTGCCCCTCCAGCCAGAAGAAACAAGTAACCAAACGTTGATTTTCTTGTATCGACACATTCGGCTAAGTCTGAATCTGAATATCCAATCACCTCGAGATGATAGGATCTTCTATAAGTGAGCATATGATTCTTCGTTCCTTGCAAGTATCTAAGAACTTTCTTTGCAGCTTTCCAATGATCCATTCCAGAATTACTTTGATACTCCGCCCAAAGATTCCGACAAAGAAAAACCGATGTCCGGTCCGGTGCAAGTTTGTGCATACATTAAGCTCCCCACAACAAATGCATAAGGAATATTTTTCATTTGTTATCGTTCCAATTCATTTTTCGGACATTGCATAAGGCTAAATTTGTTACCTTTTTGAATTAGAACTATTCATGCTGAACATTTACTCATATTAAATCTCTCTAAAATTTTCTCAATGTAAGCTTTCTGAGACAATCCTAATAATCCTTGTAATCTATCACGGAATATTTTTATTCCTATCACATACGTTGCCTCTTCCATATCTTTTATTTCAAAATTCTTACAGAGAAACTTCTTGGTTTCATATAACAAACCAAGATCATTAGCAGCAAGCAAAATATCATCAACATATAGAACTAGAAAAATAAACTTGCTCCCACTAATCTTCATATATATGCACCGATCAACGGTATTTTCCTTAAATCCAAATGAAGTTATGGTATCGTTAAACTTAAGATACCATTGTCAGGAAGCTTGTTTAAATCTATATATTGATTTCTTTAATTTACATACCATGAGTTACTTTCATTTAACTGAAAAGCCTTCAGGTTGGTTCATATAAACATTTTCTTCTAAATTTTCATTAAGAAATGCGGTTTTAACATCCATTTGGTGTAACTCCAAGTCATAATGAGCCACCAAAGCCATAATGATTCTAAGTAAGTCATTCTTAGAGACTGGTGAAAATGTCTCTTTATAGTCAATGCATTCTTTTTGCGTAAAACCCTTTGCAACAAGTTTGGCTTTATGTCGTTCAATATTACCTTTTGAGTCACGCTTGGTCTTAAAGACCCATTTACACCCGACCTTTTTACATCATTTAGACAATTCAACAATATCTCAAACTTGATTTGGATGCATGGATTTTAACTCTTCTTCCATGGCATTAAATCATTCATTAGAATTTTCATATTCCATGACTTGGGAAAATGAATCTGGATCATTTCCAATTCCTAAGTCAATTTCTGACTCTTGTAGATAAACCATATAGTCATCAGAAATAGCCGACCTCTTTTCTCTTTGAGATCTTCTTAATGTTATTTCTTGTGACTCAGCTATTGGAGGTTCAATATTGACATCTCTATTATGGAGTGTTTGTTCATTAATTTGTTATTCTCGATTATTGTTAGGTTGTACTATAATATCAGGAACAACAACTTTAGAAGCTTTGGGTATAAGAACTTCTACCCTTACTTCTTAAATGCAAGCATCACGCATTCTTTCACTCTCACTGATGTCACCATTCTCAATGAACCTAGCATTTTCAGATTCAATAATTCTTGTACTATGATTAGGACAATAAAATTTATACACTTTGAATTTCTCTGCATAACCAATGAAATAACCACTGGTCGTTCTTGAATCCAATTTCCTTTCATGTGGATTATAAATTCTTACTTCTGCTTGACAATCCCAAATATGCAGATGTCGTAAACTAGGTTTCCTTCCCGTCCACAGTTCAAATGGAGTCTTTGGAACTACCTTACTAGGAACCATGTTTAATAAATACATAGAAGTCTTTAAAGCATACATCCACAAAGATAAGGGTAAAGATGAATGACTCATCATACTCCTAACAATTTCCATTAAAGTACGATTACGCCTTTCTGCTACACCATTTTGTTATGGTGTACCTGGCATTGTGTATTGAGCACAATGCCATGTCTTTCAAGGAATTTAGCAAATGGACCTGAACATTGTCCCGATTCATCATACTTTCCATAATATTCACCGCTTCTATCTGATCTTGCTATTTTAACTTTTCTATCTAATTGCCTCTCAACTTCTTTAATATACATTTCAAGTATATTCACTGATTGAGACTTATAATGCAATAGATAAATGTAACCATAACGTAAAAAATCATCAATAAAGGTGATGAAATAACTTTCCTTACCAAAAGACAGAACATCAAATGGACCACATATGTCAGTATGTATAATTTCAAGAAGCTCTGTGCTTCTTGTGGCACATTTCTTAGTGTGCTTTGTTTGTTTACCTTTAATACAATCAATACACACTCCAAGGTCAGTAAAATCTAAATTTAAAAGAATTTCATTTTTCACTAATCTTTGCATTCTTTCTTTGGATAAATGACCCAAACGTTTATGCCACAAGTAAGCAGAATTTTCATTCACCAAATTTCGTTTAGTGCCAACATTATGATGCAATGTCATTAATGTCTCAACAAAAGTATTATCAAATCTAAATTTGTAGAGACCATCACATAAAGTTCCAGTTCCAATAAGAGTATCACTCTTAAATAGACTGAAAAATTCAGAGCCAAACCTACAATAAAATCCCGCTACATCAAGTCTTGGCAGAGAAACTAAATTACGAGAAAATGTAGGTACATAAAGGGTTCGAAATAAATCAAAATAATGCCCAATATCTAAGCTTAAACGGTTAGTGCCAATGCCTTCAACTGGAGCTTTGTTTATGTTCCCCTGGCTTTATACTTTAGATCATAAGAAATCCCTGCATCGTATTTGACACATGAGTGGTGATACCAAAATCAATCCACCAAGTATTATAAGGAATTTTAGTAAAGTTTGATTCAAAACATACTAAAGTACAAGGCTTACCTTTCTTTTCGAACCAAGCCTTACATTTCAGACAATCTTTCTTCAAGTGTCCAATTTTGTTACAAAAATGACACTTAATAAGATTGCGTTCCTTCTTATGGATTTGAGAAGCCTTTGAAGAGTCATTCATGATGTGTAATCCTTTCTTCTTGCTCCATCCACCTTTCCTCTTAAAATTCCTTTGACTTCTTGATGACTTGAGAGATGAACAGAATGAGCCTTTTGATTCTTTATTCTTGTTTTCTCTTGAACTAGCATACTGGCCAATTCATTCACATTCCACTTATCCTTTATAGTGTTGTAATTCATTTGAAATGACCCATATTGCTTATGAGGTAAGGAATTAAGTATAAATTGTACTAAAAAGTACTCATCCATGTTCATTCTTAAAGTCTTTAACTTTACTACTAAATTCGTCATCTCAAGTATATGCTCATGCATGGTACGCAAACCATCATATTTCATGGTGGTCAATGTGCTCATCAATGTACTAGCAAGTGACTTATCAATAGTTTAAGAACGCTCTTCCACAAATTTCATAAATTCTTTAGCATTGTCAGTCTTGGGAAGAGAAGTCTTTAAGTTATTTGCAACTGTCATTTGCATGAACATTAAGCTCAGTCTGTTCGATCTTTCCCAAGCTTTATGGAAAGACTTTTCATCGTCGCTACTTTCATCAGTAATAGCAGCTGGTTTCTCAGCTTGAAGTGCTAAATCAAGATCCAGGACACCTAAGTGAAACTGGACTTGTTCACTCAAATTAGGAAAATTTATCCCATTGAATAAGGGAACGGACGAAGCATGCGAATGGAGTAAAACAGGTATAGATACTGCAAATATGCAAGAAAATACTCATACATTAATGCCTTGAGAATATCACCTAATCAGATTCAAATTAAACTACACATGTACATCATAATTCTCCTTTGGGCAATCCTATGATATACAAATATATATAAACCATAATGATGCTAATAACTTTTATTTGGTATTTGTAAATATATCTTACTAAAATTTATTTGTTATCTTTGGATATATAAACAAATTTAACAAGTCATATTAATTACCAACTTTCATGTTCATGAATTATAAGAAAATAATTAACCTTTGGGTTAATCCCTAAGTTCTTATAATAAATGAACTTCAATATACCCATAACACCAATAATGATATAAAACATATCAATTTCATATATAGCATCAATTAATCATGGGTAATTGAATAAAACAATTTACAATATCAAAAATTCAGAAGACTTCAAGGTTTGGCCACTTTAGTGACTAACAAACCATTCATAATATGAATTTTTTAATATTGTAAAATAAAAATATTTACCAAATTGCACACAAGGACAAAAAACGTAATTAAAGCATAAGGGAAAAATCGTAAAATCATAATTCCATAAGGGCAGAATCATAAATTTATAATCCAGGGCCAAAAAGGTATATACTCAGTAAGCGCAGAACCGTAAAATTGTGAGAAAGACAAAATGAGAATTTTAAAAATGGCAAAGGGGCAAAAGGGTAAAAAAGGCCCTCGGTACGTCAGGTGCGTGAAAATGGCAAAGGGGCAAAAGGGTAAAAAAGGCCCTCGATACGTCAGGCATGTGCCGAGCACGCGCTTGATCCACTACGGACGCGTGCCTCGCACGCGCCTGCCCAAGCGGCGTGGGCAGTTCCGCGCGTGTGGACTCCACGCATCAGCGGTTGGCACGCACGTGGATTCCACGAGCGCAGCGGTTCCACGCGCCACGTGGACCCACGCGCCTTCTTCCCCGCGCGACCGAACATCTTCCTTCGCCAATTTTTTTTTTTCGCCGTTTCCTTCCCTATTTCCCCCGAATTCTTCCATTTTCGTCATTTTCTCTATCAAAACGTTCATCATTCGGATTTTCTTTAACAGAACCATCCAAAAACATTTCAATAACAACAAATAGTATGAATAAGATCGTTCAACGAATCATCATACCTAACTCATATATTTCTATAAACGGAAAAATCATGAGATCATAAACCAACGCTCTGATACCAACTGTTAGACTATACATATAATATTTTGATGTGGAAATTCAAAAGAAAACAGTGATCTTTTGATCTTCATGATTTTCATTAATAGATGAAGACGTACCTTTATCCATAGCGTTACCCTTGATGATAATCGTTGTAGAAAGCCGAAGAACTCGAACCAAAAGAAGAAATCCGGTTTCTCTCCCTTAACCCACTATTCTTTAATGTATTCTATCGATGGAGGAGAGAATACCCAATTCCTTTATATTATTGTTGTTCATATGGGTGGAGAGAGGACCGGACTCTATTTGTCCGTTCTTTGAAAAGGTGCCTTCCATCAAAGCGCCTTTTCAACTTTCATATAAGTTGCACCTCTTCGTTTTATTAGAGTCGCAACTTCTCATAACCAATATTTAATTTATTTTATAGCATTTCAATAATTATTAAACCATATAATAAATTCAGATCATGTGGGTCATAATAATTCTTACAAGAACTTGCCTTTAAGGTCGAAACCGAGCGACGGCCTGATGACCCAAATGAAAGGATTGCCACTTGATTCCAATCCAATAGCTATTTGCATCATCTGGCTAGGACTTATAGTGTTCTGTGAATCGAAGGAAATGTACAGAACAGAATTTGACCATATGAATTGAGGAAGTCTAGGCATTTCTCTAGGGACCCTCCTAGAGCTTTTCCCGTCCGCTTTTGGAGGGATCTTAACGTTGAGTTGGGAGAGATCGGTGATGATTTTTGAAGCAAGTGAGAGGGGACTAAAGGACTAATGGCCCAAACAGGGAGCTTCAAGTACTTCCTCAACAAATCGAACCTAAGAGGCTCAATTTCCTCAACCGAATTGCACAACCAACCATCCGAGGCCAAAGAGAGCTTGAGCTGAACCTGAAAGAACTTGGAACACCGGTCGGTAGTGTACGCCTCTCGGATGAACCGGTGGAGATCGAGCGGTGGAACCCGCATCGTTCAGAAATCCAGGCACCGAGAACTCCTCAGCATCGGTGGAGCGGTGCGGGAGGTGAAGCCAGAGGGAGACGTAGGCCATAGTGCCATATGCACCACACGTGGTGAAGGCGATGCTCTTCGTCCCGAGCCGCCTGGTGACATCCGTGGACCACCCAAAGACCACGTCCTAGATCACGCAAAGAGGTGGCCAGCCCTCTTCGAAGGTCATGTCGGAGATAAGGCGCTCCACAGGAGCAGCGAGAGACACGGATGAATGGCAAAGCGCCATGATCTAATTGATGGGCAAGTTCTCGGTGTCGGGTGGCAAGCCATAGTCGGAGCTGCGGAACAGGAGCTCATGGAGGCGGATTCCGTCGTCGGGGGACATGGCAGAGCGGAGGTACCGAAGGTTGAGAGGGGTGGCACCGAGAGTGACGGCAAAGGGCGTATGGCGGTGGATGTGGTGGGCAAGGGTGAGGAAGGGGATGAGATGGCCATATGCCATGATATGTGGCCACAAGGTTGAGATTTCGAATCGTCCATTGGGTCCGGTTGGTTCCAAGAGAACCTCTACAGGTATGTTGTTTTTATATGCTCGAAAAGTTGGGGTGATCAATTCCTGACACGATTCGATTCCACTTAGGTGATGGGAGAACGGTAACAATTCGAACAATATCGAATTAACGCAGCGGAATAAAATAATCTCTTATCTTGTGTAAACCTAATAGGAATCGATATAGTAGAGTGAAATAAATATCAAGCATGTGAACACAAGACCTTTTTTACATGGAAAACCTCCTCGATTTGAGGAGATCAAAAACCACGGGACCGAAGTTCACCCAAAAATCTTCACTATCAACAAAATTGGGTGAACAATGTTCTTCTCTAGCAAATACTAGAGGTACATAGCAACAAAGACTTCAAGAACATAATTCTTGGCAATACACAAGAATTTCTCAAGAGATCAAGGATAGATCTGACTAAAAACGCAGGTTTTAATCAATCCACGAAAAACCTGATGTAGGGAGCTTGAAAAGAAAATCAAACCGTCCATATTCGAGAAGATTGCGCCAGAACATGCTGACGAAATTTCAGCTCAATCGGACTACGAATCGACCTCTGATGCCAGCTTGATGTAAATCAGACTTTGCCCCAACCTCCAGATTTTCTGCTTTCTCTTTTTCTCTTGTTACTACGTCTTTTTTGCGGCTACTACTTTAAAGATAGTAAGAAACTCTATTTCTCCATATGAATTATCATATGAGCTTAAGCCCTTTTTGGGCTTGCAACTCATTGGGCTTCATCCACATAGGAGTGAACCCAACTAACATTAGGAACCTAGAACTGGACCGAGAGGATTGATTCCCATTTTTAAGACTGGGGACTAGATTGAACAGTCTTAGGACTGGGAATGGGAGAATTACCAAAAACGTCATAAACCTATTGCAATTATGTCAATTCAGTTCTAAACTTTTTTTTGGCCAATTTTGTCCTAAACCTTTTATAATTATATTAATTCAATCAATCCGACCAATATTGGCCGACTAGCGCTGACGTGGACGCCGGCGGGGGGACGGCCGGTCGGCAAACGCCGATGTGGCAATTTTTTATTTTTTTTTTTTCGAAATTTTTAATATTTTTTATCTAATTTTTTTAATGTATACTAATTCTTTTAATTCTTTTTTTTTTTTTTTTTCACCTTCTCCTTCCTCTAGCCAGCGAGGTCGGCCTCGCCGGCCATTGGCGAGGGCAAGGCCCCACCAGATCCAACAAGCTTAGCCCTCGCCAGATCCAGTGAGCTCGACCCTCGCCAAGGTTGGGCGAGGCTGCCGTTGCCAAGGGCTGCGGCGGAGGCGGGGAGAGAGAGGAGGAGGAGGAGGTGGCGGAGCGGCTGCGGTGGCGACGCCCCTCTTCGCATCTCCGTAGTCGCTCCACCGCCTCCTCCTCCTCCTCCTCATCCTCTCCCTCCATGCCTCCGCCGCAGCCCTTGGCGACGGCAACCTCGCCCAACCTTGGCGAGGGCCGAGCTCGCGGGATTTGGTGGGGCCTTGCCCTTGCCAGTGGCCGACGACGCCCCTCTTTGCATCTTCGCTGCCTCCTCCTCCTCCTCCTCCTCCTCATCCTCTCCCTTCCTGCCTCCGCCGCATCCCTTGGCAACGACAGCCTCACCCAGCCTTGGTGAGGGCTGAGCTCGCCGGATCTGGCGGGGCCTCGCCCTCGCCAGTGGCCGGCGAGGTTGACCTCGCCGGTCCTTGCCTCCAGCTGGCGGGGGTGAGCCTCACCGCTGGCCGGCCAAAGGAAGAAGAAGGTGAGATAAAAAAAATAATTAAAAAAATCAAAAAAATATTTAAAAATTGCCACATCAGTGTTTTGCCGGCTAGCTATCCCCCCTGGCGTCCACGTCAGCGCTGACCGGCCAATTTTGGCCGGATGGACTGAATTGGCCAAAAAAAAAATTAGAACTGAATTGATACAATTGCAATAGGTTTAATAATTTTTTGGTAATTCTCCCGATTGGGAATCGGCCAATTGGCCAAAAAGGTTAAAAAATTTAAAAATACTATAATCATTATAATTTTAGGGTTTATTGCTATTTTTAAGAAATGAAAATATATATATTAAACAAAAGAGTTGATCTCGACTCGAGAATTGGGAACCGGATCGAAAATCACCACTTCCAATTTTATGGAATCGGGAACCGGACTGATGTCTTCGGGAACCGGATCGGACCAGGTTCGGTCAGATCCAACTGATTCCTAATCCGGGCCGTATGATATGCTAACCTGTATCTAAAAGAGAAAAAAGATTCAGCGATTCAAGCTAGGGAGTTTGGTCATGTTAAAAAAACAAAAGGTAGGGAGTTTGGTGTTTTGTGGCTGTGCTTGTTCCTTCTGCGAAAGCTTTTTAATGGCCGCAAAAGTCCAATGCGTGTCCACCACGAAGCGTTGGGTCCTAACTTAACCCGTTTTCAGGAAAAAAATTCACGTGCGCTGCCCTGGCGTGCGGATTCTGCCTTTCTCGTTTTGTTTTGGAGTTAACCAGTTGAGGCGCTCTTCTCCTTCTGCTTGCTCTTTACCTCTTCGGTTGGTTGCGATAAACATGAACACGCTGCCCGAGATAACTCAATTTCTACCCAGAAGTCTCGCCTGGATTTGACGGGTGTGGTAGATCGAGCTGGAAAGAGCCGACGACCATTTGAAGATAAAAATTTTGTCATCGTCCGATGGTAAGTGTTGAATTTTAGAGTAGGTTGTAGTTTTATGTGTGGACAATGATGCAATAGTGTACTTGATAACAGCTTGTTAAGATATTTAAGTGGATTTTGGACATATTTTAATCGCTTGAGTAAGTGTTTCTAGCCTTCTCAGTCTCAATAAGGGTCTAATGATTTAATTTTCCAACACTTAATTCAATATGACCTTTGACGAATTACAAAGTTACGTTTAAAAAATGATTTGCTAGATTTTTAGTGGGTGATGAATGCAGTCCCATCTTGTCTGAAATACCCGCAAATCATTTGTTATAGATTCTATTCATTAGCAGATGAAGATGTGATTTATTATCTCAACACAATTAAAATTCTCCCTTCTTTAAAGTTTGAGATTTAGTTCGGATTACGCGTGAGAATTTGATCCAAGGGAAAATAAAATGTCTCAAAAATATTTGAATTCAAGAATTCATCATCTCCTAACATCTTCCATCCTTGTCTGGAGATCCTCTTTTCTTTTCACATATGCAAACCGTTTGTGTTGATATTACTAAACTTGATACCATTTAGTGGCGATTCAAAGATCCATTTCCACAAGAAGATCTATTTTATCAACAACTTATGGTTTAAATGATAATATGCTGTACGACTCTTCAATGGAAGATCATAAGTCGAAAAGTCTCTCTCTCTCCTCTTCCATGGTATTCTTCAACCTTCAGCCATAGAGAGGTTTTGAGCTAGTTTCACCCTCCCCTCCATATGTTGTTTTTATTTGAACTTTCTTATTCTTTTCTTCTTTTTTTCTTCTCCCAATCAATATCAAATTGCTCTCCTCTCGATATAGTTCTAGATTCGAGTATTGGAACTCTTCTAATCTTGTTCAAGGCCTAGGAGTTCTTCTTTCCCAATTTTAGATTTGGAAGTTTAATAATGCCTTCGGGGATTCAATATCCCCGTGCTCTATTTGTGTGCAGGTCATCCGCTTTTAGTTTCAATGATGATTGCAAGAGCTCTAGCATCTCATTGAACTTCAAAGATTTGCTCTCCCTAAAGATTGATATGTGTTTATTCAACCTATTTTGGTTATCCCCGTATGATTATAGTGTAGAGAAAGCTAAACCTAAGCACGCACCACCAACTAACAGCGTCAAAGTTATTGGAGGAGGAATTTTCGATGTGTGCTCATTAATAATGATGATACGGGATTCAATGATCGGTCACCAATTACCTTGCTTGACAAATCCGTTATGATGGAATGAATGTGTGCTTAACCCCGATGATGCTTTGTTGATCATCCTTGTTTTCTAGATTTGGCTTTGTTTTATAATATTTTGGTCTCCGTTTTGCTTCAATTTGCTTTGCCATGAAAGTCTATGTACTTTTCATATATCATTTTGAGCAATGAATACAATTTTCTTTCGATAAAGAAAACTAATGATATATGGTCACTATGCACTTTCACTTAATAAATACTACTTGTGTAAAAGATGTTAAATTATGACTCGAGTTTGAACGTTTGTAAAAACGCAATTCGCTGAATTCTTGAAATTGCACAAAAGATGAAATATAAAATATATACGAATTTCCACACCTGGCGGAAATTATGTGGAATCCGAAACGCCGAAGCCCATGCACGTAAAGGAGGAAAGTTCTTTGCTGCCAAGCCTGCGGATTGCGAATTGAAGGCAATCGGTTTGTGGGGCCCAGAGTCAATACTTTGACTCTGGGCACACGCACAACTCCTGTACGCGTGAAGAAACAAAAGGGAAGGTGGGCCCAGGTTAGGGCACACATATAAAAAGAAAATAATTAGCTGGTCTTCATTCCTTTTCGGTTGGCAGTCGGTTGGCAGTGCGTGCATCGACCGAAACCCTACGAGAACAGAAGAGCCGCACGTCCAATCAACGAAGCCGCAAATCCTCCGCGCGAAGCTTGAAGAGATACGCGATTTGGTATGTACTCGTACCAGGCGTACGTAGAGTGTTGTGTTTTGAGCTTGAACGTGTGGTAATTTTGCGCCGTGAGTTTATACCCAAGTGAGTCATTTATTTATAAACACTTTGGGTTTGGGGTTAAATCTAGGTGTAGGAAACACTTAAGCGATTAAGCGATTGTAAACTCTGATTCTCAGATTTTAGTGGATTATTTGTTGCTGGCTTTCCCCGTGGACATAGGTACCGATACTCGGACTGAACCACGTAAATTTCTGGTGTTCTTATTTTTCTCGTTTATTTATTTGGGGTGATTTCGCATTGACGTAAATTGCAAGATCCTGGTAATTCCGTATATTATATCCCAACAAAAGAGTTTGTATTTATTGGAAAAATCCCAACCACATAAAAAGGAGAAAGGAAATTTTTCTACTGCAATTAACCTACAAAAACAGAAGAAAACAAGCACATTCAAGCATTTATAATTTGAGACGAAATATTCTCTGAGATAGATCATAGAAAACAATGTTTTATAAAGTTTGAACTACCATAAAATCCAGGCAAATTAACTCATGAAATGTGCTGGAATTATGTGTTTATACTAATTCAGTAAAAAAACATTTCAATTGTATCATTTGTTTTTTTGATACATGGGAACCGCCATACAGCCGGCAGCAGGCGACGTAAACCCGGGGGAGCGCTAGCGCGGGGACCCACCACCCACGGCACCCCACTTAATTCGTGCAACGTGAAGAGGAGGGAATCAAACCCTAGCATTTCGTGTGGCCAGTGTGCACCTAACCAACTCGCCCACCACGGGGTGGGTTTTCAATTGTATCAATTGAACCCTAAAATTTTTGACAATTTACCAATTTAGTCATTTCGGCCAATTTTGATTGAAAAATTATTAAGGTGAATGCTGACTATCTTATGTGGTACGACCGATATTGATATGAACAATTTGAAAACTAATTTTTTAATTCTTTTTTTTTCCATTGTCCTTCTTCCTCCACCAATCGTCGGGCCTTGATGACTGGCCACAAGCAAGGGTTGACGAGGGGATTGGGTGAGCTCGAGCCTCACCAGCCTCACATCGGCTAGGTTTGCTGGCAAAGCTCGAGCTCGCCCATGGCCGGTTGCCAATTGTTGCCGAGGCCTGGCAATTAGTGTAGGAAGCTGGAAAAAGAAAATAAAAATAAAAATTTGTAAAACTTGTACACGGTGTGATCGACTATGTTATGTAGGACGACCGACATCTACATCAATAGTTTTTTATCAACTTTTGGTGGGAGGGGGGGATTTGACCTAGATCTCTCCCTCCCTTCCCCAATTTGCTTTTCCTTTTATTTCCTTTCGTTTATTTCCTTACTCTCCCAATCTAAATTTAGATTTGGGAGCTTTGCTCTCCCCACTTAGATTTGGGAGCTTTTCTCTTCAAAAGCTTTTCTCTTCAGATTTATGAGTTTTAATGAGTAATTACTCTACCTTTGGTCAAAATGGTGTTCACAACTACTATGGTTTCATATTTGTGCTTGTTGAACATGTTTTTGTTGCAAGTTTAGGCATCGCGCACTTGATGAAGGGATCACCTTATCAGGTGTTAGATTTGAACTTGTTTAAGATGTTTATGTTGTCTCTATACAATGATAGTGTTGGGGATGCCAAACTTAGGTGCACACCGTTAAAAGGCAAAGCTGTAACTATAGATGGAGATCTTGTGTATGCTTATCACAGATGATGATATGTGATTTAGTGATCTAACGTCAATCCTTTCGTTTGGATGCGGTCATAGTTCTATTCTTAAAGGACAAACATGTGATTATCTCTATCAATAATGCTTTAATGATATACCTTCATTTATGGTTTTTGGTTTTTTTTTGGAGCTCTAAGGGCTTGCCTTGTAATGGTGTCTTTTGAGATTTCCTATGAAATATTTCATGTATCATTTTGGTAATAAATGGAACCTTTTTTGATAAAAGAAAAATTGGCTTTTTTGTGGATAATTTTCTCCTATCAAAGGCCTATGCATGGATGGTGATATAATATTATCTTCTTACAGCATCTAATTCAACATTGATAAGTCGAATCTTTACCTTTGTAGAAAGAATAGACATGTTAAGCCTATGTCTGTGAGAATTGTCTTTCTCACCTTTTGATTTAGTACACTCATCTTGGTTTGTGAGGTGAGCGAGGATTGGCCGACTCTTGCGACCGCGAGGGCTTGCCAACCCTCCCTCAGTGCCACCCTTTCTCTATGATTTTTAATCTTTTCTTTAAAAAAAAAAAAAAAACTCTCGATCCTTTTTAAACATGGCGTCGAGCCATATAAAAATGTAACCTAGACTTTCCATTCAAGGAAAGTTCATTGAGTTAACGGAATTCTAGTTGCATTTTTTGTGCAAGACGAAGTAAAAGCTTTAGGACTAATTTTGAAGAGCATAGTTAAATTTGTCGATACATTAATCTGATGCAAACATATGGTCCAAACGACGTCATCTAGCACTAATTTTGTTGAATTCACATTGTTGGCAAGCCATGTTAGAAGTTTATATTAAAATATTATCACATTAGATTTTCCGATAAAAGAAATCGTTGAAGGTATTGTGATCGATTTTTTTTTTTTTACACTCAAATGATAGTAAAGAAGTTGTGCCACTTGAGTGAGTATCGTACAGAATTCATGGCATATATGGCGTCCTTTTTCTCAATTGTTGCATTTGACATAATATCCTCAGATTAGTTTTGGACAGATTGTCTGATTAAATATTTGTATATTAATGCGTATTTAATTTTGGATCACTATGTTTGCTCTGAATTAGGTTTCAGAAAATGAGTAGCAGTTGAGCATTAGAGCTTTAGCATTTTAGGTGGGTGTCGTAGTCCGAATGTATTTGATGGTGGATATGTGAATAGAAATCCATTGCATCTACCGGATCTGATGACAACATAGGAAAATCCTTCGGCCTAGCATCTTTTGTTCGCCAACAGTATTTTTGAACCTCCGACAACCGTTTTAGATATGAATTTTGACGACAAGAAATATTGAAATTGTCGCATCTCAAAATTTCGTAAATATTATCAAACACATTAAGTATAGAAAGCTACATTGTACCTGAATAAAAAGCAGTGTACTCAAGAGCAAGGAGCATAATCCCAATTCTTATGTTTATCGCTTGAGGACATGACTGTGACCCGTGGAATCTATCCTAGTGGTTAACATGTGCCAAGTGACTGGAATTTGTGGCTTTCTCTCATGATTTGACGATTCTTTTTCAGCGATGATTGACTCAGGGGGATGAGGATGAACCGTTCATGGAGTCACCTAAAATGGTCCTCACGAATTCATCCATGGCCTTGACACTAGACCCCTTCTCATCATCACCCCCTTCTTTCACAGCTTCCCTCATCTGTCCCATCACTGCATTGGCCCTCTTCCTCATCTCCCCTCCTTGTCCCTCCTCTTCCATCACCAATTCTATCACCCGCTTCACTTCCTCGGCATCGATCTGGCTCTCGACCCCGCGCGTAAGCTCCACACACAACCCCATCTCCTCGACCATCATCTTGGCGTTGTACGCCTGCTCGGCCGCCATTGGCCACCCTACGATGGGTACCCCTTGGCTCAAGCTCTCCATGACCGAGTTCCACCCGCAGTGGCTTAGGAATGCCCCTGTTGAGTTGTGCGAGAGGATATCCAGTTGAGGTGCCCAATTCCGCACTAGCAAGCCCTGCTTGCTCCTGGTCACTCGGTCTTTGAATCCCGGCGGCAACCACTCGGGTCGGAACTCACCTTTAATGTTGAAACCAAGCGGCGGCCTAATGACCCAAATGAAAGGCTTTCCACTGGATTCCAGTCCAATGGCTAGTTGCATCATCTGGCTAGGACTTATAGTGTTTTGTGAACCAAAGGATATGTACAAAACAGAGTTTGGCCTATGTGAATTGAGGAAGTACAGGCATTTCTCTAGGGACACTCCAGGAACTTTTCCTGTATGCTTTTGGGGGGAATTTATTCTTGATTTGGGGGAGACTGGTGATGATTTTTGAAGCATGTGAGAAGGGACTAAAGGACCAATGGCCCAAACAGGGAGCTTCAAGTACTTCCTCAAGAGATCAAACCCAAGAGGCTCAATTTCCTCAGCTGAATTGCAAAACCAACCATCTGAGGCCAAAGAGAGCTTTAGCTGAACCTGGAAGAACTTGGACCACTCATCCGTAGGGTCTGCCTCTCGAATGAACCGGTGGAGCTGAGAGCGGTGGAACCAACACCGTTCGGGAAATCCAGGCACCGAGAACTTCTCAACATCAGTCGAGCGGTGTGGGAGGTGAAGCCAGAGGGAGATGTAGGCCAGAGTGCCATATGCGCCGCCTGTGGCGAAGGTGATGCTCTTCGTCCCAAGCCTCCTGACGGCGTCCACGGACCACCCGAAGAACACGTCCGAGATCAAGCAAAGAAGTGGCCGGCCATCTTCGGTGGTTATGTCGGAGATGAGGCGCTCTACAGGAGCAGTGAGGGACACAGATGAATGGCAAAGCGCCGATATCCGATCAGGCGGCAAGTTCTCGGTGTTCTCGGTGTCGGGGGGCAACCCATGGTCGGAGCTGCAGAATGGGAGCTCATAGAGGTGGATTCTGGAGTCGTCGTTGTCGGGGGACATGGTGGAGCGGAGGTACCGGAGGTTCAGAGGAGTAGTGGCAAGAGTGACGACGAAGGGGGTTAGGTGGCGGATGCGGCGGGCTAGGGCGAGGAAGGGGATGAGATGGCCATGTGCCATGAAAGGTAGCATAACTATGTGGCCATGAGATTGAGATTGAGATTGAGTTTGAGAATAATCCATTCGAGTCTTGAGGTTTCCAAGAAAACCTCAGTATGTTGTATTATGGCAAAAGAGTACGAGGAGTTTCGATTGGAGAATCACTAGAGACAGCCGTGTGCTCTGTCTCCGTTCTTCTTCGCGAAAGCTTTTTGTAGACTGCAAAAGAAGTCCAGTGGCTGTCGTCCACTTGAATCCTGCGACTGTGGCCAAAGATTCCGTCCCGTCTTTTACCTTTTCCGGGGTACAAAGATCACGCAAGATCGCGTCGGACAGTCTTATTTGAGAATGAATCTATGTGGCAAGAAAGGCGATTGCGTTTGGGGTGCTCCTCTGCTTGAAGTGGCAGCTAGAAAGATTCGTTCTACCAAACCCTCCGATGTAGGTTCGGCTGGTGCAGTAAATAGAGCTACGAAAAAGCTGGGAGCTCATGAATGCGGTCCATTTCGTTTTTAGATGCACACATATCACATTTTACAGATAATGTGTTGATAGGTAGAGGAAAATGTAATTTACTGTTTAAATATTGTAACACTCTCCCTTAAGTAAATGTGGGGATTCAGCCTAAGATTAGACATGACGATTTGATCCGAAGGAATATTAAAGATTTTGGAAAATTTGAACTCAAAAACTCCATCCCTGATCTCCTATTGACTTTTTATTTAGTTCAATCATCTCGGTTTGTGATGTGAACCTTGCTTGCCGCCCCGGGAGGGCTGGCCGACCCTCATTTGGTGCCTTCCTCTTTCTGACTTTTAATCTTTTTTTTAAAATAATAATAATTTTCAGTTCTTATCCGCTATGGTGTTGAACATCATATAAAAAAATGTTATTAAAAAAATATCACGGGGGCCTTCTATCCAAAGAAAGCTGACGGAGTTGGCGGAAATTTCTACATGCATTTTTTTATGTAAGTTTTAGGAATCAAATGAATAATGTAAAAGTTTCAAGAGTCGAGACACAAGTTTTAATGCTCTTGTGGTAATTGTCCTATCGCTGGTCTGAATCATTTGATCACCTGAATTTATCCCAAAATATTCAGGCGTATGAGATTACCATAGTGTCTTCTGGGTTCGGAATTTGTCTATCCAAAGTCGATATCTTTCTCATAAAAAATGCATTAGCTTGATAATATTTGCTAAAATGGTAGAAAAAAATTGAATTCTAAAGAATAGAGATATTCATCGTTCCCCTTAAAATAATCTACAAGGGCATCGATGACGAAATTATTGTTCAAAGATTTAAGTTTTAAAAAATTGTTTTGATATATTATATGATATAATTTCTATGGAAGAAAAATATATTAAATATCATTACTTTCGTATAACATTCACTTTAGTGTCAAATCTTTTCTTTTTATCACTCGTGTGCCAAATCGGTGAAAAATTAATCACTCAAGTGTCTTCGGCGATAAATTCCCGCGATTTGTCTTATCGACTTTTTTTTTTTTTTTAATGAAATTTTACTTCTTACATGGCTTTCATAACCAAAATTGATGTGCAACATGGACAAAGGACAAGATGACCTGGCAATGTTGAGAAAACTATTTGTAGATTTTGAAGTTGACAAAACTATCCATTGAATATTAGTAAGTATAATAATTGTCTTGAACTGTGATGATTCAAGAAAGTAATATTGGAATGAAGATATCTCGTTCTAGGTCAAACTTAAGTACAATTCTAAAGTCTATTTCAGACGGAACACACTTAAACTCAAGAATTTATATTGAAGACAGAGACTGAAAGAATTACTCTTATTCTCATCCAGGCACAATTCCAAATGTAGCAAGTTCAGAACATGACAAGATTCGGAATATAGCAAGTTTAGAATAAAGCATATCCAAAAAGTGACAAGTCATGTACAAGACCGGTCTAAGATGAATAACGGCTAGTAATCTACTGTAGATTTTACTCCTAAAAAGATTTGTTTGGCTCAATCTAATTGATTGGCAGATCAATCCTAAAGACAAGTTCCTTCTAAACGAAGAAGCTTCACTCATGGAAACAAAGACTTTAGTTATATGAGCAACCATAATCAAGTAGGATATAGCTTCCATCACTCAATGGCCACCAAATCTTCTTGATACAGATCTGTCCAACAAATGGATTGGAAGATGATCCTCTAGAGATTGTCCAATGACTACTTTGGAAGTGGAGGAGTATATGAGAAGACTAAGGTGCCGATAAGTGAGTAAGAGATGAGGCGTAGATATGAAATTCCAAAGTCTAAGTGAATTTCAATCTAACACTTGTCTTTCATGAGTTTAAAAGTTTGTGATCGTGAGAGAAGTATAGAAAGAGTGATTGAATGAAATAGTGTGATCTATCACTGAATATTTGCACTCAAAGTTGTAATATATTGTTGATCATTTAGTGAAATCCAGTAAGTAGGCTGTCAGCGTGGGCAAGTGGACGTAGGCTTGATACGCCCAACCACTATAAATCTCTGGTGCAATTCCTCTCAACCCTAAACTCTTATTGTTTATTGTCATAGTTTATTGCACACTAATTGGGTGCATACAAAGTCTGTTCTACTGCATAGCAAATTCTGAATCTCGTTCCAGAATTTGATCCTTCAGATTTTAATCTTGACTCATTCTATTCCGTATTAATTTTCCAAGATTTTATACAGTCACATATTTACCCTCTTTAGGTGATATGTGCTGGCTACCTTAGGCAAATGATATAATTAACTCACTACTTTGTCTTCTTTTCTCCTCCTTCTACTTCTTTGTCTTAACCTTAATCTTCTTTAATAAAGACCTTGGAACGAAAAAAGGAACAGATATCTCACACTCTCTCTCTCTCTCTCTCTCTCTCTCTCTCTCTCCCCTCGATCTTCCCACTTTCGATCTGTTCCTTTTAGAATGAGGAGGACGGCGGGTGCAGCCACGATGTCGCGGACGAGGGCTTTGAGATCTTGCCATCCTTTTTGTACTGACTGAGAACGAGGGCTTCGAGTTGAGGCTGCTTTAAGGGCTTTGCGGGGTCTGGGGATGGAGATGAAGCGGAGTTGAGTCTCTGGTTGTGATGTGAGAATCGGATATTGGAAGAGGCGTTTCTTTGAAAGCTCAGGCACTTTGAAATTGCAACATACGAAAGGAAGGAAAAGGAAGATGTGTGGAGTTACCTGTCACAGAGAGAGACGCTTGCAGGTTCGCTTGGGACGGGGATGAGTTGCTTTTGAATTTTGCCCCCAATTCCTTATTTGGAGTTTAGGGTCAGGCTTGATGAGCATGTTTAATTTTACCTCAATTGGTTAATTTGGGGCAAACAAATGGACCAAAAGACGTGTACAGCACTACTACTGCTAACTTCACTTTTCCAGCAAGCTATGGTGATGATTTATAGTAGAATATTGCCGCGTCAGATTTTCTAACTGCACACGTCGCTGATGGTATTGAAGTAATCAATATTTTATCAAAGTGACACTCAAATGATCACAAAAATATTGTTGCACTGAAGTGAGCATCGTACAACACTTATGGTGTCCTATTTCCTAATACCTACATTTGACATAATTTCTTGGATATCGCTGGATTAGTTTTGAATCGACTATGTGGTTACTTTGGTAACTCAACCGGATCGCCCGTAGAAATTACATAACGCATAACCCGGGGGGAGAGAGAATCACACACTTTGTACTCATGATATCATTTGCTAATTCATAAGCTGGTATAGGTAGTGTAAGCAAGAATTTTTGTGTTAATCACACGAAGCAAATGGAAATTAAACACTTGATAAAAAAACATCATGTATAATATGCATTATCATCATATATTGGGCTAATAGCAAAAGTACAGCACAAGTGCCAAAACTTAGCACGGGAGACACTTAAGTACTAAAAATTCCGAAATGTATACTTAAGTGCTTTTTTCTTTTTCTTTTTTTTGAAAAATGGACATTTAAGTGCAAACTCCGGTGAAAAATGATGGAAATCCAACGTGGATTATTTCTAATAAAATAAGTCATGTACGTGGCTCGTTGGAAAGCTGAGTTAGCATAAAAGAGCCAAAACCACATCGTTTTGTTTCAGATTTGAATTTTAATATAAATATTAATTAAATTAAATTTAAAAATAAATTAAAAAAAAGATTGTAGGGCGAGGGTTGTAATTAAAATTTATATTGAAATTCAAATTCAAGGTAAAACGACATTGTTTTCTACTTATCTAGCCACGTCACCATACAAAACGACGTCATTTTGCACTTGTCTTGCAATTAAAACGCCATGTCAGTATTTTAGTTGGAATTTCCCGCCATTGGTACTTAAGTAATCCATTTTATTTTATTTTTTTGATTTTGACACTTAAGTGTACTTTTTCGAATGTTTGGCATTTAAGTGTATTCCTGTGTCAAGTTTTGGCACTTAAGTGTCCAGCACTCCTTTCTCTTCTACCCCCTCACACAACCGCAAATACAAAGTGATCAGCAGAGGCTTGATGAGGGAGCTGGCACTTCTCAAGGAGCTGGAGCGCGAGCTTCAGGTCGATCCTGAGCGAGGGCAAGAGCGGCGAGTCCTTGTACTGGCAGAGACACTTCATGTCGGGATGCGAGAGCGCGTCGCAGCACACGCCCGCCGGGGGTGGCGGGTCTGGTGGCATCATGGCCGGCCTGCAAGCCACCAAGCCCGTATAGGGCGCGTCGCAAAGGGTTTCCCATCGGCGCGACAAGCAATCATGACCATCAATCCCAACAGAAGCACCACCTTCTTGTTGGTTGCCTCCATTTTCTTTTGTCCAAGCGATAACTGACACACTCGAATGATACTAGAGTCTCTCTAATTTGATGGTATATATAGAGAATTAGTAGGGATTATGCTTTGCAAGGGAAGTATATCATTTTCGATGATTTTTTGGGTCACAAAAGGGATTCTGCGGAAAGGGATAGTTCTGCTTTGTCCGCACGTTGTTCGGCTATTTTTTGATGGCATGAGACTTGATTTGGGGAGAACAGCTATGTTTGGTTTTTCTTGAAATCTTGATCATTGATCGAACCGTCTTGTGACGGAGAGGAGATTTCTATTTAGTCCTCTTCCTTAGCTATCACGAGAGATTAAGACGTGGCAATCATCGCAATTAGACTTGGAGAATATAGGTTAGGTTTAGTTTTAGGATTCATGTATATCCATTAAATTAAGTGTTTCATATTCTAGATTCTAGTTGCGAAAATTGCCGTTTTACTCAAAATATTGGTATAGCTGTCCCTTTAACTAGTTTGAAAGGAGTAATATTTTTCTCTGTTATTGGTTGGAGGCCTACTTATCAGTCTTTTGATTGGTGAGCTATAAATGTCACCATCATTTGCATTTGTGTTCAGTTTGGTTTGTACACAGATAATGTTTATATTTATAATTCACTAATCAAATGCTTCCATGTTAACACATAAATATTGACTATTTCACTAAGTCATATATCACACAAGAAAGTTAGGGATCGTTCCCCAACTCGTAAATAGAATTGATGGTAATGCATCCATATTCTCCATTGCACTTAGGCAATTTGGCATTATGAACATTTTATATGATTAATATGTATGCATTAAATAAATTTCATCTAGGTTGGTCTGGTTACGAATTGCACTATAACTGGCCCAATTTGCGAAATAAATTTGGGCTTGCAAGAGAGGTGAAGCCTAAACTTATTGAAATCTTTAAGATTAAGCCCATGTAACAAGAGTACGTTTGGTAACCATCTCATTCCTCGAAAACAGTTTTCGCTCAAAAATGATATTTTTCAAATTCTATTCAATTGATAAGTTTCTGAATATTTGAAAGTGTTTGGTAATTATCCAAAATTTCTATTTTCTGAATAAAAATCGTTTGGTACAATCCTCAAATTCTTCAGTGACTTAGCATTTTTTTAATTTTTAAATAATTTTATTATATATATATATATATTTTTTTTTTCCTTTTCTTCTTCTTCTTTTTCGTTTAATTGGTTGTCGGCCATGGCCAAGGCTAGCAACTGGCTAGAGAAGAAGGAGGAGGGAGAAGAAGAAGAGAACAAAAAAAAAAAAAAATTGATTCTAGAGTTATTTATGAGAACTAAAAAGCAACTTTTTTAAAAAAATAAGTTTTAAATTATGTTCTAAATCTATTCTCAAGAATAAAAAAAAATAACCAAATGAATTTTTGTTCTTTTTTTTTTCGAAAAACAAAAAAAAAATAGAATCAAGCATGCAATGTAGAAATTTTTGTCTAGCATGGCAAGAGTAGAACAAACATTCATCATATCTTGTTGTTTATTTAAAATCTTCTCCAATCAGATGACGTTGTTTTCAAACTCTTTCTTTTCCTTAAAACGTCGTTATAAAACTCTCTTTTCCTATCACGTAAGTAGTCACTTTTAAAAAACTACTGAATCTAAGTCATGAGTGTTCACTTCTAAAATTTTAAGGCATTGAAACAATCATTCATGAAATTATTGGAACCTCTGCTATCCTTTAATTAAATGCCCAAATGACGTTGTTTGCCTTCTCAAGTGCTGACTTCAACTTTTCGACATGCCATATAAGATGATGTATTATAAATTAATTTCATGTTGGATGAAGTGATTGTGATCGATTTTTTTATCAAAGTGACACTCGAATGATCCCAAAGATGTTGTGACACTGAAGGGAGTGCATATGGCACTTGTGGTGTTTTTTTCTCCACTTCCTACATTCGACATAATTTCCTAGATATTGCTAGATTAGATTTGGACGGATTGTGTGGTTACATAATTGTTTTGTAACTCAACTGGATCAGCTACAGAAATTACATAACGCAGATAATATTTTCGACCCAAGTAAATGTAAGTTTAGGGACTGCAATTATGTTGGACCACTACGTTTGCTCCGAATTAATTAGCTTTCAGAAAATGAGTGGCAGTGGAGCATGAAAAGCTTTGCAGTTTAGATTTCATATAGGGTGGCTGTTGGAGTCCGAATGCGTTTGATGGCGGACGTGTCATTAGAAACCCATTTCATTTACGGATCTGATGACAAGACAACTTTTCGCTTGGGGTTCATGTTGACGAACCGCTATTTCTGATTCTGTGGCGACAGTTTTAGATATGAATTATCATGACATGGATGTTGTCGCACCACAAAATTTCATAAATATCGTCGGACACATGATGTTGAATATTACACGCGAAGAACATTCTTTTTGTGTTACCACCCGTGGGTGGCCGTGCGGACATGAATGTTGTCGCATCTCGACATTTCATAAATATCGTCGAACACATGATGTTGAGTATTACGTGCGAAAAACATTTTTTTTTTGTAACCACCCGTGGGTGGCCGCGCTGGTTTGCGCCTGCACGCCTCATCGCCGAGGTTCCAGGTTCGAATCATCGGCAACTAACACGACTTAAGTGGGGGTCCCAGGGGTGGGTTACTGGCCTCCCCCCTCCCCCGAGGTACTGACGCTTGGTCCGGGGTGCACCGTGCACTCTATGGGTCGTGGGCTGCCTGGCGGGCCCGGCAGATCCTCAGTTAATAAAAAAAAAACATTTTTTTTTTGTTTCATACACTTGGAATATTTCAAGACAAAACTACAAAGCATGGAGGTTGGATTGTACCTGAATAAAAGGTGCTACATTCAAGAAAGAGCGAAATTTTTAATCTTCGGTTCTATTGCTTGAGGACTTGAGTGTCTCGACTTTCTAGTTTTGTCTTTATAAGTTGACAGGCCTTTTTTTGAGTGATGATTGACTCAAGAGGAAGAGGATGATGTATCCTTCGTAGGCTCACCTAAAATGGTCCTCACAAAATCATCCATGGCCTTGACGCTTGACCCCCGGTCATCATCACTGCCTTCTTTCACAGCTTCTCTCATTTGCCGCATCGCTGCATAGGCCCTCCTCTTCATCTCCCTTCCTTTTCCCTCCTCTTCCATCACCAATTCGATTACCCGCTTCACCGCCTCAGCGTCGATCTGGCTCTCGAACCCACGCGTAAGCTCCACGCACACCCCCATCTCCTCGACCATCATCTTGACGTTGTATGCCTGCTCGGCCCCCATGGGCCACCCCACGATCGGCACCCCCTGGCTCAGGCTCTCCATGATCGAGTTCCACCCACAGTGGGTCAGGAATGCCCCCGTCGATCCATGCGAGAGGATCTCCAATTGTGGTGCCCAATTCCACACTAGCAAACCCTGCTTGCTCCCGGTCATCCGGTCGTCAAACCCTGGCGGCAACCACTCGGGTCGGAACTCACCTTTAATGTCGAAACCAAGTGGCGGCCTAACGACCCAAATGAAAGGCTTGCCACTTGATTCCAATCCAATGGCTAATTGCATCATCTGGCCAGGACCTATAGTGTTCTGAGAACCAAAGGAAATGTACAAAACAGAGTTTGGACCATGTGAGTTGAGGAAGTCTAGGCATTTCTCTAGGGACACTCCTAGAGCTTTTCCCGTACGCTTTTGGATGGATCTTAATGTTGAGTGGGGAGAGATCGGTGATGATTTTTGAAGCAAGTGAGAAGGGACTAAAGGACCAATGGCCCAAACAGGGAGCTTCAAGTACTTCCGCAACAGATCGAGCCCAAGGGGCTCAATTTCCTCAACCGAATTGCACAACCAACCATCCGAGGCCAAAGAGAGCTTGAGCTGAACCTGAAAGAACTTGGACCACTGGTCGGTAGTGTCTGCCTCTCGGATGAACCGGTGGAGATCAGAGCGGTGGAACCTGCACCGTTCAGGAAATCCAGGCACCGAGAACTCCTCAGCATCGGTGGAGCGGTGCGGGAGGTGAAGCCAGAGGGAGACGTAGGCCATAGTGCCGTATGCGCCACACGTGGTGAAGGCGATGCTCTTTGTCCCGAGCCGCCTGGCGACGTCCGTGGACCACCCAAAGACCACGTCCGAGATCACGCAAAGAGGTGGCCGGCCCTCTTCGGTGGTTATGTCGGAGATAAGGCGCTCCACGGGAGCAGCGAGAGACACGGATGAATGGCAAAGCGCCATGATCTGATTGATGGGCAAGTTCTCGGTGTTCTCGGTGTCGGGGGGCAACCCGTGTTCGGAGCTGCGGAACGGGAGCTCATGGAGGTGGATCCCGGAGTCGGCGTCGTAGGGGACATGGTGGAGCGGAGGTACTGGATGTTCAGAGGAGTGGCGGCGAGAGTGACGACGAAGGGGGTTTGGTGGCGGATGCGACGGGCGAGGGCGAGGAAGGGGATGAGATGGCCATGGGCCATGAAAGGCAGCATTACTATGTGGCCATGAGATTGAGACTGAGAATCCATTTTGAATCTTGGGGGTTCCAAGAAGACCTCAACTCAATATGTCATGCTATATGCACGAAAGGAAAGAGAACGTCGCGTGCGCCGGTTGCTGTTTTGTACTTTTGTCGTTGGGCTATGTTGTGTTCTCTTTATGTGATCTTTTATTGACAGCACGCTACCAAGGTTGTCATCCATGTGAAAAATTTGTCATCTACATGAAAATTGGTTTCTTATAGAAGATTATTAGTTGTCATTGTTGATGTCCGCAATAGTGGCCATCTTCCCCATCATATGCCTTTGTGATTGGGAAACCCATTATACTTTTGTTGATTCAGTTCTAAATTTTTCAATTTTATCAGTTGGGTCTTCAAATTATTCATGTTTTGTCAATGTAGTCCATCATGATAATTTTGACCAAAAAGCACAGATGTGGGCATTAGCCGTCTTATATAACACGGTTGGTACTAACGTGAATAATTTTTTTTTAAAAAAAATTTCAATTTTTTTCTTGAAATTTTTATTAATTTTAATATATTTATTGCCTTTTTTTCTTTTTTTTTTTTTTTATTTTCATTATTCTCCTCCGAGCCTTAGCACTAATCATGCCACGTGGGATTGCTGACCTCTATGTCAATGATTTTTTGGCCAAAATTGACTGGACAGACTATATTGGCAAATGATCAAAAGATTTGTACTCAATTAGTAAAATTAAAATGTTTGGAACTGACTTGCAAAGCATAACAAATTTCATACTTTTTGAATAATTTTTCCTTGTAATCACATGCATATCATCATAATTTCTATATCAACTATCTGTACATGACAAGAATAACGAACACATGGGATTATTTTTTGACAAAATTGGGGACTGCGTTGGCCTCGTGTTGGGGTCAGCGATTTCGGTGCTCTTCTGTTCTTTTCTTTCACGTTGGAGGTGACCAATTTGAAGCCGCATCTCGAAATATTCATTCGACCTAACATTCTAATACGGGTTCGACGGCCGTGGTAGACGGAACCATGAAAAAGCTGACATTTTGAAGATAAAATATACGAAGATCAAGTTTCAGACGTCTCGTAGCCATGGAGGATCGAGGTTGAGGTGGCATCCCGGGACGGTGGCTAGCTTGTTTGAATGGGGGTTGTTTGTCCTACTCATTGAATCTTTATTCACAAGCACATGATCTTTTAAATGGAATCTTGGGCGATTAAAAGATCCATCCCTTTCATTTGGATCGAGAAAGCTTAACCACCATGTTTAATCTACTGCTAGGGTGTTTACCAGCAGCATTCCTGGATATGGATCATCTTTCTCCTTCAACTTCAACCAGCAAGAGGAAGCTGAGGATCTGTAAAATCCTCCGTGTCAGCACAGACTCCGTCGGTTTCAAAGCACAAAACCCCGCATGTTCTTTTAGATTGTCATATGCATGTCGTTTCAAGGTTATCCTAGACTCATCAAGCGGGTAGGTTGGATTGTGTCAGGTCAAAAATGGTCCAATCTAGATAGATCCATTAATCTCGTTTTGCTCTATCTCAATGCAATGGAAATATTGTGAAACAAACCTGACACGACATTTATTGCTATAACACTTTTATATTTAACCAAATTTAGAAAAACTTATATCAAAATTGAAATGAGAATGCGGAGTGAGCAAGGGCAAAATAGAGAGTCATAAAGGTGGGCTCCATCAAGGTAAATTGTAAACTCATTTTACATTTTATGTTTTACCATTTTAACTAACGAATATAACAACTCAACTTATTATATGTGTTAAGAAATGAGTTTATGACCCATTTTGATGAGTTTAGTAATTCCTATATCACGACTTTTTCCAAGCTGTGATTAGGCCTTCCAAGATGTTTGCAGCTCTACGCGTGTTTAACCTTAGTCCTCGCATCCATGGATTACCCCGACATACGTTCCAATCTTATACTACGGGACTTAGTATTCTTGCTACATAATTAACGTCACCAAACAAGGCTCCATTCGTGAAATTATACAGTCCGCGGTTAAACCATCGTTTTTGTTTTCAATTGATGAATTCCATAACATTTTAGAGGTCTGAGGTGAATTTGGAGGACAGCGGCCGAAGGATTAATAAGGGTGGGAGGAGGGCCCAAATACCCACAACCGAACGGAGCCAAGCCCACAGATGGCCCAAGGCCTGGCCTTGGGCCATGGCCAAGCAAGGCAGGTTCTCGTGAACCTCCCTCTCTCTTGCTCGTCTCGGGTTCTTGCCAACTAATGTGGAAGTCGTGTCATTCCTGTCATGGCCGAATCTTGGCGAGAGAGAGAGAGAGAGAGAGAGAGAGAGAGAGAGAGAAAGAGAACATTCCTTCTCTGCCAAAACAGACCTGAAGCACATCACTTCAGGTTTGCGACCTGGTCGGTAGTTCTTCCGATTTTACCAAAGTCAAGGCAGTTGAGCTGCTGATCGAGCGCAATTGCGCGCCTGCATGCTTAGAGAGCAAATGCATGGACTTGTTTATTAGTTTTTGCATGATGAAGCGACACTTGTTTAGATTCAAGTTCTACATGTCTCCTGTTGTTCAATACGCTTGTGCTCCGCGTTTGCTAATTAAAACTTGAGAGTTAGCCGTACAACGAATAGGTGGCAGTGCCTCCACATAGATTTTAGGGTCACGGCTAGAGGCCTCTCGTAAAGAGATCAATACTAATCTTGGACACAAGGATGCTTAAGTGTAGGTTTGAGATGTTTTTCCCACATCACCACTAGACCTTGATAGATCCATAACCAACCTCAGAATAGATTAGTCACGACTTCTAGATAGACATATATTACATAATCCATGTCAAGACGCTGGCCAAATCTAGGAGGATTTAAACATGGCCTATGCCTTTTGTATACATAAGCAACAAGCAATTTCTTGTCAACCTCCTCGAGTCCACTTCAGGAGATTCGCGACAACTTGACTACTCCAATTAGGAATTGGTTTAACACCAAATAGAGGACTTATACCCAACTCTCTTTTTTTAACATAACGTTTTTGTGTGATCTTTCAGATTAGCGCGTGTGAACTAAGATACATTGCTAATGACCATATTAAATGGTCTTGCAATTGCTAAACTTTGTTTTATAGGTGGTTTAGGGATGAATGTTATATTGGCAATTAAAAGTAGTGTATGCATGTTTTCTTGCTTACCACGACACATTTGTGCACACATCCGGAGACTCAATACCCCAGGTTGCATCTAGAAAGCTGAGGATAGATATAGGATGAACAAGCCGATCCTATCTGCAAGTTGCAAGGAGGAAGACGACTTGACACAAGAGGTCATGACTTATGAAGTGGGAGCCTTAAGCCCCTAGATTAGCACTCACCCTTAGGCGTCAAACCTTACAAGCTTACGTGTGCATCTAAGTTATTGTGCTTTCATTAGTTTGTTTCTTGGTAGCTTGACTTTGCGTTTGTGTTATCAATAGAAATGATAGTAAAGGGACCACTAATGACATTATTCTAATTCAATGAGAGTTGGTGACTTGATTGGAGAAAAATTGGGGAGTCATTCTAATTAAGAATGATAATTGTAAAACAAAGTTAGTAAATCTAAGAGTTACTAAGAAATGCAAATACAAATTTATACAATATGAAAAGTTAGGAAAAAAAAAAGTCATATACATGTTGGTAAGTAACTCATATGAAAGTTGGTAAACCAAGAAATAAAAAATCGGCAACTCAATAGAAAAGTTGGTTGATTCGATAAAAAAAAATCATTAAATGTTTGTAGTAATTCAAATGAGAGATGATAACTTAATACTAATTGATAATTTAAATTGATAAAAGTAGATAAATCACTCTAATATAGGTTGATAATTTCATGTTACCAAACTAAAATTGTTGCTAAATTAATAACTTCACAAACCATCAAAAGAAGTTGATGACTTTGTAAAAGTTTCGGTAAGTTACCATGCCACTAGGAAAAAGTTACAAGATCCTTTCAAAAAAAAAAGAAAAAGAATTAGGGGCTCTTTGATATTTATCAACGCTTATTAATATTTACTAGCACGGAGAAAAATAAGTGCTTTTGGGCATAAAATTAGAAATCTCGAAAAAACATTTGGATGGCTCATTGACCTTCTTTCGGGAGAGAGATAATGTTTTTTTTTTAAACCTTGTTACGTCGAAATAACCAGGAAAAAAATCATAAAATTAAAACTTCATCCATTTCTTGAGAGTCAAGCTTGGACGGAGACACTCGTGCTTTTAAAATCTAAAATATAAGGATGATTTTGGTTGTTTTTTTTTTTTTTTTTTTTTTTACCGAAAAAGGTGTAAAAGTGGATTGATTTTAATTAACAATTTATCATAATTTTTTCTCACAATATGCAGAAATTTTTGAAAATAAATTCATCAAAGAAAAGGGAAAACTGGTTACTGATAGAGGAACTTACATGTGACTTTTGATGGAATAATTAATCACATCTTTATTCGCACTTGTTTAGTAAAATTGCGAAATTTTGATAAAGATATCTAGAGAAGAGTAGAATAATGCCCTTAAAATTTAAGAAATGTATAAATAAATCATAAGAATAAAATCTACAGATTATAAAGGCTAAACTACGAATGGATATGTTGAATACGCATAATCCACTCATAAGGATATAAAGTTTGTATCAAAAGATGAATGATTTATGCTAATTTAAATGAACTCGAACAAAAAACTACGTGACGACAACAATAAAAAATTCAAAGAAAGGATTATAGATTTAAAAGAGAATTCAATCGACCTTTATTATCTGTATTAATCAACAAAGCATTCGTACCAAGTTATATGACTAATGCCACATTGAGAAACGTTGTCAAAGTGATAAATCGACAATAACCAATGATATTTACTAAAATCCAAATTCAAATTTATGTTCCGCAAGCATCTTGGATGAAATTAAGTCCAAATGATGATTCGATGCATTATGCATATAGCCCATATAGCCCTTCTTCAAGACAATTTTTTCTTTTTCATTATGAAAAAGCGTTTGTGTAAAAAAAAAGTTGCAAGTTAAGAAAAAAATGTGTGGTTAGCATATTGAGATGCCAAAAGGAATATACAGAGCTCTTCAAGGCCTAGATAAATCAGTGTTATTAGAGCAAAAAAGAAAGAAATGGCAAAACAGAACAGCTAAAGCAATAAATTATTCTGATCACTTGCTAATGTTTTTTCACAAAGGATTAATGAATCAGAACCACAATAATGCAGGTTTTATTAATTCTTTTCGGTTTACAGATACACCCCCTCTCATATTATCTTATTATACGAGCATGGAGAGAGCCAGCATGATTAACTTACCTCCACATGCCATCAGAAACAGGCTTTTAAACAGAATCACAGACTGTTTCCACACCTGCAAGACTGCTTCATGCATTAATCCATTGACAGAGTTCAATCATAGAGAGAGAGAGAGAGAGAGAGAGAGAGAGAGAGAGAGAGAGTAAATGTAAGAGACATATATGATAATTATTTGCTTTCTACAAATGAAGCTTTAGCTTCCTCTTATCTTCTCTCTATCTCTTCAATAGCCCTCCAAAAGGAGTGAGATATCCTTCCTTTCCCCTTGTATCCTTTATAAGTATTTATATGTGCATGAGAAGTAAAACCTGCTAACCTTGTGAACCCTTTACCTGTCTCAACATCATCCCACTATGATTCTCTCTTAGCATTTAGTTGTATACCATACCGTGTTTTCGGTTCATTTTCTTTCCATCAGAAGATTTCGACCCAGAAAAAGAAAAAGAAAAAAAAAAAAAAACTTAAACCGAGTACCGATCCGCTATACTCTGCATGACCTTAACCTGAGCTGTGAGGCACTGGATGAAGTGACTCGTTTCCTCCAGCAAGTTGCAAAGATCCATGGATTTGCCACCGGGGACTAGCCGCCGGAGCTCATTGGCTCGGCTCACCTCGTTCAGCACCATATTTCTGGAGCCGGCTCTCTTTCTCTTCAAGCCCAAGCGTCTCTGGTTCTGCAAATGGAGACGGCGCTTGGCTCGGCTCCGTAGCTTCGCAAGAAGGGCCCGGCTCCAGGCCCTCCTCGATCCAGTCACACGAGCCATGCTCGAGTAGGCAGCGATCTTTATCCTCTGAGCGCGTTTCCGGATATTACCTCCGGTTGCTGCTTCACGCGACGCCCTGATCTTCACGAGGGACTCGATGAACCGGCGAGAGATCTTGGTTCTGAGGGAAGGTGTAGGAGGAGGACTCATGGTGACCGGATCCTCAGCAGCCATGGACGCATGCAGATCCCTGAGAAACTCGAGACGATGTGGCCTCGAGGGAGAGAGCGATGAGGTCTTTCTAGGGTATGGTGAAGAAGGAGAAGAGGTTGGTTGTGAGAATCAATCCTCGTACACAACTAACTTTGAGGATCGATTGAGATTGGGCGATGGGATTTTGTTTCTGACACAAGGCGGGTCAGTCCTCCTTGCTTGCAAGGACAAAAGGCGAAAAAAACTCAGTCACCTTCTGACACAAACAGATGTATTCTGGATTAACAAAGGAGGTAGCCCCCCAAAAGTTGAGAGAGAGAGAGAGGATTGAAATTGGACGGCCGGAAGAGAATTTAGACTTTGAGAGGAAGATTTTTCAGATTTAAAACTCCATTGCGTATCATCATTAGCATAAAGATGACGACGTGTCTAGTCGCCCGTATCCAAAGGTGCGTGAATAGCACGCCGTCGTGGGGGGACAACTTTTCTAAAATATGAAATTAGATGCACAGAATATCTGCACTTGTATTGGTCCTCTGATGTACAATTCGGCATCTTATTAATGGCTTTATTATTTTGGGCACCGAACACCAAATATGTATTTAGCATTGTGTTACTTGTGACGCATGCATGCAAAAAATATTGCTGATGGTGAATTTTGCAAATGGGCACTTTTCTAGGTTTTAAATAAGAGTATATTCCGTTCCTACTGGCAAGTCACTTTACTTTAGGGGAAAGTAATACGTATGTTGATGAATTATTCGACTCGACATTTGTTTTCATTTAGTTATGACTAGCTAGTTTGCTACGACACAATGATGAAATTGAAAAATCGCATTTTAGGTAAATAATAGAATTAGCGGTGGTTAAAAAAAAAAAAAGAGCCGATATCGTCAACTATATCAAGCTTTCTTTCAATTAGGTAAAGGTAGTTGTGAAATTCTAAAAGCGAAGTTAAAAGTAGTTTTCCAATCATAATGAGATATGATTTCATAATTCAATACACTTCACTTAATATGAGGACCTTGTACAAAATAGAGCCTCATATTTTAATTTATTTTCTAAAATCCGGATTCATGAGGTAACAATTTTCAAATTTAGATTGAAATTCTGCAACATCACATATTTTCGAACCAATAACACCATATAGTTTCCACCACATTACCCTAAGAAATAAGAGGAGTTGCAGTGTAGAGGGATTTTCGGTTCATGAACTTTAGGTTGTCTGCTCACATTCTCCATCAGACACATTCAAATTGTTCTAAATCATGGCTGCTAGTGAGACTAAAACCCGGACTCAATTGGTTTATAGCGCTCACACAGTATTTCACGGATTTTCATGTAATCGGGTTCTCTGCGCTAATGGAAGAATGATAATGGGTGATTCGAGGAGTTTTGAAAGTGAGGAAAAGAAGAAGGAGAATGATGGGGGAGATGAAAAGAACAGTTTTGTTTATAAAAATGAAAGAACAAAAGGGAAAGAACAAAATTGCTTTCCTTATCAAGGAAGAGAGATGAAGTGGGCTTGTGGACCCGGGGAGGGCCAACCACCACATGGTTGCACATGGCTCGGTCACCCACTTGTCTATGGGGGAACCTTTTCTTTTCTTCCTCTTTTTCTTCCTTTCTAATCACTTTGATTACTTCCTTTCCAAATTATGCTTTGTGTCTCGTGTTTGGCTTAATCTTTCCGGTAGTCTCGTTTTGGACGCAAAGCCAAGATAATCAATTGGTCCAACGACCTCAAGAAAAATGATGAATGGACATGTCGAATCTGCGCTGTGTGACCTGATGTTACCCACTTTAATGTATTAGAATATTCAATTTAAAAATTCAAGTTGTTTGATAGAGAGAGGGAGAGAGAGAGAGACTACGTGCACAGAAGTCAATTGTCATTATGTATCTAAGCAGTGTGAGATTCCAATCGACATTCCCCATGGCATGTGAGCCGATCCCTCACACTCATACGACTCAACTCAGGTGTTGTGAAATTGGTATGATTCTAGTTTTGTATGAGTCATCCGTTGTGAACCCACCACGAGTAATGGGTACTCTACTCTATCCATATAAAAAGTTCAATCCAAAAAAGTGGTAACCATTTGGCCAAGTGATACTCCATGTGACTCCATTCATTGTTATCCCTCCGTTTTAGAAGCCTGCCAATCCCTCTTGTCTTAGGTATCATCCCTCGACCTCGTCAGAGTGTTTATGAGCCTATTCTGTCCATGAACCATACATCCATTCAAGAGAATCTTGCTCTAATACCATTTGTTAACGCACGACTTATTCCATGTGAGTCAAGTCTGAAAAGATTTACTTAGTTTGACTATTCAAGATAGTAACCATTTGTTTTAATTTTTTTCTTTTTAAGTAACACTAGAAGGCCTCGTCCGTTTGACGTGGGACTCGCAATGCCACACCATGACCAACTCAAAATAATTCAAAAGAATTTTATTTAAAATTAGTGTGGTTGCCCAAGGTCATTCTTCTCGCAATTGCACAAAAAAAAAGAGAGACTAGAATTCGTTTAACTTCAATAAAATTTCTACTTAAGCATCCATTTTTTGCATAACTTAGGCATTTAGTTGAGTTTCTAAATTGGGATTAGAAGTATTATCTTTCATTTAGCACGTCATTTTATGCATTTAGAGATCATTAGGTTAATTTAATGTGTGCAAGTTAGGGGATCATGCATGATAATGCGGTTTGTAAATCCATGTCTCATACTGTCACCCCAATAGCCGAATTAATTCATGCTAAAAAATTCCGTCTGATCTAATGGATGAATTTCCCGGAGATAAAGTTTGGGGCATTGTCTAAAAGGTGTTAAACATATTATGTAAACACTAATTTAATCCTAAACTTTTTAATTTGATCGATTTAGTCTTAAATCTTTTTATGATTTTCCAATTTATCCAACCAATTTAGGTTAGAAAATGCTAACATGGTAGTTCAATCAGTACCGGTCGTTCTATGTGACATAACCAGTGGCTGAAATGGACGATCTAGGTTGTTTTGCAATTTTTTTAATTTTCCGAATCTTTTCTTTTATATATTTATTTTTTCTAATTTTTCCTTCTTCATCTTCTTCCCTCTGCTGACTGGGCAATGGCCGACGAAGGTCGCTCGCAACAAGCGAGGGTCACGGCCTAGGCGCACGGGGGCCACACGCCCTCACCTTGGCGGTGGTCTTCTTCGATCTCTCAATTTGGCGAGTGAAGCTCCTAAATCCTCACCGCTGTAGCTTTGCACGTCGTCTTCTTCGTACTATACATCATCGTCACCAAACTCCAGTCGGCCTGTCTCCAACCTCCGATCTTGCATCTCTCACAATTCTCTCTCTCTCTCTCCATTTGCCTGTGGTTCCTTCGAGAGCGAAACAACAAAAGGTTGCCATTTCTTTGCATGCTTTTGCCACTGCCATCTCTCAGACCAGCTCGCACGCCCCCATGGATGGAAAACGGGCCTTTTCTCGCCTCCAAAGCAGGGCCCCCGCTAGAACCAATCGCTCAAGATCAGGAATTCTCAAACCCATTTCCTTAATTCCTCCACATCAAGAACAAGCAGAGCCTCCACCAATGCAGGACAGCGCCCCGTTAATGGCCGTGGTGCAAGACCTTAACGAAAGGGGCAGAGAACAGAAACAGGCATCGAGCACTCCTCCCTGTCCGGGGAAATGTGAAGTTTGAAGGTCCCCGAAATCGATAGATAGACAAACAGAGAGAGAGAGAGAGAGAGAGAGAGAGATGCAGACCATACACTCACAATATCCCTGCAAACCCTCATTGGCTCTCGTCGGCCATCGCTGAGCCTGGCAGCCGGCATACGGCATAGGGAAGAGACAAAGAAGGAAAGAATAGAATAAAAAAGAAAAAGAAGAAGAAAAGGAAAAAAACTTTGGAACATTTTTTGCTAATTTGAAAATCAGTCTCACAATGGTTTAGGACTACATTTTAGAAGTTTATGAATGAAATTAGCAGCCGTGTAATAACTTGAGGATTTTAGAAGAAGTATGAAATAGCCATACTTTTTTTCAATGTGTTATGTGTTGAGAAAGACATAGGATGTTCAATTAAAAAAAAACACTCTTTTTATTACTCTTTTTATTAAAGGATCTCTCTGCTATATTGATTGGGAGAACTTCTTATATACACACTTAGGAGTCGAGGGGACATCCAAATGGGAGCACTAGCTAACTATGTAGGGGCTAATTAAGGATGTGTAACTATCTTTTTGATATTTCTAGCGAAATTATCTTCCTATATATTTGTAAAGATTACTAGATCTAGCGAATCTATTTGTCTCATATTGTTACTTAAAATATTTTATAAGAAAATATTTAGATATTTAAGGAGTAGCCGGGAAAAATCTAGATATTTTGGAGAAGAGAAGAGGTGCAATGTTTTCCTTTTCCGATGTGGATATAGCAATTATGTCAAGTTGCTTTTGAAACTCTTCAAACTTTGGAGCTCCGAGTCCTTTAATGAAATATTTGCAACTTTCATTCGGTTTGGTGTACTCTGCACTGTTCTCAACTTTTGTTGTGGAAAATGACACAAGTGGCTATCTTTTAGTGAACCATAGCACTGTTGATCCGAGACTAAACATGTACCTGGTAGCCAATCACCTTATGTCACAATTTCCAGCAAAGTTAGCTTCACAATGCTGTACTATCTCACACAATGATTCTTTCTTATACAAGAACCCAAAATAAAAAATTAATGTACCTTAGTATTCGTTTGACTTCATCCAAGTTAGGCTTTTGTGGTCTCTCCATGAACTGACTTGCTTCTCCCATTACGAGGGCGATATAAGGCAGTGTTATCATTAGGTAGATAAGACTACCCACCAATTGCCTACATATATTTGAATCTTCCAATTCTCATCCTTCAACAACACATGGCTTTATATTTCCATCCATACGCATAGGTATCGGCTTGCAATCAAGCATTCAAAACTTTTCAAGGTATCTCATGCATACTATTGTTCCTTTCCTTGGTTTGCTCAACCTTGAGTCCCAAAAAGTCTTTGAGTTCTCTACACTCCTTCATCTGAAACCATAAGAAGAGATTGGCTCTAATTTGACATATCTCCTTTACATCATCTTCAATGATGATCATATCATCCACATAACTCTATATTATTGCAAACTTTTCTTCTTCTGCCTTCACTTACAAGCACGAGTCTGCTAAGGCTATTGAGGGTCTATTTGTTAATGTTCTAATTTCTTTGTTTTTCCATTCTTTTGTTCCTTGAAACAAAAAAAGAATAGAAATATGTTTGGTAACGTTAATAAATTTTTTTTATTCTCCGAAATTGAAAAGTATCCGGGGAATAGGTGTGGAATAGAAACAAGAAGTAAAAAAAATAGAGTCTTGTTTTTGGGAACAATTTCTAAAAATAAGTTTTTTTCTTTTTTTTTTTGTGGCATCCTAAAATTTCATAACGATCCCTAGATACACTACGACCCATGAAAAGGTATCGGAAGCACCATTGGACTATATTATAGTTATTAGACTAATGAAATTACAATTAAACAAGACCAAGCATTGAATAGACTATTGTTGTATTGGGAATGCATCCTATGTCCATGTGTGATTAAGGATGGTATTAAAGGATAAATTGATAAGGAAATTTTGTTCTTGGCCATGTACTTTATAAGTTAAATTTTATTGATTTATGTTACAAAGTTTTATGGCCATATGAATTTGTAATTAGGTATTTATATAAGTGAGGATTAAGGTGGATTATTGGGAGAAGGTGTGGGCTGATCTCTTAAGGCCGAACCAGCCCAAAAACGAGCCCACCATTCCCCATTCGGTAGACCAAGTTTCGGGCCCAAAGCCGGCCCAAGAGGCCCACAAGGCCATCGACCGAAAGAAGGGGGGGAGGAAGATTTGCATGCGATATCACATTTGTCCAAAGCCAACTTACACTTGTCATTCCCATGCAAACCTCATGATTACTAGCTAATCATGAGGATGAAAGGAAGAAAAAGAGAGAGAGAGGGGCGGAATGGACGAGGCAAGCAACTGAGGGAGTGTTCGTGAGAGAAAGAATCTGAGCGAAAGAGAGAGTGATCGAGAAAGAGAGAGTGAGACCGAGAGAGTTCGAGCGGGCCGCGAAGGGGAAGAGGAAGACCGTCGACGCCGCCTAGCTCCGCCGGTGATCAAGCTCGCCGAAAGCTTCATGTTGCCGTTAGCTTGCTGTGGACTTAAGGCAAGTAAAGTCCTTTGATCTACGTGGTGCATGCTGTGGTTGTGTGTGAAGAAGATTCCGGATGAGCTAAGTGTTAGAATCTTCGAAATTTGGGAGTTATATCTTAGACTAGTAAGCTGTTCTATGGAAAACAGCTTGACCTCTAGTGATTCCGCGAATTTTAGGTGAATATCTAGTCGAAATCTCACTGCATGCCCTAGATGAAAGTTGTAGAGGACTTCTCGGAGAGTAACATATCAAAATCTGAGAAGAAACGGACAAGTATTTGATGGTGAAACCATTTTTCTTCAAAGATACTAGATCTGGAAACTGTTATGTTGACCCCTTGCGATTCTGTGAATTTTGTGCTAATATCCAGTCCGAATTTGATCTCGTGTCTTTGACAAGAGTTGTAGGAGACATATTTAGGAGTAACATACTAAAATTTGAGAATAAACAGACAAGTATTGGTCGAGGAAAACGATTTTCTTTGAAGAGGATGAATCTGGATAGTGAACCAAGAGTTAGGGAAAGTTATAAAAATTATAGCTTTTAATCCAGAAGAAATTTGACTTTTATTTCTTCATGGAACTTTTACCTCTAGATCTTAACTATAACATATTAAAAACTCATAATTTTTGGAGTTCATTTAAGGATTTAATCGAAATTATTTCCGAAACTGTGCGGAAGTGGTGTTGGAATTTCTTGTGCTGTGATGTATGGACCTATACGAATTTATATGAAATTTTCTTGACATGATGTTCTTCATGAAACCTCTTTCTCTAAGTCTTGTTTATATCATGTTAAATTTTTTGGAATTTATTAATATCGTTTACTAATTTTTCCAGAATTTTAATTAAAGGGATGCATTCTGTTTTATCCGAAAATTGTCTTATTTTTAAGAACAAATAAATTGCTTTATGGGATGTGGTTTTCTGAGTTGCTATTTATTCAGCATGCGTGGTGACAGTTATGCTTTTCATATGACATCAAAATAAATGAAATTTTATAAATTAAATGAAACTTTTGGGCATTGTTGCATCAAATGGAATTATTTTTCCAAAGTGAGATACATCCATGTGTAATGATAATGATGATACCGTCGGACCCTTGAGTCGACGATGCCCCGGGAGTGTCGGGATGCTCGGAGGTGTGTGCCGGATGTCCTCGGGAGTTTCAAGATGCCCAGAGGTGTGTGCCGGATGCCCGGAGGTGTGTGCCAGAGGTTCCTCGTGATGCCAGTTGGGGTGCGAGATGCCCTGAGGAGGTGTGCGCGAGATGCCCGGAGGTTCCTCGCAATGTCAAATTGGGTGCGAGCGATATGATGGATGCAAACACTGGTCCCTGGAAGAAAAATGAGATCCTTTTGAAAATAAATCAACATGGAAATTGAATCATTCGCATGTGTGTGCACATGGCCTAGTGTATAAATTATCTATGAACTAGAATTGGTATTGTTTGATTTTTGAGAGTGTGATCACCAAGGCATTGAATGGATCTCATGGTGATATATGCACGACTGCCTGGTGATATATGCACGACCGCATGGTGATATATGCATGACTGCATGGTGATGTATGCTCGATTGCATGGATGATATGTTCCTTATTCGTGATACCTTGATTATCTTGTCTGATGCACTGTATAGTTTGATGGATCTTTACTGCTGAGTGGTTGTACTCACCCCTTTGGGGACTAACATTTAAGATTGAGAGATGCCTCTGTCACCGGTCACGCATGGTACTTTTTATGGCTTACCGTCCGATGTTGAGGTCGAGTGCTCGGAGCACCCCTGTGATGGTGTTCGTGGACTGGTGTTTATCTGAGTTCGAGTTTTAGTTATGTATGATGTGGGTCTATCTGATGGCCCTGTAGTCCAAGAGTTCCTGTACGTGCATGTTCGATGCGACGGGATGATGATAGGGATGCTGCCGCCGCCACCAGCTGATGCACCGGGCTGGGTGTGATTGTGCGTGTGACTGGTAGAGGATGATACTTTTGGATAGCCGCATTGGATGATGGAGCGATGTACATGTCTGATGTAGAGTCGGGTACTTTTGGGTTATAGCCGAGCTTAGTTAAAGCCTTGGCCTTTTGTTGTACCGACTCGAGATGTCCATCATAGTTATGTAAATAAAAGTGGCTCGGCCCTATCTTTTATATGATGCATAGTTGGTGTACATTGTATTATTTTGTTGGAGTATGGGATGGGAAATTTGATTATGCTTCCATTATATAAACTGCGCTGGGACCAATTCAAATAATTTAACCCCGGGATTTATGGACCCGCTATATTTAAATGGTATCGAGTGATGTGTTAGTAGGATAAGTGAAAGGTACGTGTGGTGACCCTAATGGATCGGGGGCCGCCTAGGGTGCCACATTTTTCTTTTTTCTTTTCTTCTTATTTATCACCGCCTCTCGCCCTCCCCCGTCTACCGCCCCCTAACTAGCCATCAGCCATTGTGGTCACCAATCACCGGCCGACAAGTCGCTAACCGCCGTCGACAAGCAAGAAGAGAAAAAGGAAAAAAAAAAAGAAAAATCTACAAAAAATTATTAAAAAATTATTAAAAAAAAAAAATTATGAGTCATATCAAACACATTCATATTTTTTTCTATTTCGAGAATAGAAATTTTGTGTAATTTTTAAATGCGTTCTTTTACTTAGAAATTATTTCAGAGAATAGAAATAGAAAAAGACTATTTCTTAAAAGAAATTAGGGAAAATTTCAAATAAGGACCCAAAGTGAGCATACTTTCTCAAATAAGGATTCGAAGTGATCGTTGTTCCAAATAAGGACCCAAAGTGAGCCTATTTTCTCAAATAAGGACCCGAAGTGGCTAACAAGTATCAAATAAGGACCTGAACTTGCCAGCATGTTCACCGGCCGGCGAGAGTGCGACATTTCTGGTGGCCAGAATATGGGCAATTTTGTCCAAAAAAAATATAGATAGAAATTAACAAACCCTAAAAACCACCCCCAAACTCTTCACGTTCTTTTGACCTAAAAAGAAAAACTCTTCATGTTCTCACGCTTTTCTTCTTCTGCTCTTCATCTTCTCCATTCTTTGTCCTCTCTCGCTTGGAGCACAGAAATTTTCTATTAATGGAACACGAATTGAAACACAACAAAAAATCCCTACCTTCGTTTCTTCACATCTTCTTCTTTTGTATTCTGTCTTCGTTTCTTTCCAACGAAGAAGACAAATCTTGAGTAAAGCCACCTGTTCGTTATTGAAACACTCGTGTGTAACACGAGAGCCTCGATTCTTCATTATCTTTTCCTAGGTTCGCCAAATACTTTGATTCACACTCCCATTCAAATGAGGTCAGTTTCGTTCAAATTGAGAGAGAGAGAGAGAGAGAGAGAGAGAGAGAGAGAGAGAGAGAGAGAGGGAGGGAGGGCACGTACCTTTGGAACTCAGGGAGACAGAGATCTTGCTCCATCAACAGAGAATTTGGGTTCTCCAAACAAGAGGGGACAAAGAATGTAAAAGATGAAGAGTAGAAGAAGAAGAACGTGAAGAGTTTGGGGGTTTTGTTTTTAGGGTTTGTTAATTTCTATCTATAATTTTTTTTGACAAAATTTCCCATATTCCGGCCATCGGAAATGTCACACGCTCGCCGACCGGTGAACATTTTGGCCAGCCGGTGGGTTCAGATCCTTATTTGAGACTTGTTAGCCAATTCGGGTCCTTATTTGAAATAACAGTCACTTCGGGTCCTTATTTGAGAAAGTATACTCACTTTGGGTCCTTATTTGAAACAACAGTCACTTCGGGTCCTTATTTGAGAAAGTATACTCACTTTGGGTCCTTATTTGAGATTTTCCCAAGAAATTATTACCCAAAATAAAAATGTTACCAAAAGCACCCTAAATAGTTGAATGTGAGCTAAGCGCACACCTAAATGGGAGTATTTCTTGGCTATTGATGAGCTATACAAGGAGGTATAACTACTCTTAGATATTTCTAGAGAATACTAGATGTGGCGTAACTACTCTTAGATATTTCTAGAGAATATTAGATGGGCCAATCTATTAAACACGCATTTCTAGAGAATATATTTTCCTCAATCATAGATAATTCTAGAGAATACTAGATAGGGAAGATTGTCTAAAAAGTCCTAAATTTATTTCAATTTTGCTAATTGAGCCTTAAGCTTTTTAGTTTTTCCAATTGAACCGTAAACCTTTTAAATTTTTCCAAGAGTTCATCTATCCAATTTTAGCTGAAAATTGCTGATGTAGACAATTTTTAATAATATTTTGATTTTTTCATTTTAATTAGCTTTTTTAATTTTCTTCTCTTTTCCTTCTATACTTTCTTCTTCTTCTTTTTTTCTTCCCTCCCCTAAGGCCGGAGAGGGTAGCCCTCACTTAAGCCTAGTGAAGGTCGCCGACCATTGATGAGGCCCAATGATAGCAGATAGAGGGAAAAAAGGGGGGAAAAGGGTAAAGAAGGAAAAGAGAAGAAAATAAAATAAAAATTCAAAGAATATTAAAATATTATTAAAAATTGTTATGTTAATGCCGGATATCACGTAGAACGACCAACATCTACCTTAGTGATTTCCGGCTAAAATTTACTGGATGGACTCAATTAATAAAATTTTAAGATTCAATTGGCAAAATTTAAAAGTTAAGGATTAAATTGGGAAAAATACAATAGGTTTAGGACTTTTTGGACAATTTTCTAGTTAATCTATTAGCTACACAATTCTATTAAAATATCTTCCAAGAATATACCAAGATACTTGAGGAGTAACTTAGAAAATTCTAGATTTCTTGGAGAAGAAAGGAGGTGCAACATTTTCTCCCTAAACTATTAATTTGTTAAAAAAGATCCTTGAACTTTATCGAAATTTGTAATGTAGTCTTTGAACTTTTAATTTGTTCAATGTGATCCTTAAACCTTTAGTAAATGTTCAATTTAGTCCTTGAACTATCCGAAAATATTCAATATTGTCATTTCATTAATTCAAGTTCAAGGACAATATTGAACATTTTCATCTTGTTTAAGGACTAAATTGAATATGTATTAAAAGTTCACAATCACATTAAACAATTTTAAAGTTCAGGGACCACTCACATTGAGCTAAAGTTCAGGGACCGCATTGAACAAATTAAAAGTTCAAGGATAAAATTGCACATTAGATCAATGTTTAAGGATCATTTGTGTCATTTCCCTTTCTCTAATAATATGCTCAATCGTAACTTTTTTTTTTTTGTGTTACATTTTTCTCGAGGTCAAGTGAATTCACGACAATCAAATTGTCTAAGATCTCATATCATTGATGAAAACATTCGCCATTAGAGTAAAGCGCACAGGTTGGAATAGAATCAACTGCAGATTGTAAGATCACACTAATACCTTTTGAGACTTCTTATGATATTGAACACTTTCATAAGCAAAAACATGATATGTTTGGTCGTTGACAACTGTAGTTCAACTCCATCCTATGTAAAAGTAAATTTTTTATGGGTTCTTTTGTTTAAAATATCTTCCCGCAGTGACCTTTTTTAAGCACGCATCTTACATTCTCTTGTCCCCCACTAAGAAAAGAACAAGTGAACTCATCTACGTTAGCATTTCCGGAGTAAGCCAAGTACGGTGTATCATGTGAGACACAATCGTATGCAAACAAAACCGTGCACCATATCATTTAAGGAATCATGTCAATGGAAAAACCAAAGAAAAACACTAGGTTCGCTATAGACGAAATGCTCCCATGGAACAATGGGACAAAAGACTACGCCATTGCCGAGAATGAATAATCTAAGTAGATGTCTTAATTGAAGCTGTCGAGATATTTTCTACAACTGACTGATAGCGAGCAAGACCTAAGTACATGTATTATATAATTCAAAATGAGAGCATTGATCCAATAAAAGAAATAGCAAGACAGATAGCGGAGAAAGCAATGTTGACAAACCTCCCTTATGTATCAACCTCAGCTAGGTTCTCTAAGTGCGAAACTGAATCTACACACAAAGTGGGATTACAGAAGTTGAAACTCATATGGCTCCATCTCAGAAACTTGTCTTTATCTTGATTGTGTTCTTTGGTGGTTTCAATGTCGCAAGGGGTGATGCAGACACTGCCCTTGTGTATATAACGTGCGCTGTGGAAAATATCCCTCCACAAGATCTCTACAAGGATTCTGTGCTATATGTTTTGGACCGACTGGTTCATGAGACATTGTCCGGAGGCATATTGAGATGCCTTTGTGCGAAGGCCATGGAGCTTGCAATGGAGCGCTTCAGCATGAAGATTGTGTTGCATGCATGGTTTCGGCTCGGGGACAATTATATGATGCATGCTGCTATTCTATTGGGGCTCAAATACAGCTCAAGGGCTGTAGACTTAGGTATGAAAATTACATGTTTCGTGAATAATTGAGAATCTATCTTGATATAGAGGAGAGTGGGTCTTGTCTAATATGCAGGCGTGTTCAATAAATTTGCCTGATACGGCACTTCCTTACTCACCTTTATTAGAGTATTCAAGAGTGCCAACTCCTTGAAATAGTTCTAGGGCTAGCGCACGAGTTATAATAACCAGGGATAGAGCACAGAAGCCTCTTCGACTAGCAAGGAAAAGCCAGATGAAATCTGAGTTGGTGCTGGTTATCAATGAACCTGATTCTTCAAGATCAATTTGTACTCAGAGTTATTTGTACAATAATGGAAAGTGCCTTTGTTTTTTCTAAATTTGTTAGATGTTGGTGAAAACTTTCCTATAACAGAAACAGTCACTAAATGACATGGCAGATGCCAGATGCCATGGCAGCAATTTCCCTAAATGACACCATAGAAGGAAAAACTGTTGCTAGAAATGTATCATCAAATACTAGTTGAACACCTCTATAATCTTCTGACGAAAGTTTGCTAGTGTCACAGAAAATTCTTTTCAGAGAAATCTTTAGCGTCACTACATTAGGGCCCCTAATGCATAGGGACATAAAACTGTCGCTAATAGGACCCCCATCTATGACATGATATATCACAAATTTTGGACACAAAATATGCAAAATATAACTAGACAATGAAGCTTCAAGCTAACTCCAAAATATTATGACAAAAAATAAAAATAAAATGAAGCTTCAAGCTAACTCCAGAGATCTTCTACTGGAGTATTTCAAACTCAAGTACAGAATGTATCATGTCAGATCATGTAGTTCCTGCTATTGGTATTAAAGACAAGTTTTAAAGGGGATTGAGTCTTTGAGTCGTTTTAAAAAAAAAAAGTCCAAATGTGTCATCTACTTTGATGTCTTCTTCTGCAGGTCGGGTATACAAGCACAAATTCATCCTCCTCCTCTTCTTCTTCCTGCTCTTCATGATCATTGCCATCATCGTCATCATGAATTAGCAATGAAAATTTCCTCAGCATCAGCCATTAAATTTGTTTTGGCACCAGCCATCAGGAAACGCACATGGAGAGAAAATTCTTCAAAAACTCCGACTCTACCATACTTCATCTGCTCTTTTTTTTTTTTTCTTTTTTGCATTTTCACTGTTTCACCCTCTTTATCTCATGTTTCTTGATTATTCTTTCTTAAAGTCCCATTAAGCGATAATGCTAGTCTATTCTACACTATTCTTACTACCCCATCATGTGGTGGGTCAAGTGCAGATAAAGAAGAATGCGCAGTAGATGTAGAAAAAACTGGCGCCGGTCCTCTAGACGCGTCATCAACCTACCAAAGCACGCAAAAAAGCAGTTTAGATCATATGAAATGATTAAAAAATATGATGAGGGAGTGACTTAGCATGCTTATTTGTGTAGGCAAAGGCCCACAGGAGAAATCGAGAATAGATACTTCAATTCCTTTATCTTGCAGTCAACATAGAGAAGTTGGCATTTGACTTTGTTAAACTCATCCGCAGCATGCCTTGCCTTTAAAGAAGCTTTTTGAGCCCTTGCTTGATTTAAGAAGCTCCATAAAGAAGTTGCCGCAAAAGATGGTCCATATGTGAGCCTTCTTCTTGGTTTCTGCAGCTCCAGCTCCCATAACCACTGAGAAGAATGATCTTTGCTTGATTTCTTTTGAGATAGCTCAAGTCGTTCAACTTTTATTTCGTCCAGCTCCGACCCCAAAGAAAATATTAGATAGAGCTGGCATTCCAGCGCGCCCACTCCATTCACTGAAAGACACGTGTCTTCCAGGCTCCACCGTGCCAGAAACCTTCTCCGTCTCTTTATTTCCATTTCAAGCGGAGAGAGAGACTCTCTATCTCTCTCTCTCTCTCTCTCTCTCCTTCGCGTTTCTCTCTCCAAAACAGTACCTAGGTGGAGGCAGCGCGGCTCGTCGGGTGGTGGAGAGGGCGAGACAGAGCCAGTTAAGAGATAGACAGAGAGAACACACAGCGTCATTGGGCGTGGTTTCTTTGGACAGCGAAGGCAATGGACGAGGCAGATGCGGAGGCGGTGGCCAGGTCAGGTTCGTCAAATGGCGGGCTCCGTCCTGCCGGCCAAGCTCAAGCTCAACGATGGAAGACTGAGACGACGGTGAGGTGGTGGTGGAAGACGATTCACAGGATGAAGTTGACAGTGAGTTCGAGTCGAGATGAGGCGTTGCTGTCCCCGGCGGAGTACGCAGAGGAAGAAGAAGAAAAAAGAACGAAAAAAAAGAAAGTAAAATTATTAATTGAAAAGAGAGAGAATGCAAGAATTTCTAACAGGTTAACCCAAAAGTAACTCGTGTCGGCCATCAAAAATAATATTTTCTCCCTCTGTATAGCCAACATTGTCGGGGTTTTGAATCTGATATCAAAGCTACACCTACACCACCTGATAATATAGGTGGCACTTTCTCAAAAAAATGGCACTTTATTTTCATTGTGTTCTTGAGTTGTCTCAACATACTAAGGGGTAATCCGGATACTACATTTGTATATTCAATATGTAGTGAGGAAAATTATCCTCATGATAATCCTAATTTAAATTCTGTTGAACATATTCTCGACATGATAGATAGTAGAGCTCACCTCATCCAAAAGGTACGATTATTAGGCCGAAATTCCAAAAGGCGATTTGTCTCCTTAACATTGTGAGGGTGATGGAGCTTGTAACAGAGTGCTTAAGCATGATTATTGTTGCCTATGCTTGAGTTACATAAACGAAGAACAATAGATGCGTGCTAATTCATTATCGAGGCTCAAATTCAGCTCAAGGATTGTAAAATTAGGCCTGAGAACCATCATTTTTATGACTAATGCGATTTTATGTTAAATGATGTCTCCCTGTGTATATGTATGTTTGGTGAATTTGCTCGTTCACCTTTTGCATTTGAGTTTCACACCCATGCATTTAGTACTGGACTGCTTTGTTTTCACCTGTGATTTTTTCCTTTTTCTCAGATCTTGCGATTTATGTACCTTGACTTTTCTCTCTTGAACACATGAAACTTTCTCAATGTACTGATGTTGACACACATATTCATGACTAATTTTTTCCGAATTTGAACAGTATATAAGATTTTGGTGGGAAAGTAAAAGTTTTCTTTTCACTTTTGATCAGATACAACAGACAAACCAGTTGTCTAGGAAATATCGCTTGCACATCTTCGAAAATGATTTGCAATTTCTCTAGTTGGAGATGTACAAGTTTCGATTCGTTCTAGTGTTACTTTAATTGAGATAAGCTGGTAAGTCATACAAGTTAGTGAAGTTCATTAAATTCATGTAATTGTTAAATTTAATAGAAAAACCTCGATAAGAAACTCAAATGAGATTTTGTATATTAAAACTATTTCGTACACTAATGAGAGATGAGCTCGATAGTTATACAAAATAACAAAGTTTATTAATTCATATAAGAGTAAGGCATTTATGGAAAATAAAAATAATTGGTAAACAATAATAAAAGCTAATACATAAATAAAAATCAAATAAATGTTAGTAAATAACTTAAATGAGAGTTGGTAACTCAAAATAGTTTGCAATTTTATTCAGAAAAGAGTTTATAAGTCACTCAATCAAAAATCAGTATATTTGTATAAGCATTGATAAATTTAAGGCGTTGATACAAAAATCAATTAAAAGTTGATAAAAGATGCGAAAAATTGATAATGTACAACTAAGAGTTGGAAATTTTATAAAAGTATCAGTAAGCTGCCATCAGGCTACCAAAAAATAAGGTGACCAACATATTTCTTGATCCAAAGTTGCTTACATTTATCGATTCTTTCATAAATATATTAGCACCGGAAAATTGCCCATCATACAGTTGTACACTCCTTTCGTTTTACGAACCCTTGTTGATTCTGAACTTCGTTCGCGAAGGAACCGGACTTTTGACGGGCCAGCCCTACTTTTTTGTTCGTAACGAGGGAGAGATAGAATGGAGTTCTTCACGAAATTCAAGACAAAGAGACGGAATTGGACAAAGAAAAGAGAGTGGAGACGGATGCCTTATCATCCCTATACCCTATATTCTACCTGAGAACTAGGGCTAAGCATTTGGTTTGACCTCGGATTGCTTCATTTTCGGGTCGACATTGATCCTCGTTTCTGCGTCTGAATTCCTTGTGGATTCCATATGCTTCATTTTGAAAAAGGACAATGCCAAAACAGGACATGAGTTAAAAAAAAATGTAGAAACGCCAACTTCTCAAAAAGACATCACATCAATAATTGCAATGAAAATGCAACAACATGAAAACATCCAAACTAAGGTTATGCCAATCCTAAACACCAAATTTTTTCTTGGGCATATCAAATTCATCCAATCAACCCAGAATCAAAAGATACGCCAGTCGATGGCAACCACAAATTCCCTGAAATGAACTGTGCAACCGTGAATGGCTGAGCCTGTGCTGATGTGAGGGAGCCATGGTATGAAGCCCACTGGACTCTTCCGGTGATCGGCGCGCCAGGTCCCGAGTTTCGATACTCGCCGTAGAAAAGCGTCTTCAGGGCGAAATCGCCGGACCACGGAGACCATCCCAGAGGATGGATCGAGCCGTCCAAGAGAGACTGCATCACGACGGTCCGAGAGTACTGTTTCCATGGCCTCCCGAGGAAGGTCTTGGGCTTGGACTCCAGTGGGACCGAATCTGAAGCAGCCCCGATCTTGCAGTCGTGTATCGAGATGCCCGTGTTCTGGTATGGGCTTGTCCGGCCCTGTGCGGTCACGAAGTTGTGCTGACCCGACAGGGGCTTCCGCGCGTAGATGTTGCACTTCTGAAAGACAACCACCGAGTTGCCGAAGATGAAGTCCACAGTTCCATAGATGTCGGTTTCTCGGTAGAATTGGCGCTTCGAGTGCGTGTAGAGGGTGTCTTGGTAGCCGAGGATGGAACACCGGTACACAACCCATCTGTCCGATCCGATTCGAAGGGCGACGGCTTGGTGCTTGTCAGGCCCGGCATTGTTCTCGAACGTGATGTCGCGCGACATGAATCCTTCGCCCATGGCAGCTTATTTGGAGAATATATACATTAAGAAGTACGATAGAGATAGATTACCAAGCACATGAACAGGCGCTTTTATGTGTAATTTTTCTTGAAAGTTCGGAAAAATAATAGGCTCTTTGATTACCTACGGTGGCAGACTGGAAAGTGGTCCATCCATCCTTGGCGTTCCGATCGCTGACGATGACCGTCTTTCCCTTCCCGTCGCCGACTAACATAACGTTCTTTTGCTTGGAGGGAATCTTCAGATTCTCCTTATAGGTCCCGGACTTCACATAAATTACGGTCCTGCCCTTGCTGCCGCCGCCCTCTTTCGCTCTTGAGGCATGCACAAAGAGAAGCGCTTCTCCAGCGGTCATGTGCGTGCCGGTCCCGTCCTTCGACACAACGGCGCTCGCTTTAATTTCCTCGACCGGAGCTTCAAGAAGCTTTCTCTCCGTGCCGGAGACCCAGTGAGGGAATGTGTCGGACAGCAAAGCCCGACGTCGTTGCCGACTTGCTTCCTTTGTTGGCCTAGTCGAGGCGTAGAGCGCAAGGGTGTGGGTGAGCGAGTGGCTTATGTTTTGCGAGATCGTGTTCATCATGTCAGCGCGGCTTTCTCGAACTTTGTTAATGTCTTGGAGGCTGTCAAGACAGGTCTCTTGATTCGTGAGGGAGGCGCTGAGCCATGTCTCGACGTCGTCGGGCTGGCAGCCTTTGGCGGTTCCACCCCCACACGAGACAACGTTGGCAAGCAGGTCTATGGTGTCATCGAAGAGCTCCAAACAGTCGGCAATGCTGCTCGGAGGCGACTTCGCCGTCGCCTTGTGGTGCGAAAGGGTAAGGTTTTGGGCCATGGCCCGTGCCCACTCGACACGAGCCAAGGCGAGCTTGACGGAGCCCTCGAAAAGCTCGGCCTTGGAGGCCGGTCTAGTGGCCAGAGTCGAAGCTCTAGGGAACACGGAGAAATGTGATGGTGAAGGTCTCTTTGTTAGGGGATATCCTGAAACAACTGAGCTGGAGAGATGAAGGGTGATCAAGAACAGAATCAGTGAGAAGCACATTTTTGTCTCTTGATTTTGGATAATGGAAATAATGTGGCATCGTGACCTTATAAGGGTGTCAGATTTTGGCAAGCTTTTGCATGGAAATACATGCACATCTGTTTCTGGCTGTCACCTTATGGGGAATAAAGCGGATTTCGAATACTCTATAGAGTCAATAATCGTGGGTTGTCACTATTGCGTCGAGCTAGCGCGACATAAAGGAATTCCTTTCCTTATATTATGACCAAATTATTGAGAGCAAAGTTTCTTTTTATTAAGTGGAAAGTGGTAGTCACTAATCTTTATACGATTGCACCTACACACAGCTTTAAGTTTCAATATGTGAAATGGGTTGCGTAATGAAGAAGGATGGCCATAAGCGTTGGTGCATGTATGTTGCTTTGGGAAGTGAAGAATTTTTTTTATTATTTCTGTTGAGACCAAACGATGTACAAATGAGCTTATTTTGGCAGGTTGGTATTTTGGATAATTGCATGGAAAGTGTCTAATTAAAACATGAAAACGTAACTAAAGCAGTTCTAATTTCTCCTCTATCTTTTAAAAGAGGAAGAAAATAAAAGATCTCTAATTAGTGTCTCCAGGATGCAGATTAGCACTTGGGTTCTCCCAATAAAGAAAATCAAGTTTTACGGAATCAATCCTCCCTTTGACTGTACAAAAATACGTGGAGCTCAGCATATCTTGAATTGTCATAGCTCTACCACATCTTCTGGTTTTTTTCTCTTCCAGAATAAATATAAATACTTTTTGGGTCATGAACTAACTACCAAAAATTCAACATTGTGAGTACACTAATCCCTCCTCACATGTAACCAAACTCATGGACCAGAAATTTCTCTGGTTCTCACAAATGGCCAATGTTGTCTCATGTGCACCACGTGTCCAAACAAACTAAATTTCTTAAATTGATTGGTGGTGATTCTATCTCTTATTTTGAAAAATCCAAAATTTCCCAAAACTTTCGAAACTCTCTTCCAGTACAGGCGCAATTCCTGGCTCTAAGGGGAACTAGTTTGATTCTTGATTCTAGGAACTAGAACCAGCTCAATATGGGTATGATTCTCAGTTCCAAGGCCGAAATCAGTTCAACCAGCTTGGTTCCTTGGCTAGACCAATTCTAAACCAGTTTTGAAGATTTTTCATAGAAAACAAATACTTTTGCACTCATCAAGAATTAAACCATGGTCTTCAACATGTTGAACTAGCAACATAATTACTTGACCAACAAATAATTTCCAAAAAAAAAGAAAGAATAATTTTGTAGTGAAATGGTGAAACTTTTACTTTTGTTATATAAGCTTGCCTTTTCATCCAAAATTTGAAACGGGCCGGTTCCTTGTCCCGATCTTGCCGGTTCCAGATTATGGACCCAGAACTAGCCCATTTTGGAATCGAACAACCCTAATCCTTCAGTCGTTAGCGTTTTTTGTGCCATTTTCTATTTTATATCCAGTTCTTTTATTACACTGAAAATAAAAAAAGGCGTGAGTCACTACAGACATTCAAAAATTAGCAGCTATAGCCAAAACGCTAAAATATATATTTGATATGGTATAGTTTTAAGTATGATGACCACATATGTTAATGTTGAGAAAAAATCTAATTATGCAAGACCATGGTTTGAAAAAAGTAGAACTTGATGTTGATGGGATGAATTTCTTATGTCTTTAATCTAAGGGGAATATATTCCGAACAATAAAAAATCTATCGAGAATATGTAATCAAGTAGATTCTAGATTCTTTCTCTAAGATAGACAAATGAAAGATCATGACTAAATCTTTATTAACTCTGAATAATATAGTAGGAAGCATTTCTGCGTAAAGTCTCTTTTTTGACAAGTAAAAGATAGGCAAAAATATATGATAACGCCCAAAAGTCCAGCTTGCCAACCTCAACCCCACCAGAATGCTCGATGACCAAAAATTTTTCTAACACCAGATACGGCACAACTAAGTAACGCAACATGAGTTGTTCAGATATTCGCTCAATACATGAATCGAATTTGTAATTTCGTGAAAGACAATTGATTTGTCTAGAGAATCTTATAAAGACTGGACCACATTGGACATCTAGTTTGAACTTCAGAAAGAACAACTTTGTTATATATAGTTGTATGTTAAAATGAGTTAACACAAACACGTATATCGACAAAGTGCATAAAAACCTTCTTTTAATAAAGTATTTCTATAAAAAAATTTCCTTTAGCCTAATTAGATGTAAAATTATATTCCAAATCCAAACGAGTGTTCTCGTGAAAGGATTTACAAGTCATTATCATGTCTATCAACTCTTATTTTGCTTCCTTGAAAATGTGCGAAACGAGGAATTACAATTTGCAAACAAGGATTCAAAAAATTCTTTGAAAGCAAATTATAATTAATAGACAAGATCAATTGCATATCGAATAAAAAGGAGACCTATATTATACTCTACTTAACAGACCATAGAAAACACATTCTTTTATAGTGAAAAATTATGATTGATTATGTTTATCATATTGTGAGGACGAGGATAATATATATTTTTCTTGAGAACTCGAATATTCCAAAACCCCATATAGAGAGAGAGAGAGAGAGATGGAATCTTCCTAGTCGAACGACTTAAGAAAAAGCCAAACATGGAATTCTAAAGATGGAAAACAATGTTGAGCACAACATAAATAATATCATATAGTAGTATAATATCAATAAGATCAGAAGAAATCGTGAACATATGAGAGAAATAATGGAAATTTTGAAAATTAATTCTTAGATATATGCAATCATGCCGAAAGCTAAATGAAGGTATGAAGATGGACTTGTGGCTCTACTTAGGATAACTATCGTTTGAACACTCCTTGTGTTTCATTTTTCCAATGTTGTAAGAGGCCTTTGACACTACATTGACATTTTGGTCATGTAACCGAAGTAAGTGCACTCTCAACGATCCGTACTCGCGCCATGTCAACTATGTCGTCACGGACGTGGTTGCCAGGATGTTGAGCTCAAGCTTTCATTACCTTAGCAAGAGCTAGAGTCATTCCTTGTTCTCCAAGCCTTGCTTTGGCCTCGGAGCTTGCAACGGAACGATCTCACAGGCGAACTACGACACGTGCATGAACTTTGCGAGTTACCAATTACGTGGTGCTCATATGCAACTACAGGATTGTAAGATTAGGTATGAAAATTACCCATTCACGGACTCTCTACCACCCAACGCCCGCCATTGCTCGTGGTCTCTCTCCGCCAAACTGGATTGTGATGGCAATTATTACTCAGGGATTGCGTTCATTGCGCGATTTCTTTCTCGGAACATTCGTCAAAACATCAGTACACCTTAGGACCCCACCAATTACTCTTTGGCTCGATACCACTTGTTGAGATATACAGCAATAGCTCAACTCTTATATGAGGAGATGCCAAGAAAGAGTTTAGTCAGAACCATCGACATATCTAATTGGATATATCTTTAAGGAAACTTTTAAGCAAATGTCTTGTGAGCTAATCATGATGCACTGGCTATTTACGCTACATGCACAAGCTCTCCAATAAGGGCGCGTTTGTTTACTTTTGTTTTTGTTCTCTGGAACAAAAATTTCTGTTCTTTTGTTCCGGGGAATAAAAAAGAACAGAAACACGTTTGTTTACACTTTTGTTCCCGGGAACAAAAAAATAATTTTTTCTTCCCGGGAACAAATTTGGAACAGAAACAAGAAAAAAGAAAAACTTGTTTCTTATTCCCGGGAACACTTCCGAGAAATAATTTTTCTCTCTCCTATTTTTTTCCTTATCTTTCTTTTCTTCTTCTTTTTTCTTTGGCCAATGACCTCGCTAGAGCGTCGCCGGCCCCCAGCGAGGCCAAATGTCGCTGACCCCCGGCAAGGCTCGGCCTCGCCTTGGATGGGCGAGCTTGAGCTTGCCCAAATCCAGCAAGGCCGAGCGAGGCCAAGCCTCGCCAAGCCACCGACGAGGCTCGCCAAGGCGAGGTCGTCGGCCATGGCCGAGGCCGGGGACAGACCAAAAGGAAGAAAAAAAAAAAAGAAAAAAGAAAATAAAAATATTAAAAAATTAAAGAAACAAAAAAATTATACAAGTTTACCAAACGTGCTTCGTTCTTTTTCTATTCCAGGAATAGAAATTTTATGCAATTACCAAACGCGTTCTTGTTCAAAAATTGTTCCCCGGAACAGTAAATAGTTTTTTCTATTTCTGTTCCCTAGAACAATTTTTAAACAGAAACGTTACCAAACACGCCCTAAGAGACTTTCTAACACCTTTTCATGTGTGCACCTCAACATTTATATTGGTGATCCTACACAAATTCTTATGGTGAACCTTTGGTATTACAAAAAGATATTTTCATGAGGGTGGCAAGACGAGAAGGGTCATCTGATCAACAATAGATGAGATGAATTCATTGGAATTTCAAAAATTTGTCATGAAAGCATAATTAAGTCATTAAACTTTCAATAAGTGCAATTAAGTCATAAGACTTGTCGCGAAAGTGCAATTGAGTTCTAAAACTTTCAAAAAGTGTGATCAGGTCTTAAAATTTGTCAAATTGATCTAATGAAATCCTTGTTTTGATTATATTTTTTAAAAGTTTTAAGATTCGATTATACTTTTGTGACAAGTTTTAGGACTTTATAACACTTTTTAAAAGTTTTAGGACCGACATATGTTAGGACTTTAGTGCACCTATCCCATGATAGAACGACTACGTGTTTTGCAAATTTGTCACTTTCAAGCTTCAATTCTTACTGGGGAGTCTTGAGGGAAACAGATAGGGAAAAGGCAAACGATATTCTTGGACAACGGCTCACCTTGTTGACACCTAATTTTAACCATGCTATTTACTTACTTACATTAAGCATTCCATAGCATTGCATGTAGGTAATAATAACATTTAGGATTAAACTTACCTTTTAGAAAACAAAAGTAGAGGATAATAAATAACATATAAAAAAAAACATTTGGAGGGAGATTTTGGAAATTTTTGAATAATGAAGAATTTTCTTGTTAAACATATCTCCTCATTTCAAAATTCAAAAAAATTAGTTGTTGTGTGATTTTGGAGCCATTTTTTTTTGTTAAGTGGTCGAGTGAATATCTCATTTGCAAAAACAACTTCGAGTTTTCCTCTATAAATAAAGGATGCGAGGTTTCGAAACAAAGGGGGGCGACTTCTCTTCGTCGAGGGAAAATGAAAGCAAAAGGGAAAAGTCAGTAGGGGGAGTTTCTCTTGCTTCAAGGAAGAAACAAAAAAAAAAAAGAGCAAAGAAAAGAAAAGTCAGAAGCTTTTGCTTCTGCAGAGAGTAAGAGAGACAGCTGAGAGAGAGTGTCAGGTGAGAGGAAAAAAAAGGCCAAAAGATGGACCACTGTTCATCTTCCTCGTGAGCTTCCATTCGGTGTCCCTGCTGCCCGTTTCCTCTTCGCTGCCAAGACTGCCGCCGTCGCTCCTGCGCCCCCACATCGTCACCAGACCGACAACTCCTCCTCGCCGGTCGCCGTCCGTGAAGCCCGCGAAGCCGATCTCCCTCGCCGACGCCTGCTGAAGCTGCATCCCTGCTGCCCGCTGCGGCCTTGCCGTGCTGCCGCGCACTGATCCGTTAGTCGCCGGTAACCTGGTGCCCAACGCCGCCGTCGCTGCTGCCCCGATAGAGTACCTCCGCCCCGAGCACCCGAGCGTCTTCGTTCGCCTGCCCTCCGTGACGGCCCGACGCCGCGCCGCCAAAGCCCGCGGCCCGCTCGCCTTCGCCTGTCCCTTCCGCTCGGAGGTCGACGCCGCTGCACCTCTGCAATCTGTGACCCAGCGACCTCCGCGCCCCTGCCGTCGTCGAGCACCCGAGCATCTCTGTCCGCCTGCCTTCCGCAACGACTCGACGCCCCGCCTCTGTTGCCGCCAGACGACCGAAGCTCCGCCCCGCTGGTTGCTGTCCGCGAGGCCCGCGAAGCTGCCTCTGCTCCTGACGCCACTGCTTACCACCATTGCAGCAACCCGCGACCCAGTTACTGCTCACCTGTCACCGACACCGCGCCTCCCTGCTGCTGTCTCCGCCTGCTGCCTCCCCATTTTTGTTGTAGATCCGGTTACTACCCGAGCCTCGCCGGAGTTCCGACGGACAGCCCCTGTTCCGAACGGCGACCCATCACCGAACCACCATCGCGGCTCGGCCACCGCTGCTTCCTCGCCGTTCCTCAAGTCAGCCGTGCGTTATACTAGGTGAATTTTTAGGTTAAATTCAGCTAGCATTTGGATTTTTTAGCTTGTGGTATCGACTTGATTTGTTTTGTCATATTTTATCATTATCCGATTAGGAAATTTGTCATATTAAGTCATAGTAATCAAAAATATTGAGCCGTGAGACGTTGGGTTAGATTTTTTATTATTTCGACTTTTCATGGCAAATTCATGAATTGCTTTGCATCATTGAGATAATAGGTTATTGATTTACATTGATGAATTTTCAATAAGACATATATTTTGGGTGTGTTATCATTATTTGCTCATCACATATCATGCATCACATGTCATATCTAGAATTTAGGTATTTAGGTTCATACACATTTCATGTTTAAATCAACGCATTTTAATTTTTTAGATTCATATAGAATTAGGATAATTTTCCTTTAATAAAATCAAAACAAAAAAAGAACAAAAAATGTTATTTAGGTTATATAGATTTCATAATGTGCACACCACATGTTGCGCTTTAATTAGTGGGTCATAGGTTAATGTTTTAATATTTCCGTCGTATAGTTTTTTTTTTTTTTTAATAAAAAGCCAAAGATTAGCGTTGCATCATTATGTTGCTTTCTTTTTAATAAGAATTATTAAGTCATTTAAAAAAAAAGAAAAAAAAAAGAAAACACAAAGGTCATTTACTTGGTTAGTTAATAGGTTAGTTCATAATTAATCCCATCTCATGTCATCATTGTTTAGTGTAGGTTGCATATATGTATAAAAAAAATCATTAAAAAATCATAAAAAGAACATGCATATAGAATTACCATGTCATCCATCCCATGTCATGTAGTACATGCATTTTTAGGATTATTAGATTGCCTACATATGGTGATAGTTCAAATTAGGCCATATGAATCGCATTTCACATATCATTAAAGTAAAATTCATACATATTAAGTTTAGATTAAGATTGCATAATAATAAAAATTAGGTGTCATGTCATTTATAAAATCATGTTTAGGGCATGCATTTTTATTAACGCTTTTGAGAATTTTTTTTTTTTTTTTAGAGAACAGACCTTAATAAGGTTGTAGTTTATAATTTCTTATTAATTTGTCATTTTGGCTTATTGAATGTTATTTCATTGATTGTGCACCCGTATGACCACAATTTGCATGTTAGTATCTTAGGTTAAATTAATCAATAATGCTTGCAAAATATTTTGAAATTACAAATAAAAAGGTACCGAAAGGGGGTTAGATTAATCTAGCGTAACCATGTTCCCGGACCTATTGAATCTCTGTTTCGCAAAAGTAAAGTAGTCTCTCATACTTTACTTGGGTTGATCCTAATTGTTTAGTGGCTGTTGACGCCTAAATTTTAATTAGTTTTTTTTTTTTAAATTAGGACTTAGTCTCCTCTAATCTTTGTTTTTCCTTTTTTCGGATAATAAATAATAAATAATAAAAACAACAAAAAAATTCAATAAAAACAAAAAGAAAACAAGAAAAAAACAAATGCAGCCCATCGGGCCGGGCCTTCGAGCCCCCTCATTTTCTCTCGCGCAGCCCCACCGGCCCGGCCCGTGTGACTCAGCCCAGCCCTTTCTCCCTTGTCTTCTTCCTCCCCTGTCTTCTTCCCCAACCAGATAAGCAGCACGCGCCGGAGACGAGGACGCGCGCGACGCCGGAATGGAGAGGGAGATGGCAAGTGTACATGGAGTGGACGCGTCTTCAATGCAAGGCGGCCTAGCTAGAGCCACCTCGACAGATGGGACGCCGGTTCGGCGGCGGAGGCCGTTTGGCGTGCGAAGACCGGCGGTCGAAGCTCCGTTGACCGGCCGCCCCCTCGCCTATAAATAGGCTTCTCCCGACGATGGCGAAGAACACGGCGAACTCGGAGATCTCCCTTTGAGAGACTTCAAGGGGAAATCGAAGAGCGAGCGCGCAAGGGATCGGGTCGCGAAGCTCGGACAACCTCCCTCCGAGAGACTTTGGGAGGCCGGCGGTGAGCGAGCCCGAGAGAGAGAGGGAGTCGAGCCGGGTAAGGAGCGGGGGCGAGAGGACAGAGATCTCGAGGGTCGAGCGCCCTCCGCCGCAGCCGCTCGGCCATCGACGCCATCCGATCGGCTCGCCGCCATCCACCGATCCCAACATTCGCGAGAGGACCGGATCGAGGAGTTCGAGCACCCTCCGCCGTCGTCGCCATTCACCACTCAAGCCGCCGTCCGGAGTAACGTACCGCCGCCGTCGCCGTCGCCATCGCAACCTCCCCCCGGTCGTCCCGTCCCGACGCCATCACCGCCGTCATCGCCATAGCCGTCGTAGCCTCTGTTCCCCCCTTCGGCGCGCGGATTCGCAAACCCTAAGGTTTACGATTTTCCGGTCACGAAGCGGGTCCGGTCTCGAAAGACGGGTAGGGTTCGCGATTTTGGGGCGGCTGGAAGACGGGTCGCGAGCCGGAGCCGGGTCGGGTAGGGTTTCGTCGGGAGATCGGGTTGCCGGGGCGGGTCATCGGTCGGGCGGGCGCCCCCAAAATGATCGCGCAAAATCGTTTTTTTTTTTTTTTTAAAAGTCGGGCCCGCGTAGCCGGCCCGTCTCGGTTTTGGGTCGGCCGGGCTCGGACACAACCCGTGGATCCGACCCGGTCGGTTTTTATTATTTAAAATAATGTTTTAAATAAATAAAAATAAATAAATAATTTATTTAAAAAAAAAATCAAAAAATATTTTATATTTCCCAAAAAAGCAAAAAAATCCATAAAAAGCTTATAAAAAAAAAAGACCAAAAATCCAAAAATCCTTTTTATGTTCCAAAAAATGAGAAAATGATCCAAAAATACTTTTCCTCCACAAATGTATGGAAAACCCCTCAAAAATCCAAAAAGCCTTAGGGTTTAAACAAGATTAGGTACCGAAAGGGCATTAGTGATTAACTAGTGTAATTAAGTCCTCGATCCTAATTTCTATGGTTGCGCAGGAGTGAGTATTTCTCCCGATGCTTCGCTTGGGTTTCTAATCAACCCACCCCAAATTGATTAGTGGCGACTCCATTTTAAAAATTAACTTACAGGTTAAAAACTTATACTATTAAAGTCGTGAATTGGTGGACTTGGGAGAGTCCGGGCATAACTAATTTCAGCCGAGCCATTAGCCTCCTTAGGCGCCCGCCCCGATTGCGGGCGCCGAAAAAGAGGTCACGATGCCTTGACGACTCCACTGGGGACACTTGAGGACTTAGGCCATTTTATCTTGTTTAAACCCTTTACTGACTTGTTTTTGTTTTTTCTTTATGCAGGTCAGAAGCTTAGAAGTTTTTCTTAATTTTCGTTAAAATAAAATGTCTTGTGATTATAAACTATTGTGCATGTTTTATTGTTTTAACACTACACATGGCACACACAACCCGGCCGCCGGACTCCGGGCCGCCATAGGATATCTAGGATGGTGTTAAGAAAGATACGACCTCGAACGCGAGACTGCGATGTAGAGGTTGCCTTTCTTTTCCCCGAATTTCTTTAGCCGAGGTTAAAAGGGTATGCTGCCACCGCGAGACTGCGACAGGCGGACACCCTTTTAATTTCAACAAACCTTCTCAATTAGAAATCGAGCCGCACATATCATGCGCATGTCTGTGTAATTGTCATCATTTTTCTCGCTTGAAGTAAGTTTTTTTCCATACACCTTGCGATTTACTTACTTTCTTGTATATATTGAGCGGTCCATGATTAGTCTAGGATTTAATACCATGGTCATTTAAATTTGGAAGTAATTGTCATAAAGTTAAAAAAAAAAAAAAACAACTTTTGCGAAGGAAATTACTTTCAGTTTGAGTTCTTGTTTTTATTCTCAAGCATGTTACAAAATTCTTTTTCGCAAGGATTTTCGTTTGCTTCAAAAAGGGATAGAAGTCTTTTTCGAAATTTGTTGCACTTCATGCTTTCTTCGCCTTTCGAATTGAATATTTTTTTAGTCCATGCTAGCATGTCACATACCCTTTTTCAATCCATGCTTAAAAAATCCTCTACATTTTCATGAATAAACAAAAAGAGTAGGATTAGATCGTCATCATGGACTGACTCCCTATTTACGCCTTGTCTTCACACATGCTTGTTTATTCATGGGCAGGTAATCACGGAGCGTCAACGTTCGCCGATCCAGACTCGCTCAAAAGCAAGAGCAAGAATGGCCGAAGAAAATGTACGAAGCCGTATTGCGGTCGTGGAAAGCGAAATGAAGCAAGTCTTCAATGTGCTTCAACAACTTTCAAAGCAGATAGACTCCATCCAAGGCAAACTCACTCCCGCCCCGGCCTCAATCGAGGTATTGTTGCCACAATCATCTACCAGGGGTGATCAAGGTGGAGATACCGACGATAACATGCCCGAATTGGAGGATGATCCGCACCAAACCGCGATTGAGAAAGCGAAGCCAGACAGTTTGTCTAAAACTGAGCATGGCAAAGGCCTCGAGAAGCTTGAAGAGAGGCTAAAACAACTGCAGGGCCTCCAAGATCCTACTCCAACAGACCTCTCCATTTATTCCAAAGTCAAAATGCCGGAAAAATTCAAAATGCTTGAATTTGAGAAGTACGATGGCACGACTTGCCCAAGGGCTCATTTGCAAATGTACTTGGTTCGAATGACCCAATACGTTGATAATGCACCATTAATGATCCATTGTTCCAATCAAGTCTAGTAGGGCCGGCCTTGAGATGGTACATCACGAAGAACATGAACCTCCTCGAAACATGGAGCGAAGTGAATGAGGCATTCCTCAAGCAGTATAAATTCATAATGGACATTACCCCTTCTCGTGAGGATCTTGAGCGTACCGAAAAGAAAAAGCACGAATCGTTCAAAGAATATACTATTAGATGGAGGAATCGGCCGCCCAAATCAGCCCCGAACCAACCGATTTCGAGCCGAGAAAGATGTTTATCAAAACCCCCCCTACGAGTACCGCAATCGAATGGTAACCACGATCGCCAAATCGTTTAATCAACTCATTCCAGTAGGGGAGCAAATCGAGATAGGATTGAGGGATGGTTGGTTCACTGAACCTGCACCCACGGGCAGGTTCAGCATGAAGAAAGATAAAGAACCCCTAGTAGATGTCAATGCGACCTACAATCATCCTCCAACAATTCAGACAAGTGCATGACAGCAACAGACCACTAGCCGCCGGCCGTCCCAAAGCATACAGCAACAAAAGACAATTTACTCCTCTTCCCGGATCTCCATCACAGGTACTGGTAGTCCTCCGGAAGAAGAACCTCCTTTCGATTGAGCCAAAACGACCTAACGCTGAAAACTTTTCCAACTACGACTCGTCAAAGATATGCAACTATCACATGGGAGAAGTGGGGCACTCGACTGATGAGTGCTTTGCCCTCAAGAGTCGAATCCAGAACATGTTAGACACAAAAGCTTTCTCATTCCAGAGCAATCCGCTCCCTGATCACACCGACGAAGTAAACGCGATATTCAATTCTGAAGTCAGTCAGATCAAAAACGTCGAAGCACATACCGCTGACATTTATCAAGGGCTGGTGGAGGTCGGGTATTATTCAGGCAATGAAGTACCACCCTTAGCAACAAAGAAAGAAGGGCCAGATGACATGACCACCATGTTTGGAGACCTTTTCATGGACGCTATCAACGAAGGACCGTAAAGGGAAATGGGTGCAGGCCCGCTCAAGTAGAACCCTTTTTAATTTCCTTGCGTACTCCCCTACATGGGAACTTGTACATTTTTCTTAAGTCTAGTTTGTTTTGTTTTCAACATCAGTTCCACTTGAGGAACTAACTTTTGAAATCACTCTTTCAAAATGTAAATCCACCTATTACTAAATACAGTTGAAGACATTTTGAGGGCATGAGGAGACACACCAAACTAGCCCGGTGATGCTATCCAACCATGAAAAGAAAATATCATCCAAGGAGAATACTGAGGGCTAAGCTTCCTCATGCTTTCTTCCCCCCAAAGTTATATACTTTTGAAAAAAAAAATATTTCATTACCAAAAGCTTTTGTCAAAATAAGATGTTAAATTTTATCCTGGACACTTCGTGTCTCACCTGCTTTGACTTAGCATGATAGGGGGCATTTGAAGCGGCACACCATGTGAACTCGCCGAGTTCAAAAACACTCTTTCAAGAAAGCAGGGGCAAACAAAAAGGATCATCCTGTTTCAAAGAGGGTAAGTCTTATTCTCTGAATATAATTTTTGAAAATGACATCCCCTCTATTCTATGTACAGAAAAAAAAGATAGGACGTAATAGGCATAGGCATACGGTTAAATTCGACGCATGCACACAATGGTAGTTCAAGGCAAGATAGCCTCCTTCATGCTGCCTTCAGCCTTCACCCTTTCTTCGACAAGCCAAGAAGCACAAGGAAGAAATTTCTTCAATCCCTTTGAATTGGCTATTGTCAACAAGGAAGAAATCCAAACTATAGCCCCCACTCCCGACAACGTTGAAGCGGTCTCTAGCCCCTTATTCAAAATGATGATGTTTCATGGAAGCTTGAGGTACATGACTTTGCCCAATGCTGCTATAAAACAAAAAAAAAATTCCACAGAAGGAAGGCATTGAAGATGAATCAACGACCAGTAATCATGCATACATGGCCACAAATGAGAAAGGCTAATCGAAACGTTGAACTGTGTCGAGACAAAGAGGCCGTCATCGACATTCAAATATCCCTAGGAGCCAGCACATACAAACTCTAAGGAAGAGTAATTTGGTATCGTTTCAATACTCCCAGTATCTGAACTCACTTTTGACATATTTTCTCCTATTGACAGGAAGCATAGGATTCAAGAAACAAGCTTAATGGTTAATTTGGGCAAATCAAGTGACCCATATCGATTTACCTAACTTGGTATGAAAGGACGTATAGTCCAGGAGCCGAGTCGGTTAAATGAAAAAAGAAGCGTCCTTCGGACACCATCGGCGCCTCTAGCCGAGTGGTGCCCGGGAAGAAGCAAAACGGTCCGAAGTTGGGGGTTCAAATCCCCGACGCGGCAGTTAGCCACTTGGTAGAAAAAAATAATAATAATAAAGTTTTTGCTTCTCTTGCGCCTGCAAATTACGAGAGAGCAGGTGACCTAACGAAGCAAAAGACATAGGACTTCGTGTCCCACTCGCACTTCAGGTCCATCCAATCATCTGCAAACTAGTGAAGGGTAATGTTGTATCGCTCCCAGTTGTTTAAACTCCCGAGGAAGATCGTGTCGACACGTTCTTTCCTATCTTTTGTAGGATCATTTCAAAAACAAGGATAACAAATCAAGAAAAGATATGTCAAACTCTGATAAGCTCTCCTAAGCGAAATGGCGTCCTGAGTAATTACCAAAGCAAATGACAGAAAATCTTCAGGCCTCAACTCACATTTGATTTTGGCCATACTAATTGATCTACTTGTACATCTTCTCTTCTGCAGGGGCAAAAGCAGAGATGCCCGATCAGATTCCCAACCCCGGCTGATCATTCTTGTGCCATCTCCCTATTCAATAGGGATGATCCATTGACACCCCTTTTGTGAATAACAACCCTTTTGTGAATAACTCTTTTGATGTTCAAAATTCAACACATTTGTAAATACAATTCTACCAAGTAAACATCCTTAAAGTTGTCAATAGGGTTTCTTGAGTAAAAACCATTCATTTGTTTTGAGAGTACAAACTCTCTCATACTTAAAAATGATGCATGCCTTCTCCAAATGGATTTTTGCATGATGATTTTGTTTGTCTAAATCACTGATTCCATTGAGGATTATTAGAATAGACAGCTAAGTGAAGAATACAAGATTGATTGAGCATGTTGGATGAGGCGCGTCAAAATGATGACAGCAAGCCATATCCTACACACAAGTCCCCCATCTATACACTTGTGAGATGAGTGCAGAAGATTCCATGACTGCGGGGTAAAGAGTTCTCTCGCGAATGGTACGGTAACCAAAAAAAGTGAGAGGCATTTCATTGCTCACCCCCTTTTGAGCCCATACACCGGTGAAGCTTCTTTCATCAAGAATCACCACACACTGAGGCATGTCAAAGACAAGGCAAATCAGCATCACAAGGTGAGAAAAGGGATAGAAATTTTCTTGCTCGCACTTGCATCAATCTTCGGGTGTCTTTATTGCATATGAACACTCGCGTTAATTCAAGTGCCCTAGAATGACGAAGAGTAATTCTTTCTCTACGCACTTGTATTCATTGTACAACCCAATTGAGTCTGTAATTTCATCCTCGCATGGAGGCAAAATAGAAGTTACCGCCATTCGAGCAAGTATAATCGGGAGCGCCAGCAAAAAAATGAAGACTCAAACAGTCTAACAACGGCGTTTGCTTGAACTTGCCTAAATTAGTTCCTCAAGCAACAAAGAACAAAAAACTAGGGGCATAAAAAAGTGTACCCGGTAAAAGCAATGTCAATGCCCATGAATAGAAAATTGGAATAAAAACTAGGGGCATGAAAAAAGCAATGTGCCTGGTAAAAGCAAGGCCGATGCCCCAAACAAAAAATACAGCCATTTGTATTCCCAAGAGAAGTTACTATTATGGTTCGATTAATGGAGCCTCCGTCTGACAGAGAGAAGAAAGACCGGTGGCCATGCCAAGGCAATCACCAACTCTCACCCTTCTACACATAAGTCAAGTCTACGTTACATTCCCATTGTAAAAGTCTTTTCAGGCTAGGGCACTTCAATTAACGTAGGATTTCATATGTACATAAGCATCGCTCGAAGAAGTACGAGCAAGATTATTCTATCTCTTTTCGCAGGATACTTGACTTGCAAAACTCGGAGATGATCGTGCGACATCTTTTTCACTGAGCCGTGACCTTGATGGTCCCCTTGGATAGACCGTCAACCGAGTCTACATTATGGTCTCGACAAAGACCTCTCACATTGGTAAAGTCGTACCGCTTGCGAGAATACTTGGACCCCTGCTGACATGATGATAGTGAGATAGTGTGGTCCTTATAAATCCTGCATCAATGGTCAAGATAACCTTTTCCATGAGAGTGAGCGGAAAGCCCTTTCAGACTGAAAGTCCCTCATCTGGCATGCTCAAGACATCTACATTCTAAATGAAGGTTGTCTTTCAAAATCTTCCCCAGTGGAATTCGGATGATACAAAACTGACAAAATTGTCATACTGAATCACATTTAAACTCATGAATTTACAGCATATACAATCATGTGTGCATACTGTATAAATAGCAGACATACTTTCAAAGAGCAGAGATATTGCTAGGTATCCCCTTGTTTTTTAGTGCCTGCCGTTACTCAGGTGCTCCCTCTGTTGATACTCGACCTGTTCGAGTTGTCTTTAAAGTTTGGATGCTCATGACTGTTCAAGTATCCTCTTGTCTTTGAGTACCGACCATCGTTCGAATACTCTCTTTCCGTGACACTCGACCTGTCCGAGTTGTCCTCAAAATTGTATCTTTGAATACTAGTAGTTGTTCAAGTATTCCACTGCGTTGTGCACCTGCAATTACCCAAGTATGCTTTCTTACACTTGGACCGACTAAGTGGTCCCTGATCGTATCAGTAAATATTTGTGTTCATCCAAATATTCCACTACTTTGTACACCTGTGTGCCTGTGGTCATCCAGGTAAGTCTCGTGCCACATTCGAATTTATGTTGCCAGGAGGTGGGAGACCTTCACGAATATGCGGGGCATGTCCTCAATATTCCCATTACCAGGAGGTGAGAGACTTCCACGAATATGCGAGGCATGTCCTCGATATTCCCATTACCAGGAGGTGAGAGACCTTCACGAATATGCGAGGCACGCCCTCGATATTCCCAATTACCAGGAGGTGAGAGACCTTCACGAATATGCGGGGCACGCCCTCGATATTCCCAATTACCAGGAGGTAAGAGACCTTCATGAATATCCAAGGTATGTCCTCGATATTCCCATTATCAGGAGGTGAGAGACCTTCACGAATATCTCAGGCATGTCCTCGATATTCCCATTACCAGGAGGTGAGAGACCTTCACGAATATGTGGGGCCCATCCTCAATATTCCCTTTACCAGGAGGTGAGAGACCTTCACGAATATGCGGGGCACGTCCCTGATATTCCCAACTACCAGGAGGTGAGAGACCTTCACGAATATGCGGGGCACGTCCCTGATATTCCCAACTACCAGGAGGTGAGAGACCTTCACGAATATCCCAGGCACGCCCTCGATATTCCTTTTACCAGGAGGTGAGAGACCTTCATGAATATGCGAGGCACGTCCTCGATATTCCCAACTACCAGGAGGTGAGAGACCTTCATGAATATCCAAGGTACGTCCTCGATATTCCAACTACCAGGAGGTGAGAGACCTTCATAAATATGCGAGGCACGTCCTCAATATTCCCATTACCGGGAGGTAAGAGACCTTCATGAATAGCCGAGGTGCATCCTCGATATCCCCAATTACCAAGAGGTGAGGTACCTTCGCGAATATGCGGAGCACGTCCTCGATATTCCCTTTATCGGGAGGTAAGAGACTTTCATGAATAGCCGAGACGCGTCCTCGATATTCCAACTACCAGAGGCAAGAGACCTTCACGAATATCTTAGGTATCCTCCAAGAGTTTGTACTTGTGATCATCCAGTACCCCTTTGATAGTGTTCATCCAGGTATCCTCCAAGAGTTTGTACTTGTGATCATCCAGGTACCCCTTCGATACCTATGTTCATCCAGGTATCCTCCAAGAATTTGTACTTGTGATCATCCAGGTACCCCTTCGATACCTATGTTCATCCAGGTATCCTTCAAGTGTTTGTACTTGTGATAATCCAAGTACCCTTTCGATACCTGCAAGCAATCAGGTATTCTTTAGAATTTCGTACTTGTGATCATCCAAGTACCCCTTCGATATTCTGCGAATGTCCAAGCATCCTTCAAAATTCGTACTTATGATCATCCAAGTACTATTTCGATATTCGCAAGCAATCGAGGTATTTTCCAAAGAAATCTAGTACTTGTGATCATCCAAGGTACTCCTTCAATGCTTGCGAATGTCCGGGCACCCTCAAAATTCGCACTTGTGATCATCCAAGTACGCCTTCGACGCCTGCAAAAGCCCAAATATCCTCCAGGTTAGTACTTGTGAATATCCAGGTACTCTTTCAATGCCTATGAATGTCCAGGTATCTTCCAGAACAGATGCCCTGAGAAAGGTTGGTGCATCTCCCGAGAAAAGTCGGGAACCATCCGGTGTCCTTGATAGAGGTCAGGCACCCCACAAATCGATGCCCTGAGAAAGGTCGGCGCATCTCCCGAGAAAGGTCGGGTACCAAACTAGTGTCCTTGACAGAGGTCAGGCACCCCAACAAATCGATGCCATGAGAAAGGTCGATGCATCTCCCTAGAATGGTCGGGTACAAACTGGTGTCCTTGACAGAGGTCAAGCACCCCAACAAATGATGCCCTGAGAAAGGTCGGCGTATCTCCCGAGAATGGTCGAGTACAAACTGGTGTCCTTGACAGAGGTCGGGCACCCCAACAAATCGATGCCCGAGAAAGGTCGGCACATCTCCCGAGAATGGTCGGGTACCAACCGGTGTCCTTGATTGAGGTCAGGCACCCACAAACAGATGCCCTGAGAAAGGTCGGCGCATCCCCCGTCAAGGCGATCGAAGAAAGGTTCGGGTCCTAGACAAATTACTTATTGCTCTAACAGGCGACCGAAGAAAGGTTCAGGTCCTAAAAAGCCAATTTCCCATCAAGGCGACCGAAGAAAGGTTCGGGTCTTGGAAGAGCAACCTCCTCACCTCACTAGGTAAGATGATGCCCTAACATTTGCCAAACTCGAGATTCGCACCCTTATCTCGCTCGTGCCCGGTAAGTAATTACAGGTATCTTCTTATCTGTCTTACTATATATAATATTATATTGCTCATTTCCTGCATTAGACAATAGGTCCCAAATAAAATATAATCTGCTGCACATGCATGGATAAAATTTAGGCATCAGTTTATCTTTGAATGCAATCTCTGCGAGCTCACCTTCAAAGAGGGGCAGCTGTTGACGCCTAAGTTTTAATTAGGTTTTTTTTTAAATTAGGACTTAGTCTCCTCTAATCTTTGTTTTTCCTTTTTTCGGATAATAAATAATAAATAATAAAAACAACAAAAAAATTCAATAAAAACAAAAAGAAAACAAGAAAAAAGCAAATGCAGCCCGTCGGGCCGGGCCTTCGAGCCCAGCCCCCCCTCATTTTTCTCTCGCGCAGCCCCATGGTCCAGCCCGCGTGACTCGCCCAGCCCCTTCTCCCTTGTCTTCTTCCTCCCATGTCTTCTTCCCCAACCGGATAAGCAGCACGCCGAAGATGAGGACGCGCGCAACGCCGGAATGGAGAGGAAGACGGCGATGGCACATGGAGTGGACGCGTCTTCAATGCAAGGCGGCCTAGCTAGAGCCACCTCGATGCGGATGGGACGCCGGTTCGTCCGGCGGAGGCCGTTTGGCGTGCGAAGACCGGCGGTCGAAGCTCCGTCGACCGGTCGCCCCCTCGCCTATAAATAGGCTTCTCCCGACGATGGCGAAGAACACGGCGAACTCAGAGATCTCCCCTTTGAGAGACTTCAAGGGGAAATCGAAGAGCGAGCGCGCAAGGGATCGGGTCGCGAAGCTCGGACAACCTCCCTCCGAGAGACTTCGGGGGAGGCCGGCGGTGAGCGAGCCCGAGAGAGAGAGGGAGTTGAGCTGGGTAAGGAGCGGGGGCGAGAGGACCAGATCTGAGGGTCGAGCGCCCTCCGCCATCGCTCGGCCATCGACGCCATCCGATCGCCGCTTGCCATCCACCGCAGATCCCAACGTTCGCAAGAGGACCAGATCTAAGGAGTTCGAGCACCCTTCGCCGTCGTCGCCATTCGCCACTCAAGCTGCCGTCCGCGGACAAGTAACGTACCGTCGCCGCCGCCGTCGCCATCGCAACCTCCCCCCGGTCGTCCCATCCCCGACGCCATCGCCGCCGTCATCGCCATAGCCGCCGTAGCCGTTCCCCCCGTCGCCGCCGGCGCCGCGGATTCGCAAACCCTAAGGTTTACGATTTTCCGGTCACGAAGCGGGTCCGGTCTCGAAAGATGGGTAGGGTTCGCGATTTTGGGGCAGCTGGAAGACGGGTCGCGAGCCGGAGTCGGGTCGGGTAGGGTTTCGCCGGAGATCGGGTTGCGGGGCCGGGTCATCGGTCGGCTGGGCGTCCCCAAACGGGCGCAAAATCGTTTTAAGGTTTTTTTTTTTTTAAAAGTCGGGCCCGCGTAGCCGTCCCGTCTGCGTTTTGGGCGGCCGGGTCGGACACAACCCGTGGATCCGACCGGGTCGGTTTTTATTATTTAAAATAATGTTTTAAATAAATAAAAATAAATAAATAATTTATTTCAAAAAAATTCAAAAAAATCAAAAAATATTTTATATTTCCCAAAAAAGGCAAAAAAAAAAATCCATAAAAATAAAAAAAAAAATCCAAAAATCCAAAAATCCTTTTTATGTTCCAAAAAATGAGAAAATGATCCAAAAAATACTTTTCCTCCACAAATGTATGGAAAACCCCTCAAAAATCCAAAAGCCTTAAGGTTTAAACAAGATTTGGTACCGAAAGGGCATTAGTGATTAACTAGTGTAATCAAGTCCCCGATCCTAATTTCCGGTTGCGCAGAGCGAGTATTTCTCCCAATGCTTCGCTTGGGTTTCTAATCAACCCACCCCAAATCGATTAGTGGCGACTCCGTTTTAAAAATTAACTTACAGGTTAAAAACTTATACTATTAAAGTCGTGAATTGGTGGACTTGGGAGAGTCCGTGCATAACTAATTTCAGCCGAGCCATTAGCCTCCTTAGGCGCCCGTACCTGATTGCGGGCGCCGAAAAAAGAGGTCACGACAGTGGCGGCTCCAAATTGAAATATAATTGCATGTTTTAATGGGTCAATTTCTTAGTATCAAGTCGCGATTGGTAGGACTTGGGAGAGTCCGTGCCAAGTCTTCTGACTTAGTAATCCATTAGCCTTCTTTGAATAATTCACCCTCGAAATTTAGGTCGCGACACACCTGTTCTTGATGAAGACAAAATGCAAAACGGTTTAGAAATCCTCCTAGAAACAGAAATCTTAATATTATTCTTTCGTTTGATTCTCCTGACGTATGTGAGAGTAAAACACGATGTATACTTCACTGAAAGAGAATCTAAGACATTAAGGGCGCGTTTGGTAACACTTTTGTTCTTGAGAATAGTTCACGGCGACCAGCCACTTCACGGCGACCTCACCGAAGCGTCGCCTTCTTCTTCTTCTTCTTCTTCTTCTTCTTCTTCCTTCTTCTTCTTCTTCTTCTTCTTCTTCTTCTTCTTCTTCTTCTTCACGGCGACCGCCGGCCTTGACAAGGGTCGACGACCTCACCGAAGCGTCGCCGGCCCTCGGTGAGGCCAACCCTCGTCGGCCAAGCCTCGCCCAAAGATCGGCTCGGCCAAGCCTCGCTCGGTTAGGTGAGCCTTGCCGGTAGCTAGGCTTGTCTTTGGCGAGCTCGCTGGACCTCGCCCTGGCCTGGCGAGCTCGCTGGACCGATGGTCGTGATCGCGTGACGGTGGGTGGCGGACGGCGGACGGCGGACGGCAGACGGCGACGGCGATGGTGGCAGCAAATGAAGAAGAAGGAAGAAGAACAAGAAAAAAGAAAAGAAAAGAGAGAAAATAGTTGCTTGATTTTAGAATTGTTCCTAGGAACAAAGAATCAACTTTTTTTTACTTCTCATTCTGTTCCAAATCTACTGGGAACAAAAAAATAGAAATTTATTCCTGGTAACAAAAATTTTACCAAACGCATTTCTATTCCAAATTTACTCCTGAGAACAAAATAACAGAAATAAGCACTGTTTGGCAAGTTGCCAAACAAGCCCTAAGTGAGAGGTCAGACCAGATTAGCCATTACACGACATCCATGCAAACAAGTTTATTTGATTCCCCACCATAATGAGAACAAGAAAATTGAAACTAGAGATGGAAATAATAAAAAATCTATTACTCACGTTAAAATATCTTTTTGGTTTTCCTTTTAATAATCTTCGAAGTAAAATTCACATTGTCGTCCACAAGTAGTCTATAGTTATTATAAGATACCGAGGATATTTAAGGAAGAAAAGGGAGAACCGATTATGTGAATTGTAGCAGCCCCTCTTTGCTTTACATATTAGTTTAGATTATGCACGTAATTTACAAACCAAAATGATCTTTTTTTATTAAAAACTAACATATAAATCTATACATCCTCAGGTGGAAAAAATATTTTTCATTATTGTGATTGCCTGAATTTCTACCACCACCAAAGGTCAAATAAAATTTTAATAAATCACTAAGGAGTGGCTCGAGTGATTTTTAAGCGCTTGGTTCGGATATAATTAGAGAATCTCCCATTCAAAATTAATAATTGAGGCTGCACCCATTTCTCTATGAGCGTTGCTTTATGCGATACGCGTAGATAGGGTGATTTGTGCATGCGTGTAGGGTTTAATGGAGTTAAAAGTTTCAGATGTCCCTCATCATAATAATAAGAGTTTTGCTAATATAATATCTTTGACTTGTGAGCTAGAAATTCTTGAATGAATGAGCTTCATAATAATTTATAATTATTTTTAACAGTAGATTATAGATTGTCATATAATCAATTTCCTTATAACAACAGAGAAATAGGTTAAAAAAATTAGTTGAATGTCAAACTTGCCATATGCTAAGTTAGGTGGTGGGATCTCCCGGCAGAGAAGAACTGAAGTATAAGCCAAACGTAAGATCACGAAACCGGCGGCAAAGGAGAAGAAGAGCAAGCTCATATAAGCTTGGTCCAAGCAAAGAGAGCTGTCCCTTCGTAGTTTTAAAAATTAGTGATAAGTACAAAGAAAAGTTAATAATCCAGTAATCGATACAAAAGAAGTGGAGAGACATCGGATGTGACAGAAAGCCCTAATACCGACTCGAATAGATTACCCAATGATTCCGGGGCTTTTAAACGAAACGCAAATCTATGCACGAGACGGATCGAAGATGGATATATGCAAGGCTAATATTGGGAGGAGCCTGGTTTGGATTCTTGCAATCTTTGACGTTTTCTACATTGTTAGGGCAAATCCTGACACTACGGTGCAATACATATATTGCAGTCCTGATAAGTACTCTCTCGACGATCCTTATTCGCAAGCCGTCAACTATGTGATTGTGGATTTGGTCGCCAAGACGTCGAGCTTGGGTTTTAAGTATCTCACATCATCAAGCCTTGCTACGGCCTTGGGGCCTGCAGCGGGACGATCTCACCCGCGGACTGCGACGCCTGCATGAACTTCACGAGGTACCAGCTGCAGAATTCGTGCGTGTACACCATGGGAGGGCAGGTTCAACTTAATGATTGTAGGATGAGATACGAGAATTACCCGTTTGAGGAAGTGCAAGTTGTCGTCGATCGACTATCCGGAGAATTGAGCGCTCTGTAAGCAGTGCTCGTATTCAATTTGAGACCAAGTGTCGAATAAAAAAAGCGATGTTTTGCTTGTTCAATAAATGGCTAAGTGTGTTCCTTTTCCCTGTCCATGTTTGTTAATTGGCTTTGGTTCAAGTCACTGAGCTCTGCTAGACCAAAGCCACTAGACCAAAGTCAGCACAAGAAGCATTTTCTCCTCAATGAATTGACCTCCCAAATTATGATTTTTTTTTGTCTTCCTGCTCTTTGCATTTACATGAGCTTCCACTGGATGGTTCGTCACTTTCTCAAGAAGGTCATATTTTCCTCCCTCTTCAGTTGAAGGAGATTTTGTGCATGATTGACAAATTAAAATTTATGAAGATCCTTCCCCAATTTATTTTCAGTTAAATTTATACAAGGATGATGTCCATGTTTGTAACCACCGGCTAGAAGAAATTTCCTGCGATCGAAGAAGGATGAGAACACGGAAGCCCTTCAAAGAACCTATTCAGCTTGTCACATTTGCTTAATTGTATCAATGAAAAATTAGAAGGGTTAGATATCAACATATCAAACAAGAAATGTTTTCGTGGACATTCGAGTATTTAATTCATTGATACTTAATTGCTTGATTAAGAAAATGCCTCTTTGAAGAAGATATGGATACGGTGATTATAAAAATACGTTTAGGCTATGTTAGTTTAATGGAAAATGAATAATTTAAAAAAAAAATCATGAATTTGATCGGTCGTATCATCTGAAATAATTAGTCAATAAAAAATATTCTCATATCGATAATAATTTATGTTTAACCATGTTCATAGAGATGAAAATATTTTTCATTTATACATTTTTATAAGCGATACAAGTAATTATTTTTAGGAAAATATTTTCCAAACCGTTTATTTTCCGTGAAAAAAATGGAATCTTAGATCGAACCTTAAGGCATTGATCTTTCAAGTGCAAAAATTGGAAAAAAGATTTGCTACTTTCTATAAATCCGCCAAGAATATGGTGCCTATTTCATGGACCTACAGATCTAAAGACTCTGCCCAACACTTATAAATGTCCGAGACTTTTCACAGAATGCCTCATTTCAAAATAAAAGTATACTCCTTTTATTTCGTGAAAATAAAAAATATTTTTCTAAAAATCATCGATTGTATCGTTTTGAATGACTAACCAATAAAAAATATTTTTGTTATCAATAATAAATTTATCTAAATATTTTTGTGAACTATGAAAATATTTTTCATTCATTTATTCTTCAAAGAGACATAAGTAATTATTATTAAGAAAATATTTTACAATGAATTAATTTTTTGTGAAAATAATCAATCTAAGTAAACGTGTCAAGTGGGGTCATTGCCCCTACTATCAATGTCAACTGACTCTGGGAAACAACATGATTTTCTTTCCAAATCAACTTTTGATAGTTTGACCATATGGAAGCGCACTAGCTTGTCCCGTTATTGGAATCTTTCCTTTCTTTCCACTTAAAAAAAGGGAAAAAAATGAACTATTCTGAGGAAAGTGAAGAACGAAAATTTAGGAGTGAATGTGTAGAGTTATTATTACGTTTGTTTCCAAATCAACTTTTGATAGTTTGACCATATGGAAGCGCACTAGCTTGTCCCGTTATTGGAATCTTTCCTTTCTTTTCACTAAAAAAAAGGAAAAAAATTAAATATTTTGAGGAAAGTGAAACAAAAATTTAGGAGTGAATGTGTAGTATATGGGGGAGTTTTCCTAATACCTGTTAAAATAGATTATAGGCCAATTTTTAATTCATATTTAATGAACTAGGTTAAAAATTGTAGAGTTATTATTACGTTTGTTTCGTAGAAAATAAATGATTTAGAAAATATTATTTATTGACTAATTATTCCAAACAGTAAAAATGATCATTTTTAGGAGAATGTTTTCAAATAATTTATTTTCCATAAAATAAACAAAACTTTAGACTTAATCCGCCCACCTCTATGACTCTTCTCTCCTCTCTTTCGCCTTTACTTGATCTCATGCTTTCACGGTCTCACTTCGATTTAGACACAAGATTTCTTAAATCGAGTTAGATATGTAAGTGTTTTCACAAAATAAATCAAGTTAATTATAAGGGTCTGAAATGGATATTATTGCAAATAAGGGTTCGAAGTGGATATTATTTTAAATAAGAATTTGAAATGATCATATTAGTCTCAAATGAAGACCCGAACTCACTAGTTATGAAGGGTAATTTTGTCTTTTTATTTTTTTAATTTTCTTTTTTCTTTATTTTCTCAATCTTTTTTTGTAAAAAAAACTAAATAAAACTAAAACTTAAAAAAAAAAAAAAAGGAAAAACACAGGCAGGGCCCTCACCTCATCGATGGCGGCGATGGCTGACGAGGTCGTTGACGCATGGATGAGCATCGACAACCCCCGTCGACCAAGGGTGGGGACCTATTGACCCTTACTATCTCTTAGATCTAGGTGAGGGTTGCCCGCCTTTGCCCCCATTTAGGCAAGGGTCGTTGACTATCGCGCTGGCGATGGGGCGGCGATCACAAATGGGAGGGAGCCCTTCGCCTGTGTTTTTCCATTTTTTTTTCTTTTTTTAAGTTTTAATATAATTAAATTTAAATTGTATTTGGACAAAAATATGTCGATTGGTTGGATTTTTTTGCCAACGAGCGAGTTGATGGGATTAGGCCCTTGTTTCAAACAACCATAAACGCTTTAGGCTGTCGCGACCTAAATTTCGGGTGCACCACCTAAAATTAGGCTAATGACTACTAAGTTTAATTTAGCTCGGGCTCTCCCAAGTCCATACCAATTCGCGACTTAGGTTTAAATATCTAGCATGCAAAGGGAAGTCGCCACTAATCGGTTTGCGATAGGTCGATTAAACACCTAAGTAAAATAATAGGAGAATTATTCTATTTCCATGAACCAAAAACTTTGGGTACGGGGACTTGATTACGTTAGATTTCCCTAACGCCTTTAGGTACCTTTCTCTTTTAATTTTGAAAAGAATGTTTTGCAAGCAACTTGAATTAATTTTAATTTACTTTCCTAACATGTGAGGTGATCATGCAGGTGCGCAATCCACTAATTTAGCACTCAAGAAAGCAAATAAAAAAAATGCAGGACTTACCTCATAGTAACGAAAGCATTCTGTAATGTTAAATTAGAATTCACATCAACAATCCTAGATGTGATTTCTAATTAACGCGCAATTTCAATTTTTGTTTTCACTTTATTTAATGCAAATCATGCGATGCATGCTAATAATCTAATATGGCAACATGACCTAAACTATATGACATAAATAAGATGCAGTCTATACTAAAAAAATGAAATCAATTTATTCTAAGGCATTTTTTTTGGTATTTTCCCTGAAATTCAAAATTATAAAAATGCGAAAATTATCTACCTAAATTAAAATATCATCTAATTTGTATTAGGAATGAGCTTAAGCCAAATCCTAATTTAAACAAGAATGTTATCCTAACTTAGAAATCCCTAACTAAAATGCAATCTATCTAAAAATTTTTATCTAAACTTATAATAAATTAAAAAATATTATCTAGAATTAAATTACGTGCAATTTTACCCTAAAATGCAATGACGTGCAAAGAATGCCCTAATTCTAGGTTTTTTTTAATATAAAATTCGAAATTAAAATTGCCAAATAATTAAACGTGCAATTTAAATTAATGAGAAGAAAATATGACATCCTAAATTAATGTTTTTGGTCTTTTTATTTAAGAAATTCAAAATAAATTTCCTATCCTAAACATGCAAAATAACCCCAAAACAAGTGATATCCTAACATGCATTTAATCTAACTCAAATATATATATTTTTTTTGGGGTTTTCCTTTATGGGAGCAATTAAATAAAGGCATCAAGAATAGCACAGTAACAAATCAAGCAACATATCATCCATGTCCATTTAATTTTGGAAATAAATTGACGAATCGTATCTCGCACATAAGATCGGATTAGCCAATTTTAAACAAAATCACGAATCGTATATCGAGCGTGAGATCGGATTGGTGATTTTTCCGTGCGATTACAAGTCGTATTTCGATCGTGAAATCGGACTATCAATCATATGCACGTTGCGAAATTAGGAAGATTTCCCTAATTCATGAGAGATCAAGAGATCTCTTGGATATGGCAATAACGAACAAATATTCAAAATAAATCGAGATCCCATGGATCAGGCAATAAAATATGAGAAAATTGAGTAAATCAAGAATCTCACCTAGCTCTCGATATTGCGCGGATAACGTTTTCCAAATTGGGATGGTGAGTTGCAATTGCGGACCGGATGGCAACCTTTGAGCTTAGGGATCGCTGGTGAGCCACCAAGTTAGATGCGTACCATGACCCTAATATTCAAATCTCTTGGTTAATTTATATTTGTCCGAGTTTCCACTGAAGACCTGATACTTTGACCGGCAATCCACTTTGACCACTTCTTCATCAAAAATTGGCGTCTTCTGCATGCGATGGTGGTGATGGCTCTTAGTTTGGCGGGGGTCCACGAGCGTATACTTCGTTCATGAATGGGTCTCACCCTTTTGCTTTTTTTTATTTTTTTATTTTTTTATTACCTTCCCCCATAGCACTTGACTTTGGGGATTTGCTGCAGGTGGAGATATCTTTACGGACAAACGACAAAAAGGAGCGTAACCGGTGGCGGAAAGTCGGAAGTTGCAGAACTGGTCGTCAATGTGACTAAAACTCGTCCAACACCTGCAAAATAGAAGCACAAAAACGGTGCTAACTCAGTTAGGCAGCGATCTCTTCGTCACGAGCAAGAGCCGCAAGGACAACAGGCTTCGTCGTCGGGGCTTGGATCAGATTGGACTTCGCCGAGGTTGTTGATGTCGCAGGAGTTCGTTGGAGGACTGGAAACTGGACGGGCGACGAGGGGAGCGACGTTGGAACCAGCGTGCGGCAGCAACACAGGCACAGCGCCAATCGGGGAGCGAGATGACGCAGGGGCAGGGGCGATCATGTCACACTCGTCTTTTTTATTTGTGGAGTCCGTGGGGGCTTTCTTTCGTCTTTATGCGGACGCAGACCAGAGGATTAGACAGAGAAATAATACCATGGATAAAGAGAGACTTCCCTTCTTGTCTGTTTCTTGACAATTCTCTCTGACACTTTCGATTTTTCCTTTTTTTTAACCAGCCTCTCCCTCGATCAAAACAAACCCCCGAGAAGTCCCCCAACGTGGCCGTATGTATCAATCTGTGTGGCCTCCCCCGATTTTCTCCTTATGCGGCTCTCTTATGGGTGAATAACCTGATTTTCATGAATTATTTCACTTCCTTTTTCGGCTCACACACAAAAATCTCCTTTCTTATTTTGAGTCAAAGAATATATTTGCTTAATATACGCCCCACATGCAATATTCCTTAAATATGAATCCTTTCTGAAAATACCGAATTGTCAACTCGTAAAATTGAAGCTCAAATGCAAAAGTAATAAATAAATAAGTGCAACTAAAGTCATTTGCTATGCAATTTTTATTTTTATTTTTTTAGGGATTAAAAATTAATCCCTAATTTTTGTGCCATAAATGACTAAATGGGTTACCCAAAATTTAGATGTCAACATAGACTTTCTATTTGAGATTGATACGGCCGGTTCAAGTAATTATTTAAAATAAAATTTATTTTAAATTGTTATTTGAGAAATTAAAAGTATTTTGAGTTATTATTTGGAATTTTCCCAAAACTCTATTTAAGTCGGAATCCGAGTTGACCCATCTTCGACGAATCTAAGTTTTATGCGTTTAAAGTTCAAAATTGGCTACGGATGGTGAGGTTCCTCCGGCCTTCTTCTCCACTGAGGAAGACTTTTCCAGCAAGCGAAAAGCTTCTCCAGAAGACCCGCTTCGAGTTCCTCCCGCGAAAAAGCCGTCGCCTTTCTCTCTTCTTCGTCGTCGAAATCGAATACCCACCTCGCCTTCGATCCGGCAGAGTCGAACTGAAGTTTTGCAGAGCGGCGGCAGGAACGAGGGGGAAGCGAAGCGCGGGGGACATGGCGACGTCGGGTCTTTACCGGCGGGTCCTCCCTTCTCCTCCGGCGATCGATTTCGCCTCCGACGAAGGCAAGGTAACGTGAACTCTTTGACTTGTTCAGTTCCCAATGATGCCGCTGATCAGCGCTTCGACTGTGCCTGAGCTTCGTGTGTCGGCTGCATTGTGTCGGTTTAGTCTCTGTTGGAATTCTAGCCTTGAAGTTTGGAGACGGGAGTCGCTCCGGTCGAGATTATGTGCCGTATGATCGTTTTTGGTTTTGTGGGTCGCGCGCTTTTTGTGAAAAGATTGCGTCTTGAAGAGAAGCATTACCGATTATTTGAAAAAGTTGCTAGCTTTGACGGGCGAATGAAGAAATTGGAGGACTTCCTGAAATAAGATGGGCTTTTGAAAGGGATATAATGATGACTCGCGGCTTTGAATCATTATCGGAACATGCTTAGAGGATGCTATGCTTTCTTTTTGCTGTTCTCGTGAATAGTAGTCGTTGAATGAACTTGCTTTCAACTCGTGTTTCGCCATCAACAGAAGCTCTTCATCGAAGCCATCCAAGCTGGGACGATGGAAGGATTTTATAAGTTGATCTCTTACTTTCAAACGCAATCGGAGCCTGCGTATTGTGGATTGGCTAGCCTCTCGATGGTCTTGAATGCCCTTGCCATTGACCCCGGAAGGAAATGGAAAGGTGGGCCTTTTTACAGTTCAACACTTTTTGAACTCTGTTCGCGTTTGCAATAGAGTGGCTCTCTTTAATAAGAAGGGAGCACTACATTGTTGAAGCATATAATGCACGTTGACTAAAGGAGGTCCAAAATGTGAATGGAGGATTGGGTTAACGAGGAGAATTGAGTGTATGGACTTAAATATTGTTCAGTTCAACATATACATCTTTTCAAAGTTCTTGGCCTAGTATTGAGTGGGACCAGTGATCAACAAACCCCATGATTCTTTTTTATTCTAACATGTATTTCCTTATTACTAAAATATACTGTGGAGGCTGTACTGTCTCGTAGCATGGAATGTTGAGAGCTAACATTGCAGCTTGCATATGAAGTTGGTTGTTAGTAGCTTCATGAATGGAGTTAACTTCCTTGAGGCGTTAGTTGTTGTGAATATGTCTCCATAAAATCTTTTTCTTCTAAGGTTTGTAAAATTTGAGAATTAGATCATTTTTCCGTGCAAACGATTGCCTTTTATTAGAGATGTAAAGTTGTTCATTTGCATGCTTTTGCTTCTTTGACAGCCTAAAGACTCGCTTTTGGTTATGTTGTGCTTGGTTGGTTGGTGCATGGAATAGAGAAAGTTTAGGACTTTTGTGAGTGTTCAAAATGAGAGGGAGAAACCAATTGAATTTTTCTTATTTCAATGGATAAACGCCTTGTAGGATCCAACCTTTCTTTTCCCATTTTTTGAGAAGATCAAGCCTTTGGGACTCTTATAGCGAATATTGGCCGAGTGTTTTGCGTATGTGTGTGCATTTGTATAATATAAAATTGTTCTTTGAATTGCAGGTCCTTGGAGATGGTATGATGAGTCTATGTTAGGCTGCCCTAAGGAGCTGAAAAAAATTAAAGCTGAAGGCATGTCGTTCGGGAACGCAGTACATCGGGCTCGACGTGCTGGAGCTGAAGTTGAAGCATTTCAGACTAGTCAAACCAATGTTGAGTTCTTCCGTCAGTCTGTTAAAAAATGTTGTTCTTCAGATAATTGTCACCTGGTCTCATCCTATCACAGAGCTGGTCTTGAACAGGTAGGAATTTCAGAACAAAAACATCGTGCTGATTTGTGTGTTGGGATGGGGGCATTGCATCTCTTAAGAGAATTGGTTGATTATTAATTCTTTGCCTTCTAAGGCATAAGGATGGAGCGAAGGCTTAAGAATTAAAAGGGTGATGAAGATGAGGCAGATACAACTAGTTTTGCCCCCATGATTGGTCGTTGATCCTTTGAATGATTAAATTCAGACAATGAAGATCAGTGGGAATGCATCTTCGTAGAGAGCAGAACATTGCTAAGGATGCTTTGTGATTTTGAGCATGTGCAAATTGAAGGTTAGGTGAATGGGATTTAAGCAAACTCTTGCTTAGCTAGGTTGATGTAGGAAGATAGTCTGGAATAGTAAGCTAAATTTGGATCAGGCATTGAGAGGGAACTTGCAGATAGTAACTCATAAAGATTGAAGATCTTTGGCATGGCTGAAGCTCCTAAGAATAATAATGGGGTATTCTTAAGCATCAAACCTAAAACTAGAATAGCATCACACCATTCTAAAGCAACAATTTGTTAAAGTTCAATGATATTCAGTCATTCTATTTCTAACTTCCCAATCTGAAGAACACCATATTTATAAACTCCAGTATTATCCTACTGCACAAAGAAATGCAAATCTTGAGAAACCCCCTCATGTAGAATTAATAAACATGTTCAAATCTTTGGCATCTCTAATATTACAAAACTTGTCCTTGTCAACATTTCAGAGGGGGGCTTCACTGAGTAGAGACTTTGGAAGTTTCTGGAGTTCATTTGTTTGTTGGAGGCATTATAGCTAGTGTCAAATTTAGAACAGAAAACTTGCGCTCTGGTATGGAATGATTATCTATGTGACTTATGTCAGCATTTACAAGAATTGGTCATCAGAAATATCTTGTAGGCCACATCTTAAGTCCAAGTCTCTTCTTTGATTAGTTTCTGTTCATATTTCACAGCGGATATCCTGGGTAGTTTTTTTTTTTTTTTTTAAAAAGTAAAAGCGTACTGATGAGCATCAATGCCTCCCAATTACAGCATAGGAGTTAAATAATAGATAAGAAGTTCAAAAGCGACTCAGTTTCCAAATGCATATTCTGAGCATTGTATTTATTTCACAGGAAATGTACCTTGAATTGCGGTTTAATGAGGGATGTTATCTTGATTGTTTTTTGTCACATCAGCCAATGCTTAGTTTTTAATGAAAAAATGATGCGTAAGTTGATGACAGCATAAAAGACTTTGTTTGCAGACAGGAACTGGCCATTTTTCACCTATTGGTGGTTATCATGCGGGAAGTGACATGGTACTGATATTGGATGTTGCACGTTTCAAGTATTGCCCTCATTGGGTTCCACTTACCCTCCTCTGGGAAGCCATGGATACTGTTAACAAGACAACTGGACAAAGAAGAGGGTATGTGAAATATTTGACATGGTGTAATGTCATTTGTTCAGTGGAGTGGAACTTGTCTCTTCAGAGGGTTATTGCCAATATAACATGGGTTTTGTAGGTATTTGAACATGTCTATGCATTTGCATTTGTTAACCTAAACAGTCTTAGGTTCCAAGGTTTCATGCTGCAAAGATACATTGAAAAAATCAATAAATAAGTAGCATACCTGATGCTTTCTCAGGGCCTATGAGAAGTTGAGGGAACTTTTGTGAGATCCTTGCAATCTAGGTCTATTGTCGTTTATATGTTCCTTAATAACTTGAAAGAACCAAACTAGTTTTGCTTTTTCAAGTTAGAAATGGAATTTAATTTGAGCTGTTCTAGCATGAGTTATATAGACAAGAGTTTATATAACTGGCTTAATATGTCTAAACCTGCAAATCATATAGACAGTAAATTCCAGAATGTCAAAGACCAGGAATATGTATAATATACACCTCTAACCTAGTAAGTTTGTCATCTGAAGTCCGATTATTTTATTTTTCCCAGGTTCATGCTTATATCCAAGCCAAAGAGGGACGCTGGGCTGCTTTATACCCTGGTATGGGCAATGTTATGTTAATCTATAAGCAATGTTAATCAATAAATGCAGTGCAGTAATGTAATATGTACTATAATCACGTAACTTGTATTTATTTTTGTTTCTCCTTTTTCCAAATTAATTTTTTCAGTCTCATTTTTTTGAAAATTTTTAGCTCTGTTTCAGCAGTTACTGTGATAGATGCCTTCATTACAATACTAAAGAGCTCAATATGTTAATTTAAGATTTATACATAAAGGAGCCAATCATGGTAAAATTGGTGGCTTTGACATACTATAAGCACCGACTTGTGTGTCACTGATATGTCATCAGAGTGCTGGTGCCAATATCTGTATTCATCCTGTTTCCGGATCCAATTTTTTTCCTCCCTGCTGCTACAGACTAAATCTTGCTGGGAACAACTTTTAGCAGTAGATAATTTACTTCAATTTTTGTTAAACTTTGTTGATAAGCTTTGGAGTATTACTATTCATTAATCTCATGATAATAAAGTGCCGATCCAGATTTTAGTCAATTTAGTTGATGGTATTTAAATTATCTATAAAATGACACGATCTGAATTTTCCATTTTTTAAGTTGTGCTTGAGGACTCGATTTTCAGAAAGCAGTTGAGAGCAGTCTCTCTTTTGGTCTGTGTATTTGTGTACCGTGTGTTCGGACTTGGAGAGATGGCTTATACATATCTCATCTCCAATTGGAGGGATTGTTTTCTTCCAACTTCTAGAAAGTGTACGTATATGCTATGGCCTTATCCTGAAACAATGATAATTTTTTCAAAATTTCTATGTAGCTTCAAGGTCTTGAATATCAACATTGGTTTTGGATATACGAGTTTGTGCTGAACTACAAAACGAGTAAAAATTAGCACGATAAATGGCATCATAGACCTTAAACTTGCAGCTTGCCTGTAAAGTCTTGAAAAGTTTGACTTTGACAGAATTAATGGACTTCATAGTTAGTAAGACTAATCTGTGATTATGTATTTTCTTTCTAGTAGTGATCAAATGCACCCGTAACTGCCAATCATATCACTGACATGGTCTCAATTAATTTCCTGGTTCCAGTAAGATTTAGGACTGACAATTATTTTATGTTATCATGAATGTTAATCATGTCGATATAAATAGTACAAAATTTTGTCAATGTGATGAAACATTGGGTTTTATAGTGAAGAGTTAAAATATTTCAAGTTAAGTTGTGTCGACTAAGATTGATTGTCTTCATATCGTGTTAGGTTTGGGTTTCTATTGGTAACTTCTCTTTATTCACATTGAGAACAACTCAGTTTCTTGTATGACCCATCACACACATTGTTAGATGACAGTTAGTAGGCTTTTGTGGCACGTTGTTTGTATTTATTTGTCGCTCCACTGAAAATTATTAGTCCCTGAACTTTAGATTGTAAATATTACTTCAATGTGAAAAGTTACCTTTTTATTGAAGTTCCTGACTGCGGACATAGCGAATACTTATCACTGTAGACTCAAGGAGGACAAAAGGTCAGGGGAACAGATCAGGAAGTGCTAGTTTAAACGAAGGGAAATATAATCAGCACTTCTTTAGTTCCCCTTGTGCTATGCACACCCTCATTTGTAATTTAAACAACTGGCGCAAGATATAGTGTGCCTTTCTGCTCTCGTTTGCTAATTGGATTTTTTTTTGTTCCATGTCTTTAATGCATTTGACTGGTTTTGTAAGTTTAACATTTAATTTTAAAATATATGCAGAGCCGCAAAAATGAAAGTTGGGTTGGTGTTGTAAAGTACTTAATGGATGACGTTCCTCATCTGTTGAAGTCCAAGGATGTGAAAGATATCAATGGCATTCTCAGTATTCTTTTGGCATCACCCCCGTCTGGTTTCGGGAAATTTATCCAGTTGGTTGCTGAAGTTAAGAGGGAACAGGAGTGTGGTATAGGGATAAGCGAAGAAGAAAAACAAAGACTTGCGAGCAGGGTATGGTGCAGCATGTTCATATCCTTTTGTTGTTTTGTGAGCTCGAAATGGACTCTTGTTCGTCTAAGCAGACACTGACCAAGAGTCTGTTCTTTTTCTTTTGCAGGAAGAGCTGTTAAAGCAAGTTCGGGATACTGGTTTTTTCGAGTACGTAGTTAATTTTTTGCCTTCAACTTTATGCTGCAGCAGAGTTCCGGTTTTTGGTGGCAGTGAAAATCTAGATGAAATCGCAGCCAGCATCTGTAGTCATGGGGCAGAACCTGATCCCAATAACTGTACTAGCACTCGACCGGTTGGAAGTAATATCTTAACTGTATTTCTGTTGATGTTGCCACCTGAAACCTGGTGCGGTATCAAAGATGAGAAACTTCGGGAGGAAGTACAGAGCCTTGTTTCAACGGATAAGCTTCCTGCCATGCTTCAAAGAGAGGTATTGACATCTCTTTTCAGAAATGTTAACTGTAACGTCATTGGCCGTTTTTGCTTTTGTTTTATTGCCAACAGTGTCTTTTGAAGAAGAGCTCCTTTTCATTTCTTCTTGAATAAGACTTTAACTTCACACTTTTTTCTGCTCTATTTTGCTTGCTTTTTTTCTTCTTGGGTGGGCTAGGGCTTGAACCGATATGTCTCAGATCATTATGTGCTCCTAGTTCTGCTAGTTGATAGGGGTGGACGAGTACTAATCAAGCCTTACCATGGCAGGTGTTGCACTTGCGAAGACAGCTTTACGATCTGAAGAAGCGTGAAGAGAACATGGCGAAGAGGAAATCTGCCGTTGCTCAGAAGAGATCTGCCTTTGCCCATGGTCTCTCTCCACCAAACTGGATTGTGATGGCAATTATTTCTGCATTCATTGTGCGATTTCTATCTCGGAACATTCGTCGAAACATCAGAAGAGATCTGCCGTTGCTCAGAAGAAATCTGCCTTTGCCCATGGTCTCTCTTCGCCAAACTGGATTGTGATGGCAATTATTTCTTGGGGGCTGCATTCATTGCGCGATTTCTATCTCGGAACATTCGTTGAAACATCAGGACACCTTAGCACCACACCAATTTGGCCCCGTTTGGTTCAATTTTGAACTCCCAAAGCCCATTGGAAAAAATTTTAGAGCGTTTGGTTCAGTATTTGAAGGCTAAAAAATTACTGTTCATCATCAAAAATTACTCACTGATAATTGCATTTTCCCGTTTTACCCTAAAAAATTACTGTTCATCGTCTTCAAGAGTGAAGCTCAGCCGGCGGAGCTCAGCCGGTCACGTAGCATTTGGTTTTGGTTTGACCTTGGATCGCTTCATTTTCGGGTCGACATTGATCCTTGTTTCTGGGTTTGAATTCGTTGTGGATTCCAGATGCTTCATTTTGAAAAAAGACTGCCAAAACAGGACATGAGGAAAAAAAAAAAAGTAGAAACGCTACCTTCTCAGAAAGACATCACATCAATAATAGCAATGAAAATGCAACATGAAAACATCCAAACTAAGGTTTTGCCAATCCTAAACACCAAACTTTTTCTTGCGCATATCAACAGTACAAACCCCAGAAAAGGATGAACATTCATCCAATCAACCCAGAATCAAAAGATACGCCAGTCGATGGCAACCACAAATTCCCTGAAATGAACTGTGCGACCGTGAATGGCTGAGCCTGTGCTGATGTGAGAGAGCCATGGTATGAAGCCCACTGGACTCTTCCGGCGATCGGCGCGCCAGGTCCCGAGTTTCGATACTCGCCATAGAAAAGCGTCGTCAGGGCGAAATCACCGGACCACGGAGACCATCCCAGAGGATGGATCGAGCCGTCCAAGAGAGTGCATCACGACGGTCCGAGAGTACTGTTTCTATGGCCTCCAGTCCCGAGGAAGGTCATGGGCTTGGACTCCAGCGGGACCGAATCTGAAGCAGCCCCGATCTTGCAGTCGTGTATCTAGATGCCCGTGTTCTGGTATGGGCTTGTCCGGCCCTGTGCGGTCACGAAGTTGTGCTGACCCGACAGGGGCTTCCGCGCGTAGATGTTGCACTTCTGAAAGACAACCACCGAGTTGCCGAAGATGAAGTCCACAGTTCCATAGATGTCGGTTTCTCGGTAGAATTGGCGCTTCGAGTGCGTGTAGAGGGTGTCTTGGTAGCCGAGGATGGAACACCGGTACACAACCAATCTGTCCGACCCGATTCGAAGGGCGACGGCTTGGTGCTTGTCAGGCCCGGCATTGTTCTCGAACGTGATGTCGCGCGACATGAATACTTCGCCCGTGGCAGCTTATTTGGAGAATATATACATTAAGAAGTACGATAGAGATAGAAAACCAAGCACATGAACAGGCGCTTTTATGTGTAATTTTTCTTGAAAGTTCGGAAAAATAATAGGCTCTTTGATTACCTCCGGTGGCAGACTGGAAAGTGGTCCATCCATCCTTGGCGTTCCGATCGCTGACGATGACCGTCTTTCCCTTCCCATCGCCGACTAACATAACGTTCTTTTGCTTGGAGGGAATCTTCAGATTCTCCTTATAGGGCGGACTTCACATAAATTACGGTCCTGCCCTTGCTGCCGCCGCCCTCTTTCGCTCTTGAGGCATGCACAAAGAGAAGCGCTTCTCCAATGGTCATGTGCGTGCCGGTCCCGTCCTTCGACACGACGGCGCTCGCTTTAATTTCCTCGACCGGAGCTTCAAGAAGCTTTCTCTCCGTGCCGGAGACCCAGTGAGGGAATGTATCGGACAGCAAAGCCCGACGTCGTTGCCGACTTGCTTCCTTTGTTGGCCTAGTTGAGGCGTAGAGCGCAAGGGTGTGGTTGAGCGAGTGGCTTATGTTTTGCGAGATCGTGTTCATCATGTCAGCGCGGCTTTCTCGAACTTTGTTAATGTCTTGGAGGCTGTCAAGACAGGTCTCTTGATTCGTGAGGGAGGCGCTGAGCCATGTCTCGACGTCGTCGGGCTGGCAGCCTTTGGCGGTTCCACCCCCACACGAGACAACGTTGGCAAGCAGGTCTATGGTGTCATCGAAGAGCTCCAAACAGTCGGCAATGCTGCTCGGAGGCAACTTCGCCGGCGCCTTGTGGTGCAAAAGGGTAAGGTTTTGGGCCATGGCCCGTGCCGACTCGACACGAGCCAAGGCAAGCTTGACAGAGCCCTCGAAAAGCTCGGCCTTGGAGGCCGGTCTAGTGGCCAGAGTCGAAGCTCTAGGGAACACGGAGAAATGTGATGGTGAAGGTCTCTTTGTTAGGGGATATCCTGAAACAACTGAGCTTGAGAGATGAAGGGTGATCAAGAACAGAATCAGCGAGAAGCACATTTTTGTCTCTTGATTTTGGATAATGGAAATAATGTGGCATCGTGACCTTATAAGGGTGTCAGATTTTGGCAAGCTTTTGCATGGAAATACATGCACATCTGTTTCTGGCTGTCACCTTATGGGGAATAAAGCGGATTTCGAATACTCTAGAGTCAATAATCGTGGGTTGTCACTATTGCGTCGAGCTAGCGCGGCATAAAGGAATTCCTTTCCTTATAGTATGACAAAATTATTGAGAGCAAAGTTTCTTTTTATTAAGTGGAAAGTGGTAGTCACTAATCTTTATACGATTGCACCTACACACAGCTTTAAGTTTCAATATGTGAAATGGGTTGCGTAATGAAGAAGGATGGCCATAAGGGTTGGTGCATGTATGTTGCTTTGGGAAGTGAAGAATTTTTTTTATGATTTCTGTTGAGACCAAACCATGTACAAATGAGCTTATTTTGGCAGGTTGGTATTTTGGATAATTGCATGGAAAGTGTCTAATTAAAACATGAAAACGTAACTAAAGCAGTCCTAATTTCTCCTCTATCTTTTAAAAGAGGATGAAAATAAAAGATCTCTAATTAGTGTCTCCAGGATGCAGATTAGTACTTGGGCTCTCCCAATAAAGAAAATCATCTCTTACGGAATCGATCCTCCCTTTGACTGTACAAAAATACGTGGAGCTCAGCATATCTTGAATTGTCATAGCTCTACCACATCTTCTGGTTTTTTTCTCTTCCAGAATAAATATAAATACTTTTTGGGTCATGAACTAACCACCAAAAATTCAACGTTGTAAGTACACTAATCCCTCCTCACATGTAACCAAACTCATGGACCAGAAATTTCTCTGGTCTCACAAATGGCCAATGTTGTCTCATGTGCACCAGGTGTCCAAACAAACTAAATTTCTTAAATTGATTAGTGGTGTTTCTATCTCTTATTTTGAAAAATCCAAAATTTCCCAAAACTTTCGAAACTCTTTTCCAATACGGTCATAATTCCCGGCTCTAAGGGGAACTAGTTTGATTCTTGATTCTAGAAACTGGAACCAGCTCAATATGGGTATGATTCTCGGTTCTAAGGCCGAAATCAATTTAACCAGCTTGGTTCCCTAGCTGGACAGTTCTAAACCAGTTTTGAAGATTTTTCATAGAAAAGAAATACTTTTGCACCCATCAAGAATTAAACCATGATCTTCAACATGATGAAATGGCAACATAATTACTTGACCAACAAATAATTTCCAAACAAAAAAAAAAGAATAATTTTGTAGTGAAATGGTGAAACTTTTAGTTTTGTTATATAAACTTGCCTTTTCCATCCAAAATTTGAAACGAGCCGATTCCTTGTCCCGATCTTGCTGGTTCCAGATTATGGACCCAGAACTAGCCCATTTTGGAATCGAACAGCCCTAATCCTTCAGTCGTTAGCGTTTTTTGTGCCATTTTCTATTTTATATCTAGTTCTTTTATTACACTGAAAATTAAAAAAAAAAAAAAAAAAAGGCGTGAGTCACTGCAGACATTCAAAAATTAGCAGCTGTAGCCAAAATGCTAAAATATATATCCGATATGGTATAGTTTAAGTATGATGACCGCATATGTTAATGTTGAGAAAAATCTAATTATGCAAGACCATGATTTGAAAAAAGTAGAAATTGATGTTGATGGGATGAATTTCTTATATCTTTAATCTAAGGGGAATAAATTCCGAACAATAAAGATCGAGAATATGTAATCAAGTAGATTCTAGATTCTTTTTCTAAGATAGACAAATGAAAGATCATGACTAAATCTTTATTAACTCTGTATAATATAGTAGGAAGCATTTCCGCGTAAATTCTCTTTTTTGACAAGTAAAAGATAGGCAGAAATATATGATAACACCCAAAAGTCCGGCTTGCCAACCTCAACCCCACCAGAATGCTCGAGGAACAAAAAGTTTTCTAACACCAGATACGGCACAACTAAGTAACGCAACATGAGTTGTTCAGATATTCGCTTAATACATGAATCGAATTCGTAATTTCATGAAAGACAATTGATTTGTCTAGACAATCTTATAAAGACTGGACTGCATTGGACATCTAGTTTGAACTTTAGAAAGAACAGCTTTGTTATATATAGTTGTATGTTAAAATGAATTAACACAAACACGTATATCGACAAAGTGCATAAAAACCCTCTTTTAACACAGTATTTCTAAAAAAAAAATTACCTTTAGGCTAATTAGATGTAAAATTATATACCAAATCCAAACGAGTGTTCTTGTGAAAGGATTTACAAGTCATTATCATGTCTATCAACTCTTATTTTGCTTCCTTGAAAATGTGAGAAACGAGGAATTGCAATTTGCAAACAAGTATTCAAAAAATTCTTTGAAAGCAAATTATAGTTAATAGACGAGATCAATTGCATATCGAATAAAAAGGAGACCTATATTATGCTCTACTTAACGAACCATAGAAAACACATTCTTTTATAGTGAAAAATTATGATTGATTATGTTTATCATATTGCGGTAGGACGAGGATAATATATATTTTTCTTGAGAACTCGAATTTTCCAAAACCTCAGAGAGAGAGAGAGAGAGTCGTGGAATCTTCCCAGTCGAACGACTTAAGAAAAAGCCAAACATGGAATTCTAAAGATGGAAAACAATGTTGAGCACAACATAAATAATATCATATAATAGTATAATATCAATCGGATCGGAAAAAATCGTGAACATATGGGAAATAACGGAAACTTTGAAAATTAATTCTTAGATATATGCAATCATGCCGAAAGCTAAATGAAGGTATGAAGATGGACTTGTGGCTCTACTTAGGATAACTATCGTTTGAACACTCCCAATGTTTCATTTTTCCAATGTTGTAAGAGGCCTTCGACACTACATTGACATTTTGGTCGTGTAACGGAAGTAAGTGCACTCTCAACGATCCATACTCGCGCGATGTCAACTATGTCGTCACGGACGTGGTTGCCAGGACGTTGAGCTCAAGCTTTCATTACCTTAGCAAGAGCTAGAGTCAATCCTTGTTCTCCAAGCCTTGCTTTGGCCTCGGAGCTTGCAGCGGAACGATCTCACAGGCAGACTACAACATGTGCATGAACTTTGCGGGTTACCAATTGCGTGGTGCTCATATGCAACTACAGGATTGTAAGATTAGGTATGAAAATTACCCATTCGCCAACTCTCTACAACCCAACGCCCTCCATTGACCATGGTCTCTCTCCGCCAAACTGGATTGTGATGGCAATTATTACTCGGGGACTGCGTTCATTGCGCAATTTCTTTCTCGGAACATTCGTCAAAACATCAGTACACCTTAAACCCCACCAATTACTCTTTGGCTCGATACCACTTGTTGAGATATACAGCAATAGCTCAACACTTATATGAGGAGAATGCGAAGAAAGAGTTTAGTCAAAACCATTGACATATCTAATTGGATATATCTTTATGGAAACTTTTAAGCAAATGTCTTGTGAGCTAATCATGATGCACTAACCATTTCACGCTACATGCACAAGTTCTTCAATACAAGACTTTCTAACACCTCATGTGGGTACCTCAGCATTTATATTGATGATCATACACAAATTCTTATGGTGAAACTTTGGTATTACAAAAAGATATTTTCGTGAGGTTGGCAAGACGAGAAGGGTCATCCGATCAATAATAGCTGAGATAAATTTATTGAAAGTTCAAAAACTTGTCACAAAAATGCAATTGAGTCATAAAATTTTAAGCAAGTGTAATTAAGTCTTAAGACTTATCGCGAAAGTATAATTGAGTCACAAAACTTTCAAAAAGTGTGATTAGGTCTTGAAAATTGTCAAATTGATCCAATGATGTCCTTCCTTCGATTGCATTTTTTGAAATTTTTAAGATTCGACTATACCTTCATGACAAGTTTTAGAAATTGATTACACTTTTTAAAAGTTTTAGGACTGACATGTTCTAGGATTTTCAGTGCACCTATCCCATTATAAAGCAACTGCGTGTTCTGCAAATTTGTCAATTTCAAGTTTGAATTCTTATGGGGGAGTCTTGGGGGAAACAGATAGGTAAAAGGAAAACGATATTCTTGGACAACGGCTCACCTGTTCTTGATGAAGACAATGCAAAAAGGATTAGAAATCCTCCCAAAAACAGAAATTTTAATATTGTCCTTTCTTTTGATTCTCCTCACGTATGTGAGCATAATGCACGATGCATACTTCGCTGAGAGAGAATCTAAGACATTAAGTGAGAGGTCAGACCAGAATAGCCATTACACGACATCCATGCAGGCAGTTTATTTGATTCCCCACTATAATGAGAACAAGAAAATTGAAACTAGAGATGGAAATAATAAAATTACTATTACTCACGTTAAAATATCTTTTTGATTTTCATTTTCATAATCTTCGAAGTGAAATTTACATTGTTGTCCAGTCCACAAGTAATCTATAGTGCTTTTAAGATACTGAGGATATTTAAGGAAGAAGAGGGAGAACCGATTATGTGAGTTGTAGCGGCCCCTCTCCCCTTTACATAGTAGTTTAGATTATGCACGTAATTTACAAACCAAACTGATCTCTTTTTTTTTTTATTGTAAAATAACATATAAATCTATACATCCTTAGGTAATTCAACTAAAAATACTTTTCATTATTGTGATTGCCTGAATTTCTATCACCACCAGAGGTCAAATAAAATTTTAATAAACCACTAAGGAGTGGACCGAGTGATTTTTAAGCGCTTGGTTCGGATATAATTACAGAATCTTCCATTCAAAATTAAGATTTGAGGCCGTACCCTTTTCTCTATGAGCGTTGCTTTATGTGACACACGTAGATATGGCCATTTGTGCCTGCGTGTAGGGTTTAATGGAGTTAAAAGTTTCGGATATCCTTCGCCATAATAATAACAGAGAAATAGTTTTAAAAAAATTAGTTGAATGTCAAACTTGCCATATGCAAAATTAGGTGGTGGGATCTTCCCGGCAGAGAAGAACCGAAGAATAAGCCAAACGTAAGATCACGAAACCTGCCGCAAAGAAGAAGAAGCGCAAAGCTCATGTAAGCTCGATCCAAGCGAAGAGAGCTGTCCCTTCATAGTTTTAAAATTAGTGGTAAGTACAAAGAAAACTTAGTGATCTAGTAATCCATACAAAAGAAGTGGAGAGACATTGGATGTGATGGAAAACCCTAAGACCAACTCCAATAGATTCCCCAATGATTCTAGGGCTTTTAAACGAAACCCAAATTGATGCACGAGACGAACCGAAGGTGGACAAATGCATGGCTAATTTTGGGAGGAGCCCAGTTTGGATCCTTGCAATCTTTCACGTTTTCTACATTGTTAGGGCAAATCCTGACACTACGGTGCAATACATATATTGTAGTCCTGATAAGTACCATCTTGACAATCCTTATTCGCGGGCCGTCAACTGTGTGATCGTGGATTTGGTCGCCAAGATGTCGACGTTGGGTTTTAAGTATCTCAATGAGAGCCCCTGGACCATTGTCAAGCCTTGCTATGGCCTCGCGGCCTGCAGCAGAACGATCTAGCCCACGGACTGCGACGCGTGAATGAACTTTGCGAGGTACCATTTGCAGAATTCATGCTTGTACACCATGGGAGGGCAGGTTCAGCTTAATGCGGTACGAGAATTACCCGTTTGAGGAAGTGTAAGTTGTCGTCGGTCGATCGATCGACTATTTGGAGAATTGAGCGCTCCATAAGCACTCGTATTAAATTTGAAACTAAGTGTTGAATAAAAAGGGATGATTTTGCTTGTTCAATAAAAGGCCAAGTGTATAACTTTTTCCTATCCATGTAAGTTAATTGGCTTTGGTTCAACTCACTGATCTCTGCTAGACCAAAGCCAGAACAAGAAGCATTTTCTCCTCAATGAATTGACTCCCAAGTCATGATTTTTTTCCTTCTTGCTGCTCTTTGCATTTACGTAAGCTTCCGTTAGATGGTTTGTGTCACTTTCTCAAGAAGGCCCTGTTTTCCTCCCTCTTTAGTTGAAGGAGATTTTGTGCATGATTGACATATTTAAATTTATGAAAATCCATCCCCTATTTATTTTCAGTTAAATTTATACAAGGACGTCCATGTTTGTAACCACCAGCTAGAAGAAATTTCCTGCGATCGAAGAAGGATGAGAACACGAAAGCCCTTCAAAGAACCTATCCAGCTTGTCACATTTGCTTAATTGTATCAATGAATAATTAGAAGGGTTAGATATCAACATATCAAACAAGAAATGTTAGATAATTAATTGCTTGATTAAGAGAATCCCTCTCGGAAGAATATATGGATGCGGTGAGAATGAAAATACGTTTAGGCTATGTTAGTTTTGTGGAAATTGAATAATTTGAAAGACATTTTCATGAATTTGATCACCTGTATCACCAGAAATAATTGGTTAATAAAAAAATATTTTCATTATTGATAATAATTTATGTTTAAACACTTTCATAGAGACAAATATATTTTTCATTTATGCACCTTTATAAGTGATACAAACAATTATTTTTAAGAAAATATTTTCCAAACCATTCATTTTTTGTGAAAAAAATGGAATCTTAGATCGAACCTTAAGGCATTGACCTTTCGAGTGCTAAAATTGGAAAGAAGATTTGCTACTTTTGATGAATCCGCTAAGAATATGGTGCCTATTTCATGGACCTACACATCTAAAAACTCTCCCCAACACCTAAGTGCACATAACAAAATTTCTGGAATAGAAATCAATTTCTATTCTATGGACGAGTTTCTGAGTAAAGAAACGCGTTTGATAATAATTCAAAATTTATATTTTTGAAATAAAAATTCGTTTGATAACTAAATAAAATTTCTATTTTTAGGAGTGGCAACGATCGGCGTTCGGTGGCTGGAGTCCAATGTTCGGCAACCGGCATTCAACGTTCAGTGACCGGCGGTGGGCGGCCGAAGTCCAAAGTCCGACGTTCAGCGTCCGACACCAAGTTTAGTGACCGGTGGCGAGCGGCCAAAGTCCGGAGTCCGACACTGGAGTCCAGCGACGGAGGAGGCCGGTGGCGGTGGCCGGTGGCCGGAGTCCGGTGGCAAGTGGCGAGTGGCCAACATCCGGCGGCCGGTGGCAAGCGGCGGATGGTTGGCAAGCGAACATCCGATGGTTGGTGATGAGCCTTCGGCATCCAATGATTGGCGATGAGCAGCCAACGACCGGTGGACGTCTGGCATTCGACGATCGGCAGTTGGCGATAGCCGACAGGTGGCTGGAGTGCGGTGGTCGGCCGCCGATGTCCGGTGGCTGGCGGTTAGTGGCTAGTGGCCGGGGCTGGTGGCGGGTGGCCGGCAACTGGCGGTGGGCGTCCGGCATCCCATGGGCGGCAAGTGGGCGACGAGCGATAACGAGAGTGAACAATGAGAAAAATTTTAATTTTTTATTTTTGTTCCGAAATAGAAAAGTTAGAATTTTTAACTTCGATTTTTGCTCCAAATTTATTTCTGAAATAGAAATCTGTTCAAGAAATAAAAAAATGAAATTGCGTTACCAAACAGATTTCTATTCCAAACCTGTAACAGAAAAACAGAGAAATAAAAAAATAAAAATTTTGTCATGCGCGCCTATATGTCCGAGACTTTTCACAAAATGCCTCATTTCGAAATAAAATTATACTCCCTTTATTTCTTGAAAAAAAAAATCTAAAAATTATCGCTTGTATCGTTTTGAATGATTAATCAATGAAAAATGTTTCATTATTAATAATAAATTTATCTAAATATTTTCGTGAACTATGAAAATATTTTTCATTCATTCTTCAAAGACACATAAGTAATTATTATTAAGAAAATATTTTATAAAGTATTAATTTTTTGTGAAAATAATCAATCTAAGTGAACGTGTCAAGCGGGTTATCGCCCCTGCTGTCAATGTGAACTGACTCTGGGAAACAACATGATTTTCTTTCGAAATCAACTTTTGATAGTTTGACCATATGGAAGCGCACTAACTTGTACCGTTATTGGAATCTTTCCTTTCTTTTCACTAAAAAAAAAAAAAGGAAAAATTAAATATTTTGAGGAAAGTGAAGAACGAAAATTTAGGAGTGAATGCGTAGTATATGGGGGAGTTTTCCTAAGACCTGTTAAAATGGATTATAGGACAATTTTTAACTCATATTTAATGAACTGGGTTAAAATGCTAGCCGTTTATTTCGTGGAAAATAAATGATTTTGAAAATATTTTTGTTGACTAATTATTCCAAACAATATAAACAATCATTTTTAGAAGAATGTTTTCCAAACCATTTATCTTCCGTAAAACAAACGAAACTTTAGACTTAATGCGCCCACCTCTATGACTCTTTCTCTCCTCTCTTTCACCTTCACCTGATCCCATGCTCTCACGGTCTCACCTCGATTTAGACACGAGTTTTCCTAAATTGAGTTAGACATGCAAGTGTTTTAACAATATAGATCAGGTTAGTTATAAGGGTCTAAAGTAGACATTATTTCAAATAAGGGCTTGAAATAGATATTGTTTTAAATAGAAACTCGAAATGATCATATTAGTCTCAAATAAGGACTCGAACTCACCGGTTGTGAAGGGCAATTTAATCTTTTAAAAATTTTTAAATTTTTCCTTTTTTTATTTTTTCTATTTTTTTGTAAAAAAAACTAAATAAAATTAAAACTTTAAAAAAAAAAAGGAAAAACACAGGCGAGGCCCTTGCCTCATCGAGCGGCGATGGCTAACGAGGTCGTCGATGCCCGGACGAGCATCAACGACCCCGACGACTGAGGCAAGGGCCGTTGACCCTCACTAGAGATGGGAGAGGGCGATAACCCTCTCCTAGATTTAGACGAGGGTTGCCCACCCTTGCCCCCCTTTGGGTGAAGGTCGCTAACCGTCGCACCAACGATGGGGTGGCAATCACAAACGGGAGAGAGCCCTTTCGCTTGTGTTTTCTCATTTTTTTTCTTTTTTTAAAAAAATATTTTAATGTAATTAAATTTAAATTATATTTGGACAAAAATACGCCTGATTGGTTGGAATTTTTTTGCTAACGGGCGAGTCGATGGGGTTAGACTCTTATTTCAAACAATCATAAACGCTTTAGGCATTCTATTTGAAACTGATATGGTCAGTTCAAGTAATTATTTGAAACATTATTTATTTTAAATTCTTATTTGAGAAGTTGAAAGTATTATTTGGAATTTTCCCAAAAATCTACTTAAGTCGGAATCCGTTTTTTTTTTTTTTTTGGGTAGGAAGGAATCCGAGTTGACCCATCCGTTTTCTTTGGGAGTTGACCCATCCTTCGACGAATTTAAGTTTTATGCGTTATAACAGTTCAAAATTGGCAACGGGTGGAGGGGGTTCCTCCGGCCTTCTTCGCCACTGCGGAAGACTTTTCCAGCAGGCAAAAAAGCTTCTCCAGAAGACCCGCTTCGAGTCCTCCCCCGAAAAAGCCGCCGCCTTTCTCTCTTCTTCGTCGTCGAAATCGAATGCCCACCTCGCCTTCGATCCGGCGGAGTCGAACTGAAGTTTTGCAGAGCGGCGGCAGGAACGAGGGGGAAGGGAAGCGAAGCGAAGCTTGGGGGACACATGGCGACGTCGGGCCTTTACCGGCGGGTCCTCCCTTCTCCTCCGGCGATCGATTTCGCCTCCGACGAAGGCAAGGTAACGTGAACTCTTTGACTTGTTCAGTTCCCAACGATGCCGCTGATCAGCGCTTCGACTGTGCCTGAGCTTCGTGTGTCGGCTGCATTGTGTCGGTTTAGTCTCTGTTGGAATTCTAGCCTTGAAGTTTGGAGACGGGAGTCGCTCCGGTCGAGATTTGTGCCGTATGATCGTTTTTGGTTTTGTGGGTCGCGCGCTTTTTGTGAAAAGATTGCGTCTTGAAGAGAAGCATTACCGATTATTTGAAAAAGTTGCTAGCTTTGACGGGCGAATGAAGAAATTGGAGGACTTCCTGAAATAAGATGGGCTTTTGAAAGGGATATGATGATGATTCGCGGGTTTGAATCATTTTCGGAACATGCTTAGAGGATGCTATGCTTTCTTTTTGCTGTTCTCGTGAATAGTAGTCGCTGAATGAACTTGGTTTCAACTCGTGTTTTGCCATCAACAGAAGCTCTTCATCGAAGCCATCCAAGCTGGGACAATGGAAGGATTTTATAAGTTGATCTCTTACTTTCAAACGCAATCGGAGCCTGCGTATTGTGGATTGGCTAGCCTCGCGATGGTCTTGAATGCCCTTGCCATTGACCCCGGAAGGAAATGGAAAGGTGGGCCTTTTTACAGTCCGACATCTTTTTGAACTCTGTTCGTGTTTGCAAGAGGGTGGCTCTCTTTAATAAGAAAGGCGCACTACATTGTTGAAGCATATAATGCACGTTGACTAAAGGAGGTCCAAAATGTGAATGGAGGATTGGGTTAACGAGGAGAATTGAGTGTATGGACTTAAATAGTGTTCAGTTCAACATATACATCTTTTCAAAGTTCTTGGCCTAGTATTGAGTGGGACCAGTGATCAACAAACCCCATGATTCTTTTTTATTCTAACATGTATTTCCTTATTACTAAAATATACTTTGTGGAGGCTGTACTGTCTTGTAGCATGGAATGTTGAGAGCTAACATTGCAGCTTGCATATGAAGTTAGTTGTTAGTAGCTTCATGAATGGAGTTAACTTCCTTGAGGCGTTAGTTGTTGTGAATATGTCTCCATAAAATCCTTTTCTTCTTAGGTTTGTAAAATTTGAGAATTAGATAATTTTTCCGTGCAAACGATTGCCTTTTATTAGAGATGTAAAGTTGTTCATTTGCATGCTTTTGTTTCTTTGACAGCCTAAAGACGCGCTTTTGGTTTGGTCATGCTTGGTTTGTTGGTGCATGGACTAGGGAATGTTTAGGACTTTTATGAGTGTTCAAAATGGGAGGAAGTAACCTATTGAATTTTTCTTATTTCGATGGATAAAACGCCTTGTAGGATCCAACCTTTCTTTTCCCATTTTTTTGAGAAGATGAAGCTTTTTGGGATTCTTATAGCAAATATTGGCTGAGTGTTTTGCATATGCATGTGCATTTGTATAATATAAAATTGTATTCGAATTGTAGGTCCTTGGAGATGGTTTGATGAGTCTATGTTAGACTGGTGTGAGCCTCTGGAAAAAGTTAAAGCTGAAGGCATATCATTTGGGAAGGTAGCATGTCTGGCTCAATGTGCCGGAGCTGAAGTTGAAGCATTTCGGACTAGTGAAACCACTGTAGATCTCTTCCGTCAGTTTGTTAAAAGATGTTCTTCTTCGGATAATTGTCACCTGGTCTCATCCTATCACAGAGCTGCTTTTAAACAGGTAGGAATTTCAAAACAAAAACATCGTGCTGATTTGTGTGTTGGGATGGGGGCATTGCATCTCTTAAGAGAATTGGTTGATTATTAATTCTTTGCCTTCTAAGGCATAAGGAGTGAGCTAAGGCTTAAAAGTTAAAGGGTGATGAAGATGAGAAAAGTCTTAACCTTATTACTTTTTATGGCAACAAATTTGGTGGTTCGGTGAAGATGGGGCAGATACAACTAGTTTTGCTCCCATTATTGGTCATTGATCCTTTGAATGATTAAATTCAGACAATGAAGATCAGTGGGAATGCATCTTCGTAGAGAGCAGAACATTGCTAAGGATGCTTTGTGATTTTGAGCATGTGCAAATTGAAGGTTAGGTGAATGGGATTTAAGGAAACTCTTGCTTAGCTAGGTTGATGTAGGAAGATAGTCTGGAATAGTAAGCTAAATTTGGATCAGCCATTCAGAGGGAACTTGCAGATAGTAACTCGTAAACATTGAAGATCTTTGGCGTGGCTGAAGCTCCTAAGAATAATAATGGGGTATTCTTAAGCATCAAACCTAAAACTAGAATGGCATCACACCATTCTAAAGCAACAATTTGTTAAAGTTCAATGATATTTATAAACTCCACTATTATCCTACTCCACAAAGAAATGCAAATCTTGAGAAACCCGCTTCATGTAGAATTAAGAAACATGCTAAAATCTTTGGCATCTCTAATATTACAAATAATGATTGCTTGGAGTCTATATGGACTTTGTCTCTCAAGACTGTGAGCCAGTCTCACTGATTCTTTAGGACTGGTTCCTAGCACATAACACCCCCCCCAAAAAAAAAAAAAGAAAAAAAGGGAAAGAGGAGAAGAATCTTATTCCTATTAGGATTTTCAGATTAGCCATGGATCGATGGAGCTGTCCATCTGCAGCGATGCTTTGTAAAGTAATTATTTTGTCTACCACTGATTTATCTCGTCTCTTGTGAGTTACATAGTTTTCTCCCAGGTGGAAAAAACTTGTCCTTGGCAACATTTCAGAGGGGGGCTTCGCTGAGTAGAGACTTTGGAAGTTTCTGGAGTTCGTTTGTTTGTTGGAGGCATTATAGCTAGTGTCAAATTTAGAACAGAAAACTTGCGCTCTGGTATGGAATGGTGATCTATGTAACTTATGTCAGCATTTAGAAGAATTGGTCATCAGAAATATCTTGTAGGCCACATCTTAAGTCCAAGTCTCTTCTTTGATTACTTTCTGTTCATATTTCACAGCGGATAACCGGGGTAGTTTTTTTTTTTTTTTTTTAAGGTAAAAGCGTACTAATGAGCATCAATGCCTCCCAATTACAGCATAGGAGTTAAATAATAGATAAGAAGTTCAAAAACGACTCAGTTTCCAAATGCATATTCTGAACATTGTATTTATTTCACAGGAAATGTACCTTGAATTGCGGTTTAATGAGGGATGTTATCTTGATTGTTTTTTGTCACATCAGCCGATGCTTAGTTTTTAATGGAAAAATGATGCACATGTTGATGACAGCAAAAAGACTTTGTTTGCAGACAGGAACTGGGCATTTTTCACCTATTGGTGGTTATCATGCGGGAAGTGACATGGTACTGATATTGGATGTTGCACGTTTCAAGTATCCTCCTCATTGGGTTCCACTTACCCTCCTCTGGGAAGCCATGGATACTGTTGACAAGACAACTGGACAAAGAAGAGGGTATGTGAAATATTTGACATTTTGTAATCTCATTTGTTCAGTGGAGCGGAACTTGTCTCTTCAGAGGGTTAGTACCAATATAACATGGGTTTTGTAGGTATTTGAACATGTCTATGCATTTGCATTTGTTAACCTAAACAGTCGTAGGTTCCAAGATTTCATGCTGCAAAGATAAATTAAAAAAAGTCAATAAATAAGTAGCATATCTGATGCTTTCTCATGGCCTATTAGAAGTTGAGGTAACTTTTGTGAGATCCTTGCAATCTAGGTCTAGTGTTGTTTATATGTTGAAAGAACCAAACTAGTTTTGCTTTTGCAAGTTAGAAATGGAATTTAGTTTGAATTGTTCTAGCATGAGTTATCTAGACAAGAGTTTATATAACTGGCTTGATATGCCTAAACCTGCAAATCATATAGACAGTAAAATCCAGAATGTCAAAGACCATGGATTTGTATAATATACACCTCTAACCAAGTAAGTTTGTCATCTGAAGTCCAATTATTTTATTTTACCCAGGTTCATGCTTATATCCAGGCCAAAGAGGGACCCTAGGCTGCTTTATACCCTGGTATGGGCAATGTCATGTTAATCTATAAGCATTGTTAATTAGTAAATGCAGTGCAGTAATGTAATATGCGCTATAATCGCCTAACTTGTATTTATTTTTGTTTCTCCTTTTCCCAGATTGATTTTTTCAGTCTCATTTCTTTGAAAATTTTAGCTCTGTTTCAGCAGTTACTGTGATAGATGCCTTCATTACAAGACCAAACAGCTCAATATGCTAATTTAAGATTTATACGTAAGGGAGCCAAACATGGTAAAATCGGTGGCTTTGACATACTATAAGCACTGACTCGTGTGTCACTGATGTGTCATCAGAATGCTGGTGCCAATATCTGTATTTATCCTGTTTCCAGATCCAATTTTTTTCCTCCCTGCTGCTACAGACTAAATCTTGCTGGGCATAACTTCTTTTAGCAGTAGATAATTTACTTTATTTTTTGTTAAACTTTGTTGATAAGCTTCAGAGTATTACTTTTCATTAATCTCGTGATAATAAAGTGCTGATTCAGATTTTAGTCAATTTAGTTGATGGTATTTAAATTACCTATAAGATGACACGATCTGAATTTTCTGTTTTTTAAGTTGTGCTTGAGGACTCGATTTTCAGAAAGCAATAGAGAGTACTCTCTCTCAGTCTTTGTGTATTTGTGTACCGTGTGTTCGGACTTGGAGAGACAGCTTATACATATCTCATCTCCGACCGGAGGCTTCAACTTCTAGAAAGTGTAGGTATATGCATCAGCTTTTACCTGAAAGAACGATTTTTTTTTCAAAATTTCCACGTGACTTCAATGTCTTGAATATCGACATTGGTATTGGAAATTCGAGTTTGTGCAGACCTACAAAACGAGTAAAAATAGCATGATAAATGGCATCGTATACCTTAAACTTGCAGGTTGCCTGTAAAGTCTGGAAAAGTTTGACTTTGACAGCATTAATGGACTTCATAGTCAGTTACACTAATCTGTGATTATGTATTTTCTTTCTAGTAGTGATCAAATGCACCTGTAACTGCCGATCCTATCACTGACATGATCTCAAATAATTTCCTGGTTCCAGTAAGATTTAGGACTGACAATTATTTTGTGTTATAATATCATTTTTATTATTAAAATAGTACAATGTGATGAAACATTGGGTTTTATAGCAAAGAGTTATAATTTTTCAAGTTAAGTTGTGTCAATTAAGATTGATTGCCTTCATATTGTGTTAGGTTTGGGTTTCTATTGGTAACTTCTCTTTATTCACCCTGAGAACAACTCAGGTTCTTGTATGACCCATCACACACATTGTTGGATGACAGTTATTAGGCTCTTGTGGCATGTTGTTCATATTTATTTGTTGCTCCACTGAAAATTATTAGTCCCTGAACTACAGATTGTAAAGATTACTTCAATGTAAAAGTTTCCCCTTCCCTGAACTATATATTGTAAAGATTACTCCAATGTAAAAGTTTCCCTTTTAGTGAAGGTCCTGACTGCAGATGTAGGGAATACTTATCACTGTAGATTCAAGGAGGACAAAAAGGTCAGGGGAACAGATCATGAAGTGCTAGTTTAAACGAAGGGAAATATGATCGGCATTTCTTTAGTTCCCCTTGTGGTGTGCACACCCTCATTTGTAATTTAAACAACTGGCGCAAGATATACTGTGCCTTTCTGCTCTCGTTTGCTAATTGGATTTTTTGTTCCATGTCTTTACTGCATTTTACTGGTTTTGTAAGTTTAACATCTAATCTTAAAATGTATGCAGAGCTGCAAAAATGAAAGTTGGGTCGGTGTTGTGAAGTACTTAGTGGATGACGTTCCTCATCTGTTGAAGTCTGAGGACGTGAAAGATATCAATGGCATTCTCAGTATTCTTTTGGCATCACCCCCATCTGGTTTGGGGAAATTTATTCAATGGGTTGCTGAAGTTAAGAGGGAACAGGATGGTGGTATAGGGATAAGCGAAGAAGAAAAACAAAGACTTGCGATCACAGTATGGTGCAGCATGTCATATCCTTTTGTTGTTTCGTGGGCTTGAAATGGAGTCTTGTTCGTCTAAACAGACACTGACCAAGAGTCTGTTCTTTTCTTTTGCAGGAAGAGCTGTTAAAGCAAGTTCAGGATACTGGTTTTTTCAAGTACATAGTTAATTTTTTGTCTTCAACTTCATGCTGCGGAAGAGTTCCAGTTTTTGGTGGCAGCGGAAATCTTCATGAAATTGCAGCCAGCATCTGTCGCCAGGGGGCAGAAATTTTAAGCGGAAAATCTGGCACCTCAGGCTGCTCTTGTGGTCATGAAACTTGCGTTAAATGCCTGAAAGCTGATCGTCACAAAAGTGGGATGGTGCTAAGTGCAACAATTGTGAAGGGCAAAAACGAGGAAAAAGTCAACATGCTGGTCCCACAATCTCTGATGGAACTCTGTTGTGGTGCCCCTGATCCCAATAACTGTAGTAGCACTCAACCAGTTGGAAGTAATATCTTAACTGCACTTCTGTTGATGTTGCCACCTGAAACCTGGTGCGGCATTAAAGATGAGAAGCTTCGGGAGGAAGTACAGAGCCTTGTTTCAATGGATAATCTTCCTGCCATGCTTCAAGAACAGGTATTGACATCTCTTCTGAAATGTTAACCATAACATCATTGCCCGTTTTTGCTTTTCTTTTATTGCTGACGGAGAGTGTCTTTTGAAGAAGAGCTCCTTTTCATTTCTTCATAAATAAGACTTTAACTTCACGCTTTTTTCTCCTCTATTTTGCTTGCTTTTTTTCTTCTTGGGTGGGCTAGGGCTAGAACTGAGATGTCTCAGATCATTTTGTGCTCTCAGTTCTGCTAGTTGATAATTTCAGATGCGTTTGGTACAGCTTTCCTGAGGGGCTTTCGGCCTCCACAGACCCTTGGGAAGATGCTGAGGTTTGGTAAGTTTTACGAAAGGACTTTCAGCCGAATGCTAGCCTTTGAAAAGTTTAAAGTCCAATGGTAGAAGCATTTGGCCAAATACTGAAATTAGGTTTTTTTTTTCTAAAACTATCCTCACCACTTCTTCAAATTTCTGATTTTGTCCCTCATTATATTTTTTTAATTAAAAAATGACCCAAACCCTTTGCCGGTCTGGCGAAGGGCTACAGCTACCAGTGTGCCAGATTTGGCATCGGTGGCGGCGGCTGTCGGTTGAGGTCGCCCGACTCTGGTGAGAGTCGCTCAACCTAGGCGGTGCGCAAATGTAGGCACCAAGGGTCACCCGAGGTCGTGCGACCTTAGGGGACCTCAACCAATGGCCGCTAACGCCACTCCCTGGTGGCCATAGCTGGCGAAGAGTTTGGGTCTTTTTTAATAAAAGATATATAAAAAAAAATGTAAAATATATATCCAAAGCTCATTGCAAAAGTTCTTTTACCAAACACAACTTGAACTCAAAGTTCATTTACAAATAGATTTTACCAAATACAATTTGCATTTTCACAAATAGCTTTGGCTTTCATCATTTGCATTACACTCGACCCTTCATATGCTCTAGTAAAGAGAACTAGTTGGTGAATGTCATGCTGGGAAAAGTATGATGTGAATTTAATGAATGTCGAAAGAGCCCATCTCTTTTAGAATATACATTTTTGAGGTCTCCTGTAATTTTTTTTTTTTTTGATGGAAAAATTTTCCACAATGTTCATTTTCTGGCAAGATGTTAGAGCAGTGTACTAATCAGCCTTAACATGGAAGGTCTTGCACTTGCGGAGACAGCTTTACCATCTGAAGAAGTGTCAAGGGAACATGGTGGACGAGATTCTCCCTGCCCCTTGCCCATAGGGTTCCTCTCAGAGTTAGATGAGTGCTCTGTATATATTATTAAGTCTGTCTGATAAGCACGGCAGTTCTAACATTGACCAGTATTGCGGAAGGACAATGCATCAAGCAAGAACCACTTACTGTATCTTAAGCAGGGAAGCAGTTTCCACTTACCAGAGCTATCTCTCTCGAAGTAAGATGACCTAATTGGGACATTGCGACGTGGAAGTGGCTAGTGGCTACTGGCTACTGGCTACAAATGGCGTGTAAGCTGTGTAGGAGTAATTTTCATTTTCAGACTACAAAATTATCTTATCAGGTCACATCCTGGAGTTTTGAGGTCAATACTAACGTTGGCAAAAGAAGATTTTGAAGTGTCTGACAAGGCATGTCACTGAGGCATACAATGCAGTAACTCCATTTAGCTAGCGTTTATAGAATTCTCTTGTTGATATAGTTTAACACAGTCCGTTTTGACAGGGGTATGTATTGATAGTTGACATTACATTATCTTTTTCTAAAAAGTGAAATCTGCTTCAGTACAAGGTGTGGGAATAGCACTGCGAAGGTTAACCTTATGTAGAATACAACCAGTGCTAGCTCCTCTTTTTCTTTTTTAACTTGTTCAGACAATATAGGCTAGCTTGTTTCTTCCTGCTTATCATGTTATTATTACCGCAGCTGTTAATAGTATGTTCTATACCACTTTTGCTGTGCCAAAGCTTTATCTTTTACTCTCTGACGATGGGGTGCTTTAGAGAAGTAAAAGAAAACCTTCAAGTGGCAGATGAAGATTGGACTAATCACCCACAATTCAGTCTCCATGGATCCAATCAGAGGTTTCCATTAAGAAATAATAATTTCATTTGATAGTGGTGAATTTAAGGTGTTGATTAGCAAAATAAATTGAAGTTGTTATATATATATATATATTCAAGAAAATAGTGAAGTTGGTAATCTCAAAAAACCAAAAGAACATTAGTAATTACTTCAAATAAGAGTGAATGATGCAAAACTAGTTGATAAAAACAAAGTTGGTATCCACCCTTAACTAAGATTGATAGCTTCTAATAAGTAGGTAAAAAATTAAGTTAGTAAGTAAGAAAAAAGAGGCAACCAAATGTTGGAGATTAAAAAAAGGCTTCTAGGAATTACTCAAATAAGAGTTGGTAATTTAATCAAAGAAAAGTGGTAAATAATACTCGTAAAAGTTGGTAATTTCATAATAGTTGATGAGTTCAAACCATTAATAAAAAGAAAAGATGAAAATGGCTAAAAAATGACATCGTTTTTGTTTTAGAAATAAGACGAGATCATGATTATTAGATATGGCCAAATAAATATCCGTACCTCACATAAATTAGAGTTGATAATGAAAACTAGTTGCCAACTTAACTAGAGGAAGTTTGGTGATCACTCTAATTGAAGACAATTTTAGAAATATAATAAATTCAAAATTCTTAATAAAGACAAGTAAAAGTTGATAAAAGATAAGAAAGTTGGTAAATATATATATATATATATATATATATATAATGAATGTGGATAAGTAACTTAAATAATCGTTGGTGACAAAAAATAGTTCATAAGTTAATTGAAAAGAAAATGTTGGTAACTCAAGTAAATGTTAGTAATTTCGATTAATAGTTGATAAATTTATGACATTAATAAGAAATGTAAATAAAATTTGGTAAAAAATAAGATTTTGTTTCTTTTGTAGACAAGAGGAGCTAGTTAATTAGGAAGAATATGTCAATACCTATCTTAAATAAGAGTTGTAATGCAAAACTAATTGGTACCTAGAGAATAATTTGTTCTATAACGAGCCAATGAATTTTAACAAATTTGTAAGTAGGGCATATACTCAATGGGGACATTGGTGAATTAAGAAAAAAGAAATAAAGGTCCGGAAACAACTTAAGTGAGAGTAGGCAAATCAAAACTAATTAGTAACTGAATTCATAAGTCACTCAAATAAATATTGATAATTTCATTGAATAGTTAATAAATTAAGGGTGTTGGTATGGAAGATAAATAAAAGTCAATAATAAGTAGGATAATATTTTTGTTGTCGAAGATAAAAGAAGTTGGTACCATATCAACGTTAATAATTTATCCAAATAAGAGTAGGTAATGTAAAAATAGTCAATTACTTAACCAGAGGAAAGTTGGTTCTAAAAAGAGTTGGCAAGTTTAACATGTTGTTATTGAGCGACACAAATAATAGTCGGTTACTTGATAAAAAAAGTTGGTAAATTTTAAAAAATACCAAATAAATATTGATAAGCAACTCAAATAAAAGTCGACAAATCAAATCTTAACTTAATTGAGAAAAATCTGTTCAAATAAAGGCTGTGGTTTCATATAATAATTGGTAAATTCAAGGCATCGGTAAGCAAAATAAATTAAAAAAATTATGATAGATTAGAAAATTTTTTGTTGGGGAAGAAAAGTTAGTTAATTTATTTTTCTTCATATATTTTAGTTTCTCTCTTTGTATACCAAAACGAGAGGGATTCTCTTAAAAGAAGGAGAAATGAAATACATGTTCCCCCTTAAAAAGTTCTTGTGTATTACACATGTCAACATAAAGTATAACGGATGATTAACCACCGACAAAAAAGAAAAAAAAAAGTTTTAGGGTCATGTGTAATATTTGAAAATTTTAGGGGCAAATGTGAACAATCCGCAAAGTTGCACGAAGTTTCATGTAACACAAATGATCTCTGAACTTTGATCCAATTGTAACGTGAATCCTATTTTTTATTGTTTTTTTGGGTAAAAGGTAAGAATATATTAGCAAGAACCAACTATACAAAAGACCGGCTCCAAAAACATCCACTCAAAAAGAACCTTCAATGAGTGAAAGGGCGTCGGTGTAAGATGAACAACAAAAGAAGTAATAAAAAGGCAACAAAAGCCAACACGAAGGAGGACAAAGAGCAACCCTCCAAGATCGAGCCGAGAAAGCAGCGAGACGAGAGAAGGTTGGTGCAGAACAAGGCAACGACACCTCAAAAAACAGCACTAGTGAGAAGAAGAACCCGTGAAGATGGAAGGGTCAAAACCCCAAGATCTCTGGAGTCTCCTATTGCTTGTGTTGTCCGGCACATTATGGAACGTGAGTCCTAAATTTTTATTTATCTAATGTGACCATTAAACTTTACTTTAATGTGTAGTGTGATATTTGAACTTTTGGTACATGCATCCTATTAATTTAATTTTAAGAATAGTGCAAGAATTAGATTGAATATGTATAAAAAGTTTAGGAATTCAAAAATTTAGCAATGAATTTAATATTAAGGACGCGAATAATAACTATTTTGATCAGAAATTGATTTCTGGAAGAGAAATAGATTTTTCTATTTCTATTATTAGATGAGTTTCTAAACAAAAATACCTATTTGATAACGACACAAAATTTCTCAATTTTGGATGGTGGTGATTAGTAGTGGTTGGTGGTGATCGAATAACGGTGACTGGCGACGGCAGCCGGCGTCGGACAGCGGCTGGCAAACAAGGGCTAGCGACCGGCTGCTTTCGATGACAGTGAATCATTCCAAATGCATTTTTATTCATTTTCCATTCCAAAAATAGAAATTTTGTACAACGGACAGTGGTTGACAGTGATGGATGAACGATGAAAACAATTTTTATTTCTAGAAATAGAAAAGTAAAAATTTCTTACTTCTGATTTCTATTCCAAACCTATTTTTGGAACAAAAATTTATTTCAGAAATAGATAAATGAAATAATTTTATCAAAACAAGTCTGTAATAGAAAAATTATTTCTAAAATAGAAATTTTGATTTGTCATGCACCCTTAAGCTAAAGCTCAGGCATCATGTTAAATAAATTAAAATTTAGAGGTTATATTATAAATTAAGTCACAAATTCAGGGACTATTCGTGCAATTTTCCTAAAATCATTTGAAATGATGGTAACGCAGAGAAACTTCTTCCGCAAGCGAGAATTCTCCGTACAGTTTTCGATTCTGCCAGGAAAGCGATCGTCTTCTTGTCTCGTCCGAATCTCTCTCTCTACGGCGCCAACTTGAGTCCCTTCTCGCCTTCAACCCGGCAAGATCGAGCTGAATTTGTCGCGAAGCGGCAGATGGCGATGGCGGGTCTGTACCGGCGGGTCCTCCCTTCTCCTCCCGCCATCGATTTCGCTTCCACTGAAGGAAAGGTACGTCCTTTTCGTCTCCCGGTTTCGACCCTTCATGGTTCTTGACCAGCCGTGATCTGTGAACTTCGACTGTACCCGAGTTTCAAATGTCGCTGAGGTGTGCTTGCTTTAGTTCTCTGTTGGAATTTGAGCACTATGGTATGGAGAAGGGAGCTGCTCCGATCGAGATTTTGTGCAATTCGACTGTTTTTGCTCACTTTGATTGGTGGGTAAAAGAAAGAATGAAGAAATGAGAGGACTTTGTGAAATTAGATGGGCTTTTAAAAGGAAAAGAAATATGGGTGATGGGTCTTGAACATTCCTCAGAACGGCAATGGTTTCAAATGTCGCTGCGGTGTGCTTGCTTTAGTTCTCTGTTGGAATTTTAGCACTGTAGTATGGAGACAGGAGTTGCTCCGATTGAGATTTTGTGCAATTCTACTGTTTTTGCTCACTTTGAATGGCGGGTAAAAGAAAGAATGAAGAAATGAATGGACTTTGTGAAATAAGATGGGCTTTTTAAAGGGAAAGAAATATGGGTTATAGGTTTTGAACATTCCTCAGAACAGCAATGGTTATTTATCCTTTTTTCGTGTTTCTGTTCTCGTCAATGATCGATAACGAAATGGTTCTCAACTCGCGCATTTTGCTGTGGACAGAAGCTCTTCATTGATGCCATCCAAGCTGGGACAATGGAAGGATTTTATAAGTTGATCTCCTACTTTCAAACGCAATCAGAGCCCGCATATTGTGGATTGGCTAGCGTCTCAATGGTCTTGAATGCTCTCGCCATCGACCCCAGAAGGAAATGGAAAGGTGAACTTTTTTTACAATTTGACATCTTTTTGAACTCCGTTTGCGTGTGTAAGAGAAAGGCTCTCTTTAAGAAGAGAAGGATCGATCAGTTGGTTAAGCAAATATTCACATTGCCCAAAGTTCTCGGCCTTGTCTTGAGAGGGTTCGGTGGTTAAATTCTTTGATTCTAACAAGTGTTTCCTCAGTACTGGAATATGCTTTATGGGGGCTGTACTGTCTTGTTAACATTTCAGCTTGTTTATAGAAGTTAGTTGTTAGTGGCTTCATGCATGGAGTTAGCTTGCTTGGAGCATTATTTGATGTGAATATATTTCCACAGTATCTTTTTTTTCTTCTTAGGCCTGTAAATATTGAGAGTTTTATAATTTTTCTTGTACAAAGCTAGTATCTTTTTATTTGGGAGATGTAAAGCTGTTCATTTCCTCTTCATTTCCATGTCTTAGTTACTTTGACAGCATAAAGGCACATGCTTTTGCTTATGCAGTGCTTGGTTTGTTGGTATGTGGACTAAAGAATGTTAAGGACATTTATGTGTGTTCAAAATGGCAGGAAGAAAGGGATAAACACCTTGTAGGATCACCACAATCTATTCAATGTAGGATTCAACCTTTCTTTTCCCATTTTTTGAGAAGATTGAGCCTTTTAGGATTCTTACAATGGATATCTGGACACTAAATATAGATAATTAGTGAATGAGTGTTTTGTGTGCGTGTGTGCATTTTTCTAATTATAAAATTGTTCTTGATATTGCAGGTCCTTGGAGATGGTTTGATGAATCTATGTTAGACTGTTGTGAGCCTTTGGAAAAAGTTAAAGCTGAGGGCATATCATTTGGGAAGGTAGTATGTCTGGCTCAATGTGCTGGAGCTGAAGTTGAAGCATTTCGGACTAGTCAAACCACCGTAGATCACTTCCGTCAGTTTGTTAAAAGATGTTCTATTTCAGATAATTGTCATGTGGTCTCATCATATCACAGAGGCGCTTTTAAACAGGTAGGAATATACAAAGAAAAGCATTGTGCTGATTTGTGTTTTGGAATGGGGGCATTGCATCTCTTGAGAGAATTTGTCGATTGATTTGTTCTTCACCTTTAGGTCTAAGGAGTGAGCTTAGGCTTAAGAAATAAAGAGGGTGATGGAGATGAGAACAGTCTTAACGTGAGTACTTAAGACATGGGGCAGATACAACTATTTTTGCCCCCATTTTTGGTTGTTGATCCCTTTGAATGATTAAATTCAGAAAATGACAATCAGTGGGAATGCATTTTCATAGAGAGCACAACATTGCTATGGATGCTTTGTTATCATGAGCATGTGTAAATCAAAAGCTAGGGGAATGGGAGTTAATTGGAGTCTGAGGTTAGGGAGCCCATGCACAAAAAGATTTCAGAAACCATAACAAAGCTCATTTACTTGACAAAGTATCGACATTCATGATGAAGTATTTACATCCCTGAATAGTATACTACTACACCAGAAGTGCAAGGCTTTGGACATGCTTTCAGTAATTACCAAAATCAGGGGCTACGTTATAGTCTTGAAACTATGATTGGAGCACTGACTCTCAGTCTTGTGCAACAAATTTAAAGTTTTACTAGCTCATATATATAGTCAAATGCTTTAATGATGGCAATTCTGAGTTGCTGGGCTTTAATGATGGTGTTTCCCTTTGAAGTGGGACTGAAGTGGGGACCAGTGATATTTCATGAGGGAATGTCTACTAGTTTCTTAGCAAACTTTTGCTTAGCTAGGTTGATGTAGGAAGATATTCTGGAATAGTGACCTACCTTTGGATTGGGCTTTGAGATGGAGCTTGTAGATAGTAACTTGTAAAGATTGAAAATTTTTGGCGTGGCTGAAGTTCTTAAAAAACATATTGGAGAATTCCTAAGCATCGCACTTAAAACTATAATAGCATCACAAGATTCTAAAGCAACAATTGCTTAAAGTGAAATGAAATTCGGTCGTTCTTTTTCTGAATTCCCAATAGGAAGAACACCATCTTTACAAACTCCACCAACATCCTGCTCCAAGAAGAAAGGCGAGATTCCAGAACCCCACTTCATGTAGAATTTAGAAACTTATTAAAATCCTTTGCATCTCTATTCCTAAAATTATAATTGCTAATTTAAGTAGGTGTCTATTTTCACTTTGTCCCTCGAGACTGTGAACTAATTGCACTGATTCTCTAGGACTTGTTCTAGTTTATTACTTATCTGAAAAAAAAAAGAGGAGGAGAGTCTTATACCTATTAGGGTTTTTCAGATTATGTCCATCTTCAGCGGAACTTTTATGAAGTTATTTCATTATTTTCTGTACAATTAACTTGTTTGATCTCTTGTGGGTTACAGTTTTTCTCCAAGTTGGAATGAACTTGTCCTTGGCAACATTTTGCCCGGGAGGTTTTTTTTTTTTTTTTTTGTTTTGTTTGTGGTGGGTGGGGGGGGGGGGGCTTCACTTAGTAGAGCTTTTGGAAGTTTCTGCAGTTAATTTCTTCTTTGGAGGCAATGTAGCTAGTCTCAAATATTGAGTATAGAACTCAAGTTCTGGTATAGAAGTGTGAAATATGTAAATTATGTTAGCATTTACAAAAGTCGGTCAACAGAAGTATCTGGTTGGCCACGTCATAAGTGCAAGTATCTTCTTTAATTAGTTGCTGTTTGTGTTTAATAGTGGATATCCTGGATAGTTCGTTGAGTGAGTGTATTAAAAAGCACCACGGGGGTTGCCTTCCATTTACAAAGTACGAGTTAGAAAATATATAAGAAATTCAAAGAAGACTCAGTATCCAAGCATATATCAATTGCATTTATTACACGGGAAATGTTCCTTGAATTGCAGTTAATGTACAATTTCATCTTGATTCTTTCTGCTGTATCAGCTGATGATCAATTTTTAATGGGAGCGTGATGCATGGAGAATTGTTTTTTTTTTTTTTTTTTTTTACATATGTTTTGTTTTTTTATGATGCTTGGAGAAGTTGATGACAGCTCAACATTGGAAAAACTCTGTTTGCAGACAGGAACTGGCCATTTTTCACCTATTGGTGGTTATCATGCGGGAAGTGACATGGTACTGATATTGGATGTTGCACGTTTCAAGTATCCTCCTCATTGGGTTCCACTTACTCTTCTCTGGGAAGCCATGGATACTGTTGATGGGACAACAGGACAAAGAAGAGGGTATGTGAACAATTTGACATTATGTTATTTTTTTAGGGTTATTACCTATATGACATGGGTTCTTGTGGGTATTTGAGCATGTCTATGCATATGTGTATGCTGACCTAACCACTCTTAGTTTCTATGATGACACGCTACAAAGATAAATGGACGAAGTAAATAAGTAGCATACCTGATGCTATCTCATGCCTTATTAGAAGTTGAGGGAAGATCCTTGCAATTTTGGTTTAGCATTATTGATATCTTTTTCAATATCTTGAAAGAACCAAATTAGTTTTTCTTTGACGAGTTACAAATGGAAGTTAGTTTGAACTTTATCTAGACAAGAGTGTATAGACAAGCTTGATATTCCTTAACCTGCAAATCATATAGACACTACATTTTTAGAATGTCAAAAGACAAAGGAAATGTAAAATATGCACCTTTAACCTTGTAAGTTCGTCATCTAAGATCCAATTATTGAATTTCCCCCAGGTTCATGCTTATATCCAGGCCACAGAGAGAGCCCGGGCTGCTTTACACCCTGGTATGGGCAATGTCATGCTAATTTATAACGCATTGGTATTAAATAAATGTAGTGGAGTAGTGCAAGACGTGCTATAATTGCATATGTTGTGTATATCTGTGTTTCTCTCTTTTCCCAATTTATTTTTTCAGTCCCATTTGTTGAAAATATTTAGCACCACTTCAGCAGTTACTGTGATAGATGCCTTCATTACAGTATCAAACAGCTCAATATGTTATTGTGAGGTCTATGCATAAAGGAGCCAAACTTGGTACTTTGGTGGCTTTAATATACTATAAGCACGGATTCCCATGTCACTAATAAGTTATTAAAATCCCTGATGCCAATATGTACTTATCCGGTTGTCCTGGATCCAATTTTTTGCCTCCCTGCTGCTACAGACTAAATCTTGACGGGCATAATCTTTTTAGCAATAGGTAATTTTCTTATTTTTTGTGGAACTTCGTTAATAAGCTTCGGAGTATTACTTTATATTAACCTCATGTTAAAAAAGTGCAGTTTCATATTTTGGTTATGGTTTAGTTGATGGGATTTGTTTTGATCATGTATAAACCGATCAGAATTTTCCATATTTGTGTTTGAGGACACGATTTTCAGAAAGCAGAAGAGATCTCTGTCTTTCTGTATTTTAGTGTACCTTTGTGTTCAGACTCCCAGAGATGGCAGGCATATACATATCTCATCTCCCATTGGAGGGATTGTTTGTTTTAACTTCTAGAAAGTGTGTGTATATATATCTGCTTTTCGACCATAACAACGATTACTTTCTTCAAAATATTTTACATGACTTTATTATCTTGAATGTCAATACTAGTATTTGGACATCCTAGTTTGTGCGGACTGAAAATGAGTAAGGCAGATGGCACTGTAGACCTTTAACTTGCAGGTTGTATTTAAAGACTTGAAGAGTTCAACTTTGACAGAATTAATGGACTTCATAGTTAGTAACTTAAATCCATAATTATGTGTTTTCTTTCTAATAGTGATCAAATGCGCCAGTGAGCCAGTGAGCTGCCAATCATATAACTGACATGATCTCAAGTTATTGTCTGGTTCCAGTAAGATTTAGGACTGACAATATATGTTGTGTTATTATGAATGTTAATTCGTGTCAATACCATTGTCATCATTAAAATAGTACATATTTTTGTCAATGTGATCAAATATCAGTTTTTATAGGAAAACGTTTGAATGTGTCAAGTTGTATCAATTGGATTGATTGTGTCCATATCATGTTAGGTTTGAGTTTCTATCGGTAACTTCTCTATTATTCCCACTGTGAATGACTCTGTTTTTGTTTGACCCATCACAATTCATTGGTAGATGAAAGTTATTAGGCTCGTGGCATGTGTATTTATTTATTGCTCCACTGAAATAGTCTCTGAAATCTAGATTGCAAATATTACTTAGATGTAAAAGTTTCCTTTTTAGCAAAGGTCCTGCCTAGGGTAATCGTGGATGTTTGTCACTGTAGATCCCCCCCCCTTCCTTTTTTTTTTTGTGGTCACTGTAGATTCAAGGAGACAAAATGTCAGGTGGAAATAACTAGGAAATGCTAGTTTAAGCGAAGGATAAATATAATCAGCATTTCTTTTGTTCCCCTTATGCTATGCATACCCTCGTTTGTAGTCTAAATGACTAGCGCAAGATTTACTTTCTTTTTGCTCCGTGTCTTGAATGCATGTTACTGCCTCTGTGAGTTTTAACAGTTAATGTTAAAAATGTATGCAGAGCTGCAAACATGAAAGTTGGGTTGGTGTTGCAAAGTACTTAATGGATGATGTTCCTCATCTGTTGAAGTCTGAGGATGTGAAAGATATGGATAGCGTTCTCAGTATTCTTTGCACATCACTGCCATCTGATTTCGGGAAATTTATCCAGTGGTTTGCTGAAGTTAGGAGGGAACGGGATGGTGGTATAGGGATAAGTGAAGAAGAAAAAGGAAGACTTGCGATCAAGGTATGGTGCAGCGTGTTCATTTTCATTTGTTGTTTCGTGAGCTTGAAATGGACTTTTGTTCTACTAAGAGCGAGAGTCTGTTCTTTTTCTTTTGCAGGAAGAACTGTTAAAGCAAGTTCAGGATACTGGTCTTTTCAAGCACATAGTTCATTTTTTGTCTTCAACTTCATGCAGCAGAAGAGAACCGGGTTTTGGTGGCAATGAAAATCTTCATGAAATCGCAGCCAGCGTCTGTTGCCAGGGATTAGAAATATTGAGCGGAAGGTCTGGCTCCTCAAACTGCTCTCGCTGTCGGGAGACTTGCCTTAAATGTGTGAACGGGAGCACTGACAAACCTTTGACTGTGCTAAGTGCAACAATTGTGAATGGTAAAAATGAGGAAAAGGTCGACATGCTGGTCCCACAATCCATGATGACGCTCTGTTGTGGTGCTCCTGATCCCAATAACTGTATTAGAACTCAACCGGCTGGAAGCAATATCTTAACAGCACTTCTCTTGGCATTGCCACCTGAAACCTGGTCTGGTATCAAAGATAAGAAACTTCTGGAGGAAGTGCAGAGCCTTGTTTTGACGGGTAATCTTCCCGCCATGCTTCACGAAGAGGTATTTATATCCCTTTTCGAAATCTTATCTGTAATGCCATTGCCCATTTATGCTATCTTTTTATTGCTGATGGGAAGTGTCTTTGGGAGAAGAGGTCCTTTTATTCCTCCTAATATATATTCTTCTCTATTTTGGTTGCTTTGTTCTTTTCCTTGGGTTGGGGTTGGGCTAGACCTTGAACTGATCAGATTCCTTAGTAGATTATAAAATTACTGCTAGTTGATACTTGCTTTAGTAAGGAGAACTACTCAGTGAAATGTCATGCTGTTTAAGTACGGTGTGCAAATAATCAATGTCAAAAAGGCCAAATCTACCAACTGAAGAATATACATTTTTGGGGTCTCCTTGACAAAAACATTTTTTGACAATGTTTTTTGGTGAGAATATAGAGCAGCGTTCTAATTAAGCCTTGACATGGCAGGTTTTGCACTTGCGGAGACAGCTTTACCTTTTGAAGAAGTGTCAAGAGAACAAGGTGGACGAGGATCTCTCTGCCCCTCCCTTATAGGGTTCCCTCTGGGAGTAGCATGTGTTGTATATGTATTTCTTAAGTATGATAAGCACGGCAATTCTAATTTTTCCCTGTTTTAGGAAAGTACAATGCATCCAGCATGTACCACTTCAGTATGTTAATCAGGGAAGCAGTTTCCACTTTCCGGAATTGTCTCTCTCATCGTAAGATTACCTAATCGTGACGTTGCAATGGAAGGCACTTCAGACGGTGTACAGGCTGCACTGGAGTAAACATAGGCAGTGGAGTTTTTTTTTTTTTTTTTTTTTTTTTCAGGTCAAAACCCGGGAATTTCAGGCCAATACTACTGTAGGGAAAAGAAGATTTAAAGTATCCGACGGCATGTGTCTGAGGCATAAAATGCAGTTACTCCACTTAGCTAGTTCTTATAGAATTCTTCCGTCGATATATGTTAACATAGCCTGTGTTGACAAGGGAATATGTATTGAGACTTGACATTATATTTTCTTTTGCTAAAAAGTTTTGGTTGCTTCAGTTCATGGTACGATAAAAGCATGGCAAATGAAATTTTTTTGTGGAAGGGAACCTATGCTTGCTTTTTTGGGTTTTTTTTGCGTGTTCAGAATATTGGCTAGCTTGTTTCTTCCTGCCTATCGTGTTTTTAATGCCGCAGCTGTTAATAGTATGTTTTATTCAACCCTGTGCTTTGCCAGAACTTTTGCTTTTAGTCTCTGTCAATATGGTGGTTTGGGGGAAAAATTGAAAACTTGAAGTGGCAGCTGAAGTTGGGAAAAATAACACAGAATTCAATCTCCATGGATCTGAGAATATGTTTCCGATAAGTGACAATAATTTCGAAATGATTATGCAGTGGAAGATTATTTATACGGCAAAAACAACTCAGTCGATTACTTGTCATTGAGTTACCGAGTTATATTGGAATATTTTTCATTGAGTTACTGAGTTATACTTGAATATATACAAATTGGTGAAAATTACTCCAGATTAACATGTAAATTAAAGTCTATTAGAGGTTATGAACACGTATCAGTTTGGAAATTACCGACCTCGCACGATGGACATCCTACCATTACAACAGTCAAACTTGTAAATTTTAGGAAAATGGCCTTGTCACTGGTGGGGGGCGGAGGGGGCGGGGGGGAGGATTTCTTTGGTCGGGTTTCTGATTGGTGAGGTAAAATGTGCAAACTTAACTAAATTAAATTTATGTAATTTCAAATGTCATAATCTATCATTCAAAATCGAGAGATTTTATTACCCTAGTCGTGATCCGCAGATCCAAGAAAATTGATGTATTCCACTCAAATCAAACTGGCCAACTTAAATAAATATGTATTAAAAAAAAGAAAAAAAGAGCTGACCAACTTGCATGGAGGCACTAGATCATCAATTGAACATGTACGATTCTCTTGTCCCTTGCTTCAAAGTTCAACATGCCCATATATCTATGGACAGGAACTCATACAGCAAATGAAGAAAAAACACAGATAAATCCAATGCAATCCCATTGCTTTCATCCTCTGTCCAGCTTTCGAGGTGACTTAAGTGCTCGGAGAAACTACGAAAACAACGAACCAAGAACCAATAAACGAAAGCTATGGGACTATCATTGGAGACAATCTTAGTTGAATTCGTTCATTGGTCGTATGTTGATTTAGTCATATTTTGCTGCTGCTAGGTGTAAACCATGTCGACAACACTGCACAACAGCACTGCACTTACTGCAAAGCAAATGCCTTTCTCGCAGAAGAAATTATGAAGGTTCTTGCGTTTCTTCCCCCACGTGTATAGGCCTACGAAACGCAACGGGTACGTGGCATTTATTTAGACTTTTTCTTGTAACTATTTTATAAAACTTTCCATCTGACATGCTGCTTAGGCTTTAGGAGACAAAGATGATTGTTCACACCTTTTCTTAAACATGTAATAATGACTAAAAATATAGTTTGCGGACTTTTTTGTCCTTTTTGTGGACTTTAATAATGCAAGTGCTGGAAACTTTTGCTTTGAGAAGGATGATGGGTTTTAACTTGGATTTGCAATCACCCCTTTCACTATGGGAATTGTTTAGATCCTCCTCTCTTAGAATATGGCAGTTCTAGAACTCACATTTTTTTTTTTTTGTGAATATTTTTTTTTGGTGTATTTGAAGTGCAATGATTCGAATGTGCCTCACGTGCAAAGGTATATTACTTAGAAGAAAATTATAAAGGATTTCACGAATTGAAACCATAAAGAAAAAAATCCTTTCTTTTATTAGATATGTTGTCAGTATAACCTGATTTAAAGATTTACACATTTACATATTTAGTTTTGGCAAATAAATTCATTCCTTGAGTGCAATTGCATAGAGTACCCTCACGACCAATGAATTTTACACTAAAAAATTTTAGATAAAAAAATATTACATCAGAATTATTGCAATTAAACTGACAAAATTAATGGACTTCCTTTTCTTTTTTCTTTTTTTTCCTATTGTTCAAAATAAACTTCTTTCAACTACTTGGATTTGCCTCAGTGGTTACCCTTCCAACATGAGAGTTAGAATAGAAATAGAATAGGACTGACCAAAAAAATAAAAATAAATAAATAAACTTATTTCATTACTTCAAGTATTTCCATGATTACAGCTAACTGGTTCGCGTCTCTCCTGTAGTGGGCTAATCGGATGTTCTGGGATTGGGCCAGTAGGTTTTTGTCTTTAGAGATAAAAGGCCGGATGTTCCACGTTGGCAGTTCTTGATCTGAAAATGCACTTGTCGTTGACCAACCATCTGACTCTAGAGAATACTTGAGTTCAAAAGTAGAATATAAGAAGCGTAGGCAAAGAGGGCACATGGCTTCACCGTTTTTGGGTGTTGCCAACAATGAGGGCGCATAGGTTCAGATAAGACTTTTCTCTTCCATAAGTTCTTGGCTGTTGGGAGAGCGTTCTGGCATAAGATCTACATGAATTTTTTGACCTTGAGGGTTATTTAGATTCCATATCCTATTTCATAGATCGTTTGGGCGTTGATATGCCAACAATGCTTAATTCACTATTGTGCTTAGGTAGTTGTAGGCACTCTTGACTGTGAAGGATTTAGATTTAGTCATAATCTACACTACCTTGTCTTTGTCTTAGGATTGCTAGTATTTCATCAACAATCTTCTCTTCAAAATAACTTTAACTAATTGTTCGTCCCGTTTGCATTGCACCCAATTTATCAGCTTAGCCACTTTCTTAGGTTCCCCTTGTATTGTCTCTCCTTCCATAATACCCAACGGCATCCACTGGTCTTCCTTGATACTGATGTCTTGGCCATTGCCCATTTTCCATCTTATTTCTTTAGATATGTTTTCTCTACCTATCAATATACTCTGCCATCCCCAAGAAGAATGAGAGCTCTTTCTCGCACTTCAAAAATTATGGTTAGGGAAATAGAAACCTTTTAAAACCTAAACCCATATGTTAGAGGGTTTATGGAAAATTTGCCAAGTTTGTTTGTCTAACATTGCATTATTGTAGTTAATCAAATCCCATTCCTCCACCATCTTTTCTTCTTTTTAGCACGTCCCATTTCTTCTGTTGAATTCTTGCTTTGGTTTTGCTATTTTTCCACCAAAAAGTTTCAATTTTCTTTTCAATCGCTCAACAAATAGAGATTGGCACTTTGAAGATTGACATTATGTATTGTAGGAGGGCCCACGCTACAACATTTATAAGAGTTTCTTTCCCTACCTTTGACATCACTTTCTCATTCCACCCTTCAAGCTTCATATTTACCCTTGCCAATATCCATGCAAACATTTGCTTTTTAGTTTGATTCCAATTTGGGGGAATCCCTATATATTTTCCTGTTTTCTCTAGTTTAGGTACTCTTAATTCATGCACCATCTTCCTTCTCAGACTCCGTGGACAATCACCACTAGACTTGTTCAAATTTGTGGCTTGTCTCGAAGAAAAATGATACCGATTCAGAATCTCGCTCTCCCTTTGAAATATTTGCATAGATTTGCAACATGTTATTGTTTAAAAAAAAAAGAATGAAAGAGAAATATCAAGACTGATGCGCAACTTAAACTCCTATGGAATTTTTTTTAGCCGCCACTCCTATGGAATTCAAATTAGTGAATTTCACGATCTTTCAAATGCTTTAATGAAGTCCACATGTAACTTATCTTTGTTAGCTTCCACAACCTATCGAGAATCAAATCTCGGTAGTGAAATAATTTTTGAATGGCATATCATAATGGTTAAGAACAAGTCAAGGAGTAGTTGTTTCAGCAGTGTCTATTGTAATAGCGAACATGTCAGAAGATTAGAAGTTAGCTAGGTGTGCATTTGCATGGCCCCTTTTATAAAAGTTTAAATGTAGGTTGGTGGCTACCTAAGGAAACTCTGATTCGATCTTCCCCCGGTTGGGAGGCATCTACCTGATCCCGATCACAAGGAGAGGTTCACCATGATGGGGGGTACTTTTTTTTCCCTTCCGGAAAGAATGAAATGCATAGGGGATCATCCTTTTGTTGCGGCATGCTTGTTTTCTTCCTTGGATTCAAGTCACATGACAAGGAATTGGCTGGAGTAGCTTGCCCTCTTGTTAATTCTTCCGGAGCCGCTAGTGTTCGGACCTTTTTCACGAAGAAGCAATTCCTCCGATTTGTGTTGCTGCCTACTCTCGGATGGACCACCCTGCAAATGACGACGCGGCTCACCTTGCTGCCCTGTGCAATCAACTGGGACGTCTCTAGTTAGAATAGCAAATAGAAGTCTGGGATGAAGTGGCCCCAAGAGATAAAATCAAGGAATGCAGATTGATTTTGGTGGGTAAGATTCTAACCAATCCATCCATTAATTTTCAAGTGTTTCAGAATACCATGAAGCGCGCTTGGCGCATTGACCAAGTGGATATTTCCCAAGGCGAAGCAGGCCTGTATGTCGTGAGATTTAAATCAGAAGAGGAAAAACAGAGAATATTTGAGAATGGAGCTTGGCTTTTCGCAAATCATCTGGTCGTTTTAAAATCCTGGACACCAAACACCCCTTTGCACTACTATGATTTTAACACCTGCGCTTTTTGGGTTCAAGTATTTGGCCTTCCCTTGGAACGGTGTACTGAAACTATGATTAGCAAAGCTGTGCGACATGTAACTAGGGTGTTGGACGTTAAAATAGAGCACAAGGATGGTACAACTTTTAGAGCAGGGAGGGCACGAGTTGAAATCGACCTACAACAGCCGCTCAAAACAATGCAACTAATCAGATTGGAATGGAAGAATATTTGGTTAGATTTTCGATATGAAATGCTATCTTATTACTGTTACTCCTGTGGTAAACTAGGCCACTATGTAATGTATTGTAAAGACTTCCCTTTAGATGAAAGCAAAATGGAGGGAAATGATAATATGTTTTATGGTCAATGGCTCTGAGCAGAGGTTCGGGAACACAATCCCTTTTGGCGTACCTTTTATGAGCTTTCCCACCCACAGGAGGAGTCCGAAGAGAGTGTCCCTTAGACTCCTTAGTCTCCCTCTATTATGATTCCTGCTCAGGCTCTCACTATTTTCTTTTCTGCGGACCAGTCACAAAATAGCAAAGACAAGGAAATTATGGAGTTACCTATTGGCAGCCAACTTATCACTGTTGCAAAACTGATCAAATGACAACCTCTAGTCGGGGAATCAACGAGACTCGAAGCTGACATTGACAAGATCCCTGCACATCAGCAGCAAGTGAAAACAATGGAAGCGGTAGGAGGTTCTTTCAAATCTAAGAAAGTTAAAAACACACGCTTGAACGCAACAACAGGACCCATCAAGAAAGCAAGACGGTACAACCCGTATGAATTATGAACTTAGATACAAGAGGGGTTTGATGAATCTCATCTCTAAAAGACTCCAATCCTCGCGACAGCAGGTCCAGGAAGTTGGGCTTTGGTGGCTGGCCCTAAACAGCCACCAAGTAACAAATGAAGCTAGTAAGTTGGAACTGTCAAGGTTTAGGCAATCCCCTAACAGTTCAAGCCCTGAGGGTCTTAGTGACCCAAGAAAAGCCCAATGTTCTTTTTTTGATGGAAACCAAAAATCAAGAAGTGATGCTTCTTCGCCTTAAAAAGAAATTGAGATACCCTAATAGCATTATAGAAAATCCTATCGGCTTGGCTAGTGGCTTAGCAGTCTTCTAGAACGACAAAATTTCTCTGACAGTGGACCATCAATCTTCAGCTTTATTTGATTTGAGATGCACGAAGTTGGACTATGGCATAACAATGCGCCTCACATGTTTACATGCACTTGCAACATACCAACTTAGACAAGGGCTATGGGTAGAAATACGGCAGATTAGTCACTATAACACTTTACCTTGGCTGTGTGTAGGAGATTTTAATGAAATATTGTATCCTTAGGAGAAAGTGGGTAAGCAACCAGTAGAACCGCACCGTATGCACTCCTTTCATCAACTTCTAAATGACTGTTCTTTGATGGACGTGGCAAGCAAAGGTTGTGCATTCATGTGGATGAATAATTGACACGGCGAGGACATTGTGAAAAAAAGATTGGATAGGATGCTTTGTTCTATGGATTGGCGACTGACTTTTCCTGATGCCAAATTTTTTGCCTTACTAGCTCTTGGCTCTGACCACAGCCCGCTCCTGTTATCAACCGAAGGAATGCGAATCAAAAGACGAAACGCTTTTACTTTTGAAGCTTACTAGTTACAGGACCAGGAGTGTCGATCTATAATTGCAGACTCATGGGCTTCTTTTCAGGTTAGAACCTTGACTTTACCTCAAAAGTTAAAGGTTGTCACTGCTGCCCTTGCTAGTTGGAGTCGATCAAAATTTACCAATGCTCATCATCAAATCAATTCCCTCAAGCAACAGCTCCAAAATCTGACTAATCAACCCAATGGTCAGTATGACAAGGCAATAGTTACCAGCTTGAAAGAGAAAATTCAGAAGTTATGGCAACAGGAGGAACAATATTGGGCGATGCGATCAAGAGTTAGTTGGCTCAGATGGGGGAACAACAATACCAAGTTTTTCCATGCCACAACAATTTAATGAGACAGTGCAATAGGATAAGCATGCTGTAGGATGATCAGCAACATTGGGTATGTGCACCGACCCTTTTGAAGGAGATGACCTTGCGATTTTTTAAAAACTTATACACCTCAGCAGGACATCGAGACTACCGGCCTGTTATAGCGCAATGCACACCTGTGGCAACAAAGGAAATGAACTTTAACCTTGTCACAGCGATCACTAGAGAGGAAGTTCGGAATGCAGAATTTCAATTAGGAGAAGCAAAAGCTCCGAGTCCTGATGGCTTGAATGGTCAGTTCTACCAATCTCAATGGGATATCTTACAAGAAGACGTTTTCTCTTCTGTGCACGATTTTTTCAACTCCGGAGTGATGCGACCCGAGTAAAACAGGACATTTATATCACGGCTACCTAAAATTTCTCACCCAGAACGGCTTGATCAATACCGACCAATCAGCATTTGCAAGTTTATTTATAAAATTATATCAAAGGTCTTAGCAAATAGACCCAAGCCCTGGTTGCCTGAGCTAATAGCGACGGAACAGAGTGCTTTCATCAGTGACCGTCAAATTCAAGATAATATTCTTGTGGTCCAAGAAGTGCTCCATCAACTCAGGATAAGGAAAAGGAAAAAGACTTTTCAAGCAGTTCTGAAGCTAGATATGCAAAAGGCCTACGATTGGGTGGAATGGGACTTTCTAAAAGACTATTAATGCAGCTTGGCTTTCGTTCACAATGGGTACAATGGGTGATACAATGTACCACTACGGTCTCCTTGAGTGTCAAGTTTAATGGAGAACCTCTACCCTACTTTCATCCTACTAGGGGTCTTAGGCAGGGAGACCCACTATCCCCGTACCTATTCATCCCGATGGCTAACGTCCTCTCTACTCTTATTAGTCAAGCTGTGGATATGGGAGAACTTAAAGGTATTAAATTAAACCGGTGGTGTCCTATCCTGTCTCATCTTTTTTTCGCTGATGACGCCATATTCTTCTTAGAAGGTAAACTCCTGGAATGCCAGAACTTAGCCAATGTACTGAATCAATATTGCCTAACTACAGGACAAGTAGTAAATCGAAACAAATCTGGCATATTCTTTAGAAAGGATTGTCCTAACAGCCTGCAGGTGAATTTGGCAAGAGAATTCAGAGTCCCTGTGTTAAAAAAGACTGGCAAGTATCTCGGCATCCCATCAGATTGGGGGAAATCAAAACGGGAGATGTTTGCCTGGATTCTAGGTCGAGTACACACCAAGCTGGAAGGGTGGAAAGAACAACTCATTTCCAAAGGGGATAAGGAAATTTTAATTAAAACCGTCGTCCAAGCACTCCCGCAATATGCTATGTCTACATTTAAAATCCCCGTGTCAATCTGTAAATCAATAGAATAGAAAATTGCTAGATTCTGGTGGCAAACTAACAGCAGCAAATCCGGCATCCACTGGAAGAATTGGGACACTCAAGAGTCGGAAAGATAATCGGGGTCTGGGTTTTCGTGATCTTATTGCGTTTAATAAGGCTTTACTAGGTAAACAGGCCTGGCGGCTATTATAGCATCCTTCCTCCTTGTGGACCAGACTCTTTAAAGGACTGTACTTTAATTCTCAAGATTTTTGGCACGCTGCAAAAGGAGCAAGGCCCTCCTGGGGATGGTAGAGTTTACTGGTAGGTAGGGACTCCATCAAAGACAAGCTCCAGTGGTCTGTTGGTGACGGAAAACGGATCAAAGTCCGAGAGGATAGATGGCTTTCTACTGGCATCATTGGTGGGCTTGCCCCTAGAGGCGAACCGGAGAAAGTGGCTAATTTTATTGTCCTAGACCAAAATGCATGGAACGTTTCCCTTCTTTGCCAAAGTTTTGATAATCAAACCGTGGAAGAAATTCTCTCTATTCCAATTCGACCACAATGCATTGTTGATCAACTAATCTGGAAGGGGACGACTAATCTGGAAGGGGACGCTCAATGGCATGTTTACGGTGAAAAGCTGTTATCATTCTTTCAAAACACAACACAATAGAGATAGACATACCCATGCTTCTTCATCTTTCCAAACCCCCTGCAAGATGTGGAACAGAATTTGGACTATGAAAACTACCCCCAAAATGCGTACATTCATGTGGTCCGTATGCAACAATGCTTTGTCTACAAAAGAGAATCTCTACAACAGGCACATCTTATCGGAACCGGTATGCTGTCTTTGCAATGATCAGGTCCCGGAATCTACAGAATATCTCTTTTTGTTATGTCCTTGGACACAGGCTATTTGGTCTCATACGCTAGTTCACATTACCATCCATTTTCACGGAGTGCATAGAATCAAAGCCTAGCTAGTAGATCTAGTCAAGAATAGAGATGGCTCACCTGATCTAGAGACCGTTGCTTCCATTCTGTGGCAGATCTGGAAGGCCCGCAACAACTTTGTCTTCCGCTAGCAGAGGCCAAATTCCGAGCAGGTGGTGCAGGTGGCCTTAGCAAACGCCAGATCCATTCGATGCTGCAATGGGATGAAGCCGAAACAGGGTTTGCAGCATTCAGATGCAGATCAACGATGGCGCCCACCAGATCTGGGAGTGATAAAGGTTAACATAGATGGTGCTTACCCATTAGCCCCCAATGGAGGCTCAGTGGCGTACGTGTGCCAGGATTCCTCCGGCCTCCTGATTGACGGCTTCACTAGTATCGTTACTGTTTTCTCAGCTTTGCAAGCATAGGTGCACGCCCTTAATCTCACTCTTCAATTTTTGCTGCAGAAAGGGAAATCCACGGATCACATGGTGTTGGAATCTGACTGCTCGGTTCTTGTGGAAGCCCTTCATAACCCTACATCGAAATCTTGGGAGAACATAGCCTTGTTCACTGAATGCACGACGCTTTTGTCAAGTTTCCCTAATCTGCAGGTGTGACACTACCGAAGAGAAGCGAACTCTGTTGCTGACTGGGCCGCCAAAGCCCATGGGAGCTCTTTCCTTCCAACGAATTGGGCTGTATCTCCTCCTCTTTATCTTCTTGATCTCATTTACTCGGACATTCTGTCGAACGGTTGTCTTTCTTTGCGTGCTTAATATAACTACCATTTCAGACCCAAAAAAAAAAATTGATAGATACATATATATATATATATATATATATATATATGTACTTACGATTTACCATTTCATATCAATATGTTTGAGATTGAGTCCCTCCCTAGCGGGGTAAGTACAAAAGTTGTGTACGGCACTTACTTTGGTGCCAAAAGTTTATTTTGGATCACTTAAGTGCCAAAAAGTTTGAAAAACGATCATTTTAGTGCCAACTCCGATCTGGTTGGCCAGAAATCTGACGTATTTCTTTTTTTTTTTTATTATTAATTTTTGAAGTTGATGTGGCTCGCTGGAGAGTACAGTCAGTATTTAAACAACAAAACGATGCCATTTTTATGTCTCTCCCCCAATTCAAAACCCTAAATCCCCAAATTGTGTGTGTGTGTGTGTGTGTGTGAGAGAGAGAGAGAGAGAGAGAGAGAGAAGATAAGCCACCTGAATCTTCCCTCCTCCCTCCCCTTCAACCGCCAACATCCGTTGCCTCCACCTCCGCCGGCGATGGGCTAGTCGCCGTCCTGATGGCCCATCGCTCTCGGCGGCTACGGCCCGACCCCGACCCCGACAACGGCCACTCGGTGGCCAAGTCAAAGGCCGTGATCTGGCCGGTGCTCAGGGAGGCCGCCGACAAGTGCGCCGCCCCCGATCTCTCCCTCTCCATCTCTGATCTCCCCGATGAGTGCCTGGCCTACGTCTTCTAGTACCTAGGCTCCGGCGACCGGGGCCGGTGCTCCCTCGTGTGCCACCACTGGCTCGCGATCAAAGGCCAGAGTCGCCAGAGGCTCGCCCTCCATGCCCACTCGGAGCTACTGGATGAGGTCCTGGCGCTGTTCGCATGGTTCGACTCGGTCACGAAGCTCGCGCTCTCAAGTGCGACCGCAAGTCGTTGAGCATCGGCGACGACGCGCTTGTGCTGATCTCGCTCAAGTGCAGGAACCTCACACTCCTCAAGCTACGGCCGAGCGAGCTAGGTCGGCGTTGGGCGAGGATCGGACAAAAAAACCCTAATTTCAATCACCAAATTAAAAAAAAAATCCCCAAATGAGTTGTGCGGCGTCATTTTTGTGAGGCCATCCACTTAGGACGGCAAAACGACGTGGTTTAAAAGCCATGTCTTTTTTTTTTAAATATAAAAGTCATGTAATCATTTTAACTGGAATCTCTCGCCGGTGGCACCAAAGTGATCGTTTTTCCTCCGATTTGGCACTTAAGTGATCCAACAGAAACTTTTGGCACCAAAGTGAGGGCTGTACACAACTTTTGGCACTGATAGTGTACTTACCCCCTCCCTAGCGAAACAAAGTAATAAGCATATCTATAGGAAAAATTATCTAAAAGGTCCTAAACTTATTGCACGACAACCAATGCAGTCATAAATCTTTTAATTGTATCGATTTCATCCTAAACCTTTTGACATCTTGCCAATTTATTTTTTTTATACAATTTGTCAATTTAGTCCTAAACTCGCTTGCCCAGTGAGGCGACCCTCACTCGATCCAACAAGGTGGCCCTCACCAGCCTAGGCCCAATGTCTCTCGTTCAAGGCCAATGAGGGCGGCCCTCGCCTAAGGCCAAAGGGATCGCTAGCCATTGATAGCCCAATGTCTCTCGTTCAAGGCCAATGACTACGCTACCATGTCAGCAATTTCCTATCAAAATTGCTTGAAATGACTAAATTGGTAAATCATTAAAAGTTTAAGGACTAAATTAGTATAGTTGAAATGTTTATGACTAAATTGGCAAGTTGTCAAAAAATTTAGAACTAAATTGACACAATCAAAAGATTTATGATTGAATTGGCGTCGTACAATAGGTTTGAGACTTTTTGGACAATTTTTTCAATCTCTGTATATTGTCCTTTCTTGATATAATTCTTTGATGAAAATTTCTCCAGTTTCGCAAGTGCTACAACAAATATGGTAGTTGCATTTTTGGGAGCATTGAATTTTACGGGAGATAATAGATATCATAAAAAGTTGATCGTTGTTCTAGACTTTAATCAATGGTAAGGAAATGGGTGCCATGACAAATTTGTATAGACTTGGGAAAGGACATTTGATTAGAAAGTCCTTGATTGAGCCAGAACCAAATTCACATGGCCTAATCAGATAGATAGTTTCTTTTAAGAATTGATGCCACAAAGTCCTACATCAGTGCTACTTGAACAAGTTCATCGCAAACTTTTTTTGACCATATGAAACTATAGTGTCGCTGGTGTTCCAATCATGTCACTTGTCGCAATTCCATCCGATTTGGCTGTTAACTTTCCCAGGTGTCATCCAAAATAGCAAACTCATGTTTTGACGAGTCCGACGTTGCAAACCTAGACAACAAGGTGTACTAAGCCATTGGATAAAATTTTGGCTTGTAAGATTAGGGGTGTGCAAAAGAATCGGGAATTGTTCAGAACCAGACCGAACCGGCTTGAAACTGGCAGTTTCATTGAGGACCAATCCGATTCCTAGTTTCAATACTAGAACCATTGAGTCTCAGTCTGTCTCCTGATTTTAAGTGTGAAACCACTCACTTGCCGATCTAAATCGGGCCAGTATATTTATATATATAATTTTTTAAGTTTTATTCTATGTATAGTCTCTCTCCGTCTCTTGTCTTACTCATTTTGCAGCCTCACATCCCTCCCTCACTCTCATTCTTAGTGGCTTCCGACATCATTGATCACTCTCTCGTTCTCATTCTAGATTGCCTCCAACCTTGTTGTTTCCTCTTTCATTCTCGCTCTCGGTTGTCTCCGGTCTCCAACCTCATCTTTCGCTTTAAAGTCTCACGCCTTTTCCGATGTGGGGACATTTCAACCGGTTCCATGGACCCATCTGAGAACCGCTGTTGCTGGGTGGGTCCATAAAACAAACGGACTAGTTCCGATTTCATTTAAAATTGATCACCTCTAGATAAGACATAACATTTTTCACATGCAACAAGAACTTGTTCCGACCGTCAAGATTTAAGCATCTTGTTACCTGCACTTTCTCGGGCGAAAAGTGGCTGAAATAGCTATTCCTAGTCTAAAGTGACTCAATCATTTGGATATAGAATCTCGTCTTCTTTTACAATAGAGTTTGCAAGTTCAATTATTTTAGTTTGAAGAAAAATCATTCATGAGATCGTGGCAGATCCTCCTAATCCAGCTCAAAAAGTTGACAAGGCTATCAAAAATGTCTTAATCAATAGATTTGTGCTAAACCATTTTGATTAATTTATTGGGTTTATGGCCGGAAATTCATTAGACTATTGACTTATATGTAAGAAAAAGTTTTGAAGCATACTTAACTATGCTCTAATCACAGCCACCATTTGAACAGTGCTTGAAGGAAAATTAATACATATAATTATGCTATTCAGAAAACACCATTCACTTAGTCCAAGTCAAGCAAAGATATGGGAGTTGGGGCACACGATATTGTTACGTGGCCACTCTTATTAATTAAGTAGTTGACGAATTCAACTTGTAATATGATGAGTCAATTGAAAGGTCACTCTTATAATCTCAGTTCACATATTGGAGAAAGATTCAGTATACATCATCGAGACTTCACACAATTTCGTTTGAAAAATATAATCGCCGCTGTTTGGTTTTGTGTTCGCCAACACCACACTATAATACAAAAATGAAAACCAATGAAGATTGAAATCTTTTAATAGTGCCATCAAGGGAAGCATGTACTGAACACATAGCAAGATTTAGTATACATTATTGGGACTTCACACGATTTCGTTTGAAAAGTTATGATCGCCGTTGTTTGATTTTGTGTTCGTTGACGCGAAATCATATATTAAAAACGAAAATCGAGGGAGACGAACTCTTTTAATACTGTCTCTCAAGGGAAGCATGGTCCTAAACAAATCATGGATGTGACTTTTTCGATTTTTTTTAAGCTAATTAATGATCTCTCAATTTTAATAATGATTCACAAGCATCCCAATGAAGATTGGAAAGTGCGAAATCACGTTGAGGGGCTGGCAATTAATCTTATTAATTCTGGGGTTCCCCAGATTTGGGAGAGTCGGTTGGCCAGAGATTGATCGGTGATTTATTGGGTATGCAACTTCATTTTTTAATTGCTAATTTTATCTTCATCTTCTTCCCTTTTTTTTTTTTTTTTTACAAGATCAATTATTATTGTCTAGTGTTTCCAAAGAAGACGAAGGGAAAAAAAAAAAAAAAGAGTTGACACTCACCAGTACCATTGACAACTTCCAATCCAACTAGATCTTCCCTAACCTAGTTGAAGCGGACCGACTAAAGAGACGTGACTGAGTCGGAAACATGGAAAATGGGTGAAAATAGCATCCATGGAATCTAGACGGCCATTTTAAGGCATTTGAGCGGATAATATCATATCAGTGGCCGTTTCGAGTGAAGCTGCCTTCATTGATATTAAAATCAGGGTGGGGATGTTCATGTATATCTGGGCTTCCTACGAAGATCGTGGTGTTGTACCAAAATCTTTTCAAAGAAGAAAGTTAAAAAAGTGTTTTGATAATTAAGAGATATGGTGTGGAGAACCGGCTGTCTAGAGATCTATGAAATACCCTCGAGCTCATCAACTAGTCAAATTCGGGTTTTTGACGCGTGTAGATAGCCCTAACCCAGAGTAATTTGCTTATAATTGGAGAAATTCGAACATGTGAAATTTTAAACTAGAATTCTCCTATTGCCTTAATCAATTGTGCCAACACTAAGAGGTTAAAAATATATTTACAGAAAATACATAAATAAATTCCAATATATGCCCATGTAGAAGGGGCAAAAAAAACAAGATCAACTTATCCTTGAGGATCTTGATATAGTTCATTTGGAGATATAGCTCGGTGATTCCGATATATTTTGTACATGATGTATTTTAAAGATGACACTGAGCAATGCACTTTTCAATAGGCTAATTGAGTCGAGTTTAAGTTGAAACAAGTTAAGACGTGACGCGTGAAAAGATACAGAAGCGTGGCTCTAATATCAATTTGAAGTTATATGTGCAACCGCTTACTTCAATGCTCAAGCTATTAGAGTGCGGTGAGAAATATATTTATACCTCGATACTCCGTTTCACATGGTTTTCGATTTGATGATAGAGTCTTGAGGTGTGCAAACTTGATGCTTGCTAGCAAAAGAATCTTGGAAGCTCATTGTTAATGAAAGGGGAAACGATAAATAAAAAAGGGGGAGGGGGGATCAAACCTCTAGCTCTAATCTCACTTGTTGTGTTGTATAATAGAAGTATAATGTGTTGTACAATAGAAGTATAATATCTCCAGTGGAGGAGTTTATTAATAAATAGCCAAAATCCGAATCCATCCATATATCTAATTAGACCACCTTCGCTTTAAATTTAAGCTTATCGGTAGGGGGAGACCACTATACTGAATCAAACCTCTAGCTGTGATATCAATTATTGTTTGTACAATAGACGTATAGTACCTTCACTTGGGGAGTTTATTAAGGAAGAGCCAAATTCCTAATCTATCAATATATCTACTTAGATCATATTCACTCTAGAATTTAAGCTAATTGGTAAAGGGGGACCGATATACTTTTAACACTCAATGTTATGAAGTATTGCAATGAGTTGAGCCATAGCTTAAAAAATCAAGCCTATTTGAGCTTAAATCGAGCATTCGATGGGAAGTTCTTCCGACTAGGTTCTGTTCGATTGGGTCACATCCTACTTAAAGTCGAGCAATAAAATTTCCCAATGGATGCTAATGGTAGGAAGGGCAAAACCAATATTTAGAAAAAGGCCGTCCGTCCAAATTCAAAGGGATTTAGAAAACCAAAAAGAAAGGCACAAACTTTGGGTGGACAATTTTGGCCCGACTTTAAAGTGTCACCTGAAAAGGCATTAACTTTCCGATAGGGAACAAAGTTGGACGCGATATACAATTATCGTATTTAAAATACACTAGCCAAGACACGTGTACGTGGCATCTCAACTGACAAACAAAAGCTGACATTAACGACAAGTGTCGTGTCTGTAGATGATGTTTCCATAAATAATCAAAATTAGTTTAACTTCCGCATATGATGAAGATTACGTCTTTTTGATCCGAGTATTACAGCTTCAAACCTGATTGAGAGGAGGCTGGGGGCGGGGAGGGGGGCTATCCGAATCGAGGCTTGAGGTTCTTCACACATTCATCAAATATCCTCAAAGTTCCCACCTTTGATAAAATTTTATGACGAACCCTAGCCCTCGGCCCCGATTCATATCTCTCTCTCTCTCTCTCTAAAGATGATGTCGCTTTGCTTGTTTAGTGGGAATAATGTGATTTCATCCGGATCCAAGTTATCATCTGTAGTTGGAAACGATGTTGTTTCCATTGTATATCAAAGACAAATGTTGTTATTATTATTTGTGGAAGCCAAGTTTGCTGACATGACACTTGGGAATAAGGACACCGTAATGTCATAAGTTTTATACGGCACTCATTTAAGCGTCATAATTTTTTTTCAACAATTTAAGTACCATAACTTTTTTTCAACCACTTGAGTATCGTTACTTCTAAAAAATATTTATTTGAGTACTGTAACTTACATTTGATCACTTAAGCGCCATAATTATTTGAAAATGTTCATCCAATTGCCAGAAATTCACCATGACATGGCATTTATAGTAAATGTTTCTAAAAAGTTATCGCACTCAAGTTGTTCATTGAAAAGTTATATAACATTAAGGTAATCGAAAAAAAAAATTATGACACTTAATTAAGCGTCGCACATAAATTATAACACACAACTAGTCAAAAAAAGTTATGAGAATTATGACACTTGTAGTATCATTTAACTTGACACTTGTCTTGCCATGTCACTATTCGTTTACTGTCTCGAACGCCAAGTATATTTTGATGGAAATTTTAATGGTGCCCAAATTTTTCCCTCCGATAAAAGTTTGTTCCTCGTGACTTTAGAAAAATTAGACTAAAATTGTCTCCTAGAAAAAAAAAAATTGATGCCTTTTTTAGCGACACTTTAAAAGGTGGGGCTCATAATTCTCCCTCGGCCAGATATTGGTGCCTGTTTTTTTCCACGAGAAATTCCAAGTTTCAGTCAGAAAAGGGGTTATCTCTCTATTTTCAAACAGTCGCATACAAGCCTTTCCTCTCCGATCTTCTTGGTGATTTTGGCTCCTGATTCAAAGCAAGACCGAGAGCAGAAGATCAAACAAATCTGCCAACTGCTCTGGGACCAACGTGATGAATGCCGACCACGCAAGAGGCGAGGCGAGGCGAGGCATGGCGAGGCACGGGACGCGCCTAAAACACGACACGACGTTTCTGCAGTATGATGTTATTATGACTTTCCTGTCGTGGCCCTCATTCCACTTAAAACTCTCTGACCTTGACCAATCATCGCATAATAATGACAATGATGTCAACAGTCAAATGAGGAAGAGAGAGAGAGAGAGAGAGAGAGAGAGTTTAATTTCACGTGAAACATTCTCGTTTTATGGTCGGTTATGACTAGTAGTTATACCTTGAATGCGGCGCAGTCCGGGAGTCTCGATCGAGAGAGAGAGAGAGAAAAATAATAATTTCATTCGGTCTACTTTTCACCATAGCATATGAAAGGAACAAACCCATGTAACATGACGGACATGTGGGAGATGAAATCTGCATGGGGGGCCCATTCTCTAGATTCTCTCTAGTGCAAATGTCAATCCCCCATTGCCATTTGTAAAAGAGTTTTGCTTTCATTTTCTAATTCAATTGCCAATGGCCAACGTTCATGCACATGCTAGCCGACTTAATTTCTACCACGAGCATCCAATTTCAACATGGGGGGCATTAGTCGCAATATAAGAGATTCTAGTCCCAAAAAGAGGGAGGTTTTATCCATAAAGGGATCATTAAAACCTCATATTTAAGCGATACTGAATATATTCCAACGCATTCTTTTGCATTAGAGCCATTCTAGAAAATTCAGTTCACGAATTTAAGTTAGTAAGTATATAATGATGGAGCGAAATAGTGTAATCAGTCTTAAACTTATTGTACGAATGTTAATTCAATTCGAAACCTATTGTATGTATGCTAATTTACTCATAAACTTTCCAATTTTGTGAATTGAGTATTAAACTTTTGAGCAAAATTCCCTTGTAGTCGTTCTGTTCAATTTTCATGTGGTGATCCAATTATCGCTAGTCATCCTACATGATTTTTCAGATGAAAATTGACTAAAAGAACTGCACTTTCGCACAAAGGTTTAAGACTCAATTGACAAAATTGGAAAATTTAAGATTTAATTGACATCCACAAATAAGTTTATGACTGGTCGGATAATTTTCTTGGGATATCATCTATTCCTTATGGAGTGCTCATTGGTGTGTCAACAAATCTAAATTGTTAATGCCCTTTTTTTAGCAAATTCACAATCACCTCCATTCGTATAGATCGATATTTGAGATGATCGAAATATCACATAAAGCACATATGGGGATAGAAAGGTCACCACCGGTAGATGGAGATTACGTGCATGTACATGACACCTTGAGGTCTTTTATTGAAGCGACGTCTATGCTAAAAGAACAAAAAACAAAAAACAAAAGTGAGGATGTCACACAGTAAGATTCCAAGGATGCTGGGGTCGCTCCCCAAGCTTTCGAAAAGGAAAAGAGAAGGAAAAGCTCTCGTCAACCGTACGAGCGTAGAGATAAAGAAACGACATCTTTCGTTCCGTCCCATGTTTATGTCATTTCAGTTTTAATTGTCAGTTGCAGCCTGCCCAGGAGCGATCATATTCATTCGTTTCCCTTGGACAACCGCACGCCGTCCACTTCCAGTCATGTAACGCAACTGGTAAAGTCATAGTATTTGGCCGGAATTTGGGTAAAACGTCTAAGCAATTGCATATGGATGTGATGTTACTAATTACTACTGTTGATTCCAAAAATTGTCCAAGTGCTCAGTCGACACTTCAACCGGCAGAGGCCAGTAAGAAAGGTGACAAAGACCCAAAATCGTCGAGTGATGGGAGCATTGTGGTCGTTTAACAGAAAATAGATCCGATTAGAGGTGACGGAGAAGTCGTTTAGTTGATAAATAATGGCAAACTTAGTCAATTAATGAGATTTGCTTGGTAGAACCACAAACGAAGTGAAGACAATGTAACTGTCAAATAGTGGAGCCAATAGACTCGAATGCAACAATCGAAGAAGTAAACAGCTAGTAATGGATCAACAGACTCAAATGCAATTGTTGAAGTAGTGCAGGCAACGATCCTAGAAGTTCTAACCCTCTGTAAATAGATATCGCTTAATAATATGAGCCACATAGAGCATTTTTTCAATTCTCAGAAATTGTTGAATAGTGGTCAATCCTAAAAGTACAAGCATCCAAGTTATGTTCTTTGTGAAGGAAAGCCGGTCGATCCGAAAACCCACGTAGTTCATCTTTGCTTCCTGTTTATCTTTGTATTTTCAGTTTTTTTTGCGTGGCTAGCAATTCCCATTTTCATTCCCTTTAAATGTCTCATTATTTGCATTTCATGTCCAAAAATTTATAAAGGATCAGTCACAACCTTTGTCGGTTCGAATTGATTGATCTATATATTGAAAAGGTCAACTATTAGAGATATGAAAATAAAAAGCCATGAGCAATTTGCTCATTTTTGGAATGAGTTCAAATGTGAGGATAACAGAGGCCAACAAGTTCCACCTGATTGCCACGAGAAACACAGAGGCGAGGCAAGCACATTCCACTAGGACATTATCAGTGGTCATTCCTTAATTGGTTATTGATTTTGTCAAGAAATTAAGTACATTGGTCGAATAATGCTGTTATTTTCCTGCTTGCTTCGGGGGGATTGACACACTTTCCAAAGCATCTCTCAAGTGAAATATATTCGATTAATGAATAACGTTAGACACACCAAAATTCATGTAGTCAGCTAGACATTACACTGCCAAACATGACCCTAAAAACAAGGCTAAGCTGGATATAGGATTCGACTATAGATTTAGTCATGATGTCCATACGTCATGATGATCTCCTAGATATGTGTAATGGCAATCTAATCCAGCATGTGTGCACACATTATTTGTTTTTTGAATGTGAATGTGAACACTTACCTTAGAAATTTATGGGCGTAATTTGACAATTTCAGTCTAACATACTAGTTTTTCTTCTTCTATTTCCAAGTCAAATATTTGTTTGTATTTTTGAAGCATGATTGACATATATGAGTTGCTTGCACCATTCCCCAATTGCATAATATGAGAGAGAGATCTTCCAATTGTGTAACACACACGCAAGAAACAATAAAATCTAAGTACACATTTCTCGTCTCCCCCAATGTCAATGGGTGGTGGGAGAAATTATAGCGCTAGTTGTTTCCTAGTGTATCAAGAACAGGATTTAATTCCTAGTTGCTTAAAATATCCACCAATGACACCACCTTAAGTTATCGTCATGCAAGATTTCCGAACATTCTGTTCTACATCTGCCTCGTGGAAATAATGACAAGTTAGGCAACATTTCACAAGCAATGTGTGATCCTCGGGCTTGTTGCTTTATGGTGTAAGAAAAGAAAGTGTAATACGAGTTGTCTTTGAGCTCCCATATATAGAGTAGTATCTAATTCTATTGCACTGCAATTTGAGCCGACATGATGATTTTTTTAGGAATTTGGAACCGGCCAATTTGACAAAGTTGGAGCTCCCTCGTTCAAGCGATGATTCAAAATTATAGACAGGTGTTTACATGAGCGAGTCATATGCAATCTTTTGACGGAAGTAGACCCGAATCACTTAACAACTTAATATTGCAAACCCATTTTGGTATCTCCAATTTATTGAATAGGTGAGATACAGATAAGTCTTCACAGAATTCGCCTCATCATATAAGAGGCTAACAACTAAGATTTGTTGCTATATCGAAGTAGCAAGCAACAAGCTGGCTTGGCCTTTAAGGAATGGAAGAATTGCATCTTTCCTTCTAAACATTGATAGGATATGATCTGAAGAATATCTTATTTGATACTTGTAATAATATTTCTAGGGTTTTGATTCTCATTCTATTCTTTTTAATGCGCTGTTCAGAAAATAAAATCCAAGCGAGGTGCATGCGTTCCACGGAAACTACTTAGGTTCTTGGGAACTTCCAACCAGTGGTTGCATAACACCTTAGAATGATAAATTAAACTAATGCCTCATTGTACTGCTAAAGATGCTCCTTGCATATTATCTGTGATGATCTAACTCTCATTCTTTTAGGTCACCAAGATGATCTTCGTCCTCCTTACGATTCACAGGGCCACATAATATTTATATCATGTGATCCCTGAGATACATTTGGGTGTTATAATTAGACATTCGCCTATGTGTATTCAATATTCTAACCAGATTTCCTCACTCAATCTTTAGAGGGGACCTAAGAAAAGAAAGTGGGAAGACGAATTAAAAGGCTAAAGAATCAAATGAAGATCGGAAACTTATCTGGAAATAGTAGGAAAATAAGAGAGAGAGAGAGAGAGAGAGAGAGAGAGAGAGAGAGGAAAATACAGGGAAAAAGAAGATAATTTAAGGAATGTAGACGATTCTCCAAATCTTAATTATATTAGAAATTTAGACAAATGGTGGGAAAGTTTTATGTAAATCGGATTATTAAAGTTTAAGAAAAGAATGCAAATTATTGCAAGACTGAAAATTTTCTATAAATCTACACAAAAAATAAAAAATAAGGGATTATAATGTTGGGAAAAATAGTTCAGTCAGTCATAAACCTATTGTGCGAATGCCCATTCAATCCCAAAATTTTTATTTTTGCTAATTTAGTCTTAAATTTTTATGCGAAATTCCAATATAGGTCAATATTCGCCGAAATAGCATGACATGGTAATTTAGTTATTATCAGCTGTTCTATGTGACACATCACCACATTTGCGATCTCCGGCAAAAATTGACTAGAAGAACTACATTAGAATTTCACGCAAAAGTTTGATTTTAAATTGACAAAATTAAAAATTTTCAGGTTGAATTGTCCTAGAATTTAGGACGGATTGGACAATTTCCCCCGTCATGTTGTAATGTTGACCATTAAATCACTATTTTTTGGGGAAAATAACACTACAAGTGTCAAAACATAACGAGCATAACCATTGGGGAGAATTTACAGTAAATTTGAATTTTGAAATTGTTTGGGAGTAGTATAGAGAGATCTTCTTCTTCTTCTTCTTTACAAAATTTCGCCACTTGATGAGTCACTTTTACCCTGAAATTCTTCTTTTTATCACTTCACCACCTAAACTTTCACAAACTAAGTTAATTGCCCCCATGCCCTTACTGCTAATGCTCATTTTATCAACAAATGTATATGCTTTAGTTCGTGGCAAATGTTACAAAATTGCTTGCATTAGATTGGAACTTTTTAAAAAGACCTATAACTTTTTAAAAAGAACTATCGTTTTGAGCCACAAGATTGAATTTAATATCCGTCAATAGGATAGTTGCTTCCTCAACTACCTCCACATTTTTGATTCGATCAAAGGCAAACCATTGACTTCGGGATCAAGAGTTTCCCATGGAATTACTTTCTGTTCGCCTAACTTGAGAGATTTAGTCAAGTTAAAATAATATTTCAGGATGTTGCTAGATGGCATTGGTGTGTAATATATGTGTCCGATAATTCAGCCTCAATCCCATCTTTTAGTGATATTCATTGCTATCTTCTCGCCCTAGACAAAGAAAATTTTGCATCTACTAAAGTCTAAAGTTTCTTTGTCTTTCGTTTTCCTTTTCTGGACGGAGCAGGTGCTGGTGGTTCCAAACATATACAAATGAAAAAAAAAAAAAAAAAAAAACACTTAGGATATCCCAACAAGTGCGTGGACGACACTTAAAACCAAATAAATAAACATTAAGTTACTTTTGATCAAACAATGGAGCAACCCCCACATCATGTGGATAAAACAAATAAACAATATATATGTAAATGAAGTAGCCTATGCAAAAAGGCTATGATGCAAGAACACAAACACCCCACTACTATTTTAATATCTTTTATTATATGGCATGAGCTAGTTCGTGAAAAATATGAAGAAAATGAACAGAAAGAATCGTCAATTCAGTACTGAGAGAATCATTTGAGTCCCCCAAAAGAAAAGAACAACTTTCCGCCCTCAAGTGAAACGAACAGTGACGGGGAAGGAGCAAAGCACCCGCCAGTTCAGACCAAAGCGCGTCGTGTTCTTCCTTGTTGCTCATGCCTTGACGACATTAAAGAGTGTAATCTATGTGGAAAGATACATATATATCGGAGGACTCGAAACTGGGGGAAGGATAACTGTCGAAATCGAACGGCTCGTGCCAGAAGCTGCATAAGCACCAACATCTGAATCAGAGATTGGAGCGTGAGGGTTAGAATAATTAGATTTGACTGAGCAAATTATAGTATTGTCGCTAAATGCTAGGATCAATACTAGCTTCTGATAGTCTCGTTAGTTTTCATGTTTGCCTCGGTTTCACTATCAAGAATTAGAGTTATTTCCATTTAGATAACACTGGCTGATCGCAATGGCTACTTTGAGCACCTCCCTAGGTCTTAGGTCAAAGATTTGAGTGCAGTTTTGGTCGTCTCGAAACGTGACAGTTCGAATGAACCAGAAGACGGGGCGATCATGCTTTTCGTGGAGAGGTGGTTTTGGAGCTGCTCCCCTAGATTTGATCTAGAACTTAACTAGAGTTTCCTTCCCCCACAAACCCTTTCTCATTGGCCTACATTTAATATAGGCAAGCATGTCTCTTGAATGGGTCAAAGGCATAATTAAGAAGAGAAAATCTCATGATGTGGTCGGTGTGTCTTGTGGCCCTCACACAAAGGGCAAACGTATGACTCGTGCTTCCGTCTTGCCTGACCCGAGAACCGTATGCCAACATGATTAAATCGCCTAGTGCAAGTAGGAAACATAAGATGATAATTGCATATTATAATTGCTCCCAAGATCTCTCTCCCTATCCAGCCATTGTGTTCGCCACATTCTTAGAAGCACTATCTGTCCTAAGCATGCCGAGATGACAAGTATCTAGAGTGCATCACAAATATATGCAGCGATCAGATGTTTCAATGGCCATATGATGCCAGGTCCTATAATTAATTGTTCTCAACTAGCATTATTGCCGAATTTGGTGGTCATAATCATTATTTCCTTTCCCCTTCATCTTCGTCACCTCATAATGCCCGAAATTTTTTTTGTAAAACTAAAGTCGGGTCCCTTTTCATGGTGAAGCACCGAGTTTGTTGGAAGGTTGAGCTTCCCACTTCAAATCACATAATAGCTGGTTTGATCAAGAAAAGGGTGTATTTGCTTTGTGATCTGGATCCATATATTTCATTTTATGTAGATATATTTCTTGTTATATATGAATTGCCAATCGGGAGCCCCTTTGCTTGCTAATGAAGTATCTTAGGGAAACGGTAAGAGATGGAGAAGTAGAAGTACATAATGGAAGATACGCATGTATATGAAGTGATGTAGGAGCTCAGAAAAACACATCTTCGTGAACAAATCAAATGAAAGACGAGACGTTGATAATGATTTATGGGAAATTGGAGGAACGAGAGGAGGTGACTATACGAGGATTTATGTTTGCGCCAAAAATGACTAACATAGGTTGTCCGCAAATCAATCACATAGTAATAAATCGTTTTACTGAAGATCTCGTGGTAGAATTTTCTGCCTCTTCTTTTCACATTGATTGGTCAATAAATATATGGAAATGTCCTACTTAGTAACTATTCTTTATTAGAAATATGTACTCTGTCAAATTTCCCCCCTTAGCGACCATGGACCTAACAAACTTCTTCTTAAAGTAAACCGATTTGTCAGCTTCAGCTTTTAGGTAGAAGAAGATATAAGGCACACAAACGCGCACAAGTTATGCCCCGGTGTGTCAGGCACGCATATGTACATATGCACGCTTCCGTCCACTTGAAGATAGAAAATAGATTTAAAACCCTATATTAGGATCGATGATCAAAGCCTAATAGGACAAAAAGAAATTAATCGTACCATAAACGCATTTTGCCCATTTCCACTCAATATTTTCTAGTATTAATAATGTCCATCATCAATTCCAGCCGAAAAAACAAAAAAAAAAGTAAATTATGAGAGAAAGGTAGTGATTTTATGTCTAAACTTGGTCTGATCTCTAATGCCATAATTTTCTGGGGAGCGGCCTTGAGGAGACATCAAGAGATTCCTGGAGAAACATGTTTCAACCATTGAAGGAGTTCAGTAATTCGGAAGTGAAAAATCTGACCTATATCTTTACCAATACAGCTCGGCCCTAATTTTCGCTGATCAGGAGTTTCTCTCTTTTTGTTCAAAGCATAGAATCACAGAATTTAGGCAGAGCAAAATATGTGTTGAGAATTCAAGAATCTTCTAAACATAATAAGATATGGTTGAGGTATTGAAAAAGGCCAAAAAGAGAGGGAATCAGAAGGTTTTTGTCATTAATCATATGCTGCATTTATACAAACTGACCAGATGTAGATAACTTGGCCTGGAATACCATCTCAATTTCTGAGATGTACACATACAATGAACGATCATTCTTGCCCCTTCTGATTGGAGGAAACTACAACTATACTGCTGGCAAAAATCACCTCCAAAATCCTCTTCATCAGCAGTGGGAGATCAACATATATACCTATTTCTACAATTACTTACATTACATCTTATGCTTACACTAGATTGATCTCTTCCACTATTTAAAAAAAAAAAAAAGATGTACACGGTGGAAGGAGAAGATCCACTGGCCTGGCCGAACACTCCTCATCGAACTGATCTTACCAGGGTTTTGATCAAGTTCTTTGAGAAGGAATCAAGCTCACCATATTAGTAGCAACATTCCTCCACGCTGGAAACTGCATGTTGAGGTTTTGTGCACTTAGAAGCAAATCTCTGGCCTTGTGGATAAAATCATCGATCCTCAAATGAGCCTCCCTTTCGATTTGGATTCTATTGGGGAATTTGAGCAAGCTCAGATAGGTCTCTAGGTCATGGACACAAGAAGGGTTCTGGACATTGAAGAAGTCAAGGACAAGCTCAACACCGACATGTGCATAGCATGAGCAACTCCATGGAAATTCAAATTTTCCACCCAAAACCCTAAAATGTTCATTGAACACCACGCCAGGAAGCTTTGTGATTGGGTCATGCACATTTACTATCCTCAAGACCTTGATCCCGAGCTCGTCACACCTCTCTTTGAACGCCGAATTGCCGACTCTCGGTCCTCCGAACGAAAACACTGTGATGGGTATGTCTCGAATTGAATCATTTTTGGAGGTGACCTTGTTGAGGCCAATCTCCGAGATGTCGTAGGCAAGGAGGAGGGCCAGAGAGCTCCCCATGCTATGGCCAGCGAGTGTGATGCTCATCTCCTCGCCTTTGTGCTTCTTGATGAGCCGTGAAACCTCAGAAAGAAGCTGCTCGCGGCAGCTCTTAATCCCGAACTTGCTCGAGGCCGCCTCATCCGCAGTGTAGAGGCTCAGGAACCCAGACTCGACTTTCACATCTTCGCGACAGTTGTGTGGGTCAAGGCGCGCCGGGGTGAGAGAGCTCATGAAGTTGGCGATCCACTCGGCGCTTGTGACTGTCCCGCGGAAGCTAATAACAACATCCCGCCTCCCGAGCCGCCTTGCCATGTCGTCTGACGCGACCGCGACATACCCGATCCATCGACCGCAGCATGGCGCTGCCCCGTTAGGCATCGGGATGCTCACGTCCGGCGTGGCGTAAATGTACTTGGTGACCTCATACCCAGAGTCACTCATCCCGACTTCTTCGAGCAACCTCCTCTTACCGTACTTGCAATTCAAGTAGCGCTTGGATGCAGGGTCGAGGTCGAACGCAAGATAGCACGCAGTCACGAACTCGCCGTAACGAACGATCTCTCGCCGGAGGACAGGGTGCAAGGGCTCCAAGAGGTGCTCCCAGTTGGCGCAACCTTGGATCGCTCGCCAAGAAGGGCACAAAACTGAGGTGGTGGTGGCGGCCTTTAAGGAACAACAGGTTGATGATGATAGTGATGATGAAATGGGTGTTGCTAAAACTGAAGCAACCACATCTTGTCTAGGTGAAGAAGAAGAAGAGGAGGTGTCGCTTTTACTGTGCAAGCGAACTTGCTTCATTGAGCGAGACAGGGGCTTGATGTCCCCATAAGAACAAGCAGAGCCCATGTTTGGGCTTGCAATGTATGCTGTGCAGGCCATCGCTGTTAATTTTCAGGCCAGCCCGCACACTGAGTGAGAGAGAAGAGGGAGAGAGGAGAAAAGAGAGGGGGGACAATGGAGGAGAGAGTGAGAGTGGTGGGTTATATAGAGGAGAAGAAGGAAAGGGAGGAAGAGAGAGAGAGAGAGAGAGAGAGAGAGAGAGTGTAAAGGAGCGTACGGGAAGCTGGCTGGGGGGTGAGAGGTCTGAGAAAAGAAAGAGAGAAAGAAAAAGCATGTTTGGCGAGGATTTGACCTGGATTTTTCAAATGGAGAGCGTTTATTATACATGGTCGGTAGAGCCCAAAGGTCGCTCTCATTGGATCGCCCCTGTTGCGGCTAAATTGTGATATAAAAAATAAACGCAAACGTCTGAAAAACACATTGAAAAAAAATGACATAATGCTCTCTCTCTCTCTCTCTCTCTCATATAAGCAACTATTGGCTCCAACTGTAAGAGACTTCAAAGTTAACGTCATAGGGCTTTGAGGGCAAGAAAAATGCATACCGTGGTAAATATTCTCGAATGGCTCGCATATTCTTGCCCTAGAAGCAGTGTAAAAAGAAGAAGATATGTAAACAACCTCTTTGCGAGTTCATAACTCGAGAAGGAAGCATGACACGCTCGCTTATCTCGTCAAAGAAGGGATGTCTTTTCAACTCATCCAGATCGAGGAACGAATAAAATAACATTGTTCGAGGAAATATCGGTGACATTACCCTCCGGAAAGGTCAATATAACACTCAATTACATACAAAGTGACGACGCCTAGGAAAGTAGTGGCTAAAGGGAAATCTCCATCTGATAATAAATCAATTTATGCATGCACGGACTTTCAAATACATATTGACAAAAAATTTTCCAGGAGCTCTTTAGGAGAAAGGATTACTAAGAAATTGCGAAATGCTCGTGCCTAAATTATAAGCAAGATATACTATAACCCAACCCGTAGACATGAAAAGATCTCAAAGATTATTCATTGTAAAAGAGTTTGTTATTATATAGATGTCGATACAAAAATGGGTTTTTATATCCTCCGTCATTATGATAATTGTTATGCAGTTGTACCCTTGAAAACCTACGTATTTTCATCTAGCCAAAAACAAGATACATACTTTGATGTTGAAATTACAGAGCACGAAAGCAAAACCCTTTAAGTAGATAGAGCTTACTAGCATGTTTGACTCGGGAGTTATCGATGAGTCTCATATGCAAACTCATAGATACAATACATTATGGTTGCGTTCATTTCATTGAAAATTTCATGATTAAAAAAATATTTTTCATGAAAATTATTTTCAAGGAAAATTATTAGTTTTTATTTGTTTAGAGGTTTAGGGTAAATGGTTTTTTTCTTGCCCGAAGAGAATGTTGTATTCAGTCGATCTAAGCTTGTTTTTTCAGTCTATGGATAATGTTTTTATAGATCGATTAATTTTTCATTATCCAAATAACGGAAAGTCGGAAAACAGATTTCTGGAAACAATTTTCCTTTAAGCAAACGAGCCCAAGGATTGTTGTTGTTCCCGATTTAATGGAGAGTTCAGGCCATCTAGAATGGAATGGAATGTGGACCGACCAGTTTGAATTCGATCGAGCGAACCATGTACAGTGCAGCCGACAGACTATCAACCCTCATTTGGTACTTTCAAACTTTGACTATCTTTTAGGATGTGTCTGATGGTAGCATTAATATTTCCTTACTTCAGGCAAGGAAATGTTCCCCGTCCTCAAGGACTTGAGCTGTAAAAATATGATGATTGAAGCTTTGAAGTGTCGTCCTCATCTGCCGTATATGTAATCTCTACATGTGTATCTGTGTGAGGAAAGTTGTGCATGCGATTACAGCGTGCTCTAGCTTTCATGCTTTCATTTGCATTGCCACATACGATTAGAGAATGACGCAGCGTCGCTTGCCAGATATTTACATGGTTCAATCTGAACATTGGCATACTTACTCCATACAGAGAGTTAACCACATAAAAATGCACCATGAATTCAAAGAAATTAGAGACTTCATGTGCTCACGATGGACACGTACAATCCAAAACACAAATATCCATCCTACGACTGGCAGACACAAACATAGACTTTGATTTTCTTCCCCTTTTTACGTGAAGAATTTGGACCACGCCGGATTTTGCTTGGAGACGAAGTTCAAGTCAGATGATATTCAAGCCTCAACACCAGATTTCTACTGAGAGCCGGATTTCTTATTATGGGTTCAGACTCGAGACATTATCCTATCCGAATTGTCACGGAATCTTACATTAATAAGCATGTCCTGTCAAATTGAAACTTTTGCACTAATTTTATGAACTGTTTCCCTTCGTGTGAACATAGTAAAGTGAACCTATAATGATCTTACAAGTACAAGTTTAGTTTATTTCTTTTGAAATGGGGTAATTCCCATAAAATAAAGGAAATCGGTGGCAATGACATTATCAAAAGTCAAATTTCACCTATCAAGCCAACTCTTTTAGGTTGTCCTCTAGTCTACATCATTAACATTTTGAATTGTTCCCTTTTCTAGCACTCCAAAAGTACATAATAATAATAATAATAATAATAATAATAATAATAATAATAATAATAATAATAATAATAATAATAATAATAATAAAATGAACATTATAAAAATGAAACATCACATGAGCTAATAATGCGACGTAATCTAAAATTGGGTTTCCTTCGATTAGCAAGTGTCCTTTTTTCCCATACTCATAGAATATTAGTTTGAAAAAAAAAATACATTCATAGCTCGATCGTCCACTTCATCGAAAATTTACTAGACAAACTAATATCCTAATCAATTGAAAAATTCAGAAATAGAAATTTATTGGGATGCAGCTCCGTGCAGATCATACACGATACTATTGCGACACAAGAGCGTGCATATCATTCCCCAACCAATTAAAAAAAATTGGCATCGCAACCTAAATAAATCACCAAATTGGGCAAATTAAAATATAGGGTTGCGGGTGTGAATTTGAATATCCCCACAAAATAAAATGATATCTTCCAAGATTAGGGGAAAGATACCGTGATATTGCTACGATATGATGAATTGCTTAGCGGTGTTCATACTCAATTACAGTATTATTTTTATAATTATGATAAGGAGAGAAAAAAAGGGTTACATGAAATTAATTATTATGAGTAGAAAGTTACAATGATTATACGTCCGGTTTGTCAAAACGAAGGTGTGGGCCAGTTCATATTTCAGTCGTGTCAAAAGGGGGGAATCCAAGAGGATGCGCCTTCTCTTTTTTGGGGCCGCCGACTATTTTCCATTTGCGGTCCCCGAACTGTTTGTAATTTGCAGAAGTGCCCCTGGGTTGGTTGGTTCGGTCGCGCTTTCGCGCGCCTTGATGGATGGCCAGATCCAGGACCCCGCCGACCATTCAACGTCGCGAGATGCTATCATCGTCTTTACAAGTCACGCCCCGGGACCAAATCCGCCAACCAAATCTACCCCGGCCCAATACACATCATCATCGTCGACACGAGCCTCGCACCATTTGACCGGAGGTACAAATCTCGCGGGACAAATGGATGCAATGTATCCAAATGGACTCAAGACATGACCCGCAAAAACATGATTGATCATGGTCGTTGAACATAGAATTTCCATGTGTCTCGCGAAATTTCCGTCTCTATCTTCAAGCACAAGCCTTGTGGACCTGGGTCTAGGAAAAATTACTTTGATCGAAAAGATTAGCAAATACACTAAATTGGGTATTTGGATATTTTCTTGACCTTCAAATTCGATTCATTCTACATCAGATCCTAAGGCTACGCCAGATGCCCTCCACTTAGTGTCCCGCAATAGCTACTCTACCAACTAGTACCACAAATGTCGACAGAAGGGTTTCGCGATGTGCCAGTGTCAAGAGAGAGAGAGAGAGAGAGAGAGAGAGAGAGAGAGAGAGGAAGGAAAGCCATTAACAAAGTGACCTCTCTTTCAAGTAATGAGATTAAAAACACCTTTGTCCTTGGGGAGTATTGTGGTAAAATGACCGGGTCCCCTAGTCACCGGCCGAATGACGTGTGCTGGCGTGGCGCTCGAATATGCACAGCCACGTTCCCATGCAAGTGGGAGGGAGGTCGGGAGGGAGGGGCTCGTGCTGCAATATGCTTCAGGAAAACCTTATGCGTGGGTTAAGGGAGAAGGAGGGCGTTGGATTTTGACCGTCACGTGGGCAGAGGACGCGGTCAAAGGGTCTCCTCCAATTCCAATTCCAATTCCTTCATATGGACGGAACGCGTCAGAGCTTCATCATCATCGCGATCGATCTTGAAAACCGACGATCGCCGTGGCCCACCACAACAACAAAGTGCGAGGAGGTGCGATTCCCATCAGCAGCTCAAAGTGAGAAGAATTCATTAATTAAACCAATTCACTTCCCATTACGGTCCATCCATGGATCTTATCGAGGCGTCTTCAAATCGATGAGAGATTGAAGATGTCGTCTTCTCTAATAGGGCGATATGACCTAGAATTCTGTCGGGATTTGTATCTGTTCGAATCCCGTTCGCATAATGGTCATTTTCCAAGTCCCAAACCTATCGAGAGAATCTTATTTAAATTGATCCATCAAAATGAGTACTCAAATATGACAAGTCGGGTTGATGATTGCTTCGGATAATTTTTGTTTATGCATCATTTTTTGCAAGGCTCAATCTGAGACCGACACACAATCGGCTATTATGATCCTCTCGTTTTCACCTCATCAACGTCTACGTACGAACTTTCGCCAAAAAATTAAGGGTCTGTTTGTTTTGCGGAAAACGACTTCCGGAAAAACGTTTTCTAGATTTTCCAGCGTTCGTTTCATGGAAAATGAACTAGTTAAGGAAAATATTTTCCATCATTGGAAAACACAACCTTTAAAAGTGAGAAAATGTTTTCCACTTCTGAAAAGTGGAAAACATTTTCCATAACTTCTTTCATCTTGTTTCTTTTTATCAATATATTTTTATTTTATTTTTATGCTTTCTTCTTCTTTTTCTTCTTTTTTTAAATCGAGTTTTTAATTTTTTTCCTTTTCTTTTTTCTTTTTTTCTTTTTTTTTCTTTCCTTTTCATCTTCTTCTTTGGCCTTGGCCAGTCGCCGGCCATGGCAGCGGTCGGCGACCGGCCACAAGCCAGCTCGAGCAACGCCTCAGGCCGGCAAGGCTCCGCCTAGCCCGATCCGGCGGCCGAGCTCGAGCCTCGTTAGATCGGGCGAGGCGGAGCTCGCCGGCCCGGGGCGGAGCTCGAGCCTCGCAAGATCCGGCGAGCCGGGCGGCGCTCGGGCGTCACCCGAGCTCGCCAGAGGTTCGCCGGGCTCGGGCGAGCCGCGAGCTCACCGGATCGGTGGCGGAGCTCGGGCTCCCGATCCCGGGTGAGCCCGCCAACCGCGAGCTCCAACACGGGAGAGGAGGGAGGGAGAGAGAGGGATAGGTGTAGCCGCAGAAGACGAAGGATCAACCACTACAACGCGGAAACCGACCAACTCCCCATCGGCGGGCGCCCGTCTCGCCGACGGACCCGATCGCCGATCCCCGAAGTCAACCCCCAAGGCCGAACGAAGGGACGGAGGAAGAAAGGGAGGGAGGGAGACGGCGATTGGGGGAAAACAAAAAGCGCCCGCGCGACGACCACCGCCGATCGGTGCGAGGAAGTCTTCGCCGCCGACGCCAACGCCGCCGCCGCCGCGAGCCGGCCGATTGTCGTGGATTGAGAATCGCCGGGGAGGACAAAGGCGGTAGAGGAAGGAGGAAGGAGGCGGCGGAGGAAGGAGGAGGAAGAAGGAGGAGGAAGGAGGAAGGAAAAGAAAAAGATAGAAAAATAATAAATAATAAAAATTTTGATTTTTAAAAATATAAATAATTAAAAATTCATTTTTAAAAATAATATAAAAATAAAACTAATTTTTAGTCAATTAAAAATATTAAAATTCAATTTTTGATAATTTTTCCCAAATAATTAAATTAGCTAATGAACGGTGGAAAATATTTTCCACTCAAAGTTTAGGTTTCGGCCGAACACCGGAAAATAGAGTCATTTTCTAGGAAAATAACTTTTAGGAAAATATTTTTCAGAAACATGATATTTTTCACGAAACGAATGGACTCTAAGAAAAGTGCACTTGTGAACTAACGCATGTGTATGGAGTACCAATGCAATTAAAGGGTCCTGTCATAACCCCACTTTCTCCTTACACTTTTGCTCCTTTGCTTTTCTCTCGGCCATCCACCCATTTCCATTCTACTTTTTTGGGAAAATGACACTAAAGGTTTGTAAACTTTGACATTTTATATAATATGATCCCTAAAATTTTAATTTATTTAATATAACCCATTAACTTTAATTCAATGTATAATATGCTTCCTAAAAAAATTACCAAAAATGTCCTAAACTTATTATAAATGTATCAATTCAGTTTTAAACATCTTCACGTTTCACTAATTGAGTTCATCCAATCAATTTTGGCTAAAAATCACTAATACAGATGTCGGTCGTCTTACGTAGCACATTTGGCACTGACATGAGTATTTTTAATAATTTTATGATTTTTTTTTCTTTACTTTATCTTTTTTCTCATGGACTTAGGACCAATGAGGGCCATGCCACCCTTGCTAGATCTAGGTGAGGGGTCGCACGCACTCCTCGTGGTTGATAAGGCTAGGGTTAGAGAAACAAAAAGAAAAGGTGGGGAGAGAGGGGGAGAGGGGGGTATTTTGGCTTTTGCCTGTGGACGGTGACGTCATTGGCTTAGGGTTAGGAAAAAAAGAAAAATAAATAAATAAATTGAAAAACAAAATCCTTTACATTAATGCAGATTATGTCACATAGGATGGTTACTATCCACGTTAGTTATTTCCAATCAAAATTAGTCAGATGGACTCAATTGACACAATTGTAATAAATTTAGGATTTTTTCAATAATTCTCTCAATTTTTAATTTATTCAATATAGTTCATAAACTTTTGATACATATTCAATCTAATCTTTAAATTACATGAAAATACTCAATGTTTTTCCTAAAGTTGAATTAATGAAATGAAAATGTTGAACGGTTTCATACAATTCAAGCATTAACTTGAACATGTACCAAAAATATATGAGTACCTGTAATAATTGCAAATTGAGTTAAAATTCAAGAATCATATGAAATAAATTAAAAATCCATGAATTACATTGCATATTAAATTAAAGTTCAAGAATTATTAGTGCCGTTATTCATTTTTTTAGAGGGGAAGGGGGTGTCAAGCGCACGACATTTGTGCTCTTGTAGTGGTAGTTATAATAATATCTTGAAACGTCAGCTAAATTCTTCGAGAACATCGTTGTATTGGCCTTTCGCAAGCTTGCAAAAAAAAAAAAAAATGGTCATTAACCAGAGCCATCGGGATAATATGATTGTTCTTTCCACTAAGGAGACATCTGATGTTCGAATACATGGAGATTTGAAGCAGCCCTCTTCCCATAAATGATGCAGCATTATCTATCCACGGTCAATGGGGCAATTAAGGGGCGTGGCTTAGTGATCCATCCACTGGCGCTCCAGAAATGATACCCGCGCATCGGCTTATTTAATACTATCTTCGAAGGTTCGGAGACATGAATTTCTAAATAGAATAGGATTAGATAGAATAGGATAGTTTGGTGAACTACGGATTCAAAAGTCAGATATATTCATATTATACAATTTATGTTATTTGGTATAACAGCACATCGGTATAAATTAAAATAAAATTTCTCAAGTGATGGTAAAAATCTCTCACGGCACTCATGCTCACTTTATTTTCTTTTTCTTTTTTTCCCTCTCTTTCTTTAATTAGTTTCATTTTTATTTCTTTTTTCCCTTTCCATCATTCTCTAATAAAATTTTATAAATTAATAAGACTATAATAAATATTTATATATATTGAATTTATATTATAAGATAGAATTCAATTCGAATATATGAATAAAAATAAGATTAGATTAAAAAATAAATTTTTATTTTTTGTTATTTTGAATTTCTTATACGAGAATTCAAATATTATTTATATTGAAATATAACCTTAATTTAAGAAGCTTGTTATTTGAGAAAAATAACTTTCCTATTATGAATAGTAAAAATCATATACATTTTTAACCCACCTCTCCTATAGGATAATTTAATCTGGAAATATACATCTTATATCTGACTTTATCTTATCTTGAATAGGTACTAAAGGCATGATGGGATTAATTTTGTTCTGATTACCAAACATAGCCTTTGAGTTTTAATATGGTATCATTGATTAGATGGGCGACATTCTTTTGTATATTTTTTCGGGAATGTATAGTTTCAAATAAATTCATGCGAGGGTAACAATTTCACGGGCATAATGCCTAAACAAGGAAACATATGTAGTTCAATCCAAAAATACCAAACAAAAAGAATAGAGTCTTCGTTATGAAAATAGTGCTCCCAGTACTTCCAGATGCCATGCAGGAATGTAGATGTGCAATCATCTTAAATAAAATGCAAGGTTCTAAACATTTATCACTCTCATACGGTATGTATGACAAAAAATTGGGCAAATGTTTTCCTTTGATCAATCATAAAATTTCACCTAAACACGCATAGCGGGGAGACTTGTACAAACTTAAAAATATAGAAAGACACTAGAAAAATGGCATACATGATTGCCTGCGAAAAGAAATAGTGAAAAAATTCAAATTAATATGGAAAAATAAATAGTATGTAAAGAGTTTTGTCCATTTTTTTAATACAATTGGACTTGTGGTAAAAGGAAAGAAGAGAGATTTGATGGATATTTTACAACTGTTGTTGATTTTGGTAAGGGATTTATTGATTACTTGCCAATAATCTTGGTTATCATATGTAATGGTTTTCATCCATGTATGGTTTTGTTTTTTCGAGGAGGTCAGATTTGTCCATGTTAAGTTCAGTGTGCCCATAGGCTGCGTTTGGCAGTCAGGATAAAATTCGGGATAAGATATTATTTATCCCATCCTACGTTTCGTGCTCGCTCAGGACAGGATAAAGTTGGATATAAGGGGGATATAGGCAGGATAAAATTATCCCATGGGGAGGTGGGATAAAGGTGGATAGAATTTCTAATGTTCATAATAGGAAAGTTATTTTTCTCGAATAACAAACTTATTAAATTAACAAAATTGAAATTATATTTCAATATAAATAATATTTGAATTCTAAATTAAGAAATTAAAAATAAAAAAAAATATAAATTTATTTTTAATTAATCTTATTTTAATTTATATATTCAACTTTAATTCTATCTTATAATAAACATTCAATCTATAAATTAAATATTTATATTTATTAAATATTTTAGGTATGTTAGTACAGTTCGCTATTTGATAAAATTTTATTAAAGAATGATGAAAGGGGAAAAAATAATAAAGAAAATAATATAAAAAAGGAAAATAAAAATAAAAATAAATTAAGGAATAGTGTTACAAGAGATTTTCACCATCTCCGTTTATGAACATTTAGGTTCATTTATAATAATATGCCATTTATATAATATAAAAAAAATGTACATGATATGATGTGAATATATTTGACTTTAATGTTGTGATTCACCAAACAATGGACAGGATATAAAAAAATCTCAGGATTTCATATCCTATCCTATCCAGTCCTATCCCGATTAGAAGTTCGGACGACCAAACGTAGCCATAGGGTATAAAATATACATGGGTTTTCATGAACTTTTCTTTTTTGAAAAAGCCACCAATAATTCTAAATTATGCCAATTGTTATATATTTACTCCAAACGTTTTTGTAATACAAAAAATCCAAACTTATATTTGAATGACACATTTACTATCTATAAGATATTGTTAAAAAATGATGTTAAAAGCCTGACGTGACATTATTAATTTTTTGAAGGATGAGTAGCACTAATGCGGTGCCACGAGAGCGCCACACACAAAAAAGATTAAAACGAAAAAGAAAACCTAAAAAATAAAAGACAATTCGAAGTTACTATTCATCGTCTTCAAAATTATTATCCATCATGTTCAAGCTCGCGATGGCTTGACCAAAGCTCATCCATTGCTGCCCTCTGCCACCTAAACCTCCAAGGACATTTATCGTATTAGAATATATAATAAATCACACATTCATTTAACCACTTAAATTTTTAAAATTGTTGGTGCACAAAATCTCACATGGTATTGAAGTAGGAGTAATTGAGTTTAAATCTTTCCAAACGTCTATTTGCATCCCTAATTACATAATTTCACTCTTAGTAATAGGTAAAAAGATCAAACTGCCAGACTAATCGTGAGGAGGAATGTTAGAATATTAAATTATAAACAATACATTCATCTAATAGCCTTGCTTTATTGCTAGTGAGGTATTTCTCCCTTGCTCTCAAATATGAGATTTTAAATATACACAAGTGCATTAGGAGTGAGATGAAGAAGAGGGGTGAGTCTCTTGAAGACGATGATCTAGCTACGGCGAGCTTCAAAGCCAAATCTGGCCATGGCAACTGTGATCGTCGAGGTCAGATCTAGCTTAATTTTCTAAAACAATTAGCAGTGGTCTCAAAAAATCTCACACGTTGGCCTTTGCTTGACTACTTGTGAGTTATTCGTTACTTTCTCTCAGTTAGGAGATTTCAGCACACAAGTGCATTAGGAGAAGTGAGATGGAGAGGAGGGGTAAGTCTCTTCAAGACAATGATCTAGCTACAACAAGTTCCAAAGCCAAATTTGTCCATGGTGACCACGAGTGTCGAGGTTAGATCCAACTTCAAAGTTCTTGGTCGCCATGGCCACTCGAGCTCAAAGCTTGGCCTAAGGGTTTGTGACATGGAGGAAAGCTTGAGAGCTGAGAGTCTTGAGCAATTGGAGGTGGTGGGCATAAAAATTAGGGGTGAGTATGATTCTAGAGTATGCAAGGTGGATTTTAGATTTCAAAAAAAAAATGAGGGACTTGTTTCAAAATGTACGTTCTAAGTTCCACATAGAGCCTAGACGAAACCTACTTGGAACTTGGAATAATCACCCCTATTTACAAGTACCCTTTCGCTACTTAAATTTGAATTGACTTGCTAAAGCCAAAGCAAGGATATGGACTATCAACAACTGGATATAGCCATCGAGCCCTCGTTTGGTTGTGGAGCATTTAAAAGTCTAGAAAACTAGGTAACTTTAGTCCTTTGTTCGTGTCAGGAAAAAAAAAACACAAATTAGGCTTAACAAAAAATTAAGCAAAAAAATAAATAAATTGGTTGGTTTCCAAGTAGACTCTGGAACCTATAACAAGGTAGGTTCTAAATTTTAGGGTTTGTAGAGTAGGTTCTAGCTTCCAAAAAATAAAGAACCTATTTCAAATGGTAGATTTTAGGTTCTTGATGGAACTTGGATAGAACTCAAAAATGCTTACCCTTCATGAAAATATTGGTGTTGAAGACAATATTTGAGCTTAGCCCATGTTTGGATTATTGCTCGAGTAATTAATGAAGAAGAAGCATTTATATTGTTGCTGATGCTGCTACTTAGACTAGATCTAGGTAACCACTGGGGTTTGCCCCAATGGTCACCCTTCCAACATGGAAATGGGAGGTGGGGGGTTTGAATCCCCACATATTTAGGGGGGTTGGGGTGAGGACAAATTAGTTTCAAGTGTGGGTTTCGACTCCCACGCTTTGCAATGAGGCCGGGCAAAAGTCTAAGAGTGAGAGTTAGAGTAGGAGTAGGGTAGGACCGAAAAAAAAAAAAAAAAAAAAAGACTAGATCTAGGCAAGTTTGGTTGTGCCGCTCAAGCTTGACACCATCTAGGCCAAGCTCCACTTGCTCGTGGCATTTTACAACCCATAGTGGTCAATGGCCCTCACTGGCGAAGTCGAAATGGCAATGGCGCCCCTAACCATCTACAATCTCTCTCTTTCAATGAATGGTAATTTCGAATTCTTTTTTTTTTCCCTAATGCGACGCTTGTGTGACACAGTATCAGCGTCACATGTTTTTGAAAAACATTAATAATGCCACGTTAGATATTTAATAGTGATTTTTAACAGAATCCTAACATAAGGTAAATGAATTATTTGGGTATAAGTTTGGGATATTTGCTATCACAGAAAAAAGTTTGGGGTAAATGTATCATAATGGACATACTTTGAAGTTTTTGGTTTTTTTTTTTACTTTCTTTTTTTATAAAATTTTAATTTTTAATATTGAATTGGCCATTGGGTTTGTTTAGCTAATAGCATGCACCGCAATGACTAAAAGGTAACAAAAGGAAACTTGTCAATAAATATAATGATGCACTATGTTTACTTTCAATTTTTAATGATTGTGTTAGAAATTTTGTACTGAACTAGAATGAGTTTACTTCACTAAATAAGATGTTAGAAAAACATGAAATAGGTTAAGAATGCAGTTGCGAAGATATTTGAAATTTTACTTTCTTAATATGACATGCGGCCAAGTAAAAGCTAGGCCAAATATTTTTTTTATCAATCATAAGATAACACCACTTGTTAGAAAAAAAAAAAAAAGGATTAATACCACCAAAAACTCTAAATTAGTACATATATGACAAATTTATCCCAAACTAATTATCGACCACAAAAAACTTCTCAAACTGATATACTTGTGATAAATTTATCATTTGTTAGCTTTAGTTAAATTTTACCATCAAATGCTAAATTGGATAACACATGGCAATTGACATATATAACGTTTTGAGGTTTTACCTTACTAGTGTACCAATTTTTAAAATTTTTCATGGTATTTATCTAATTTAATGGAAACTAACGAAAAATAAATTTAATGTGTTAATTTTGGATATTTTATCGTCAAAAAATTAGTTCAAGATAAATTTATCATAAATGTACTAGTTTGGGATTTTTAGTAATAAAAAAATTAGTTTAAGATAAATTTGTCATAGGTGCACCAGCCTAGGATTTTTCGTAGTATTAACCCAAAAACAAAAATACAATAATGTACCATCTTTACTTCAAATTTTTTTGTTGATAAAATTCAAAAATTTGTGGGACTTCTATGATTTATCCTATTACAATTGAGGTCTTCCATTCCAGCTATAATATATATATCTAATTTACCTTCCTTATTAAAATCACTTCTCCACATTGAGAAGAAATTACCCAATCAATCATAAATCTATTATACGAATGTAAATTCGACTTTAAACTTTCCAGTTTTATCAATTTACTCATGAACCTATTATCCTGCCAAGTTTTGCTAAAAATAGCTAATATAGCAATGTGTCATGTAGGACTTTTGTTGATGATTAAACCATCACGTTAGTGATTTCGATCGAAAATTAACTAAAATGACTACATTGAAATTTTGCACAAAGGTTTAAGATTAAATTAGCATAATTGAGAAGTTTATTGCTAAATTAGTATCCATATAATAGGTTTATGACTAATTAAATAATTTTCTCCGCATCACAACTCTACGTGAACATGAGAGCCTTTAATGGAAGTATTGAAATTCTTGGAACATTTGGATGTTCGAGCTATATTGTACGTCCCCGAATTATTTATAATTTTGTCTTTCAAGAAAAACGGAGGAGAAGATGATTGGTGTAATGATATCTCAAATATTCTAGCTAACCTCACACATTTGTACGTCCAAATCCAATACTTCTACTATATCAATAGGGCCCCAATCTAGTAAGATTTTTGTGGGTATGGAAAGTTACATGCACCATCAAACATGTTCCAACATGATGCGTCTACTTCGATCCTCAAGGAAAAAATATTGCATGATTTGTGGATCATGTAAATCGAGCCTCTCAAGACAGCCGAACATGTAGGGCGATGGCGAAACCCTTACTATTAATGGTTCATATGATCTTAATCCACATGATCGTCATTATCGAGCGATGAGTGTTAATTAACCCTCCTCCTTTTTGTTCCCCTAAAGGGACCGGATTCGCCTGCTTAGTTTCCTATTACATCATGTTAGACAAAAAAGATAATATTCATCTCATAATTAAAGAGTAAATGAACCATGGAGAACCTAAAAATATTATGTGATTGCAAGGATAAGAGTGCAACTGGTGACCCAACCGAAAAGGCGAAGGTCCCTCCTGGCCTTCGTGCCTCATGTTCAAACAGTGTTTCCTAAAGAATGACCATGGTGTTGTTTTCATGGAAGAACGTTCATGCATCTCCCGGAACCTCAGATGTACTTAGCTAAATACGAGGGAATGAATCTGGCTGACGATGTTGAATGAGCATAGTTTCTCGATGACTAAGAAAGTTTATCACGACTCGGTTGGTCATTTTTACAAGTATGAACTCCTCTCTACTTTTTTCTGGCAAGAATTGAAAAAAGTTGTGAATCCTTTTCGAGGAATAATAGTATCGACCCACTTTCTTTCTACCGGTGGAAAGACTAGCAAAAGCCGACATTTGTTTACGAGGTCGTGGCTATGTGCACGCTTGTGGGCACTTACTTAGCTTTATCTCGTGACTTTGCGAAAAACTATTATCGCAAAGTAGACTCGCCCAATTGCAATGTCATTAGAGGACAAAAATGGAGTCCAAGGCGAATGGAATCATCAGCACCTTCTGCAAAATAGGGTTCAATGAGTCTACTTAGAAAACTCAAAGATATAGCCCCTCCAACGTCCCCCATTACTGGCTCGTTCTAGAGTTTGGCAAGGGTATGCTTTTGTTAAGTATATTGACTAATAGTAACTTGTGGACAACATGTTGGGAAAGCAAAATGCAAATTTGCTCTATTGGTCCCCTCTGTCTCCCTCTCTCATCAAAGTGAAATCAATTTCATCACTGATGATAAAGGGGGAGCATCAATTTCATCACTGATGACAAAGGGGGAGCATCAATTTCATCACTGATGACAAAGTGGCGGCATTTGCATGCTCCCTAACTTTGAAACCCTCCAAAAGAGAAATGGACCAAAACCACCGAAAATCAAAAGGAGACATATAATAGTCAAGTACAAATGCCAATTCCCAACCCAACTAATCAAAAGTTCGTAAAGGCCAAGCTACGAAATTGTTTTTGCAATGTCGCTTTTTTAGGCTGAGGTTTGATGGATGGAGCTTCCGGGAAGGACCGAATGTTTTTTTGGAAGGCATGCAAGCATTTCAAGGGTTTTCAAAAGTTTTCTGAGGATGACGAGTTGACTAGGCTAGATACATTGCAATATTAGACCGCAAACCCTGAAAAAGCAGACTTGGTTTTATTTTGCTTTCGCCTTTGAAAAGGCATGGAAAGGATTTTAAAGAATTCAATGAAGGACGACACGCTTTCTTTTTGCCGTATAAAATATCTGGACCAAAAATTTCCGGTTCAAATCACACCGGACGACGTAGCGAGGAAGAATCCCTTTTGAACCCCATTTTAGTAAGCCAGCTTTGTCTCAATCTAATCAATACAACCGTGACCATATGACAGGATTTAGAGCAATTAGTAGTAGCAGCCTCATTAAATAAATATTTGATGGGCTTAGTGGGGCCTCACCTCTTTCTGCTTTGAATTGTAAGGACTAGCAAATCATCAGGATCTATTTTGTTAGAACTCCTCAATAGTTTCGACAAAGATGGAAGAGAAACGCATCCCAAGTGCATGAAACTGCAAGGTCAAGTCAATATGAAGTTCAATGCATTCGGCTAGAATATTTCAAATTCTGATAATTGAAAGCAAGCCAGCTTCAATTTATAACAGCCGCAATTGAATTTTGCATAACTCGGCTCACCTCAGAATCGATTATCATTCGAGTACGATGAGTCTAGACCTAGAATGTTTACATCAATCCAATTCAAAATTTAAAGTTTCAATGCAAACGTCAGAAGTCAAGCATTACTGTGGGAAGATTGATGCATGATATCGCTCATTCGTGGGCTTGTACTTCGAGTCCACCGGCCCAATGGAAACATTTTGCCCCATGTGTATGTCGCCCTCGAAATCCATAAAAGCAAATGGATAGTTCATAATGTCTTCCAGAAAAAATAAAACATTCACATGGGGCAATGCAAACAAGGCTACCCAATATCGAGAAATTAGGTGATGGATACTTTTCACCGTGCTGATGGATTTATGAAAGAATTGTAAGTATCAAAAAAACTGTTTGGTGAGAAAAAATTATCCACCACCTGATTTTTCCATAACTTATTGAAAACTCTGGGACTTATTGATACTTTTATGAAATTACTAGCTCTTTTTTTAGAGTTGCAAATTAGCAACTCCCGTGTGAATTTACCAATTTTTATTTGAATTATTTACCGATTTTTTTCTGATTAAACTACCAATTAGTTTTGAGTTAACAACTCTTATGTGAGTTACTTACTATGTCTATGTAGTTCTTTTCTAATATATCGACAATTTTTTTATCATTTGCCAAATTTTATTTCACTTTGGTACAAACGCCATAAATTTATCAATTCTAATAAAAATTAATCAACTTTCATTTGTGTGAGTTACCGTTGTTTTAACATTGCAAGAACCAACTAGTTTTGATTTACCGTGTCTTAGTTGAGTTGCTCACCAACATTTTTTTCCTTAACAAAGCTTTAAATTTACCAACTATTGTGTCAAATACCAACCTTTATGTAAGTGACTTTTTCTCTCCGATTAAGTTACTAACTAGTTTTGGGTCATCAACTCTTATTTAATTGCTTATTACCACTGCTTTTTTTTTTAATTTGCCAACTTTTTTTATTTGTCTTGCTTGCCAACATTTTAAATTTACCTGCACTTTTTTTTAAAAATATCAATCTCAATTAGAGTGATTACTGACTTTTCTTTGATTAAGATAGCAACTAATTTTGCACTACCAACTCCTAGTGACTAGTGTTTATGTGCTTTTCTTTTAAAACGCCCATTTCTCTTTTGACAAAAAAAAAAATTACCATATTTTTTTAGCAATTTCTATATACCCTTTTCACCAATGCCTTAATTTTACTGAATTATTATATAAAATCACCAACCTTTATTTGTGACTTACAAAATTTTCTTCAATTAAACTACAAATTATTTGTGGGTTGCCGACTATCATTTGAGTTGCTTACTAATTTTTTTTTTTTAACTAATCAATTCTTCTATTGAATTGTCACTTTATTTGTCTTACTTATGAATCCTTTTCTTCAATTAAATTACCAACTGATTTTGTGTTACTAACTCTTGTTTGAGTTAAATGAAACATTCATTTATTTATTCTAAATCTATCAACTTCTCTTATCAATTAAATACCCCGATAGAGAAGTTGGTAATTTAAAAAACAAAAACTAGCTCGAATGACAATTAAAAACCCATAAATAGTTGGTAATGTAATTGAAAAAATTGATAAATTACTTGAATTAAAGTTCGTAATTTCATAAAAGAGTTTGTAAATTTGACATGAAACTAAAAAACTAAGATAAAGTTGGTAAAGGATTAGAAAATTTTCCATTTAAAAGAAAATTATACTTGGAAATTAACTTTAATGTGAATTGATAAACCAAAACTAGTTTGTAACTTAATCAAAGAATAGGTAGTAATTCATGCTAATTAAGGTTAGTAATTTTTTTTAAAAGAAATTGATAAACTTCAGGCGTTGCTAGAAACTTAGATAAATGTTTCTAACTATGAAAAGTTTGCAAGTTATTAAAAAAAAAAAAAAAAAGAAGTCAAATTAATATCAGTAAGTAAATCAAATCAGAGTTAAAAATCCAATATTATGAAGTAATTAAATGGGAGAAGAGTTGGTGAGTCACGCTAATTTAAATTGGTAATCTCTATAAAGAGTTTGTAAATGCAATGGGTTTCTAAAACTAGGTAAAATAAACATGGGTAACTAATAGAAAAGTTGGTAAAATAAAAAATAATAATAATAATAATTAAAAGTCAGTTCGCATATTAATTGAGAATTGGTAAACTAAAAGTACTTGATATTTTAATATGACAAAAGTTGATAAAAAGTACTTGATATTTTAATATGACAAAAGTTGATAAAAAGTACTTGATATTTTAATATGACAAAAGTTGATAAATCACTTTAATTTAAGGTCGTCATTACACATAAAAGTTAGTTAAATTTGAAACGTGGGTACATCATGCAAATGAAAGTGCGTCGGGAGGGAGGAAAACTTGGATCGCTAGATTGGCATACGGAAGGCACAACATCATGGGAGATCTCACGGATGTCTCTACATTTTGTCGTCTTCCGGTGGGATGTAATGTCCAGATCAGCTTGGATGCATCTAGGCCCATCTAATTCTTCGATAACTCTCAACTTCAGCACTCAAGTCAATCCGCGGGATCGTACAAAGTCTCCCTCGCTCCCTCTTTTTCCAAGTCACGCATTGTCTCCAAGTCGAATTCTAGATTTGAGTCCTTAATCAGTGTTCTGACTTTTCCTAGCGCTCACTCGCGCAAGGAAAAACACAGTGACACGGTCGTTTCCATATTGGACACTCAGGACACAAAGATTCCTCAGCTGTGCACTTCAAAAGAGCCAAGCTGGAGTTCGCTATATCCTTCTTCACGTGTGTACAATAAGAAGCCACTACTCTCTCTCTCTCTCTCTCTCTCTCTCTGTGTGGCAACGTCTTGTGCTTTAATATGAAAAAAGATAAACTGGGATTTGTCATGGGGCCTTTTTGACTAATTAGTCCCCAAAGAAAATGACTTAGACTCCATACATGGTGCATGAACTAGAAGTGGGAAACAAGAGGCGTTTTAATTATGTTGCACCCGATTAAGATGATGTTAGGTATGGAAAATCTTTTCCATTCTGGATGGTGCTTTGGATTTACAAAGATCGGAGACAGTTGTCTTCTCTTACATGACTCCGCGTGTTTGAAAACAACTGTACTCAGCAGAACATGAGTGACCATAGAAAACGTTTTCCACATAGAACATACCCTAGGTTTCAACAAGACCTATACCAGGAAACAATGGAACGAAAAAGTAGAGAGCCGAAATCTTTTGGAAGAAAGAATTCGTGTAAAGGACAAGGATGGGGCAGGCGAGAGTATCTTTGGGGCCTTGAGAAGTTGACAATTGAAAAATCCCACCATTGACAGTCCAAGAAGAAGACAGAACTTGTTTCCCCTTCTCTGTATGTGCTTTTATCGATGCACGTACGCAGCACCGATCTGGCAGGGGCAGAGAATAAGGCCATGCCCGAAAAAGGAAAAAAAATTATACGAAAGTGCGAGTTGACACATTTTCGTCTTACTTCATTCATTCATTTGGATTGCTAGACAAGAAAATCGTGAGTTAAATGCTGATCTGCATTGGCACTGGTTACGGATTGTCAGCCTTTACTTGGAAGCAAGATGTTGTGCCAACTACCAACCAACCAAATTTCAAGCACGAGAGAATTGCACGACAGTTGAAATTTATCGATCTTTGTCATCATACTAATTTAGACTCAGATAATATTTCATCAGAAATTATATAGTTTTCGGGCTATTATTTGAAGTTTTAATGTGACTTCTCAATCAATAAGTTTTCAACGGCATCATAAAAATAAGGGAAAAAGTGTCATAAAGTCATAAATTTATACATTTATGTCAATTTAGTCATAAATCTTTTAATAGTGCCGATTTAGCCCTAAATATTTTGATTTAGTGTTAATTCAATTCTAAGCCTTTTAATGATGTCAATTTAGTTCTAAACATTTTGAACTAGTGTCAATTTAATTATAAACCTTTTGATTTTTATGCCGATTCAATCTTTCTAGCTAATTTTGGCCTAATTTTGCTAATGGGTTTGCGTGGCACTGTCGATCTTAACGTGAACAATTTTTAATAATATATTTAATAATTTTTTTTTTTTTTTTCCTTCTTTTGATTTTTTTCTCTCTCTCCTTCCTTTCTTCTTCCTTTAGGCAGCGGCCGATCCGCAAGTGATGGCCGAGCGGGTTGGCCTCACTTGGCTAAGGCAAGGCCAAGCCTTGACGAGGGTCAATCTCGCCGAGATTTGGCCGGGCCTAGCGAGGGCTAACCTCGCCAGGCCTACCTTAGCCCAAGTGAGGGTTCGCCTTGCCCAAGCCAAATCTAGCTAAAGTCGACACTCAACAAGGCAAGGCCAACCCACTCGGCCATTACCTGCCAGCTAGCCATCACCTTGAGGAAGAAGAAAGGAAGTAGAGAAAGAAAAAGGAAGAAAAAAGAAAAAAAAATCAAAAAACTAATAAAAAAAGAAAAACTAATAAATATATTTAAAAAAATTATTAAAATGTTATTTAAAATTATTCACGTCATCATCGGCAATACCACGTAAGCCAACCAGTAAAATCCGATCAAAATTAGCTTAAATGATTAAATTGGCATCAAGTAAAAAAGTTTAGGACTAGATTGACACAATTAAAATGTTTAGAACTGAATTGGCACTAAATCAAAAGGTTTATGACTAAATTGGCACCAATACAATAGGTTTAGGACTTTTCTAACACTTTTCCCTAAAAATGAGAATCACGAAGGAGACATTGCATGATGAACTAGGAAGTTATGCACTCATATGTGTGGCCAAATTTCTGTTACTACAAAGAACAGAGATTTATTCAATAAAAAAAAAACTATAAACAAAAAATTTCATAAAGCCCCCTTGAATTCTCATTGCGTTATGCACTCATTGAAAAATTGTAATTATTCTTTGTTTTTTAGTCAAATCACTCTTTTGCCACCAAATGAGTTAAAAATATAACGAGTATAGCAACTGAAAAGAAAATGTCATGATCTTTATTATAAAATTAGCACAAAATCAAATAATAATAATAATAATAATAATAATAATAATAATAATAATAATAATAATAATAATAATAATAATAATAATAATAATAATATTAGTAATATTATCATTGTTATTGTTATTGTAGTTATTGGATGTTGTCGATGTCGTTATTGCTATTGATAATATCATATCTTATTATTACTTATATTATTTTTGTATTTATTTGTATGAACGTAAATTCGTTTTACATATTTGGCGGGAAAAGAGTGATTTGACTATTAGAAGTCATAGAATTATAATTTTGCCCATACAAATCACATGGTAGTCATGTATAAATGGAAAAATAGACTAGGGGTTGGTAAAGGCAACAAAGTGAAAGTTGGGGATGATTTTATTAATGATCGAAAGTTTGGTGGCAAACATGCACTGTGCAAAAATTTGCTGTGATGAAGTTGTTTGTTATGGGAAAAAAAAAGGAAATTGTCAATTCAATCATAAACTTATTGTACATATATTAATTCAATCCCGATTCTAAATTCTTATGCCCATTCAAAAAAAAAAAAAAAAAAACCAACTAAAAGCAAAATCACTCATAGCCAAGCAAGGTGATAAAATTAGTTTGCAAGAAGGGGGTAACTTGATCTTTTCACTGTGAAATTTTACTTAGAGATATATAAATAATATTGATAAAAATAGCGATATCTAGGCAATCCTTGTGGGATTTCGTTCTCCTCAACTTAAGCCTAGTTTTGCGGCCCAATATATTGGATCCCTTTGGATTGATGTGTCTTGTACCTCTATGTTTCTCTATGGCGACTCCTTTATTATTCATTGGTATATCCTCCAATAAGCTCTTATCACCATTTTGGCTGTCGTCTAGGTTAATTTTTTTGCATAACATTCATAAGCAAATATAAGCAATCATTGAGTGAAAGGTGAGGTGCATATTTGGAATCTTCCCCTTATCTTTTGGTGGCAAAAGTACACCGAGCAAAATTTTCACCTGAAAAAATTGTTTGCTATGGAAAAGGGAAAATTACTAATTCAATCATAAATTTATTGTACGTATATATATTCAATCCTTAACTTTTTAACTTTGTCAATATAATCCTAAACCTTGGTGTAAAATTCAAATATAACCCTTCCAGCCAATTACTTAATTCGGATGGTTGAAAACAAGTGTACTCTACAAAACATAAGTGACCATAAAAAGCGTTTTCCACAATAACCCCCAGGTTTTCAACAAGACATATGCCATGAAATTATGGAAAGAGGAGGGGGCAACAGAGGAAAGAATCGAAATCTTTTGGAAGATACAATTCATTTGCTTGACAAGGGCGGGGCGTGCAAAAGCATGTCTGGGCTTTGAGAAGTTGACAATGCGAAGATTCCACCATTGACAGTCCAAAAAGAAGCCGAATTATTTCCCCATCTCTTTATGTGCTTTTTATCGTTGCACCTACGCAACTCGCAACCTGGCATTGGCAGAGAAGAAACTCGTGCCACAAAAGGAAGCATATTAGATGCGTGGGAAATCATCTTTTTTGGAATTGAGTACGGATCTTATCGTTTCTTTATAAATGATTAGCTTAGTCGCCAAAGGGGCTCATGATCTCGTAAAAGAAGTAAAGTTTGGTGCCAACTTTAGCAAAGAACCAAATTTCAAGCACGAGGGAATTGCTCGGCGATTAAAATTTATCAATCTTTGTTATCGTATCAGTTCAGACTCGGATAATATTTCATCATAGAGATATTACATTATTCTAGGCTATCATCTGACTTTGAAGTTTTAATCCCACTTCAAATAAATTCAAGCAGTAACGTTTCAGCACTATTATGAGAATAATGGAAAGGGAGATTGTATGAGGAACTAGGAAGTTATGCACTCGTATGTGTAGCCAAATTTCTATTATCACAAAGAGTGGAGAATTATTGAATAAATCATAATTTGTGAGATGTAACAATAAAGGGATTATTACATAAATCCTTCCTGAACTTCATTGTGTTGCAGCATCCAACCCTTCATTTATTTTTTAGTTTACTCATGCCCGACATGTGATTTTTCAAATGTAAAATTCTCATTCTTCCTGATTCTTTTAGTCAAATCACTCTTTTGCTTTCAAATGCTTTCAAAATTATAAAATAAGTACAGAAAGATGGAAACGTGATGATCTCAAAAAAAAATATTAGCACTAAAATTAGAAAAAACAATTAAAATATGTCTTTTCATTTTATATTTCTTTGATCATAATTATTTTTTAATTCATAAGTTATTTTTCTCGTTCTCTATATGCTCATCAAGAAATCACCACCACCCTCAGCAAAGTTGGTGTTTCTCACCATAGTCACCACAGAGGTTTTCATCTGGGTCGTGTATATTTATTCCTATAATTGAAGATTGCATTAAATGTGAATTTTCCCCCAAAAATGGGTATGTTAAGCATATCTTTAGTTGGTCTTCTTTAATACCTCTTTCAGTTCCATATATTACCAAAAGAACTTTTTCACTTATATTAATTCAGTCTTAAACCTTTTAAATCAATCAATTTAGTCATAAACATTTAAACAACTTGTCAATTAAGTCCTTTCGATCAATTTTAGTCGAAAATCATTGACATGAATACTGGTCGCCTAGGTCTGGCGAGAGCCTTCGTGCCCTTGCTCATAGTTGGCAAGGCTACGATGGCATCATCCAAGGCCTTCATGGCCTTGCCGATTAAAAGTGAGGGCACAAAGGCCCTCACTAGATTTGGGCGAGGCCAACCTCGCCTGTGAGCAACGATGGTCTCACCTAGGGCCTTCGCAGCCCCACCAACCACAAACAAGGCCTTTGCAACCGGCAAGGGCCTTGCCAAAGAAGGAAAAAATAAAGAAAATAAAAAAATATATAAAATTATCCACGTCATTCTTAAATTTAGGCCACATAAAACAATTAGCATCCATATCAACGATTTCTGACCAAATTGGCCAAAATGACTCAATTGGTAAACTATCAAAAGGTATAAGACTAAGTTACCCGAATTAAAAGGTTTAAAACTAACTTGGTACAAGTACTATAAATTTAGGACTTTTTTCTTAATTTTCCCTATCATGTTATATAGTGCCGAAAATTACAATAGTGCATAACTTTGCCATGCCCACTACTATGGTCCTACAGTTAACTCAATAGGGAGGGCAGTTTGTGTCCTATCATCATATTCGTGTTATTCCTTGTCTCTATATTTTTTACGTGATTATAAAGTATTGTTCAACAAAAAAAAAAAAAAAGAGAGTCAAAAACAAGTCAATTCGTACCGGCGTTTATTTATGTCATGTGATGCCGAGCTCGGGCTTCTATCGATAACTTATTAGTGTTTGAGTTGCGCTCCTGTGTCTTGCTAGCAATTGTCACTCCTAATGCCTCAAGCATGGACCCAAGATGTGCATATGGTGCTGTGGGGATTAACATTGAGATGATTTCTTATCAAAACATACATTAATCCGCATGTCTCTATTAATGAAAACATCAGTTTCTTCCCAATCATGTTCAATCCCCAATTCTAAATTCTCATACCCATTCAAACCATTCAAACCAACTAAAAGCCAAATCACTTAGACCTAAGTAAAATAATAAAATTAGTTTGCAAGAAGGGGTGACTTGGTCTTTTCACTGTGAAATTTTACTCAGAGAAAAGTGAATAATATTTGTAAAAATAGAGATATCTAAGTGATCCTTGTGGGATTTCATTCTCTTCAACTATAGAGATATCTAAGTGATCCTTGTGGGATTTCATTCTCTTCAACTCGAACCTACTTCTGCAGTCCAATGGGTTGGATCCCTTTTGGATTGACGAGCATTGTACCTCCGTGTTTCTCTTGGGCAACTCCTTTATCATTCATTGGTGTATCCTCCAACAAGCTCTCACCACCTTTTTGATACTGTTCACAGGCAAATGTAAGCTACGATTGCGTGAAAAGTGAGGCATGTACTTGTAATCTTCCCTTTTTTCTCTTTCGGCCAAATAGCTTCAAGAGGATATCAAGCACGATCAAGTTTTGACATAAAACTCTGACAACTCATAAGACTTCAAAATTTGCTCATTATGATTGCAATTGCTCAGTTGGCTCTATAAGTCGAATGAAATGTCCCTAATTGAATGAACCGTCTCATTAGATCCAACGTTTATGTCTAGTAAAAGTCAAAAACATTTGAAGCACTTCAAAATATTGCTCTAGTTAAAAATCCTTGATAACCCTTCCTCCCATTCTTTCGACATTCGGGCAGCGATATAGGTAAATTTCCACAAATTCAACTAACTCTTTTCAATGCCATGGTCGACTTACGAACGGAAACAAGAAATTTCAGATATATAAATTGATTATATACAAATGGAAAAAAAACTAAGAAATCCATACCATGAGAGTAAGATCAAACAGAGCTCTAGTGAAGTGGAAAATTAATTTATTTACGAAGGAAACTCTCTAATTAAGCTAAGTAGAGATGAAATTGTTAGCAAGAACATGCGATTACTAGTTGTTACCACACGAATATACATAGCAGAAACTAGCAATTCAACCAAACCCACAACTTCAAATTCCTCTCGATCACAAATCAATTTTTCACAACATTGTGCACCGACATGCAACCTGTTGAACAGCATAACACAGAGTACATATGCCTGAATTGTGTTGGTTATAAATTTTATTGTCTAGTGACTCGACTCTGCTTGCACGCTCCTCTACTGGTTTAATCACTAATCCAGCATGAAAATCCTATCAGTGAGAACAAACCTCTTGCATTCACGGGATGCACAGAAAATACTGAGCTGCTATATTTCCCATCATCGCCCCAGACAGCAAGCAAACAAATCTCCAGGCTCAAGATTTGCTCAAAACTTCATTTCCTGTTGCTGAGCATCAGATTCCGAGATATGAATCAAGCATTTTGTTAGTGGGACATCATGAAAGCCGCCCCCCTAATTAGCTTGTAGCAGGTGTTATCTGCCGGAGCCACCTCCCAAACGACCAAGAAGCTGCAATTGAAAATAGCATGTCACTAATTAGAGATTCAACCATAGGTTCCTAATTATGCATAATGTATTATTTACATGAGAAGTTCATAAATAACTAATATTAATTTCCATATAGTTTTATACAGCATATCCAAGGATTGTATGAAACACGAACTAAGCCTGGTTGAATGCACCAAAAGGGCAGCCATCAACAAAAACCATTCACACGTCTTGACAATCTTCCCACAAATTCTAGACGGAATAGCTTCTTGAATGGTCCTTGTTAGTATCTTTTGAAACTTTTTGACGTCCCCAGTTATACGAAAGCAAGTGCTTATGCATGCAAACATGGATCGCTGGCAATGGCAATGATAAGCACATCAACAACACAGTATGCATGTTCTCTTATCAAAAGAAATACGTTACCAACCTAGAGAACAAATAAAATAAAACCAGAATCACTCATTTCTGCCATCAATCTGCCAAAATAAGGACATAAAAGGAAGACTCAGCCATCTTGCAAAAGAGAATATTAGTATAATGACATCAAAACTCTGAGTCAAGATTAGCAGTCTGCGCAATCTGCAGAGTTATCAGGCCCATTATACAGGCTGTGAACCGCCTTAATAACGTGAGAACCTTCTCATGCATCTAAAAGCTGCAATGTACAGTGCACTAGTATATATCAAATGTGTACCCACTGCCTCCTTAAAGGGCTTCCATACAATGAACATGTCAATTAGTGACCTAGTACCATAGGCGTAGAGTTCAAAATGTCACAAATCATGGTACCAAATTTTATGAGGCCCAGACATACACAGACAAGCAACCACAATCGTCTGTTAGGCCTAGATCACCTCATAGACATGGTAGATTAAAAGGTTCCAGGACTCACTCTCTAAGTCTCATCAAGTGGGCATTAGAACATAATGTTCTCTAACAGCTTTTCTGCTAAGGACTTACCAAAATATTGAGCAATGCGAAAGAACTGCCAAAACAAGTATGATGGTCCAAAAGTGGTCATGACCATGAATATATGTGGGGCGAGTTTGTGTGTGTGTGTGTGTGTGTGTGCGCGCGTGTGTGGAAGAAGAGTTACCAAAATTGGATATTGAATAATCCATCCAAGAACTGGAATCTGATAAAGGAACACTTTCACCGACGGCCAAAAACCACTGCATCGAAATAGAGCAAAATGAGAACTCCATGGCTTCTAAATGAATTATTGATAACCTCACTTATGAGTGGGTTTGAAAACCAACCCAAAGAGAACAATGCAGCCGTATAGTTCAAAGATGATTCCCAGTATTGGCCAACGAACAAATATAAAGAAGAGCCCCAGAAGGAAAGATGCTGAACCCTGCAAATACAGAAGGAGATATCATAATAATACCAAATGGCCATGAGAAAAAGATAATGACAACAACACTAGATGTAGCCAGGCATACCTTGTAGTTTGCTCTGTTTGAAAAAATTTTCCATGTAGAATACCAACCAAGCAGAAGGGCAACCCCAGCCAACCAGAGGATCTAAATCCAAGAAAAACAAATGTGGAAATGAATTATATCTTCAACATGATAAGGCCAAAAATTAATATCAAAGAAGATGAAAGCCTCACATTCCCAAGAGCAAGTAAGCCCCTGTCAAAGAAAAGAAGCACTCCGAGAAAGGAGAAGAAGATGCCAAAACCTATAAGTCCGAGCCCAATCTCTGAAATTCGAAAAAACAAACAAAATCACACCTTTAGTCTAACTAAACCAAGAAACAACTAGAATGATGCCCGCAAGTGCACGCATTAATTTTTTGCACACGGAAAAATTAGCCTTGAACTTAACGAAATCCGGGGCGCATCGCAACGTAGCTGTCCATCAAATAGGCCAATCGTCTAGATGACAGATGACCATCACAAATTGTTTAACTTGGGATGTTACTCCGGTCAACTTTCATCACTAATTTCTACCAAAACTCCACATCGAGAATCATATCATTAACTTTATGAAACCATCGCAAGCAATTAGTAACATAAATTACAGGGCCAAGAGGGCCACCGACCCAAAAGGCCAGCATGCCAGAAGAAAGCTTCAAATTTGTGTAGCTCTACGCACACTTTTCACGATGCGAGTACCTAAAACTCTCTAACAACTAGAAAGAACGCAGCATCTCATCAAGCAGCGACGGCTTCAGGCAAAGCACGATCGATCGAAACAAGAGTTGCGAATCTGCAGATCGACGCTGCAACACCGCATCCAAGAAGCCTCGCGGATCAACGCAACCACAACAACCTAGCAAGCAACACGACACCCAGAACTCGAATCATCACCACAAACCCAAAGGGTCCTCAAGTCGATGCAAACTTACTCTTCTGCTCGTCCATTTCCAACGCCATCGGTGATGACCTCGAACAGCGACAGGATATCCGACAAGAACGAGAGGCGACGGCCGGGTTTTGTGTCGGATATGCAAAACTGGGCCTGTGGGCCTTCTCTTATAATTGGGCCTGGGCCCACAGTTGACTTCAATGGGCTTGAGGACACATTGGAAGATGATAGCATTAGAGGTGATCATCGGGCGGGTCACGGCCGACTAGTTCGGTTAGCTTCATCACCCAAAAGCCCCGATATCGGGTAGGAAAAATTACATATCGGGCTGAGCTCGGGGTATATTATGGTGGGCCGGGCTTGACTAACATGTCCATAAGCACCTAACCGGTAATTCGCCGTTTGAATGAGCTTTCGGACATTTCAAGTTTAATAAAAGTAGAAGTTAAAGCTGCGCATGACAACGTTTCTTGGCTAGAAAACAGTTTTTTTTTTCAGAAATAGTTCTTTTCTATTTATATTCCGAGGAATAATTTCTGAGTAAAATATAATATTTGGTAACTATACAAAATTTATACTCTTGAAATAGAAAAAGAAAAGAAATACGTTTGGTACGAACCAGTTTCTTTTTGTATTTATTCGTTTTTTATTCTTGCTCACGGATCGCCGACCACCGCCCCCCACCGCTGCTGCACAACCGCTGACCGCTGCCACACAACCCATCGGCCGCCACCTCCCGCGCCCGGCTACCGGCGGTCGGCGGTGGCCGATGGGCTGTGTGGCGACAGTCGGCGGTGACGGTCAGTGGGCAGTGACGAGCGACGAGCAGTGGCGGCGGCGGTCGTCAGCGGCAGCGGTCGTCGGTGGCGGAGGCAGTTGGCGACAGCCGGCGAACGGCGGGCGATGGTGGCTCCAGGCAGTTGGAGGTAGTCGCAGCAAGAGAGAGGAACAAAAGAAAATTAGCTTATTTCTAGAAATTGTTCCCATGAACAAGAAGCTACTTTTTTTGTTTCTTGTTTCTGTTCTAAATATATTCCCGAGCTACTTTTCTATTCCGGGAAATAGAAAAACAAGTTGGCGTTACCAAACGGATTTCTATTCTTTTTTTGTTTCGGGGAACAAAAGAACAGAAATCGGAAGGAACAAAAATGTTACCATGCAGGCCCTAAAAGTAGAAGTGGCTCCGAAGAAGCTATCAATCTTGCCTCGAGAGAAATGTAACAATTTTCGAAACATAAAAATGCATGATGCGGCTACAACTCGGAGCATTTTAATGCTAAGAGCAACATTTTTTTGTAAATCGACTGTCAAACGGGTATGTTTTGTTGAGTCGGATTGAAAATGGTCCGACCCAAAATTAATAATTTAATCCGTTTTGACATATTTTCATGCAATGCAAACCTGGTAACCCATATCTCATCCATCCTATATTGCTAAAACACTTTTATATTTAGCCTAATTTTGAAAAACTCATATTCAAATTGAGATAAGAGTACTGAGTGAGAGAGCACGAGATAGAATAAAGACAAAAGAGAGTGAAGATAGAGTAATTAATGTGGGTTGGGTTTAAGTAAATTATGGACCCATTTATCACTCATATTATTTCGGGCTTCAACATTCTAAATTTATTAAATATAATTAACCCATATAACAATCCTCTCGTTAAATATGAATTAAAAAATGGATTTAAGATTCATTTTGATCAGTTTACTGATGAATCTTAGTGAACCACAGCGATGGATCAGATGGGTGAGACAGAGGGATTCAGAATACACCACTAACTGCCCCGACGTTAATTCCATGTCTTTAATGATCTTATGTTAAGTTGCATGTGAATTGATCCCCTTCCTTGAAAATCGTTCTCTTTGTTGTGATCTTTGAGTACATGCTCATCTGCGATGCATGTAAAGACAAATTTGCATCCGCCCAAAATTCAATCAAAAAGTCCAAAACAGATTCCGGTTGCCCCCAGTTGAGTGCTGCCTAAGTTAAGCTAATCAGATTCTTAATTGGTTACATCTTGGTCTGGAATAACGTGAGAGCTACGTCAAAATGCTAGTGTTCTTTTTTTTTTCTAAAGCTTTTGGTTTAAAAAAAAATTGCCCATTTGAAGTTGCATTTTGGTTACTGTATTCGCCGCTATAGAATGTGAGCTAGGCAGATACAAGGAGACGTTAGGGAAAGAGAAGATTTTGGAAGCATGACTTAGGCAGCACTTAATTGGGGCAACCCACATCTCTTTTTGGAGAGTAAACAAGTCACCTAGTGAAGCACACAAGTGCATAGACATAGGCATTGCCATCTCGAATGTGATGTGTACGCGATTGTCAAAGAGCATCTAAAGCGGTCGAATCCACGGAATCGAGCAGATGGGCTCATGGGAAGAACCTCGCACGAGATTCGACCATATAGAGTGGAATGACCAAGCTCTCTTCGTATGATGTCGAAAGCTTATTCTGAAATCTATTATATATCTCAAAGTAAAAAAAAAAAAAACCTATTTGATGTGGTTTCAACTCTCAGAACACACCGTTTTTTATTTTTATTTTTTGAACTAGTCTTTGGTTTTTGTACTATATCATTTTTTTCGTCGAATGGGCCCGGCTTGCTATCTATTTCAAAGCGCATGATATGCGTTTTCATTACTTTTATAACTTAGCTTGTCCATGGAAAATACAAAATCGAAACACGTTGCCCTCTCATTTATCTTTTTCGCTTTCCTGACTTCATACGCAATGATTCATATTTATCATCGTGTTCACTGCATCGACTACAAGAACACGCTTCAACTTAAAGAATTGAAATATTCCCATTATTTCCCTGAAAAATAAGACGTTCTTCCACGATCTCGATTGATTAGGATTTTAGAGTCTCAAGCACAAAATGGCATAGTTGACTAATGTGCCAACCCAAAGGAAATGATCACTAAAAGTCTGGATAAGATGGGGAACAGTTAACAAACCAGCTATTATCCAATGGGCTGGACGGTGCTGATGTTCTTCCCTGGATGATGCCGTAACCTCTCCAATATGGTGACATTCGCAACCTAAGTCAAAGAGGAATCTTCCACATCTTCTCTTCCACAACACTCCATGCATATAAATTATCTACACTCTTTTCTTTCTTTTAATGTGGATTTTGAATCGAATCATTTGAGCAATCACGTTCGTCTCGTTCCCACATGGACTGACCTTATTAGCCGCATCACAAGAGGCCTTTTGTCTTTGCTAGGCAATTTCTTAAACACCTCAGCGAAGTTGACAAACATTGAGTGGACAACAGCAGTCAGTTCCTTCATTTAAGTATGAATTATCAAAGAACGACGATGTTTTGGTCCCCCCATCCCAATAATAGTAATATGATGTGAGGGACTTTCTAAGTTATATGGGCACTTGTGCATTAGGAAAATTATGTAGGGGGACCAAGCAATATGATCAATTGATTTTGAGTGATGCTTGCCTGAGATATTCATAAATAAAGATGAACAAATCTCAGTTGTTCATCCGTTTCGGAATCTCCATGTGGCCTCATCTCATCAATAGGTCATATTCTTAGAATTGCGTGCAATATCTTTGTCTAGTAATCAACAACCCCCTTCACCATTCGTGGATTATAGTTGAGTTTGCTGTGTTTGTGGGTCCTTGGGATTTGTCTAGGAAGCCGTGCTGTACTCATGAGCATTGAAAATGTAGGCTATAAGGAGAAAATTTTTGGGGCATTTGACTTGGGAATAGAAATAGGGTTTCTTGGAAAGTTGTTGAATGTTTGTAAAGAATGATTTTGTGGGAGAGGGCATTGGGACACTTGCCCCGTCTCTAAATGAGGTACATCTAGGGTTTGTAATGTATAGACTAGTGCAGTGTTCTTTAAGGCAATCTTTTTCTTTTTTTTTTCAGAGAAAACTAAATTAAGACACATCAAAACTTACGTACATTACTCGATCTAGTCCTGTAACTTTCGGCCTTTATTTGGAGTTCCAGTACATGGCAAATTCAATCACTCGAGTTATATTGGTCACTTGCCTCATTGACTTGACATTGTTTTAATGTTGAATAATTTGACATGGCTCGATAAAAAAATCATCCTTGATACGCGAAACAAAAAGGCGTCATTGAACAATAACAATTTGCACCGTATTAAGAAACATGTTCACATTGCTCCCCAAACCAAACACTAGGTAAGCGGGGCAGCTCGGCTCCTACACAACCCCGGCAGCTCGGGCGTCGGGCATTTCAAGCTTGAAGAGCCTCCTATCATGGTTAGTTGTTGAGGAGGTGTGAACGGCACGCGGCGGCCATGTCATTTTGAAGTATAATGAAGATGAGGAGGGGGGAGAAGGAGCAGAAGAGGTAGAAAGAGATGCAGAGCTGGGTGATCTTGTTCCGTCCGACATGGCAGAAATTTTTTTTGGTCGGAATCTGGAGGATGATGATTTGTTAGGGATATATTAGGATTTGGTCACATTTACCCTTTCCATTTGCCGCAGGGGATCCTCTATTAATTGAGGAATCCATACAAAAATACGTGAAAAATCAAAAGAATATCATGTAAAATTCTCCCGCTAGCCAAGTCATGGACTAACTTAAATGATTGACTTTCAAAAGTTTTAACTAAAATGAGCGTTTGAGAGTTTGCAACCAAATTGAGTGTACTACGAAAGTTTTGCTATTTTTTAACATGATCTTGGAGAAAAAGACAAAAAGTTATTTAAAAATGCAAGTACCCTTCCGAATTTCTAAAAAGAGCAAGCGAAATTCATGTCTTGAATTTTTTTTGTTTGTAATTTTACCTTCAATTTGTACCTTTTGAATTCAAATTTTCGAGTTTAGTGATTAAGAATCTGACTTGTATATACAAATTGAATATAAACAGCTAGAGAGCTAGGGAGAGGCAAGCAAGTAGGAGCGAGCGATTTCAGGTAAACTTGGAAACTACTAGCTAAAATTAATTTCTTGTTTTTTTGGAACTTGGAACCTACCTTACATACTTTGCAACTTGAAACCTATCTTATCATAGGTTCTAACGCCAATTTCAGATTAGATTCCACATTTATAATTAATTGAGTGATTGTAATAAATCGTTACCTTTGATGACAACCACTTATGGTGTAAATGATAACCATTCTAACCAGAAATTGATTTCTGGAAGATAAATAGATTTTTCTATTTCTATTCTTGGATGAGTTTTTAAGTAAAAATACGCGTTTGATAACGATATAAAATTTATATTCCCATAATAGAAATTTGTTTGATAACGATACAAAAATTTTCCCTTTTGGCAACGACCGGCAACTGGCGACCTATGGCCGCGGCCAACAACCAGTGGTAGAGGCGGGCAACGAGCGGCCGGTGGCGGCAATGGATGGTGAATAGCGACCGGCGATGACGAATGAGCAACCAACTAATAATGAGGACAAACAATGAGAATAGTTTTTATTTCTCATTTATGTTCCAGAAATAGAAAAGTAAAAAAAAAAAAAAAAAAAACTACTTCTGATTTTTATTCCAAACCTATTTTTGAAGTATAAATCTATTTTAAAAATAGAAAAATGAAATAATTTTACCAAACAGATTTTTGTTCTAGAAACAAGTCTGGAATAAAAAAATAGTTCCGGAACAAAAATATAATAGTTATCATGCGCGCCCTTCTTGTTACAATTCACTAACTACAACTTATATTTAGACATATGAAAAATATTGAATATTAACAAAGTAAAAGTCTTAGTCATAAAATGAAAGTTCTACTAGTGGTTCCAAATTATACATTTATCATGAGACGCTATGAAATATCGTAGGATTACGCAAATATGCAAACAAGAAAAATACAAAATCTTGTTCTAGGTTCTAGATTCCAGCTACCTAAAACACGAAACCTACCCATAAAAATAAGTTCACCAACTTTTGGAACCTAAAACCTACCATGCATACCGTGGAACCTAAAATCAAACAAGTTCACACTGGTTTGATTCTTCAATTCCAAGTTTTACCTTAAAACCGTGCTCACCCGCAAAGGCTGTCATCTGTCTTCTCTCAAGACTCCACATCTTATTATAATTTATAATGGGCCAAAAAATTAATTATGTGAGTTTCTTTTGGGCTAGGAATAGCCTACCCAAACTTGTGGCCAACTTTTTATGTATCATGTTAAGTTGTGGTCATTCTTTTTATTTACATTCATGTAAATAAAAATCCTTTCGTTTACCTTTTTTTTGTGATTAATGATGAAAAATGAATAGAATGACAATATCTTATAAGATTTAATTTTAATTATTTTTATCTTAATCAAAATAATTCAAATTTTATATCAACTTTTGCGTCTTAGATTGATCTATTAGGCCATATTTTTCTACATTTAAGAAAATAAAAAAAACTACATAAATTTTTAAGACGAGTGCATACATATCCATGCGATAAAATTGTAGTTTTGTCACAGGACACGGATTTGATTTCTTACGCTACCAAGAAAAAATAGTTTTGAGTTAACATGAAGGCTTAGGTTCGCACCTTATATATTGCATGGGCTTAGAGGAGTATTGCGTGGACTCAAAATATCTTTTATTTAAGATGGTTCTTCTCGTTATTAAAAAAAAAAAAATGCTCTTAGGTTTTTATTTTAATTGCACATACTGTTTGTTTCGTGAGAACGAATTATTTGAAAAATATTTAAAATTTGACTACTTGTGTAAAATTTTAAATGAAGTATAATTAACAAATGTCTCAAGAGACTTGTGATTAGAAGACATAAAAGAGGCAAATTAGATGAGAAGATTAAAACTTAAGACTTTTATTTGGTACATTGACAATGTAAGAGATAATTATACTAATGAAATTAAGATGCCAACGCATATATAATTTTAATTATGGTAAACTGTTTATACTCCATCTGTAGATAAGAGTTTGCATTTCATTATTACTTGTGTAAAAGTATTTCATATTAGCAAAGTACCTTAAAATAACAGCCGAGCCACCTTTCTTCTTAGTCCATAGAGACAAAATGCCAACTTCACTCCAATCACTAACCCTACCTTCGACATCCCTCTCCTAGTAGTGAAGGTAACAACTTTGGGCATGATCAACTCCTATAGTGTGACGGGTAGTTTGTACAAGGGCCGAAATAAATTGACCAGCATACAGCTAACTAACGATACTGCTAATTGAAAATTGACACGGTAAGGAACTATAAAGTCTATGAACACCACATAAATATTTCTTTTTATGGGTTATATTCATTCAATTAATTTCAAATAAGTTGTATCTTGGTTAGATCAATAAAGAGAGCCGAGGATCCTAAAATTTATTGCATGTTCTGAAAATTATTACTGTTCAACTGTTCGATGCACTTCTAAAGCAAATTAAAGAAACGGCGTCACATTAATTAGTTAAAGAACCTTTAAGAAGGGCTCGGTACGGTTTCCCTAATGGACCATCTTACGAATCTAAATGTCATCTTTGATGAGCCATTCATGTCCGGAAAAGATAATGCATCATTTAATAAATTCATGTACTGCATTTCACAATATCCTGTTTTGTAAATGTAGATGGCTTTTGCAATGGCTGTACATAAAACAAGGATTATCAATGAAGTCATAAATTTCTTTAATTGGTTGCTCAACCAGTGTCTTTGGGACACAATGAAATCTGCAAGACACTTATATTGAATTTTGTTAGTGAGTGCCCCTAAGACACTTGTTAAGCAACCAATTAAGGAAACTTTAAAGTTTCCATTGCGCTAGTTGTCCTCATGTTATTCACAATCAATATATTAAAAATCGAAATATTCTATATAAAAAACACTAGACAAGTGCCCGGGGGTCTCGTTAACACCCAGATAAAATTGCTTTTCCGTAACAAACCAAGTTCAAAAACTTAGGAAGCAAAAATCTAGAATATATCCAAATTGGTGCCACAAATTTCTATTATATCAGCACTATGCAATTTCCTTTTGCCTTTTTGTCTTGGACCAACATTCACATATCAAATCGAGTTACCTATCCAATTGAAAGGAATGCCATCTATACCGAACATAGAAGAGTCGCACGAAATAATTTCAAGACATCAGGTTGGACGGAACCCGAGACACCACGCTCTTTTGAGATGCGAAATCTCTCTATCGTGTCGTAAATTCTGCCAATCGCTCAAAGCTGTACATATGCTTCGTATGTGGATACCCATGTGACTTTTCTCTTGCTCGTCTATTCTCGTGCATTAATGAAGACAGCGTCATTCAAACTACCTTATTCACGTCATTGACAAGGTCTTAGTCAACAACCGATCGATGTGGAGGACTCTCTAGCTATCGACCTAACCACTCTCTTTTTCCCAATCCAGCTTCGTGCCATTATGTCTTCGATCGTCGGCACAACGAACCTGCGCTTAGGGTTTTCCTCCTTGATGCTAAACATTTAGAGCCGTTGGAAAAGGACGTCTAATGCCTCGAGATGGGACCAATTCTCAGCAATAAGATTAGGGTTTCCTTATCCTTAACAATACTAATGTCGGGCTCAAGCCACAAGATTAGGTGAACAAACTTGTCAAAACCCATTACAGATAAAGAATAAAAAAGTTATAAGTCGGTGGAAGGAGAACACGAGAAATCAAATTCTCAGTATCCGTCTCTCTAGCATTACATTAAAACTTAATGCACAACCATTTCATTTCAAAATGTTCGGATTGTAAAATGATAGTTCGAGATATATTATAAGTGGGAAACTTCGATTCTATGAGATGCACCGGCTTACGGCGTCTTTGGGATGGTGAATTGGTAGGCTAAAGAAAATCCTAATTGTAAAACATTTTTACAGGAGGAACACGACTGGGAAAGAGGGCAAGTTCATGGAACCGACGGGAATATTACTTGAGACGCTTTAGCGATAGAAAGACAGGAGGAGGAATCGGTCTGGCGAATGATATATTATAAGTCCAGTTCCTTTTGTCGGTTCGCAGAAGAAGAATCATTAGTCAGTAAGCTGCAGGACAGTATCTCTCGGGATAAGGAAGCCGCCGGACGCGCTGTCGTTTCTGGCTCGTCGTTTTACGGAGGATGAATGTCACATGCTGGCCACAGAGCCCCACGTGCAACCTGCTCGCTCGCAAGTTGTTTACGTCAACCGAACCACCGTCGTTTGCCATGTGACCCGACCCGAGCCCCCAGCTAGTGGGCAAGTACTCGTTCAAATCCGGCTCAGAGATTACTTAGATGAACCCCCTCTTGATTAGCTGCATGATACGTAAAGCTAAAAGCAAATGGATGGATGTGTATGGCGATTTGGTCCAACGGAATCCACAATGTGAAAAAGCAAAAGGCCCCTCCACTTTAGCTTCCAAAATGGAATAATGAAATGGTAGATTGGCCGGGCTAGGTTGAGTCAGGGTGAATGTTATCGAAGGCTTGGCTGGCTAATATTCAAGTGAATTGATTAATCGTGGTCAACCATTTTGAACTTTTACATGATACAAGAATCGCGTAGTCTTTTCTTTCTTTTCTTTTTTTTTTTATCATGAGCCACCATTATGGAAATTATGTGGAGTAGTTAGTTAATTTGGAAAAGAGATAGCTGTCTATATCTTCAAGCTACCAACTCCAATATCAATAGTTAATTGTGCCATTCTTCCTCTTCCATATTCGAATCCAAGGGGGAGTTCATTACTCTGGGCTCACCCACATTTCCTTTGATAGTCTATAGTGACACTTCAATCGGTATGTTCAACTTTTTCAATGGCTAAGTGATAACCACTGATAGAAATGATAAAGTATCCAAATTAGATGATGTAGAGTAAGGCATTTCATTTTCTTAAAGATAGTACAAATCATGGTCCACGTCAATTAACATTCTTTCATGGATTTCCAGTAATTAGGGTAAAAATGATATCATGTGGTAATGTCTACATGACACATTACATTTTACCTCTTAAACCCAATCGAGATGAAGCCATCCGACTTGGAAATAAAGAATATTCATCAGGAATATCCTTATGATCACATAGCCTAATGGCCATATCCTAGTTGTCCATTTTGAAAAGGACAAGTATATTAGATATCGGATCTATGCTTAATTGGAGGAAACATGAATAGTCGGTCATCTTAAGGCCACATAACAATGGACAAGATTGAATGTGAATTTCATTAATCTTACACCTTAATCCTATATTCCCATCAATTGCACAAATCATCACTAGTGATAAACATAGAATCCTCTTTTATGACAATTGAGGTGTCTTTTTGACAATTTGCACTCAAGTTTTGGGATTGTACTAGAAGTTAGTCCAGATTTCAAGTGGGTTTAATCCATTCAAAGATGTCCTCCCTTGTTATCCAACCAAAGAAAAATGTCGAACTCACAACACATTTCTTTCTCTTGGGGCCTTAAGAAAAATGTCTAGGAACTCATTCGTTGGACACACGTAGTGATCACCCATTGAACCAGCTGATGGGGCATCATCTTTTTTTATAATTACCTTGGCTTATAGCGAAAAGTAGGTGCATTTAACCTTGTAGTGACTTTTCAATTATACTGCCAAACCAAAGGACAAATGTCAATCCATGAGATTGAACCTTTAGACTTGGAGAGATGAGAGATAGAAAAGATGGATGACATTGCATTGGTAGTGATTGGGAGAATTCATCCTCATCCAATGGCCAATTGTCAAGTTTTTAGCTGCGTGTTTAGGTGAGTGTGGTTCGAGTGTCCCTGTCATTAACAGAAGAAAGCTTATCAATAGACAGTCTTCAGCCTATGAAATTTGTTTCTCTCGTCCTGCCAGACATCTAGAATCGTTAATGATGATGCATGTATAAAGAAAAATCAACGTTTGAAATGTCGACTTTCAAGCTCCATGCACTTGGCAAATTCTCATACAATTGGTGCTGTTCATTGTACAGACTGGCAAACGTGCACTAGCAATGCGCAATGAACTTGATGCTTGGAAGATTAAACTTGTAATAAATTATTTGAACCACTGGGTCATGAAGAGAATAATTGATAATAATACACAATCCAAAGAAATTATATTTGTGGTAAGAGAAAAATTAGTTCGAGATCCGAATTTAAGAAGGTTGTTGACAAACAGAAAATATCCAACATAAACCACGAATATATGCATTCGCTGTCTTCAGACAATAAATTACTAAGGATAATTTGGAAGAAGAAAAAAATGATTGGGATATTTTAAAGGGTTTTCATTACTTTATAAAGTAGGATAGATGATGAATTAAATTATTTATAGATAAGCGACTCTGAGGTATGTAAAGTGTATAAAGGTCAGACAATCCTTCTTTTCCTAAAATAAGTTTGGGGAGGAACAAAGACATGGGCAATTCATTTTACCTCTAAAATAAATTGGCTTACATTATTGATCGTCCTAGTCCTTGTGATTTAGGGTATATGAGCTCTATGTTCAATAGCCCATATCGTCTAGCGTAAATAATTTTGTGTTTGGTCGAACAAACTACATGTTTTAGCTCAATCTCGCCTAACCTATGGAGACCGTACTTCATAATACTGATGTGTCTTCCAGGTCTAGACAATGTAAAGTTTCTATCATAAAAAGGTGGGAAACAAAGGTATTCTAAGACACTTATTGAGAACTTTGGCGACCACCGAAAATACGCAATTGATGAAGGAAGAGATAATTACACAAATGGTCCCAAAACTTTAGTCTAATACATAATGTCATCTTTGAATTTTTAATTGGTTTAATGTGATCCATAAACTATAATACAATGCGTAATGAGGTCCCTAAATTTATAATTTATTCGATGTGGTTCTTATACTTTTGTTATATGTTCGATCTAGTTCATAAATTATATGAAAATATTCGATATTATCCTTTTATAAATTCAAGTTCAGGGACAACATTGAATATTTTTTTATATAGTTCATAAACTAAATTGAATATACACCAAAAGTTTATGGACCTTATTAAATAAATTAAAATTTCAAGAACCACATTGACTAAATTAAAATTTCAGGGACAACATTCTACATTAGACTAAAGTTCATGAATCACATTAAACAAATTAAAAGTACAAAAATGACATTGCACGTTGGGCCAAAGGTCAATAACCATTTATATCATTTCCTTAGAAAGAAATGATGGAGGCTCTCTAAATAAAAAGATGATGTTTTAAATTTCCAGATCATGATACGTGCATCATCTAGAAAAATAAGTGACTGATGGAGATACAATTAGAGATACATGGTGTCATAATCTCAATTGAATGAATTAATTCAGTTTATATACTTTAATACAGACGTTCGTGCATCCTTGCCTTTGTCTCCTGTTACCCATCGACCCCCCCAAAAAAAAAAAAAACGAAGTTAGAGGGACGCGCAATGTGGGAAAGAGGAGAAAGGGGAAAAATTAAAATATATAATAAATTCAGATCACTTAAAATTCATTGCGCCGATATATGGGACCTTTCAATCGAGCGATCCAAAATACTCCGGAACCATAGATCCCAACAATACAGTACAACTCAAAAAATACGTACGGTTTGCAGCAACGTCCATCCCCAATTATTGCATGGACAAAAAGTTGAAGAAAGAGAAGGCAAAAATAATCAAAATGCTTGCCCCAATTGAAGGACCAAATCATGCCTGCGAAGTCTCTTTCGCTCTTTAGGATATCCGGAAAAGCCCGGGCAAAGCGACAGAGCATGCACTCGCAGATGCACGATGTAAGCAGTCAATGACTCTGTATTCCAATATCGACAGTGCCAGTCTTACGGACTCGCTCCATCCCCATGATTGGACCTGTTTCAACTTCGGTGATGTCGTCCTTTCGAAAAGTCGAATTGCATCTCATCTCATCTTCTTCATCTTGAGGATCATGAGGTGCTCTTTTTCTTGCACTAAATGATGATTGCATGTCTTCATCTTGACTACATGCACCACTAGCATGGAGTATCACATGGACAAACTGTCATGATAATTACATATATATATATATATATATATATATACATATGTAGGTATGTATATTATATTTGAGAGCGACCTTGACTTGATTTCGAGTTCATATAAACTTTAAAGGAAGTGTCCCATCAAAAAATTTATCTTGTGTCACAGATTATAATAGCAAAATTTCAAAATTCGAACAATGGACGTTCTCAATTGCCATTGTTGACTTGACCATTTTTACTAAAGAAGTGATGGTCGGCCTTGCTCTTTCTCTACACGTTGCATTAGAATACTTTCATACATTTGAATTGAATGTGATCATATATCTCGGATGCTCCATAATGCGTTTTTCAATTTTGCAAGTCTAGGTAGTATACTTCAGTTTACCTCCAACTTGAGTTTTAGATAAATTAATTGCACATTTCATAGTTTCACTTTAGCAATATAAGCAGCACTCTGGTCTTTTTATGAAAAGTTCCTCAAAGCAATTTATGACCATGTTGTCATGACAAACTATCTATGCTTTTAATACAAATTATGGCCCTCCTCAAATTTTTGTGATAATCTTTTAGGAAAAAAAACACAATCATTAATAAGTTAATCATTTGGTCCAGTTGGAGCTAAACTCTCTCCAAAAGTTCAGAATTTTGTTTTTCCCAGAATGAACTATGGCCCTCGACTTTTATTCCAAACTGCTCGAAGATCTTGAATCAAAATGAATATAGTTATAAGTAAATTAAATGTTTTGAAAGGTGTAAAACTCACAAATCATGTGTTTGATGTAGTCAGGTAAAATTTTTCCGATGTTATCCTGATTTCTGGGTTTTGTAGGTGAATGCTTAGTGCTAACCACATAAGATGTGTGATATCCTTAGTGCTAACCATAGGAGATAATAACACAGACCAGAGGAAGATTACATGAGGCAACCGAGAGTGTGATTTTGTAGGTGGGTTTCGTTTCAAATTAGGGCAAAAATATTGAGTATCTTTTATAAGAGGAAATTGTCCAATTAGTTATAAACTTATTCTATAGATGTCAATTCGATCCTAAATTTTTTAATTTTGCCAATTTAGTTTTACACTTTTATATGAAATACTAATATAGTCCTTCTGGCGACGTTTATGATCAATTGGGTAATTTTTCCTTATAAACAACATTAGAAAGCAATGCCAGATATTGGTGTGTTTTAGCTGGTCTTCTAAGGAATCGTTTTCAGTTATTCTCTTGGTTAGGTTCATTTGGTTTTATGTTGGTTATGGCCGATTCTAATTTGGCTTGGCTCAAATTACGGACGTCCGGTCGAACTTTTCAAATTTTATGGGTCAAACTTGTGGTGCCAAAACATCGTTGGGTCAAGCTTACGTTAGCATGAAAATACATGAGCATTCTAGAAAATTGAAGGGGGCGATGTCTCCCCTCTATTTCCTCTTGCGTGCCGTCTCTGTCTTTTCCATCCGATGCCGGTGATCCCTTTTCATGACGCGATTAAAAGGCAAAATCTTCCGTCGCAAAAGCGATTTGAAAAAGGAAATTTAAGGCGCGTTTTGTGAATAAGCACGTTTGAGACGGCTAGCCGTTTTGTCGCCTGTCGAGACCAGCCACAGCAGCCATCAATGACCATTTCAATAGCAATAATGCACCAAATGGCAAAGAACCAAAAATAAATAAATATTTCTGGAATTTGATAGTCCAATCTCAACTAACGAACGAAATTAACAAATTTCCATCTTGACCCAACTTGCCCATTTGGTGCTCTTCGGTATTTTCTAACTTGCTTTCGCCGGCTAAGAATGATTCGGTAGAACTGTAGGCAAGAATCCCTTGGTTCTCATTGCATTTCCCTCTTTTACATTTCATGATGAGAAAGTCCGCTTTCGGAGCGTCCTCATCACAAATTTATGCAACGATTTGACTTTTTAAATTTAGTTATAAAAATAAATTTATTTTTCCACCGGACATATCTTAGTCGTTCATCAATAATCAGCTAAAACCCAATAGAAATCGCATTTTCATTTTATTATTATCGTTGTGAGGTAATGAGTTCTAACTTCGCAAGCCATCCAAATTAAATTGGAAAGTGGCATATATATATATATATATATATATATGTATATATGTGTGTGTATTTGTAGACTAGTGTAGACAGAGAGATACATGTAAAAGGATCCAGTGCATGATCCAAACACTGACCCCATTGTACTGCTATCATCACCTAAATTAGTAGTACAGTCAAATTGGCTTTACAGCTTAAATTCTAAAAAGATTGTCACGCACCCATCCCATCATGGTTTTGGGGAGAAAAATCGATCCTTTGCTTGTCATGTGGGATATCATTAATTCTATGATTGATTGATGTTGACTTCACAACCTCACATAATTGTAAATCCATGTTCTATTTTTTCTAAGATCATAGATCGGATCAAAGGACCTAAGTCTTTAATTAACCCCCATTTCTTGTACCATTTTTTTGAGATAATGATAATTTATTACTTTAAGATAAAGCCATTTTTGTTGGGTTTTGCGCTAAATGAATTCTTTAATGTTCCCCCTTGGAAGTGTCTCTCCTCGTGGTGCGAGTATATTCGGATCGTGGCCGATTGGAGGACGACATTAAAAACAAAGACAAGGGACAATAATTATTATAAAAATCTAGAAAATATTTTTTAAAAAAATTGGGAGACAAGAACTTGACGTTATATGAGGACGATTCTTCGCTTCTCTCCTTGGCCTTCTGTCACTTTTGTCTTTTTAATAACATAGATAAAGACTTGCGATTTTGGATGGTAATGACTTTGACAGAACCCACCATGTGAGGACTCGTGGCCTTCGTTAAGTTGATCATTAACACATCAATCTAATCTTAATTATTGGTGACTTTTACACGTTTGTATGTAAATGTACGTATAGGTACTGTGCTAGTTCATCCATATCGTAGAGCACTTTTTATCGGAATGTTGGAATTAACTAGATGATCTCCGAGGAAGATCCATATCAAATCAAGTCCTTCAACTTTACGGGTGATAGCATCACCACGATAATCCTACAAAAAGTTAAGCGATCAAGCTAAAAAAGAAAAAGATGGTACGATATCTTTTGATTCTTTAGTTACGAGGAGATAAAAAATAATAAAATCAGAACCAAGCCTAGTCTTGAATAAAGATGAAGGATTGTTTTCACTTTTAACCAAGCCAATAGGCCACAACTAAAATTTTTGTTGAAATAAAAATGATCTTTTAGTTAGTAAATTTGAGGGTTTTAAAATGACCCCAGAACAAAAAGGAAAGCATGCCTTATAAAGTTGCTTTGTTTTATTTTTCATCACCCTCATAATCTTCATATGATATACGCAAAAATTACATCATCAGTGGATAAAATATATTTTTTTAAAATGTAGTTCTGGTAATGGATACATCTACACAATAATGCAATCAAACTTAATTCTCAAAATTAAAACAATTTACACGTGGCACTATCTTGATTAAGTCCTTAAGACAACTTTGTAAAAACTGTTTCTTAATCTAGCACTGCTATACATGGTGAACTAAGTAGCTGTCTCATGAATACCTAGGCATCTATTTACAAACATTTTTCACAACTTCCACGATCTGCTAGCGTTCTACTATTAGGGTTTGTCTTCTCATGTACACAGCTAGCTGAAGAATTTCTCTATATAGGTACTCTAGCTAATAAAGCAGGTGCACATTTGCATCTAGTGAAAATAGTAGTTGATATTATGAATTACAGAGTTAGTCCAATACGTTTCAATATTTGTGCATTTTGATCCTCAGTTTTCTTTTTTGCAATAAGTCCGCTAGCCTTTTCAATTTATGCAATCAAATTTTTCAATCAATCGCTCAACTCTATCATATGTGACATTACTTGTCGGCCCACTAGTTGGCACCAAACAAGCAAAAAACAAATGAGAAAAACAAGAAAACAGAAATCTCAATTTGAGTTATCAGTCACAGTAGGTAAATAAAACCCTGGATTGCAATTTTTTTACTAAATTCAGAAGATCAAACTGCACAAACATTAAAGCTTAAGAGGAAGAAATCCGTACCTAACACTTTTCTTATCGGCACCGGCAGGTGGAGCCACCAGGAGAGAGGAATATTCGGTAAAAAACAAGCATATACTTATTAAACTACTAATCATACTTAAGCCTTAATTAATTACTTCCAGATTGTTTTTCTCTAATTTCTGTCAGGTCAAAAGAGCAGGGGACTCGGTGGAATTTCCAGCTAAAACAGCTGTTCTCACGATTAACACAGAAAAAAAGAAAAGTTGCTTTCATAAAAGAAAAGATAATGCCATCATTTTCCTGGTCCCATCTAGAAGTTGCAGTAAAAGGGTGAATGTCGTGCAAAATCCCCCTTACTTGGCCAAAAATTTTCTGCAACTCCTGTTCTGTCTTTTTTATTAATAATTATTAAATGGGTCTAAATTTGTAATCTTGCATGACTGCAAAATATTCTGAACACCCCTTTTAAGAAGACAAATTCAGAAAACAGATTAAAAGAAATTGAAGAAAGTTATCTGAAACTTCATATGTCTGCCTTTTGCAGAGTGAAGGAAAGGCAAAAGAAAAGTGAGGGTATAGTTACAGTGGCAGGTGAAGTTGGAAGGAGCTTTTTCCATATCAAGATTTCTAAAATTAGAACAGCCCCAAAAAAGTTCCTTTTTTTATTGATTAAAAAAGGAAAAAGAAAGGTTGAAATTCAAAAAAGAAGAAAAAACAAGAAAGTGAATAGAAAGCAGTGGTCCAGTGCTGACCATAAAAAAAAATTAGTATCGCCTTCTTTATGGCATGCTTCGTTCTTCATATTTGCCTTCCAAATTTGACCCACAATTTCCCAAAATCTCAAGCTTTGGAAAATGACTAGGAACCTTCTCACTCCCTCTTTTTATCCCTTTGTTCCAGTTTTTTTTTTTTTTTTCCTTTGTTCCAGTTTTCACTGACCCAATTTTCCTAACTTTTGCCCAAAAAAGAAAAACCAAAATAAACAAATAAATAATAAAACGAAATTATTTTATTCTTAGGATTACTAAATTTTCATGTAGCACCAACCGCTCTGCATTATCCTCCAACTCAGGACTCCAGGCACAACACAACACGGCATTGATTAATTAAAGAAGAGGCTCGAGAGTGAGAAGGAAAAAAAGGTTTTTTGTGCGTGCAATTTTAGAAAATTTTATTAATGCCGTGCCTTGGGAGGCAATTTTCATGGCATGAATTGGCATAATCAGAATGACCATGGAATAATTTCTCTTTTTATAAATATATTATCTAATCATTATTTTGATTATTCTAATCGATTGTGGAGGGGAGACACCATGGGGAGATTGTGATTTGTATGTGGTGTTATTAGCATATGAGAAACATGGTGATTAACATTAGTGCACATTAGTGCTGTATACAAACCTATGATGACCCAATTGATGCATCATTGATAGCAGGTTTAACACAAATGATCAGACCCTAAACTTGGATAAATTAGAAATTACCAATTACTGAAATTTATGTACAGGAGTGGAAATTTTTTTTGGGGTGGGGTTAGGTCCAGGGATATTACTTCTCCTTTAGACAACCAAGTGGGGTCCCAAAGAAATAAAACCTTTATCTCCTTTTTTCTAATATTTGTCAACTTTATGTGTACCTCAATATTCCTGAAAAGGCTGCAACTTTGCCATTGATTGAGCTCCCCAGCACATGCCATTCTCATTATTGAGATATCACATGCACTTGAAATTCACAAATACAAAACCCTAGAAAAAAATTTGGGAAGTCTTGATAGTGAAGAGGTAGTGGAGACGGACGTGCAATTGTTTTTTTCTTAAGAACCCGATCATGCATCATTTAGGAAATTAAGACGTGTTTCGAGTATCAAATCAAGCGTACTAGGCACTCATGGCAAATTCAGAACCGATGGCTCGGGTTTTGTTTAATTTTTAGTTTCTTCTTTCTTTTGCGACGAAAGATGGTCCATAGAGGGATGAAAAAACTAATCTATGTTTGCTATATGATTCGATGCGTTAGCAAATATGAACGTGCCCTGAAGATGGATTTTATTAATCAAATATGATCCAAGCAGTTTTTTACAATAAGTTATCACTGCCAGCTAGAGACAACCCATTTTGATGCATTTGATTAGAGAAAAAAGATTATTATTTTAATCAAAATTTGAATTTGTCCCTAATGACAGCTCCCTTCCAACGACCGCTTGATCAGCTATTTATGGTCAGTCCGCATGCAAGCCCTAAAGCCATCACTCCCCCACAACCAAACCCCCTCCTCTCTCTGTTCTCCCAACATTTTTTCGTTGGAGAGAACGGCGGAATTCACTGGGCATTGACCGGAGGCAGCGACCTTACCGGGTGACCACCGATGATGAGCCCCGGCGGCGGCCCCAATCGGGGTCGCCTTTGGCCGGCATTGGCCATGGCGCTGGCCGTGCTCATCGTCTCGAGCAATGTGGGCTCCGCCTCCGCTGATGGGTACGTGTACTCTTCCCCTCCTCCGCCTTACGAGTATAAGTCCCCGCCCCCGCCCTCCCCATCTCCCCCGCCACCGTACGTTTACAAGTCTCCTCCACCGCCTTCACCGTCCCCACCACCACCGTATGTGTACAAGAGTCCCCGCCACCTTCACCATCTCCACCACCGCCGTACGTCTATAAGTCTCCGCCTCCACCATCCCCGTCTCCGCCCCCACCGTATGTTTATAAGTCTCCTCCGCCACCTTCACCGTCTCCACCGCCCCCATACTTGTACAAGTCTCCTCCACCACCCTCGCCTTCCCCGCCGCCACCTTATTACTATAAATCCCCACCCCCGCCCTCACCCTCGCCACCACCACCGTATTACTACAAGTCTCCACCGCCACCAAAGAAATCTCCTCCTCCGCCTTACTATTACAAGTCGCCGCCGCCGCCTTCCCCATCTCCGCCACCACCATACTACTACAAATCTCCACCCCCGCCATCTCCATCTCCTCCTCCACCTTACCACTACATATCACCACCACCGCCAAAGAAATCTCCTCCGCCGCCATACTACTACAAATCGCCGCCGCCGCCCTCACCATCTCCTCCGCCACCATACTACTACACCTCACCACCGCCACCGAAACACTCACCTCCACCACCATACTATTACAAATCACCACCACCACCCTCCCCATCTCCTCCGTCACCTTACTACTATAAATCTCCGCCACCGCCGGCGCATTCTCCTCCTCCGCCGTACTACTACAAGTCTCCGCCACCTCCGGTGAAGTCCCCTCCTCCACCGACTCCGTACTACTACACATCGCCACCGCCACCTCCGAAGTCTCTTCCTCCTCCTTACTACTACACCTCGCCACCGCCGCCGTCGCCGCACCCTCACCCACATCCCCACCACAAGGTCGTCAAGGTGGTCGGAAAGGTCTATTGCTACAGATGCTACGACTGGGGATACCCTGTGAAATCTCACGACAAGAAGCACCTCAAAGGTACCCAACACGTTCCTTCTGACCAACTTCATAATTTTATTGTATTCACCATTTTTTAATAATTATTATGATCTAAACAAATCGTACTGGGAATAGCGAAAAGACATTTGTTACTTGCTAGTGATTAATTTCTATAGAGTAGGGTCGGTAATAATTGTACGGTCTTAGTGATTAGTCAAATCATGTGGAGTGACCTTTACTGAACCCTTAATGCATTCGTGCAAGGAGAGTCAGGATCTCGGATCCTCATATGGGTTTCTAATTTCCACAGCTCTTAAGAGACTATTGAAGTAGTTAAAGTGACAGTGGAGTCCAACTCATCGTGGAAATTCAACATTTTTCCCTTTATTATCAGATTATACATCTTTTACTTTTTCCGGCTTTAGCAATAATTGCAGAATCCCATTTCTCCTTTTAACATGCTTAGTTATTCCAAAATTTCCCTGTATAATAGTCACTTCAATTATCATAAATTAAAAGGGCTCACTGACCTAGTCAGAACATTGTAATCTACCACGTTTAGGCACATGCATCGCAAGACAGAGAACCAAGATATTCTCTGCGAGAGCATAATAGGTCAACGGCTTCTGATTTATGCAGAAAAGTATCATTCTATTATATATTCCTATAACTACTCATCCTATATTTTGTCCTGGGATAGTTGTCCTTTCGTCGGTGTAAAAAATGAGAATTCCTAATCAATACGGCAAGACAAGATTGGTTTGGATAATTCGGAGTAGGTGATGACCGTTCGGAGCATTGTACTGTATTTGACTCGTAAATCATTGGTTGTTTCTTACGTTTTATCTTATCTTATATTAATTATAATTTGTTTGTGTCATTTGGAACAGGTGCTGTCGTGGAAGTGACCTGCAAGGCCGGCGAGAAGGAGATCAAGGCTTACGGCAAGACCAAGATCAACGGCAAGTACAGCATCACGGTCGACGGGTTTGACTATGGTAAGGACGGCGAGGCCAAGGCGTGCAAGGCAAAGCTCCATGCGCCGCCCAAGGACTCGCCGTGCAACATCCCCACCGACTTGCACTGGGGCAAGAAGGGGGAGAAGCTCAGGCTCAAGTCCAAGTCCGATTATGAAGTTGTGCTCTCTGCTAAGCCCTTCGCCTATGCCCCGAAGACTCCTTACAAGGAGTGTGAGAAGCCCAAGCCCAAGCCCGAGCCCACGCCTGCTCCTTACATCTACAAATCTCCCCCACCACCACCATATATCTACAAGTCCCCACCCCCGCCTCCACCTACTTATGTGTACAAGTCTCCGCCACCGCCATCGCCCGCTTACATCTATAAGTCGCCTCCTCCACCACCATACATTTACAAGTCTCCACCGCCACCCTCGTCTCCTTATGTTTATAAGTCCCCTCCACCGCCACCCTACATCTACCAATCTCCTCCACCATCACCACCAACTTATATCTACAAGTCGCCTCCTCCCCCGCCATATGTCTACAAGTCGCCTCCACCACCACCGACTTACATCTACAAGTCGCCTCCTCCTCCACCATACATCTACAAGTCGCCTCCACCGCCGCCCTACATTTACAAGTCTCCTCCACCACCGCCATACATCTACAAGTCTCCTCCACCCCCGCCACCGAGTTACATCTACAAGTCACCTCCACCGCCGCCCTACATTTACAAGTCTCCTCCACCCCCGCCGCCGACTTACATCTACAAGTCGCCTCCACCACCGCCCTACATTTACAAGTCTCCTCCACCCCCGCCGCCGACTTACATCTACAAGTCGCCTCCACCGCCGCCCTACATTTACAAGTCTCCTCCACCACCGCCCTACATCTACAAGTCGCCTCCTCCTCCACCATACATCTACAAGTCCCCTCCACCACCGCCCTACATCTACAAGTCGCCTCCACCACTGCCCTACATTTACAAGTCTCCTCCACCCCCGCCGCCGACTTACATCTACAAGTCGCCTCCTCCTCCACCATACATCTACAAGTCCCCTCCACCACCGCCCTACATCTACAAGTCTCCACCACCACCATCCCCATCCCCTCCACCACCTTATTACTACAAGTCGCCACCTCCTCCATCGCCATCACCACCACCACCATATTATTACAAATCCCCGCCTCCACCTGTGAAGTCTCCACCGCCACCATACTACTACAAGTCCCCACCTCCACCTTCACCATCCCCGCCTCCACCTTACTATTACAAATCCCCACCACCTCCTTCCCCATCTCCTCCACCACCTTATTACTACAAGTCACCACCTCCTCCATCCCCATCTCCACCACCACCCTACTACTACAAGTCCCCACCGCCACCGGTGAAATCTCCACCTCCACCATACTACTACAATTCCCCACCACCACCAGTGAAATCTCCGCCACCGCCATACCATTACATTTCACCACCACCACCATCACCATCTCCACCTCCTCCCTATGTCTACAAGTCCCCACCGCCACCGGTGAAATCTCCACCTCCACCATACTACTACAATTCCCCACCACCACCAGTGAAATCTCCGCCACCGCCATACCATTACATTTCACCACCACCACCATCACCATCTCCACCTCCTCCCTATGTCTACAAGTCACCACCTCCCCCATCACCATCTCCTCCTCCACCCTACCACTACACCTCACCTCCACCACCAGTGAAGTCTCCACCACCGCCATACCACTACACATCCCCACCACCACCATCACCATCTCCACCTCCCCCCTACCACTACACATCCCCTCCACCACCAGTGAAATCTCCACCACCGCCATACCACTACATATCTCCACCACCACCGTCACCGTCTCCACCTCCTCCTTATCTCTACAAGTCCCCACCTCCCCCTTCACCGTCCCCTCCTCCTCCCTACCACTACACATCGCCGCCACCACCAGTGAAGTCGCCTCCTCCTCCAGCGTACATCTACGCATCGCCGCCGCCTCCAATTTACTAAGCTCAAAAGGCTTAGTCATATACCAACTCCAATCATGTATGTCCACAATCTTTAAGAAGCTTGTGCAATTAGCAATTTTTCTTTCACGTGTTCCTAATGACACTCACTAATTTGATCTAATTTTGGTGTTGCAGATGTTATTTTGCAGAATATAATAAAGGAGGGCTTCGAAAAGAGGAGAATTAGACTTCAATCTTCCAAACCTGCTTCGTCGAATAAGGCTCTGGATGCTTCATCAAGACACAACCTTCATCGATCAGACCAGGTTTCCTCCACTTCCTTGGTGTCCATGTTTCAAGTTGCGCTGTTGTTATATTCAAGTGGGAAATGGCTTCAAAAGGCTTTCTGATACGGAGGAAAAGAAACAGGATACGAGATTGGAGAGGCAGAGATAGTACAAGGAAGCCCCATTTGGCATTTTCTTTTCTTTTCCTTTAATTCTTGTCTGATTCTTGTTTAGATCCCACCTAATTTATTGTTGTATAGTCTGTACGTATGGGCTTGTTTGGCGGGCTTCTCTTTATTCAAGGTCAATTGTTTTCTGGACCCTCTTGTGCTTTGTGCAACAACTACTTTAGAAATAAAGAGAAACCCAAGTTCCCTCGATTTTAAACGATCTCATGCCTATCTCGATGCCCTTTCGACTCAAAACCAAATTATTCACCTAACATAGCCGAACAACAGGGAAAAAAAAAACAAAGAAAAAACCACTACTGTATGCTTTATATAGTCAACACATGTACGAGAGCAATTGCTCAGTATATTCAGTACTATGAAGGAAACTCTCTGCCTCAATCATCAACTAATTGTAATTACTGATATACTGCCCCGCGAAACATGAGCATTATTTGATGAATGTCGGGTTAAAATTTGTGCCGAAGAGATTATTAGTGTGACTTAGTTAAAACCCTACTTAGAGTGACTCTTATACGTTGGAGAGTCTCTCCGTTCTGATCATTGCCTGTCCACTCCGTACTGTAGCTCTGAGCTCTGTTTTTTTTTTTCTTTTGGTCCCCGTCCAATGCATACAACTTCCACTGTGGGTCACATGAGCAAAGTTTCAGTGGTCCTCTAGCTCATCTTAAACACACCAAAATCATCCAATGTCAAACTTCTGAAGAGAGGAAAAGGTTACAGGAAGGACAAATCCAACAACAGACTGAGGATAAAGTGATTCCAGCTTTTCGTTGGGAAATATAATTCGGGTACTTTTTTGTCTTTGCATAGAAGAAGAAAAAAAATTAAAGGTAGACTGCATAGGTATGTGCTATATATAACTAGAGTTGGAATTGAGATCGTTAGCTCTTACGCTCGCCGCTTGGTTTGTTATAGTACTATTGTTTTGATAATACATTATAAGAAAGTTACCTTTGCTATTTAGATTATGTTATTCTGTATAATATTTTAACGTGTTCTTTATTTACAATTTGTCCATCAGCACGATATATAATTTTTATAATTATCAAGAATTAATCTCATGTTGATGTTACCTACAACAATAAAATTATGACTATAAAGGATATCCACCGTTGTCAAAGTAAATATGCTCGACCAAAAAGCAAGCCAAGTAGTTAGTACGGTTGGTTAGCTGTTTTTGTTTGTTGATATTATTAAGTGTATTTGGGGCCGATTAACAATGGACTCCTCCATCGACTATGACAAATCCTTCATTTCAACTTATACCTAATGATTTTAAAGTCGCACAGGTTCCTGATTCTCAGATTGATCTTTGACAAAATGGACGACCTCGTTGAGCCGAATTGGTATCACGCCTAAAGATCATTGCCTAAGCAGAGCTAGCCCTAACTAAGGATATTAGTTTCTCTTTGGCAAAAGATCGCTTCAAATGCCAAAAGTTGGCACAAATGGACACTTAAGTGCAAAAAGTTACAAAAGTGACACTTAAATACCACTTTCGTAGAAAATTGTGGCAATTAAATATTTATATTGCTTGCCTACGTGGCTCGCCGATAAGCTGACTCAACTCTAATTCACCCAAAACGACGTCGTTTTTATAGTTGGCCAAAATAGAATCCTTAAATTGGCCAAAATGACGTCGTTTTGGCATAATTTGAATTTTAATATAATATAAAAATTAATTAAATTAAATTTAAAAAATAATAATAATAATAATAATATTTTATATTTTAAAAAAAAACGGAGGAAGAAGGCAACCGGCGGTTGAGGGCTAAGCCCTTGCCGCCGCCGTCGCCTCCCCGCCGTCGCCGAAAGGTGGGGGAGGGTCGGCCGAGGCCTCCGAGCCTTGGCCGAGGGTGCAGGCGAGGGTCGCGGCCCTCGCTACCGGTCGGCTAGGGCCGTCGGCCCTCGGAGGCCCCGACCGACCCTCCCCACCTCCTCGGTGACGGAGGGGAGATGGTGGCGGCGGCGACAAGGGCTGAGCCCTCGGCCCGTCGGCTGCCTCCCTCCTCTTCCTCCTCCCCCTTTTTAAATTAATTAATTATTATATTAAAATTCGAATTATACCAAAACGACGTTGCTTTGTGCGCAGCTCGCCGGAAAATTGCCATGTTAGCGTTTTGGTTGGATTTTCACGCTTGTGGCACTTAAGTGATTCATTTTGCTCTAATTTTGGCACTTAAGTGTCACTTTCGTAACTTTTAACACTTAAATGTCCCTTTGTGCTAACTTTTGGCACTCCAGGGATTCGGGTGTCGTTTCTCTTTAGGTAGGAAAGTATCGTAATCTTACCTCCGGTGAACCACCTAGAATTTGGTTAATGGATAACTAATTCTAAACTTAGCTCGGACTCTCCCAAGCCTATACTAATTTGTGACTTAAATTCAAGTTTTTAACATGCAAATGATTTTTCTATTTTTTGTGAATCAATTAAAATTCAAGTGAAATAACAAGAGAATCATTTCACTTCTACAAATCATAGATTATAAGTGTTCGAGGACTTGATTACGCTAAATTTCTCTATAATCTTTTGGTACATTTTTTTTATTTAAAAAAAATGTTTTCCAAGCAACTTGCATTGATTTTAAATTACTTCTAACATATGAGGTGATCGAGCGGGTGCGCAATTACTATCTAACACTCAACAAAACAAAATAGTAAATAAATTGCGAGCATGGGGAGAAACTACTTACCTTGTAACAACAAAAACATATGTAATGTTAGTTAGAAAATCACATCAACAAATTAGATATGATTTCTAATTAACATGCAATCACTCACTCTTTTTTTGGATTTTCACTTGTTTAAATAAAACCTAATGTATGTTTAATGCAATGTAATGACATACAAAAATGCCTAACTAAAATGGCATGTAACATGTAACCTATTATGCAGACTATATGTCACACGTCATTAATTATTTAACATAATCAAATAAGAGGAAAATATTAAGTGCAACTATCCTAATATATCACGCACTTAGATGATCCTATATATGCAATGACTAAATGACGTGCAAGGGCTGACCCCTAATTCTAGGTGACACACGTATGATATTTTTTATGTTATCTTTTTCTTTTCTTTTTATAAATTTTGAAATTAAAATTGCCCAATAATTAAATATTCAATTTAAATTAATAAAAAAAATCTAACATCCTAAATTAATGTTTTTGGTTTTTTTTTATTTAAAAAATTCGGAACAAATAAATTTCCTAAATCTAAACATACAAACTATCCTAAAACAGGCAATATTCTAGCATGAATCTAATCCACTTCAATAATATTTATTTTTTTGGGTTTTCTTTTGTAGAAACAAAATCAATTCAAGCAAAGGCATAAAAAACAACACAACAGCAAATTAGGTAAGATATCATCGATACGCATCTAATTTTTGGAATAAATTAACAAATCGTATCTCGCGCATGAGATCAGATTAATCAATTTTTAATGAAATCGCGAATGATATCTCAAGTGTGAGATTGGACTATTTTTCTTCTAACGATTGGAAAATGCAATTGCGAGTTATATTTCAATCATGAAATCGAACTATCAATTGTATATACGTTGTGGAATTAGGGTATATTCCATAATTTAAGAGGTTACTTGATATTGTGGATAGGATAATATACCGGGGATTTTAATTACGTGCATCAACGATATTTCAAATAAGGAAACAAAATATTCAAATATCAAATTAGACAAGATTTTTACCTAATCCAAATATTTGCTTCCAAATTTGGACCAAACACAATCGAATTGGGATCACAATCGGCTCCTTGACGGTGAATGGCAACAATGGGGAGGCGGCGGCTTGTGGCTTGGTGCCCAATGGGTGACTGGACTGGGGTAAACAACGCAAACAGTTAGGCTTCTCATGGACGTTGCTGGCTGTGAGGTATCGTAGCTCACGAAGGTAACGCCACAGTGGTGAGTTTGTGGGGGAGGATGGTGGTGCACGGCGAGGCCGCAAAGAACGCCAGGGAACCTGCAAAAACAAAGAATCCCCAGCTGGTATGTTTTTGGTGATCAATGACTCACGGCCCAGGATGGCTCAGCCACGACGAGTGCCGCTTGGTAGGACTCCTTGATTGAACCACCATGTCACGATCTTCTCGTCTTCAATTCCAGGTGGTCTCTTCTTTGGGAACTTGCAATCAAGGTTTCACACAACAAGAAGAGACAAATTCCACCACTTCTCTTCACCTTCTTATTATTACTTCTCCACTACCTGCGTTTGTCTTCTTCCCTACTCCCAAACTCCAATTTTTATTTGCTTTCAAAACCAACAAGGGCAAGATTGAGTTTTTTTTTTTCAAAATGGAAACATATTAGATAGCTCGAAAGTATGAGTACAAAAGACTTGAATCTAAACAAAGTAAAGCTCACAAGGGTTCCAAGGGGCTTGACAAATAATTGAAAGGGAGTGATCCATTACGATAGTCTTTTCAAGTCAATCCGCGATCCGGTTGGATTCCCTACTACAATGGCACAGGTTTAGGTGTTTGAAGCCCATCATCAGATTTTTGGCCTCGTTGATCAGATTCTCCAAATCCCATGAGCAGGAGGTCTCTTCTTTAAGTGTTTTGGCCAAAAGTAAATTGTCTGGCTTCACTTGAAGTTTCTATTCAAAACGTGCGCGAAGCTACCTTAGGGTTTCAACCATTGCAATAGTCTCCGCATTTTCAGCCGAAGCTGATCTGACCCATCTCGCAAAACCGTCCACTAATTCTCCATCTTTGTTCCGGCACGAGCAACTTATTGCTCCTATCGGCGAATCCGAGGAGTAAGACCCATCAATTTTGATTTTGAGGACATTTGTAGTCGGGCTTTTCCAAATCTGAGGTAAGGAGCCTTCGTCATCATGCACTTTCTTCTTTGAGTTCCCCTGATTTGTGTAATAGAGATTCTTCACCTTGGCTAAGCTGATGATTTTCTTTGGGTCAATTTCTATTGGAGAAAAATGGCATTGTTCCTTTCTTTCCAAATGTGCTAAAGGACTGTAGCTAGGAGTTTGAAACTTGTTGAAGTATGGGTGAAATCTTGAAGCCATTCATCTATTCGATAAAAGTCGAAAGGTGAGATGTGGATCTATAATGGCGGGTCTTGCCGAACTTGATGAGTCCATGGACAAAGCAAGAAGATGTGTTCTATTGTTTTTGGATGCTGCTCGCATATTCCATACTATTCTTCACTTGAATAAATTGTCCTTAGTCAGTAAAGCGTTTTGACACATTCCCCATAGTAAATATCGAATTTTTGGGCGTGTGTTAGCCTTTCAAATCTTAGCCCATAGAGAACGAGGGAATTGATGAGAGGAAGAGGCTATATCGCTTTTGTTCTGGTTTTCAATTTCTCGGATTGTATTTTAGCCGCTCTTAATAGTATAAGCTCCTATTTTGGTATTAGTTCATACCAATTTATCCACTTTTTTTTTTTGGTGATTCGAGTGGAATTGAGAGTATTTCAGTTGCTATATTTTCGTCGAACAATTTTTGAAGAAGCTGTTCGTTCCACTCTGGAATGTCTCTGTGTATTAGTTAAGCAACTTTCTATGGTTCATGCCTGTTTGTAGGTCCTCCAATGACTCCTTTAGGAAGTCATTTTGCCTCTCTTATATTGATCTTTTTTCCATTCCCAATAGCCCACCTCATCAATGGTAAAATGGAATCTCTGCCTATGAGGATACTCTGCCAACCCCACGAAAGTCGAAAACCCTTTCTAGTCGACTCAAAATTAGAACAAGGATAATAAAGTCCTTTCAAAATTTTACAACATAAAGAAGAGGGAGATGCATCAGATGCCAAGCCTATTTACCTAGCATTGCTTTGATTAAGGCACTTAGATCCCGAAATCTGAGTCATCCGTTATTTTTTCTAATTTTTAGAACCTCCCACCTTTTCCGGAGTAATTCAGATTTCTGTTCACTAGTTTTCCACCAAAAATTTGCTATTCTCTTTTCAATACTTTTGCAAATAGAAATTGGAATTTTGAAAATTGACATAGTTTATCACGGGATAGCTGCACTATTGCTTTAATAAGAACATCTTTCCTAGCCCTTGATGACAGTTTTTCCTTCCACCCTTCCAATTTCACATTTACTCTAACTAAAATCCAAGCAAACATCTATTTCTTCGTTTCTCCCCAATCGAAAGGAATCCTTAGGTACTTTCATGTTTTTTATATTTTTAAAAACACGCATTTCCACAAGCATACTCGGGCACACTAAATGGGAAGTTTTTATTGCACCTGATTTGTTTAGATTAATGGCCTGGCTTGATGCAAAGCAATATCTCCCTAAAATCTCAGCCACATTTTGGCATTCTTTTATAGTCCCATCCAAGAAAAAAATTGAGTCATCCGCAAAAAGTAGGCGAGTGATCATAGGGCAGGACTTGCTTAATTGGATGCATTTGATAATATCATGCCGTAAGGCATTTTTTCATAGCAACCAATGGCATATGTGACATTCGTATTTTCGTAATTATAATACTATGATATTTGGAAATTCGTATTATGATAATGATACTTAGATTACGACGCTAAGTATTATTTGCCTTAGTATTCAGACAAGTATGTAAAACTTTTAGTCAAATCGTAAATTTCATAGGACGTGACGGATAATTTTTCTGTAAACTTAAATCATCTCAAGTTCGATGTGCGGATTGATTTATGAGTTCACTAATAGTAGAACGATATTAATTAAATTATTGTTGTATTAATAATTAATTAATGTTATAAAATGTGTACACTTTAGTTAATTATTAATAATAACAATTAATTTATGCTAATGAATGTTGGAAAAAAAATAATGCATTCCTCTTACTATATTTCCCTTGCAAAATTTATTAATTAGAATTTGAAGTGCCACTTGTCTTTATATTATGTGTTACATGGCTATATATTTCTTTAGAACAATATTTTTAATGAAATCATGATTTTCCCTAAATGACTCATTTTCTTCTTGTATTTATCTTGGCCACGTGCAAGAGCTTTGCCTTGCATTTGGTGCCACATCAAGTTGGTGATTAGCATGCAAAGTTACACCTAGTATTGAAGACATCATCTCTTCTTAATTAATTTTTAACAAAATTACCTTTCTTTGACCGCAAACTCTCTTCCGCCTTTCCAAAAATTTCAAGTAAATTTGCATGTGTATTCTCACATTTTGATCCCACAAGTAAAAAGCTAGATTTTCTTGTTCGGAAGCCACAAGAGGTGACAATAAATTGGTGGTTTGCGGTTGTGTTGAGGTAAGTAAAGTTTCCGATGTTAAGTTAGTTTAAATCTGCTAAGTTACTTCGATCTTGGTTGGTCGGGTGAAAAGTGAAGTCTTGATGTACATTTCACGAGTATGGCGGTTATAAGTGGCATTGATAATTTCTTGCAAATTTATTCTGCTTTGCTTTGGTTCGTTCCGGTTTGTTCTGAGTGGTTGGATAGTCAAAATATAGTCATTTTGTCATTTTATCTTGATGACCTATTGCATGTTCGTTCTATCTCTTTTTACTTTATTCTGGGTAGTTAGAAGTCGTTCTGCTATATTTATCGTGATGACCTATTATATGTTCGTCCTGCTTCTTTTTGCTTTATTTTAGATAGTTAGAATCCAGTTGTTCTGCCATATTTATATTGATAATCCATTGTATATTCGTTCTACTTCTTTCTGCTTCATTCTAGATAGTTAGAATTTGGTTATTTTGTCCTAGTTATCTCGATGACCCCTTGTATATTGTTCAGCTTCGTTCAACTAAAATTCTACTAGTCATAATCTATTTTTTTCACCTATTTCTGCTAGAATTTCTTATGACAGAATCCATTCTTTTGTGAATCTGCTCCTTTGTGAATTTATTCATTTGATTGAATATATAAATCCGTTCACTTATTGAATTTGCTAACTTGTGAATCTGTTCATTGATAAATCTGCTTATTAGTTTAGATAGACTTTACTGAGTATGAATATATTTCTTGTTGAATATGCCAACTTGTGAATTTGTTTGTTAATAAATCTGTCCATTAGCTCAAATAGAGTTTACTGAATATGAATCTATTGCTTGTTGAATTTGTTTATTTGTTGATTTTGTCCATTGTTGAATTTGTCCATTTCTAAATATGTTCATTGTTGGATCATTCTTTTGTTCTATAAGCTTTTATCAAGCCAGAATTTACCATTTTGATTATCCAAACTTTACGACCATAATACACTTATTGTTCTAACTTAGAATGTACTCATTTGCATGTTTGGACTTTACGTCCAAAATGTATTTATTCATTCAAACTCAAAATATATGCATTTGATTTACTAAATTTTAATGTCTAGAACCTGCTCAATGTCCCAACTCAGAATGTATTTATTTGAATATCCAGATTTAACGACTAGAATATGTCTATATATTATTTCATATGTGGTTATTTGGCTGATGCATTAAATTGAGTTGAAATGTGTGTGCTATACTTATAAGTATGCATATATCATGACTTAAATATAGTGTTGCATGACGATGCCCCGTGGTGAAAGTTTGTGGAATGCCTCATGGAGTATTTCGAGATGCCTTGGGAGTCGAGATGTCCTTGTAGTGGGGATATCCTATGATGGAAGTTTGCAGAATGCCTCGAAATTGAGATGCCCTAGTGGTTGAGATACCTCATGAGTTGGGATGCTTCGAGAGAGTTCAGGAAAAGGAAATATTAATGAATAAAATGTATTGGCATGTGTAAAACTAAATATTGCTTAGATTGTTCGTTTGTTTGTATGAAACATGGTCATGAGTCTGAATGGACATGTTGTTAGTTGGCAATTTATGTGATAAATAAAAATGTAATATGTAAAGTCTACTTATGTTTTATCATACTTACCGTATGATCATGTATTCATTTTGTGTATATTAGGTGAAGTAGTAAGATAATTTTTCCAACTTAAAACTAAAGATTTCATTTATTGGATTTCTGCTCATTTCATTTATTTTTCAGACATGTAAGATGGACACCTCTCAACCTTTGCGCTATAGAGTCCCTATGCATTATGAAACTCTTTATGAAAATATGCTTGAACCAGAGTCTAGAATAATATACACCAAATGCAGTTCTACTGTATGGGTTGATATAGGAGGTTTCGCGGAGTGGGTTCTTTTTTGGTTTGTTCCTTAGTATCAGAACCTTGATCTTGAGTTAGTCGATTCATTAAGGGGCTTCGATTTGGATGACAGAGACACAACATACGGAGAAGTTATCGATCCGTGACTTTAGTCTAAACATTTGTATAGGCAAACTATTGAAAGCATAATATATTATGGAGATAGGTCTCCCTACCCCTACCCAGACTTTTGTCTTTTGTTCGAAAAGTAATGAAGTTGTGAACTCAAATGTAGTATAAATAAAAGAATTTGTAAGGATTTAATTGTTAAAAAAATATTTGTAAATGTTTGATTATGCTTCCGCATGCTAAAAGAAAGTAATAACATAAGAAAAACGTTGTTAGATGACGTTCCAGGCGTCATAGCATATTTGTCACTATAATAAACAGGTACGGAGAGAGAAGGTTACCTTGACGAAAGCCTCGTGATGGTTGAAAATAGGATAATAATTCTCCATTGAATTTTATGTTGAAAGAAATAATGGCTACGCATTGCATTACCCAATTCACTCACTTGGGATGGAAACCCATTTGTATACATGCATGCTTTTAAGAAATCCCACTCGATCATGTCATAAGCCTTTTGCATATCCAATTTTAGCATGACCTCAAACTTCCTTTTTCTATTCTGAATTCTAAGTTGAAGTAGAACTTCTTGGTCAATTAAGATGTTGTCTTAGATGAGCCTTCCACTAACAGAGGCACTTTCCTCCAATAGGATAAGATCACCAAGCCGCAATTTTAGTCTATTTACCAGTACTTTTAAGATGATTTAATATAAGAAGTTGAACAAACTGATTGGACGATAATGTTCCCGTTTCTTGCGATTCGGCACTTTTGGTATAAGTGTGATTTGTAGTCTATTTAAATGTGGTTGGATGACCCTTGTATTAAAAAATTGCCTCACTTCTTTTAAAATTGCAAGCTATAAAACATCTTAATTGAATCGATAAAACAATCCACTTAAACCATGTGGTCCCGGAGCTCTTATGGCACCAAACTGGTAAGTGGTTTCCTAGATTTCTTGACTCATAACTTCAACTAGTAGGGCCTTGTTTATTTCTTTCTCGACTAAATTAGGGCATGAGGTGACCACTAGATCAATGTTTCTAGGCCCCACTGAAGTATAAAGCTCTTGGAAATGGCTTGTTGCAATGAGTTTTAGCTGCTCCTCATCTAGAATCCACTGGTGAATAAGACTTTTCAGTATCATCGAGTTTCTTTGTCTTCTTTGGATAGTTGTTGCGTGGAAAAATTTAGTATTCCTATCCTTCCATTTCAACTATTTAATTTTAAATCTTAACCCCCAAAACATCTATTCTTGTTCCCATTTTTTCCCAATCTCCTTTTTTCCGGTTTGTTCTTTCTCCTTTTGAAAAGACTGGGAATGAGAGTTCATCAATTCTTGCAATTCTGTCTTTAACCTCGCTATCTTCTCATGGGCATTGGAGAATTTCTTACTCCATTTTTCTAAAGTCTTTGTTACCATGCTCAATTTGCATGGAAACTTCAAGTTTCTCTCTTCAGCTATGTTCCATGCCTACTGGACAGTTGATCTATACTCTTCATCATCTACCTAAAAAGCCTCAAACCTGAAAATTTCCTTCTTTATATTTTATTTTTTACTTTTTTTGTTTTTGGTTCGAGATCCAGTAGCATTGGGCAATGATCAGAACCCACTGTTGGGAGGGCAAAGGCTTCCGCTATGGCGAAAGCAGTTCTCCATTCTATAGTGCAAAGAACTTTGTCTAACCTTTCTTTGGCAAAATCTGCCCATTCTTTATTATTTGCCCAAGTAAAAGCACAATCTTTACTTTCCATATCCATCAACGGACATGAATTCAAGAACTCCCTGAAAGTGTTGAGTTGAGTAAATAATTATTTGTCATTCTTCGTCCTACTCTTTCCCAGTGGTAGAAGATCTGATTAAAATCACCTAAGCAAATCCATGGAAGTGGGTTCTGCAGGCTAATTTTGTGTAACTCATCTCATAGTGCAGCTTTTTTCGAAAAAGTAGGTGGAGCATACACGAAAGTAGTTCTCATGACATAGTTGCTAGCCTCAGCCTTACAAAGAACATTCATAAAATGCTTCGATTAGGATTCCACAGTAAAGAAAGCTTCCTCGTTCCAAAAGATTGCTAAACCTCCCATAATATCCACTAGGTTAAGCATAAAGATGTTTTTAAATATTAACCTCTTTTTTAATTCTTAAAACAACCTGTTTGTTGTTTTTCGTCTCCATAAGAAACAAGATATCGGGAATTTCCTGAGCTACTAGAGCTCTAATAGCTTGAACTGTCAGTGGCGTACTTAACCCTTGATAGTTACAGCACAAAAACTCCATATGTATCTTGATGACTTATTAGAGTTAGCCACCAAAATCCACATGTTTGATTCTTCCACAACCTGAATTATTGTTTCTAGTAGCTCGGTTTCCTCCAACATCCCTTTGCTAACATAACGGCTGAACCTCCTCTATTTCTTATTGGAAATTATCTTAACCCCATTTGTTTTCTTTTTTTAATGTCTTCCACAAGTTTCAATACCACAGTCAGAGTTTTGGGCTTTATAAATGCAAAATCCGAAGACATTTTTGTGAGAGGCACAATCATCAGCACATGTGGGAATAGCGAGCAAGGACTTCGCAAGGCAACTTGCTAGTGCAATATCGATGGGTACTAATAGTGTTGAGGAAAATTCCTTAATTAGTTTTAATGATTAACAAAACTTTCTTTGATTCTAATGATAAGATTTTCCAGGTGGAAACTCTGATGAGCACTTTCAAACGTTACTCATTAGACCCATAAAATCAGACTCTAGGTCTTGAAGTAATTTAATCTTTATATTTGATTATTAGAACATTGTTCTAGAAGATAATCCTCGTGCAACGGTTAGAAAATTGGTGGATTTTTTGCTATAATTAAGAGATCTATCCAAGAAGGAAGGAACATCAAATCCAACCTCTTAAGATGGATTTTAGCGAATCTTGGATACAAAAGGCGAAATACTCTTTCTAAATAAAGCACTCTTCTTAAAGGAAAGCTATCTGCCATATAGGCGGCAGAATCAACGAGAGACTTCAATCTCGGCAACTTTGAAGCTATTAAATATTCTGACAACGTTCAAGTCCAATGGGAAGATTGGCTAAGCAATCCTCTAAGAAAATGTCCAATGGTTAGCTTGGATACAGAGGATTATATAAGAAGGTCAAGACGCTGAAAGGATTATATAGAGCTGAAAATTTGAAGTCTATAATTCTTAAGCTTTGAGTGATCCTCAATCAAAAACATTCGTTTGTAAGAGCTATACTCCATAATATTTTAGAGGTTGAGAATTCATTACTCAAATCTTGTAACCTCTGACAGATTGATCTAATGAAATATAACCAATCAGCTGTCAGCACGGAAGAGTTGACGTAAGCTTGCTAAAGCCAAACCACTATAATTGTTTGCGTGCAATTTTCTATTCTTCACTCTCTTTATTTCATTTGTTTTAAGGGTTATTTGCACACTGGTAAGATCTAACAATTATTCGGGTTTTGATCAGAAGTTGTTCTGTTGCAAAATCGTTTAAATTCTTTTTCTTCCACACTATAACCTATTTACCCCCTCTAGGTGATTTACCTAGTCTCAACCTAAAAAAGACATGGACAACAAAAAACCTGAAGTTGAAGTCATGTCCAAGACAAAATTATCCAAAAGAGAAGCTTTAGATGCAAAAGCAATTTATTTGTTATATTGTGCTTTATCTCTCACTGAATACAATTGTATATCCTTTTGTGAATTTGCTAAGGAAATCTAGGATAGGTTGCAAGTGACGTTTGAAGGAACTGATCGAGTAAAGGAAACCAAGATAAACATTTTGCTTGGACAGTATGAATCCTTTAAAATGAAGACGGATGAATCGGTAAATAATATATTCAATAGATTCACCGACCTCATCAACGGCTTGGCACAATAAGGTCACCCAGTACCCGACTCTATGAAAGTGAACAATATCCCTCGACAATTATCCGAGGAGTGGAACAACATCAAGACATCCATTCGGGAAACTCAAAGGAGCTCACCTTTTTCCTTAGATGAACTCATGGGAATGTTTCAATGATATGAAGTGGAGTGTTTGAATGAGGAAGGAGAATTCGGAGATATTGCGTTAAAATCTAATTATGATTCTAAATGATACAGATTCTGAGGATGGTGATGAATAAGACAAAGAGATGGCTTTTATGGTGAAGAAATTCCGCAAAATGTCCAAGAAAGGAAGAAAATTCAAAGGGAAAAGATTCTTCAAACCATTTGATCAAAAGAAAAACTTCAACGAAAAAGAAGACAACAAGAATGTGATTTTCTTTGAATGCAAGACGAGAGGACACATCAAGCCAAATTGGCCGTTACTAAAGAAAAAGAAAAATAAACTTGAAAAATGGAAGAAAGCACTGAAAGCTGAGGCTTAGAGTGATACGGAATGTGAAGAGAGTGACGATGAATATGCCAACATTTGTTTGATGGCAAATTTAGATTCAGAAGAAATTTTGATATACCTGAAGAAGTCTCGAATTACGTAGATGAATTATGTTTAGATCACAAAGCTATACCTAGCAAGATTTCAGAATTGATAAAGGAAAATTCGAAATTGAAGCAACATGATCTTTTTCAAAAGGAAATGATTGAAACTCTTGAGAAAAATCTTTCCAAAGATTAAGATAATCAAGACCTTGTTTTAAAGGGAAACAAGTTTTTGAAAAAGATAGTTTTTGATGTTTCAAAAAGATTTTCAGTTGGTTATAAAACCCTATAACATATTCTTTCGATTCAAATACCTTATTATAACAACTCTTGTCTTGGATGCCACATCTCAAATGATCTTCAAAATGATTATCCAAGATTCAAGGAAAGAATAAAACAAAGACCTTTGAAAATCGTTTACGAACATCGTTTCAAAAACAATTTGTAAAGCCCGTTGGTCGAAATTTCCTTAAGTGCTCAGTCTGCAAAAATCCATATCATTTTGAAAATGATTGCCGAAAAGGTTGAAAACCAATTTGGAGAAACTAAGTATGGCTGAACCTTCTTACCAAAGAGGACCCAGGCAAGTATGGGTACCAAAGAAGGCCTGAATCTGTTTTATTGATTGCAAATACCAAAGAAAAAGGCAAATAAATGATATCTTGATGGTGGATGCTCAAGGCACATCACAAGAGATCCATCCAAGTTTGTTGAAATCTCAAAATTAAATGGTGGAAATGCATCTTTCAATGACAACAACAAAGGAAAGATAATTGGTGAGGGGACGGTCAAAATAGGAAGTCTTGCAAAGGGTCAAATTATAACATTCTCAGCATCAGTCAACTGTGTGACTTGGTTTTAGAATTTGTTTCCAAGAAGACAAGTGTTTCGGAACAAGTCAAGACAACAAGCAATCCTTTATAGGGAGAAGGCATGGAAATATATATCTATTAGACATAAAGTCTGATGATATACAATGCCTGATATCATCAAAGACAAGTCAAACATTTGGCATAGGGAACATGGGCACTTCAGCACCAAGCAAATCTAGAAGCTTTCAACAAAGAAGCTTGTACGGGGGTTACCAGACATTAGATTTGAAAAATATGAGACTTGCTCAATGTGTGCTCTTGGAAAACAGGTGAAGAGTACTTTCAAACCCATTAATTATGTTACCACTAAAGGTGCTTTGCAACTTCTTCATATGGACATATTCGGACCAACAAGAACTCAAAGGTTTGGAGGAAAAAGGGATTGTCTAGTCATTGTTGATGGCTACGCCGAGTATACTTGGGTTTGTTTTCTCGCACATAAGCACGAAGTTTTTTCATATTTTTCAAAATTTGCATAAAGAGTTCAAAACAAAAATGGTTATAAAATAGATCATGGGGGTAAGTTTGAAAATCAAATTTTTTTCAACTTTTGTGACAAAAATGATTTTGAGCATCAATTTTCGACTCTCTACACCCTCGAACAAAATAGTGCTATAGAGAGGAAAAACTATCATTTGTAAGAAATGGCAAGAACTCTTTTAATCAAAAGCAAAGTTGTATCATACTTATGGGCAGAAGCTATTTCTATTGCCTTGCTACATCATAAACCATGTTTTTCTCACCCTCGAACAAAATAGTGCTATAGAGAGGAAAAACTATCATTTGTAAGAAATGGCAAGAACTCTTTTAATCGAAAGCAAAGTTGTATCATACTTATGGGCAGAAGCTATTTCTATTGCCTTGCTACATCATAAACCATGTTTTTCTCAAACCTTCTTTAGAGAAAACCCTCGTGAACTTTTCAGAGGTAAAAATCCAAGCATCTCATATTTTCAAGCATTTGACCGCAAGTGTTTTACTTTAAAAAATGCCAATGATCGACTTGGAAAATTCAATAAAAAGTTAGATAAATGAATTTTCCTTAGATATTCATCCACTAGCAAAACTTTTAGAGTTTACAACAAGAACTCTTGAATGGTAGAATCAATCAATGTAAAGTTTGATGAGAGCAATCAAGGTTTTGCATAATAGCCTAAACCTTCTCAACAAAAGGATACTCTTTAGTGGTTGCAAGACCTTCAAAAGTTATCAATATTAGACGTTACAACATCTGATGAATCTAAGAAGCAATCTGATAAAAAAGAAATTCCCAGATCTAAGGACAAATACAACAAAAACTGGAAGTACAGGTCCAGTCACCCAAAAGACCTCATCTTAGGAATATTGAAGATAAGATCAAAACAAGATCAACTCCGAAAGATGCTATCAGCACTTTATTGTTTAATTCAGAAGTTGAGCCAAAAGGGATAGAGGAAGCTCTCTCATATGAAAGCTGGATAGAAGCTAAGCAAGAAGAGCTTCATCAATTCAAATTGAATGAAGTTTGGGAACTAGTACCAAGGCCAAAAGATCATTCGGTGATTGGAACAAAATGGGTTTTTAGAAACAAGTTGGATGACAAAGGCAAAGTCACAAGAAACAAGGCAAGACTTGTGGCTAAAGGCTACTCTCAGGAAAAATGAATAGATTACAATAAGACATATGCTCCAGTAGCAAGGTTAGAGGCTCTCAGACTTTTACTTACTTACGCTTGTTTTTATGATTTCAAACTTTTCCAGATGGACATGAAATGTGCATTCTTAAATGGATTCATTAAAGAGAAGGTGTTCATAAAACAACCTCCTGAATTTGAAGAACCTAGAAAATCTGATCATATTTTCAGACTGAAGAAAGTATTGTATGATCTAAAACAAATCCCTAGAGCTTGGTACGAAAGACGAAGCAATTTCCTTATCCAAAATGGTTTTGTCAAAGGTAATGTGGACATTACACTCTTCATAAAAAGAGAAGGTAAGGATAGTCTGTTAGTACAAATTTATGTTAATAATATTATTTTTGTATCATCTAATGAAAGTTTTTGCAAGAAGTTTTCAAGATTAATGCAAGATGAGTTCAAGTGAGTATGATGAGTGAACTGACTTTCTTTCTTGGATTCAAATAAGACAAGAAAAGAATGACACCTTCATCTTTCAAGAAAAGTACGCCAAAGAACTTGTGAAGAAGTTCAAGATGGAAACTTGAAGAAGATAGAAACGCCAATGTCTCAATCATCAAAACTTGACAATGACAAGAATGGTAACAAGGTTGATTGTAAGTTATATAGAAGCATGATAGGATCTCTATTATATCTCACAGCTTCTAGGCCTGACATTCTGTTCAGCGTTTACATGTGTGCAAGATTTCAATTAGATCCTAAGGAGTCTCACTTATCTACCATAAAGAGAATTATGAAATACTTGAATACTTACCCCTCTATTGGACTTTGGTATCCAAAGAGGTCAGAGTTTGTTTTGTCCGAGTATTTTGATGCAGATTATGTAGGGTGCAATATAGAGAGGAAAAGTACATTTGGAGCCTGTCAGATGTTGGGTAATATGCTAGTATCCTGGTACTCTAGGAAGCAGAATACAGTGGCTCTATCAATAGCTGAAACTGAATACACGACACTTGGAAGCCGTTGTGCTCAAATCCTATAGACTCCAATACAACTATAAAGTGCAACAACATTGGTGTCATTAATCTTATGAAGAACCCAATCTTGTACTCTAGACCCAAGCATATCGAGATCAAGCATCATTTCATCAAAGATCACGTTCAAAGCGGTGATGTTAATATTCAATTCATTGATTAAAAAAATCAGTTAACAGATATATTTACTAAACCTTTAAAAAAGAAAGCTTTTGATTTTATTTGCAATGAACTAGGGATTATTAACTCATTTGATCATAGTGTATAAGATAGGAATCCTTGGACAATATCATAAAATTCTATTTCCTTTGATGGGTACGTTCTATTATGGCAGGAATTAAGGTACGAATTTTTCTCTCAATATTTACTTAGAAATTTATTGACAATTATTCCTTGAAAATCGGATCTTTTATATCAATTTATTTTTGAAAACTGCTCTTCGAAGAATCTTTCTCTTCTATTTCTTTTATTCAATTTCCAAAAATTTTCTATTTATACTTTTGCTTCTTTCCCAAGACTCATCCCTCAAACCATCCTCTCCAGAAACCCTTATTCTTCGAAGCCCTCTTTTTCTTCCCTTCAAAGATTAAAACTTTCTCTATTAAAACCATTCATGGCACCAAAATATGCTCAAAGAACAAAGTCTAGACCCTCTACATCACGAAGATCTAGACGTTTAGCAAGAATAGCTTCGCGAGCAAAGGAAAGTGTGGAGAACTTCGAATTGTCTGATTCCTCAGATAGTATTGATGGCACAACAAGTAAGGCTCTTGCCACCTCTAAGAGCGACATTTCGGCTAAGTAGCTCAAGTTAAAGGAAACCATTGCTTCACTTCGAAGTCTAGGAGACAAAGAGGAGGTAATCTCTACTTTGTTGGCTACGAGCAAGTTTGATAGTGAAGAGGCTCTAGATTTGATATTCGTAGAATCTATTCGTATTTTACCATATGTGGTGGTTAGAACATCCGGTGGGGTTAGTTTTGTTGCTACAAAGGGGAAGGAAAAAGTTGTTGAAACCCCTATGTCTAGGACGATGGGAAAATTTTCGAAGGATTTGGATGATGATAGGCAGGGTTATAACGATGAGAAGTTATTCATGAACTTTAAAAGAAAACTTGCTAGTTTTGTCTCTGTTGGGAGCAGAGTTGGCAAATAGCTCAGATCGACTGGTCATGCTGAATGTTTGCAAATAAGAAAATGAGTGATAAATTAAAGGGTTGTTGACTTTGATTTCTTTGAATCTTCTGGGATTAAGATAAAGCATATTTCTAACAAATTTTTTATGACAAATTTTGTGCTGAGAGTTTTCCAAGTTATCCCTCATTAATAGCATATTTTTACTCAAGCTTGTCGTTTTATTCTCCCGACACCATTGAATTCACTATTTTCGATAGATTTGTTCTTATTCATGCTACAGATTTAGCAATAATTCTCCGTGTTAATCACTCAAAGTTTGTCCCAATCGATATTGATCTTGACACAGCTTATCAATCTCTCTCAGGTATCTCAAATTTTTCATGATATACTCTGCCTCGTGTTTCACATCATAACTTCCCCCCGAAATAGATTGTTTTGCACAAAGTTATAATTGACTGTCTTCGGCCAAAAGTTTCCTCAAGAACATATGTCTCTCAGTATGAAGCCAAGATCATCTGGGCTCTTTTGAACAATCGTCATTTTTCATTTGCACACAGTCATTCTTCATAGGTACCGAACTGTTTTAAAATCCATAGGACGGTTGCCTTATGGATCTTTGATTACAAAATTTTTCATTAATTATGATACCAAGATCTCGTCAAGTTTCAAGAAGAAGCAACTCCATTTGTTATCAGTGGACAAAAAAATGATGAACAAGATGAGATTTAGATTTGTTTAGGGACGGTGGCAAGACAGACATGGCAAGTCCATTCGAACTGATATTGAAGGTCAGTGGCAGACCTAGCCTCACCTCTTGCAAAAAGAAGAAGAACTCAGGCTAATTGAAATGGATCTCAGTCACTCTTGCAAAGATTGATTGAAGAATTTTCTAAGGATTTTGATTTGACAGAAGATTAGGAGGATGATCTGGATAGGCTAATTGACAGGATTGGAGATAGCCTACTGGATGAAGACTTTGATCTGGACGAAGATCTGAAGGAGGACAAGATTGCAGATGACACTAAACTAGACGGGCCAAAAGTTGAGGAAAATCTCTAGCAATAGCAAGAAAGAGATCCCCCAGCAATTGTGCAGGAAGAGGAACAGGAAGTGACTGATACTCTTGCATTGATTAGGGATGTGTTGCACAAAGTGGTGGCCAGCGTCAATGACCCAACGCATGTTGTTTGATGGACAAAGCCACATTATCTAAAAATCCAGAAATCGAGGAAGTGCAGCATCAGTTGCAAGAAGACCAAGTGCTGGAGTAAGTATTTGCAAATCCAGATGAGCATGTAGAAGCCCTCATAGAGCAAGTTCAAACTGCTGCCTTTGTTGTAAATGAGAATGTTGTAGTTGCAGACAAGGAAGCAAATGCAGGAGTTGAACCATAAGCTGACAAGGATGCTTCGATGGAGGGTGAGCAAGTTCAGGCTATAGAGGTTGAGGAAACAGAGCAGGGTAGAAAAGAAGGGGAGCATGATCCATCTGTTGAGATCATTCCTCAACTAGAAGTTGCTACAGATTCAAATGAAAGTTTTCTCAATGCACTGAAGGAACTCAAAGATGAGGTCAAGGAGATGAACTATCAGATCAAAAGGCTTACACAGGATGAAGACAGTAGACTTAAAAAGCTTGAGACTACCATCAACTATATAAGTCACTACGTGCTTGTATTCGTGCCTCCAGATGATCTCCCTCCTTCAAGCCCTCAAGCTCAAGACCCGAACCAGCCTTCCACCTCAAAATTATCTTTTCAATTTCCTTTTGAAATTTCTAAGATAATTTCGTTTATGTTGGCTTGCTTTTCTATTTGACTTATCGATTTGCTTGAGGTGTGTTTTTGGTTTTTTGCTTTGACTAGTTGTTACTAAGTATGAACTTATTGGTTTGCTATTATGGTTTGCTATTATATTATTATTACCTTTTTTGTTGTTGACAAGAAGGGGGAAAGTGCGCAGAATTTCGAGGACAGAACTTCGAGGATATTTTTCGAAGATTTTGATGTGATGCGATTCCTATTCTGAGGATATTTTTTCCCAAGACTGGTTAAATCTTTCCTATCCCTTATTTAAAATATCTCATCTACTATATCTTTCATTCTTATAGATCAAATTTGCTCTCTAAATACAAATTCTGCTATTTTCAGAGCTTTATCAAAATCATTTCTTTTTAAATCGGTTTTGCTGTTAAAAGTTTTGTCATCATAAAAAATGGAGAGATTGTAGAGGAAAATTCCTTTACTAGTTTTGATGATTAACAAAACTTTCTTTGATTATGATGATAAGATTTTCCAGGTAGAAACTCTGATGAACACCTTCAGACGTTAGTCATCACACTCAAAGAATCAAACTCTAAGTCTTGAAGTAACTCGTATCTTTAATATTTAATTATCAGGACATTTTTCTAAAAGACAATCCTCATGCAGCGGCCAGAAAATTAGCAGATTTCTTGCTATAATTAAAAGACCCATGCAAGAAGGAAGGAATATCAAATTCAATCTCTTAAGATGGATTTTAGCAAATCTTGGATGAATCGATCTACAAAAAGCGAGATATTCTTTCCAAATGAAGCATTCTTCTTAAAGAAACTCTATCTGCTGTATGGGCGACAGAATTGACAAGAGACTTCAATCACGGCAAACTTGAAGCTATCAAATCTTTTGACAACGTTCAAGTCCAATGGGAAGATTGGCTTAGCAATCCTTTAAGGAAATGTCCAATAGTCAGCTAGTATACAAAGGATTATATAAGAAGGTCGAGATGTTGAAAGGAATATATAGAGCTAAAAATCTGAAGTCAATGATTCCTAAGCTTTGAGTGATCTTCAATCATAAACATTCGTCTCTAAGAGCTATGCTTTATAATTTTGCAAAGATTGAGAGTGCGTGAGGAACTTTTTTTTATGAAGTTGAGTATTCATTACTCAAATCTTGTAAACTCTGACAAATTGATCTAGTGAAATCTAGCCAATCGGTTGTTAGCGCGAGAGAGTGAACATAGGCTTGCTGAAGCCAAACCACTGTAATCATTTGTAGGATTATTTGCACACTTATAAGATCTAACAATTATTTGGGTTTTGGCAAGAAGTTGTTCTATTGCAACATCGTTTAAATTATTTTTATTCCACACTTATTCACTCCCTTCTAGGTGATTCATCTAGACCTAACAAATAGATGTGGGTGATTCGGTGGGAATTGTGGACTGCTGGTCACCACAGTGAGCATCGATCTGGAGCAGTGAAGTCGCCGGAAACTGCTACAAGAAGCTCACGATGGCCGGAAAAACCTCCGAGAAGGTGAAGATCGTAAGCGCACAAAGGTTAGATGTGGTTGGGGACAGAGACGATTGCCGCTGCAATTCTATGTATTGAGTCGCGTCTCCTCTATATTTTCCCCACTTTCTCTCACCATGGAGAACGTGAGTCGTCTCTTTCTATGTGTCAAGAATTGCCCCCTCCTATTTGCACGTAAAAGTGCAGAGGATTTAAACTCCTCCACTCACCGACTCCTTGGTGGATGAGTGCATATTTTCCTTCCTTTTTTTTCTTTCAATCAAATATTCTCTTCTATTGCTGACCGAATCCCTCTTCTTTTTATTTGGCATCTAATATATGCTATTGATATGGCCATGATTATTGACCAAACATTCTTTTTGAAGATTGAAATATTCGGCCACAATCTTGCTTACTACATCCTCAGACAAATCTTGCGCCACTGAATAGGTGACTATGATTCCCTTTTCTAACACAAATCAATCTCTCAATTCGACAAACATCCCGATAAATTTCAGGCCATGAGAATTAATGGGCTAGGTCATATTTTCATTACCGCGGGCTTAACTCAAATAAAGCTCAGAACCATTTACCCAAGTTCATCCGCCGCCAGTCTAATCCAAATACAACTATAGGAGCCTATTAACTACTAATGCAAATGCTCATAATAACTAAAATTCAGTCCCTCATTTTCTATGCAATTTACAATTTCATGGAATGCCAAAATTTAAGTGTCAACAGAAAGTAACCGTGCTCGAGAAGGCTTGAACCAGCCTAGACCGAGAAGGAAATCGCTTGTCCAGACCCGTCCGTTTGCTCGCACGGCACGAAGGGACAACACTCCCCCTCCATTTCCTAAGCTGGGCTTCAAAATCAAGAAAGGCTCACGAGATAATGGGCCGGAATCAGGACTCTTGGGCTGGGCCGTGATTGGCGATTGGGCCGCTCCGGATCCGCTCCCGCCCCCGACATCGTCGGCCGCCGCCCGAACTCCGGTTTGAATGTCTTCTTCCTTGGACAGAAAGATTCCTATTTTATTACATCCTCTCCTCCTGAGAAATCCTCCGATTCTGGAAGCTTCCATCTGAGATTCTAGGGTTTTCCGGCGGTCGGCTTGCTTCTCGTTCCATCCGCTAATCGAAAGGTCGTAACTTTCGACAGGTCCGGCGCAGATCGTCGCAACCCATCGGAGGAAGGAGATGGTGAGTTCCGGTAACGCTGCTGGAATTTCGAATCTGTCCGTATTCGGCCTCTGTTCGTTCACAATTGATTGATTGATTGATCTCGTGCGTGCAGGCGGCGAAAGTTCTGGCGAACCTGATCGTGATGGGCGGTGGTATTCTGGCTCGAGCTTTTGTTCAGGCGTATCGTCAAGCCCTTGCCAGTGAGTTTCGTTTTTTTTTTCCTCTTTCTTTTGCCAATTCTGGTCTTGGGATTGTTTTCGTTTTGCACCTTTTCATTTGGTGAGCATACCTTGATTAATGAATTGCGTTAGCAGTAATGGTTGGTGAAAGAAAATGTAGCTAGACCCATCTGAGATTGCTATCGATTTTCGGGTGGTGTCTCTGGAATGGAATTTATCAGTTGTGGTAGGTGTGAGGCTATCTAATGGACTCATAAGGGTTTGAGCAAAGGAAATGGTCTTTAATTGCTAGGTGTTGGTTGGTGGCAATGGGTCTTAGATGATTTATCCTCAAAACCCAGGAGGGTTTACTGTTTTTCCTGTTAATGTAGGATTTTCTTTGGAGAAGCGTTTTCTTGTTAAATGCGCATGTCATCACATTCTAGTGACAAAAAGGGTGAGATGTAAATGGAATTATGGTATCGATGACGAAATGTCACGAGGAAGGCGTTGTCAAGGTGTGGTCAGGAACTTTGTTTAAGTGCTGAAAATTGGCATTTTGGATGTGTGTGATAATGCCCAAATTGTTGTGACTTGTTCAGTCAAGAAAGTTGAGTTCTTTTAAGTAAAGTACAGCTACCTAACCATGCGAAGCAGAGGCTATAGGGCTTTTTGATGAAATTTAGTACTTCCAGTCTTCCAGATGCTATTTAATTGGGTTGTAGCTAATGTAGGTGAAACTCACTTACCAATTAGACAGTTAGATTGATTGTAGCCATCAACATTTATTTTTCAACTCTCCAACCTGATGTTAATTGACTTATGACCCTCTAAAGTTTGATCTAATGTCCTCGCTTTTGTGATCCCATCAAACTTAAGACCTCTACCTTAAATTTCAGCCCCTGTGATTTTAGCTTACAGCTAGGATTTGCCTTTTGAGTGTTTTCAGACACTTGATTAGCACAGTTCATTTCCATTGGGGCAGTATCCAATTGTCCCTTTGCCAGCATCTAACTTGTAGTGAGTTTTTAAATTCCTACTAATTCTTAGTGCAATTGGTTCCGAATAAATGGAAGGACCATTTTCCACAGATCAAATTAAATGAGTCAATTGTCAAGAAATGATTTAGAGGAAATGGGAAAAGAGAAGGAGAGTTAGAAGTTCAGAATTTGAACTTACTTCTTACTTCACCTACTGTTCTTGGACACCACTGAAAATGAGTTGCCTTATAGTCCTGCCTCACTGATCAATTAACTTGAAAGATGTCAAATTAATAATACTTGACCTAAACACTCAGATTAGGGTTTGTTGCGTTGATTGCCCTTACCCTGATTGATCAGGGTTTTTCATCTCTTCTGCTGAAATTAGTGAGGCTGCTTAGTTCTGCAAATTATTCGTGTTCATGGGATATAGTGTGTACTTCAGATCTATTGTTGAGAACAAAGCACGATGTACTTTAATGGTATAGCCTTATACGGGATAAAAAGTAATCGGAGGACTTCTCTCTCTTTTTTCCAGATGCCTCAAAAACTGGTGTTGCCCAAGAAACGCTACAGAACACTGTTCGCCGAGCTAGCAAGGCAATGACAGAGCAAGAAGCAAGGCAGATTCTTGGGGTGACCGAGGAAACTGCCTGGGAAGAAATATTGAAGGTATGCAAAATTTTGCATCATAAAAAGCTTTTTATATGATGCCTGTATGCTTATATCCGTCTGTTCTGAGAAAATCTCTTATGGCCTAGCAGAAATATGATGCTTTGTTCGAGAGGAATGCGAAGAACGGGAGCTTTTACATTCAGTCTAAGGTTCACCGGGCTAAAGAATGTTTAGAGTCTGTATATCAAGGCAAAGGCCAAAGTAACCCAAGTTGATGGTCCAGAGCTTGTGCATATTCTCGTATTTTGTACTTCCATGAAGGTTATTTGTTGGGTGCCTCAAAGGTGGAATGTGTCAACATATGTGCACTGTATGTATTTTTGTCTTGAGTTCATCCCTAATGCCGAATAATGTAATCTTATTGCTGATTTATGTAGCAGTTGGCCGGCAAAGTTACGTTGTCTGATAATAATCAGCAAAGATATGAATGGGTTCTGTACAAAGTAATGACAATGGCTTAGAAAATTTATACGTTTCTCCCTCTTTGGGTGAATATCTATTTTCTGGCTCACTTGTGGCTGAGATTGATCTCTATGGTTTCATTGATGATGACCTTTCCTGCTTCAATTCCCTTACCTCTGAGTCAATAATGTTCCATTCAACGTGACAAAAGAACCTTCAAATTCCACGAAATTTCCCTTAAATTAAGATGATTTTCGTGCGCTCGCTGTGTAAACTCTAATCATCAATTGACGGATGAGAAAGGGCAGTGAAAACATGTAAATCAATTCCGACAAAAGGAATATGAATTCACATGGTGGTCTGAAAGATGATAGGAAATGGATTCAAGCAGTTGTAACAATTTTATTAACGAGTGCATACGGATAAAAGGGAAGTTTGTATATGCAATGCAACCGTTTCCCATGTTATAGGTAATCAATATGCATCGAAAATCAATATATTTTTTTATCAAATATACTTAACAAGTCCCTTGAAACACACATTAATATTAATGAGATCCTGTTGTAATACAGAGAATAGTAGTTTAAGTTCAGAATTCACGGGAGATTTACGAAATAACATAGTGATTTCATAGGCTGTTTCCAACGGACAAACCATATTTCTAGTAATATACTTTTGTTATTCACCTAACAGTAATCAGACTTTCATGAAATTTTAAAGGGATTTCTGTTGTTGAGGTTAGTTCTTTCTTTCTTCTTTTTTTAAGAATTTGCTTAATGATATGAACGAATTATCAGATTGGCAAATCACCTTCAAAAGAGATTGAATACCTTGACAGGGGGATACAATCTGCTTCCTGTTGTACAGAGTCCCTTCTTACTTCTGCGCAGATACAGCATACTCTTGGAGCCTTCTGCTTTGACCGGAATCCGACCACCTTGTGTTCTTTCTATGGCCAGATTGGCAACCTTTTGTTGAAACTTTCAAAGCCCCATGTCTGACTTCTCTATTGTTGCCTTGCCTGGCTCTACTTTGTGTCAAATTTTGACCCATTTTCACCTGAAATAACTAAATCCATCCCTTTTTCACTAGTTAGACAAAATTCATCCAGATGGCTTTCGTTTTTGCCCAATTTCCATCAATTTAGTTATTTTTCCTATTATGGATTTTCTTCAAATTTAAACTCATTATTATTTAGAAGATACAAATACGCCTCTTCTTCACCAATGGTTTTATTGTGACTTGTCAATTTTTCGTTATCTCTATCTTCAATGCTCGCTTTTGTGATAAATATGCGTACAAGTATTATCACATCGATTGACAACGGGTCCTAAATATTCTATATATTTATGTGGTCTTCCACCACCTACAAACTTAAACTTTTAGGTTGAACTTTTTAACATGATATCATAGTCAGCTATCCCTTACACGAAGGTACGTGGTAAAAAATTTCACATGAATGTGCGTAGTTAAAATTTCACATTAGAGGGTGTTGAAATGTTATCCCACATCAATTGACACGAGATCCTAAATGCCCTTTACATTTATGTGGTCTTTCTACACCTATAAGCTTAAACTTTTGGGTTGGACTTTCTAACAATATGTCACATTTTATTGATTAGTCTCGTAAAGGAATATCAAGTCTTTTCATTATCGATATCAAATAGTTGATGAATGCTCTTATCCTTAGTGATACTTCTAACATGTGGCATGTAAGATTATAGGAGTATCCAAAAAATATAATAATAACAATTATCAAAACAGTTATGCACATTGAGACATTTTTCATATAATTAATTATTGTCAATTCAAAACGAATAAAATTTAATTTTTCGTTTGGATTTTTGCTTTTTTTTTATGCAAAACTTGGTCTAATTGAATCTCATATTTTACATTTTCACATTGCTGAATTTTGTTATGGCAAATTTTCAAAGACGGTTTCTTTTGTTTCATCTAGTCATGCGGAACCTATAGCATGTTGGAAATAAAAGTTTATAAGTATTTGACCCTGTTATAAAGTTCTTCCTGTTAAAACCTTTTCTGGATTCAATTTGATAATTAATATATTAATTTGCCCGGTAATGTAAAAAAGTATTAGGTTTATTGAAAAATCTTTTGTTGGACAAATTTCCTATATATAAAAAGAAGAATTTAAGAAAAGAAAAAACATGGTACATTTAACACGCCCGTTAACATCTATTCTAAAAATTTACATATCCGTGGTACTGATATAATGGCAACAACATCATACATAGTAACAGAAAAACCGCAAAAAAATTGAAAAAAAGTCAATGTTTGGGATTCACCGCTTTAAATGTCGAATGATGAGTAAGGATAATTTTAGTAATAATGGATTTTTAACCATTTAGGGATGGGAATAGCCCCACCTTTGTCAAGTTATCATTTAATTAATGCGAAAATGATTTTTTATATTTTCCAATTGGTAAAAAATTATATTTACATTACATTAAACAGAAAACATACATATGCATTATCTCGATCACCAATCGATTTTATTGCTAGAGATGCATCTTCAAGCTATTTTATTATGCACAGCAAACATGAAGATGGAATTTTCTTTGAAATTTCTATAATCATATCGGATACCCTATTCATTTGTATTTATAACAAAACCGTAGGAAATCGAGATGAGAAAAATGTGGCATTCTTTCTTCAAATTAGGTGAACACTATAAGTCATGTAATTTATCACAAAAATGTCTCGTCGGTTTAGATTCATCTAAATCGCAAAAGAACAAATGCATTAATCCGTAAATATCCATGAAGCAAATTAAAAGTATTAACGTTGTATAATAGAAAATGGAATTTTTTTTTCTTTTTGAGCAAAAGCTTAAAATTGCGGTGCGTGAGCTGGATCGGTGAAATCCATCTCTAAGGTCAATGCCTTACCTCACCAATCACCATCCATAAATAATTAAAGTTGTATTGGACAATAAAACATTATTATTCTTAATCTGTGCACTTCTGATTTGAGAATCCTTCCACTTTGTGGACCAGCTAAACATGTTGGCTCACCAAAAAACAAAGCAATACTAATTTTAGGATATAAAAAATAAATAACCAAAAAAACAAGGTTGGTGAGTTTAACGATTGACAAGTCCAACGTTCCAGAAGGGATGATGCTGCCTTTCCTTCGGGCAGCTTATCAATGTCTCCGTTCATTGCGGGCCAGAAAAATTCATATTTACATAAAACATTCATTGACCAATTCAAAGTTCTACATAATGAGAAATTACCATTAAATCCGTGGTTATAAATATCTTTTCAAGATCTTCATAAAGCCTACTATGTACATTTATCGGTCATGAAATTATACTATAATTTAATTTGAAAAACGAAAAGTACTTTCGAAATATGTCATTCTATTCTAACGATAAAGTCGACAATCATGCACCACTATGATGTAAATTTTCCTTTGATTTGTGTTTTTTGGTCACCTATGCTTTGGGGACAGCTAACAAATTAATGCGTCTTTGCGAGAAAAGCAAGAAGCACCAAAGAGAGGAAAAGAATGGAAAAGCAGAAAACATTAACAAATGTAAAAACAAAAAGAAGGAAGAAAAGAAAAGAAAAGAAAAGAGAAGAAAGTAAAATGAGAAAAAAAGAAAAGAAAGCAGAAAAAAGGGGAAAATTCACCTCCCCCTTTGTTTTCTGCGTGGAAGGTGCGCTGTGTCCATCTCTCTCTGCTTCTCAAGAGAGAGAGAGAGAGAGAGACAACCCAACACCGACCCTTAAGGATTGCATCCCTCTTCCCTCCTTCCCTGCCGATCCCTTCTCCCTTTCTCTCTCTTTCTCTCTCTTTCTGGGTACGGGTCATTTTCGGTTGGCCGTCAACAGTCGCCGGCAGGCAGACCCCCGATCGCCGAGGTAACGAAACGATCCCCCCCCTTTTCCTCTCTTCCTTCCCCCTCCCGCCGCGGGTGGGTGGATCTGGGTTTCTGGCGAGCTACTCCGTCGTGGGTCGTCCTCAAAATCGTCTCTTTCCCCTTGCTTCCCCTTTCTCGTTCGTTCCCGTTGCATTGCCGTGGATGCCTGGCTGGCTGGATCTTCCCGTGCTCCGGCATGCGTTTCGTCGATCGCGCTTCTCGATCTGATGGCGAATTCTCTGTTCTGTGGATTCCTAAATTCGGGCATCTTGTGCGGGTGGTTGTTACGAACGGGAAATGATTGTAAAGTTTTGGGCTTTGGGATTGTCGGTGATCTGTTGCGGTTGTTTGAATGGGGAATGATTGGAAAGTTTTGCGCTTTTAGGTGGTGATGGATCTGTTAGAATTACGGAGGAGATTGAGATGTTGAGCTCGCGTCGGGAATTTGATGTTTTATAGGAGCTGATCTAATGTTGTTTGCAAGGAAAATGAGGGTAGAGTCGAGCTTTTCTTACCTTTGAGGACCAGTGCTGGGGGAAGTCAATGAGTTGTAATCTGCGGATCGATAACACACTACTCGGTAGTTGCCAATCTGTGTTTTGATAAGTCTATGGCATTTGGGAATCGGGATTTTTTTTTTTTTTTGGGTTGATTCAATTGATTAGTGCTGCATTGCAGAGAGTATTTCAATTCGGCATCAAGACATAACCCTTTTTTGATCGTGTGTTTTCAATTGCCTATGTTGGAAGTAGTGAAGTTTCTATGCTTGTTTGAATTTCTAGGCCATGCTCTTTGACTTGCACTTTTCACTATCATCAGGCTTCGGAGAATTACTCTAATCTTTTGAAGCAGTCCTCCGGCAAAGAGGGCATAAGATCTAAGTTTTCAGGAAGGTGTTCTCTGCCGAAGAAGTCTTTCGATTTAAACATCCACTGCAATGAAGAAGGTCTTTGATCAAACTGTCAGGGACATGTAAGTTATAGTGACTACTGGGAAAAGTTCCATTATTTAAAGTCTTCCTTTCTTTTTTTCCTTTGCCATGAATTAAGTTAAATTTAGTACCCAGAAAACTACAGAATCAAGATTAATCATGACTATGTTGGTATTATGGAGTCTTGGTTAATTTGATTTTGGAATTACTACTGATTTGAGTTTCCTGTTTTGCAGTAAGAGGGAGGTGAATAAGAAAGTGCTTAAAGTTCCTGGAATAGAACAGAAGGTAATGATTGTTTTGTTTTTGTTCAGTTAATAACTTGATAATTAATCTTTAAGTATTTTTCTGTTAATTAATGTTTGAGTGCGAGTATTGTCTCGATTGTTACTTATTCTTGGAAGAGATTTAAAGCATAAATCATTCGTGTCATAGATCCATGGTACGGTGGTTGATAGGAGCTCTCAGATTTGAGGTGGTTTGGGGCATATATCAATTTGTGTTGCTTCTAATTCTGCAGTAATAGGACTTTCCACATGTTTTAAATGAGTTCTCTTTTGGTTTTCCAGGTTCTTGATGCCACGAGTAATGAACCATGGGGTCCCCATGGAACGCATCTTGCAGATATTGCGCAGGCTTCCAGAAACTAGTAAGCTACAAATTGGTCCTCCTTTACTTGGATTTTGCATCATTGGGCAAGTCAATTTTACTTACTTTCGACTGTATGAACTGTACAGTCATGAGTACCAGATGATAATGGGGGTAATATGGAAGCGGATCAACGATACTGGAAAGAATTGGCGGCATGTCTACAAGGTCATTTGTCCTTCTTTGGGCATAAATTCAACTTTTATTTTAATTATTTGAGGTGCTTCTTGGAAGTGGTAGTGTCTTCTCTATTCATTGTCTTACTGCATAACATTACGGATTTTGGTGTTTAGTACATGGTCAGAGTTATGTGTTCTATTTTGTTATACTGCTCAAGTGTTTCTCTTCATGCAGGCATTGACCGTTCTGGAGTACCTGGTTGCCCATGGATCTGAACGCGTCATAGAAGAGATTAGAGAACATGCTTACCAAATATCAGTAATTTTCCGTTCTAATTATCTTTGGATTGCTATGTTGGTCTTGATTGTACTTCTTTTTGCTTTTGCTTTTGCTTTTTTATTTGTTGTGGTTATTGCCTAGTTGTTTGCTGGTAATAACGTAGTTGTGTTTTAATTGATCTCCTACCAGACATTGTCCGATTTTCAATACATCGACTCTAGTGGAAGGGACCAGGGAAACAATGTTAGGAGGAAATCTCAGAGTCTTGTGATGCTGGTGAATGACAAGGAACGGATTGTTGAAGTTAGACAGAAGGCTGCTGCCAACAGGGACAAGTGAGTTCACCCTCTAAAAGAGTCGACTTTATTATTCTTGCTTTCTTTGCATGTCTCTTTCCATGCATCATACTTTTTCATTTCAATTACGGATGATGAGTGACTCATCTTCCTTTCTGGACCCTATAATATTATTTCTTGGTTATCTGCTCGCTCAAATTGGCAAGTTCTTTCTTATTTTTCTCCCATTGAATGGGATTGATGATGTATGGTATTGGATAGGATAGCTATGGTACAACCTATAGGATTGTTGGCTTAGAATTTAGTGGTCACCATCTCATAGGATTGTTTGGACACAGTTTAGTTACTTTTTTTCATCACTTGGTAAAGTCAGTTGTTGGTTGTCCTTTTGTTGGCTTTGGAAAATTACAAATGTTTTTTTGCTTACTGCGTCTAAGTCTGTTTTTGTTCGGTTGTATTCAAGTCCTGACCTTCTTCTCAATCCATGAATGAGGCACAAAAGGGTGCCAAGCTGTAGGGAAGGCTTCCAGGTTGATTTTTTAATGTTTGAAGTACGATGTGTCCTCCCTTCTGTGGACAGAGAATGTTGTCGGCTTGTAAGATAATCTGCATGCAGTTGGATGTCTTCCACTGGTTTAAAAATATACGTGGTTTGATTTGCTGTCTCAAAGCAGGTTCCGAAGTGTGTCATCATCCGGTGGAATGTATAGACCAGGTGCGGGTGATAGATATGATGATGAACGCTATGAAGGTCGATATGGGAGCAGGGATGAATATGGCTATGGTAGAGAGAGAGACTGGGGCTACAAGGATGAGGATCGGTACAGTAGAAATGGGGATTCCTATGGTCGTGATGGAGACCGTTATGGCCGAGACTATGAAGAGCGATATGGAAGAGATGGTTACAGGGATGATGATCACCGAGGAAGAAGTCGAAGCATTGACGATTATCAATATGGCTCATCGAGAAGTAGAAGTCATGATAGAGATAGAGACCGTTCTGTGGATGATGATGGTCAATACTCATCCCGGTATGTGGTTTTTTTTTTTTTTAAGAAGATTGGTCGGACTATTTTGATTTGAGCATACTAGTTAAAATACATTCTTTCCCTTCTCGTGTGAATTCTATATGCTTTGTTGTCTAGAATAATAATTAATAAGTCTTATTTGGATTAGTTGGGTCATATATGTATGGATCTAATGTTTACATTTGCAAGAGGATGCCGTCTATTGCTATTTAAGAACTTATGCATATCCTTGTAAAATTTAATTCCTACATGCACTTTATGATTGTTTTAATTGTTATAAAATTGTTAATGTTTCTGGTCATCTGCTTCAGAGGCAGTGCTGGCAGAGCTGATGATAATTCTCAAGATGAGAGGTAATCTCTGCTGCTTCTTGCTTGATTTTTTGATGACGGCATGGTCAGCAAAATACTTTTTGAGGGGGTTCCTGCATTGGGATTTATAAATAGAGTTGCTACATCTACAGGCGGCTTGATCGAAAATATTCTGAGCAAAACATTAGTGCACCTCCTAGTTATGAAGAAGCTGTCGTTGACTCTCGAAGTCCCGTTCACAATGAAAGGTACTTCTTTTTCACTATAGGAATATGACAGTTTGTAATGTTTCCCATTTTGCTCTTGTTCAGTCTTTTTCATTCTAATCGACCGCAGGGATGTAGAGACTTCAGCAACATCTGCTCCTAAACCTGCTTCACCCCCTGTAGCCCCTGTCAATGATAACACTAGCCCCCCAGCTAATGCTCCCATTCCTTCTGCATCTCCTGCAAAGCAGGAATTCGAGACTTTTGATGAGTTTGATCCACGTGGTCCACTTTCAGGTAAACATAATTTTAGTTCATGACATCACGTGATTCTTTCCTTAGTGAGGCTTGTGTGCTCATATGCTAAATTGTGTATATGTATGCTAAATTTGGTTGCACATATGTGTGGCATAATCTATGAGCTAATATACAAGTTGACATGTCATATAGGAATTTAGTTACCTGCCTCAACACTGATTCTTTCGTAAAATGGAATGGTTGTTTCTAGATTTCCTTTTTCTAGCATTAATCTTATATTCTTCACCATTCTTAATCACAAAGTTCTGATTTTGGAATCTACTGGAACTTAATTCTCGATAAAATCTGGTGCAAATGATTAAAATGAAAGCAATTTGCTTCTCTCCCTTGAGGCTGCTAGTTAGTGCTAAGTGACAATTGCGTGAGTATTCCTGGTCCAAAGTTACTAGTTCCTTTTTTTTTTCTCCTTGCATCTAGATATAGTGTCCTGAGGCCAATATGAGTTTGGTCTTTCAGGAGCTTAGGTGGGGCCTCTTTGTCAATTTTTGCCCCGTAAGCAGTGGAAAACTCATTTTTGTTACTTGCTTTGATCAGCTGCCCCTGCCCCTACTACATCAAAGAGTGCAGAAACAGACTTGCTTGGCTCTTTGTCAGATTCATTTTCTGAGAACCCTTTAGCTATCATGCCAGTAACATCTGGAAACTATGCTCCTGAAGCCGAGGCTGCGGCAAACACTAACTTTGGATCCACATTTGCTGCAGCTCCACCATCAGCGTCTAATGTCATAAACCAGGTGCTATTTAATGTCTTGAACAGAGCAACTTTAATAACTGCTTTTCTTCTCAATTAATGATGGTAGTGTAACTGACGGCGCATGATAAATTCTCGTTGGTTTCCCTGGATGTGCACGCTGGGGTCTTGGTACCTCATCTCTAAAAGCATTGTGGGCTTATGGTGGTGAATATTTTTTTTGGTGAAAGCTTTTATGGAAAAACATGAACTAGGTTGAGATTCAATGCAGCCAGACATGATGAGCCCCTTAAACAATTTGCATTTGTTGCTAGGGACTTACCATTGAAATTCTTATTTGTAGCTAATGTGCATCTTCAATGGCTCAATGGCCCTCTACCTTTTGAATTGTTCCATCCTGTGTATATCATAGTTATGCTGTGCTTCTGCAGTTCAAGTATTAATTCTCAGCCTCATTCAATAGGAGTGTGATTTATGCCAGATATAATCCATGTATGTGATGTTACTATCTAAAACCCAGGCAGTGAACTGAAACTTGATTTGGGGTCATAATTGCAAGTTGTTGCCCACCTATGCCCCAAGTTAAGGCTTACTTTAAATTTTGGTGGTGAAAATAGAATGAAAATTAGCCTCACGCAGAAATCTGTGAGAAACTTTTTCCGTCATGCTTATTCCTGAGTTTCTCTCTTCAATTGCAGGCTTGATGTCTTTTCATAGTCCTTTCTGACCTTAATTAGGGTCCACCTCTTGTTCTGGTAATTTACAACTTCTAAAATGTTTTTGTGGATGCAGTCATTTGATGATCCCTTTGGCGATTCACCTTTTAAAGCTACCCCATCTGGAGATGGCGCCCCTGCCCAACTACCAACTGCCACACCTGGAGCAACTATGCAGCCAAATGTGAACCAAAATGTTGAAATGCCTCAAATGGCTGGCTCAAAGGCAGAAGCAACAGTCAATTATGACTTTGGGGATTCATTGTCTGGCTTAACATATGCTCCAGCTAGCGCACAGAATTCACAATTGTACCCTGAGCCTAACCCAAACACTGATATTTTGGCGGACATTCTTCCTCCCTCTGGACCTTCAGCCGTCGCTGCACCACAGCCACCATTTTCTGCTCCAAGTGGTCATCCTGCACCCTTGCAAGCTAGTGTGTACGGGAACTTTGGTTCACAGAGTGGTCCCGTGGCTCCAGTAGCTTCACAGGTCCCTCAGCATATGCAAACTGGACTGGTGCCACAATTTAACTATGGGAACTTCCCACAGCACATGGGAACTTCAGCTCCTAACGGGAATGTCTACCCACAGGCAGGAGCTGCTCCACCACCACCTCCACACATGGCTCCACAGAATATGCCGCCCTCGCACACAACCAATGGAAGCTTTTTACCATCAGGAGTTACATCTACCGTAACTTCTCATATGCTCCCGCAGCAAGCGTCATTTGGAGGAGCTGTCCAACAGAACAATGATGTTCTTGGCAACTTACTTCCTCAAACAGGGCAAAATTCTCAGGTGGCTTCACAGCCACCACAGCCACCTCTTTCATCCTCAACTGGTGCACTTGCTATTGTACCTCAACCATCAAAGGACAAGAAGTTTGAGACCAAGTCCACTGTATGGGCTGATACACTGAACCGAGGGCTCGTCAACTTGAATATATCTGGCCGTGAGTGCTTAGATTCTATTTTCGTTGCCTTTTGTTTTTAAATAGTACGCTGCTAGCATGTCTCTGAGATGATGATGCCATTATGGGTTTCTAAATGCAGCAAAGACCAATCCACTAGCAGACATAGGAGTTGATTTCGATGCAATAAATCGGAGGGAGAAGAGGATGGAAAAACAGTCTGCTGCTCCTGTAACATCAACGATCAACATGGGCAAAGCTATGGGATCAGGTTCAGGAATTGGTCGCGCTGGTGCTAGTGCTCTTAGGCCTCCACCTAACCCTGTGGCTGGTTCTGGCATGGGCATGGGAATGGGAATGGGAATGGGAATGGGTGGTGGCCAAGGGTCCGGCATGGGCATGAATCAGCCTATGGGCGGTTATGGAGGCATGAATCAGCCTATGGGCATGGGAATGGGGATGAATAATATGGGAATGGGTATGAATGGGGGGTATAACATGGGCATGGGGATGAACATGGGAGTTGGGCAAGGAGCTCCGATGCAACGGCCTACTGGCTTACCTCCGGGATCATCGATGCCGGGTGGTTATAACCCCATGATGGGTGGAAATCCATATGCTCAACAGCCATACGGTGGTGGATATCGGTGAAAGGTATTGAAGTGTGCCCCAATGCGGGGAAAGCAGTAATATAATTACATGATAATTTTGTGAGGTGTGGATGTTGTCATAGCGAAAGGCTTTATTCTTGTCCTTACTCAACGGTAAGTCTCCTTGAAGATACAAAGGCATAGTTTCTCGTAATGATTACGGGTAATATTTCGTCTGCTCCAAAGTAATTTTGGATGGCCTGGGACTATTGCTCCTTGGACTATAGAGTTGAGATAGGTACCTCTGTATTGGAGTTGCTGCAATATTAAGCAATGGTATAGAACATGCTTTCTGGGACTATCAGGATCTCTACCTTTTACAGCTATTCATTTTTTCTCTTTCCCTTTTTTTGTATCAATTGCCTGAGATTCTTAGTGTGATTGAGCATGAAAAATAAGTACTGTACTTCAATTTTTGTATAAAATTGTGCTCTGCTTATGATTTGGTGGACTGGAGATGTCATGCTCTTCTTGCTTTGATGTGGCAGTCTAGAATATTAACCATCAAAAAGATCCTTATGAGACCGTTGAAGAGTCTGGATGAACTGATTAAGAAAAACAATGAGTGAGCATGGTTATAGTCCTCGAAGACTTTTAAGAGGACAAGTATCATGCGCATCTTGCTTTTTCAAGGATATTTTAATCTAAAGGATGTCGGGTTGAAGCAGAAAGGGAATTTGGAATGGTGTCGTCCTACATCCACATTGATTACGATGATGGTGTCGGATGACCAGGGATCGTGGATGAAAAATGCTGCTCCCTTGCAAGGCCCCTACACCGTTTGGTATTTGGTTTAGACTTGTTTGATCCAGCTATATAGCCAAGGCATTCGTAGGACGAACATGTTGTCCCATTCGAGTGATGGGTCTGCAGCTTTTCAGATCTTGCTCAGCACTCTAAGAAAGTGTAAAGTGTAGGTTCTTTGACCAAAATGGAATTTCAGTTCGATGCGGGGGATGAGCTTGGGTGCCTTAATCTTCTCATCACACCCCAAGGCCGCCTTAAGACCTTAAGACCTTTCCTTCTAGATATAGATATGGTAGCCGGCAACTGCGAAGAGGAGATTAGTCTGTGACCCCTCCTCATTTTCCGTAAGTGAGAGCACAGCCGACCTAGTCAACCTACTTTTAGAAGACCCAGCCAACTCGGTACCCCCTCATTTCCCCTAAATGAGAGCACGGCTGACATAGTCAATCTGCTCTTAGGAGACTCGGCCAACTCGGTCAATCTCCAGGCCCCTGACGAATATTAATAATGACCTTCACGAATTGCTGACATCAATCGAGACCGATTGTTTGATGCGTATACAGAAACAGAAGCTTGTTCCCTCTTCTCACCGCGAGAGCATCATTAATTTTCATACATAATGAACTTTGTTATAAAAAAAGATTGAACTGCGAAGTTGTCCAATACTAATTAATCCCCGATTCATCTAAACTGGGGTAACACGATATTCAAATGGTTTTCTTTATATTCATTCTCGACTCAATTTCAGTAGTGGTTTCAATTGATAATAGCACATGTTGCAAGTATACATGCTGAAGGATTCTTATGGGGTTCAAATCGCCCCCATGAAGAATCGGTAACATCTGAAAATGTCAAATTCCTAGCTGTCATGAAATATGTGAGTCGCTGGCTTACCGGGGCAAGAGAGAAGGAAGGGGGCCCAAAAAAGAAGTTAACCAATTATATTGAAAGGATCCTTTTGGTTGACTGTGGATTGTGTTCTTCTACAGAGAATCCTCAGGCGCCGCTGTTATCTGCTTGTGATTGGCTATTGTTCTGAAGAATCCAAGCGACGGCTATCTCTTACTCCAGAAATACTTGAATCCTGTCGCCCATTGTATCTTTAAAATCTAACAAGAGTTTCCCTCCAACTTCTGCACTTGCGTCGTCCAACAATTCTTTAATATTTACGCCGGCAATAGCTGCAAAGATGAAAAAGAAGTCAATTCTCTTCATCTGCTCGGGACCTTTGTCCAGGACATACAGAAATGCCAAGATTGCCATAAAACACAAAGAATACCCGGGACAATATTCGTGATGTTATCCAATAATCCGGCCTGCAGAGAAGAAAAGGAAGGAAAGGTAGATACTTTCATAAAATATATATAACGTGGACATAAAGGTGAGAATATAATTTTATGTACTGTGCCAGCTATAAGCATTATATTCATATGGAAAATACTGGCACGCAACATGGTAGGAGTTTTCGGGCTGTGGTTTAGCAAAATGATATCCTGGAGTAGGAGACCACAAGCAACAATGAAACTATTGATGTACTGCTACTACCACGGACATGCAAGGTAAAATCCATGTTATGACTTACTGGAATCCTGAGGTCAAGTCTCTCAAGACCATCTCTTCCCGTTATTTTTATTCTCAAAATCCGAGACCAGAGACCTGAGAAAGGACCTCTTGAGCTTTCTGTTCCATAATATGTAGGATTTATCACTTCAACAATGGGAGCTTGCAGTACTTGACTCCTTTGCTCTGTATCTTCTTGAGTCCTCTGTGATGTACTGTACTCAGTGCTCACTGACAGATGATTTCATGTCATAAAGAGGGCAAAAATTGTAAATACTTCGAGGATGTTAATGGTGCCAAAAAGAGTAATTGAATTTATGGAATCCTGAACAGGTTTGGATCTTTGTAAAAGAACTAAAGTGGTTAAGCCAAGCCAAATTCCATTCTGAGCGATAAAGACACATTGAGCCTTTTTTATGGTTACTTGGAAAATCCGGTACAAAGATATGTAATCAGGGCTAACTGCTAAACTTCACAATGCTAATCCAAAAAATAAATGTACACCTCTACAACAGAGGAGGGAATGGTGATTGCTAGTTAGTATCAAACATAAGACAGACTTGACTTTTAGAAGAAATCGAAGGAATTAATTAACTGGCCAAACTTCTATGGGTCATAGGGAAGTTCAAATACCAACCTCCGCGAGAAGGCAATTGACTGGTGGTAGGTGTAGCATAACGCTTTTCCTCTTCATAGTAGGTGTTAAAACCTAAGATTTCTTTCATATCCTCAAAAGATGGCATGCTTCCAGGAGGTGGTATACGTCCTCCTTTGATAGCTGCAAGAGAATCCTAAAAAAATAGAAAGATGGTTGAAAGCACAGAGTAATCCTCTATGTTATGCACTTAGGATACACAACTGGGTGCAAGCAAGAGAAATGGAAGAACAGACCATGGCAAACATCAATGTACCCAAAACAGCTACCATCAACATGCTTCCACTTTAAGAAGAGAACTAAAGTGACATCTAGCATGACCAGTTTCACCAGAATTGTTATGAAAAAACAAACCCGTCCATTTTTTTTCCTTTTATGATTTCTCCACCCTAACAATATTAGCCCTACATGCCACTCAATTAAGCTCATAAATGATCAATCCTTTTGCACCACTTAATTCCATATCACATTGCTTTTAAGTATTATGGGATACCAGCATTAAATAGGTCCTTCCAAGGAAAGAAAGGAAAAAAAGGGGGGAAGAAAAGACAAGCATACTGACCATCCCTGTTGCACAATTAATTGAGACAAAATAATAGCTCCAGGCTTGAACAACCTTTGAAAACTTAAAAGGGTTTACCTCCCTTCAATTTTTGATCGCTTAGTAGAGGACAGAACCAAAAAATCATTTAGATGAAGCCAAGGTATTCTATTGCATAATTAAAAAGCCATGAAAAAGACAAATGATAGTTTCAGAAGCCAGAATACTATGACCTACCTATACATTAAAGTTTTTTTTTTTTTTTTTTGGGGGGGTCGAAATATACATTAAAGGGTTTAATACCAAGAAAAACTCCAAACTAGTACACCGGTGATAAATTTACCCTTAATTAATTTCCATTCAATTTAACCGTCAAATTGCTGAGTTAAATGACACGTGGCAGTTGACGGTATACCAGTTTGCGGTTTTACCTTTTGTTTGTCATAGGTGTATCGATTTACGATTTTTCATGGTTTTAATCCAATTTAACAGAAAGTAATTGAGGGTAAATTTGTCACAAATATACTAGTTTGAGGGTTTTGATGATCAAAAAATTAGTTTGCGTACTGGTTTGGGGGTTTTTTCATGGTCAAAAAAATTAATTTTTGGTAAATTTATCATAGTTCTACCAATTTAGGGTTTTTTTATGGTATTAATCTTACATTAAATATTCCACACAAAATTCCTGCACCCAACATGCTGCTTGATTTTGCAGAAAGGTAAATCTCTCATAAATATTAACAGTAAAAGGAAAGGTAAAAACATGCTACCTGCATTGCTCTCATTGAAACCCCGATTAAGGAAAGTGGATAAGCCACAAGTTTATATCCTATTTCCTCGAGTTCAAGAGGATTGAGTATCGGTGTTTTCCCACCTCCTTCAAGCATATTAGCCTATGCAGATCAAAGAAAGCTTTGTCAATCGTTGCAAATTACTTCAAACTGGCAAACAATGATTTAACAAGCAACTGACCTTGTGTGGTCACATTGTAACTCATGAACAATGAGCGTAACCCAACATATTAATAAGCAGGCTATGGGACAAGTAACTTTACATTCTTAGAACCAAATTAAATGCCAGAATTAACTTCATCCACTAAAAACCAAGTGTAAGCATAAACAATTAGACATTCATTGTGCAAGGGCTGCACCGTCTGAAAAGCAACGCAGGCTAACTTTCAAGCAATCTAAGGGTTTTTTTCCCCCCTGATTCATGACAATTCTATGTTTGACTGAAGGAAAAGCAACAAAAATTACTTTTATGTTTATTTTTCAGTGAGTCAATTTTCTAGGGATTCCTTTTTGTACATTTGTGTACTGATGGTAAGTGGTAACTGCAATCATTCCTTCTCCTTAAGTTTCGAATATCCAGGAAAAAGACCCGGAGATAACTCGGCCGGTGAATTCCCCTCCAGTCATAGCTCCTGTCATTTCAATCAAAGTCATGACCTAAAGCATTGTGATCTGACTGAATAATGAATTTTATTAGGTGTGCCAGCAGGGAAAAAGAAAATACAGATGCTGATAGGTGTAAAATTCCAAAGGTTACATATGATTAACTGTTCATGACAAAGACAGGCATAATGAATGTCCAAACTTTAAAAAGAAGAGCTTATTGAATATCATATTAATGGGGACTAGTTGTACCATTTTTGGGAGAGACGGAGCAATTTCACAGAAAGCCTTCATCTCTTCTTTCGAAGCTAGAGCATCAATGAAAAGAACATCTGCTCCAGCATCAGCAAAAGCCCGAGACCTCCAGAGTGATTCACCCAAAGAAATTGCTTGACGAGAATCAGTTCGTGCAATAATAACAATGTCAGATCCACTTTCCTTCCGCGCATCGAGAGCAGCTTTTATTCTCATCACTGCTTCTTCTCTAGACACCACTTTTCTATCACGAGTATGACCGCAGGCTTTTGGAGATACCTTGTAATAAATACTTTGTAAGTATTTCATGTCTCATACAGAAGTAAACATCGGTTGATGTAACAGTGAATATGTAAATGGAAAAGAAGTACACAAACAAGCCAGGACTAAGGAAGATAAAAGCATCAAAGCAGAAGACCTATAATGCCCGGCAGAAAATTGATTAGTAGCTGTACTTCAACTAATTTGTGGAGATGCTGGTTAATAAAAAATGATAGTCTGATCTAATACAAATTTACCAAAAGTGATATATAGACACATAACTTGAACATAAAAAGAGCTAATAGTATTTCAATATTGTTATTCTTTTACACATGTGGACCTAACAAATTGTCCCTCTTCTATTGTTTTATATTTTCTGGCTTTAGAAAATCAACAATAGAGTCAGCATTATGAAACAGGGAGACAAGCAGCGACAACAATTGTACAACTAAAAACAACACAGTTATCCCAATAACTGCTTGGAAAATTTACATGAAGCCCAGTTGCAAAGTGGACATACAATTCATGAAAGAAAATCCTACTATATTGGGCTGAGAGTTGAGACTGAGATTCAAAAGATTTGGCAGGATGTAAAGAATTAGATTCAGATCATAGATATAAATATTAAGGTAAAATTGCAATGCTCAAATGAACATATGGCCTTGAGAAAGGCATTTGACTTAATTATAAGTTAACTCCACATCATCAGATGGAACAAATCCCACCATTGTAATTTTATCAACAATGTTATTAAGAAGTTTTTCCCAGCCTATGAAATTGCTCCCAGAGAGGCATGTGTATAAAGAACTCCAGGTAAATTGTAGTCAGTTTCAACATGGATAGACCTGCAAAAGGTTACCCAAGGTACAACAAAACATTACAGACAGAATCTAATAAAACACCCCGTTAGGATTTTCATGCATCAAACAACCATTTATTCGCCAATGAGATTGTACAGCATGCTTGTAATCGACTATGCAATACGCCTTCTGCATTCTTTATGTTTAATCATAACATGTCTTGAGGGTATTTATCTCGGCTATGTTAATGAAACTTCACCTTTTACCACATCAGCACAGCAGATTTAAAGACTTGTTCCACCAAGAAATACATTTGTCCATCTGTTCATGCATGCATGGCTATATGATGTGTTTGTGCAGTCCATGGGATTTTACACAGCCACATGCTTTGCACCACTTATTTTCAACAAAATCCGAAATATCCTCAATTGATTATCAAAATCAAACACATTTAGTTGCCTAAAACATCAATCTTCTTCAAGCTTCATTTCTAGGTTGATGAGAGCTCCTGCAAACAATCTAAGATGACACTTATTTTCTCTTGAACAAGTTACAAAACTAGTATGAATGCATGAAACCAAATCAGAGGAAAGATAAGCAGATTGGTATTGAATTAGAACGCTCAAAACTCTACGAACTACTTTAGAGCAACTACCTGATCTTCTAGAATAAGTCCAGCGAAGCCAGCTTTGATATATCCTCTCACAGTCCTCTTCACATTCATTGCATTTCCATATCCATTATCAGCATCCCCTATGACAGGAATAGAGACAGCGCTAGTAATCTGTTGCCCTTGATCTACCATTTCTCCATAGGAGATTAAACCAGTGTCAGGCAACCCCAATCGAGCAGCAGATATTGAGAACCCTGCCAGAAAAGGATAAGGGAACTGTTAACCTTATCACATAAGCATATAAATTTTGTAAGAGGTAGCTGATAGCTAAACAGAGCTCAAATTCCATCTGTCCTCCCATTGGAGTAAGAATTTGACAAGAAATATCAATGATCAAGAATGGGATTATGTTGTCGTCATAATTACATTAAGGAACAGGCGACACTGTAGTGAGGTGATGACAATGAGCTCAAGGAACTTCTCAGCAGTAAGGGATGCTTCTAACTCAAGTCCGCCTTCAACTTTGACTTACTATACCAACTCAATTGCTGAGAAACAGAATCATGATTTCCTCGGGAATTCTTTTGAAAACCACAAAGATCTCCTTCTTCCCCCTGGAGGGCTTATTGGCGACCAATCCCACCATTAAGGATATTGGCGAACAGACTGATCGTTAGTGAATTTGTGGTCTGATTGCCGCTTCACAAGCAATGTCTAGTGGCTCACTGAAAACAACTCTGGCCTATATGGTGATCAGCTGTATAGTGTTCCCGTGCAAAATAAGGTACACCTATGGCGCAGGATGCATGGAACTTGGAAAACGGTCTATCTATGCATGAAACTTAAAAGATCAGTTCAATCCATCGTCACTACGACTGTTTGAAATGGAAGCACCGATTCGCAACGGAAACAGCCATACAGTCCTCCAAACAAGCATCACCAATAAAAAAATCAATCACGAACCGAATAAAACGCAACTCCCGAACTCACCGCTCGTGAAGCAGTAATCGAACCCCGCTCTCTCCACGAGCTTCGCGCTGAGGGCGTCGAAGCAAGCCGGCCCCTGGTGAATCCCAGGCAGCTCGAGGACGCGCCGGAGCGCCCTGGCCGGGGACTCCGCCGCCGGATTCCAGCTCCCGTAATCGCCGGAGCACGCGATCGCCGGGCGGAACGGTTTCCTCGGCGGTTTAGGATGGAGACCGCCGCGCTTGATCGATCGTCCGAGGTGAATGCGCGAGGGCGAGGGAGGCGAACCGGTTACGGAGGAGGAAGAGCGAAGAGAAGAGAGAGAAGCCGCCGCCGCGCCGCTGCCGCCGGCGGGCGGCGGAGAGAGAAGGTGGTTTCTCCGCAACCGACGACTGAAGGAGAAACCATCGTTGCTCTCTCTCTCTCTCTCTTAGAGTGAAGAAGTGAGCTCGCAAGCTATGGACAGTTGCAATATTAGTTGGCATTTTGTCGAAATTTCGTATTTTTACTTTTTTTCTTTTCTTTTTTTAATCAAATTTCCCCTTTTTTTAATTTTAAACCTTACAAAATACTTGAGACCCTTTAAACTATTCGGATGTTGACGCATAAAATCATACATAATATGCTCGCAAATTTTTCCGGATTTAAATAAAATTATTTATTATCGAACGATATATCGACAAATTATATATTTATTTTCAATGAAAATGAGGAGATTTTCCTAATGGTCATTTTGCAAGCTCATGCTTGCACCGGAAGTAAGGTAGCTCCGCTACACGTACCAGAAAGGAAATGATAACGGGAGGTTCGACACTTTCAATGTTGTTAGCACTGCTTTCTCGCAATAGAACAGAACATCAAAATCGGTCCGATTAATGAACTCGTTAGGAACCACGAATGTGCATACAGCAAAAGGCGGCACGACATTGCCGGAATTATCATTGCGACTGCCTCAAAATGAAAACAGCTGCTATTCTAAAGCAAAACTCAAAATGGATTCGAATGGCAGCAGTGTGAAACCAAAGCGTGCTCAGTCGCGTTCGGCTGCTGGTCATGCTAAACCAGATGACATACTTTGAATGTCCAGGATGATTCGAGCAGATTCATTGAAATCTTGGCTTACATTCATGGATCCCCATTAAGATGTTTATATGCTTTGGCAAATTAACGTAATCGCCAAGACCTTGCGAGAAGGCCGCCTCCCCGATTCCTCAGGCTCCCGGAAGTTGCCAGTATTCAGGCCCTTCTCACCTGAAGATCAAATGTACTGCTAGTAAAACTTAAATAACAAATAATGAGGTTTAGAAATAGACATGCCGAGGGAAAAACTCACAGCAAATTGACATAGGATGTCCTTAGATCAGCAGTCACCAAGAAGTGAGATCTGTACAGTGCAGTTTCTCTTCATTGGAGAACTCATCTGTCTCACCCCCAATATTGCTGCTTCCCTTGACCTCAAACAAACGCCACTTTAGCACCGGGAGGATTTTCCTTTTTTTTTCCAACAAGGATCATCCAAAGTCCCATCTGAATCATAATCTGAAAACATAAACGCATCTGTCTCTTGTTCAGAAGTTTGTTGATCATCACCGATTGCTGCGCCAGCATCTTCTGCCAGATCACCAGCCACAGGACTTTTGTAATTCCCCCTGCTTCTGTCTAGAAAACCTTTCCTCATCATGCTTGCCAATTTTTCCCGGAATTGTGCAATGGGGTGTTCGTGCAAGAGATGCTTTCCCTCAAAAGCCTCTCTAAGGATCACATTCTGAGTATCAGACTTTTTTGAAATGTAGAAGATTCCTGGGTGACGCTCGAAAACCTTGGTGAACTTTTGGGGCAAACTTAATGGCTTGCGAAGATTACTTACGTTCTTCCGCTCTGTTTTCTTCTTGACAGTGAGGTGTAGAAGCTCATGAAAGACTCCAACAATCCTTTTCTCAGATATGTCGGTACGAGGATCCAAGTGGGATGAATCCGAGTAAGGAGAAGTATAAGGAAGGCTCTGCCATTCTTCTAGCCACCTCATGCTTTTTTTCTTTAACCCAAAGCCTCTTGTGAACCGAACTGGAAAAGATAGGATGCTGTCTTTTAAATCTTCTTCCTTCTGTAGTAAAGCTGCATTCTTCTGCAATTCAGATACAGCTAGGTGATTGTCCCACAATAGAAGTTTCACACCAGTTCGATCATCGGGGAGCCTAATTAAAGAGAACACTTCTGGACTCTTTAAAATCAGTAATTCCTGATAATTATAGGGCAATCCAAGATCCCATTTCAACTGGTCAATAGTTTGCAAAGGAAGGATCCTATCTCTAGTGAGCATAAGCAATTTGCAAAGCCTGTTCTGGATATCTGTATGGTTCTGTTGCAAAACACTGAGTTCCTCCTGATGGAGTCCATGGGCTTCGGGTGTCAACTGAAACCACGGAACAGGAGTCCCTCCACTGTCAGGAGTATAAAACTCGTGAAAAATATTTGGGTATCTCCTGATAAATGTAGAGAGCTTGAGATCATGGGGAAGGCCAAGTTGTCCACGAGAGCGAGAGAGGTGGTATACAGGGAGGCAACACCGTGGAGCAGAGGCAATAAGAGAAAAAAGGAAGTTCACTGCTTTGAGATCCCTCTCCCCTGAAACAACAGTGTCAAGCTCCCAATCTTTCACCCACTTCAATTTCACATTCACCAGGCTACACTTCTGTTGATACCTAAAACCTTGCCGGCAGCTAAAGAAGAGCTTAGACTCTCCAGTCCTAACCACTAACCAGAGTGACATCCTTCATCTAGATGACAACTCTTATCAATCTCAGGCGCTAGTTCCTTTGTGGATTTTTTTTGGTTTTGACAATCCAATATACATCATTTCCCCATGCTGCTGTGCAGAACTGTCAATGATGGAAGATGCAATGGCATAAAGGAGGGTCCCTTTTAACTATACATGTGTAAAAAGGGTATTAGAAAGAAAACCCAGTTGAGCAGGGATGAGATACCAAAAAAGATGGTTTTAGGACAGTTAGCTCCCTCATCCACTAGGGGAGCAAGTCCCTTGGGTCAGTACAGAGAGACTGAGGATGAGAAGCTGAATGCCCCCAAACAACAACAGACATTAGGCTCATCACCAGATCAACAGCACACCCAACAGGAAGAAAGTATGCATCAACAACCACTACAGCAAGCGCAATTTAATCATCAGATTCAAGATTCAGCAAGCGTTTTGTCAACTCTATATAGAAAAAGAATGGATTCCTGTGATGACTAATAATTTATAATCAAGTTTCACAAAGGACTTTCCGTGTCCAGACGAAACACAGGAAAAAAAAAACACTACGATGATTGAAATTTTTTTTTTTGTTTTACCGAATTGATTGCCTTATATTAATACTCATTTAGGTGGAAGATTTCCACATTGACGTAGTCAACAATGATAAAAAGGAAATCTTGCAAATCCCAATCCTTCCCCCAGTCATCAAACCTTTATCAATCATGAAGAATCTCTTCCCATATATAAACTAGCATCCTCAAATTGGGGACAAAGACAAAAAAGAAAAGAAAAGAAATGCCGCCTATATATTTGTATATATTGCATGATCTCACTGAAGCGTGCGCTTAGAGAGGCATTTCATCAAACGGGTGACCCGCAATGCATTTCCGACGTTACAATCCAAACCAAACTGATGCAAATATGAGTTTCGGGTCCTACCGGATCATCACAGGCGATGGTCGGCGTCGAACGGCGGGTTCTGGGTAAACAACCCAGAGGCGAAATTTGGGGAGGAGCTCGAGGAAATGCTGTGCGGAACAGCGAGTGTGAGGTGGGATGGTGAAATTGAGCAGCGGGGAGCGGCGGGGCTCTTCCGTCCGTCGATTGCGCACGCGGGGATCTCTCCGGCGAGGGACAGGGGCGGTGCGCAGGCGGCGGAGGGAGGAGAGCGGGAGGAGAGATGCTGCGGTGGCGGCAGTTCTCTCTCTGAGGTACGGCGGAGTCACGTGAGCTCCGGCTCCGTTAGCGGCGGAGAAGTGGTGGGGAGAGAGAGAGAGAGAGAGAGAGCGCTGGCCGGGAAGCGGCGGAGGAGGCGGCGGCGTGGCTGCGCAGTTCGACAATGGCGGAAGAAATCGCGAGACTGCGGGAGGAACGGAGGAAAAATCTCAAAAACAGGAGAGAATATTGAAAAGGAAAGAAAACAAAATTGAGAAAGAATAAAAAGAATAGGGCAAATGCCACAAAAAAAAAAATCATCAACCGTGCCAATTATGATATCATAAAATCACAAACTTGTGACACATTTATCATTCGTCAAAATTTTATCAATGAAATTCATTAAAAATCTGTTTATATAAATATCAAAAAGTAAATGATATTGATATGACACTTACATAACTTAAATAAAATAAAAATGATGTTATTTTGAATTTAAAAGTCATCTAGCCTAACATTGATGGAGAATAATGTGTTACGAGAAAAACTATAGAGTAAATATGTTATAGGCATAGTAAGAGTTTTCGATGTCGCAAAAAAAAAAAGGATAAATGTGTCACGGTGATTATAGTTTGCATTTTTTTGTGACTTTTTCTCAAAAAGTGTTCTACTACACATGTATGTTTATTTATATATATTAGTTAAAATTATCGTATTACAATTGGCTATTGTCAATAACTTCAATTTTAGTCCCATAGTTCATGTAGCCTTTGCAATTGAACCATCGAGTTTTTAATTTGTGCCATTTAATCCTTTAATTCATATAATTTTGTGTAATCACGTCCATTGTATTTAAGACACTTAATTGTGATGCTAGGAATTCTGACATGAAAATTTTTAACATTAAAATTATACATAGTTCAAAATCTACAATTAACGGCTTATAAAGGAAAATAGAACTAAGAAAACAAAAAGAAAATAATATTCGAACTAATTTTGATCATGTTATTCTATTTGCACACATAAGATCTATGAATGAAGTCATGAAAGTCGAATTTTAGCTCAAATAAACTATTTGGGTGGTTTTAATTGGATTTTAGCGAATTTAACCTTGTTAATTAAACACAAGTTATGTGGATTGCGTTGGAGTCAACTTATTCGGTAAAATATCATTTTCCCGTTGATTTTTTTGATGAGAATATTGAATATGTCATGTTTGGATTAATATTTTTTTTGACAAAATATGTTTAGTCCACATGACACTGAACTTTGCTGGTGGAAATGAATTGTCACTCTTACCTAATCCAAGATAATCATAGAGTATAAATGCATGGATTTAAGGGATCACAATGGAAATTCATTTTAAATTTCTTACCTTAAACTGGGCTGACTTTTCTATAATATCTATCAATTCCTCTATTATTATTATTATTATTATTTGAGTCTTGCGTTTGAATTTTGATGAAAAGGATTGGAACAAAGACGTGTACCATTCTGGGAGAGTACACGCGCGTACCGTACAATGGACGGCGTTGTAATCTAGCAGTTGATCAGTTTTTGTCCGGTCTGACTTTTTGATCAACCGGTATCGCCCGAGAGAGTACTAACACTGGTGTAGCGAATGCATGATATCGATTTCGGCTCTTTTCTATACCATCTTACATAGCGACGCAAAAAACCTACTTCATTTCCATCTATTTCACGAAAAAAAAAAGAACATAAAATAAATTTTCGGGTGAAACTTATAGTTCTCTCTTCTACGAAATTGAGATATTATAATAAATAAAAACGAATTTACTTATGCTCCGTCTGTTTCGCGAGAAACGTAATATTTCTAAAAAATATTTTTCAGAAAGTTATTTTCAAGTGCTTGGTCGAAATTTGAAAATGAACAGAAAAATATTTTTCGTCATTTGGTGTGCAAAATCTTTGATTTCCCTACATAAATATACATTATTTGGACACTAGTAACTTACACAAGGGCAACTAGGAAATTGGATACGGGCACCACAGTTTCGGGTGGAGCCTTGATGGATCCCAACTTGAGCACTAGGGATTAGGGCACAAGCACTAGGTCTAGAGCCTTACCTTGATGGACCAGGGTGCTAGCGCCAGGGTATTGGGCTCAACCTTGATAGACCTAAGTGCGAGTATCGGGGTTGTAGGCCTTGCCCTTGATTGACCCTAGCTTGAGCACTAGAGACCCAAGCTCGAGGGTCGAGAACTCGAGCACGGCCATGGTGGACCTAGGCTCAATTGTTGAGGATCGGAGCTTGGGCATGGGGAACTTGGGCACGACCTTCATGGACTCGGGCTCAAGTGTTAAGGATTCGAGCTTGGATAACAAGATCCTATACTCGGCCTTTGTGGACTTAAGCCCAGGTGCTAGGGCATCAAGGCTTCGAGCTTAGCCTTAATAGACCCGGGCAAGGGCACCAAGGTCCAGAGCTTGATGTCAATGGACCTGAACGCTGGCATGAGCAATGGGATCACGAGCCCAACCTCAATGGACCCATCCTCAGGCACCGTAGGCCTGGTCCCAGACAACGGGACCAACATTAGGGTTTCCGAGCTCAAGCATAGAATTACGCGTCCAAGTGTCAATACTTAGTCATATTTCGAAAAATGATTTTCAATTAGGTTTTACATTGACTAGGAAAATATTTTTCATTATTCATTTTCCTAAACGAATCAAACGGCAGAAAATAAGGAAATTTTTTTCTTTAGCGACCTTATCAATGTAAAAAGTTGCAGGATGTAGACAACATTGACTGAACGCATGAATCATCAATTTATCTTGGCTTGAGGGTTTAGATCGAGTCCGGTAGTCAAATTGCCCGTCGTTAGAAGTTATCACCTACCATCGTCTTGGTTCTGTGATTTGGCGAAAGCAAACCCCTATTCACGCAAAACCAATAACAAGCATGGCCACCGAGATGAATGAAACTCTATAATGACTGGAAAAATCATATTTATATCCTTAATCATCTCTTAATCCAGCCATCTTTCTCCCGAATAACCTCTCTCCCACTCTCTTTTTGAAGATGAGCTCATCACTTGGGTTTACGGTGATGCTCTTGATCACGACGATGCTTGCGAATGGCGTGACCTCGGACGTGGCACAAGACAAGCAAGAGTGCGAGGCCCAGCTGGTCAATCTCTCGCCATGCATACCCTTCGTCGGCGGCGACAGCAAGGCTCCATCCGTGCCATGCTGCACAAATCTGAGGAAGGACCTGGACGGGACGAGGCGGTGCTTGTGCATGCTGGTCCGAGACCGGAACGAGCCGGGCCTCGGCTTCAAGCTCAACGCCACCCTCGCACTCGCCCTCCCTTCTATTTGCCACTCTCCGGCCAATGTCTCTCACTGCCCCGGTAAGCGGCTCCCCTTACCGTAGAAGCTGTGAGATCATTGTCAGCTTATCTAAGTTAATCGTTACTATTTTGCTCCCCATTTTTTACCGGAGCTTAAAGGGCAAAACACAGAGAAACAAACTCTGATGTTAATCAAATAAGATAAGTGTACAGCTTTTATGCTCTCTCATCGCTTCCCTTTGGAATACAGCTCTTCTGCATTTGGATCCGAACTCCCCAGATGCTCAAGTTTTCGAGCAATTCGCAAACGCATCGTACGCCGGGAACATCTACGGTGATCAAATCATCTTCTTTCCTCTTCCTTCTTCTCCCTTCTTCCTGTTCTTCCCCCCCAAGATGAACGAGAACTAATTAAGTTACTAGTTGTATTTCCTTGACAATACAAAAAGAACAGTAGTCGATGATAGTTGATCTCTTCTTCGTTGTCATTGATACAGGAGATCGATCTAGCCTCATCTCAAGCAACGGTTTGGCAAAAGGACCTCGGCGTATCGGAGTCGCCTTCTGGCTCCTGATAAATACTGTTGTTGACATGGTCTGAGATGGATTTACTTGCCATAGCTTCCCCTCTTTCTTTGTAAAATGATCACATGGTATGTAGTAGTACTGAGCTTAGAAGCAATTTATCAACAATATGTGGCTACTTGCGTAGGCTGTGAATGGACCCGTGTTGCGCCATGAAGTGCCGTAAAGTCATATGTTCAAATAATACGAGTTTTAACGCTCTAGCATCGATGTATAATTTATATGTATCATGGGACCTTTCCTGTAATTATGTTTCTAGTTATATCCTTACTGCAATTAGTCACTCCATTAAATACATATCATACAATTCTAACTGGGATTGAGTCACCATAAACACTTTATTGTTATATTCTCTATGACTCTAAATATCAATATTAATGAATAATCTGAATTTACTTGGGTTTTTCCTATGAAAAATAAATCTAGAGTGCCTACACATTTTCATCGCTTCAGTTGTTTTAGCGTAAATATGTGCAATACCAAAATCAAACTTTTACAAACTAATGGAAAGGAGAATATACCGGTAATTCATTCCGAATATACCAAAGCAAAATTCGTATTATTAAACACTTTTCTTATCTAGACACCCATGTCAAAATGGTACATCGGAATACAAAATCAACACTTAGTCGAAATATCTCAAACCTTATTAATCCATGTTCATGCGCCTTCATCATATTGGATTGATGCTCTTCTCACTGCTATTCTATTATTAATCGACTTGCTACTTTTGTCCTATCTACTATTTCTCCTTTCCACTGTTTATTTGCGTTTCGATTTGATTATTCGTTCTTTCGGGTTTTTAGGTGTATCTGTTGTTCTCTTCTTCCATCTCGTCTCCCATAGTGAGCACCTCATTCGATGCCATAAGTATTTCTTTGGTATGCATCAAATCACAAAGGATATTGTTGCCTTAATAGGACAAGTAATCGTGATTTTATCAATCGCCATGTTTGGTTTGATTAAAAAAAATTTACCCTTTTCACAAAATTCTTCAATTCTTAGTCCCGTAACTCAGCATTCCAATTCAACCCTTTGATTTTTGTTTCTTCCAATCAATCTATCCTTCCTTCTACCTCCTTTGGCCCTCTAGCTTATCATCCGCCTTTCTCCACCTCTCTAGCCCAACCTCCTAACTCGCCTATCTCCTCTTCTCGACCTACCCAACCTGCTTTTAATTCTTTTTTGTCTCCACGGCCCCTCTTTCAACCCATTAATTGCATTCCAACTTGACTCCTTTCCCAACCAATTACTCCCACATTAGACCCATAAATCCTCTCTACATCTCTATCCAACTCCTTCACTTCCATTTCTTCTCTTCCTACTCATCCCATTCTTGGTCCACATTGGAAAGTGGCCATGGCAGATGAATTTAATGCCTTATTCACTAATCACACGTGACATCTTGTACCACCTAATCCTTTTAAAATTTAGTCGGTTGTAAATGGGTTTTTAAGGGTAAGGAAAGATCCTAAGAAACTATCAAACGCTCTAAAACTCGCTTGGTTGCACAAGAATTTAAACAATAGGCTAGACTGAACTATAACAAGACTATTAACTCAATTGTTAAACCCATTACAATTCAGGTTGTTCTATCTATCGCAATTTCATCGGTATGGGCTATACATCAACTTGATAATGCCTTCTTGCACGACATCTTTTGTGAGGAAGTTAACATGCGCCAACCTTCTGGTTTCTCTCATACTAAGTTCCCGAATCACGTGTGCAATTTCCAAAAAGCCATTTATGGTTTGAAGCAAGCTCCACACGCATCGTTTCTTCACTTCAATAGTTTTTTATTATCTTTGGGTTTCATGGTGAGTAATGTCAATCCGTCATTATTCTTCCCTATTTCTTCTCAGGGTTGTCTACATGTTCTACTATATGTTGATGATATCCTTATCACCGATAATGCGATTAATTTATTATATTCTTTGATTCCTTGATTCTCACAAGAATTTGTTGTGATGGATTTTGGACTGCTTCACTATTTCCTTGGCATTGAGGCTCATCTCCGCTCCAACGGTATGTTTTATCTCAAGTTAGGTGGCCTTTTGCGTAAATTTGACCTTGTTAAGGCCAAGCCTGTATCTACTGCCTTGACCTTGACGATTATGTTGTCTACTAACGATGGTGAGCTTCTCATTTCTCCAACATTGTATCGATAGATGGTTGGTGCTCTACAATATGTGTTCATGACTAGACTTGTTATTCATTTTGTTGTATACTTGGTTAGCCAATTCATGCATTAATCCAAAGTTCCTCATCTCCAAGCCATCAAACATTTATACTGATATTTAGCCACCCATAAAAGCTCACCAAATGGTGTTCTCCTACTTCATTGATTGCTTATGCAAATGCAAATTGGCTGGGTGTTTCTATACTTGACATCCACCTCGGGCTTTTGTGTTTTTTAGGGCACCAATATTGTTTCGTGGGGCGCCAAGAAGCAACCTACTATATCTTGTTCTGTACAAAGGCTTAATATCGCTGTGTTGCTTACTATGTTGCTAATATTATTTGAATTTGTCATTTACTTCATGTGCTCATAGTGCCCTTTTTTAATCCTCTCATTGTGACGACATATGTCATATATCTTACTCCCAACCCCGTGTTTCTAGCTCTCACCAAATACATTGAGTTGGATTTTCACAATCTTTGAGAGTAGGTCATTTCCAGCGATCTATGTGTTCACCATGTGCCTACGACGAATCAGTTGGCGAACATCTTCACTAAAAGCCTGCCTAGTTCATGCCATGCACTGTTGAGATCCAACTTTTCTTGACCTTAAAAAAGAGAAAAAAGATCCAATCTCTCAATTGTCACCTAAGAAGTACCGACACTCTTTGAAAGTCTTCGTGTCATGTCCGACACTTCGACACGTGTTCGACATGCTCCAACACGCTCTGACACGCGGTCAACGAGTGTCGGAAAATCTGACACGTGGTCAACTCTTCCCAACACACTCCGACATGCGAGTCCGAAATTTTGAAACGCGATTTCGACACGCACGGAGTCAATTTAAAAAATTTTCAATACTTGAGGGATCAAAATGTAAATATATGAAAAAATAATGAAAATAACAAAAATAAGGGGAAAGAAGAAAATTCTTACTCTCAAGTTTCTCATTTATAAGTTCTGATCTTCCCGTGAGTGACGATGGAACGCCCTTTTCTCGTTGGTGTCGTTCCGTTGTCCCCACATACTTAAAGTTATAATTTTTTTTGTTTCTTTGCACCTCTCACAAGCATCGCTTGTGAGTTATATCTTTTGGTGTATGTTATTGGCTTGTGAGTTATCTCTCACATTTTCCGTGGCGAATTTAATGATTTCCTTTTCTTGTGGTCATACTTCGAGAGTTATTGTCTTGGATTTTCATTTTTCTCGAACCTTGTTTTGCAGAGGAGCTTCAAGCTAGTCTATATCATGAACTCAAACTCTGTCTAGGACTATAAGAAATCTCATTAATCTCCGACAAGTATAAAAAAAAACAGGACATGTTCCTTCAAGTTTACTCCTTCATGTTTGCAATTTTTGAATTTCTCGTTCAATTTTTGTCAAATTAAAACAATGAATGATATTAACAAATGTTGGATTAATATTTTTAGTATAAATTAATTATATGCTCTTTTTATTATTATTTATTTATTTTTGCATTTATGCAAAAATATATATTTAATATATAACGTGTCGGAATTCTCTATTTTTTGAGAAATGATGTGTTAGCGTGTCGTGTGTCTGTGTCGGTACTACATAGGTTGTCACACCTCCTTTGGATCAAGGGGGAGTATTAATGTATAATTAAGATATATTATGAGGTCTTTATGTAATATTCATTTGTACCCTTACTATAATTAGTCATTCCTATAAATACATATGATACAATCCTAATTGGATTTAGTCACCTTAAACACTTTGTTGTTATTTTCTCTCCTACTCTAAACATCAACATGTAGAACCTCAAAATGGATAGCTTCCTAAATACTGCTATAATTGACCCAAAAAAATATTGCCATAAATAGTTTTGGTTTTGAAGGTGCTGCAATTGTTAAGATATTTGCCAAGCAACTCCTATCGCTTTCATTCATTTAATTAAGAGTGATTTACAAAATCAGTTTGCTAAATAACGTGGTAGGCTGGAGTGACCTTTAGTAAATCAACTTTGTAGAACCAACTTAGTAAGCCTAGCAATTCCCTTCTTATTTACAAAACAAACGATGTATTTATTATACTTTAACATTTCAAAATCCCAAATTCAAATTGCGCGTGACCCTCTCTCCCAACGTTGTTTTTGTGTTCAATAAGTATCCGGCTAATTATGGCAAAGTTAATCCGTGCCCGAACGTTTATGATAGACATGAACGGCCTAATCCGAAAAAGGATCGTTCCCTTTTTTAGCGACATTAATTTAGTTCTCCAATTTATATATACCGCTCTAGATTTATGTTTCCTCAAATTGATATCATGCATCCATCTAGGCTGTCTTGCCGCTAATGACATTGAACATGGATCAAAATGACGAGAAAGTACAAAACAACTAGCAAATATGGAAAAGAAAAGTGCCATATTATTATGAAATTGAGGATGACAATACAATATAATATCAAATGACGAGGAAATCAGCAATTTTGTGTCATGACTTGAGTGAAAAAATTGAAAAAAAAAAAAAAAAAAAAGAAGAAGAAAAGGCATATGCTGTGATTCCCTGAGAAAAAAGACAACTTGGGAACCCCTCTGTGCTGTTCATTTATACCAGATTTTCACTTTTGTCCAGAAAAACACACAAGACTCTCTCTCTCTCTCTCTCTCTGCGTGTCTGACACCTAACACAAGCGCAGGCGTAAACTAGCGGAGCGAATCAGATTGCGGCACGACCGTCTTCAGCCACATCTCGCAAGGCGACAAGTCGCGCGCGCGACGACCCCCTGCTCCCTCTTCCCTCCCTCCTTTCGTCTTCGTCAAGCTGATCTCGGCCTCGTTGTTCCCTGCTTCTCTCATGTCGATTGCGGCTGCCTCCTCCCTCACCTTCGGTAACTACGACGACCCACCTGGCTTTTCTTCGATATAAACCGTAAAAATGGAAGAATTTGGATAATTTGCATGCACCCGTGTCCATTCGATAGATCAAGCATCGATTTTTGAGTCTGCACGTTCTTGGGGAGGCTCATTGGGAGAGAAAGATTGCATTTTTAGCTCGGCCGGGAGGGTCAACCTAGGACTCGGAATCTTGTCCGAGTTGGTTAGACGCGTTTGGTGGCTAAAGGGTTTCGAAGGGTTTAGAATTCTGTGCTTGTGCCGTGGCTTGGTTTGTTGGTTGGTGGGCGTTCTGCTGATTTTCTGTTGTTGTTGTTGTTGTTGTTTTCGGTCGTGTGATCAGGTTCGTCACGCTACAATCTGTGCCATTCGGAATGCTCGACGTCTTGCGGAATCGCGGGCATGGGCAGCTGGATGAAACATTCCCTCGACGGGCGAAGGGCTGTGGATTTTCCTTCTATGAGGTGTGTGGCTTGACTTTGGATTTCGGGAATTATGTAGGAGGACCCATGTTTTGATTTGTTCGAGCATGAGTATATGGTTCGTCCAGTTTGATATTTGCATGTGGCAATCCTTTGATTTGTTGGCTTAGAATTAAGTTTGGCGTACACATGAGGCCTTCTCAGGTTGAGGTAATTGTAAAGGATCTAGAGTGAGCAAAATTGGTAGTCTGACTCAATATTGTGCTCTTGGATTGCTGTTTTCTTTTCCTTGAATTGATGCAGCCTTGGGAGCTATCCTTGGGATGGTTAACGTGTTTGGCTCAATATTCTGCTGATAATAAAGCTGATCGTACACCTGTAATCTATCATCTATGGAGCCTTGAAGTTTGAGCTTAGAGCTCCATTTGTGCTGATTGGAGTCATCTTTAAAATTTTGCGAGGGCTAGTTAGAGGTCTATGACCAAGAAAACGGTGAAAGCCTGTGGCATTTTCACCAGAAATGCAGGATTTTTCAGAGTTATTGTTGTTATGTTCTTTTCTCAGGGAGGTTGGTTTACTTTCAAGAATAATTGGGAAGTTCTTGCTTCTCATGTATACTTCAGTCAATATCAATTAGGTGAAACTTTTTTTAATATTGTGTCGCATGAGGTACTTCTTTAGAACATTTTTCATGGGATTGTAGCACCAAAAGTTCCTTTAAGATTTGAAGTATTCTTAAACCAGAAGGATATGAAAGAAAAATCATGTGTTGGTATAGTGGAAACTTGCATATGGATGTAAATGACTTGGATTCCATGACTCAAGGAGTTTAGATTATCATACACCTTTACTCATGAGCAAGAGAAACTCCAGCAAGTCTGATTTTTTCATTTCATCCCTTAACTCGTGCTTTACTTCCATCAATCTTTTTGCTGATCTCTCCTTATTCCACCTTTTCAGTTCTACTTTCCAACCCTTCAAGTCCTGGCAAAAGAATGTTAGCAAATGGTTATTAAGATCATCTTTCGTAAACTACAAACAGAATTGGGCTATTCCTCTTCTTTGATCTACTTTATTGTGGCCCAAAGCTAAAAGGCAGGGTTTTTTGCTGATCAAATTTCATGGAGCTGATAATAAGGCTAATAAATTAGTAAAAAGGATGATGGAGCCTTGAACTCCTAGACCGGATTCAAGAAATTGTACTCTTAATCTTTTAGGATACACAATAGTTATTTGGCCTGCTGTCACATGGACTTAATATTGTCACCATGGCCATGAAAGTAGACATCCTTATTTTCACGATCACATTTCTTATCAATTACCATTATCAGAATGTATTTACCGCTTTGTTTTGCGAAAATTGACTTACAGAAAGTGAGATATATTATACTTAATGTGTATTTTTTATAAGAATGTCATGGTGTATATTAGTTCTCTGATTTTCGTTGTTGACATGCCTTTTTTTATGCTTTGGTGCTCTCTCTCTTTCTCGTACCCTCTCTCACATGTACCTGTACATGTACACAGAACTAGAAGGGAAATAGTTCCTTTCTGTCAATATCCTTATACTATTTCATGAGAATTTCATGTTGACTTTCAGATGCAACTATTCTTTTTTCAGATCACTACCCTTCCAATGGCTGCCAATAGGGAATGAGCTCTGCCTTTCGAGGGTTTCCGTTGCTGCTGATTACTCTGATTCTCTTCCTGATTCATCTAATTACACAGGCGACCAGGGTTACCATCCTCTTGAAGAGGTTAAAGCTTGCAAGAGAACCCGCGAAACTAAACTTACTTCAGCCGAAATTGCAAGGACAACTGTTGAGGTAAATATAATAATAGAGTGGTGCAAGATTCCAGAACCATTCTGGTTTTCATTAGCAATTTGGCATGTTGACATATTTCCTCTTCAGGCCTGCAGTAACGCTTTGCTAGTTTTCCCCGGGCCCGTACACCGTGAGCCTCATGAACAAATATCATGGGCAGAGTTCCAGTACGTTGTGGATGATTATGGAGGTTCCCTTCTTTCACCATTAGATTGTTGTTTTACCAATTTCAAATTGGTTGTAAATATGGTCTCACGGAAAATCTGTTCTCTCCAGATATATTTTTTGAAATTTTCGATGACGAGAACATCCTAGAAGATCGTGGTGCAACTAGCCCTGTGGTGAGTTTCTCCTTCCTTTCTGAAATGCTTTGATCGCATTTAGAAAGTCTTCAACTCAAAAGCCTCAGGTAGGGATTTTCATATCTAGGGTTCTATTGTTTCTCCCTTTGCTTTGCAAGTTATGCCAGCGTCGTCCTGTAATGGCACAGTTTTAGAAGTGTTCACAATTTCAACAGTTTGGGTATGTGGCAAGTTTGAAGAAGTACTAAATTAGCTGGTAAAATTCAAACCATAACAGACTTAATTGATGTATTTAGCTTGCAGGAGTGTTCTTATCCCTCAAAAAATTTTATCCCTTTTCAGCCAATAGTTCCAGGTTAAGCAAGAGAAATTTCTGGATGATTGCCTTGAAGAGTTCTAGGGGCTCATTGTTTATAAGGAGCAAAGAGTTCCACTTTTTAATTGGAGATAATTCAGAATCATCTTGAAAATGTCATTTCTACTTGTGTATGGAACGGTCTTAATGACTTTTGATACGTTGGAGCACATGTATCATTTACTATTGGTGGATGTCCAAAATCTTCACCTTATTTGAGATGAGCAGGGCCGTACTCGCCTCCTCTTAAAATGCTTTTGGAGGTAGTTGATGGACAGTTAGTCTGGGAGTCCTGTATCATTTATGGTAGATCCAATCGTTCACTTAATTGCCACATTAGATTTCTATCTTCATTGCATATTTGTGATCTTTATGGTTATTAGTTTTCCCTTAAATTTATTGCACAAACTTAAATTGATCTTTGGTTGGTAAATTTTTTTTCAGAATGTATTCATCGGAATGGATATACCAGTGTATGATAACAAGAAGATGGCTGATGAGTACGATATGTCAGATATTGGTATGACTGAGATATCCTATGAAGACGATTATCTCGAGGTGGAGTACAATGTGCTTACTTAACATGGAGAAAGGAAGAGTCAAATATCTTTTAGATTTAACTATGCTATGATTCTCCAGTCACATGCATTTTTGGGTAAAACAGGTAATGGAAACTGAAGTGTTCGACAATGCAGTAGATTGGGGGATGCCAGATCCATCTATCTTGGTCCATCCGGTTTATTTTGCCAAGTGCTTGACGAAGGTGATTACTACTCTCTCTTCAGTAAATTAGGGGATGTAATTATCTATAGTTGCAGATTACTTTAACTAAGAAAATCTATGTTGCAGAGAAGCTTCACTCCTACTTATTATTAATGTTAAAACTGCAACCTCTTCAAACTTAATGCATGAAATGCATTCACCTCTGTGCTCGACTCTTCTCTGCAACTCCATTAACGGCATGAAATTTTCAGCTCTGGTTTATGGTAGCTTTAATTTGAGAGACTGCTTGTTATAATTATGTCAAGTACTTGTTTAAAATGATGACACCAAAGGAACATGCATTTCCACAATGACCTTTCGTACTTCTCTCATTTGCTCCATAATCTCTATTGTTTATTAGTACTGGAAAGTGTAGATTTTTAGTGTTGACTAAAAGTATTGCAATGAGGATATAGGTAGAAACACCCCTCAGATGAAAATTAAGAACTGCTGTACGTTTGAGCATCAGATGGCATTTTGATGGTGTACAAGGAGTTTTATATGTAAAGGTCTAAGATGCAGTCTCTGTCGAGGATGATGCCTTAGCTTGCAGGAACTTTCCAGATCAGTTGGGAAGTTTGTATTGAAATGCTCACTTGTCCCTATTAAATCAGTTTTGCGATTGATACTATCAATAATAAGCCTCAAGGATTTGACTTAAGAGTGCTTGCTTGCTCTGTTCCTTCTTTTCTCACATTCAGTCCTGTTTTTGTTTAATGCTAGCTCAATCCAGCCACCCCTTCTTTCCACTCAGAAGAGTGTGTATATGTAGCTTGGTGTCTGGATATTTGCTAGAAGTGATCTTTTTATTGTTTTAAAAGAAAATTTTCTGACTTCATTTTATAGGCGGTCAATGCGGAGTATGACAAAAAGATGGACACTCCATCAAATGGCTTGTCCATTTTGGGATGCCTCAGACCTGCTTTTTCTGATGAAGAATCTTATCTGAGAAAGCTCTTTCAAAGTGAGGATGCTGATAACCACAACTTGGACTGGAAAGGTGTAGTTAAACAACTGAATCAATGTTATGGACCAACCCCCTATTTTCTATGTGATTGCATGTTCTCAATTGAATAAGTTATTGCCATTGGTTCTTCCCTGAGTTAAAAGTATGAGGATTGAGGAGTCTATAATTTACTTTTAGGATTACTTTTACATTGCTTAAGAAAATCTTGTGCATAGTAGTTGTTAGTACTTCAATGGGATGTTCCTTCTACTAAAACTTGTCTTTTTGTTTAGATGCTGATGTTGTTACCTTGGCTTCAAGCGACAGGAAAGGCTGTGACTCAATAATTTATAGGTTAGAGATTATAAGAATAGAGCTGTTCTCGGTGTATGGTTCTCAGGTACGTTTTACTCTCTTGGTGGTCATCTTTCTTTGTTGCATTGCATCAAGACGATTCCAGTTGATTTGGGATTGGCGTGCTGTCTTGTTCCATGTATATCTATTTGGCATAGATTGTTGCGTCATCTTCTGACATGACACAATCAAATAGGTCACATAAAAGGTGTTGAACCTTCCAGTAACTCTGCAGTTTCTTGTTTTCAGTGCGAAATTCATTTGCAAGATTTTCTAGATGCTGAGCCGGATATCCTTGTACACTCCACATCAGCAATTCTAGACCGCTTTAGCGAGAAAGGAATTAGGTGCAATGTTGCCCTGAAAGCTCTCTGCAAAAGGAAGGGGCTTCATGTGGAGGTAAAGGAGACAGCCTCTGTAATTTGAATCTCTTTGAAGCTTCCCTATGCTAGGATTTGCCTTCACATGGTAGTTTCTTGTGGAACAGAACACTGCATGCGTCTTGCTTTCTATATATTTTGCTTTAGTAACTGTAATGTCATCATCACATTTTTTCCTTGTGCCTTTCCTGGGTAACTCATTTTACCTTTTTTTTTTCACCCAAGTTGATAATATCTATATTAGAATGATCAGTATTTATAGATTGTGGTTCCCATTTGTTCTGTAGAAGACCATCCTCTCAGTAATGTCCTTGAAGCAACCCATTAAGATATAGCCACCCTAGATTATTAATTTTGTCCTCTGACACTTTCTGCAGATTTTTTCGTAGTATAGGCATGTTTGATGATACTACAAGCTTCCTGGTTTGACGCGTCATCTCCCACTGGATTTTTTCCTATCCCACACTCAGTATCGCTTTATGTGATGTCATCTCCCCAGTATTTCATTCTTGTCTTTCCTTGGATCCATCAGGAAAATAAAAGAAAAATAGTGTTGTGTTCTCTACCCCAATGTATTAAGTGAGAAGAAGCATTTAGCATTTGTCATGCGAAAAATAGCTCAATATGGTATTCGTTTATCGTTTTCTTCTCGTGGGTTTTGTAATCTGTTCTCTGTTATTATTTATTCCGTTTTGTATGCTTCGATTGCGCCTTGCATACTTATGTTCTTTTGGCACTTCAATTACTGTTGTTCATTTACAGGCTCTTTACTTTCTGATTAAATATCTGCTCATATAGGGAGCTCATATAATTGGAGTTGACAGTCTGGGCATGGATGTCAGAATTTATTCTGGAACCGAAGTACGAACACACCGTTTTCCCTTCAAAATTCAGGTGAGCAGTGGTTGATGCATTTTAAAAACGAAGACTTCTGATTTGTCTTTTCTTTCTACCGTGAAAGAAAGTGGCATTTTTTATCTGTCAGAATCATTTGGGTTTTCCCTGTTTAAAAAAATATAGAGCAGCTAGGAGCATCCTCAAATGCGCCAAGGCGCAGGGGAGAGAGATGCAAAAGCCTCATACATCATTAACTATGAACGAAGGTCCAATTTTCCTTCGCTTCATCAAGATTGACAGGATTATTCCAGGAGATAGTTTATGGAGAAACCGTTGCACTCTTTTTCATCCTCTTCTTTATCTTTTGCACTCTCCTTCTCGGGTTGTTTGATGGTCAGAGACCACATTTCCATTCAGGCCGCATCGGAAGCTGCAGCAGAAAAGCAGATCCAGCAACTATTGTTCCCGAGGTCACGGAGGAAGAAGTTGAGAACTCATGGCGATGGATATAGGAACCCCGACCCTTACTAGCTCTAGTGATTTTCTCTGTAATGAGACTTGAATATTCGGATTAATAATTAGGAATAAGTGAGCCAAAGGTAGGCTTTTTTAATTTTGTTATTGATATTTTCGGCGATGGGTAATGTTCTTTTTTTTGTTTAATTGTTGTGCGATAGTTTTCAATAACGTATAGGGAGAATGTAGGAGAAGATTTGAGCAGTCCTGGTAGTCATCTTCTATCTTCTACTAAGAGATACAAAATAAGAGAACTGCCGGAGATTTGTTAAAGCGATCATCTCAAATCAAATTGAAGGCTCCGCGTGATGTGAGCTTTGTTCACTTTTGTACATATATAGATAGGCAGATGATGGTTGTGCCTTATTCCTATGCTTAGGGTCCTACTTTATGAGGTAAAGAAGAGGGACAACTATGATGGTGCACAAAAACATGATGGGTGCACCTACACTTCTTGGTTGATGGACTTTTAACTTATCAGACAAGTACCGCGAAGCGGATATTGGCTACAATTAAATGTATTTTCCGAACCATGCGTGCACATTCCATAAGTTTTTCTAGTAGTTCTACCTTGTTTGATGAAGTGAATCTGTTATTACGTAATGGCCAGAAAAGGGTCAGAGTTTACTGCGGCCCTGGAGAACCATATTGAGTTGGGGCTTGGCGGATGCAAGAAACTCCTGATCCTGTTCCAGTATAGACATCTCTTGCTCCTCCAACGCGATCAATGCTTCTATTCCATTGCCGGACGGTGTGTCCATCATGATGACCATGTTCTTGAACGCGTCGTCCCTGAAATTCCCGACACTCACCCATCCGGGCTTCCCCCACCCAAAATCGACGTCGTAGAATCCCATCCTGTACCAACTCACAAAAGTGTAACACTCTTCCCTCATCTTTGTATAGATCCGGCCCGCCTCTTCTAGCCACTTGGAGATTCCCTCAAAAGCACCATCCCCTCGAATTTTCTTCACGTGGTCGACGTTTATCTCGGCAAGTGATTTCCTCACCGACTTGACCAAATCACGCAGTTCAACTTCCGGCCTCGTGTTTTCGTAGTTCGCGAATGCCCTCCAAGCAATATTCCCGATTGACTGTTGGGGCAGAGGCGGTTCCACACGGTGGCGGAGGTTCACCGAGAGGACCGCTGCCGATGGGGGCTGCATGCCGGACAGCATCCTAGAAGCTCTTATTGCATGTTTCCAGATAAATCCAGTGAGTGCTTCGATTCGAGTTGGGTTTGGAACGAATTCACTCCTGGCAAGCTTGTGAAGTTCGTGAAATGTAACAAACTAAACTACGAAAGTAAAATCAAATCGAACTGCAATAAGAAATGGTTAGTCAACTGACTCCCTAGATGTCCCCGAATTAAAACTACCGTAAGGATTTTCGAGTTGGTCGAAAGGCTAAGTCAGACTGTTAATGAACTCACCTAGCATCGAGTTTTAACTTCGATAGGGCAGCGGAGTCAAACGCGAATCTCCTCAGACTGCTCTTTCCCGGTTTGGTAAAGGGGTTCCCACGCCACATTCCAGCATTGCTAGGCATCGTGTTGCTGCTCGGGAAGAGGGTTGATGCGGCCGTGCAGTCCGCCTGCATCGCTTGATCAGGACGTCCCGTGGCTATGGCGGTCCATGTCCTCAGAAAAGCTATAAATGTGGTTGCGTCCATGATCTTGTGTGAGCTGGAAGTCCCGATAACGATCCCTCCACATGAAAGCACGTTCACTTGTATCCCCAATAGAAAGGCTTCCTCTTCCGGTCCGGTCGAAACCCCATGCAATGGGAGGAACTTGTCAAGCAGCCTTATCTCGGGTTTCTTGGCGAACTCCGAGAGCGAACAGTCCACGCGGGCCTCAACATACAGCACCCCCGCATCGTTGCAGTCGATGTAGAGGTTGTTCTTGCTGAGCCGCCCAGAGAGCGGGTAAAACCGGGTCAGGGCCTCGGCGAGAGACTTCTTGAGAGTACAAGAGATGTGCTCAATTTTCACGGAGAGATCACGAGTTGGGTCACTTGGGTAGAAGAAAACAACTGAGGCATAGTACATGAGGGTCATTTGGTCAAGGAGGCACAAATTGAAGGTCTTCAGGCGGTGAGGCGTTGGTGATGAAGGCTTTATCGTCTCTCTGCTCGTCACTTCAACTCGCATCTCCATTGCTGCTGCACTGATGCGTGTGGCAAGATCAGCAATTTTTATAGCTAGGTGGACTTTTAGACTTTTAGACTTTTAGACTTTCTGATTAATTTTATTTTCAAGATGCTTTTGCTTCAGTGGTGACTGCTATGAAGCATGGACACGTGCAACGTGCCTCCGTGTCGTGTCCGAGCATGTCCGACACGTTCAAGGAGAAAGAGAAGGGGGCGCTAGTTAGGGTTTTCGAAACTCGAAAAGATTAAAAAAAAAAAAAAAAAGAGGGACTCTGGGGGTGAAGTGACAACCTGTCACGTCGGGAGAGGAAAAAGTGAAATAAATGTGGGGGTGGGGGAATGAGTCTGACGTGGGGAAGGGAGGGAAAAAATATTGAAATAAATTTGGGGGTGGGGGAGAAAATATTGGGTGGTCCGGGACCTCCACGTCAGCGTGGTCCCGGACCACTCAGGAGGTGCCATGTGGAGGGTGGGCCCACTTGGTGGTGTCTTCTCCCTTCTTCCCTCTCTCTCCTCTTCCTAGCCTGCCGAGTCCTCTCTCCTCCTAGCCTGCACGCTCTCTCTCCTGTCAGAGCATTTATTGCGGCTTAAGTTTTTGTTTCCTTTCTCAAACGAAGGAAAGAGAAGCCCCGTTCGTTCTCCATTTCTTTCCTCTCGAAAATTTGAATCTGAAAATTTCTCTCTCCCCGCGCTCATTGCTGCTCCGCCGTGCATCAAGCGGCCGTTCCCCGCCGTCGCCGACAAACCACATTACGGCCGCCCCTGACTCCGACGCCGACGCCCCTCCGCCTCCGACGCCGACGCCCCTCCGCCTCCGCCTCCGCCCCGGACGCCGTCGCTGACGCCCCCTCCGCCTACGCCCCCAGGCCCCTCCCCTTCCTCTCCCCCATCGCCAACTCCGTCGCGTCTCGCTGTTCCAGGTGAGCGCCGCTTCCGATTCCTTTCTCCGCTCGCGACCGACCGACCGACCGGCCTGAAAGTGAATGTGCTTTCCCGGGAGATTCGAACTCTCTATCGAGTGAACGTACCTCGAGGTGTCGGCGGAGGTTTGTGCTGCTCGGTGCGCAATGTTTGAAAGAGCGGCGGCGGCTTTAGGTTCAGACTATGCCGCAAATTTTGTGTGGACTTAGGAATGCTTGCGAAATTTGAATCCGTGACGGCAGCTGTAATGTATGATGGCTTGTGCCGACTTGATTGGGCTTGAATGGCGGTTTCGATATTAGGCCTATGTTAGCATCGGGCAGTGACTGAAATCGTACATGAGCTTGTCTATTGTAGTTGCTGCCAAAATGTTCGCGTGAGATTGTGAGGAACCTATCTGTTGTTCACGCTTGCTTGATGTTTAAGGCATGTAATTGATAGTTTCGCTCAACGAGATGCCGATGAGAAGTGTCTGTAACTGAGTGTTAAGTTATCTGTCCCTTTGCCTTTGGTCTTTTATTTAGTGCTGATTAAACAATGATGAACTTGGAGAAGATGAAAGATGTTCAGGGAATCAGTTAGCTGTTTCTGATGTGCACATGCATGTGCGGACGTGAGTGTTTCCATGTGTTTTGGGCAAGCAGTCGGCAGCTTCTTGCTTTTTGATGGTTTTGGGCAAATATTCTGGAGAGAGAAGTGGTTTTTGATAGGGCGCGGCAGTACATACTGTTACTTTAGTATTGTTTCAGATATGGAGCTTTAACTTAATCCTGGAAAGTTGCTCGAATGGAATATTTGATATTCCTCAATGCTTAGAATATGCCACTGCTTATCTTTGACTCTACTTGAGTGGGGACCTGAATGATGAGTCCAGGTGGGCTTCAGGAGTTTAGATAAAAAGTGGTATTGGCATTCAAAATGAAAATGGCACTTTTAGGATTGTAGTCTTGCACTCGTGTAGCTACCTCGATCTAACTATTAGCCTGATTGGGTGCTTTTTCTTGTATTTCTTATAAATTGATTTGATTTATCTACTTGCTTATATATTCAGGATCCTTAAAGTTTCCACTGAAAAACTCTGCCATCGTTTTGATGAAGAGATACCTGAAAGTGCTAGGCAACCTTCAGTCTACCCTAGGAATTTTGTAGAGTTTTGCTCATACAAGGCAATGAATGCGGCAACAAAAGCTCTTGATTCCTCTTCGCCTGATGTAGCATGAGTAATAGGTAGAGATGGTTGGTGACAAAGCTGGAGGCATTTTTTCATCTAGTTTTATTAAGTGACTGTTTGTTTTTCATGTGGAATTTAGTCCCAATGTCTCTCATTATTAGCCCATGCATATTAGTAGTAGGATTATGCCATTTTACTCATAAACGATAATGATTGGGATATTTTTTTCCCTTAGAATATATAGTTAATTAGTGTAGGTGTCAAACAAGATGGGCTAAATATTGTAAGTTTAGTTTTCTTAGAACTTTTTAATAAATTGGATATTCCATCTTGACAATCATATTTTATTCCCTTAATTATGTTGAATGTCCAGCAATTGAAAAGATCACCTGTTTTTCCTGCTCCTTGGAGATGGCATTTTTTTAAAAATTGCCCTGCTTTTTTATATAAGATCTGTCAGTAAAGTCAAATATATTTTTATACTTACACACAGTATACAAGAGAAACTACAGAAAGAACTAAAATGAGGAAGAGGAAAGAACCTAAATATCAAATGTATAACATGTTGGACTGAATGCCCTTTAAACTACATTAGTACAGATGGATGGTTATGGGAATTTTTAATAAGACCAATTCTGATGGATAATCCTTTGTATTTCCAAGGGCAATAGGTGTATGTTGTCCTTGAAAGATGTTGGAGTTCCACTAAAAACGCAAAGATCAGCTTTTTGCCATCAGATTCTGAAGTATGTCTGGTTACTTTCTGAAAAGGATTTACACACTACATTTAAAGAGCCTTTGATTGATTCGGTTGCAATTGGCTTTCTAATTTCTTTTGTCATAACTTTATTTTTGGTGAATCTTAGTTGATTTTCATCTTTCAATTGTCATGTACTGCTGCTGAGGATATGTATTTGTTATGTCTCTCTTTCTTCCCCTCCCTATTGCTTTATGCTCATATTTTCTCAGTTCCTTGAGTGCTTGGTCAGTTTTTTTTTGTCACTATATTTGCTTCCCAATATATGTTACTCGTTGATGGAGTTTGAGCACACTATTAAGGTGAAGTTACTCATTTGCATCCTCTTATTAAAGAGGTCCTGTGCTTGATTGCTATCTTCCTCTTCTCCATACAAAACTGTTGTTTTGGGGCACCAAAAGGGTGCCGAAGCTTAAATGGAAAATCGTGTATAAAAGAAGTGTTGGTTGTATGTAGAACATCTTGCTCTTCCAATCTCGTGTGATGATTAAATGAAAGAATGACATTGCAAATTGGCAAGGATTTCATAAGACGGGTTTCTCTCTGTTTTTGCAGGTGACTCCTGATGTGCATTTCCAAAATGATTTGGGTCTAGATAGCTTGGACAACGTAGAGATTGTAATGGCACTGGAAGAAGAATTTAAGCTCGAAATCCCAGATTTGGAAGCTGATAAAATTGACTCCTGTCGTCTTGCTATTCAGTACATCTACAACCATCCTATGGCTGGTTAATTCGAGCTCATGCATCTTTTGACTATCCTGTATTGTGTGGACAATGAGCTGCTCAGCCTCCTCTTTGGTTGCTTTGTCTTGAGCGTGAAGCAGAGGATGGAAAATAATCTCAACTTTTGTGATAAAAGATAGACTAGCTGATGGGAGTCGTCTGGAACATATGACAAAAGACAGCAGTGACATCTTGAACTTGTGGGCAAAAAATTTGGGAAAGCTACTTGATTTTGTCGAGAAAAGTTGCAACCAAATGCACAAGGAAACTATGGCTCGTATGGCTGTCTTGAGAGCTTGAAGATGTTCTTAGTTGAATGGATGACCTCTCTCCCCTTGAGCCTCCCCCCTTCCCTAAAAAAAAAAAAAAAAAGAAGAAGAAGAAAGCTAAATAATGCTGTTTCACATTGTGGTCTGAAGTGGGACAAAAAATGTTCATAGAACTCTCGCATAGCTGGCTTCAATTTGATTGCATATTTTGCACAGGGGACCAGATTTGGGACTCCATTGGCATTAGCCGGCACATGCTGGCAAGTTGTTATGTATCTTTGGTGGCTGAATGACTCCATATGCTCAGTTAGACCTAGCATTGAGTATATTTTATATTTTTGCCATCTTTCTTCTAATGCATTTGTAGTTCTTGAAAATTGACTTGCAGGAGAAGTCATCTACGATGGAGTTAAAGCCTCACAAAATAAAATTCAAGATAAGACTCGATAAAGGGACATCATTGCCACCCCCCGAGTTTGGAAAGGGTAAAACTGTGGAGGTCAGCAGTGATGAAAAAGGTTATGAGGGTTCTTGGTTTTCCGCAATTGTCATCGACGATATAGGAAATGACAAGTATCTGGTCGAATACCTAACCTTGAAAACAGATGACGAAACTGAACCTTTGAGGGAAGAAGCATATTCACGGTATATCAGGCCCTGCCCGCCTCATCTTCCAGCCAGGCGTTTCAAGCAGCTCGACAAAGTTGATGCTTGGTACAATGATGGATGGTGGGTCGGTGTAATTTCCAAAGTTCTAAAAGGCTCTCAGTATGTTGTCTACTTCAGCACATCCAATGAAGAACTAATTTTCAATGAGTCTAATCTGAGGCTTCAACATGACTGGAGTGACGGCAAGTGGGTCATTGCTTCCCGGGTAGGAACTACGGTTGCTTCTAATTTTGTGATGAATTGTTTTGGTGGAGTTCTGCCATTCAGGTTCATGCTTTTGTTTCATTCCTGGCCGAACGTCCCCCGTGCCTTGTTGTGATTTTGATTGGTTGCATAGAGAATGCTATATACATAAGGAGTTCTTGATGGTGTCAAATTCGTGATTTCGCAAGTTTAGAGGAGCACTTAATCAATCAAACCATATTTCAATTACTTTGATGCAAATTGGTGCCGAGTCAATGACATCGATGAACTAGAGAGTATTTCACATGGCGGTTGTACTATGTTTTCCCGATCTGAGTTTGTAACTCTTTGAATTCAAAGACCAGATTCCTTTCTTTAATTGTAACACTTAATCGGTTGCTTAAAAAGATTGACTTGTCATTTCGTCCCCACTCGGTCATGCTAATGATGCCGAACCATCGGACATCTGTCCAGGAAAATCTTGGCCCGCAAGAGATTTAGGTCAGTTCATCAGGACGTCCAATACGAGTCTTCATCATTACAAACATTAGACGCATGGGATGTCTTTGGGAAACATCACAACATTTAAGCACAGAAATTGCGCATTCCATGCAAGGAACAATGATCAGGAGATACGCGCAATCAAAATTAATCGAACATTATAAAAACGAGAAAAACTAGTTGCATCACAACTTCAAACATCCCTCCGACAAATTATGTAGTCAAAGAACGTTTCTTATTTATCGAACATCTCTGTAGCATACATGGAACATAAGTAAAAACTAAAGTAAACATAGCCATCAGCTAGTATTTCGAGTGCTGTGACCAAAACCATTTGAAAAATGAACCTCCTCGAATCGAGATTGACGCACCGATTATACGTGCTTGTACAGGTAGACGCCAAAGCCGACTTTAAGCGCCGTATAATGTGCCGAAAGATACTTGTACCAAAGCGCTCTGCATCATCGGCTCATGATACTTGAACAAACTTGTCTAAAGCGGATGTATCCAAAGCTGCAAACTCCTTAACAGCCCCAAGCACGGCAAGTCCAAGTTTTACAGCGTCATCGTGAGTTGGTGCCTACAGCAGGTAAATTTTGAATTGAATTCTTAATCCAATAAAATCATTTTTATGGTAGCTTGTGTAAGAGATTCCTCTACCTCAATGTTAAGAGGAAGAACAGGATCATGAAGCGAGAGCCTCAGAAGGAACCATCCTCCAAACCAAGATTACCCGGACCTGTTTAAGTAGCAATCAGACTAGAGATCAGCATCACATGCAAAATGCAAAGCTCACCCAGTGTCTTGCGCTATTCAGGGAGAAAAGAAGAGAGGAATTAACTAGATAGCATGATGGACCTGCATTTACTTTATAGTAAAATACTCCTCTCGAGGTCACTAGTTCAGATATTATTTTGGTAAGCACACAGCATTTTGCTCAACTCATTGTGGACTATAATTTTGACTCCTCTTGTAGATACAAATCAAGAACCAACATGGACTCCATTGCGACGTTTAACTCTCCTTCTTGCTCCCATCCCTAGGAGCATTCAGAACGTATGTACTTTAATTGAGAATTAGAGCATTAACTTGTCTCCTCAGCATACGAACACGATAATACACAATATAAATAGCTGCTGAAATGATGAGGTCCAATCTATTAAGAATAACTTCATCGATTCAAAACTTACTCCTTCATAATTTACTGGAGCTTTCTGAAGCTTTGGGTCTAAATCAATAGAGTTCTCCAAGTGCTTCAACACTGCCTCTCCATAGTCTCGGAAAGATCTGTAACCTCTACACTATCAGGATCTTAGAGAAGGAAAAAGAAAACGACATTGCTAGAAACCAAGAAACCAAGTACCCTCCCTTTAAGTCCAGATGACTCTGGTTGATCTTCAACCTCAATTCTACAGCAACAGCTGCTTCTTCTAGACCCTCTACCAAATCTGTCAAGACTCTGCTGCCGCTACCTGCTCCTGAAGCCCGAGCTGAAGCAAGTTTGTTGAGAACTTTGACCTATAACAAAATGCTTAATAATTATGACTCAAAGCTTTAAGCTCATGCATTGCAGTTGGGGGCATTTAGAATTCATCTCTGCAACGTCAACGCTCATCTATTTCAAAAATTTTAATAGCAATTTCCATCTCAAATTGTACTTTATACAATTAAATCACAGAGATCATGCAATTCGAAATAACATTAGAATTAAGGATACCACTTCAAAAATGTTTTAGAACAAAATGCTGCCATAGAAAAGAGTGATCAACTTTCTGGCGACTCAATGATTCTAACAATCATCTCATTCAACTAACCAAATCATCTCGTTCAACTAACCAAAAGAACTATACATAGAAATTTAAATTAGCAAATGGTAGCAACCAAAGAACTAAAAAGTGAGCATCTATTATCAGCAAATTTTACAAACAAAAGAAGACCAGGAATCATCAAAAAGCACAATTGTAAAAGCTTAATACCTTAATTGTCCAATCTGCAGAGCCAGTGCAGAATCATTAATTGCTAGGATCAAATGCGATAGATCTCACCTATCCCAAATGCCCACTTATGACCTTGCACATACAAAAAGGAGAAAACAAAACACATAACAATCCAAGTGAGCGAGCAAATAACTGCAGATACAATAACATGGACAAGACACAGCTGTATGATAAATTCAAATGTATAATTATCAAATGACACCATAACTATTACTGAAACAAAACAAGAACTTTCTTCTAGCTGCCAGAAAAATTAGGCCACAATTCTCACCCTGTAGTTCTTCCATGGAGGATGCCACACAGGACGTGGCCACCTGCTTGGAATTCTTTCCATAATGGCTGAGGTAGACAAATTCCTAAAAACAGAGTGAGAGCATGAGGCCAAAGCAGATTAAGTACCTTAGAGCAGAACTTAAGATGACTCAGTGATCCTTGAATGCATGAGTCGAATTATGAGAATCCATGAAACAGCTTTTCAGAAACCATTAAGAAATGTTCTGATGTTACTTCAGTGGATTGTGCAAGTAGATGCATGTCAACGTATTAAAAAAGTAACAGTAATATTAAAGTCCTATTTTGACCAAAAATATAGGATACATAGGTATTTGCCCTAGTTTGTCGATGCCTCTGAATAATTACAAAGCATGAGCAACTGATGCATGTAACAGACACTACACCGGCTATGGGTCCAACGATAGGTGATGTAGAACAACTAGTCTAGATGCAGATTAGTTTCAGAGCACGATTACAATGACCAGCAACTCATGAAGAGTAAATTTCTTTAGGCTCGACAGATAGTAATTCATAGAATCAAACAATTTAAAAATCAAAAACTTGCTAAATTACACAAATGTGATCTCTTAACTACCAAAAGGAAGAATTGCCAACACATGTAGACCTTAACCTCTTCTATTCAAGGTTTTGTGTGCTTAAACCAAAAAATATAAATATAAAAAATGTTCTTTTAGATTTAAGGTCTTTCCTATTGAAGAAAAGTCAAATTATGCGACTGATCGCCTTAAAGGGAAAAAAGAAGAAGCAAAAGACACTCCAACAGACACTAAAATAGAATGCAATACAACATATTTACCTGTCGATGATCCAGAAGCAGAGACAATAGCAGTGCCTTTTCCATGTAGACCAACATCGTTTCGAGGAAGATGAATGAACATGAGCAACATTATGTCGAATGTTCTACTGAAAAAGCTTTACAAACAAATTTAAATAAAATCCACAAAGAAAACTACAAAATTAAAAGAGCTGCAACACATTAAAAAAAAAAAAAAAAAAAAAACCTGGAAATCAGTAATGCCACATACAGTGGCCAAAAATCTAAATGTTTTCTTTTTTGATAAGCAATTTAAAAAGCATAAAATGTGTGAGATATCTCAGTGAAGGTATGGAGGTAACTTGATTCTCTTGACCAAGGGATGGTCGTTTGAAAGAGAAGAAGGGTACTAACAATCCTTGAAGTCGTAATGATGGACCAACAGTTAAAGCATTTTGAGACTTTTCCATTGGTGGAATTTTAGAACCTTCTGGACCTGCAAAAGAGAAAGGAGTTTATACCCTTGGGATGAACGACATCCTTTAAAAGTACACCAAGAGAAGAGCCGCCATTTGCATACTCCACCTCGTAGTCACATTGCTCTGGGTGGTCACATCTGTAGTCGCCTGAATGCAGGGACGCGCAAATTGGGTCCCTGCAGATTACTAGGTCCTTGTTGGGTCAATAAAGCGGATGTGGCGTCTGCAATAAGAAAATGATGAGAAGTTATTAGCACTTATCACCCCTGCATAACATCATGAGACCATTCGAAACAAACACCTGAGAAAAGTTTTAGGATTATCAACAAAAATTCATAGATTTGAGAAACAAATCATATGACATCTGAAAACTAATAAAATCTACCTGGGTGCATCGTACACAAGGGGCATCACATTGGAGCAATGTGAGGTCACTACCAGTGTCGGATCAAGAAAGTAAGGCTTTGGTGGCTGCCCAATGAAGACGGTTGTGTTATATGACCTGAAATAGGCAGTTCACTTGATCATCGTCTTGGCAAATACACAAGCTTTTATAATATTCAGATCTGATTATCGCATGAAGAGAGGAGCATTATGCTTCAAAAGATTGACCAGTCAATTAGCGAAGTGTGACAGAAAAGGGACACAAAATGAATGACAAGCAAAGTGAGAATGAAGTTAACAATTGAGAAACACCCAGCGATCAAGAAAGAGAAGAAAAGCACTGCATCGTTATGACATATAGAATAAAAATGTATGGAAACTGATAAAACACAACTTCCCCTCGAGAAAGAGACGCTTTTATGTGATGAAAACCATATAGAATCTTCCAAGCAATTTTCCCTTGGCGTGAAAGATTTAATCTGATGATCAACATACTGAAACTTCAGGAATTCCAAAGTGGGGTGATAATAGTATCTATGGTCACCACTTAGGGAGACATAAGTCACTATGACATTGGATTGGATGAATCTTCAAGTCATCAAACAGCAATCCAACGTAGTAACAAGCCAAACCGTAGGAACTTTTTGAACTTTTGGAGGAAAAAAGACCTTTTCATATCACCAAAGACAGTTAAATGTGAGAGATGACCCATACTTTCTAAACGTGAACGGCACAGCAGAGAGTCACCCAGGCATTCAAGAATTCATTGAAGGAGCAAAAATGCAGGTGCATCACCTCTCTCTCTCTCTCTCTCTCTCTCGGCTAATAAATGAAACGCCGGACTGGGCGAAGACAGGTCAAGAAGGGTACCCAGTTGGGAAAACATTGCCATGGAGTGGAAAGACAACGGATGACCCGACCCGATTGAGAACCGGCGACGACGACGCCAACCCAAAAGTCAAAGGCGCCTTTTGCCTCTCGCTCGAGATCACCTCGAAAGAAGAAGAGGAGGAGTAGGAGGACGACGATACACACCGGCTCGACACAATTATCGGCAACGCGACCAAACCCGCTTTCTCTTTCCCCATTCTTCCCGCCTCTCTCTCCCTCGTACGTATTACAAGGCGACGAATAAGCAAGAAGGAAATGTTCTTGGCGAAACTCAAACCCGTCCCCTGTTCTTGTCCGATTATTCGGACACGGCAGCGAAAGACGAGGTCGAGGGCAATTATAGGGCCGGTTTCTTGCATGATGGAGCAAATGATTGGCGAGGATTTATGCTGATGTCTCGTAGTAATTGAGGAACCATTTTCTCCAGAAATCCAGGCTCCTACCTTAACTCGATAATCAATGGTAAACAGCTTTTGTTGGTTGTCAAACTTGGACTCGCAAATGAACAATCAGCCACCAAGCGACATGCCTCTACAACTTTATAAACTCCCAGATCTTGAGTTGCATTTTCTGTTTTCTTGACCAATATCATAACAATGCATGTAAAGCCTCCAAATTGCACTTTCACAATGCATAATTGACCAAAAATTCTATACTGTTCTGATCAAAATTATTGGTCAATGTAGCTTTACCGGTCCTGTTGAGCCAATGATTTCATTTTGTGATAAGCACTTAGCAAATAGGGAAAAAAAATAGTCAATTGTATTTATCACTTTGTTTCACTGGATCGACAAAATTGAATGCAAAGTGACAGCACGAGTTCACAGCAAGCGCTCGTTCAGAAACAGAAAAGACAAAACATCCGCACCATTTGAACATATAGCGATTAACTAATCCAACATTGTCAGAAAAACCAAAAAACTCTCCCATTCAAACATTTAGAAGTGCCTATAACCGCAGTCTTCTGACTTGAACGTCTCGACAATATGGAAAGGAACTCATCAGCGTGAAGATCCATATATAAACATGGAAACGCGAGACGTTACTGTAGCGCATCAAACGAACAATGATTAGATAATAAGTAAAATACAACTATCAAAAGCAGCATGAGACCAATAATGCACTCCAAGTGTAAACAGATCAGTCTATAGACACAAACTATCACATCTCATAGTAAGAACACATGTCGAAGAGATAAAATGCACATCTCGGATTCGCAATCCACTCTATGAGACTAACCTTCGTGCCGAAAGGACCGACAGGATAGTTGGCCGCGTTCTTCGGTAGGTCGTCGATGTCCCTCGCGGAGGCGGAGGTGGAGGCGTCCGCGACGGAGTCGGGGGCGACGGAGGCAACCTGTGGAGGCGGAGGCGGAGGCGGAGGGGCGGAGGCGACGGCGTCCGGGGCGGAGGCGGAGGCGGAGGCGGAGGGGCATCGGCGTCAGAGTCGGGGGCGACGGAGGGGCGTCGGAGTCAGGGGCGGCCGTAATGTGGTTTGTCGGCGACGGCGGGGAACGGCCGCTTGATGCACGGCGGAGCAGCAATGAGCGCGGGGAGAGAGAAATTTTCAGATTCAAATTTTCGAGAGGAAAGAAATGGAGAACGAACGGGGCTTCTCTTTCCTTCGTTTGAGAAAGGAAACAAAAACTTAAGCCGCAATAAATGCTCTGACAGGAGAGAGAGCGTGCAGGCTAGGAGGAGAGAGGACTCGGCAGGCTAGGAAGAGGAGAGAGAGGGGAAGAAGGGAGAAGACACCACCAAGTGGGCCCACCCTCCACATGGCACCTCCTGAGTGGTCCGGGACCACGCTGACGTGGAGGTCCCGGACCACCCAATATTTTCTCGGGTGGGGGTGGGGAAGTCTGACGTGGGGGAAGAAAAAAAAATTGAAACAAATTTGGGGGTGGGGTTGGCGGTGGACCCTCGAGGAGACTTTTTTTTTTTTTTAATCGAAAAAATTAATAAATGAGGTTAAAAAATAATTTTAAAAATAAAAGTAATAAATTTTAAATGATTATAAATTTTGATCATAATAAAAGATCATTGATTTATTTAAAGAAGTTGATTCTAATTTTTTTGTTAGTCATAGGTTTTATCAATAACTTTTGTTAAAGTTAAAAACATATTTCCAATTAATTGATTTATTAATATTATTAGTGTAAATTCATTGTAGGCTTTTTTTAATTATTTATTTGTTTATGAATTTGAATCAAATTAATTCAAAATAAAAATATTCATTTAATTTACAACGTGTCTCAACGTGTCGGAATTCTCTATTTTTGAAAAATGACGTGTCGACGTGTCGTGTCGTGTGGTGATGCTACTTAAGTGGTGAAATCCTTGGAGATGGAGACAAAAATTGATCGCTGAACCAACCAAAATGCTTTTGCTTCCGTAGTGAGATTCTTGGAGATGAAGACACAAAATTAAGTTAATTTCAAGATGCAGAGTCTCGTCAATGAATCCCACTATGGTTATGAACCAACCTTTGACTTGAAGCGCATCGAAATTGCAAGTTTCGGGAAGTTAACAAGTTTCATGACTTCACCGTGATTATCCGTACCAATGAAATAGCAATTCTGAGGACTTGTGAATGCGTTAGGACCACCGTAAACCAGGATGTTAGTTAAAGTGGAGGTGCCATAGCGTTTGAAATAGGTAACATATTGGCTCGTGCGCCCAGAAACCTGTGGAAGACATGATTTGTAGTTCTCACTGGCCACCGCATTTTGCACAGGTTTATCAGCAGATGCAGAAAAACTTGAATTTCTCTCAAGCAATTGAGTGAGGAATGATACAGCATGACGACTCAGAAAGATGGTAAGTTCCGGGTCATGCAAGCCCGGAGCCAATTATTAACTCTAGACCAAGAAGAATGAATCCAAAGATGTTACCCCTTAGCTCATAGCAACAAATTCAATGAAATATCTGCTAATGATTTTCAGCAGGCCATCAGTCTTCGACTCCATTTATGTTTTAGAGAACCATAGGTAAAACGGGTCCATCAAAAGTGAGATCCAAGATTTGGTGTTTACATTCAAAAAAACCTACCTTCCTCCAACAGCAATTAATGTCACTATTTGATTTACCTTCATATAGATTTACCTCTAAATGTACCAGGAACTACTGCTAGGTTTTCATGCTTGCACCTGGCTACATTCTTAACAAAGGGACGTTTCAAAACTTCATCAGAAGTAACCATACAAGGGCAGTGATCCAGGATAAAATGGATCATGCAGCCATTGCCCTCTCTTCATTCCTGCCAGCTTTGCCTTTACGGTTCCAGATTGGAGTGGACTCGATGAGCTTATGGGGAACAAGCCGCCTTTCCCGCTTTGTAAGCTTTTTGAAATTGCTTACTCTCAGCTTTGCTATCTCAGCCTCTTCCTCAGCGGTTATCTCCCTGACTACTATTGTCAGGCGGCACTCAGGTCTCACTTTGATTCCACACCTTCCTTTTGAATGGTAGCTAATCCTCTTCTGGTAAAACCCCTTTCCTACAAATGCTTCAGCTGCATCCGACAAAAAGGAAAGTCAAAACTAATCCAAGTTAGAATTAAACAAATTGAAGCATTTCTCATTCGATAATTTACTGAGAAGAAGCTTTTCAGGATCTAATCCATGGTTGTGCGTCGCATTTGCTCTGGCAGAGTGAATAACCTGAAAATTTTGGATTAACAAGATTAGTGCATAAATAAATGAAAAGTAAGTCAAAAAAATAACAAGAAATAATGGAAAAATATATGTGCCAAAAACCATCCTCTCTTTTTCTACAAATATCACTCAGTATTGCCTAATTCTAGAACCCTACTTTGCATTTAGGACAAAACTTCATAAGCCAAAAAGATCTAATTACCCTTCCTAATAGGAAAAAGAAAAGAAAAGAGAGAGTCAGTTCATAAATCACCAAAACTATAATCTTTCTACCGCTGTTGCCGTGTCTGGCCGCAATTGCTAGCATCATTGCCAATCCCCTCCCCCCCAAAAAAAAAAAAAAAAAAAAAAAAAAAGAACAACAACAAAAAAATATTTCCACTGCACATCACTTTGAAAGTGTTGCAACACAAGCTTATGGTGGACAAATTTGTCACTATCGGCCAGCTTCACCTCCATGTAGAGAGAGAGAGAGAGCTCCGTCATGGTAGCGATGGGCAGTGCCAACATTGGAGGAAGAGAAACAATAAACTGGGTAGCAGTGACAGAAGCTTTGCTAGAGTTAGGGCTTTTTTATTTATTTCGAGCAAGGGAGGTGTTTTCAGGGAGAAAGGAGGGAGAGAATTTGGTCACATGTCCAATAGGCTAATGATAAACCTGAGGGTGCAATGCAATGACTTTAAAAGTAAAAGATGTAAAGTAGTTCTGCAAATGGCAAGGCAAGAATAATTCTCAAATTTTTCAAAGGATAAATGAAAAGTCACATCATCTAGAGTCGTATCACCTGGTAGACGGTTTTTGCAGCTCTCTTTACAGTCACTTGCAATTGCAACAGTGCATCTTCAACACGCATCCCACGAACCAAAGCAGCAACCAAATTGACCTTCTTAGGACTCTAAAACCAGAAGAGAAGCTAAAATTACAGTGTAAGCATGAGCGTCTGATTCAAAGGAACAATAAACAGAAAAGGCACCAAATAGCAGCAAGACGTACTGTCAAATTAAAAAATCATAGCGCAAAAGCTTTCATTAATCAAACCACAAATGCACTTTCAAGAGATAAGAGAGTAAAATATGAGTATTACTAAGGGTACTGAGAAATGCAACACCAATGCTCTATCACAGCACCACAGATTATCCAGAGAAAAGAAGCATCCCACCAGATCCTGTGTTTGCAGAGCCAAACTTAAGCAGCAAACAAGTCACTGGCACAAGTCCTTTTTCTTATCTTAAGCAAATTATTTCAAGGAAAAGATATACGAAAGTACATAAACAATAACAACTGCTATAATTAGTAGCCTTACGAGACACTAAAAATGGGTACTCCGATTTCTCATAAAACTTATCAATTTGCCTTATAAAAGCATTTGAGCAAATGCTGGATATGGTAAGACCAGTTTACCAATTGATATGCTAAACAATCTGACAGACTACCAATGGACATATTGGTCATATTTAAACGAATAACAAGAATCTACTATTTCACCTAGGGCCTATTTGGTAATCGGCTAATTCCATGTTTTTGTTCCCCGAAACAAAAAAAAAAAAAAAACAAAAACAAAAACAAAATTCTGTTTGATAATGCCAACTAATTTTTCTACTCTTGGGAAAAAAATTGTTTCCGAGAATAGATTTGGAACTAAATCAAAAAAAGAAAAAAGAAAAGTTACTTCTTTGTTTCTAGGAACAATTCTAAAATCAAGCCAATTTTTTTTCTCTTTTCTTTTCTTCTTCTTCCTCCTCTAGCCGGTTACTGGCCTTAGAGATGGCCGGCGACCGGCCAAACAAGGTATGGTGAACTCGCTAGAGCCTTGCCGGGGCTGGGTGAGCTCAGCCTCGACTTGGCTGGGCGAGGTCAAGGGACCAGAGGGGCTCCCCCAAGGTTGGCGAGGTCATCAGCTCTCATCTAGCCAGTCGCTAGCCATCGCCAAGGCTGGCAACTGGTTAGAGGAAGAAGAAGAAGAGAAGGAAAAAGAAAGAAAGAAAAGAAAAGAAATAAAAATCTCATAAAATTATTAAAAAATTAAAAGATATTCTACGGTACAAAAAAATTCGAAGGTCGTATTAAACGTAATTCTGTTCTTTTTCCAATTCCGGGAATATAAATTTTGTGTAGTTACCAAACACTTTCAAATACTAAGAAACTCATCCAGGGATAGAATCGGAAAAAACTATTTCTGAGTAAAAATTGTTCTCGGAAACAGAATGGTTATCAAACAAACCCTTAGTACATCAAACTTTTAAACCAGTCTTAGGTAGTCCTAGTACTCAACAAAGCAAACCCTAGTACGAAAACTCAAGATCACCATATGGATCTTCACATTTACGTGATCTCAATCAATCTTATTGGATGACTAGGCTAGAGAAACTTTTAATCAAGTATGGATAGAACCCGAATCTCTACACCATAGATAAAAATGAACACAATTTTACAACGTTACCTGCTTTATGCCTTTCAATACTGCTTGAACTTTTGAAGGCTTAGAAACCACTTTCTGACTTTCACCCGTTCCACTGCTTAGTGACAACATAGGTGTTAATGGAGAAGAAATAGGAGCTGCATCAGATGAATCGGCCAAGAGCTTTCTTGAACTAGAAATCCCCTGCAAAAGAAAAGAGAGAACCGGATTAAAGTCACCAAATTATCATGTTTCAGAAAAGAAAAGCTATGAATCAAGCTGGCTGTACATGACAGTTAATACTTTGTACCATCAACCAATAACAAAGTCAAGGGTAGCCCCCTACATCAGAATGCTCAACACCGGTGACCAAACAACCTTACACACAGAAATGCACCCTCTACTCCCAGTTTTAAACTACATAGTAGATATCAACTAGTTACCTTTTGCTTAAATAATTTCTTCCCTCTTCACAAACTTACTCATTTTATTTTATTTTTTCGCCATTTTGTTTCTTCTTATACTTAGGTTCTTATAATTTCATTCTGATAAATTTCCAATATAAAAATAAAATTGCAATGTCAGCATGTACGTCAGCACATTGACAATGTCAGTGAAGGAAGGACCTGTTGCACAAATCCTACAAGTTGTGGGGCTTGATTTCATTAAAAAACAAAGTCAAGATCACCAAATGGAACAAACGATACTTCAAAAACAAAAAGTAGACTAAACCTTAACATGAATTACCAATGTCTATAGCCAAAAAAAACCAACATCATTTTGTCAAAATAAAAATCTCCGCTGCTTCACTCAAATGCCAGTGAACTTCCTTAAACAGATGCACAAATACATCATTACATTCATAAATGTGCCAAAAAAAAACAAAGAATTACTACCTGTGCTCAGCAAAAAAAAAAAAATTCTTCCAGTAAGTTCGAAGAGTGATAATAGTGAGAATGATTGTATGCCCACCAAGTTCTTGGAGGGGTACTCATTCAACTTGGTAGGATGGAGAAAACACAACCGTTTAGATCTGAAAGATTTAGATCTTAATTCAGTTCAGCTTAGTTATACCTTTCAGAAATGCAACAAGTAAGTGTGTCGAATTGCTATATTGTAGGTTGTCCCATAATACATGTACAAACTTATTGCTAATCCTATAATACACATGGAATATACTAAAATTATTGTAAGTAATAAGCTTAAGCTCCAAATCAAACTTTCCAACCACTTGAGCCAAACTCATCAGCATAATCACCTTAGTTTTTAATGCTTAATTTGGTTGGGGAGAAGATGAAGTGATAGGAAAAATAAACATAAGAAACATTTCCATTGTCTGGGAAGCAGTGAAAGAAAGATAACATGGTAAAAGGGGAAATGAGGAAAAAGTAAAAGCCTTTGGGCCTAAAAAAAAAAAAACTCTCATGAAGAATTTATTGAAGCAGATGGAGATCCAAATGGCTTGTAAGTTGAAACATGTAATTCCTGAAGTAGCTTTTTATTTCTTACTGTCAATAAGACTAGTCATATTTCAGGTTTACTTTTGTTTCTAACCACAAATATGACAAGTGACACTTCAGACTACTATTTACTTCTTTCCCCTCCACAGCTTTTACCCCACCAAGATATAAGCAAACAAAAATTGGGGAAAGTCACAACAAATTCTTATTTCTTTCTCTGGGTTCCTTTTTCTAATTTCCCTTTCAATTCCTTCTATAACTAAACTTACAAACAATGTAAGTCTTGACCATATATTAACCATTCCTAGAATTGCGACTACTAGTCCTAGAGGTCTGCACCTACGAAAGCTCTGGCTTGAATAATTTAAAATGGCATGCCCAAGACATATTCCCCTCACCTCTACTCTATCTATCAGCTACACATTACTCACATAGACATTTTAAATCTAGGTCAGAGGAAGGTTCAAGTCGCATGCTAGTCGCTGAAGCCAGGCGATGCTGGTGTTAATAACCAGTCACCAATCTCACGGCCATCAAAGTCATGACAACTAATCACAATGCAAGAGCAGGCCCTCATACAATGTCAGCCCAGAACCATCCCATTGCAGCCCCTGCCTTCGGCTTTACGAGACCAGGCAGCAGTACGTCTAACTAATGACCAAAACCCATCAGACGATGGGAGAAAATCAGCATTACCGACTGTTGAAGATATTGATATAGCGGCCTCAGGACGTTTGCAGAAGGAGATTCCCAGAGTCTCTGCAAATTGGGGGCGCCACCTGCCAAAAAAACTCCAAAGTCATCAAATTTTTTGCATTCCACTCACTAGACATCAAGAAAACAGAAAATTACAGGAGCTTTCGACGGTCATCACGAAGGTTTTAGCAGCACGATTCAAGCAGAGAAAGACTGAAAATGGACTAACCAGACGCGGAAGAAGACAGCAGACGGGAACCAGTGACGCCGGCGGCCGCATTGCCATCAATCTCCAGCCTTTTCCCGGCACGACACAGCAAGGTTCGTAACTGCGTCCGCCAAGCCATCCCTCCAAGCTTCGTATTCAGCAGTCGAAACAAACTCTTATCCTGGAGACATCAAACGTAAGGCGAGCGTCTCCGGTTCGAGATCGTACGGGACGAGCGACGTCGACGGAGGCGACGGACATCGCCGCACTCACCTCGGTTTCGACGGCGAATCGGCGAGATAGGCGGCGGCGGCGGCGGCGGCGGCGGCGGCGGCGAGGATTGGCGGCAGAATCGGAGCCGGCGAGCTGCAGAAGAGCGAGAGAGGCGGAGCTGGGTTGCTGGCAGGGCGGCGAGCGGGTTCCGGAGACGGAGAGGGAGGTCCGGCGATGGCGGCGAGGGTTGCTGCGGCGAGGAGCGCGACTGCGGAAGTGCGACCGAGGGAGAGAAGAAGAGAGCGCGAGACACCGAGACGTGGTCACGTGGGGAGGCTGAGGTTAGAATTGTATTTTTACAATTTCTTTTTTGTCAATGCTTTTTTTTTTTTGATCTGATGTTAATACTTAGTGCAATTATTTATTTATTTTCGGTAAAGGTAATATATAAAAATAAATATGGGAAAGGCCAAATGTACAACAGACCACGGCACTAAAAACTTACACTCATGATGAGAGATCATGATGAGTGAGAGAATGCCATGATATAAAAACCCGCAACCGCGATGTCCAAATACAAGGACGAAACACAACCACAATAGCAAGCACGGCAGGAAAAACAACCGGCTAGACACAACCACCTCGACAAGAAGGAGAATCACCCTTCCAGGTTCCACCAAAAGGCTGATCACGGACCCCGTGAAGATAATGGGATCAATGCCCCAACTCCTCTACAACCTTCTATTCCTGAAGTTGTCATCCACATTCCTGAAGGTACTAGACCTATCTCTCACCACCTTAAACAGATGGTTCTTCATTGCCGAGACGGTGAGGGGTTGATCCCTAAATAGGATGCTATTCCTATTCTTCCAAATAATATGGGAAAGAGCTCCGAAGGAGAAGTGAGCAATGTATTTAAAGAAGTCCCTACCCATCAAGAAGGAAGTGGCCCATCGGAGGTTTTCTTCCCAAGATCTATTGCACCAAGGTAAATTGCATCTAGCCAACCAAAAAAAAGCAATACCAGCCGTAATAGGACAATAAAAAAATAAATGATCTAGAATCAGGCATAACTTCACAAAAGGCACAGGACCCCCTATCAATTCTACCATGGGCCAAGAGTAGAGCTTGGGTGGGAAGTCTGCGTCTGGCAATAAGCCAAAGGTTAAGCTGATACATTGGCGTAATTGCATTGTTCCAGATAAAAGCATGCCAGTAGACTATATTCGCCTTCATCTGATGGCTTCCCAAGCGGTCGCAACCGTGAAACGGCCTGACGGGTCTTCCCTCCAACAGAAGCGGTCTGCTTCCTAGGAGAGGATCGGAAGTGGAAGGTCCCATGTCTCCAAGACTACCTTGAGATCCTGCCAAGCATCACAAAAAAGATCCGACACCGAAGCCTGCCTAGAAAGCCAAGAACTTTGAGATGAAAGATTTAGGTGTAGCGGATGTTATACTCGGCATCAAAATTCTAAGGAATTCGATGGCTTAGGTTTAACACAATCTCATTACATTGAAAAGGTAATTGAGAGATTTAAAGGATTCGGCATTAAAGATACAAATAATCCTTTTCTTCCACACCTAATTTTAAGAAAGAACACTGGAAATAGTGTTAAGACAGTGGAATACTCTCAAGTAATCGGCAAAGCATCATGTATATCATGAATTGCACTAGACACGATATTGCATACTCGGTAAGCAACCGAGTAGATATACCAAGAACCTGGTCATGAGCACTGGAATGCTCGATGAGAGTATTAGGATATTTGAAAAGGACAAAAGACTATATTTTACAATATGGCAAATATCCTTTGTTTTGGAAGGTTATTGTGATGCCAACTGGATTTGGATTCGATGAATCGAAATCAACTAGCGGATATGTATTCACGCTAGGAGGTGCGGCGGTGTCATGGAAATCCTCTAAACAAACTCTAATAACGCGCTCTACAATGGAATCGAGTTTGTTGCTTTGGATAAAGCCTTTGAAGAAGCTGAGAATGGCTTCGACATTTTTTAGAAGATGTTCCAAGTGTGGCCAAAACCTATGCCTGCAATTTGCATACATTGTGACAATCAAGCGGCGATTGCAAGGGCGCATAATGTGATTTATAACGGTAAGTCTAGACACATTCGTCGTAGACACAATACCGTAAGGCAGTTGCTCTCAAATGGAATAATTTCTTTAGACTTTGTAAAGTCAAAAGAAAATATTGCGGATCCGTCGACAAAAGGTTTGTCAAAAGAGTAGATAAACCGTGCATCGAGGGGAATGGGTTTAAAAGCCTTAACCCAATAAAGAGATTCCGTGGTGGAAACCTAACCTATGCGATTGGAGATCCCATGGACTAGGTTCAATAGGACAACGCAAATTTTGGAAACTCTAGTGTAAGCATTGTCTCCCATTCCTATGATGCAACAGTGCTTTCCTACAGCGTTATTAAGGGTATGCTATGCATTTAATGATTCCTATAACTTGGAATATAACATTCAAGTGAGATATGGTAGGATATCTTTAAAAGGAATGCACCTATATGCGTGAGCTGGCCGACTCTATGAAAATCTATAAAGGCTAGATTTTTTAAAGCACGCATGAATCCCGAGAGGTTCGGGGCCGAAAGAACGAACACAACCGAGAACCAATCTTGAATTGGAAATACTCGTGTGAGGTTTATTGTCTAGGCTTATACAAACAGCGGCGATTCAAGGCTTAGTCCATCGACTAGTTAAGTAAGTCCGATAGGCTTTCACTAAAGAAGGTTCAAGGCGAAAGCTACCTATCTTGATGCAGTGTATTTCAACAGTACGCTCGATTCCTTCGAGTCAAAAATGTTTTGTTGATCCATTAATGTGGGGGATTGTTGTAATTATGGTTAATGGATCAACGAAAGCCAATAAATTAAGATACGTTTTTCTATTCACGTATCTCTTTTGGATTCATGAATTTCCTCAACTTTTATGTTCACGTATCTATTGAATTCATGAATTTCCTAGATTCATGTATCTTTTAGTTCATGTATTTATTGAGTTCACGAATCTCTTGAATTCACGTATCTCTCGATTCATGAATCTCTTGAATTCATGTATCTCTTGATTCATGAATTTCGTGGATACATGCGTCTATTTAATTCATGTATCTCTTCCGTACATGAACTAAAAATCTCTATAAATAGATGGGAGCAAAGAGCTTCTTTACGGTTTTTTTTTTTTGGTTTTGGTTTTTCCGACTCGATTCCAAAAGGCTTTGAAATACTTCTCTACTCTTTCGATTTTTCCGAGTGTCTTGGTTCAATTGAACGGTTCGGCGAGTCCCGTTTGCATAGTGCTAATCCAAACAGTTCGAGGTGTTGTATCTTGGGAGGCATAGTTCGTGAAATGCGGAGCACCTTTGGCGAGAACTAATCGCCTTAAGGAGATTCGGATATCCGTACCTCACCTCCAATTTTATATTCGATTACAACAAACGGTGTGTATTATCTAGATTATTTTCTAACAGTTTCCAGAGGAATCCTGTCAATGCTTCGACCTGGGTTGGGTTCGGAGTAGTAATGTTTCTCCTAATCAAAACCAATTCACCTGGCAAGCTCTTTCAAGGTTGACAAGGCTTTGGTGTCGAATAAAAATCTCATCGCGCTGCTCTTCCTGGGCTTCACGAACGGGATCCTGATCCATACCTGGGCATTACTAGGCATCACCTCGCTCCTCGGGAATAGGGTTGCCACGGCTGTGCACTCCGCTCGCATCGCTTGATTGGGATGCCCCGCGGCGATGGCAGCCCACGTCCTGAGGAAGGCACTCAGCGTGGTCCCGTCGATGACCTTGTGCGAGGAGGACGTCCCGATGACGATCCCCCCACAAGGGAACACGCTCACTTGGATCCCTAGCAAGAAGGCCTCCTCGTGCAGCTCAGGGGCAAGCCCGTGCAACGGGAGGAACTCATCCAGTAGACCGATGTCAGGGCTCTCAATGAATTCCGAGAGCGAGCCGCATGCACGGACCTCAACATAGAGGATGCCGGCATTGTTGCAATCGACGCAGAGGTTATTCCGGTTGAGCCGTCCGGCCAGCGGGTAGAACCGAGCCAGGGCCTCGGGCAGGGATTCCTTCAGTGTGCTAGGGGCCCTCTCAATGGGCAAGGAGGGATTACAAAATTGGTCAGTTGGGTAGAAGAAAACGACGGGGGCATAGTACATAAGGGTCATTTGATCGAGGAGGCATAAATCGAAGGTCTTCACAGGTGGTGAGGGGTTGGAGAGGAAGGCTTGATTGCCTCTCTGCTAGTCACTTCAATCTCCACCATCTTCCCTAGGCGAAATCTTCACATGCAAGAGTTTCTGTTTATGTACTCATACACACACACACACACATATATATAGCCACAGATTGGCAGCTGAGATTCCTAGAGATAGAAAGGCCAAATTAGGTGTAAATTCGCTCTTTGTCGCGTATGGAGGGATACAGTAATGAAGTCCAACCTAGGTGGAACCCGATATACTAGAAACTATCAAGTATAGCACAACTAGGTATACTTGAAAGCCTATGAGAAAGGATGCAAGAGTTTTGTAAGGTTCATTAAAGCATATTGTTAATTACCTTTGAAACGATAGCATTCACCTTTTGAGATCCATATAGCTTTCTTTCTTTTCTTTTCATTTCAAGAATGATTCTATTTTTTCGTGTTTCGATTTTAGTGACAAACATGTACTCATTCTATTCGTGATAAACTATGAAGGGGTTATTTTGTACAAATGGTTCCTAAACCTTAACTTAATATGCAATGTCGTCCTTAAATTTTAGTCCGTGAGATATCATCCCTGAATTTTTAATTTATCCAATGTGGTCCTAGAAATTTTAGGATACTTTTTAATATTTTTCTTATTAATCAAGTAAGAAAACACCACGGACTCAAAAAAAAACAAAGAAAGGAAAAAGGTAAGAAAACGCTTCCACGCGATGTTACCGATCATGGTATAGCAGAGAATGACTAGAGTGTAGACTCATGGTGTGTTGTTGGTGAGGATGGCCTGATGGTGTCTTTTGAAACAATTTTCACTTCCCCCTTCATTTTTCTTTTCTTGGAATGAGAATGGGGGGTTTGATCTCCCTGCCATCTGGATGATATCACAGGTAAACTAGACAATGTTCTGTGGGAATTCTGTGTGCAAACTCATAGCTTTGCATGTTCATTTACAGATCTTCGGCTAGTAAAAGTCCAATTTTCTCGACTGGCGGTAGTAATTTGGTGCACTGGCCTTTGACCTCACGTTCCATTCTCAAGGCCTAGGATCTATGTGACCTTGTAATAATAACTCACTATGATCAACTGCCACGATGGGCGAGAATATAATTTGTTGTCTATTATTAGCCAAACACTCCCAGATAATTATAAAAAACAAAAGTCCATTGTCTAGCATTTTCCATTATAAAATAAATGGGACTCCCAGGAAAGTCTGAGGTAGTGAGATGAAGATGATCAACAGATTCTCTGAGAATGGAGACAGCTGTATAATGGCAGCAATTCAGATTCTTCACTCATGCGTAGTAGCTATCCAGAGGTGCCCGCCCATTGACGTTGGGATCGATATCCATCGATGAGATAACAGATCGCTTTCACCGATCAATGGATATTTGAATTGCCAAGCTGAAAATTGATGGATTGGTATTAAATTGCTATCATCGATGGTTTCAAGAACTGTAATTCACAACAATGTCGAAGGTCGGACTAAAAAATCTCCAACTTTGATATCTCATATCCATTTCTTTTCATGCAAATATTTTCAGGATAAGATCTACGTGCGGCCGTGGTTTCTATGCATAACTCAATCTTTCTAAAATTTGTGTTATCTCATAACTAATCACAACCAATATGGTAAGAAATGAGAATCCGTTTGTTTGACAAAATATGACAGCAGATGATAACTCAATCTTTCTAAAATTTGTCATAACTAATCACAACCAGTATGGTAAGAAATGAGAATCCGTTAAAATATTTAAAAATAATAATTTTAAAATTAAATTTAGTTAAAATATTAAAAAATAATCTGAGGGCCGAGGGATGACTGTGACAAAAGATGACAGCAGATGATAAAGAGCCAAGAGGACCTCCCCCTTTCCAAATTATGATTTAACTAAATTTAAATTATTTTTAATATTTTAACTAAATTTAATTTTAAATTTACTTTAATTAAAGAGTGGAGTTTAAAGCCAAAATAGCAGCCGTTCGAGATTGCGAGATTGGCCCAGTTCCATGACTTGCTTGAAAGGGCAAAAGCCCAGGCCCTTTTATAAACACTACGCCTCTAAACCTTATTAAATTGATTTTGGACCGTTTAATTAGAGATAAAATCTATGGTTCTATGAACTATCGTTGGTTGATCCAATATGTCATTTTATGCTAGGGAAATATAAGTTTATTAATTTTTTCTTGCCTTCTAGTCACTTCTACTAATTTTCATGCATCCCTATAGATATGATATGATTTACAACAACCCGTTCTCTGCAAAAAAGTTGAAATAGCCTCATCAAATTTCAATGTGTCTTAGAGATCTTTTTATTCTGGCTTATAGAAGTAGGTTTATGAACTCACTTGTGACTATGTTCGGTGCTTGACTATGATCACTTATCTAGACATATGCTTAAAGTTTGTTATGTTTCCTGAGTTATGTTCCTATTCAAAAGACTTTTCGAAGGATAGAAAATTAAAACATAATTGAGGAAAAACAAATGTTGGTTTTACTTTAGTAACCTACAAGATTTAGTATAGTTTTAGGCTTGTGACTCTCGTCGAATTTGCGATTGGATCCTTAAAACCATTTGATAATACATTTGTCACTAAATTAATGAAGAGAATTTCCATTGTCTATGACAAGCAATTATGCCTCGCTCATGGTAGGCGAGACAAGGGCCAAACTGGAGCCCATACAAGTACTTGTTGCTAGACCCTCGCATGGTGGTGGCAAAAATGCCTGGCCTAATTCTAAGAAAAAGCCCATCTAGCCTCGCTTGGACACAACGAAGCCCAACGAGCCTTTTCTGCCGATGGGCAAGACGGATAACCCTTCATGCCAATCTCTCGAATTTTCTATCGAGATAATTAGCAAGTCATGGTAGGACGAGTTGGTGGTTTGATGGTTGAAATATAAAGTTCCGTTTTTTTTTTCTCTATCCGCTTAACTTAATTACTTGTCATTATAACAAGGATTTTGTTCAAAGAACGCTCACACAGTACTTATTAAACAAATCGAATGATAAATGTTTTGTAACGCCCGCTTTTCTCACGCGTATGTCAGTCAAATTGAAATTTTGGAAACCGAGACATCCTTATCAAGTCAACAAAAACCGAAAAAGACGACAACAACAAAAATCAGTTTGATGCCTCGGAACAGGAAGGAGCCGAGGGGGCGTGGAGCACCTCGTCATGACAGATTCCAACACCGACGTCGCTCCTGTCCTGCTGTCGATGCTTTGCCTTGGAAGAGAGAGAGAGAGCGAGAGCGATGGATCAGAGCGTTGGAAATAAAAGGAAAAGATAACAGCATCGATCTCCATATTAAATTACAGAGCACAATCCTAATCAACACCTACAAGGAAAAAAATAATATTATACAGAAAGACCAAAAGAGAACAAGCAGCGCGACGCGTTTGCTTCTCTGTTCTGTCACCCCGGCCAAAAAGCATAGCAGCGAGAAAAAGCAACAGACCCCTTCGAAACGCACCTGTACTTTCCCCACTCATTCCCCTCCCCCCATCCACTGCGGCATAACCCACATCTCAAGAAGAAGCCCTTCGGCCATCGACGCAGAGCGAGCGTGCGAGCGTGCGTGCGTGTCTCTGAGAGAGAGAGAGAGAGAGAGAGAAGGGGAGAGAGGAGAAACAGGTATTCTTGTTCTGCCCTTTTCCCTCTTTCCTCTCTGTTTTTTTCCCTGTCCGGGTTTTCTTGTTGTTTAATTATAGGATGCGATCCCTTCTTCTTGTTGAACCAAACCACATAAATTTCGGATTTTGAGCGCTGCCCGATTCAGCTCTCATCGCTGTCATTCCCCCGCTTCTTCCCCCTTATATGGTTTGGACACGTTCCTGCGCCCCCTCCTTGATCTTCACGCAGTATATATTTGTCCTTTCCTCGCGAATTTAGGGTTTCTCTGCCAGATTGTTCCTTTCCCTCTTCTTTTTGCATATCTAGTATCGTGTTGGTAGCGTAAAGATCGCTCCTTGCCCCCTCTTTCCAAATTGGTAATTGGGGCTCGGGATTCTATCGGCCGTATTGATTGTTGGGTTTCGCTCGTATTTGTAAAATTAATCGATTGTCCTGCGCTTGATGGAGCGCGATCTTTATCGCCGCGGTTTTGGGGTATGTAGCAATGGCCGTTTTTTTCTTTTACCCTTTCTGACGATGGGTCTTTCGTCGACAGCGGATGGTTTTTGATGGTCTTCTTGATTTGCTTGTCACATCGATGGTTTCATGCATATGCTCGTGTTCTTTTTGGTTTTGTTTCTTACACGTAGTCGATATCTGCATTGGGCAAAAGCATTGGTGAAGCCAAATTTAGTCACTGTTTGGCATTACAACATTGCCATTATTAGTCAATGGGTTTTGTCCGTTCTTAACACGAAGAAACTTCTTAATTTTCCTCGTGAATGAATATGTATTACAGTGGCCATAAAGTGAGATTTCTACAAGTTTTTTATTGGTTTCTAAGTTAAAGGTGTTGTGCAGGGGTTTTGGGATGAAATGTCATAGGGTTTTCCTTTCAACTCACATCCAAAATTCGTACTCATATATTCGGCACCAGAATCTGAGGTGGAATAATAGATGCTGCCTTGGTTTCTGGACTTCTGTTTCTAATTTTCTCCAAGAATAGTTCTCTATAGGAATTGAGATTTATTTGCCTTTTTTAGGGGCTTCCTAATAAAGCCAATTATGCTATGTTTGCATTTTTCCACGTTTTATGATGTTTCATTATCCCTTTTCCATGAACGTGGACAAGAATACCATAGTGATGGAACTTAGGTTGTTGTTGGGTTCAAGTTAAATGTACTAGTGTGAGGTTTAGTGTACTTGTCATCTCTATAGTTTGATTACATGCAGCGTAGGCAATCATGTATCCCCTTCTGCTGCTGCATATGTCCTTTGTCATTAGGTTGCATATATTGATTTTCGTGGTCTTGAAAATTGGTTGAGGTTGTTATAATATGGTCTCATAAAAGATAACTTGTGAATAGTTGGGATCAGTGGTTATTATTGATAGGTACAGTGTCCAGAGTTTTCCTTTTCTGTGTTTGTTTTAGATGATTTACATATCCATCCCCCATGGCAGGCACATGCTTCTCCTCCCAGTTACTTTATGCGACTGGACAGACCGAGGGCACAAGACGATCTTTTATTAAGGAAGAGGGATAGGATGAGGAGGTGGCTTTGTTGCACATGTCAAGTGGAAGAGTCTTATCCATCCAGGGATGATGAGCTTCTTAAGAGCCCGAGGCATCATGCTGATGGTACCGTCACGAAACTCTTTTCATCTGAAGAAAGCAAATTACTTCTTTGAAACTTTTTTGGTTTATTATCTATTTGCTTTAAAGTGTTTGTTTAAGTAAGTGATGATGCAAGTGCAGCTCTCTGAAAGGAGTGCTAGTCATGCTTAGATATTAATTTATATATAAATGTTATTAGGCGACTGAATGATTTTTAGTTATCTGTGTTAGTCTTTTGCTTCTTTCCCGGTAATACTGTACCATGAAAATTTTTGAAATGCGTGGGAATTCAGTTTTCTTTAAGTAGTGCAAGCTTTTTATGTAATTTTTCTTGGAAGTGCTTGCTCAGAATTGCCCTGTGGTGTTAGCTGTGATGGTTTCAGTTCTACAAATTAATGTTTCAGGGTGCAGTTTTAATGAGTACTTAGTATTTGAGTTTGGTCACTATGCATCTCCGTAGATTATGAATTTTTCTAATTTATCTCTATTAGCCACATAATCATAGAAAGCCTGATGCTCAGCCAAGTTTTTGCTGGTTTTATTTTCTTTATCTTAGTGAAGTGAGACGTCTATGTTTGCTGGATCAATTATAAGAACGGAACTGGTATGCTATCTTATTTCTGTGAGAGATCTATTCCGAAAGTTTTGCAAATTGAAAATCTTCTGCTTATCCTTTTCTCACACGAGAATCTGGGAGATGACACAGATGCAAATGGAAAATATCTGCATCAGAGTACTTTATGTTGCTCACCAGATCTTCTACTTGTGATTTAATGATAATTTTCAGCTGATCTTAGGATACCATGAATGTCCATGAAGGAATAGTGGAGTTACCTTAAATGTTTTTGAAGGGGAAATTTGTTCTTGCGTTTTGCAATACTTTTCGAACCAATGGAATATTGACTAAGGGATTCCCCATTTCATAATAAAGCAATGTCAAGTCTGATAATTATCTTATTCTGTATATGAATTGTGCATGTTTCTCAGTTGCTATTTCATCTAATTTCATTGCTTTTTGAATCTGTACAAACTTCATTCACTTATGACATCTATTCATAATTTGTCATTCTAGGGTACCCAAAAGGCTCAAAGGCATCACTCCCTGTCAAGCCTGAGGTGCAGAGGGCACCGCCACCTATCGAAGTACCCGCTTTGTCTTTGGATGAATTGAAAGACAAAACTGATAACTTTGGATCAAAGGCGTTGATAGGTGAAGGATCTTATGGAAGAGTATATTATGCGAGCTTAGATAGTGGGAAAGCGGTGGCTGTCAAAAAGCTTGATGTTTCTTCTGAGCAAGAGTCGAACATAGAATTTTTGACACAGGTGCGTCCTGTCTTGGCATTTGGATATTCTGCCCTTGTGGGGCATTGTATGCAGGATTTTTGCCGGTCAGCAATTTTTACCTATTCTGTTAATCTTGTTTCTTTAGGTCTCTGTGGTTTCAAGATTGAAGCATGAAAATTTTGTTGAATTGCTTGGTTACTGTGTGGAGGGAAATCTCCGGGTACTTGCTTATGAGTTTGCTACCATGGGATCTTTGCACGATGTTCTACATGGTACTCAGCCTCCGTGCGTTCTTTTTTTTTTCTCTTAATTGTGTTGATCATAAGAGGAATCATGGTATAACACACTTGTTCTTATTTTTATGGTGCAAGTACAGGCAGAAAGGGAGTGCAAGGTGCACAACCAGGTCCTACACTTGACTGGATGCAGCGAGTCAGAATCGCTGTCGATGCAGCACGTGGTCTAGAATACTTGCATGAGAAGGTTCAGCCTTCTATAATTCACAGAGACATTAGATCCAGCAATGTTCTTCTATTTGAAGATTTCAAAGCGAAAATTGCAGACTTCAACCTGTCAAATCAGGCTCCTGATATGGCTGCCCGTCTTCATTCTACTAGAGTTTTGGGAACCTTTGGCTACCATGCACCAGAGTAATGCATCTAATTATCCTCTTTTATTTGGTTGTGGGGTTCTCCAATTATTCTGTTTACTTATCAAGTTGCTTCAGGAACATTGCATTTCCGTTTCTCTCAGTCATGTCTCTTCTTGTTCTGGGTTTTGTCCATTTCACTATCACAAAAGTATGTGCATTAACAAAAGATAAAACTACATTTGGTGGCGCTGTATCAATCCACACAAGAATAAAAACTGTTTGGGCGATCATATCTTCTGTTTATGTATCCATATTAACAGCTGGAGCTTTTTTGGTTCAAGTTTTCAGCATGATTTGGTATTGCACCCGTTGCTGGAAAAGCATGATGTAGATGTGATCTTCATTATGAGATTGCTTGAGACCAATGGCTGTTCAAAGTTTTTCTTGAATTGGAATTTTTTGATAGTTTGTCAAAACCTCTACACAAGGTGTAGTTAGTGTTACGGGGTTGTATTCGTAAAGGGCTGTCTTAGAGGGCTTTTTTAAATAAAGAGGAGTGTTCTCTTAGAACGTGCTATACCTTGGTTCATCCTCACCTATGTTTAGCATTTGCCACATCATGGACAAGCAGTTATGAACCTGATTTAGTGAGGTTTTTACAGCTAATTGATATCGAGATATTTTGTGAAGGCCCACTTGGTTCATCCGCACCTTTTTAGGAGTGTTCTCTTAAAAAATCCATGGCTTGAATGCCTAATAATATGCATATGCTGGGAGTTTGGGTTTTCAGGCAAGATATTTGCCTGTTTCTGGTTTTAGTAAGTGTGAAAATTAGTCCAATTCGGGTCTCAGTCAGGAAGGGCTTCTTCCATTTTATGAGAGGGTCAGGGTTATATTTCTTAGTTAGTTGCTGAGGTATATGCCAAAGTCACTAATGATCAGATCAACCTCGGTTTGAGAATTGCTCTCGATACATTTTCAAATCTGCAGCTTATGTAACTTGGTCATTTTGCACGATTCATTTTAGGTATGCAATGACGGGGCAGTTGACCCAGAAGAGCGATGTCTACAGTTTTGGCGTCGTACTCTTGGAGCTCTTGACTGGGAGAAAACCTGTTGATCATACAATGCCCCGTGGACAGCAGAGCCTAGTTACTTGGGTGAGAGCCTTTACCTCTGCTTTCTAAAACTGAAAAAGAGTACATTTCCTTTTCCTCTCTAGGATTTCTCTACGTCCATGTGGGTGGAGTTTAACTTAGATTCACGGAATGAAATGAAATGTTAGGCTACTCCAAGATTGAGTGAGGACAAAGTCAAACAGTGTGTTGATCCCAAGCTGAAGGGAGAATATCCTCCAAAAGCAGTTGCAAAGGTATTCCTCTTTTGCATGTGCATTAGCGTACTATATAAATAGTTGGTTCACATTTAATCATGTGTTATTTTGGGTTCATTCAGTTGGCAGCCGTTGCTGCATTGTGTGTGCAATATGAAGCTGAATTCCGTCCCAACATGAGTATAGTTGTCAAGGCTCTTCAACCGCTCTTGAAGACTGCAGCTCCAGCTGCAGCTCCTCCTTCTGAGACCTAAAGCTAGACAAGTCGAAAGCTTCCTCTGGCTGTTTGCCTTTTCTTGCTTCTCGTGCACAGTTTGTCTTATTCTACAGAGTCGATGGAAAGGACTCGTATTCTTTTAATTTTTCTTTATAAAGATGAGCGTGCGTGCGGAAATTGGATAGACCCATTTCTGTCAATGAGTGCGATTTGTTTGAATGATTATCGATGCTCCTTTTCCTGGAGAGTTCGGACTGAGGATGGGATTGGACTTTGTGCTTGGGTGGTGTTCCATGAGTGGTGTAAAATCTTTGTTAATTTATGCATCGGGTCTGATGTTGTTTGCATGAGACACCTTGAGTACTTTAGTGGCATGAGCAGAATGGGCTTTTGTTTATCTGATGCTGCAGTTTACTTTCAACCGAGCTGAAATAATTGAGACTGGAGAGGTTCATGTACCATGTAGGAGGGACTTGTACTAGACTTGGTGTGTGCTCTCTGTTGGCATAGTCGTGGGTCCCACAGAGCGGGGTTGGTAAATATGCTAAAGGATAGGTGCAGACGCAGAACAACCTTCTGTGAATCAAAATTCGCATTGCCGATTCTTAAGTTCGATCGGAATCTGCTTTGGAGCTCTGAATTAACAATTTCCTTTACAGTTCATGTGTAAGAGAGGTCTGGTCCTGCTACAAAAGCTATCATTCCTTTCTGTAGCTTTTCAAGATTAGAAAGGCTGCAGCGCAAGTTATTTTTGAGAAGGACATGCGGCCCTCTTTCTAATTCTCAATTGATTGATAGAGGCATTTGCAGGTTGGCAAAGTTTGTACTTCCTATTTCAATTTTTGTTCATTGTGCATAGACAAATCGGCTAATCCGGTTTGAGATTATGGTTTTGGCTTCCGCTTAGATAACTTCCCAATTGATGTATAATTTTTTTCTCTTTTCCCTATGTTTTCTCCTAGTCTTGTGTTGGAAGACATCACTGATTGTGAATATAATTCCTAAACATGAGTTTTATCAGACCATCATTACATGTGTGATGATGAAGTCAAGGATTACTGATTCCCCCTTATTTTAATGCCGGTAACCTAAGACAAAACCGGTAAATCAAGTCACATGTTAAAGCTGTGCCTCAACTCCAAAATTTTGTAGGGTACAATTTGGTTTATAGATAGATCAAGGACTAAACTACAAAGATGCCAAACTCAAGGGACCGAGGATGCTAGTTTTTTGCAACCAAGGGGAAGAGGAACAGCAACTGAAAGATCTTCAATTCTGGCTCTGAAGTATATAAGCATTGCAATTTGCATACAAGACTGCAACTTTTTTGTAACCTCATCCCATTTTTACATGATTCTCATTTGGACTGACAAGACCATATCCAATGTCTTCCAATTGCGAAAAAGCTTGTATAATTTCAGCATCTGCGTCTACATTCAGCATACCAAACACTCCACATATATTTCCAGAGTCTTCTTCGACGGGGATGCTTTCTTTCCCAGCAGTGAAGCAAGAAAACCTCTTAAGATGAAAAGTAAGGCAGCAACATGAGCCGAGTATCGACTTGTAGCATACATTCTCAAGATCATCCATTTTAACCGCTGCCTTTAAGATATTAAATAACTTTGATCATAGAGGAATCCAACAAGTGGGGAAACAATCCAAAGAGTTCAATATCACCTCACTGAGCCACCCCATTCTCCTCAGTTACTCAAAGTTACGTCTTGACCCAAGCCAAAACCTGCCCCCTTCACTATGGAACTTCCTCTGTGATTTCATGGCAAAATTCTCAACCCAAAAGTATCATGCGGAACCCTTTCGGCTCCCTGTGGACCAGTCTCGAGGTTATATGGATTTCAGAATCTCTCCCAAAACTAGAGCCCATTGGGTCCAGTGTGTGCCTCCCTATATTGCACATTCAATCAAAGTGTAAGAACAAGCCCGAAGCATGACTCTGGATGCTTAACTAGTTCGGCAAAGTCGAACACAAAACTCTCCAATAAAAAGTAAAGGGACACACAAGCAAAGCAAAAATAATTAACCTGGCAAAATACAGCAAATGGCTCTCTTAGTGGTCCATCACAAGAAAGTTCGCTTGTGCTCCCATCAATGAATGTTCCATCAGCAAAGATTACCTAACAAAGTGCAAGGGACTTTCAAGTATGAGAGCTTTCTAAGAACACTCTGGTGTACAAATCGAATTCTTTATTTTGTCTAGATAATGTAGTTATCATAGTTTCATGGAAAAATCAATTCACTATCAATAGAATGTATAAGACATCAACTCCAGAAAAAACTTCTCCAAAAAAGCTTCATAGTTTGATAGAACTATAACATGGGCGCCACAGTATGCTTGCATATGACATGATACAGACATCCAAAATGACCGTCATCCTATGTAATAGTTTGGGTCACCTTCTTTTGTTAAAGAGAGGTCCTGTTGCAACTGAAGAAAGCTTAAGTGTAGCAACAATTCAGAAGTGAATGATGAATCGTTGATTGCAATGATGATGTAGTCCAAAAATTAAATTTGCTGAGAACAATCCCTAGATTAGATGGCACCCACTGATTGACAAGGAAAGGTACGGTAAATTTCTGGATAACCACTGATGATAACTATTTGTTCATAATTAAAGAGTTCAGACCTCAGAAGCATAACCCAGAGTGACTCCTGCCACCGGTTTAGTGAATGAAGCTACTGGAGAACTTCTCTGGACAGCTTCGCAGAAAGCAAGAAGTCGTTCCCGAGTACCAAGCTGCACCGCCTGAAATAAATAGAGGATCAAAAGCCAAATCCCCATGTTATATTCAGTCTGCAAAAACGTGATTATTTTGCACTACCCCGTTGAAGATTCAATAGTGGAAAAGTAATTTTCCTGTAATGCCCAACAGGGCCATGAGGAACTCAACAAAACGATAATTCCTAAACCAAACTCTACAACACTGTAATTCCTAGAACCACACCCACCTATGAAGGTGCATGTGGCACGGCACATACACCATGATTATAAACCAAACAAAAATTTACAGAGAGATACAAAAGTCAACACTCAAGTTTCCAGCTATTATCAGCCTAGACCTGACAAACCTGCACAACATCATGGCGAGTAGCACGGGAAGTGGCTGCACCTGATAACCTCTTGATGCCATGACTTCAGCTACAAGATAAGTTCCCTTTTGAAAAAGAACAGAGCCAGTAAATGTCGTGGAGATGAGGACTCAAATTTTATTCATTCAACCAAAAATTTTGATTAATGGTGAAGCAAAGAATGTCCAAACAAAATCAAATACCTTGATTGCCTCACCAACCATTTGAGGCGAAAGGAACAATCCCTGGAAAAAGGCACGCATAATATCACCAGGGGTTGACCCACAATCAACTCCAAGCCCAGGTGCAGAGAGACGAGCAGCTGCAGCGGTCACCAATTTGTTTCTGCCAGCAACATATCCACCACATGGTGCAATGGTTCCCCCTGGGTTTTTTATTAAACTACCAGCAATCAAATCGGCACCCTGCAACCAAACTCAATGGCATGTTCTTCACTTGTCTCTAGGGAGGGCAACACAGACAACTTAGAAAAGAACCAAGTCACATACCACCATTGGAGGTTCAATTCCTTCAACGAATTCACCATAGCAATTATCCACCATCACCAAGCAGTTAGGATTTTGGTCCTGTAGATGTCACGTAAATGTCAACAAAATAAGACTCAAAACAGGTCCAAAGTTGCAAGAAAAGTTCTACTTCACGCTCAAACAATAAGTCTGTGTCAATGTTGATCCAGGCATAGACAGCAATCCATTCTATAATTTTTTTTACAGTACCTCCCATGAGAAAGTGATCCCACAAAATAAAGTGTAATGTTGTCATTGAGAAATTTAGGCTCTTTCCATTAGCATTTCTTTCTCCTTTCAAAGCTGAACAATTTAAGTGCACCTACACATCAATTTAGTCTAATATGCAACACCTGGCCTAAATTACTTCAAACTGACAAACAATGGCAAATAAGGTCAATCATGATGCAACCTACTAAATCAAGATTCCAAACCCAGCTAATCCATGCTCAAATTGATAAATTTTCTCTTCAGCATCTCATGCACCTGTCAATCCTACCTTTATCATCCTTATTGCCCTGCCTATGTCCTTGACACTCAAGCTCCTACGCCATGAATAACCACAAGACCTCTGTATCAATGCACATTTTGTATGAGATTCCACAGCTCTGGAAAGTGAATTCCAGTCAAGTCCACGGTCCTCAGCAAGCTGGTTTATGCCAATAAAGAGAAAGTCATTATCAAAAGTAGGAATAGCTAAAGTTGAAGTTCTAAATTGTTGTAACATACTGGAACTTCCCGATACTTCACTCCAAAATCTTTCAACGAACCCAGGCCATGAGAATCCCTCTTGCCAATAACTTCCTCTAGAGTATCATATGGAGCCCCAGCAACTGCCAAAAGCTGACAATCAAGTAAGTGCAGACCTTACTTTCTCAAATTTACTTTGCACTCACAACGAAGGATACTCAATCAAGTTAAACACAATTGTCAATGATGTGATGTAGAGCTAACCTCATCCCCGGCCTCAGAATGGCAAAGAGAGCACAAGTAATAGCATGAGTGCCAGAGAAGAACTGTATCAAAGGGCACATGAGCCAGTTAACCAAGTGAAGCAATTATACTTCCACGTAAGTATAAGCAGTTTTTGTCAACCTGAGAGCGTACTATTGCTGATTCAGCCCCAAAGATTTCTGCAAAAGCCTGGTCAAGTGCTTCACGTCCACCTGCTTCCTCATGACCATAGCCAGTGCAACCACCAAAGTGCTGATGACAAACATAAAAGGACACAAATCAGGAGGTACAAGACTAGAAGAGATGATCGAGAATAATATTCATCTTCTTGCATCAGTTGTCTAAGTATTATGTATAGAGAGAGAAAGAAAGGAAACATGATATAAATTCCCTTGTACTAGAATATTCCTCAACAAGTGCCAGTGTAAAGATACAGTAGTATTTCCTTTTTATGCATAGCCTCAATTAGAAAACTGCTGACCATCTCTAAACTAGACATCAAAAGTTAATTCCTAAAACAGCCATCAAAAGTTAATTCCAAAATCCATTGAATACTTATTTGTGATTCCCAACCAGACATATAATATGTTCAAGTTGACACAATGTTCACGCAAAGAAGCTCAGCTGTGAGCATGGCTATGTGACTTAATCTACAGTCTACCCCAAAAACCATGGAAAAAGTCCACTTTCACCTTGTGTTAAGTTTGATTGTTTTTAAATTACCGACCTTTAACTCCACATCTGTAGCTAACAAAAAAAAATTTACTTCCTTACATGGGATCCAATTCGAGCATTCTGAAAGGCTTTCAGTACACGGGCTGTGTTATGCGCCACCATCACATCTACGGATCTGAATTCGGAGTACAATGAATCCACTGCTTTCGAAACCTGTGTTGCCCAAGGGTTTAATAAAAGGGGGAAAAGAACACAAATTTAGGCACTTGGCATTACAAAATGAAGATTTCAAGCTGCAAATAATTCGGGCTCCTTCCAAGCACTAAGACCCGGCTCTCATTTTTCACAGCTGACCTGGGCTACCATCATGGATTTATGAATGGACAAAGCATCTCTTGTTTTTCCTCTTTTGTCTCTATGCCTCAGCAACTTAAAAAGATTTTGAGCCAAATTCTATTCCTAACCTCTCAGTGTGATACAATACCGTTTTTCGCTTAGTTCCCGGACTTGGTTTTTTCCTCCTCTAGGATCTGACAAGTCATCATTCGATTTAACAGCCAGAGGTCAATAAGCCGTAAGTGCAGTGCTTTGCAGCAATGTAATCAAAGTCAAGTTCTAACCAACACAGTTTAACACTCGAACTCGACCCGCCGTAAAATGCCAAGGCCCAATATTCGCCGCAAGGCTCTATTATGAAACATCGAGTCTACAGACATTAGCCCGAGTCACGCCCCGACCTCGAGCCTGCGTAAAGATCACACGACCGACAGCGACACGTCTAAAAGATCAAATGCTACAACACTTTGAGCTCGAACTCTGGAGCCAAGCATTCAATTTCTCCATCCCTCGACACCAACTAGTCCTCCACTTCACAAGAAACGAAATTGGCGAAGACCCAACACCCACTTTCCACCCCCAACCTCGATGGCAAACAGAACGCGCCACGAACCGGCACGAAACGATGGATTACAGCAACACCACAGGCGAAAAAGATGGAACCTTTGGGTCGAATTTCTTGGCGCGTTACCTCGGGAACGAACGGGTGGTGGTGAATGGGAATCGAGACATGAGAGCTCGAACGAGGTGCGACCGCGTTGCTTGGTGGGTGCAGAGCGCAAGCGGAAGGCGCGAAGGATAAGGCCCGCATCTTCTTCTCTCCGAATCAAGAACGTGTCCGTTCGCAGCTACAGACCGTCTGTCAATAGTGGTTCTTGTGTGCTGCCGCTCGGCAGTTTTTTCAGCAGATTCAGGAAGTGAAAATAACCCAATATTTTCATGCTTGTAATTTGGTCGAATTCAAAACAGATTGATAATTAAATTTTGACTGGCAATTCTTTTAGCATGTAATATATTGGTAAGTTACCGATAATTTTAGGAAATTTTTCAATGGTTATTTATAATGTAACATGCCGGTTATTTAATATTATATTTTTTTGAAAGTATCAATGGTTGTTTCGATTCTTTTCAATGGCCAATCAATTATATAAATTACCAAATATCTACTTGCTTGACTTATCATTATATCAAATTACTAATTTTTATAAGAAATTATCAACTATTATTTGAACCTATTTATCAATTTTAATTGATTTTTTTAAAGATTATCAGTTGTTTTGAGAACTTACCAATATTTATTTGCTACGCTCTTATAGCAAATTATCAACCATTAAGTCTGATTGAGTAACCATCTAGTACTGTCTTGATAAGTCATTATCTGGTTGAATTAACAATATGCACTGGCTTTTCTGAAATCACCACGTTTTGTAATAATTTATAAATATATAATTAAAGATTAACTCATTCATAATTTTAACAAATGGATGGTGGTGAACTCTTAAAAAAAAATTGGTAAATCTCGGAACAATCAAATAAAAAGTGGTCGGTGGACTTGAATATGAGTACATGATTTTCTATAAAACAAAAAAATTTAACGCATTAGTTACACAAGTAAATGTCAATGACTTATTAAAATAGTTGCCAACATAAAACAATCGAACAACTTCTCGTGCTTTTTGTCAAGTTACAAGCATGCTACCAACCAAACAAGTTGTCGGTCAAAATTTTATTACCGATCGGATTTGACAATTACTGACCTTTTTCACGTTGTCGCAACATTTTACCTATATGGAATAGTAGAAAGTACTCCCAATGTTTAGGATGCGTTTGATAACTCGAACAATTTTTTTTTCAAAAATACTTTTTTTTAGGATGCGTTTGATAGCAGTTCAGGCCCCACTTATGACTCACCACTCCCATGGAACGGGTAAGGAGCGTCTCCGCGGCGAGATCGAGCCGAACCCTCGCCTCAGAAGGGGTCGATGGGTCCCCCACGATGGGGAAGACTTTTTTATCGCGGCCAGTGGTTCGAAATACTTTTTTCGTTTCTATTAAGAAAAAAAAATGCGTTTAGTACGATCCGATATATTTTTATGATTTAGAATTTTTTTTTAATTTTAAATTATTTTTTTCTTTTTTTTTTTTCATTTTTTTCTCCTTCCTCCGGAGACGACCACCAACCGACGATCGACCAAAGAAGGGCCAACAAGTTTGACCTCGGGGATGTTCGTTGGCCACCGGTGAGATCACCCCAAACCTCGCCGTGACTAGGCGAGGCCCGGCGAGGGCGTGGCTAGGCAAGGCGACCTCGCCCGGCGGCAAGGTCGAGCCTTGCCGTGGTTGGGCAAGTCTCTCGACCCGGCCATCGCAAGGTCGGCCTTGCCCGGCTAGCCACAACAAGGCTCGAGGGGACCTCGCTGGCCATCGACAAGGCTCTGCCTCGCCAAATCTAAGTGAGGTCGCTAGGCCTTGTCTGGTCGGTCACTAACCGGCGACCGGCTAGGGAAAGAAGAGAGGAAGAGAAAGAACAAAAAAGAAAAGGAAAAAAGAAAAAAAAAAAAACTTGATTCTTGATTTTTTTTTTTATTTTCGAAAATCAATAAGCGATTTTTTTTTTTTTTTAGTTTTTGTTCCAAATTTGTTCCTAAGAACCAAAAACTTACCAAACATATTTTGTGCTATTTCTACTCCTGAGAAACAAAAAACGAAAACACATGTTCCCAGGAACATTAGTAAACACGCCCTAAGACGTATCTACTTGTCAAACTTCAAGTTGATCTATATCACGTCATCTGCGTCGTATCTCATGATGCAAGTTCTCGTTGTTACTTATTACAGAAACAAGCTCCAACATTGCTACCATCGTCTTTACTACTGAACATCTTGCTAGTCCCCACAAACCGAAATGAACCCAAATTACTCCTTTTCAATTGATGAGGCAATGTATTATTTACCATCACAACATTTCAAATTTACCTACAGATACCTTATTACCTAGAGATTGGTCGTACGTATGCTTCATAAAGTATTATTTTATGCATTAAGCAGAAACAACTAAGAATGGACAGTACCGTTTCCATGTTGTCATCTTAAGATCGCAATGATGACGGGCAGGCGGGCGAGACTCGACTAGCAATTCCCTAATCGATATAAGAATTAAGGGAGAACGTCTTGATCTAATAGGAAATCCTTTCTTGAGGTATGATATATTTAAAGCAACGACTCCCTGAGAAAATACATGTATGAAGTAAAGCATTTAAAAGTCGCCGGATCTTTATCAAACACACCATCTCAGAGCTACCAGGTGCAAATGCACATCAAAATGTCCGTGACCTTGACACTGGCATTGTCATCAATTTTGCTTGTTGAGTGGTTCATGCCCTAAACCACTAGCATTTACAGAACACATCCAATCTTCACACACGACGAAAGTATCAATCACCCCCCACTTGCCTCTTCCAGGAATCTTCCACGATCAATTCGTCTACTCCCCAATCCTCATAACTGTAAAACCATATAATAGATATAATGGAAATAAGCAGAAGGTATATTGCATTGGCAAACTCAAACACATCATATTTGCTGCAATGGAGGAGGATTGACAGTGAAGCTCACCTTCCATCAGGGAGATAGCGACGGATGGTGAATGGTATTTTCCTCTCTCGGAGCTCTTTCATGGCAATCTGCAAATAGTAAAATATCCGTGGTTAAGTAATCACTGAATAAGGCACTTTAAAAGTTCTACAAACTAGGAGAAAACTGGGGTACAGTCAATACCTCCAGTGGATCAGTTTCACCCTCTAACTCAACCATGACAGGCGCATTCATGCTGTTCAATCAAAATAAATTTTGGTAAACCAGAAACTAACAAGTGGCTTATAATGCCAAGGTTTCTAACACAAACCTGATCTGCAGAGCACGAGTACCCAGAATTCTAGCACGCTCATATTTCGTCATAAACTTTGATGTCTTACGAGGTCGCTCTACAGGTTCTTCTTCTTTTTCTTCACCATCAAGAGCATCAGGAACATCCTCATTGTTATTGTTTTCTACATCCTCCTCGACACCTTCCTGTGTGTGGAGAAGTCATCAAAACTGTCAGTCAATTCATCAATGATCAAACATTTAAGGAAAGAATGTGAAAGGTTGGACCCTTACTTCAATCTCAGGCTCTGGCGGTTCATCTTCGTACCTGCACAGCAAAATTCATGAGCATCTAAAAAGAACTACAAAATGCCCAAATCGGCATACTGCTTCCTCTGGAAAACTTATGCAACTACAAAATGGCTGTAGTTACCGAACTACAAATGCTCATGTCCCCAAAAAACCAAGAAAAGAATTCTCAAGAAAATAACAGATTGAGAAATCACCAAACTCCAATGAAGCCGCGCCGACATGGGAACGAGAGATACAGCACAGGGACTACGAAACTAAGCATGGCAACTTGCAAATCATTTGACAGGACCGAAACCACAGCAAAATCATAATTCAGGTGAATTAGCATTCAACGCCAGTTTTCCCTACCCATCGATCACAGACCAAAAGAGAAAATCCAGTAAACCCTACAAGTAGCTCTAAAAAACTCTCGAGCGACTACTGGAACTAAGAATTACACGTATCTGCTCTCGGTTCATCCAGCGCATAACTCCACGCCCAAAAGCGAATCCTACCGCTCAAACGAGCAAGAAAACCAAACAAATTTATAATCCACAACATTCCGCGACAAGTCGCACCGACCGACATGCTACGGCCAATGAAAATCAGCAGCAGGTGCCCGAAGGAGGTAAGAAAGCCAGCTCGGCCATCTAAAGGTCGGTCCTTTAAGACGCGAATGACCATCACGTCGACCCTAACACACGTTTGGACCACGACGCACAGAAATTGAGAGACAGAGAGAGAGAGAGAGAACCCCATGTCGACTTCATTGTAGTCATCGTCCGCCATTGCGATCAGCCGGCGAGCTCCGAGCGGGAGGAGGAAGGGCGAATCGGGGAGGAAACGGGTTAGAGCTAAAACCCTAATTTGATCGGAGTTTCGGTTCCGATTGATTCTGCTGTTCCGACCGCTTCTCAGCAATTTATTTCACTTGAAGTCAAGAAAGAAAACCCGATAAATGGGCCGCGCTTCTCTTATTGGGCTCTGGATCAAAGCCCAATCCATTGATTTTCATTTGTTAATAATTCAAATGTTCCAAAACTATTTTTCTATTTTATATTTCTTTCTAAAATATAAATGCGTTTAATAAAATTATTTCATTTTTTAATTTATAAAATAGATTTTTATTTCAGAAACAAGTTTGGAATAGAATTCACTTCTCTATTTTTGAAACAAAAATAAAAAATAAAAACTCTTTTTATTATTCATCTTTGCTACTAGTTGGCCGCCATCCACTATACACCCAGTTGCCCTCCATCGATCGCCATCTGCCGCCATCACCAATCACCATCTGCCGATCGTCGGTCGCCATCCGTCATCCTCCATTTGTTGACAGCCATCCTCCATCACCACCTGTACTATTATTTCTTAGGTTGATACTACCAAAAAACCTAAATTGATGCATCCATCACAAATTTACCTCAAAAGTAATTTTTTGACCACAAAAAAAAAAAAACCCTAAACTAGTACACCAATGACAATTTTATCTTCTGGTAAGTTTCCTTTTTTTAGGTCAAAATTTAATTTTAGATAAATTTATCATAAGTGTACTAGTTTAGGGTTCTTTGTGGTATATACCCTTTTTTTTTTAATAAGGATATTTATTGGGATAAGTGTACTAGAAGTCATAAAACTAATTACAAAAATGTAATCAAGTCTTGAAAACTTGTCAAATTAATCCAATCAAATCATTTTGTTGATTGCACTTTTTGAAATTTTTAGAACTCAATTGCACTTTCATGATAAGATTCAAGTGATTGCACATTTTTAAAATTTACAACTCAATTACACATTTCAAGACAAATAGTATAGTTATACCGATTTTTATTAGATCCACTTTCAATGTAAAATAAGGGAAAATTTCTACTAAAATTCTATTTTTTATCCATATAAATCACCTAATATTGAATGTCGTCATATGAAAGCCTCATGTCTAATAATTGAATTCCGTTACCTTTTCAAGCTATCTAACAGGAAACTAAGAGAAAATCACACTATTTATGTGAATATTTTTTGGGATAACTAAATGAAGGATGACATACTACATTGCTATTTGATTGGTAAAAAAATATTGAATACAATTAGATTTGAAGTGTATTTATTTGAATATGACGCACCATGCGTTTATACATGTTATAATATGTTTCACTCTGAACAAGTATATTTGTCATAATTCCAATAAATATGCATCGTGATTTTATTGATAATCTTACAATAATGATGTTGGATTCTTTCAGGTTTTCCACGATATTTTTTGCAATTGAAGGATCATATATTAACGTCAATAGGATCTAGCAAGATATAATTTTTTTCTAATTATTTTTCCCTTTTCGTTTTGTATTTTGAGCTATATAAACCCTCTCATTTGCTTGTCCTTTTAAACATCAAGATCCTAAGGGGCTTTCGGGGGAAAAAATTTTGATGTTTGGTTCAGCATTTGGAGGTGTCCTTGGCCAAATGCTGACCTTTGAAATGCTGAAAGCTCAAAGCAGGTGGAGACCTACTTTGGACATTCAGCATTTGCGAAATGCTAGTTCTCTTATTAATGAATTTCTTTTTTCTAGACATATATGACAATGTTTAATATAATGAAATGACTATTTCTAGTCAAATTTGTATGAGAGGAACTTGGTTTTATTTTTCTTAATGAGGACCTCTTTTTTTATATGCGGTGCTTACTCAAAAAAATTAACATCCACAATCAGGCACTTCACCATCCACCGAATAAGTTCACCTTTTTTTTTTATCGTTTTTATCTTTTGACAATCAATAGCCCAACTTTTTATCAATACACTAGAATGATCATTAATTAACGAAGATGATTAATACTATAATAATTAAAAAAATATTCAAAGTTGAAAACAAACCTAAAAGAACCCTAGACCAAAAGTTGAGCTTTGCATCTAATCTATAATCAAATTCTTTTAATATAATTTTTAAATAAATTTACTAATATATATCTTTTACATTACTCTCAACATGAAAATGTAAAAGGTTATATAGTCATTGTTTATTTTTGCAATTTTAAAAATACTAAACTAAAAACTTAATTTGGTCACACTAAAGGGTTTTTCAAATATGTGTTTACCAAACAGTCTTGCATTTTCCTAAAACACTTTTCAGTTATAGTTTACCAAACAGTTTAACATTTCGAAAAACCCTCTACCTTAAAGGTATTTGCATTCTCCCAAGGGCATTTCCCCAAAACCGAACCAAACGGGCCCATATTCGGGCAGATATGTCCACACGGTCATCTTAGTTATCACACATTTTTCATCCATGTCTCTTATCGTATGAGTATAGACAAATGTGCTTGATATACATTGTTGAAGATAAATTCCTAAGGATGTGGTCAAGGATGAAGACTTTGATTATGGCTCCATTTGATTCGGCTTTTGGGGAATGTCTTAACAAAAATGCAAATACCTTTGGGTGAAGGGAGTTTTCCAAAATCCAAATAGCGTTTGGTGAATTGTAATTCTAACATATATTGAGAAACAACTTCGGCTAAAATACTGTTTGGTAAAATTTGCATTTGTAAAGGAATTTTATTAAATTAAAAAAAAAAAAGCGTTTGTATTTTTTTTTTTTTTTGAAGTCTAGATCGGATGGCCGGATTTGGCGACTATCGCTTGGGTGGTTCGACCGTCGCCTGGGGTCATGCGACCTCAGGCGGCCATCGCCTGGGGTAGCCCAACCCTGACGACCGTTGCCTGAGGTCGCGTGACCTCAGGTGGCTACTTGGGTTGTGCGATTCAGGCCATTAGTCGCCTGAGGTCTGGCGATGGTCACCGGGGTCGGGCGACCCTCAAGCGGTGGTTGCCGGTGCGCGCGACCCCTTGGTTTGCAGTCGTCGGCCTCCGGTCGACTTTTCCGTGCAGTGGTTTTGGAGAAGGTGAACAATAACCAACTTGCATTCCAAAAATGCAAGTTCTCAAAGTACCTACAAACCTGCTTTGGACTAAGGGCCTTTAGAGTTATTTGGAGATGCAATTGTATTTTCCCAAAGTTGAGCAAAAACACGAACCAAACGCGTTTGTATTTGGCCAAGGGACTTTAAAATCCCAAAGCCCATTTCAAATGCCGAACCAAACAGGGCCTATAAATGAAGACTTTGATTACCGAGGAAGAGAATGATCTGAGCTGCATTGCCACTGTTCTTGATCCTCTAATGAGGAATTCAAAGAACCCGGCTTGAGGGGGACGCCAATCAACACATTGTTTCATTATCTAACAATTTGCCTTCATTTTTCTCAGGATAATGTGTCAAATTGGGATAATGTGTCAAATTGTATTATAGCAGGTGGATTTCAGAATTTATAGAATGTGAAATTCACTAATCAAGAATTTGCAATCGAATCTGAGGTCAATTTTATGCAAGCAAAAGATGAAAATCTTGCTACACCATACAAGTAGATGAGAAAATCAGACCTTTTGCATTAAAAATGGTACATATGACTGCATCAAGATCTGAAGCGATCCAGACGTTTGGGCCCTTTAGCGAAATAGGAATACGAGGTCCTTATTTGTCCATACTAGAAAGATGAAGATTATACAATCGAGGATACGATTATGTACCATTATTTTATTTGAAATTATTGTAATAGATGTTTGGGATTCATTAATACATCGATGGGCATATAGCAGTCGTTTTTTCGAGGTGCTGTCTTTTTGGCTTTTGGCATGACAAAGCCTTTCAATTCCTCCTCTCTCAAGATCTTTATTCACCGCCCCAATCTGCGTTGAGCTTGCGCCAGTCAAACGGCAGATTTTGCCGGGGCACGGTGCAAGTCAGTTGCCAAGTCAGTTGCCTGACGAGAAAGCTACAAGCATTAAAGAGCCATGGAAGAGCCATCAAGACTTCAAGACGGGGATGAGAAAGCTGCAAGCATTAAAAAAGAACCATAAAGACTTTAAGATGGGTTCTTTTTTCTTCAATAGACTATTTTGTTCTCTTTTTTACTGATGCGTAGATTGTCATGACTTCTTTATTAAAGGTTGTTATCGGCATTCGTGAGCTTCAATTCTCATGTAACGAAATGAAGTCATGAGTAGTAAATCCAATTACAAGCACGAAATCAAAAATGCGAAAGCGTTCTCAATAAGAAGTTCTCCCTTTTAATTTCTACTTGTGCTATGATTCTAAGATTCCAAAGTTTATATTATTCTTTTGGTTCCAACAACAAATCGGATAACGCTAAACAGATCAAATGAGTCAATTCTTTAAGTTTTGCATTTGGTTCAGAAATGTGGTTGTTCCTTCAAACCGCTTATTTTTGGATCTATTATAGGATTAGGGGACACGGTTGGAAAGGCGGTGCGATTAGAGATGGGAATCGAATGTTGACAACTCCGGACGATCTATTCCAATTGTTCATCCGGGCGCATAATTCCACATACAAAAGTGAATTCTTCTTTACGTACAAGCAAGAAACCAAACTGAATTACAATCTACAACATTCAATGGACTCAATGGTCTATCCATAGTCTTGCTTGTGCATGTTGCGCCGACCAACATGCTATGGCCAACGTAAATCAGCAGCAGATGTCCAAAGTAGGTAGGAAACCAGCTCGGCCAACTAAAGGATGGTCCTTTGAAATGCGAATGATGATCATACCGAGCTTAAACCGAAAGAGAGCGTGAAACTTACATCTCACAAGTCATGTTTAGATGACAACGCTGAGAGAAAGAGAGGAAGAGAGAGAACCCCATGTCAACATCGTAGTAGTCATCGTCCGCCATTGCGATCAGCCAACGAGCTCCGAGCTGGCGGAGGTAAGCGAATCGGGGGAAAGGGGTTACAACTAAAAGTCTAATTGATCGGAGTTGGTTCCGGTTGATTCTGCTCCGAGTGCTTCTTGGCGACTTCTTTTACTCGAAGTTAGAAAGAAAACCCAATAAATGGGCCGCGCTTCTCTTATTGGGCTCTCCAGATCAAAGCCCAACTCATTGATTATCCTGACTTTTTTCTATGAAAAGTTCTAAATGTATTTTATTAATAAGGATTTTTATTTGGCCCATTTTCGCGTTACCTTTTCAAGTTATGTAATGAGAAACTGAGAGAAAATTACATTATTTCGGTAAACATTTTCCTGGGGTGACTGAATGAAAGGGGACATGCTGCATTGTTAATTGACTGGTAAAAAGATACGAAAGTATAATTAGAATCAAAGTGCATTTATTTGGATATAATGCAACGTGTGTTATATACGTGTATAATCGGTTTCGCTCTATGGGAACGAATATATTTTCTTTAATTCTGACAAATGGGTATCGTAATTTTATCGAGAATCTTGCAATAATGATGTTGGATACTTTTGGATTTTTCACGAGATTTTTTGCAATTGAAGGATTAGATATTGAGATCGGTAGGATTTGGTAAGATTTTTCATTTTTAAATTAATTTTCCTTTTTCGTTTTGCGTTTCAAACTATACAAACCCTCTCCCCTTTGCTTGTCCTTTCAAACATTGACGTCCTATTTCTTCACCCCTGGGTCGATATGTCATGTGGTCATCTTGGTTATCACATATTGTTCGTTCGTATCTCATTATCGCATAGACAAATATGCTTGATGTACATAGTTGAAGTTAAGTTCCTTAAGATCTCATCGAGGATGGAGACTTTGATTATAAAAAGATGGGTTTGATTATAGTGAGAACGATCTAGGTTGTTGTTGTTAGTGTTATTGATTGTCTCTTGAATAATGAGGTATTAAATTATCTAGGAATTTGAAGAACCCCTATTGAAGAGGATGCCAATCGACCCATTGATTACCTTCATTTTTCTCAGAATGCACTAGATTTTAATATAGCGAATGGATTTTGGATCTTATAGAATGTAAATTCACTAGCCAAAGACGGTGGATTGAATTCAATGTCGATTATATGTAAGCGGAAGACGAAAATCTTGCTCTACCGTACAAGTTGATGATGAAATCAGACCTTTCACATTAGATCTATCAATGCAATCTAGACTATGGACCCTTTAGCAAAATAGGAATATTAGGTCCTTCATTGTCCATATTACTAAAGTACCGATGAAGATTATACGGTTGAGGATACGGATAGGTATGTATCATTATTTTCTTTGAAACTATTGTAATAGAAATTTGGGATTCGCTAATACATCGACGGACATACATCAGTCGTTTTTTGGGGTGCTGTCTTGTTTGGGTTTTGGCATGACCAAGCAACACCACGAGCACTTGAGAAGACATAATGAAACACCTCATCGGAACTGCCATCTTTGCAAGCCAACCAACTCGAAAGTCCGTTTCGCAGATCACATTCCTAAAGTTGCACTACTCCAGGGTCTTTGCTAAGATCCTACATTCATCGAGAACACATTTAATAAGAGGACAGTTGATTGATTCGAGAGAATCATATTTCATCTAAAGGTTTTGAATGTTTAGATCTAGAGCTACTGGGCACAAGCTTCCGCCATGATAGCAGAAGCTTTGGCGATATTTCTTGCAAGAATCATCACTCGAATGAGCCCTTCAATTCCTGCTCTGTCTATATCTTCATCCATTGCCCCGATACGTCAAGCTTGCGTCGATCAGACGGAGGCTTTTGCCGAGCAACGTCACAGGTGTCGCAATAATGTAAAATTGATTATTGGTGGAACTGAGTGTCGCGACCTCTCTTTTACCTTTAGCCGTCCGAGGGAAAAGAAAGAAGGTTTAGGGGTATTTGCCTAAAGAGGCGGACCAATGGTCCTAAATTAAACGTGGGCTCTCCCAAGCCCATACCTCGCGACGTTGATTTTGTTTTTAGTTCTTAACAACTTATGTAATTCTAGGAGTCGCAACTAGCCTATTGGGGTTAGCTAGAAACCAATCGAGATGCGAGAGTGTTGTCTCGATTCCTACTCAATCAGAGATTTCTAGGAACGGGGCTTGTTTATGCCAATGTTTCTATTAGCACCCTTGCGGTACCACTAACTTGGAAGGTTGTTTATGTAATGGCCACACAATCTTGATTACCAATTATAATTCTTATAAAATCGCTAAGCGTCCATGCAAAATTTTTTTTTTTTTTTTGTAGATTTGTTTTACTTAATATCTAGACTAATCCTAACATAATTTAGAAGAGAATTTTACACTCAAATTAATGAAAAGCAAGTAAACATCCAAGAAATTGAAATGACTTGAAAATAAATGCGGAAAAGGAAAAGCCGATACAAGTCATGTAAATAATATTATGGCCTTTTTATCACGCCCCGAGACAGGACCCCCATGAGCAAAATGGGAATTTAAATGTGCATGATATTACTATAAATGCATGAAACTACTCTAAATAATTTTAATCTACTGAAAATAGATTTTTTTTCAAAAATGATTATAAAATATCAAAATAGCATTAAATTAGGAAAAATGACCTTATAAAATTAATAAAATTTCATAGATGTCATTTTTGCCTTAATTTGATACCATCTATCACTTTTATATTTTTTTGAAATTTTTGGATTTTTTGGATTTTATTTTATTTTTAAAAAATAATAATAATAATTCCCTAAACCGATATATGCTAACATTGAACAACACAGCACATGAATATCACAATAATCGAGCTTAAATCGACCCTTTCAAAATCGAAGCTTGGTTCTAACATTTTATCGAATACTTGGCTTGCTTCAAATCGCCTTAAAACGGCTTCCTCAAGCCATGTTCTTGGCCTTCAATCTCGACCCATAAACAATCTCAGGTGAAAGCAAAGTATCAAGGATATACTATTACATGCAAAGAATAGGTTTAGCTAGAAATCACAGCCTAGAACACGCAAGAACCAAACTGAAAACAGCCTCCAATATGTGGGTTGGAGCTATTTTGCAAATTTGGTGTTAAACCCAAGTCAAAGAGCCATATCATATGCCCAGATTGAAGCCCCGACAACTATTACATGCAACATCTATATGAAATATTACTCCAATCAGATGAAAATAGGTAACATGTACTTTAAAATGCAACAAACATCACCGAAAACGATCAACCGGACGCATTAAAATGAACTCTCCAAGAAGCATACATGCATGATCTATGCTGGCCAACCATGTCTCAATGTGGATTTGTTTGGTTTTTGGCTCATGTTATAGACGGTTTCATGGTTCACAATGAGATTTAAAGACTAAACCAGGTTGTCCTATGCTTGTACTCCCATATAAGGGAAAATCCCAAATAAGGACCCAAAGTGCCTTACTTTTCTCAAAAGAGGACCTAGAGTGGAGTTTGTTTCAAATAAGGACCCAAAGTGGTCATTTAGTCTCAAAGAAGGACTTCGTTCGCCGGTTAGTGAATGGATGCATCTCGATGCATATTTCAGTGGCTTGATCGGGGTATTTTTGTCCATTTTTTTAAAATTTGCTGTTGTCTTGTTCCTTATTATTATTATTATTATTATTATTATTGGGTCAATGGTGGCATTGTTCATCATCTTCTTCGTCCCCTGTTCATCTTCTTCTCAAGAACATCGGACTTGGGAAGGGCCGGGTGAGGGTGGGCGAGCCCTCACTCGGGGGCCGGCGAGGGGCGACCTCACTAATGGCCGTGAGGGGCGACCTCCCCTGCCTTCGCCTGCCGCTCCACCGACAACCTTGTCTTCTGCCAGGACTACGACTGGAACACCCACGTCGCCTTCTTCATCCTTTCCTCCCACCCTTTGCTCCCAAATCGACAACTTCTCCGCGACCACGAGGAGTGCGGCAACACGGTGTTCCGCAACTTCTCCACCCGGCCCTCCCGAACACCTTCAACCTCATCTCCCAGCTCCCTTTTCGGCTCCCTCAAATTGCTCTTAATGTCACTCCCGTCCACTTTGCACATATCGGGATCACCATCCAACCTCCCCCGTCTCGCGCGCACGAATCGCCGATCTCCGAGCAGTTGGAAGATGACGAGGAACGCCCTCTGCCTTGGTAGAATGAGTTTAATGTGTTAGAGTTACACATGCCCTCCAACTACTGCAGACCTTTTCCACCTCTTTCTGAAGTGATGTGCAATCAAACCGTCGCATCGTCAACGACCCTCCTCTTTGACCACCTCCATGCAGGATTCGAGAATGCCAACAGAGCCTCGCCCAATCACTGATCAGTTAAGCGCGAAAATGCATCCCACTAAATGACTTGCTCGATTCAGGAAACTCGCCACGCAATCTCCTCGCGATCCTCCGAGATCCAAAACTTCCAACACAACGAACTTCCAAAAACAAAATTCACTTCGATTGTACCGAAAAAAGAAAACGAATGGATTACCAAAAAAAAGGAAGCCTCGGCCCTCGCACCAAATCTAGCGATTCCTCCCACGGTATTTTGCAGAAAAGGTAAGGGCTCCAATTCACATTGCCCGAAAATCACAATTTGCCAAATTGGTGAAACCCGTTCCCCGCCCCCCGCAGTGTCAAAACCGCAACAAATCGCACGATTTGGACGGCCCTTTTGCTCTCGAGGACCTCCTTATAAGGCCTCAATTTGGACGCCCCCCCCCCTGGCCAGCTAGGGCTCGATGGCCCTCACCTGCTGTCAGCGATGGGCGTCGAGCCCTCACTCATTGCCGATGATGGGTGTCAAGCCCTCGCTAGCCCTTACCAGTAGTTGGCGCTCGCCGGCCTTTCCCAAAGTCTAGTGTTCTTGATCTAGGCAAGAAGAAGTGAACAAGTGACAAAGAAAACAATGAACAAGGCAACCAAAAATGGAAAAAAAAATGGACGAAAATACCCTAATCAGGCCACCGGAATATGCATCTATTCACGGCCGACGAGTGAGGTTCCTCTTTGAAACTAAATGACCACTTTGGGTCCTTCTTTGAGACAAATTCCACTTCAGGTCATCTTTTGAGAAAATGATGGCACTTTGGGTCCTTATTTGAGATTTTCCCCCATATAATATTCATCAAAGTCATAATGAAAAAAAAACAAAAACGCATGCAAAGGGGAGTAACAAGTCAAGCATGTAGGGGTATTGAGGCTTTAAACACCTAGAAAAATTTCAACCTCAAAAATCAGTTCTCCGGACTAGTTTTCCTCTTGATTTTCATTATCAAAACATGTTCGAACTCAAACAAAAATACATCTAGGATGCTTACCTTGCTTCCTAGTTTCGTTTTCAAGTGACTCTTGGTCGAGGAAATGAGAAATTATCCTCCGGGGGGCATGTGGAAAATGGTTCATTCAAGCGAAAGTGAGATCTCAGAAGAAAAAAGCTAACAACGAAGGTTTTCATTGACCTCTAAAATTAGGCTTGAGCCTCTTTTGTTGGCCAAATTAAAACCAACCCCAACCCAAACTATATGTATTCTAGTTTGGCTTGTAACTCATGGATTTCCTCATTTGGTTCTCCCTTTTCTCAAAAACACTCGCTTTTCCTTGCTTGTGACCAACCGGGCTCAACACTTGAAAAATCTTAGGACTCTCTTGGCCCTCCAAGAGGGTATCTTTTCGGGGGGGGGGGCTTTAGGAGGTCTGCTTGGTCTCCATTTTGGACGTGTGACCTATGGTTGGAAAAATCTTTGAGTGAAGTTTCATTCTCTAGTTGAAGGTTTTGGCTAATTTTGGCTGCAAGCTTGTGAAAATTTCACTTTTCGCCCTAAAAGTTGATTTGGAAATTATAGGTTTTTGCTTTTCTAGAGTTGCTTCTAAGGGTGTTTTTTTGGGCACAATCGTGAGCTCCCTCTCGTGCTTCTTGTCTTCTACCTCTTATCCCTCAAACGAGCCTCCTTCATAGATCTTATCCACTGCATTAAGCAATCTCTTGACTGGTTTTTTGCCCTCCTACCAAGCCTACAAACTAAGCAGTCTACCTACTTTCTGACTTAGCCAAAATTTTCAAATTTTGAAGCTGTTGAGTGTGCGGATTTTGCTGTGACTTTCCTGTGCTTTCAGCAGCTTATCCCTGGCCAATTTTTTTCCACTTGCACTACTCATTATGATCTTCCATCATGTGCAAAGATCAAGCTGGCTAGGCAACTGAGGAGGATATAGTGGGGCCACTAAATTGCTTACTCAGCAGCTCCGAATTGAGACTAACTTGTGGACTGAGATTTGACAGTTTTTTTGGGTGCTTTAATCCATCAATTTGGCTACGTTTTTTGATCAATTAGCAAGCTCATGTATATTAGTTTAAGATCTTGATCATTTTTTGCAATTGTCTCCCCCAATTTTTAAAGAAAGTCTCTCAAAATTGGTCATTTTCTTGCTTGATAATACCCAATTTAATGTAATTTGGTCCTTTTTTCCCAATTCGATTAATTAGACCTGAAACAAATTCGATTTCAACTCAATTAGGGGCCAAGATGATGATTTAAGGGCTTGGGCGCAAATTTTGCAAAATTTGCGAATTTGTCTCTCAACTTTTGAAAATTGCATTTTGGCCCCAACTTGCCGTTATAATTACAATATGATCTCTTGGGCTTGGCTAGTCACATTCAGATCATCAACTCCAACTTTTTTTTTTTTTTTTTTTTAATTATATATTTTTAATTTTTAATTAATTAATTTTTTTTTTAGGAAAAACATCTTCCATTAAAAAAAAAACTATACTAAACGCCTAGATAATCTATATGCAATAATTTGACATGAAATATTTTTATGGAAAAACAAGTTCCCATTTTTCAAAAAATGATTTTTTTGGCAAAAATTTAGGTGTCAATACACCGAGCACATTCGTTGTTGGATGGGAAAGTAGCAAGAATTAAAGGAGCCATGAAGACTTTAAGATGGGGATGACAAAGCTACAAGCATTAGAGAAGTGACATAAAGACTTTAAGATGACTTCTTTTTTTCTTCGGCAAATTAATCCGTTTTGTTTTCTTTCGAATCATGTGTAGGTTTTCAACAAAAAAAAAAAAAAAAGACAAACGTGTGTAGATTGTTACATCTTCTTTGTTAGAGGTTATCATTGGCATTTGTGGACTTCAGTTCCTATGTAAAGGAATGAAGGACTGAGTCGTAAATCAAGTTGAAAGCACAAAGCCAAAAAATAAAAGGAAAAAGACCTCCAAAAATCTCAAACTTTGCCCAAAGTGACAAATTTACCCAAAACTTTTCAAACCGTAACACATTTACCCCATCAAGGGTATTTTTGTCTTATTTTTTCTATTTTTGATTTTGATTTTTCTTTTTTTTTTTCTTCTTCTTCCCTTTCTTTGGAGTTGGCGGAGGAAGCCGGTGTTCGGCGAGGGCCGCCTCGGGCGAGGGCCGACCCGACACCGGCAAGGATGGCCCTCGCCCGAGTCCGGCGAGGGCATCCCTCGCTAGGCCCTTGACGGCGTCGGGTGAGGGCCCCCTCGCCTGGGCTGGCTAAGGCCGCCCTCGGCTGGGTCGGGCAAGGGCCTCCCTCGCGCCCTTGCCCAAATCTGGCGAGGGAGGCTCTTGCTTGACGCCGGTGAGGGCACCCCTCACCCGATGCCGACGAGGGCTAGGGCGAGAGCTGCGTCGGCGCGGGTGCCCTCGCCGGTGTCGGGCCGCCCTCGCCAAATTTGGGCAAAGGGGCGAGGGCCTCGGACCCCGACCGGGCTGCCCTCGCCCGACGCCGATGAGGGCGGCCCTAGCCAGCCCAAGGGGGGACCCTCGCCCGACACCTACGAGGGCAGCCCTTGCTAGACGCAGCCTTCCCTTTGCCGACTCCGCCATGGTTGGCGGAGGAAGAGAGAAGAAAAAAAATAAAAATTAAAAGTAAAAAGACCAAAATGCCATTTACTTTAGGATAAATGTGTCACACGACAGAAGTTCAAAGTTTTTCATGTCACAAAAAAAGTTTGGGGTAAATGTCACGGTTGGCAAAGTTCAGGGTTTTTCACGTCACAAAAAAAAGTTTAGGGTAAATCTGTCACTTTGGGCAAAGTTTAGGGTTTTTCATTGTTTTTTTCCAAAATAAAAATGAAAAAACATTCTCAATAAGAAGTCTTCCCTCCAATTTCTATTTGTGCTCTTATTCCAACGTATTTGTAGCATTAAATAAATCAAATGAATTGGACCTTTAAGTTTTGCATTTGGTTCAGAAACATAGTTGTTCCTTCGAATCGCATATACTCGGATCTGTTTTAGGATCATGGGGCAAAGTTGGTGGAGGCAATGTGACTAGAGACTGGAATTGAAGTGGACAACTAGGTTCCTTAAACATAAGCGAAATTCAATGGTCAAAGCTTGATTCTTTAAATTGAATGGAATAGTTTATATTGATCGATGAATGTAATAAAGGAGAAAATGACCTTAAGGGTATTGAAACTTTCATAACTTCGGTATCAAAACTTTTCAAATAATCATTAGGTGTCATTGTCATGAAAAAGGTGACCACTAATTTCAAATGATTTAATGTTTTTACTATTGACGTGGCTTACCATAAATTGAGTCAGCATGATTTGTCTAAATGAAGTTGTCTTTGTGTGTCATTTGCCCTAAATTTGCGAATTGGGGCTCGCTTCTTTTTCTTCTTTAAACCCTAATTTCCTTGTGTTCTTCAATTGGGGGCAAAATCAGATTGACAAGAGCTGCGGGGGAAAGCATGGTTACCAGAACGGATTAACTGGGTTTCTTCGGACGGAGATTAAGATGCACGAAGAAGATGAAGACGAAGAACATGAAGAAGAAGAGAAGGTAAATTGGTGGTGGTCTTCTTCAAACCCTAACCCCACAATTGAAGATTTGGGGCAAAATTAGATGATTGAACATGCCGTACCAAACATGAAAGCCAGTTAAATAAAAATTATCAATATCTCAATTGGAATTTGGAGATGCATTGGAAATTGGTGGATGGTGGGAGCCTCCATTGAATGTCTTCTCTTTCCCGGCTTTACACGCTTTTTCTTGGTTTCTTCTTGCTCTGCTCAAGAACGAGACCAATATGTATATAGCAACACGGCCATGTCCAAAGCCACGGAGGCAAGAATTGGCTTTGCTGGGAAATTAAGGGCTTGTTTGGCAAATTTTATTTATGTTCCTCGGAACAAACATATCAATTCTTTTGTTCCGGGAAACAAAAAAAGAACATAAACACGTTTGGTAAAACTTTTGTTCCCGAGAACAAAAAATATATATTTTTTTGTTTCCGGGAACAGATTTTGAACAAAAAAAAGAAGTAGAAAAAAGTTATTTCTTGTTCCCAAGAACAATTCCGAGAAACAATTTTTTTCTCTCCTCTTTTTTTTTTTCTCTTTCTTTTCTTCTTCTTCTTCTTACTCTTCCTTTTGGCCGGTCGCCGGCCACCGGCCAGACAAGGGCCGACGACCTCTCTGGAGCATCGTCGGCCCACGGAGACGCCAAGCCACGGCAAGGCTCGTCGCCCGAGCCTCGCCGTGGCTGGGCGAGGCTTGGCCTCGCCAAATCTAGGCGAGCTTGAGCTCGCGCCAAGGCAAGCCGCATCACTTGGGCCTTGGCCTCGCCGACCCGTGGCTCGCCTCACGGCCACTAGCGAGGCGCGAGCCTCGTAGTGGCCTAGTGAGGCTCCGTGAGGTGAGCTCGCCGAAGCTCGCCTAGTGAGGCTCTAGTGGCCATCGGCCACAAAGAGAAAGAAGGAAAAAAAAAAAAAAAAAAAAGAAAAAATATAATAAAAATATTGAAAAATTAAAAGAAATAACAAAATTATTTAAGTTTATCAAACGCATTTCTATTATTGGAGTATAAATTTTTGCAGTTACCAAGTACATTCTTATACTCAGGAAATTTTTCCCAGGAACATAAACAAAAAAAAAACTATTTCTGTTTAAAAATTGTTCCCTAGAACAAAAACGTTACCAAACGCACCCTAAGCAGCACAACAACATTACCAACCCCCCTCCCCCCTGGGTGGGCCCCAAGATGAAGTGGGTCGTTTTTATCGAGAAGAGCCCGGTCATCTAGCTCTTTGCCCACATTGGAAACTAATTTTTCTTAATAAAGACACATGGAATTGAAATTTCGTGAATTGTTGTAGTTATTAAGGCACTTTGTTTGGTAACTATCCAAACAAGGGCCAAATTATGATTCTTTGTTTTCGGAAGTAGTTTGGGAACAAAATCAGCGTTTGGTAAAATTTTTGTTCAGGAACAGATTTGGAGTGGAATCAAGAATAAAAAAACAATTGACTCTTATTTCGGGAACAAATTTGAGAATCAAAACCAACTCTTCTTCTTCTTCATCGACCGCCACTCACATTCGGCAACCGACCGCCGCTCGCCCGGCAAGGCAAGCCCGGCGAGCTTGCCGGCCGTGGCGAGGTTCGGCAAGCCGGCGGGGGCCGGGCGGGCCTCGCCTAGCCCCGAGCGAGGCCCACCCGGCCCCTAGGCCGAGGCTTGGCCTAGCCAAAGGCGAGACCAAGCCTCGCCGGGGTTGGCGTCACGAGGCTTGACCAGCCTCGCCGGTGGCCAGGCGAGCCTCGCCCAGTTGCCGGCAAGGCTCGGCCGACGAGGGTCGGCGGCGCTCCGGTGAGGTCACCGGCCACAAGAAGAAGAAGAAGAAGAAGAAGAAGAAGAAGAAGAAGAAGAAGAGGAGAAAAAGGAAAAAAAGTAAAATATTTATTTAAAAATTAGAAGAAATTGATTTGGAACAAAATCAATGAGCATGGTACCAAACTCAATTCTATTCCAAAATCAGAAATTTTGGACAGTTATCAAACGGTTTAAAATGCTTAGAATCTGTTTTAGGAAACAGAAAAAAAAAGAATCATTTCTGATCAGAATCTACTCCTGGGAATAGAATCGTTACCAAATGCACCTTAAGTGATCGTTCTTTTCACTAGTGACTTTTAATCGATCTCTCAAAAACCCAACACATAGGTGGCACTTCTTGTATTGGGCTCTGATCAAAGCCCAACCCATTGATTTTAATTTGTTGTAAATATATTGTTATTACTTAGGTTAATATCACAAAAAACTCCAAAATAGTATACTTATGACAAATTTACTATAAATTAATTTTTATTATAAAAAACTCCCAAACCGGTATACTAGCGACAAATTATCATCTATTAGTTTTCATTAAATTGGATTAATACTACGAAGAATGACAAACGGATGGTGAAATCCCAAATTGGTACCCCATTACTGTTATGTGTCCTCTAACTCAGTAATTTGATTGTAAAATTTAACGAAAATTAATAGATGGTAAATTTGTTATTGGTGTATCGGTTTGAATTTTTTTATGGTCAAAAAATTAATTTGGGATAAATTTGTCACAAATATACTAGTTTGAGATTTTTTATAGTATTTACCATATTTCTTATTGAATATTTTTATTGGGATTAGTGTATTATAAGTCCTAAAACTTGTTAAAAAGTGTAATTGAATCCTAAAATTTGTCACGAAAGTACAATTAAATCACACAACTTATTTAATGATCTAATCAAAGTCCTTATGTTAATTGCACTTTTAGAAATTTTTAAAATTCGATTGCAGTTTCGTAACAAGTTTTAAAACTTATTAACACTTTTTGTAAATTTTAGGATTCGATTGTACTTTTGTCACAAGATTCATGAATTGATTGCACCTTTTGAAAGTTCTAGAAAGCTCAATTGCACTTAGTGACAAACAATGCTTCTTGGTTAATCATACGATTGCTCTAGGTAGGTATCTTGATTTTCATTAGGTCCTCTTTCAATGTAAAAGAAGGGAAAAATTCTACTAAAATTCTAATTTTTGTCCATATAAATCACCTAAAAATTGAAAGTCATCGTATGAAAGCCTCGTATCTAATAATTGAATTTTGTTACCTTTTCAAGATATCTAATGAGAAACTAAGGCTTCATTCGTTTCGTGGAAAATAATTTCCTAGAAAATGAGTTTGTCGAGGAAAACATTTTCCATGGAAAAAGTTAAAGCACTTTTTTCTCCAAATATTTTTTCCTTTTATTTGTATTTTTTAAAAATAAAAAAATGTAATCATTTTAAATTTTTATTTGTAAATTTTTTCTTTTCTTTTTTTCTTTCCTTTTCTTCGGCCGGTCACTGGTCATGATGACGACCGAGGACCAACCACAAGAGAGCTAGAGCATTGAGCCTCACTGGCCTATGGCAAGGCGACGCCTTATCTTGCCCAAGCTTGCTTTGAGGCCATCGAGTGAGCTCAGGCCTTGCTAGAGCGGCGAGCTGGGCGGGGCTTGAGCCTCACCTGAGGTCGCCACAGTCCACCGACCTTTGTGACCTCAGGCGAGGCTCAAGCCTCGCACAACTCATTGGTCTCAGGCGAGCCCAACCTTGCCTAATTAGGCAAGTTGGAGCCTTGCCACAAGTCATCAAGACTCAACCTCACCTGTCACCGATGATTGGCTAAGAAACAAGAAGAAAAAGAAGAAAGAAATTAAAAAATAAAATAAAAATAATTAAAAATCCATTTAAAAAAAAGAAAAAATTATTGAAATGAAGGAAAAGATTTTCCTTACCAAATAGCGAAAAATATATTCCACTTTTTTTTTTTTAAAAAAAAATTTCAGCCAAACATCTAAAAATATTGTCATTTTCATGGAAATTAACTTCCTCAAAATCCTCTTTTAGAAATGCCACATTTTCCGCAAAACAAACGAAACCTAAAAGAAAATCACATTATTAATATAAACATTATTTAGGGTAACTGAATGAAAGAGGACATATTGCATTGTTATTTGATTGGTAAAAAGATATGAAATCGGAATTAAGGTGTATTTATTCGGATATAACGCAGGGTGTGTTACATACATGTTATAATATGTTTCACCATATGAGAACGAGTATATTTTTCATAATTCCGATAAACGTGTATCGTGATTTTATTGAGAATCTTGTAATAATGATGCTGGATTCTTTCAGATTTTCCACGAGATTTTTTGCAATTGAAGGATTCGATATTATGGTAGATAGGATTGGGCAAGATTTGCTTTTTAAAATTAATTTTGCTTGTTCATTTCGTGTTTATAACTATATAAACCCTCTCCTTTCCTTGTCCTTTCAAACATTGAGATCCTATTTCTTCATCCTCGGGTCAATAAATCAATGCGATTGTCTTGGTTATCACACTTTTTTCATATGCATCTCTTTATTGTATGAGTGTAGACAAATGGGCTTGATATACATTGCTGAAGGTAAATTCCTCAAGATCTCAGAATGATCCGGGCCGTTGTTGCTAGTGTTCTATCGTCTACTAAGGGGCTGTTTGTTTGTATTCTTTTTTTTTGTTCATGAACAGATTTTCTGTTTTTTGTTCCGGGAACAAAAAAAGAACAAAAACGTGTTCGTTTGCGTTTTGTTCCAAATCTATTTTTTTGTTGGAAAAGAAAAAGAAAGAAAAAAGAAACAAGAAAACTTGTTTCTTGTTTCGGAACAATTCCAAGAAACGTTTCTCTCCTATTTTGCTCTTTTCTTTCTCTTTTACTTCTTTTCTTTTTTTTTTTCTTTTCTTGCGCTTGTTTTTATTTGTATTTTTTTTTTTATTTTTTTTGTATTTATTTTTTTGTATTTGTTTTTTATTTATTTTTTTTGTATTTTTTGATTTTTTATTTTTTTTCTTGAGTTTGTTTTTTTATTTGTATTTATTTGTTTTTTTATTTTTTATTTGTATTTATTTTTTTGTATTTTTGTATTTTTTTGTTTTTTTATTCCGCTCGCCCGGCCAAGGTGAGGCCGAGCCTCGCCCAACCACGGCGAGGCTCGGCCTCGCCATGGCCGGACAGCCGCCGGCCCTCATCGGCGGTCGCCGGCCATGGCGGGCTCCGGGCGGCCAAAAGAAGAAAAAAAGAAAAAGAATGAAAAAAAAGGAAAAATAAAACAAAAAAATAAAAAAATTAGAAGAAAAAAAAAAAGAACACAAGTTTACCAAACGTTTTTTTTTTTTCATTTTATTCTTGGAACAAGTTTACCAAACGTGTTTTTCGGGGTCAAAAATCGTTCTGGCAACGAGAAACGGGTTTTTTTCTTTTTGTTCCCCAAAAAAAAAAAACAGAAACACAAACAAACGTACCCTAAATGATGAGGTATAGAATTATTCAGAAATTCGAAGATTCCGTACTGAGGAAGACACCAATCGACACATTGATTGCCTTCATTTCACTCAAGATAATGTGCCAGCTTTTATTAATGGATTTTGGGATTTATAGAATGTGAAATTCACTAGCCAAGGACGACTGGTCGAATTCGACATCAATTATATGTAAGCAGAAGATGAAAATCTTGCTGTACTATAAAAGTAGATGATGAGATAAGACATTTCGCATTATATATAAACGCAATGTAGACTTTGGGCCCTTTAACAAAATAGGAATATTATGTCTTTAATTCTCTAGATTACTAACATTCGGGATGCAGATTATACAGTTGAGGATACATATGGGTATGTATCATTTTTTTTTTTAATATTATTGCAATAGACATCTAGGATTCACTAATAGATCGACAGACAAACATTGGTCATTTTCCGGGGTGTTGTCTTGTATGGTTTTCGGCACGACAAGCCACACAATGAGCACTTGAGAAGACACAATGAAATGCGTCGTCAGAACTACCATCTTTGCGAGCTAACCGACTTGAAAGTCGGTTTCGCGGAGCACATTCCTGAAGTTGCACTGCTTCCAGCCTCTCTGCTAAGTTCCTACATTCATCGAGAACACCTTGAATAAGAGGACAGTCGATTGATACGAGAGAATCAAATTTCATCCGAAGGTTTTAAATGTTTAGATCAAGTGCACAAGCTTCTGCCATGATAACATAAGTTTTGCCGATATTTCTTGCAAAAAGGAGCCCTTCAATTCTTGTTCCCTCAAGTTCATTCACCTATCCGATCTGCGTTGAGCTTGCGCCGATCAGATGGCGGCTTTTGCCGGGCAATGTTGCGGTTGTTGGAATAATATAAAATTGATTATTGGTGAGATTGAATATGTCGGTTTCTGAATGAAAAATGTGCAAGCATTAAAGAAGAGCCATGAAGCATACGGGGATGAGAAAGCTGTAAGCATTAAAGAAGAGCCATAAAGACTTCAAGATTTAGACAGATTAAATTGTTTTGTTTTCTTTCTTAATTATGTGTAGGTTGTTTTTTTTTTTTTTGGTTAAAGGTTATCATTGGCCTTTGCGAGTTTCAATTCCAATGTAAAGGAAAGTCATGAGTTGCAAATCAAGTTACAAGCATGAAGCCAAAAAGGAGAAAACATTCTCAATAAGAAAGTTCTTCCCCCAACTTTTATTTGTGCTCTTATTCCAAGTTTCCAAAGTTTATCTTATTATTTTGGCTCCAAGAGCACGTCAGGATGTTGTCCCCTCGTCTTGGTTTCTCTTTGACAGCAACGTATTCCATAGTAATAAACAAATCAAATGAGTCAAAACTTTTAAGTTCTGCATTTGGTTCAGAAACATAGTTGTTCCTTCAAATCGCATGTTCTCGAATCTATTTTAGGACCATGGGGTAAAGTTGGTGGAGGCGGCGCAGCTAAAGATCAAAATCGAGAGTGGACTACCAGGTTTCCTAAGCAGTGATCGAAGCTCGAGAGCCATTAGAGGAGATAAGTGTCAACTATTTCTAAAATTGAATCCAATATCGTATTTGGATCGACGAATGCAGAAAAGCACAAAATGACCCTTAAAGTACTAAAACTAACTTTTTGAATAATCATTGGGTGTCATTTCGATGAAAAAAGTGACCACTAATCTCCATAAATTTAATGTTTTTACTACTAACGTAGTGCACGGTATATTGAGTCAGCATAAATTGTCTAAAGACAATTGTTTGGATGTGTCATTTGCCTCAAATTTGCGATTTGGGGATAAATTCTTCTATTTTTTTAAACCCTAATTTCCTCATGTTCTTCAATTGGGGCAATATTAAATACTTAAATTTGCAATGGAGAGTGGAGCATGACGAACATCGCCAAATTAAGAATGCTCCAGTAAAAGATCATACGAAAATTGGATGAATAAGAGCTGCGAAGGAAAACATAGTTGCCCGAACAAATTAACTGGGTTTCTTCGGATGGAGATGAAGATACAGGCGAAGAAGATGAAGATGAAGACCAAGACGGAAGAGGGACTTTGGTGAAGAAATTCTCTTTGGTGGTGACTGTGCTGATGAAAGCCAGCACAAAGATATTGTCAAACCCTCGATTGGAATTTGGAGATGCACTGGACACCGGTGGATGGTGGAAGCCTCCACCGAATGTCTGCTCTTTCTGGCTTTCTGCACTTTTTCCTCGTTTTTTCTTGCTCTGCTCAAGAACCAGACCAATTTGTATATAACAACATGTCCATCATGTCCAAACGCCATGGAAGCAGTATTGGCTTGCCGGGAAATTCAGCAGTACAACATCTTTCCCTAGATGAAGCGGGTGGTTTTTATCGAAAAGAGTCAGGCCATCTTGTTCTTTGCCCGTGTTGGAAATTAATTTTCTTAAGAAAGACATGTGGAATTGAAATTTCACAAATTATTGAAGGTATTAAGTGATCGTTTTTCAGCGAAAAAATGGCACTTTAAGTGATCTCTTTCAAAGAAAGACATGTGGAATTAAAATTTCACAAATTATGAAGGTATTAAGTGATCGTTTTTTAGCAATGGCACTTTAAGTGATCTCTCAAAGAATTGGTACTAAAGTGAATGTCATACGAAAGTTGCGGCACTTTTGACTAGAAATGATCGGTTCTTGATCCGATTTGGTCCCACCAAAGAATCAAGAACTGGACCAAAAGGATTGATTCACGATTTTTGGGTAATCGAATGAAAAGGGGCATACTACATTGTTATTTGACTGGTAAAAAGGTATGGAATACAATTAGAATCAAGGTGTAATTATTCGGATATAATGTGGCGTGTGACATATACACGTATGATCTGTTTGGCTTTTGAGAACGGAGTATATTTTTGGTAATTCCGATAAACGCATATTGTAGTTTTATCGAGAATCTTGCATTGGAGTTTTTTGGATTTTCCATGAGATATTTTGCAATTGAAGGATCATATAATAAGGTCAATAGAATATGGCAATTTTTTTTTTTTTAACATTAATTTTCCTTTTTCGCTTTGTGTTTTGAATTATAGAAAGATTATAAACCCTTTCCTTTGCTTGTCCTTTCAAACATCAAGACCCTATTTCTTCATCTTTGGGTCGAATATGTCAATGCAATCATCTTGGTTATCACACATAGTTCATCTGCATCTTGTCATCATATAAATGTAGACAATTATGCTTGATATACGTTGTAAATCACCTAATAATGGAATTTCGTCATATGGAAGCCCCATATCTAATAATTAAATTCCACCACCTTTTCAAGTTATCTAACGAGAAACCTAGAGAAAATCACATCATTTACATAAACACTTTCTAAGGTAACTAACTGAAAAGGGACACACTGCATTGTTATTTGGCTACATATGAAATACAATTAGGATTGAATTGAAGTGTATTTATTCGTATATAATGCGGCATGTGATATATATGTGCATAATCAATCTCGCTCCATGAGAATCTTGCAATAATGATGTTGGACTCTTTTAGATTTTCCACGAGATTTTTTGCAATTGAAGGATCAGATATTAAGGTTAATAGTATCTAGCGAGATTTATTTTTTAAAGTTAATTTTCCTTTTTCATTTTATGTTTTAAACTATATAAACCCTCTCCTTTTCTTGTCCTTTCAAACATCAATATCCTATTTCCTCATACTCGGCTCAATATGTCAACGTGGATGTCTTGGTTATCGCACATTTTTTTTGCCCGTTTCTTGTTATCGTGTGACTGTAGACAAATGTGCTTGATATATGTTGTTGAAGGTAAATTCGTTAAAATCTGATCGGAGATGGAGGCTATGACAACCAAACAAGGGAACGATCTAGGCCGCCACTCCGGTATTCTTGATTGTCTACTGAATAGTGAATATTGAATTATCCAAGATTTCGAAGCACCCGTTATCAAGAGGACACCAATTGACACATTGTTGTACCATCTAATAGTTTTCCTTCATTTTTCTTGGGATAATATGCTAGATTTTATTACAGCTGATGGAATTTGAAATACAAAACGTGAAATTCACCAGGCAAGGACGATGGACCGCATTCGACATGTACTATATTCAAGCATGAAAATCTTGCTGTACCATACAAGTAGATGACAAAATCAGACCTTCCACATTAAGAATCATACATACAACTGCAACGATGTTTGTCAATGTAATCTAGACTTCAGGCAATATTAGGTCCTTAATTGTCCGTATTTCTAATGTATGGGATGAAGCGTATACAATTGAGGATACTGATGGGTATACATCAATATTATTATTATTGTTTTGAAATTATTGTAATAGACGTATGGGATTCGGTAATACATCAACGGTTGTTTTCCTGAGTGTTGTCTTGTTCGGCTTTTGGCACGACAAAGCAACACCACGAGCACTCGAGAATATAATGAAATGTGTCATTGGAATTGCCATCTTTGCAAGCCAGTCAACTCAAAAGTCGATTTCGTAGAGCACATTCCTCAAGTTGCGCTATTCCAGCCTCTTTGCTATGATACTATATTCGTCAAGAACACGTTGAATAAGAGGTCAGTCAATTGATACAAAAGAATCAGATTTAATTGATACTAAAGAATCAGATTTCATCTGAAGGTTTTGAATGTTTAGATCTAGAGCAACTCTAAGGGCAAAAGCTTTCGCCACGGTAACAGAAGCTTTGTTGATTCCAATAAGCGTTGAGCTTGTACCAATCAAACAACGGCTTTTGTTGGGCAACGTCGCAAAGCTTTGATAATACCAATCTGCGTCGAGCTTGTGCGGATCAGACGAGGGCTTTTGTTGCGCAATGTTTTAGGTGTTAGAAAGATGTAATTGATTATTAATGAGATTGAGCAAGTCAATTGTCGGATGAGAAAGCTGCAAGCATTAAAGAAGAGCCATAAAGACTTTCAAGATGACTTCTTTTTTCTTCGCCAAATGAATATGTTTTGTTTTATTTCTTAAGGATGTATAGGTTGCTAAGGGCGTGTTTGGTAACGTTTCTGTTAAAAAATTGTTCCAGGGAACAGAAATAGAAAAAACTATTTCTGTTCCGGGGAACAATTTTTGACCAGAAAGATGCGTTTGGTAAACTTGTTCTGGGAATAAAAAATGAATAGAAACACGTTTGGTAAATTTTATTCTTTTTTTGTTTCTTTTAATATTTTAATATTTTTATTTTATTTTTCCTTTTTTCCTTTCTTTTTTCTTTTTTCTTTTTTTCTTCTTTAGGCCGGTCGCCGGCCATGGCCGAGGCCGGCGACCGGCCAAAGAAAAAAAGAAGAAGAAAAGAAGAAGAAAAGAGAAGAAAGAGAAAAGAAGTGTTTCTTCAAAAGTGTTTCTAAAACAAGAAACAATTTTTTTTTTTTTTTTGTTTCTCATTTCGTTTTTTTGTGTTAGGGAACAAAAATCAGATTTTAAACAAAAACGCAAACAAACGCGTTTTTCTGTTTTTTTTGTTCCCTAAAACAAAAAAACAAAAAATCTATTCTTAAACAGAAAAAAGAAACGAAAACATGCACGCCCTAAGTCTTCTCTATTAAAGGTTATCATTGGCATTTGTGAACTTCAATTTCTATGTAAAGGAAAGAAGTAATGAGTCATAAATTAAGCTATAAGTATGAAGCTAATTAATAAAAAAACATTCTCAATAAATTCTCCCTCTGATATCTATCTGTGGTCTTATTATAATTTACAAAGTTTACATTATTCTTTTAGTTCTAATAGCAGGTGTGGGTGTCATCCCCTTATCTTGGTTTCTCTTTGACTGCTACCTATTCCATGGAGTTGAAAAAGTCACGTGAGTCAAACTTTTAAGTTTTGCATTTGTTTCATGAACATTTAGTCGTTTCTTTGACCCGCATATTCTCGCATCTGGTTTAGGATCATGGGGCAAAGTTGGTTGAAGGACCAAGAGATCGAAATCGAGAGCGGACAAGGGAGATTCAATGGTTGAAGCTGGGGAGCTGTTAAAGAAGAAAGAATTGTCAACTCAAATACTATATTTGGACCGATGTAAGTTTAAAAGAACAAAATGATCCTAAAAGTATCAAAACTTTTCGAATAATCATTGGATATCGCTTTCGTGAAAAAGGTGACCACTAATGGTCACTAATTTAATATTTTTACGATTGATGTGATTTGCTGCAAATTGAGTCAACAAGAATTATTTTTAGGACAAAGTCAATGTATGTCATTTGCCCCAAACTTGTGAATTGGGGCTCAATTCTTTTCCTTCTTTAAATACCAAATTTCCTTGTGTTCTTCAACTGGGGCAAAATTAGGTGCTGAAATTTGCAATGGAGAGCAGAGCAAGACGAACATCGCCAAATTAAGCATGTTTCAGTTAAAAAATGAGGCGAACAAGAGCTGCGGAGGAAAACATAGTTACCAGAACCAATTAACTATGCTTCTTCGGACGGAGATGAAGACGGAGGCGGAGAAGATGAAGATGAAGATGATGAAGCATTGAAGATGCGGCACGAAAGAGGGACCTTGGTGAAGATTTTCGCTTTGGTCGCGATTTGGGTGATGAAAGCCAGTGAAAGAAGTTTGTCAAACCTCAATGGAATTTGGAGATGCATTGGACGTGGGTGGATGGTGGAAGCCTCCACCCAACGTCTTCTCTCTCTGGCTTTCTGCGCTTTTTCTTTGTTTTTTCTTGCTCTGCTCAGGAACGAGACCAATCTGTACATAGCAACACGTCCATGTCCCACGCCATGGAAGCAAGTATCGGCTCTGCTGGGAAATTAGCAACACAACAACATTCCCCCACTCCCCCCAAGACGAAGCGGGGTCGTTTTCATCGGGCCCGTCCACCTTGTTTTTTACCCACGTTGGAAATTAATTTTTCTCAGTGGAATTGAAATTTTAGGAATCACCAAAAAGTGATTGTCTTTTCACTTAAGTGAAAAATTAACACTAAAGTAAATGTCATACTTTTGACTAGGGATGATCGGTTCTCGATCCGATCTAGTCCCACTTAAGAACTGGACATCGGACCAAAAGATTGGAATCGGGGGCCGGATTGGTTCGGTTTCCAAGTGAGCTAATGGATACGGGACATGTGAGAAGGGAGAGAGAGGAAAGATAGACTCGTGAGGTAAGACAGGAGAGGGTGACAAGAGCGGGACACATGAGTAAGGAAGATAAAGAAATTTGAGTAAGAAATAAAAAAAAATTAGATATCATCAGTCCGGTTGATACCAAAAGAAATTGCCCTATTATATGAATAAGGAAAAACCAAAATAAAATTTATAGCAAGTATATTTATCTCACATGAATACGACTCTTCCGACCGTAGAATAGAAACTACTTATCAACCATCAAATCCCTTTCAAATTTTCGACTCATATCATCGAAAATTTTATGATAGTAAAAATCGACCTATGATATAAATCGAGGATCACATTGAAAATTATCGCTTTTAATTTTAGGGAATCGGGAGCCAGATGATTTCTTTTCTAAACCGCCTAGAATCGTCCGGCCCGGTCCGGCCCACCCCTTCCTCTGGCGTTCTTTCCCCCTGAAAAAAGGGGTAAGGGGAGGGACACTTCTGGTATATATGCTTTCCAGTTTTAAACTTCAAATAAATAAATGAAGGAAGAAACTTCCCCTTTTTGGCTTCCGATCGCTTCTGCGGAAACGCTAGTCCCATCTCTCTCCACCACGCACGCGCGTGCGTGTCCGAAACATCGTACGAAAGCCCCTGTCGTGTCCCTCCCTCTCTCCCTCTCTCTCTCCTGTCCTCTGTTCTGCAAAGCCTTGAAGCAAACACCCGCCCACGCACGACCACCGGTTTTGATCCTGTGTGCTTCCCACTATAAGATCACCAGCACCACCCAGCGCCACCGGCACGGGCATCGATGAAACCAAACTCAAATTTCCAAATTCCTCTCTCTCTCTCTCTCTCTCTCTGTCTCTCTCTAGGCGCTTGTCAAAAATCCCTCCAAAATTCTCCCGCCCCGCCCACTGTAACCCATAATGCCCGATTCTTTATTTTAATTCTTTCTTGTTTGCGCCATTAATCGCGACCCTGTTCAGTTCTTGGGACGTATAAGAACCCCCGCGAGCAAAGTTTCGTTCTTGGAGGACGAGTGTTTTTGGGTTCCCTTTCGATAGAGCAATGGGGAAGAAGCTCCGGAGAGCGAAGCAGCAGAACGGGATTGCGTCGGAGGTCGGCGAGGATCGCGGGGTGTCCTCGAGGACCCGGAGCGGGGGCCGGAGAGCGGTGGCGAGCGAAGCGAGAGTGAAATCTCCCGCCGATGGCGAGGGCGAGGAGCTCAGGTTCCCCAAGCAGTGCCGCGCGAGGCATCGGGATGAGAATGTACGTTTTTTGGGTCGTGGGTTTTGAGTGTTGATGATGTTCTTGTTCTCTTTTTGCTTGGGTGGGATCTTCTATTTGCGGGTCCTCGGTCTCAAGAATGTATATTTGGAAGCTGCGCTTGTTCTTGGGTTGAATTGATGTGTTTCTTGGGTGGTTTTTTTGGAATGAGAGGTTCTTGACTGAGTCGTTTTAGGTATTGCTTCATCAATGTCTCCACATTAGATGAGTTTCTTGAACGATATCTGAACTTTCTGCTAGTTTCTGGATTATTACCTTCGAAATGGTTTGTTTTAGAAGGTAAAAAGTACGGCATGATCCTTGCCATCTTGGTTACTTGAGGATGAATTAATTCTCAAGTTGGTTTTTGGTGGCGTCGAACTTTTGCTGAATAAGTGTGGTCGTTAGCTACTTCAGAATGTAGTAGTTTGAAGATCGTGTTTTTTGTGGTTTGTGCTTTATTTTAGGGGAATGCGGTGGAATCTACAATGTGTCATCAGTGCCAGCGGAACGATAAGGGAAGGGTAGTTCGCTGTACGAAATGCAAGACCAAGAGATATTGCATCCCCTGCGTAAAAACTTGGTAACTTCTCCTTTAGCTTTTGTTCTCTGTGTGTTTGGTTGATTAGAGTTTGGGTTATTGGTAGGTTTCTCGTTCACCCTCTGTTTGTTCAAGAATATATATCGCATTTTTAACTGGATTGGAAGTCGAAGGGAGTATGATGTCATTTATGTCTCCAATTGCTCTTGATGTGTACTACTGAGTCCTGAATCATCTGATAATAAGCAGTTTATAGGATACAGCAAGAATGCTTAATGAGATATTTCATAAGAATGCACGCGTTATACCTTTTCTTGTGTTTTTTTAATGGGCTGGCTGCATTATATGTCTGTGACACTTTTGTTTTGTATGCTGATGGGTTCTGTTTGTTGGACCAACTACTAATGTTTGTCAATAAGCCCTTTCTGTTCATGTTGAGTGATTTGAGAAGAATTACATCCCTGGTGCACGCAAGTGCATGCACAGAGGACGTCTTGTTGCGCTGCAGATTAGTATCACTTATAAACCTTGATTGATGCTAGTAACTAGTTTTGATGCTAAACAATGCATGAAGCGCAATATCAAAGGAAGTCTACTGGTTAAATTGTTCTTTTCTCGAGTAGGAAGGTGCTCCCACCCCTCTTCTTTTTGTTTTTCATCAGAACACCGAAGAGTCTTTTAAATTGCTGGATGATCTGTTTGTCATGATCCTCGTCGTTTTGTTATGTGGTCAGTGCTCAGGCATGCTGAGAAATTTTCATGGTCATATGTAATCCACTTTTTAGCAATTTTTTTTTGCAGACATGATCCCTTGACTCACTACTGGTATTCAAATGCAGGTATCCTCAATTAACAGAGGAGAACATTGCTGAGGGGTGCCCATTTTGTTGTGGCAACTGCAATTGTAAAGCATGCTTGCGCCTGGATGGGTCACTGAAAGTCAGTCGCCCGATCTTTTCCTCTTCATTGATAAGTATATCTCTTGCTGGCTTTGACTTAGGTCCTCTGTGCTTTCTATCAGAAAATGCTTGATGCTGAACTAACCTATGGCGATGATGAAAAGTTGCGACACAATGCATATATTTTGCGACTGCTTCTTCCAGTCCTGCAGCATGAGAATCAAGAGCAAACATTGGAGAAAAAATCGGAGGCAAAACTTCAAGGTCAGCTTTTTATTTGTCAGCACAAAGTAACTTACTCCTGATGTCAAGTGTCAAGGCTGGATGAGGCTGTTCATCTTGGAATTGTTTTTTGGTGATTGTCTTTTGTGTGCTCGATGTGCAAATTCCATAAAAGAAATAGTCATGAACTACTTAATTATTTGTCTTGTAAGTATGAAATTTTTTTATTTGTCGTGTGTGTAGTTAACAGAAGGATGCCTGTTAAGAGTACTTTGTTTTGTGAAGAATACTGTGTCATGGATAGCGATTGGCTTTATTTTGTGACAGGTTTATCCTTATCAGAGCTAAAGGTTCAGAAAGCAGATGTTGACGAAGATGAACGTGTATACTGGTATGGGGAGTTCGCCATTCTTTTGTATTTCAGTTAGCTAAGTATACAGCAGAGTTGACTTTATCACAATGCCTGCAGCAACAACTGCAGAACCTCTATATTTGATTTTCACCGGAGCTGTCCAAACTGTTCGTATGACCTCTGTCTCATTTGTTGCCGTGAAATCCGCGAGGGTCACCTCCAGGGAGGTGAAAAGGAAGTGGTCACAGAATACATTAATTATGGATTTGGCTATTTGCATGGTGGTAAGCCTCGCCGTCAAAGTCTAGAAGAAAAGGTAGAGGTTAATGTCGATGTAGCTACCTCAGATGACAATGCAAAGTCAGCATCGGAGTGGAAAGCAAAAGATGATGGAAGCATACCTTGCCCCCCAGAAATTATGGGTGGTTGTGGAAATGGCTTGCTCGAATTGAGGTGCATATTTCTTGAAAATCCACTCTCAGATTTGGTTGAAAAAGCTGAGAAATTACTCCAAGGATATGATTACTTGGAGATTCAAGAGGACCCTGGACATCGATGCTCTTGTTTCACATCAGATGGCATTATTGACCTCGCCAGTGATAAGTTGAGAAAAGCAGCCTCTCGTGAGGATTCCCATGATAATTATTTGTTTTGCCCAGCAGCTAAGGACATCCAATCTGAACATTTAAAGCATTTCCAGTCCCACTGGACCAAAGGCGAACCTATTATCGTAGGCAATGTTCTTGAAACTGCATCTGGTTTGAGTTGGGAGCCAATGGTCATGTGGCGCGCATTTCGTCAGATTAACAATGCGAAACATGGTCAACACTTGGATGTTACTGCAATTGATTGCTTAGACTGGAGTCTGGTTAGTTCACTGTACAACCTTAGGTTGCTTTATCACAGTGAACCTAAACATGCCAATGGTCTACCTCTCTTGTACTTGTAGTAACCTGAATCTGATATTTCTTGATCTTCTGCTCAATTTCATGTGCCTACAAGCTGCTTCTCTGCTCATGCAGTTTCATGAAATTTTTGAGAAACTCTCTGGTGGAAAATCAGAAAATCAGGAACAGGGGATTGGTCCAGGGTGGTCCTCCCTTACCAAGATCCAAGAGGTTTCGGCTGATTAGACAAATTGAAACGTTATTCAATCATGGGATCGTTTATGATTTTAGATTGTTTATGATAGGCAGTTATGATTTGTAATGTTAGTTTATGAATAATAAGACAGTAATTTTTCAATTAATAGCCTGAAAATGAAACCACTTTTAGACTTCCCATTCCCCTCTGGAGTAATGCTATGTAATTAGTTCTATACTTTCTGCATTTGTTTCCCATTGATACACACACACACACACACACACACACACATATAGAGGCTGATAGAAGGCATGATAGTGGGTGCAACTCAAGTTACCTTTGGAATGAAATTTCTTGGATAATCTGGTGATTTTTTATATTAGCTTCCTCATGGTGGTCATATTTCTCGGGTTGATGATCCTGCAGGTGGATATAAACATTCATCAATTTTTCAAGGGATATTCAGAGGGCCGATTTGACATTAAATCATGGCCTCAGATACTAAAGTTGAAGGACTGGCCACCAAAAAATGCATTTGAGGACCGATTGCCACGCCATGGGGCCGAGTTTATGACTGCGTTGCCTTTCAAAGAATATACGCATCCTCGCCATGGAATTCTTAATGTTGCTGTGAAGTTGCCCAGTAACATCTTGAAGCCAGACCTTGGACCGAAGACATACATTGCTTATGGAGTTCACCCAGAGTTGGGGCGTGGAGATTCTGTTACAAAGCTTCATTGCGACATGTCTGATGCTGTATGTTCACTATTCTAACGATACTCTTAAATCGATGCATTTATTTTTCCTCTTTATGGCATTACTTAGGGAGACGGGAGACACTATGTGCTTCCCAACTGAACTTTTTATTGAGTTCCCGAAGGTACAAGAATTAGCTGACAGAGCTTAATTGTGCTTTTGTCTGATTCATGGTTTGGTCTTATGGACATTACTCATTGACAATTTTTAGTATAAACGGACCAGTCCCTCTACACTTTGGTTAGGATGTTTTACTGCCTGAAACCAAGTACTAGACTAAACATGAATAAGGAAGCTGAGCAAAACATGCCTCTTCAGTCTGGTTTGCTTTGTTCAGTTCAGGATTTCTTTATTTTTCTCCTTCTGCTCTTGCTTGGTGTATTGCTTCCTGCCAGGCTGTAAAAAAGAAATTGATGGGTTTCTCTTCTTTATACATGCAACGTCTAAGCTTTTCTTGTTAAATTATTTTAAAGTGAATCTAAGTTTACTATCCATGACCTAGAATCGTCAATTGTGCATTCTGTTGCCATAGAAAGTCACATTCTCAATTCATTATCATTTCTCTAGATGAAACATTTTACGTCTTAGCTGCTTTTTTTGTCCTTTGTTTTTTTAAATGACAATTTTTGGCTCTCTTGTTCACACACTGCTTTGACTGTAGTGACATTGCCTCGAGTGTCATTATTCATTTGCATTAATTGTATGTTTCTCTGGGTGATGCTAATTTTGCGAGGATCCTGCATCTGAATGTGTCTCTTAGTTGTGGAGTGAAGCATTGTGGTGTTTCTTGCTTGTTAAACTTTTCAGTCTTTTTTTTGTTCTAACTGTATTTTCCAATATCACAACTTCATCTTTTCTCAGCTTCACTTTATTGTCGCAGCCACAACTAGAGTCTTCACCTTCATTTCAATTATCGACTGCCTTGGAATGGGGGAAAATTCTTGGATCAATGTTTTATTGTCATTCATTGAAGATTTATCTTGTGTTTCCCCTTTTGAGTTGTTTACTCTTCTATTTTGATATTCTTGTGTTAGATTGAATAATTCGGATGTCAATTTTCAGGTAAATATCCTTACACATACGGCAGAGGTGGTTCTCACTCCTGATCAGCTTCGTTGTGTTAACAAGTTGAAGCAAAAGCATCTTGCACAGGATAAAAGAGAGCTGTACTCTGATTCTATTGTGGGGAAACAGGGTGAGGAGAGAAAGCTTTCATCAACATGTGAGACTGAAGAAGCAGATGTAATGTTAAAGAATGGCTGCGTTTGTACATTGCCTGGAGATACTGACCAGCTTGTTTGTGATGTTAATGGTCTAAAGAGTGATTCAAATGACAATAAGATGGATTTATCAGTGGACCTGGAAGGAAAAAGTGAGTCCACTTCAACATTAGAAGAGAAATCTGTTTGCAATCCCACTGAAGCGGGTGAGACAAATGGCACAACGAAAAGAGGTAATCCAGGCAGAAAAAGGAAGAGGAGAAAGCATTCTGGTGGAGTAAAGTCAAGTAAACTCAAAGTTGAGATGGATGACCAGGAAGATCTGACTGATGAGGAATTACTGGGTTCCGCAGATAACATGAGCGAGAGTAATGAAATTAGCCTGGATTCAGCATTGGAGGGGATAGAACAAACAGAGGGAGGTGCACTTTGGGATATTTTTAGGCGACAAGATGTTCCAAAGTTGCAGGAATATCTTATGAAGCATTTTAAGGAGTTTAGACACATCCATTGCAACCCTCTGAGCCAGGTAATGCTTGTATTGGAAACAGAAACCCGCGTGTTTTGGCTACTGAAAGTATTAAAGTATCGGTGCACATGAGTGCTTCTGTCCTCTATTGACATCTGAATTTTAACCTTGGATCAACAGTCTTTGAGTCTTTTCTGACTTAAAGTTATTTGAATTAACTAGATGCCATTCTTTGAGATGTTGAGAATCCTCCCTCTGTTTTTCTAATAGAATGTGATCTGAAATAATTTGTTTTGATGTTATAAGTGAAAGAAAATAGCTAGAAAATTTGAAGACAAGTAACTAGTCAGCAGTTTGTGTAGTTTTCACAAACTATCATCTGATTTGCTTTTGTATGTTCCTGTTGTACTATGGATCGGAAAATAAATTGGAGTTGAGTTGATTGGAGTTGTCTAATTTTGTGACATTGGATCTCACCCCGATCTCATTTCGTCAGAACGGGCTGTAATGTGTGATATATAACCATGTTTCTCCACTGCAGGTTGTCCATCCAATTCATGATCAGACAATGTACTTGACTTCACAGCACAAGAGGAAGCTCAAGGAAGAATATGGTTAGTTGGTCGTGTGTTTCATCTGAAGGAGGTGCAACATGCATGGCAACTTCATATAGAGTAATCATTAATCAAGAATGGAAACTGAAACAGAGATAACGAGAAATGTGTGCGCGGGGGGAGACCATTTGATTCTACTGTCCATACCCATGATGGGCTGGGCTATCATTAGCCCCCTGATGAGTCTGCCGCCTGATGAGTCTGCCAATGATCTTTCACAACCCCCATCTATGCAATATAATATTTAGAGCTAAAAGGGGTTGTTAAGAACACTGCCCCATTTATATGATCCAACTTTTAAAGTTGGAAAGGGTTATTAAGTTGTAGATCACTACCTATCTCAGAAACCTTCCAATGTTGCATTTGTCCATATCCTCCTCCTCCCTATCATTCCTGGCTCACTTCATTCATTTTATTGATCCATCAGCTATGATTTTCATTGCTCTTGACTTTATTCCTGTATAAATAATGCAGGAATTGAGCCCTGGACATTCATTCAAAAACTTGGAGATGCTGTTTTCATTCCTGCTGGCTGCCCCCATCAAGTTAGAAATTTGAAGGTAAATAATGCATCGAAATGGAGATTTCTATATTTCATGTTTGCAATTTATTTTGAAAATAAATGAGTTGGGAAGCTTAATGTTACTGATCTAAAGGTAATGCATGTAAGTGGATTTCATTTTTAAAGTGCATCTAGATGATGTGTAGGAGCTTAAAGACAAGTACGATGTTTAGAATCAAAAATTAACCTTGACTTCAATCTTATATTATTAATGGGATCTAATCTAACCCATTTCAACTTGATTTTGATTTGTCTCAACTATCATGAGAATATGATCCCCTTGTAAGTGAGGGTATAAGCAAACTTGTTGGTTCGTTGCAGTTTAGTTTGTAACATCTCACTAGCCTTCTTGGATTTAATACCAACTAAGCGTACACTAATCAATTGCTTGCTTCATAAGTGGCTTATGCACGCCTGATTCCTGAACGTACTGCATAGATAGGTATCATTCCTGTTGACTAGTCAGTTCCATAAACTGGGTTGGTTGACTTGTCGCCTATCCCTTTTCATTAGTTTTTACTGCGGACTGGTGTCACTGATTTTGAGAGATGGCATATATCTTACTTTTATTGCACATATGGAATTCACATGACCCTGGGACTTTGAAAATGTATAATTGATTGCTGAATTGTGGCAAGTAGTAGAAGATTGGTTGGAAGTAGTGCACACACTACAATTGCAAGAAATTATGAAAGCCTTTATGGAGATTCTGAAGGCAAGCACAAACCCTTGGACTTGCCGAAAGATAGTTATAAGGGTGAAGATTTTGATGTGGATGAAAGTCATTTCCATGATGATGGGTTTTTTCATAATGCAGGAATAGGTGGATTGACAGCTGTGTTGGTGCTGGTCTTATGGCTAATAGTGTGCATACTAAGACTTGTTTATAATATTAGTATAGTAATATGATATGGAAAATTGCAGATGGATGTTTTAACAAGTAGCTCATATTCAATAGTTAATAAAAGTTTGCTACATTACTTAGCATACTTTTTTATTTTTATTAATCGAAGTACATCTCAATCTTAATAATGGAGGAATCCAGATTGAAGTTGCAAACTTCTTGAGTAAAAGGCATGTCGGTGATTATTTAAATTGGTAAGCAACTATTGAAACTTATTTGAGTAAACATCTATGGCCAAAGATAGAAAGGTGTTTGTTAAGCTACGTTGAAAACTTGAAAGTGGTTGTGCTTATATTGTGAATATTTTAACAAGTAGGTCATATTTTACACTTACTAAAAGATTGCCACATCACTTAGCATACCCTTTTTTTTTTTAATTAATTGAAGTATATCTCAATCTTAATAATGAAGGATTCAAGATTGAAGCTGCGAATTGCCTTGCATAAAGAATGTTGATGACTATTTAGATTGGTGAGCGATTGTTGAGACCCATTTTGAATAAAAATCTATGGCCAAAGATGGAGAGGTGTTTGTTAAGCTGAAGTTGAAAACTTGAAAGTGGTTGTGCTTCACTTGTGGAAGAGTTGAGGAGCAGCAACCCCTTTGAGAAAAGCTAAGATCAGTTCATGGTAGGCCATGGAGACCGACCATGTAAGCAATTCTTACTGGCTGATTATACCATGGCATTATAAAAGAAGTTTCATCATTTGACGCAGAAACATTATAGATGAGGAATGCGCTTTTGAATATAATAACCTATCCATTCAAGTTGGGTTAGGTGAGACCGACAACCAGATGACCTCTCTTTATTGGTGTGGTTTGAACAAGTCTATCCGAGATGAGATGGAAGTGGTTTGTGTGCATAGTCTTCATGAGGCTTGAGAATATGCTCTAATGGTGGAGAAGATGGTTCAGCGCCATGGGCCAATAAGGCGATTATCGGATTGCAGCAATGAAGTTGGAATGCAGAGAACTCCATGTCCAGGGTTTAGAAAACCGGGTTAAATTGAATGAATAATTTGCAGTAATTAATAGAACTAAAGATTGCTAATAATGAGGTTAAGGGCCAATTATAATAACAGAGCAATCTTGAAATCTCAGCCCTTAACTTTATTAATGATCTCTTAATCAATGCTATGAACATCATTAATCATCATATGTCAGCCACATGATTATAATGCTCCCTTTGGGAGAGGAGAGAAAGTGGAAGGAATCAAGATTTTGATGGAAATTTTGAGATGTTTTTGAAATTTTGTTGTGAAAATGAGAAGTTGGGTGTCTAAATTCTGCCCCCTCCCCCAAAAAAAAATCTTTAGTGTCCCAAATGGAGCAAAAAAGCATATCCAGAATATTGGAGTTCAATAAAGAGATAAAAAAATCTATAATATAAATTAAAAATAAATAATAACAATTGCCTTATTAAAGTTTTCAGCTTGTTTAATGCTCCCACATCAAGCATATGCTAACATTTACCACAACATTGGAATTGTGTTTGTCGTCTTCGATTAGGGATGTGGTGCCCTCGTTGCTGTTTGTGCAAGTGGGCTGGTTTGACTTAAAAATTAATTTGAACTGTCTTTGTCAGTATCGTTCTAGGCTGGTTTTAGGAGAACCTGCTTGGTTTCCCATTCTCAAGATGCAAAATTGAGTATTACTGGTTTCATTCCTGCTTCCTAGGTAGCAATTGCTGGTCATACTCAGCAATCATCCAAATTGGGCTGATTCTTGGGTAAACCAGCTTTGATAAGTTCTATATACATAATTTACTTGATAAATTCAATATGAAACCTGGTACCACTTAACCAAGGGAAGTTCTTGAGTTTAAATGACTTAGTTTTAGGTTATACGACAAATTTACAACTTGTAAATAAAAATGAACTTGGCCTACTGGTCCTGGAATTAGCAGGTTTAGAACAATTGGTTTTAAAATTGGCCTTTATTTCTTAGGTGCAATTCAGTGTGCACTATCTCTGAAACTACAACAATTTGTTTTCTATTTATAGTTTCTGTCAGATGCATCTCATGCATTGATCATGCTATCTATCTTGCACAAGTCTGCTGATTGTGTTCTAACGTCTTTTTGTAGTCATGCATCAAAGTTGCGCTCGACTTTGTCTCACCTGAAAATGTAAAGGAGTGCCTTCGACTAACAGAAGAGTTTCGTGTACTTCCTGCAAATCACCGGGCCAAGGAAGATAAGTTGGAGGTATTAATTCTGTGGACTTTGTTTATTCTGTGCATTCGTACACATTTGGGCATGCTTGTACAAAATTTGGAGGTATTGATTATATGCAATTGTGCGCACGCGCGAGCACACACAATCTCACGTATTAATTGCTTTTTTACAGAGCATTGTGATAAAAACATTTATGGGCACTTGCTTTTTTCCCTCGTTTTGGCTGCGCATGGTCCTCCTAATTTTTTTGCCCTGGTTTATCTCCTCAGTTGGTTTCAAGTACAATTAGTACTCTCTTTGGGCACCTTCTATGAATGAATGACATTTTTCTGAGATAGTCAGTGTCCCTCCATCTACCGTTACTAATCATAGTTTCTGAGCTATTGAACAATCACGTGTAAATTGTCTTTGTACATGCCGTTAAATATAGGAGATGAAGTAAATCTCTCGCTTTTCTGAATTGAGTCCTTAGACTGCAATTTAACATTTTTGCAAAATTTGTTTCCCATGTATAGGTGAAGAAAATGGCTGTTTATGGATTGCAAAGGGTTGTGAAAGATCTGGAAGCACTTTCCAGGTAAGTGGATACATCTGACTGGAAAACCTGCTTTTCTAGCCCTTAGTTTCTTTTTATTCTCCAATTAGTTTCTTTTTTATTCTCTAATGGCGAATCTTTTTGGGGACTGGACGCATTGATCTCAAGCCTATAAAATTGAAGACTATCCGTGTACTTGCTTCTGATTGATTGATTACCAATATCAGCTCCTTTTGTTTTGCTGCAGTTGAGTATTGGATGTAGAAAAATAATTTACTGAATCGATGATTCAAAGAATATAATATGTTTGTTACAGTGAAGAGCATGCTTTGTTAAGCTATAAGCTTACTCTACATGTCAAAGCACCAACTCAGCAAGATCAAGTGCTTTTTGTAGGGTTTGTGAAGCTCGTACTAGAAAATGAGAGCTGTAAGACTTCCAAACTTCTTTGATCAGAGACTTGGCAATACATTTAAATGGGTTTTCCTTGATGAACATTTGCAGAGGAAAAGTCACTGCAAACTTACTGGATCAATGTATTTTACTTAATAATTTAAAGATTGCACGTGACATTAGCAACTGGCTTTAAAAGAAAGCACTAGGCTGAAATGAGCAGAGCATTGTTTGACTTAGTGAATATGTACCTGGGTATTGGCTGCTTTTAACAGTTCGTGTAGTTCTAGTTTTCGATTTCATACTCTTCTAGGGAGATAGTTTTTCTACTGTTTTAATTTTCCTACAATTGACAAAAACAAAGAAAATTACCATGAAAAATCAGGAGAATTACTCACGAAATTCACTTTTTATGGAATTTATTCATAGATGAAACACAGATTGGCAGTGTGTGATGCCAACCTGTGACCTATTTTATTCTATTCTATTTTCTTTTTTTCTTTTTTTTGTGTATATTTTGTAATGATCTCATGTCCATTAAGGCGGTTTCAACTTATGTACTGAATCGTTCACTAAATTTGTAGGATGGGCAGTGTGTGATGCCAACCTGCCACCTATTCTATTCCTTTTTTGTATATTTTGTAATTATCTCATGTCCATTAGGGCAGTTTCAACTTCTGTTTTTCGACTGAATCGTTCACTAGGTTCTTTTTTCTTTCTATTCCTCTACCGGTAGAATTTTGCTCCTTTTCTCCTCACCACCCCCTCTTTTCTATCTTGTTAAATAACAATGCAGGAAAGTTGAAGTGGAGGAAGGTCGTGAAAATGGAAACGGGTCTTGATGCAGTTCTTTTTGGGTTGCATTGTTAGTAGTGCCAGATAGGTTTCTTTTGCGGAGGCATGCACCAGCGAAGCCTTTCATGTTTGGGATGATCCTTGCCGATTGATTGATAACAGCTCAGTTTTGTCCTCTGATTTTAGTATTCCTAGGAGGCAAGGACTTTTGGGGGGGGAAGTTGAGAGTGTCATGTTCTGTAAAACTTTTTTTTTGGTTCTTTTATGCGTTTTCTCTGCCTACCACGTCGACCATGCAATATTGTATAATTCTGAGCTGGCATTTTGGGTTTGACCATTGTAAGCCGTGTTGTATAATTTTGCACCTAACTGAATCTCCTGTAGTTGAGGTGTAATTCGGCTAATATAATTCTAATCGGTGGCAATTCTCAGGCTTCAGAACAATATAATTAGAATGAGAAGTGTCAGATGCTTTTGTTGATAGGATGTTTTGATATTGTTCCATACTTCATTCTTTCCTGGCCAATGGTGTCTCATTCTGCCCAGAATACTCAGGTGTTCTAAAGCATACCATGTTTATTGTTTACCGGACATTAACTTCTGGTTTAGAAAAAAAGGGGTTTTCTAAATGGTGTGAAATGATGGATTAACCCGGATTATCAAGAATGTTGGCCATCATTGTATATCTAGGTAAATATGAAGCTTTGCTAGATTGGCCAGCTACATTCAAGAGAAACAACATAAGAGATAGTACTTTTTTCATTGTTTCTGAGCAGACTGTTGCCTTCTGCTCCAAGTTCTTGGTTCACCACTCTTGACGATCTACTCATCTGGTGCATATATGGGACACACGGAGTATAAACTAGCACTTGTATGGTTAAGAGCATCGCTGCCTTGGAAGAGAGGAAAGCTAAAAGTTTGTTCAACGACTATATAAGAATTTGATTTCTATTCCTTTGGAAGAATGAATTGAAATGAGAACTTCTGTTTTCACAACCAATGAAAAAAAAGAAAAAGAAAAAAGAAAGAATACATATTTTGAGAAACCTATGAAAAGTAGAAGCAAGAACATTTCCCACATTGTCTTAAAGAATACATTTAAGAATGATTGGCTTTACATCGTCTGCAACAGAAATCAAAGAATGTCGAAAACTGGAGTGGCACCTTATGCACTGGTATCTTCTATCCGTAAGAAGAATGCTTTGAGCTCTCCCGAACAAAAAAGCTTCAATATTGGAACTAATCAGACTCAGTGACACTGGAGGATCCCACAAGAGCAGCACGTATCGCTCAATATTCCATATCAAATCTGATAAATGGCCATCCCTGTACCATTTTCTTCCTGGACAATGCCTTTAAAGTTCCTGCAAAGGCAAAGCAGTTTACTCAGAAACAGGAAGCGAAATATCCAATCATGTCTATGGAGCCCAGGGTCTCTCTCTCTCTCTATGCGACACCACATTAACACCATGGAAGGCCAAGCTAACAAAAAATAAAAAACACCATCTCTTAAGCACAAGCATCAACATTTGGCCAGAAATCTAACTAGAAACTACCAACACGTGATGACTTAAAGGAACTGCAAAAGTCAACGCATCGGGTACAGCCTTTGAAATTCACTAAGAGAGAGAGAGAGAGAGAGAGAGAGAGAGAGAGAGAGAGGGGGGGGTCAGGTGAAGTGAAGAAATTGAATAAATAGAATAGGCCGGTTGGAGTGTTGGACTAATGCCTATACCTGCGTGTGCAAGTTACAATGTCACCTGTGGTGGATGAGATACACAAAAGACTCTCTAAAAGCAAAAAAAAGAGTTGGGAGTGTTGGACTAATGACTATACATGCATGTGCAAGTTATAATGTCACCTGTGGTGGATGAGATACACAAAAGACTCTTTAAAAGCAACAAAAGAAGAGTTCTCTGTTTCCTGCACCAAGTTGAGGTGGATGTATGAGATTCGGACCATCAGACCAGTGCATCGTACAGGACTACCAGATGTGACAGTCAAGAATTATCCAGTCCACATGGACCCAGTGTACCCAAGTTTTCCACTTGGGAAAACCCATACCTTCGTGGTATACTTAGGGTGCATTTGTTTTACTGAAAACTCCATGATACAAGAAAATATTTTTCAAGTTTTCATTTGTTTGGTGATTTAAGAAGTGATTTTTTTTCTTGCCAAAAGGAAAAGTCATTTTCCCCAGTTTAAGCCTGTCATTTGTCGTTTTCAGTCGATGGAAAAAAATTTAGTAGATCGATTAGTTTTCCATCATTCAAACACTGGAAAGTGGCAAAACAATTTCTGGAATATAGTTTTCTTTCAAACAAACGGACCCTTGTTGAAAATCTACTAGCAGTATGTGACGACCTAGACCCGAGGCAGTACGGAGGGATGGACTGAGATCGTCTTGGTAGTACGCGGGTGAGGCTAAGGGCATGTCTCCCGTCCCACATCGCTTAGGGAGAGAGTCCTGGGCTAGTTTATAAAGGCTTGGGTCCCTTTAATCTGTATAACGCGTTTTAAAGCCGTGAGGACTCAGTGTCCAAAATGGACAATATTATACAGTGGGGCTTGGGTCATTACAAATGGTATCAGAGCCGACTCCCGACCGCGTGTGGGGGCCACAACGAGGACGCTGTGCCTTAAGGGGGGAGAATCGAGGACGCTGTGCCTTAAGGGGGGAGAATGTGACGACCTAGACCCGGGGCAATACGGAGGGATGGACTGAGATCGTCTTGGTAGTACGCGGGTGAGGCTAAGGGCATGTCTCCCGTCCCACATCGCTTAGGAGGGAGTCCTGGGCTAGTTTATAAAGGCTTGGGTCCCTTTAATCTGTATAACGCGTTTTAAAGCCGTGAGGACTCAGTGTCCAAAGCGGACAATATTATACAGTGGGGCTTGGGTCATTACACAGCAAGACCAACTGTTAGTCTCATTCTTAAAGCTCTCTGGCTAGCTTTACCCCAAACATCCACTTGACCAAACCCATTTTGGATTTTGAGAGACAAAAATCTTAAGTATCCCAGCAAGCAAAGTCTGACAGTAAACATGAGAAGTACAAAGTGAATTTGGAAAATGAAAAAGGGAGTATCAGACCTGATTTAACCTATCTGGGTAGCAGAGGCTGTTTCTCATCAGATCCTACCAGATGACTAGCCTGGAGTAGGCAAATAAATATGGAGAAAGATTAACAGATGGATGAATTTAAGAAGGATTAAAAGCTATTAGTTCAATAAGATAAATCTCATACCTCTTCATTTGCTCCTGCTGCCATATTTATAAAGGACTCCTTAGATCTGGAAAGGAAGAAAATACATTGAACTTATATTGCCAGGGAAAGAAACTGGTATGTTTGTGCTTAAAACTCATTTCTACATGAAATATTCTAGGCTTCTGGTCAGTAATGGCAAATTTCTTATCATTTCCATCTATATAAGATTCATCAACAGTAATACATAAACACAAGGTACCAACAGCATTAGGAACAATTAAATCTGCACTAGCAAGAGATAAGTCCAAATACGGGCACTAGAACCAAATCTTTATCACCCCTTTTGCAGAAGGTAAAGGAATGTAGAAAGATGAATAGATATTGGAATTACCTGTGGCTGTCCTGATGATCAACCAATTCCAGAGTCCCATTTTGTGGTGGATCTTTGACCTTTGAAAGGGGTGAAAAGAACTGAGGGAAAGATGCAGATGCATTCTCTTAGCTGAATGATTAAATTTATGAAATTTAATAAAACTCAAATCTGTACAAAGAAGCCAGTTTCATCCACAATTTACCTGATGCATTGATATAAACACAACGGAAATTCCTAAGATGAAGTTGACAGTTAAAGTATGACCAAAGAGTGCGGCTGAAGCTATGCCAGTGAAGATTGTGGCAACAGTTGATGAGTACTTCTTCAAAATTGTATCTATTTGCAACCAATGCAAAAATTAGGGGAAAGAGACTAATTCTATAAAATATCTTGAAAAGCTGAGGACGCAAGTCAGGCAAAATTTAGTAAAAAAACTTGGACGTAACAGACAGATCCATTAAACATAATACAATCACTTCAGAAGTTAGAGAGTTCTAACTTAAGATGCGTAAAATATAATATGCAGAACAAGCAAAACAAAGTCAAACCTGCATATTTGAAAAAAAAGGAAGATAAAATTCCTTGGGCTGCATTATTGAAGATTAGAAACATGGTAGCTTTTGAATGTCCTTCCAGTATGTGAAAGCTGCCAGGACCTGCAAAGAAAAAGTAATTACTGTAAGTATTTTACAATACAATAAAAATTGATTCCCATCAAATTAATGCACTCAAGAATGTCATCTGATAAAGCGCAGAGAGCACCTCACGATCAAATAAAACAAAAAACTTACATAATGCAAAGTTTATATACTAAACAGCTTCTTAAAAGCCATGCCAATACCTTCAACAATGACAGTTCCAAGAATTCCCATAAAGTTAAATATAGCACCATATCCATATAAAAATAAATTCTGCAAGAGAAAGAAGAATTAGAAAAAGGGTATAAGATGAGACTCGCCAAGCAAGAAAAAGATAGAAAAAGTAACAAATGTACTACGAAAGGGATAGCACAATTATAGCACAATGTGAACTATTTGATTGGAGATGCTTCTCCAAAATAAGCAAGAAAATCCCTAAATATGCAATGTGCGCTCATTCCTAACTTAAATTTTTGGATAAATGTGTCCACATGGTACCAGAATGCACATCAAGAATTCTGATCCTACCACTCATCTTTTTTTTTTTTTTTTTTTTTTTTTTCCTTTTCCTTTTTTAGATTTGGGCTTGCTATTATCAATTTGACATGGTCACACCCATCCAATGTTTGATGTATAAAAATTGAACTTATACATAAGGGGACGTGTCAAGAAAATGGCCCTTCAAAAATCTACCATAATAGCTACTGGAGATGTTTCCACAAAACAAGAAATACACCAGATATTCATCGCGAGTCTGTTTCCTGACGTGTCAATCTTTTGCAACAAATGTTGGTACCGCAGTACAGACCAATAATTCCAATCCTATCACTAGCTCTTTTTTTTTTAAGGGTTTTTCTGTTTGTGTTGGTAGATGGACTTGGACATGTTGAGGACGAGGCAGGACAAGAAATATGCTAGACATATTATGTCTTTTTCTCGACAGCCTAAACTATTAGGATAGTAGATCTCTAGCGATATCCATCCGCATATATTGCAAAATGGAGTGTAGTCTGCCAAAATAAGATATAGGAGTGCTGCAGAATTATACATGTTGCAAATATTACCTGAAGGTATATACTTGTCTCATATTGACTCTTCAGAGCATATTCATTATATACAGAGGCGAGAGAAGGAATTGTGACCTGCAAAATAAAACACGCGCACCCCTCATGATGAAATAAATCTAGGTACCAGGGAAAATAGTCCAAAAGAGAAGCTATCAAGGAATAAGATGAAAAAGCAAAAAGAAATTACTTACAAAAATAAATGTATAGATGTATGCACCCATTCCAACAGGAAGACCCAAAGCAGGTCCTTCGGGTTGCGAGCGTAGCTGATTAATGCTAATCCCAATAAGCAAGAGAGCTAGAGCTTCCCACTGCCAATAGAATTATATTCAATTTACATGTTCAATAGTAAAGATGGTGTATTATGCCTACAAATAGAACCTTTATTGACATTATGGCATCAACAGAATCCCCCTCCCAACCAAAACCCAAAACATCGTCAGAATTGCAAAGTTAAGGAAATGGAATATCAAAGCCCAGAATGACCTGAATGATGGAGAATCTACGCTTCATTATTATTTTCAACAAAACTGCAATAACCAGAACCTGCAGGATTTGTGATAAACACATTAAATTAGGAATAGCGCATTAAGTGAACTCTGACAGCTAAAACTACTATAAAATAGAAAAACAAGAGAAACAAATTATGAATCAGGGTACCTTCAAGTTGCTTAGCATTTTCACCGTTGCAGGATTAAAGTATAACTGCAGAAAAAAATTATCCCAATTATTAGTTGCCAATCTATGTAGAAGCTGCAGCAACTCCGACACTAACAACAAACCAAGTCCCAAAAAGAATGAATAAGGCGAACGCTATCGCTCGAAAGCCGCACAAATTTTCTAGTTGTAAGCAAGGTGTGTCATTAAATGCTATTCTATTTAAAAGGTCAAGTGCAATCATACAAACACACTAAGCATTCATTTAACATTCCTTATATATTAAGATCGTACATAGGAAAGTACACATATAATTCATTATCACATATATATTCCCGACAATTAAAAATCTATAAAAATGTCAATCATAAAGCCCAATCAGTCATATTATGATGTTTGAGCAAACTTGTTCACTCCACTTGATTTTAATAACTAGTGTCAAAACATTTGTAAAAAGAACAGCATATCATAACACAAGCCAAATGGACACTCACTCACAAACTTGTCAGTTAAATTTTATTGCCATCATAACCGTGTGGTAGAGTCTCTTATTCTGCGCACATGGGGATCCATTCCATACTTAAAACTCCCCTCTGACCAAGTTTAAGTTGTAAAGCTACATCAAAACTTTCACGAATTTCTTGGTCATTCGTAAAAAATGCCTTTTGGTATCAAATCATGTCCTCATTTCCAGCATCAACTATATCGGGGTATTGTCAAACCCATGATTATAAAGAGAATTAGGTAAGTCGGTACTCAAGGCCGTCTTAATGTGTATGATGAGGGAGAGAGAATGTAGGAGTCAAGGCAAAGATCTTAGATCATGATAAAGGCAGAACATCACTAGGTCAAGCAGAACATAGATACGTCAATGAAGCAGAAATACCTGCATGATGAACTTCAAATAGTTATTGATGGCATAGAGAAAGGCTGGAACAGCAAGAAGCACATTGTTGCGTGCTGCCTACAAATAGATGAAAATTGTAAACAAAAATCAAGGCTGAAAAGCTAGGGCAATTGAAAGGACAGCTAAGGCTATGTTTCATTGAGGTGTATTGATCTGAATTCAACAGATCACGAGCAAATGCTTGGTTGCTGAGAAAAAAACAAATAGAAGATAATCCTTCTTTCAAAACAGTCTTCAGCCTTCTAGACTGATATCTTTCAAGCAAGAGTATTTATCTTGTCGCTGACACCAGTCCATCACCTAGCAGGTAGACCTAATGTTAACCTGCAAGTACACTGGTGGCAGGTGACCGTAAAACTAGTTTTGCTGCCACAGACCATCAGTGGGTCAGTGTTATACCCAAATGGAAACTGCAAAGTCCCCCACCCTTCATCCCATGGGCACAATAGTCACCCATGACGATCCCCACATCCCCATTTCTTCCAGTTCCATACTCTGCAGTGGCTACACTATGCAAAGTCGATTATAGTGGAACCGGGCCTACTTAATGCCAACTCTTTGGGCAGTAGTCATTTGAGTCTTTGCCCCACCTCTCTAGCAGTCTCAATGTGGTGCTAGCTATCCGTCTCACAACTTTTATTCATCCTTTTGTTCATTCCCTGATTAAAAATACCAGAATCTCGAAGCACAACAGCCTAGGTTTATAGAAGTAGCCACAACAAGTAGAATCTTGATCATGTGAGCACGTATTCTTTGTTCACTTGCAAATGTATTCATCAACAATTTTGTAAAGGCAAATGCCAGATCATGGTGCAAAAAACTGACATGATAACTTTAACAATGTGAATTTATTTTCCCACGTGATCCTCCGATTGAGCAAAAGTCTTAACTTTAAACTAAGAATAGATAAAAACTAAGGTGGATCAAAGTATCGAAGTGATACCTGCACAAAAGTCGATATTGATAACAATGGCTTCTCTCCAACTTTTTGGTGCCTTGCCTACAGAGTAAATCAAGACGGCAAGAACTTAGAGTGAGATATAGAAATAAAATGCAATTTTAAAGTCTTTCAGACAGTACCTCCATCTTCTAAACTCCCCTGCCCCTCCCCGAACACCCCAAACCCACCCTCCCAACAACTCAATTCCCGACTAGCAGGTCTTTATTTATGCAACAAAATAAATGTACATTACATGCTTAGAAAAAGACAATCATCCAACATTATCAACACAAAAGACAATCTTCCTTCCAGAGTCTCAAATCAATTGTAATATTATATATGAAAAGCTGGACAGCAGGAAACTTATGACGTATATTGAGTCAGGAAAGAGAAGAAAAATAAAAGTACCTCGAACAAAAGCATAACAATTGCAAAAGTGACCTTTGCAAGCTCAGTCAGAAAATTAACGCTGATTGGGCTAAATTTGAACTTTCCATCCACCTTGGACATATATACCAAAACAGGCTGGCAGAACAGAAGTCATAAATAAGTTAGAAGATCTTTGCACCTTCTGAAAGCATGGAATAAGATCCTACAAGTAGACCATCAAAAATCTAATTCCGCAGTCAACAAGAACACGAAATGGTAAAAATAGTGTTTAGAAAAGCCAATGACTCAATAGAAATCTTAAAGAATATAATGCTTGTTTTTTTTTTTTAAAACCATACAAAGTCAATGACAACTACTAAGTGAAGTCAACGATCAACTGTAATGTATGATCGATTAATACATCCAGTAAAACGTCATGTTTCTAAAATTAAACCAGAACCATGACAATATTTAAGCATTTCATGTTTCTGGGAGCACAATAGGATATATAAGCTAGTCAGATGACCGTGAATACTTCTTCCTTTGAGAACAGATGGAGAAGAGAACAAAATGCTTTTACTATTACCTCGTGCATTAATTTAAGAACATGCACTGCGCCTTTTGCTACTAATTTGTAATAATGAAGAAAAAGGTTTTCCTAATAAACCAATCAATCCTGGGAAGAAAAGCAAAAATTGATATAAATGCAAGCAATTACCTGAAAACCAACTAAGATACAATCACCAACCACCAAGAAGGTGTTGAGGGCACGCTGCTTGGACGATACTCTGCTTCTGTGTCGGTCATAGGCCCTCGATACAGTTTTGGCCCTCGGTGACAAAAGCTTCGAGTGGCAAACACTGCATTCTAAAATCCCGTTCTTCATTGATCTGCCCCTAAAATCTCACGATCTCGCCAGATGTCTCTACAGATAAACTCCAAAATCAGCACAAAACCAAGTAGAGGATTGATTCAATCTTCATCATGATAGAAGCATTTCTACGAGACTTGCATTTCAGGTCAAAAACATGATCTTCATTGCCTTAATCAATGCTAGAAGCTGGCAAGACAAAAATCTGGACTCATCTCCCAAGTGCAACGAAAATCAACAGAGACGACACAATTGTAAGACCTCTCTCATTCATTATGATCAGCAACTCAATTCAATTCTCCATCGATATCAGAAACTCAAATCCGAGCGCCACCGTCACGACCAGACTCCCACCAGATCTCGCCTTTAACGCGACACGACGCGAACCCACCTCATTTTTCACGAATACAACTTAAAAAATATCCAAAATTGATGCGATCCCAATGAAACCCAGATCGCGGACCGCAGATCTCACCAGCGGGAAATCAAATTCAGGCATCCGCCCGACGAGACAGTCGTAACCGAACTGCGAACTGGAGCGAAAACGTCGCCCCTGGATCAATGGGAGCGAGCTGCGAAACGAAGACTCACCAGAACGCGCATGCCTCGGGATTGTCCCCCCGGCGGCGGCGAATTCACACACCGGCCAGATCGCGGCGCCCCGACCCGCCGGAATCCGGAGCTTCCCTCGAGCCGGCGACTTCGAATTCCGCTCCCGCGAGGCTCCAATCCACCCGAGCGAATGCGCTTTCGAGGAGAGGAATGTGCAGAGATCGGAGAGAAGGTGGACTCTCTCTCTCTCTTCTTCTTCTCTTCTGCTGCTGCTGCTTTTGCTTTGAACTCAACAGCAATGGGGGGTGCTCGTGCGCCTCGCGCGCTCGAGGGGCCCGCGGGTCGCGGACCGGGGAACGGTGACGGGCCAATCAGGACGCGAGGGGTGCGAGGACGGGCCAATGGGATTTCGCCAGCGCCGCGGGTGACGGTTGCCGCGGGGTGACGCGAGCGTCGAATCTGGAAGTTGGTGTCGGACTCCTTTCCGTGGCGCTTTCCATCGTTTTTTCTGGTTTTTGCCTTTTTTTTTTTTGGTTTCTTTTTTAGTGAGGTCAGATGTTTCTTTCGCTTGAATTGGTCGCACCAACAAATGATTAATAAATTTTTTAAAAAAAAAAAAAACAACACCTAAGCATAAACCATACAATTACGTAAAACTTATGCATATATCTACGTATTTTTTCCCATCGCATTGCTAACGAATAAGACAGCCAAAAAGGAATAATTCAAAAAATATTTTTTTAAGAACTATTGTCTACATCACTTATAAGAATGAATGGGTAGAAAATGTTTTCATCGCATAAGAAATATTTATATTGAGTTGTTCTCTTTAATGAAAGTAATACAAGCGATCTCTTTCAAATAAAATATGTTTTGAATTATTCTGTTTTTGCGAAATAAATGAAATCATATTTGGAAGAATACTTCATCGTTGTTGAGCGAATGATTAAATAAGCACCAAATTTGTTGTTTGATGGAGTAAAAGATGCTAAACTTAGAGAGAAGGAGAATGAATTTCCTAAAAGTGATTATTTATATAAAAGAATGAGACGTGGAACCGACAGAATGGTAAGGGATTTAATCTTTTAAAATTGATTAAAAGTAGCAATGAAAAGTACAATTTGACTTTCCAAAAACAATTGATAGATTGCCAAGTCAGCAAAATGGACAAGACATGGAGGAAGAAGAAGAAGCATGTAGAAGCACGAAATTTTCCCCGTTGGCCCTAAATGGTCCACGTGGAATATCTTTCGTTTGGGGTCATTGAGGGTTTAATTGTAGGGAGCCTAACGATTGGTACATATCATCGCAGGACTCGTAGCTTAAGCCCAACGTTCTGGTAAGAATCCACGTGTAAGAGGATGCATGTGACTGGTTGGGTTGGCAGTCTGTACTGTAAAGATTCCTCCAAAATCAATCTTTGAGTTGTTATTTCAATCGATGGAGACCTTTTGAAACTTTACCCAAACGAGCTGTGCAGATAAGAGCGAGGGAGAGGAGATCCTTATCCGAGAGATCCATAGGAATTCATCCTTTTGCTTATGTCTTCTGTTCAAGTGTGACCGTGGTTCTCTCATTGTAATGAAGGATAAGAGCCCATAAAGTATTTTCTTGAAGAACATTACCTAAAACGTTATGCTCAACATCATGGGGAAGTCTTTGAGGATCAATGCCAGCAAGGTTTGAGATTTTTAGGACTTGTCAAGTATTCTTTCACTTCATTTTAGTGTCATTCGTATCTAAAGAAAAGGTAAATATGTAATTTTGTAGAATCACTGTCCATAAGATTTTATGGGATCACTCTTATAAAAGTTTAAGCTTAGATAAAAATATTGTTTAATATTTTAAATATTTTAACACTTCCCCTAAAAAATCAAAGCCACTTCCTTGAGGTGAACATTAAGGAGGCCTTATATTCCTAGTATTCGACTGTTGTCACCTTCACTACTAAAAAACAACTAAACGTAGTCGTCTCAACTGTGTGACTAGAGAGATCGACCTAGTGATTGTTGATTACATCATGTAGACCTACGGATTGTTGATCCACTCATTTTAGGACTAATAATTAGACATGGTTTTCGGAGTTGCGATATGGCCCCGGCCCCACCAAAATGATATAGGTCCTATTAGGAAGGACGAGAGGCAGCACTAGCAAGATAACGTTTGGTATTTCCAGGTTGGACTTTGGCATAAGTGTGAAAATATGTAATTGGAGAGGCAAATATGGGTTTGGAAAGATTTGAATTGAGGACCTCCTATTTAATACTAGAAAAGAACAATAATGTTTGATTGTTGATCTCTATGTACAATTTGTTGAGATGATTTCTACTATATAAAGATATTACAAACTATTACTTTGTAAGGAAACAATACAACAATGGAATTGAAAAGGCTACCTACATCCCCAATCATGTGATTTGAAGATCTAGTGGCAATGAACGATTCGAAATCTCGACTATTTCCAACAGTAAGCATAGCAAATGCCTTTTGCACATTTGATAGAAGGAAAGACTAATAAACCGATTAAAACAATCTAAAGCAATATGTCATTGTTTGTTATGTGTTTGACAGGAAATGATTTTGACCATTCCTTTTTCAAGCTTCCCAGTCATGCTTTGATTGAATTGTGGCTTTTGACCCTGCCAACGAATAAAATCAGCTCGAGAATATTTCATTCCTAGACCGTTGTGAGGAAACACCCTTTCTTGAGAAGAAAAACAATTATTACCATAATGCTGTAATTGTTTTCCCTTCTTGTTACTCTTGAAATTATTTCTCTGACAAAAAAAATCTGTCCCTTGTTAAATTGCAAGGGAAATTTTATTTGTCATTCGGCTCTCAAAACATTGCAGTTGTGAAATCAGATTAAAGAAGGTTGGCATAGGAAGCTTCGACGTGGAGATAGTGAATGAATCATATTGTTCACCTAAGTCAATGAAAACAAAGACACCCTTCTTTTCATCCTCAAGGAGACATTCACTAGCAAATAGCTCCTTAAAATTATTTCAAAATGCACCGAGATACTCATAAAGAGATGAGAAATTATATCTACCACATTTTGGAGTTGTAAAAAAAATTGAAACTTCACGTTCCTCAAATACCTTGGCCAAAGTGTTTTGTAATGCTAACTACACCTCAATAGATGTCTTCAAATTTACTATTTCCGCAAGGATGTCTTCACAAAGTGTTGCAAGAATCCATCCCTGTAGAAGGTGATTTGACCTTCTCCGTTGTAAGAATTGTAGCTTTGTCACTTCCACATGGACTCCAACTTTTCAAGAGGTGATTATTGTTGGACTCGGCATCTGGTACTTGCCATCAATAAATCCCATTAGATCTTGACTTTCAATCAATGCAAGCGCAAACAAGAATAGTTTGTTTGTGTCAGTTTCAATGATACAAAATTGCTTATGTTTAAAGATGATGGGTACAGATATTTTAGCATATTAGAGGCATTAGTGGAAGGCATGGTTAAGGATCGATTTTTTTATGGGACCACTATCGACTGTTCCAAAAATTTAAACTATTAGATGGTTGTGTGATTTAATATATGAATATTTTAACACTAAGGACGTGGGTATCAACTTGTATTATGTAACATGATGACATCAAGAAAGCTTCAGCTGTGAGGATGAACCTGCCAAGAATCCGCGTCTATTGTTGCTAGAGAAGACAAAGAAGGCGACAGAAGAAGGAGACGAAGGTAAGAGGAGAATCGGTGGACCACGGTAGAGAGTGACTACAAATGCGCCAAGAAGTGATGCCATGGCTTCCCCACACTAGCAATATAATGAAGAGTAAGGGTGAGGAGATTGATAGTTCCTAGCTACATGTTTCCTTGGCTACATTCAAACCAGGAGTCTCTCTCACTCACATCAATTTCCGGTCAAGCAGCATACCAGCCAAAATAGAAGACAGAAGACTAGTGTACTATTTCGCACAATGAACGAATACCCAACCCGCTTGGTGTTTGTACAAACGTGTGTAGAACGCTCCCAACTCAGTTCGAGTTTAGCCAAGGAAAAATTACTGTAGAGAAAAGGTGACGCTTGTTGCGGAACGTGTTTCTGCATATGCTAGCGTCATTAATCTGTGCCGGAAATGTTTGGCTCGTGTAATGTTGAGTCGAAAATGTTATACTTGATGAAAGTAACGAAAACAGTGAGCACACATTCTGCGAGAGAAGGGAAATTAAACGACTTGAACAAACCTGTAACGAAAACAAGACTGACGACAGCCTCTACAGATAGCTTTCTGATGAAACAAGACAATGGAAGAAGCAGCAAGGACAGTCGAATCTCTTGCCTTTCCAGCACAAGCTAAGGTAATGAGGGTGCTGACTCAAGGGCAAGAGGGGCTAGGGTTTGTTGCCTTCTTCTGTCACTGCTCTTACTTCATTGATGATATCGAGAGCCAAATGCATTAGGCAACTGTTCAAAATACACACAAAGATTAACAGTTGAGATGCATAGAAAGTGCTTTCCCATCTTCGATCTAATTTTTCATGGCTATACTATACGAAGGGGGAAAAAACAGCTTTCACTTAATGCAAGGGCAACGCAACTAGGGCCTAGCTGCATATTAGCTGCTCTCTCTGCCCCTTAATATAATTTCCGAGCTAAGGACTTCCCCCTCCTGTTAAAGAGAAACAATTGAGTAAAAATTGTAAAATTTGTCCACGCTAACAACAATGAAGAAGAAGAAAAAAACTCAGCCGCTCCAATATCGAATAAAATCTCCTTATTATCTCAAACAACATGAACTCGCATAATAAATCCATAAATTCTTGACTTCAGTTTAACTAAGGTGAACTTTCTCTTCATAAAATTAAGAGAGCTTACCAACTAATAAATTTTGTTTTCTTTGGTTGGATCAATAGGATGAGTGGTTACAAACACCCTAGCCCTTTAGGCCTTAGATCAGGGGAGCCAAAGTGGGATGAATTTTATCAAGAAGTTGGTGACCTATTATACAAGCCAAGAAAGAAAGAATCACCCTTTCTCTCCTATAAATCCAACACATGCTCCACGTTCCATCAGCTTCTTCTGCCATTTCTCTGCTTCACTCATCTTTCCATCTTCTCCTAGGCTCATCACCCACCTCTTGGCACTTGGGCTCTGATGGATTGGGTTCTTTTGGCCACGCCGGTGGTCTTGGTCATCATAGTCCACTGGTTGTCGTTCACCGCGCCGCTGCAGCACCGGCCGGCGGAGGGAACCTTGTCTCTAGGTGTTGCTGCCTTTGTGGTTCTGATGGTCGTTCTCGTGCAGTACGAACCTGTCGCCTTCTTAGAAAAGCTCGGTTTGCTGGTGATATTTTATTTCGTGATCTTCTTCAGTACATGATCTGTATGGAGAGAGGAATTCGCAGACTCATCTTTTAGATGCATGGCATATGTTGTGTATCAAAACTAAGATCACGTTTCTTTCACTTCAATATGACTTCTAGCTTTCTGGTATCCGTCAGTAAAGAAATTCAATACTGCATTTGAATGTTATGCGGATACGTAGTGAGGATTTTAGTTACATAGGTCAATTATAATAGTTTTTGCCATATATATCAAAGTTTTGGGAAATTTATTTGAATTATACAAATTATCTACAACAGGTAGATCAGGAGGCGAAATATTTAATACAAAATATAGGTCTGCCAAACTTTTGGTTAGGATTTTTTCGAACTTTAACCATCTTTCCGAAGGGTCCAAAAGCTCGTTAACTTTCTCCGAATAGCCGAGCAAGAAAGCTGAAAAGGGAAAACATTGACCCTGATTTTCCCGTGTGCTCTCGGTCAATACTGATTTGGTTTATCAATCGAACCAATTCGATGATTGTAATCAGCAATCACATCGGGCAAATTTGTTTCTTTTTAACTGGAGTAGGAACGGTGCTGCACAGGTCACAGCCATCAAGCAACGGCCAACTGGTTCTCGCGATAGCCACGCAAAGGTTCACCACAAAAAAAGATGTACACGGTAGATTGGTTTCGGATATATTATCGTATACTTAATAAGTAGAGGTGTTAATTTCGGCAAAATTAAGAATGTCGCATTACGGTATATTTTTCAGTTTAGGTGCGTTAGGAATCGACCCAACACTTCAAACTTGGGCCCTGTTTTCTTCTCGACCATTTTATGAGTAACCAAGCAGTATAGCTCGCGTATAGAAAATTAACACTTTGGTAGTTAAATTTCCTTTTTGGGTACATTCCATATTCTCATCTCGTTCAATTGGTAAGAAATCAAGTAAACATATCGTAAGGGCCCCGAAGGCCTTTTTTGTCGAATCAAACAAGGCCAAAGCGCACCAAACTCGACGTACCTCCTTTGTGCATTATTAATGACATTATTTTGCTAGGATCTTTGACTCATTCATAAAATTATATGAGTCCTAAATAAGAAAACCCGCACGTCCTCGTGTCGTTCTAGGCACATGAACTTGGGTCTTTAAAACCTAGCCAAGGGCTTGTGGTCCATTGTCCGATCCCATGCTATTTGGTTCCTGTGGCTGTGAACAAACAAGTTTGGGGGTAGTTGGAGTTGTTAGATGGGATGTATTTATGAAGTTTGATGCTTTGGACAACATCACTTCTAAGCCCTAGGACCTAAAAATAATGTGAACCCCTTGGAATCGATAAGGTGGTGAAAAGCTCGATCGATCGAATAAGATAGATTTAGTAATTACATGATGGCGTTTTTCAATCCAAATGACTCTAGGTGGCTCCATGTTTATCACCTCACGAGCCGAGTTTCGCTTCATATGTGTGGATAGGATATTTTGTATGCATGCAAGAGGATTAGTTCAAGCGGAAATTTGGTTACCCAATCATCCAAACGAAGCACGCAACAGGAGAAGTTTTAGATAGAAAGTGATAGCGTGGGCACAACAAGACTCCTGTGTAAAATGACTATTGGAGAGGGGGCAAGTATTTATAAGCTAAGTAGCACCGACACTGACACTAACACGCGACACGACACAACACAATATACCAACACGTCGTTTCTCAAAAAATAGACAATTCCGACATGTTGGGACACATTGTATATTAAATATATTCACTTCATATGTGTGGATATGATATTTTGTATGCATGCAAGAGGATTAGTTCAAGTGGAAATTTGGTTAGCCAATATGACAAACGAAGCACGCAACACGAGAAGTTTTGTGTAGAAAGTGATAGCGTGCGCACAACAAGACTCTCGTGTAAAATGACTATTGGAGTGGGGGCAAAAGTATTTATAAGCACGAAATGTAAATTTAAGTAGCCATCTACACTTTTTGTACAGAACGGCATTAATTATGAGAGTTTTAATAAAAATATCGAGAGCGTAAAATATCCTTCTTTGAATATGGTTAAAAAAGGGAACATCCATTAAATAAATGGAGACTTTTAAATTTAAAAATTCATATGCCTCGTCCAATTCCCAAGTTTGCTTGGGGAGAAATTCTTTTCCATCGGACATGGAAGAAAAGTATCCGACCAATTGGAAACGACGGTAGTATATCTTCATATAGAAAAATAATTATTCACGTTTATTCCACCAAAAGATGTGAATAGTACTTTATAATTTTTTTTGACTAAAATGTCATTTTTTAAAAAAAAAAATCACTTCATATCCTTATTTGAGATGATTTGATCACTTCAGATCTTTATTTGAATTATTTAAAAAAATTACAGTAGTTCGAACTTTTATTTGGAATTTTCTCGTTTATATTACTGTTAGATTTCCACGATTACAAACTTATTATTAAAAAAAAAGGAGGAGAAGGAGAAGATGAAGAAAAAAAAAAAAAAAAAAAAAAAAGGTGGAGTGAATTTGCAGTCAAATCTTTGGGGAAAACCGAATCTCCGCACGGCGACAAAGCGCGACGGTCAAACTCCGTCTTCTCCATCTTCTTCTTCAACCTCCCGTCAGCGTCTTCTCTTCTTCCCTCTGCAGGCTCCTCTCTCTCTCTCTCTCTCTCTCTCTCTCTCTATACATATTTCTCTCTCCCTTCTCTTTCTCTCTCTAGGATCGCCAATCTGCCCAATCAGCAACCGCCCCGCGTCGTTGGTTCTCTCTCTACATTCTCTCTCCATGGCTTCCGCCGCGAAGCACAATCAGCCCCCAAAACCCCTCAAAAACCCTAATTTCCCCCAGCCGGACCCCCACAACCCCTCCCTCCACGCCGCCGCGGCCTCCACCAGCGCCACCGGCGGCTGCGGCGGCGGCGGCGGCGGCGGCGGCGGCCCCCTCGCCCCGACCCACGAGGATTCGGTCCTCTCCCGCGCCTCCCACCTCACCCGCCCCGAGGTCCTGCGGCGCCGGTCCCGCCGCCTCAAGCAACTCTCCAGGTGCTACCGGGACCACTACTGGGCGCTCATGGAGGAGCTCAAGGTCCAGTACCGGGATTACTACTGGAAGTACGGGATGAGCCCCTTCAAGGAAGAGAGCCAGCGGATGGAGGTGGACGGGTCGGCGGAGCGGGACGGGCCGAACGGGGAGGGTATCGGGGAGAACGTCGGGAGCAGCGTCGTCCTGAGTAGGAGCGAGTTCGAGGCCAAGGGCAACAATAAGGGGTGCGCGTTCCAAGGGTGTAAGTTGAAGGCCATGGCGCTGACGAGCTTTTGCCATTTGCACATATTGTTTGATAAGAGGCAGAAGCTCTACAAGGCTTGCAGCTATGTCATCAAAAGGTGATTCTTTTACTCTGCCCTCTTCCTCTTTGATTAGTGTATGTTGAAAATTGTACGGATCATTTGCTGGGCAATTTCCTTGCCCTATTACTGTCTCGCCTTTGTCGGATTAGTTAGCGCGGTTGCAATCACGAATAGAGCCAATAGACTGATGTGGATACTGGCCATTTGAAGATGCATCGAAATTTGTTGAACCATAGTCATTTCTGATAAAAACATCATGGCATTGTATAGAAAATGGAGGATTGTTTTTGTGGGTGTGACCCATATGGAGGAAAATTTGCAATTCAGAAATTCGCTAGAAAGAAATGTTTATGTGAGAGCATGAGAGGAATGAAACTCTACCTCGTCAAGTTGGACATGGAAAAATGCTTATTTAGAGAATGCACTGGGCATGTAGTTTACTTTGGAAAGTGATGCAATTATCTTCTATGCTCGAGGAGTTTAGGATTCCAATTCCTTGATGTATCTTCTAGGATGATGCTTTAATACCTCAACCCTGTTTCTACTAGTGCTTATTCAGCGGGAGAAAAACATTGGAAAAGAGCCCTGCTCATGAGGTGAGAAGATGAGCTGTTTCTTTTGGTGAGTTGGATGGATCTCAGATATTTGGTGCATTGAACCCTAGTGAAGGGGACTCAGAGTGCTGGAAAAGATTTATGTGATGTTTCGCAAACTCGATGAGTTCTTAGGGTGAGAGACTGGGGCAGGACATGTGTAAGCTCAGATTAATTGCTCTCGAATTTGAAGTTTAGCTTTGCACTAGGTCACTAGTTAAGCATTTTTCACCTGTAAATTTTATATGTGAAGTAATCAGACTATCAGGTATATGTACAATGCCAGGTTCTCCATCACTCCTTTAAATGCTTTTACTTTTTCTTTTTGGGTTGGGGCTGAGTAAAGAGGGTAGGCACTTTTTCTTCCTTCTTCCCCATGAGGGGTGTTGTTGGGGACAGGAAAGGAAGAGAGGGATGATTCACTCTCCTGGCAACAAAGTCTCATTAAATAATGGTGATGACCGTGTCTCTGTTATTGTTTTGTGGAATTCCAATATAGAGGTACACCGACCGGTCGGAGAATCTGATTCATCTGGTCTAGTAGATTAACTCCTGGCAATAGTTTCCCAATGGACAAAATGGAGAATTATTTAGTTCTTTTTAAGCGGTCTTCTATGGAGTTCCAGTTCCCTGCTCTGAAGTTTTGGCTCTAGAGAAATATTCATGTGAAGGGTTAAATATATGACATCCTTCCCTGTGTTGTATCACTTTTATTTCTTGGTTTCTATACTTTCTTTTTCTCTGCGGCTTAATTAATTTTCTACGGTGATTAAATCATGTCTTTTAGATTGCAAAACTTTTATTAGACGTGTGATTTTTGTTCTGTGTATTCGAACACGATTCCCTTTCATGCTATCTGTGATTGACTGATCATCCATTTGTTTATAGTTCTCCGGCGGGATCAATAACATGTGGGAAGCCAATATTGAGATCCACCGTTCCTTCTCTTTGTAGTGTCCACTTCCAGAAAGCTCAAAAGCATGTCACCCGGGCCTTGAAGAAGGCAGGGCTTAATGTTACTTCATCAAGTAAACTTGCTCCAAAATTCCATGTTATAGTGGCAGAATATGTGCGGCAAATTCAAGCCAAAAGAAGGGCTGCACAGAGGGCCAATACTAGTGAAGCTGTTGTGGTTAAGGAAGAAACCATGAGTTGAGTCCCTATTGCCAGTAACTGCAAATCAGAAATTGTTGCATGAGTGGAAGTGTTGTAGCTGCAAAACAAATCTGAGGTAAGATGGTGCGAAGTAGATATTTCGACACTGTACAGACTTGAGAGTTATTTAGGTCATTATTTGTGCCTGCATACTCAAAAGACTGGTTCTGTTGTGTATGTTCTGTTATCAGTTTTTATTTTCCGAACTCGGTTGCTGGAATAGGGAATGCGGCCGTCATGTGTATCCAAATTTGCTTTACACAGCTGGAACAAAGAGTACAAAGAGAGCATGTGTTGAAGGAGAATACGTCTTTTCCTGTTTCTTCTTATTTTTAGATTGTAGCTATGTCATCATCCACTGTAGTTACTCATGCACGTGACATTTGGGACCTGGACCTCACTAAGAAAGAGATAGCCTGATTACTCCCTCATCTCTGCCTCTCTTTTTTAAAGAGATCCATCTGTTCTGATCAAATTTGTTTGCATCTTTTTGTGCCCCCGAGCCAGGTGGTTTGTGGGAACTGAAACCAGATGGAAGTTGTACATGTTGCAGTCTTGAGGCACTTTCCTCAGTGCAAGAGCTTGTTGAGATGTCTTCTTGGCTAGTCCATATGTATTTGCTTTACAAGCGTCCCGTGCAATCTTGTCTTGATGTTAAATGTCCAACAATGACTAGTTTGCGATTTTAAGTCGGGTCTTCCTTCTTCATTGTCTGCTGTACAGCCACAGAATATGTGAACATCCTTCTCTCTCTGGGCGTGGCCAAGCGCTTTTTTAGACTTCTTGTAGACATTCTTGCCACACATGTATGCTCTCTCCCCTGATAAGTTTTTGTCCGTGTCACCTTTGTCATTATGTTTATTCATTTTGAGGGACTCAGAGGATATAACAGGATGAAATGGACGTGTCGGTTCACTTTTGGATAAAATCAGCTTCTCGTCATTTGTATAAGATGGATGAACTCATTTCCAGAGACCCGGTCACGCTAATTTGTGAATTTAATCAGGATCGGTATGACGCCTAATACTCAAAAATGACTAATGAGGACCCCGTCCTCCCTCCGGATGAGTAGATGAACTGTCAGATGATTTTTTAGGCAGAGGAATTTAGAAAATTGGGCCTTAAAGAGACCGAAAGGATCCAGAGCTTAGTCTTTTCTTCAGCGTGGGAGTGAAGCAGCTTCTTGAGAAGGAAATTATGTTACGAATAAAAAAAGACAGTAGCACTAGAGTGCCTAAAAAGATGAAAAGGTGCTTTAAGACTGCGCTTATGCGATAACAATTCAATTTTCCTCGCCAATCTGGAGCACGATCCGCCATGTATCCAATTAAAGAGTTACTTTGAGTGACAATTGTTGGCATCTAAAAGTTGTGACGCAGATGGACTACCCCAAGAAGGAATTAAGTGTTCCGGATGGTGAAGTCTCCCTCAGTATGCCCTTCGTATTCACACCTCTGGTTAAACTCAATCACAGAAACAAGACGACCATCTCTCGTGCAATCAATAACCGAGTTTCTAACACCTCTAGTTCCTCAAGACAGGCAAACAGTCCTCTGCAAAAGTCTCCGCTGGTCACTCTCTGTGGCTTTGTTGTAGTAACGTCGAGGAAGCGTCAGCATGAGAGGTAAAATTACTTAAAATCTCTCTACACATCATTCTCCTAAAAAGCAAAGCAAACTTCATGAACGGATGCATGGTGGAGAATTACACTCTGCAGAAGGCAAGCAAAAAGCAATTCCTACGTGCATTTTTCTCGGGAATCAAACCAAATAAGAACGGCCTAAAAATCAATAATCAGATGGATAGTCTTGACTGATTGATCTTTTCCCCTCACGCTGATGGGATCTCTCACGATGTTTGTGACGCTCATAAGAGCATTCTTTCTCATCTCGAGACCCGCTTTTGTGATGGCGCTCCTCTCTATCAGAAGAGTCTCTCTCTTTATGATCCTCTCTCTCCGATGAACTTCTTCTGCTCCTTTTCTTGACACGTCCGTCGTCATCAATGGAGCTCCGTTTGCAAGAGCGCTCTTCCCCATCCAAAGAGGTTCTTACAGTTTCTTCCTTCTCCACAGAGCTTCTGTAATGGTGCTTCTCTTCTAATTCCACTGAGCTCTTCCTATTGGAAAACTCCCGATCCTTATGGCGCCTCTTGTCATGGCGATGTTCTTCCTTGGAACTTTTGTCGTAAGAGTGATCTAATGTATCATCAGGGCTCCTCCCATGCACGCGATCTTCCCTGTCCTCAGAGTTTCTTTTGTGAGTATGCTCTTCTCTGTTCCCAGAGCTTCTGTAAGATCCTTCTTCCTTATCTAACAAACCCTGTCCTCTTCTAGGGGGTGAAGGAACCTGAAAAAGATATAAGATCATGACATTCTGATATACAAGATTCATAATAAATGTCACGACTCATGAAAAACTCAAAAAGGCTACTGCTCTTATACTTTCTTGCAAATTTCCTAAAGGAGAATGAACTCAACATAAGGCAGTGCAGGTTGCCATAGAATTATCACAGGAAAGTCAACAAGGATAAAAGAAAGTCAAGCCCATTCACCAAAAGTGCGTAAACTTTGTCTCCAAGGCCAGTCGCTCCATGGGACTTAACAAACCCAAATTCGTCCAATAAGGTGCAATTAAGTACAGAAAGCTAATTATAGCCTCCTCCCCTTATGGAGTTGGAAACGTCATGCAGCCCATTCACCAAATGTGCAGAAACTGTGTCTCCAAGGCCAGTCACTCCACAGGACTTAACAAACCCAAATTCATCCAGATAGGTACTATGAAGTACGGAAAGCTAATTATAGCCTCCTCCCCCTAATGGAGTTGGAAACATTATGCCTGTTGACGGGCAAAAAGCAAACAATAGCATGGAAACCTATACCAAGTAAAAGTATCAATAGTTCCATTTCTGATAGTACATTCAGGTAAAGAATTTCAGTAAAATCTTAGTATAGAAGAAAGTAAAGCTAAGAGTTAAAGTTTCCACATGCCTTTATCCCAAAGAAAGCCACGAAAAAGTGGATTAAGTTCAAAACTGAAAATTTCCTGCTGGGTAACCTCCCACCAAATTTACAGCAACCTCGGGAATGCTACTTAACCTTCATGCTCATACATGCCCACAAATTAAGTCCTCAAGGGTGATGGTTTCCACAAATGCCAGAAAAGGAAGAGCATCTTAGAAGGGGAGGGGAACAAGGATGTAGGCAGATCTATAAAGAGGCTGATTAGGCCAAGCTTACTTATGGAAAAAAGGTGAAGAGGAATTCTCGACGGTGGAAATTATATTTTCATGAGTAAAAAGGCGAGCACCCTTTTCATGGAAAATCTCTTCTTGTACAACAAGAATATAAAACATTTGAGCAGTGGATATTGGATGGAATGAATAAGGAAGTGAGCTCAATTAGTGAGGGTTAGTACCTCCATCAACGCCATTGTTCATTTAGCTGTCCAGGTCTTAGTTTTGAATTATAGTCAGACTTAACCTAAGAAATATCATGACACTCTGGTATAGAAGTTTAATGGTAAATGAAATTTCATAACTAACTCAGGAGGGCTAAAACATGCATTTCAATGGAGCTATGTGCAGCATTTAGATACAACAGAGACAATACCTCAAAGCGAGACATGTACCGTCCCTCTGGAGGAGGTGGAATGCCCAGCCTCTTCAAGTCATCCAATGGGATTGGGCGACTGATCATATAATGACAATATAGGAAGAGTTAGAATCATCAAATGTGGCCCAGCTTAATCTTTGCAACAGAATACTAGGATTTTTGAAGTGTCCAAAAGGATCACACCTACTCCTCCAAATTTCGGTTGGTGAAATTAATTCATAACATGCCACTTCTCCATTATTTAAGACCCTACAATTTATCCAACGTTTTTGAACAAACTATTCTAGCACGCTAAAAGATCCCATATTATTCATTCTGAACACAAATATCCTAAACCCAACAAAAATTCACACTGCACTATTCAATTTAATATGCATGCTTTTTCAATGAAAACTCTAATAAATATGAAAAAAAAAAAAAATTCCATGATCAGCTTACTCAGGTCAAGTAAAGTTCTCCCACATAGATTATAAGAAAACACAGGATAATATAGTTCCTAGTCACCAATCCATATTAAATACTCATGTTATGGGTACTGCATAGACTTATTTTTGCTATGCTAATTTTTTTTTTCATGAAACAAGTACAAAACAGCAACAGTTGTCCTTGTAACCACCTTAAATTAATGGTAGGAATTAGAACTCTTTCTTGCATGTTTGTCTCCTCCCAGATGAAGACTAAATACTCACATCCAATATTGATGACAAGTTGATAATTATTATTCAAGCTAAACAATGAAGACTATTGACTGTAAGGAGCCAGAAAAAGGAAGATATGACATATGACTGTCAGCAGCAAAATTCTTGTTCTTGAGTTAAACACGGGAAAGGAAACATACAATTTCATTTACTTTACCCTTGTTTCCCAGTGTGCATTTTCCTTGAAAGACCCTTCATAATCATGAACCAAATAGGATGTGACTAAAATGCTGAATAAGATAAAGCATATTTTATTCCACACACAATGACTACGATTCCTGAGTCCATGCAAATAATATGTAAAAAAGGTACAGATAGATCTCACATCATACATGCAAAAGCAAAACAAAAGACTAATAAACTATTAAAATTCACGTGAAATGCATAAACCCATATAAAAATAGAGAATGCTTACAGAGGAGCTCGAAATGGTCTTTCTCGTCCTCCAAACCTAAGTTGTCCTGACTCTTTCCTACCACCAAGGCCTCCTCCTGGCAGGAATTACTAGAATATATTAGCTTATCTTGGCAGCAAGGAAAGAAAGAGGTTGCTGAACTAACCTAACCTTCTTGGGATCCATCCTGGCATCAATTGCTGTCTGTTATAGTCAACTATAATTTCAGAATCATCAATGAAAGAATGGTGTGCGTCCTGCAAATCAAATGTAATTTTAAGTTTCACAGACAAATATTCGATAAGCTATGCATAGCAATCTAGGTTAGTTTCCAACTAGCTTCAAAGCACGTGTTTTGCTTTCGTTCTGTTCTTTCACAGAAGAAGAGATATGATAATACTTTACTTGCATTTTCCTGTTTTAAGGGAAAAAACCCAGTTATGTATAAGCACTTTAAAAGACAAGCTAGTCTCAGTCAAATAGATAAGCTATCTTTACACTTAAATGCAGAATCTCACCATACTGCATTATTTCAGATTCTAGGTGCCTTTCCGATCAGTCAAATAGATATGCTTATCTTTACATTTAAATGCAGAATCTAACCATATTACATAATTTCAGATTATGGGCACCTTTTTGACGAAAGTTGGCTAAAAGTGGCACCCACAAAACAAGTTCTGAATTACCTCAGTTCAACCAAAGTAATCTCTCATTCTGCAAGCTTTCATATGCAATCTTTATGGAGAAAAATTTCCACTATTTTTAGGCTTTTAGGTTGACCTAAACAAGCACAAATATTCATGCTTTATGCTCCTTCCATGCTCTAAAATTCAGCTTTCTAGCAACAACTCAACAAAAGTCTGTTTACATTAATTAGACTCTGATAAGTGTGTCGGATGTGAGCATTTATCCTAGTGCCTCACTAATCTATGCATCTAGATGAGGGAAAAATTATAATATCACAAGTTTCAGTATTAAGACCAAATATATCGGTGAAAATGTGTGATTTTCTAGTAGCTTTTCTTTATTTTTTATTGGTTACACATTTCTTCCAGTCGTTTTTCGCTAAGAACATTGCAGTAGGTTTTCAACAAAACATGCCATCAGTGTCTCATACCCAATATACATCAAGTTCATATCCTATTCACATTAATTTTCAACCTAAAAAAAATGGTGACTAAAAGCAGCAACCACATGAAGAAGCTCTCAAATGAGTTCTCTATACAGATTTTTATCTAAATCTTGCATGTCTTCCTTTCTCCTTCGTTCTGAATCCAAATGCACTCATAGTTAGATCTCTAGGTTGACTTACGCAATGTATCTAGATATGGTGAGAAAGGCACCTAAAAAGCTCTTAAGAAGCTGCATGGCAAAGCGTCAACAATGAATCAACAATAAAAGCCTCATCAGCAGCATATCATGGACTATCTCAAAGACATGAGGACCAATTCAGAAGACTTAACATTAGGCTTCTACCCAGTATCAAGCACAATGACATGCCTAGAACAAAATAAAAGTACCTTATATGCACGTCTCATTTCTCTCTCAGTTTCATATTCAACAAAAGCATAACCTCTTGAGGCACCAGTCACTGCAAACAGGCACCGACAGAGTGAGAAATTTGTAGAGCCAATACCTCGAATTTAAAGGGAGGCAGAAACAGCTATGCCATCCAAAATGCAATCGGCTCATATGCACAGGATAAAGAATATGATAAAGCCAGTGATCCTTACTAGCTTCAAATTGGCTATCGGTAATGTTAAAAAGTTATATACACTACCGCCACTAAAACATCTCCACAAAAACTAGGGTATCAAAAAACTAAGCATATAATAAGTCAGAGATGGAGCATTGCTGCTCTGTCAAAAAAGTGAATAAAGTGCAAGCTACCAAGATTTGTTTCATATTAAGTGAAGTTTGAATTACTATCAACCTGAAGCACTTATCATAATCTCTCGACGAACTGAAAATCATAAAAATTACAAGAGCTAATAAGATGGTTACCAATGTGCCTGACCAAGCGCAAGCTTTTCACACGACCATACTTGCTCATAGCCTGCACAAGGGAACTCATACTGTAGGTCAATAAAGCCTAAATCAATCGAAAGACGGATAGAAAAAGCGGTAATTCAAGGCAAAATGCTCCATCTAGCAGTCGGAACAGCCAAAAATACGTTTTTTTAACACCAAAACTACCATATTTCAGCAAGCATTTCCATTCCCTTCCTCGAAAACAAAACAAAGTTCCATCTCCGAAGACTCCCCTCATAAATCACGAGAACGACGCCAAGTCGAATCATTTATTTATCTCCCAAGCACTTCTCCCAAGCAGGCAGGCAGGCAGGCAGCAATTGTCACCTCAAACGAGCTCAACAGCTAAACCAGCCCCCCCAAACGAAAAAAAAAAAAAAAAAAAAAAACTAACTCTTCCTCAAAAGAGAGAGAAGAGAGAAATGGGAATGAAAGAAAACCTCAGAATCAAGACAAAGGCCAGACCTTGCGGAGAGTGTCCTCGGAGGTGAAGTGGGAGAGGCGCCCGACGAAGAGGGTGCAGTACGGGTCGCCCACGGCCTTGGGATCGCCAAACGGGTCATCTGGGGGGGAATCTCGAGGGAAAGGGCGAATCGAAAACGGAGTCAGAAACCAGGGAACTAAGCAAAGAAAACGGGAAAGAGAAGAGGGAGGGGGAATCACAGAGGCCGGCGGAGGAGCAGAGGTGGGCGCGGTAGACGGCGTTGTCGTGTGGGAGGACGTCGGTGCCGTCGATGCTGCCGGCCTGGATCGGGTGGTACGACTCGGCGTAGAACACCGAGTTCAGCCGACTGCTGCTGTTCCTGCTCATCTCCCTCCCTCTCTCTCTCTCTCTACTTTCTCTCTCTAGGAACAGAGTCTCCGAGGAAGACGAAAGCGCAGCAAAAAACGAGAACAGAGTAGCGTAACAGAGAGAGAGGGGAGGATGGTTTCTCTAATATAGAAGAAGTTCACAAACAACACTAGAAATTTAATTCCATGATGTGCTAAATCTTAATTTTCTGTATAAAAAAAAAAAGGATAACGAAGTCCTGAAACTTTTAATTTTAAAATTTTTAAAAAGTATAATTAACTTCTAAAATTTATTACAAAAGTGTAACGGGATCCTAAAACTTTTAAAAAGTGTAATCAAGTTGTAAAATTTGATCAAATCAGGTTCTTCCATTGATAGCACTTTTTGAAAGTTTTAAAACTTGATTGCACTTTTATGACAAGTTTTAGGATTTAATTGTAGTTTTTTAAAGTTTAGGATTAAATTGTATTTTCGTGATAAATTTTAAGATTTTTAATGCATTTATCCCAAAAAAAAAGCTAAAAATCATTTTGACATGTTTACGGAGTTAATTTTGTAGAAATAATAGAGCCACTTGTGATAAAGAGAAAACTTATTTTTTCATCGGGCGAAATTAATTAATGAATGTGAAAAACTTTGCAACTTAATTTTCTAAATGAGTATCGCATTTTGATTTTATATGTCATGGAGAGATGAAAGTTTATTTAGTAATCGAAAAGGTATTTTTCTTTTTCCATAAGGAAATTAATTAACCGGGTTCTGAACTTTATTAACGTCTCATCGTTTGATTTTATTAAGTTTATTTACTAAATATGGGGATGCTCGTTCCTACTTTTAAAGGAACGGGGATTCATTAGGAAGACCTATGCAATGTCCATTTCATTTTTGTCCTTCTATTCATATAATATGATATTAATTATTAGGTTACTAGAGTAACTTATTGAATCGATTGTGAAGATACAACGTCTATTTATGGTGAATTTTATCTGTGCTTTTTAATACTTTGAAAAATATAAACTAGAGTAACTTATTGAATCGATCGTGAAGATGGCTATTAGATAAATTTTTATGGATGCTAAACTACATAATACCTTATTAATCTAGCAATATTCTCTAATTGTCCTCATTAGTGACTAAAATCCTTTAATTATAGTTATAAGAGTAAAGGTCTTTGATGGCCAAAATGAGATAACGAAGCTAACAGTGATATTAGCAGTAAAAATGAAAGAGGTTGAGTTCCGAAAGTTATTATTGATTTTTTTTCCATGAAAAATCAATGATTCGCAAGCATTTTTCTAAATATAGTTATTTGTATTGATTAGAAAAACTAGTTAATGGAATATATTTTCGTCATCAATAATAATCTTTGCCTAAACATCTTATTGATGATAAAATGTTTCTCTCATTAATTCATTGTTACAAGTAATAGAAGTGAGTATTTTTAGAAGTATTTGAAATTGGCGATATTTCATGAAGCAAACGCATCTAAAAATTAAAGGATTTTATGTATTTTTTCGATGAAGGTTTTTCCTTTCATCACTCTCTCTCCAAAATATATTCTCTTTTTTCTCTCTCTAACTAAAGGGTTTATAATTGTATTAACGCCACGTCAACGGCTTGGGTGCGGGTGACGAAAAGCCGCTAACAAAAACGGTCGAAAATGTTAACAAAATTCAGGAGCCATCAAGAACTTGAAAATTGAAATCGGCCAGACCGAACCGACCCCCGCATATCTCAGGCACGACGTAGACGATGACAGGGTTCGAAATTCGGCAGCAGAAGCAACCGAGCATCTTCTGAACTCTGCAGCTAGAAACGAACAACTTGCTCAAAGTCTAGATAGGGAGAGAGGGAGGGAGACAAGGCGGTGATCTCATTCTCGCTCGCTGTTCCGAATCCTTCGCGGTTCTCAACCAAAACATATTTCTGACTTTGATTCTTGATCGCTCCTTCTTTTTGCTTAGGAAGCTATGAACTTACTCGTTTAAGTCTAAACTTCTCAACTTGGTCAATATATGTCCGTGTAATCTATTATGTCAATTTCAGTTGGAAATTGATAGCCTAATGCTTATCATCTTATAGTTTCCTTTTGTTTCCTTTTTAATTATTAAGGGCCCGCCAGGGCTTGGGTTGCGAGACTGAAAAAGGAAATGAATGTGTATTTCGGATTTTGCATTGCCACAAAATGCCAATCACCTTCTCTGGTTGGTAAGCCAAGCGGATAGCACAGATTTTGTCATCCCTCCCTGTGACTCAATAGAAATACATACTAATGATGAGGGCAATAGGGCGAGCTCATAGGTGGAAAAGTCTAGAGTGAAAATTCCTTTCTTTGTCAGCACCTGTGTTGCTCGACATGGATCTTCTTTGCATTGTACATCCAAATGATATAACATCTAGAATAATGCCTTTATATGTTTATGTACAATTTCTCATAGAAATCTCTATCGCCTCATATATATCATGTGCATTTGCTTATGAAGGATAAAATATAGTATGTGTTTACCGAAGCTCAGCAAACAAAAAGTCGAGTAAAGTATCCCTGAATTCTTAGAATGGACTCGGGTAGTGCTTAATTTCTAGAGTAGCCGTCATTCCTGGACTATGGGGCAAGTACGACTTGTCTATAGGCCTTTTTCAAGCTAAAATTCATGGTTTGCCCCCAACAACTGCAATGTAACCCTTATCACAGTTGCACCTATTAGCATTGTTTTAGCTTCACAGCCTTGTTCATGCACTCCTTTCTTTTTTTTTTTTTTTCTTTTTTTTTTTCTTTTTTTTTTTGGGGAGTCGGGGGTGGGTGCTGCTGATATTTAGTATATGGATCTCTTAGAGCGTCGGGCCATTCTTATTACACTAGGCAGCCCGCTTGTCGCAACCGAATAATGGAAAATTGCCCAGCGAGTCGTAAACCTATCATATGGTAGTTAGTACAATCTTGAACTTTTTTTATTTATTTTGCCAATTTAATCCAAGACCAAAGTACCCCTTTTGGTCAATTTTGGCCTAAAATCATTGAAATGGCAATTCAGTTAGCGTCACCATCTAACGTGACACAACCGGTCTGGCGTGGACAAATTTTGGAAAAAAATATATTGTTTTTCCTACCAAAAATACGATGAATGAAAAAAATTAAAAGAAAAGGAAAAGGAAAAAATATAATTTTTTTCAAAAAGCATCCACGTCATTGTCGATTATACTACGAAAAATAAAGACGTTGACTTGACCACCACGTTAGCATTTTATTGGCAAAATTGACGAAAGTCTATATTAGCAAATTGTCATAAAATTTAGAACTCGATTGAAAAAATAAAATATAAAAAATTTTATAAGTGAATTGACCATCGTACAATATATTTAAGACTTTTCAAATAATTATGCCACCGAATAGCTATCGAGATAAGAGGCTCCTTGAGTGGACCATTGAAATTGCCCCACTTCCTGATGTACAAGGCAATGATGAGCTGTCTTTGTTCGGGTGAATATTATCCAAGATTAAACTGTGAAACTTATCTCTTTATATTTTACTATTGTCGAGACGAGTCTACACATGAGAATGTATGGAAGATGATTTGCGGAATACAGGGAACTGAAGTATTTCTACTACATCTTGAACATACCAAGAGTATTATGACATATTACATATATATCACGATCATGAGAAACACGAAGTTCTTGTTTTGTTGGCATCTTGAACAACCAACATGTTTTCTTTTCAAGGACGTCCCCGGTAGTCTGCAGCCATGTTCAATATAGAAGGAAAAGAAGGAATGAGTCTCACTAGAAGAAACGAAATTAATTCTCGGAAAGTAGTTGATGCGAGACTGTCCTTTTTTTACTTTTTCTTTTTCTATTGAGAATGCGAGACTATTTTTGTTTATAGCTCATTGCCACACCCCCTCCTCACTTTGAGACTCTGTTAGTAATATATTCCAGACAAATATTAGTCATGGGATATACATTGGTTTCTTTTTGTAATTAATTTAAAAAGTACAGAGAAATTATTGACATGATGAAATTACCATGATCCCCCCAACTGTAGAAAACATTATTGACCAAGTTGTGACCATACTATGCAAATAAGTACACAAATAATGTCAGTACACAGCACCGAGATATTTTACAAAATCTTGCTATAAATAAGAAATTAGGCATATGCACATACTATGTTCGCAAAGATGAAATTTCATGGAGTATCAATAATCATTTGACGCACAAGTGAAATCGAACATGTTACATAATTATATGACTGGAGAATATCCGATGAATTAAAATTGTAGTGCTTTTGAGCAAGCGTAATACAATATATGATGAATGATTCACACATGTATAAACCATTCTAGAGGCAGACAACATGATAGGAAGGTTCAAGATATGGAGTAAAACGAAGACTCACACAGACTACGATGATACGCTCCGACACGAGGATACATTCCACGAGTACCATACACTCCGGCACGATGAGGATGGCTTCCCACCGCAGGGATAGCTGCATGTGCAGGACAATACAAAGAAACTTGTTATGAAATATCATATAATATGTGATGAAAAGGGCCGAGATATGGAGTAAAAGGAGGACTCACGGTCATGGAAAAAATTGTCAAAAAAGTTATAAACCTATTGAGTTATTGCCAATTTAATCATAAACCTTTCAATTTTATCAATTGAATTATAAACATTTTCATAATCGGCCAATTATGGCCAGAATTTGCTGACTTGGACATTAGTCGGCTTACGTGGCACCACCAGCACTCATATGGATAATTTTTAAAATATTTTAATATTTTTCGAATTTTTTATTCATTATTTTCTTTTTCCTCTTTTCCTATTTTCTCTTTCCGCGATAACCTTTTGGATGAGGGTCACGGCCAGCCTTGCCCACATCTGGGCAAGTGGCTTTTAGGCTTCAGCTTCCTCTTCGCAACATGAACAAAGGGCAAGAAAGTTCAACCAATTCCCATCGAGCAAAAGGAAGGTGAGATTTGAGGCGCTAATTTTTGCGAAATTGGGAAGTGAACAAGGGACGCATATTCTGGAGATTCTCGGCCAAGGAACAAGAAGGAAAGTAGAGAATCAAGTGGTTCAACGCATATTCGAGGGGAAACCGTAGGTTGGCAGAATAAAAAGAGATTTTCGGAGTCTTCTACGGGGGAAGTTTCAATGTAAAAAAGGGGAAGGGAAACAAGGGTTGAAACTCGTGGGAGATGGGCAAACTTTTCTCAAAGGATAGCAATGACTTGTGGGAATCATATCTGCCCATGATCATGCTCATCCTTTTCTAAAATAAATTTCGCGTGCGGACGCGAGGCTCACCACATCGACCAAAGCGGCTGCCTTATGATAAGGAGAGCCATGAGCGAGGGTGTTAAAAGCGGTGATTGAAACGATCTCTCCTCCGCACGTCACTACACTCCCATCGAGTAGAGGATCGCTCATGTCGCAAAGAGGAAACTTGAAAAGCCATGCACCCACATCTGGACGAGGCTGGTCGCAAACCTCACCCAGTAGGCCATTGCCAGCCTCAACTGAAAAAAAAAAAAGGATAAAGAGAAAAAAAAAAAAAAAAAAAAAAAAAAGAGAAAAGGGAAAAGAAAATTAATTAAAAAAATCTGAAAAACATTAAAATATTATCGACGTTAGTGCCGGTCATGCCATGTAGAACGATTAACATCTATGTTGCCAAATTCCAGCCAAAATTGACTAGACTCAATTGACAAAAAATGAAATAGTTTAAGACTCAATTGGCATAGGTACACTAGGTTTAGGACTTGTTGGACAATTTTCTCCACAATCTAGAAGATCCAAATCTGTAGGCAAGAAGAAACTCAATGGAAATCGTTATGAAAGATCAAACACTGCCCGAAATTATTAAATGATTCGTGCAGCAAAATATCCTAGCAACTGTAAGAAAACACCACGATGCATAGAACTTGCTGCATGTTCTCGTGTCATGCCTTGGGAAATCCATGTCCCCCTCCATTATTGAAAGCCCAAAGCACCAAAAAGTAAAATTCACTCACCTCCCTTCACCCCTGTAAGGAACGAGGAGATTATAATCAAGAGCAAGCAAAAAATCGTGATCAATAATTAAAAAAAGAGAAATGATATAAATGATCTCTGAACTTTATAATTCAATATTCAAATGTACAACGTCATCCATGAATTATTCAATTTCATCCCTGAACTTTAGTTCAATATTCAATGAAACAAAATTCTCCAAGCGATGATAAGAAAAACAGCAAGATGTATAAAATTTCCTCTATGTTCTCGTGTCATGCTGTGTCAGCTACAGTTTCATGGAATCATGATCCTCAATTTACGTCCTCCTCCATTATTAGAAGCTTGGAGCACCAAAAATAAAAATCACTTACGGCCATACGCTCCTGGAAGGAACAGGGAGGCTATAACCAAGAGCAAGCAGAAAATGGCGGTGATAAGAGAAGATGGTGTTGATGAAGGGAAGTGCATTTTTGCTATCTGAGTGTGTGTGTGTGGATGTGTGGGTGGGCGGGTATTTATAAAATTCGACCTGCACATAAAATAAATTAATCAGTTGCATGATCTACACTGAGTAAATGGGGGAGAGAAAAACTTGAGAAGTCTAATCCGAGGAAGGAGACATGAAAGTCTTCCGTATTTGGATTTTCTACATTGAGTAAACGAAGAGTTAGAAAAAACTCAAGAAGTCTAATCAAGGAAGGGGACTTGTTAGTTTCAAACTCCACATCCCTTTTCGATTCTTATTCAGTCTCTTTTTGTGTGCATCGTATCATCCACATGAAGAGAGCGTGCAATGTGGTGGGTTGAAAACGGCCATGGGAGTTGCTGACCTCAATAAGCCTCAGCTCATAAGCGCACAATTGTCCAAAATCGTACTCACGCTACGAATAATAGTCTAAAATGGTTCTCATTTTAGTCGTCAATCATGTGGCTTTGATACTAGTTTCGAGTCATTTTATTCCGGTCATAACTTTTATCAGACTCAAAACTTCTGCAGATAAGGATAAAACTTTCTAGTCAAGATCATGAATTGGCAAAGAGTAAGCGTAACTTTTGAGTGAATGACAAATTCTAGCAATATGTGAAGAGGGCTGAGCAAGATTTGAGGCTTGAGAGTGAGGTTAAATGGCAGCCAATTGTTTAGTTATGTTTATGTCAAAGTTACGAAATATAGCAAATATCACAAAGGGAAATCAAATCAAGTTCTTGCGAGGTCTCAAAGTTGCTAAAGATGAAGATATCAATAATAAAAATGCAAGAGGTTAAAGAAAAACTATCAGAGAAGATTCTCATTGGAAAAAACTAGCAAGATCGTGAATTGCCTATACCTTTGAATGTTCCGCATTGAGTAATTCAAGGGCAAGAAAAAACTGGAGAAGTCTACTCAAGGAAGGAGACTTGAAAGTCCTCTATCTTTGGATTTTCTACATTGAGTAAACGAAGGGTAAGAAAAAACTCAAGAAGTCTAATCAAGGAAGGGGACTTGTTAGTTTCAAAGTCCATATACCTTTTCGGTTCTTACTCGGTCTCTTTGCATGCATCATATCATCCACGAAGAAAGCATGCAATGTGGTGGGTTGAAAACAGCCGTGAAGGTACCTAACCTCGATAAACCTCTAATCCATAAGCACGGGATTGTCCAAAAGCGCACTCACACTACAAATTGTAGTCTAAAATGGTCCTCATTTGAGATGTCAATCATGTGGTTTGGAGTCATTTTATTCTGGTCCTTGACTTTTAGTGGACTCAAAACTTCTACAAATAAGAATAAAAGTTCCTAAGTTTGGATGGCAAGTGATTATGGTCACAAGATCCATGGTGGCAAAGCTTGGATCAGAGAGAGAGAGACTTAAAAATAATAAAAGTTCCTAACATGATCAATCTACATATGTTAGAAAGATCATGAATGGACAAGCTCAGCTTGTTGGCTAGCAAAGAGTATAGCATAAATTGCGAATCAATGACAAACTCTAGCTGTATGTGAAGACTGCAAAACATGAAGCTTGAGAGCGAGGCTTCATGGTGTTGAGAAAACTCTATTTTGTTTTTAAGTTTGGCAAAATATTCATAAATTATATCAATCTTGATAATTGCAAAAGTTATTTGTATTTCAAGTTACACTCCCAAAAAAGAACGTTGATATGATCATTGAAAAAATCCTAATCGATTTAAAGAATCTATGTGGAGCACGTATAATCTTGGATATGTCAAGGTGTAGAGTTTACAAGATTTACATCACTATCATAATCGAAGTGTTTCTCAGTGTGAGTTCTAAACTATCTGATAGAGGACCTAGCAATCATTACAGGAAAGTCTTTATCTTTGAATGTTCTACATTGAGTCAATGAAGGACAAGAAAAAAACTGTAGAAGTCTACTCAAGGAAGGAGACTTGGAAGTCTTTCATCTTTGGATTTTTAAAGGAAGACTTTGAAATTCCAACCGAGGGTTACTGAGACTTGGAAGTCTTCCCTCTTTGGATTTTCGAAGGAAGACTTTGAAATTCCAACCGAGAGTTACCGAGACTCCCACATGTTGAGAGGCCGATTCTTGTGCATCAAAACCTGGGCAATTGAGTTGGATGTCAGGATATCTGGTGACTCCATGTTGGTTTGTTTCACAGATATGAAGTCCCCTCCATTTTTCCTTCGGGGTTGAACCTCTTACTACTCTTCCCCTGCTCCAATTTTTATGCCTCCCAACATCTGGTAGTGGAGGACCATGTCCAGGAAGGTCATTGCACGAACAGAAGTTTTGCGCATAATGAGTCTGCACATAATAAATCTCGCATCTCTTCTCAGTTAAATACATAAAGTTTCCAGTTTTATATCCCCAAACCCCCTCAAAATAAAATTTAAGCAAGAAAAAAAAAAAGACAACTAATTTGTATAACTAGGCAAACAATTGGTACCGTAAATTATGTTTATTAATCTTTTAGAAAATAAGTTAACCTAATAGTAACAACAAACATACGATCTACAAAATCGAGAGATCATAGATATTATAATAAGTTCGACCATTTGTAACTTTACGGCTTATTTACAATTATAGTGATATTAACTAAACAAATCTCATAAAATACTTGATCGTTAAATGTCCTCAACAATTAAATTATTTATAATATCAAAAGGTTAAAGGACATTTATTATTTTCAACTAAATACTTGATAGTTATTAATTTAAATATACCCGGTATGTATTTAAGGGAAAATTCCAAACATGAGTGTGAAGTACCTTCATTTTCTCGCCTAAATTTGGTGAGGGCCGGACTCGCTCAAGGTTAGCGAGGTGAACCTTCCCCAAATTTGGTGAGGGCTAGCCTCGCTTGTAACTTTCGAGGGCGGCCTCATCGAGGCAAGGCCATCGCTCGCCGACTACTAGTGAGGGTGGCCTCAGCCAGGGTGAAGCAAGCCGAGCTTGCCCAACCCGCTTTAAGCATTGCTAATGGCCGAGACAAAGAGAAAACCACAAAAAAAAAAAAAAAAAAAAAAAAAAAGATAAAAGGACAAAAATACCCTTAACCCACTAGAAAGTCATCTTTATTTAAAACAAATCCCACTTCAAATCTTTATTTAAGAAAATAAAAGTACTTCAGACATTTACTTGGAACAATATCCACTTCCGGCCTTTTTTGAAAAAATGAATACACTTCGTACCTTTATTTGGAATTTTTCCTTTATTTAATTGAACACAAGTCTATTAATGAAATGAAAATTTAATTTGCAGAAATCACATTCCGTTCCATCCTTGTAACAATTAAGAATCCCTCCTTCCTATACGAGAACTTCCTAAGGCCTACCTCCTAGCATCCAAATTGAAAGAGATAAATTGAACATAAATGAATCACCCTTCCTCTCTTCATTTCGAACTATTTGTTTATAATTACCAAACAAAGAAATTGAAAACCTTTTCCATTCCATTCCTTTTCATCGTGCCAAACTCAACGTAAATCAATGTCACATCATCCAAATCGGGTCCAAAGAGTGATCTCTGAAGATTTATCCATTTTACTTTCAGTTCTTTAAAGCTGTTTCTTCTGCTATTAAAACCAGTCACTCTCTTCGTACGACGTTATAGAAGTGAGGTGAAGATTCAAGAGGATAGAGAGAGCGAGGGAGACCTTACAAACAGGAAAGTGCAAAAATTAGAAGGCAACATCACTGCGACACTTCAAATGTTTTTTAACAAAATTAATGCTCGTTGGTCAGGTACATTTTGACTATAACAGCCGGCAAGAAATGCTCATGCTGGCAAAAATCCATATCGTAGCTATGGGGAGTATATCAAATTAAGATTCATTACTCAAATATTCGTCGCCAACAGTCAAAAATACATGATCTCCCAATACCACCCTCACAGCAGGCTGATTCTCGATGCAGTCGACCAAAATCTGCACAAAATTAGGAAAGAGAAATCAACGTGAACATATACTTTTCACCCGAGAGTCAATAACCGTGACTGGTGGGTCAAAATAATTAAGCAAACGCCAAAATTTTAGCAAAAGCATGTCACCCCAAATAAAACTTCAACTCCATCCGATTTGTGTTCTAATACTTGAGACTAGTCATGCATAGGATAAATATAAGTGCTCAAGAATCCAAAACGCGTGACTTTGCAACTTTTGGTGCGTGGATTTCTCAAGACCTATGGATGTACCTCTTTAGAATTAAGGATGACGCCTATCACAGCACAATGGAAGCAGCTCTTTAAGGCAAACAACTGAAAGGAAGATGTTCTCAGGGAAAGAGTTTGCATCAATGATTGCAAAATTACCACAGACGAAGTGAGAAAGTAGAAATTTCCAAATACAAAGGCAAGATGAGTTTAGGTACAAAGAATTGATAAAAGCAACCCAAGTCTGGAGCTCTCAAAGAACTATACTATGCTAAGCAGGTAATAAGATGGAACTCGGAACCATGCTGATCCTGTCGGGCTAACAAATTACTATTCTGACTTCAACCAAAAAAGTCTGCAAGCATGCGCACACACATAGACACGCACACACATCATTCCCCAAAATGGAAACAAGAGGAACAGTAATTGACTCTGCATTAGCTTCTTTTGAATGTGAGAAATCTAAACCTGGATAAGGATAATCTTCGTTTAAAGACGAAAAAAACGTCATCCCAGTAAAAGGGAAAAAGTGCCAATATGGGTTCACCACGTTAGGATAGAACTAACCTCCCCATTTCCAAGTTGAAACTCAGCTTTTAGATTTAAGTTGTCCCTCGACCTCAAATATGTCACCAAACCTTGGGCAGCTTTTCTGTCACCTGTTATTGTTGAATGTTAATCTCAGAGGGAGGGAGGGAGAAGAGGAGGGAAGAGGGGAAAAAGGGGGGGAGTAAAAATTTTCCAGAGAGCTTCATTTCATTATTGATAAATCTGCTTGATTTCTAAGTCTTCATGAGTTTATGCATGCATGGTTGGCTCAGAGGGAAGCGAAGTATGTGGCTCTCTATGTGTCACCTTCACTCATTCCAGGGGGAGGTTCATTTCATAAGTCTGCTTGATTTCTATGTTCTTTTGAGTTGATACGTCCATGGCTGGCCTGGGAGAAAGCAGAAGTATGTGGCTCCCTCCGTGACACTTTCATGTAAGTACGCCATATGTGGCTCGCAGATGTTTGGTGGGTGCATTTGTGTCGGTGCGTGGTTTCTTCTTTCTTTTTTGGGAGTTCACGCACATGCACATGAGAGAGAGAGAGAGAGAGAGAGAGAGAGAGAGAGAGGACCTCCATATAATGCAAGTACAGAATTAGACTTGCACACCAGCATGGGTCTGGCCAAACTGATGGCAATGTATAAATTAGCAGTAGTGCGGAAACTATCTTCACCTATGACGACCTGTTATTTGCACAAGAATAGATACATAATCAATTGACCATAGTTCTTGCAATCAATTATGGTCCACAAGTTATTTCTGCACTAGATCTCTTTCAAAATATTCATGAACAGGTAACTCATAGAATTTGCCAAGGGGGCATATCTTGTGAATGTGATGATCTAGAAAGCTGAATTTACCAACAAAGTCAGGCACTCAGCAGGCCACTGGTGAGAACCTAATGACCAATCTAACTTAAGCAAATAAGGATGTTCTACAGCTGGAAAATAAACAGTAATAATATAGAATGAAAATTTTTAACATAATACAATAGCACACTTGACTAAAAGACCGTAAGACGTGCAATCACCCAATCACCCTTATCTTTTTCCCAAAATTATTTCAGTTTTGTGCCCAGTTGGACTGCAAAGACTCAGCCTTGTAGGCTTTATTCCCATCTGACTCAAGATTTTTAATAAAATTGCACAGCTTCTGAGTACAATGATTTCACAACAATTATGCTCCACCAAAGAAAGGTAATTGAGAGCTTTGTCCAGAGTGGTTTCTACATAGTGCTGCTACAGTTCCATTATCAAATTCCAGATAATCCATTTGATTCTTTCAATTGTTTGACAAGTAAAAAGTACAAACCCACAAAAATTAACAGTGTCAAACAAGTAAAAGAGTATCAACTTACAGCATCGGATGGCATCAGAGAAGAAGGTAGCAATGGAGAACCGATTGCCTCCCTGATGTAAGATTCCTTCACAATTAAAACGAAAAAAAAAAAACAAACAATGCTCAGTTCATCTGGCACTCCTAGGACTCAACTATCAAGTTTCACATTACAAATAATTCAAGTAAAGGGAACCTCTGCTACTGCTAAGAGAATACTAAGTTTTACTTGATTATTTAACAAAATGAGAAATCTAAACGCAAGAAATAATAAACTTCCATGCAATTACGGAAAAATGGACAGAATACTCAGTTGAGAAAAATCTATCAGGACCCAGAACAAAATAAAATATTAGCACTTGGCTGACATATTTGTCTCAAAAGTCAAAAAATTGAGAACGAAAATGTACTGACCAGGCCAGCATAAATGTGACATTTGATTCAGAGAACTTCACAAAGTGTAGCTGGAGAATTAAATTAAGAATCCACACCCGACCACCATCAAATGGATTAACCAGATCTTTCTGCTTCTTAAATTTGAAAGCAACATTCAATGAACTTTATCATTTATCCAAGATGTTATTCAGGTTTCCTGATTTGGTATAATAGCAGTACTTGCACAGATCAGACAACCATGGAAGCAGTGATACCTGTGAATTTAAAACTTGCTGCAGAACTGATTCATTTTCATCAGATGACTTAAAGTAAACCTCCACTACATCAGTTGGCTCGAGTCCAACCTTTTTCCGGAGCTTTTGAATTCTGTTAACCACCTGTAAAAGGGGAAAAGTTTCAGTCTTCAGATATTCCCTCTCCATTTAGCCGGTCAGAGAAGACAAGCAATGTCCACTTAATAGGTCCCTCACTGATGTGGTGGAAACCATTTCTAACTTGCTAAGCTACAAGTCCATATTTGTTCGGCCATCTAATTAAAGTCTGGTTCTAATCTAAAGCTATCCAATCAACAGCAGAGCAGATGAAGGGAGAAAATAGTTTCTTACCTCACGAGCTACCCCAGCCTCAAACAATGACTCATCCACATGCAAGTCCAGAATGACCAGAACATCACCTGAATAAGAGAGTGAAAAAGACAAAAGGATAAGATCTACAGCAAAATCGGTAGATCAAGTATCAGGACATGACTGATGTATACCGTCCCCAGCCGCATCAATCTCCTTCTCGGTCCTGCCGACAGGACATTTAAAAACTCGAACAACCTAAAGTACAAGATTAATGTTAGTAAATGCAATCAGTTATTAGTGTTCCAAACCATAATAAACACCAAAAACAAATCCTCACCACCAGAATCTAAACAAACAAGCACCAGTAAACAATATGCATTTTTCATTCTCATATCCAATGTCAATCAAAACGATAAATAACTGCCCCATTTTTTTTGACAGACAAAGAAGTGATTAGGGAGCACCAAGATGTGTAGACCCATTCATGGAATAATCGTGCAAATAATGAATTGTAAACCCATTTCCCTCTATTTGAAGATATTGACATTGCCCCATTCCTCTGCCCCAAAAAAAAAAAAAAACACACTGCCCCATCCCCATTTCCACCTTGGCCAAAGTAGCTACTTTCAAGAATGAGGCTGTATTCAGCAAAGGCTTGTCTTGACTGTATGAAAAGAGTAATGGCTAATCTCTTCACCAGTCCTACAAGAACTATCCATTAAATAATTCCTTTCTTCTGAAAAATGTCAAGCACAATAAAGCTTCACCAAGCACAGAAGGCAACTTTTGTCGGTACAGGCAAAGTCTAAGTGCACCTCCATGGGTTTATTGCCACCAAAGCTACAGTTCGGTGAGTGAACAAGTGACAAACATGATTTTACCCTTTCATTGCCCAAAACCAAATCAAGATTACTTTCCTATTCCTCCCTTCCGCTAACCATACAACTAAGCAAATTTCGCAAACCCAACATATTCCCAGTCCCATAGAAACTCATATAAGTCCACTTTACATCATCTCCCATCTCAGAACCCCCAGCAAATGACTGCAAACATTAGCTTTGAGGCAAGCAAATCTATGCAGGAAATCCACTTTACTCCATCTCCACCTCTACAATACTGCCAGAAATGTAATTTACAATAATTAAACAGAGAAAAATGGAGTCAAGGAATAAAAGTGTGTACCTTAATATCCTCCTGCTTCAAACGATGTGAAGCAATGGTAAGTTCTCCCGATTCCTCAAAAGCCAAAATGTCATCCTGCGACATTGCTTTGACTTCCTTAGCAACTATTCCCATAGCCTTTCCAAGCCTCTTTCCTAATCCACTGCAGAGGGGACGAATAAGAAGATGTTCATTCAGAACCACAAATGACTAACATTCTTTAGAGGAAAATATCTACCAACATACCTGAAATCAGGCTCAGCACGAAGAGTGGCATATGTCAAAATATCTTTTGATGTGACAAGAGACCGTACATTTAGTTCTTCCAGCAAATACTGCCAGTCAAAATAAGGGGATCAATTAATCGAGCAACAAAATAAAGACCCTAAGAAGCAAAACATGACCCAGGAATTAAAGCAAAAGACAATTCCAAATCGACGAGGGAGCAAGCATATCGTTACCAAGTAAACCAAAGACAGTTAAAGTGGTCTATCATAAAATGACACAAAACTATGAAGGTTATTCTCAGAGCTAACCAAATAACCATTATGGAAACTAGCCATTGCAGTGATAAACTCACCCACTGTTTTAAAGCCAAGCGACCCTATATTAGCCACTTCTGAAAATACTCTAAATCTTCACAATCATATAAACCTACAGGCACAGGGAAAATCCCACTCCAAGAGAATTTTCCTTATTTACTCTTATAAGAAGGCTACATAGAAAGTCAAAAATAAGCACAAAGATAAATGTAGCAAGGAAACATCATGACAAGGTCATTCCTGAAAATTTGACTCATTTTAAAACCAAAATCTGTAACCAACCAAATTAAAGAAGGATGGGGAACATTCCAAGACCTTTAGAAGAGATTGCTAATAGCTAACAAGGGTGGGGAACATTCAAGCACCTCTCAAGAACGGCTATAACTTCACAAATGTCGAAAAACAAATCCAAATAACAGAGAGAAAAGACTACGAAGGCTAGCCAGGCAAATGCGTATTAGCATGATCTGTTATTTTACTTGCAATGACAAAAAAAGATCATCACATTGCCCAGTTTCTCACCTCTTTCAGTTTTCCTGCTATGTCATCAAGAAAGTCTGCATCTGAATGGACCACTGTCATCTCCCTGCATGTCCTCAGGAACACAGCAAACGTCAAATAAACTAAAATATATATGGTAGAACAAGGTGAGAGAAAGTTCAGAAGCCTTAGAATCATTTATGAGATGATGTGATAAACCAACCTCAGTGGCATTTTTAGAGGCTTTCCATGACGCTCACGAATATTACGAGCAAGATCAATTATAGTCTTCATTCTTGCAACACTTTGTTCTATTCGCTCACCACGCTGAGATGAAGGGATTGGGTAAGAATTTAAAAGAGAACGATTACATTATATGTCAAAGGCAGATCACCAGAAAGGGATGAAAGATCGAGCACATATGTTTATTTTAACTCCTAGTGAGATTCAAGGACAAATGTGCACATGCTTTGCTTTTTTGAATAATAAAAAGAAGAATTTTACGGAAAGAGAGACAATACTTTGAAACATCGAAAACCTTAGTGCAAGGATTATAGAAATATTAGAACAAATAATTGCAATTCTCTCATGTGATATTTGAAGTCCCAATCAATTTGGAAGTACAGCTTTTGCTACATCAGTATTCCGATTAAATTCCTGCAAAAAAAATAATAGACATGTCTATGCAGCTCCATGCAGGATAAAAGAAATAAGCAAGGGAAAACCCTACATAAACCAGATTAAATTGATTTATCTATTCGTTTTCTACCTGCAGAGGAAGATCACTCACATATAGAGAACAACCAGTACAAGGTTACTTCGCCCTTTATTACTTTTAATAATAGATTGGCTAAGCTAAGAAAAACGAAAAAAATAGCATATATGCATATGACAGTGCTATCTCCATTACCTTCCCTTCCTCCTGAGGAAATTTGCAAAAATGGATACTTTCTTCTGCTCCTTTGCAAACTTTTCGCATGTTTTGGTAAAGAACCTCAGTAAAGAAAGGTGTGAATGGAGCCATTACTTTGCATGAAGTTAAAAGGACCTGATATGTGAAAAATGAAAGTTAGAGAACAGCAAAACTTTGATATAGGTTATAGCTACATACAAACACAAACTAACTACACCTCATCAAAAGGGAAAAAATAGACCGACTATCAAGCCACTGAGACATCCATCAAATGGAAGTAAACATGAGCGTGTCACATAATACAGACTAAAGAGCATCTGATTGCATGCAATTTGTGCAGCTGTTTGCCATCCCATAGTTGATGGTCTGAGAGTCTACAGGAGGTGGGTAACAAGTCAAGGTACTCGAGCTCAGCAAATAGATTAATTGAACTCTGCCTGCTTCTTCTCGAGTTTGAGTAGATTTACTATTTAATTGAAATTAAAAATACCATACTCGAACTCAAGTAGCTCCTAAGCCTGATCGAGCAGTTGCAGTTTTATAATCTGCAATATCCTAAAGTCTGGAAAGCCCTCACTTTATTGATGGGACATTTTGAGCCCCTTTTTAATGAGACTTGGATTATTTCCTATATTGCGACATTGTCCGACCTTTCTTTATGCTACTTTGATAAATTGAACTCAAGCTCAAGTTCCAGTTTGACTTGAATTTAAACCAAAATTTTAAAAGCAAATCAAGTCGAGTCATTCCCCAAATGATTAAATTAAGTGTGAAGTAATGACTTAATCAAGTCTAGCTCTAGTAATCAAGATCCATCGAGCTCAAGTCGAGTATCAAGCCATGCATGATCAAGCCAAGCTTTAGTGAACTGTGTCGACTGGGCTCAGCTCAATTACATCCCTGGAGACTAAATTTGTATTGAGAAGTTTTTTTGTCAAATCTCTCTAAAATAGAAAAGCAGCCAGTCCAACTACACTTTTTTAGTCACACAAGTGGCATATCATCCTAGTGTTGGTTTAAAAGAAATAAATGATGAAGAAAAGAACAGAAACTATATAGTGGACATACATTGTAAAGCATTGAAAGAGCTGTGCGGCAGTCTTCATCTTCAGTACGACCTTTTAATCTCTTGCGGTTGAAGCGAACATAAATGTTCGTCAGGTTGTCAAGAAACTTCAAGAGATATGGTACAACCTGCAACGAGTGGATGAGCAACTGCATCAATCATCACAATGACCAAGAATACCAACTCTGCACAAATATCCTCTGAATATAAAATTAGGAAGGCTAAATAAAATAATTGCAAGCTTCTGACTCCCCTGAACAGTGGTGAATATCATCATTCAAAGGAGAAAATTTGGTCAATTAAGAAGTTGCTCAGAAGACTACATCTCAGTACAATTTGATTATTGTGACTGCTTCCAATAGATCTCAGTAAAGCAAAAATGAGATCTCTGTAGGCTATACATCCATGCATACAAATGCTATCATCAGTAGCATTGCACAAGTGGACATAAGGTCAAAAGATAAAGAGACTCATTATTATAGTAACTTGTCAACTACACTGTCTGTACTACTCTTTCGCCCGAACTGAACCAGCCAGTACATGAGATTGAAGAAAATTTAAGAATTTGCTGAAGCATGAGGACTTTTAATAACTTTTGTACATTTTCTACTTGAAAGAGCGTCATCTAACCCAACTAACAAGAAAAGGCCGGTGGCTTGGTAAGACAAATGAGACTTGATTTCGGAGGAATGTATCACATGAAAAAATATGTGCTAAGCATGTGGATGGCTGGAATTCTTGGTATTGCTGCTTGTAAATATCTTGGCAAATACCTAGGCCTTTCTCTCAATACAAATCGTGTTGGCGCTCGTCATTTCAAGTTTGTTATTCAGAAGGCTCAGAAAAAAACTCACCGGTTGGATGAAGGCGAGAGGAAGTTATGTCTTGGAGGGTGGGATAAGATAATCAAAAGTAAGATGGAAGGGGGATTGGAGCCATGCAAAGGCAGGAGCCAACACATAGTCCTTCTAGGTAAGTTTAGGTGGCGAGTGCATTTGGAAAAGAAAGCCAAGTGGGCCAACATTGTTAGGAAAAAGTACATTATGAGAAAGGCAAGAAACGATCCATTGTCAGGAGAGCTTTAGAGTTAGTGGATATCATTTCTAGGAAGGGGTTAAAACATTTGTTGACCGAGGAAGGGGGAACTAGCCTGCTACTTGACAGCTGGACAGTACGTGGGTCCTTTAGGCGGACCGGCAACTGGGCATAGGCATGTCAACAATCTGGAGTTGAAGGTGAAGGACTGATGGATATTTCTACGGGAGTTTTGGGACTTTTCCCGACTCTCTTATCCCATTCTAACAAGCTTCAGAATGTGATATCAGCAGTCCCACTAAGAAGGGGGACACACTCAAATTTAGTTGGAGTTTATCTAGTCACAGGCACTTAGTTTGAACGACGCTTATTAATTGGCTGGACACATGGATCCTGGGAGAAAGCTGGATGAAGATTGGAACTGGGTGCAGAAAGTGGAAGTTACTTGAATTCAATTTTTTGTTATAGCTACATGATAGCATTGCCACAAGATCCACTCTGGCAAGAAGAGGTAAGAATGTTAGCACTATTGGCCTGTGTGTAATAGGTAGGAGGAGATGCCCGAGCATGTGATGGTGTGAAAAATTTTTGGGTTGACATCAGTGCTCTTTCTCCCCTTCAGAATGGTTTTGATCTTAGTTTTAGGATTGGATCCATGGTAATGTCAAGACACAGGTTGGGTATGCTTATGCTCGGATTCTGTGGAAGAACCCATGAGCACTTTGGCTTAGGCATAATGCTGTGGTTTTTTATAGCAACTTACCTTTTAAAAGATCTCATTTCTTTTCATTTATCTGGAGCTTCTGAATTCTTTGATGCACAAAAGAATAGGGGACAAAAGAAGCAAACGAACACAAGCTCAATACTAACAATGCAGTTGAAAGATTGACAGGTGCAGCAGGGGCTGGAGGTGTATTGCGTGATAATCAAGGAACATGAGTAAGGGGCTTTTCTTGCTATGTAGGCCACACTTCAGCAGTAGCTGCTGAAAGGTTGGGCCTTAAAAGAGGGCCTTCAGTTGGCTGTTATAAGGGAGTGCAATTACTTGGGAGTAGAAACAAAAGCTATATGTGTTGCTAATGCACTATGCAATGAAAGTAATTCCAACAGGAACTTTTAAGCTCAGTGTAAAATCACCCACATCTTCAGAAAAGTGAAACGATTTGCAGATCAAATGGCAAAGCTGGGGATCAATGGATCTCTACAGCCAATGTTTTTTTTATTGGATTCCTACTGAAGTTATGTGTGTCTCTGTTTGGGATTTGAATATATTATCTGGCTCAACGGATTTGTAGCATGTTGGACGGTATTTGTCTTTTGCTAGTAATGAAATCATGTTCTTACCCAAAAAAACAAAAAACTATGTAATCTACAGTTACTAAGAAACCTCACCAAGTTCACCAACACTAGTAAACAAGCCTACTAAATGTAGAATCTGAATTCCTCACCTTACTTACATGTACTAATCAAGTTTTATATTCAAGCTGATGAAATCATCTCTTCTGCAGCTTTGAAGTTTGTTAACAAGGTTAATTATCGCATAGGAAAGTCAAAAGGCAGAAGGTGAGAAAGAAAGCACGCAACTATGAGTGGCACATACTTATATTAAAGACAAGGTATATTTAATCAATTAAGCCCATTGAGTTTTCAGATTTCACCCTAATAGTTGAATGAATTGGCAGATGGTTTTTCTTTTCTACTTCTCTATAAGTTTCCTAAAAATTAGCTAGACTATTAGCTAACATTAACTGTGATAAGTCATGACCATTATGAGTTACTTAGCACAACTCAAGGGAGCTTACTTGCTTTATTCTTTATTAATAGGAAAAATTCACAAATAACCACTAATAAAGTAACCCATTTTCAGGAAAAAAGACCATCAAAAGAATGATTTATGTCTATGCTACCCATTAAGGGAAAGCTTTGAGAAGCGGTCTCTCACACTATTGACCATTTTACCCTTGGGATAACTTCTGTAAGTTTCACTTTATTGTAAACTATTACCTTTCAATTGTTTACTTATCTTTTTACATTTTTACAAATATGTCAGTCATCAATATAATGATGTGCCACCAACATGCACTCATAGCAGGCAAACGTTTTTGCTAATTTTTAATGAGGCACAATCTATTATTGCCAAGCATGAGCCCATTAATTAAAATGCAACTACTTTAATCAAAACAGAAAAATACAAAACCAGAAGAGAAAACTGTGTTGAATGGTTTTATATCTTCTATTTTTTCCCCGTGAGACTCGCAAGTTGACTTAAAGAAACTTTTACAAAGAGTAAGAGAATAGTATATGCTGATGGGATACATTTTTCCCTTTTTATAGGCAAAAAGTAAACTCTTATTGAACTAGTAGCAAAGGGGAACCGACCCCTATAATAAGTCATTTCCAGGCAAGGTATCAGATATACCTAACACATCAAGACAGTATCTTAATCAAGATGCGTCTAATTCAAAAAGAGCATAAGAGGGAAAAAGGCAGCATCAATTGTGTTGAACATCAATATATGGCACGCTCTGAGTTTTTTGTTAGAACCAAGAGAACTTGACTATACCATCAAATATTTTTATTTTAAGGGGTTTCTTAATTATTATTTTTTTTATAAGAGATGACTAACAAAAATTTAGATATGATTGTGAGCTTTGCGTGGGAGCATATAGCAAGTGCTTGACTAAAACGAACTCCTCCACAGGCAGTACATGCGGATTAACAACATCAACATGACTTAAATGCTACTAAAGAATTGGCAGATGGCATTACGTCCGCGGCACTAATTGCTTATTAACGCCAACACTAAAAACCATTACAGAATTAACTGCACTTAAGTCAAGCGACATTCACCCAAACCAAATCTTGTATTTGAATGGTAGTGATTAACTAAAGTGATGAGCTTCTACAAGTTCCCTGATCAGCACAATATAGTCAGAAATGCAATTATACAAATGTATATTTATAAGCAATTTCACAATATAGCAGCAGGACTGACCGTATAAAGTCGATATCCATCCATTTCTTGACGGACAAAATGAACAAGACTCTGCGTGGCTGAGTATATCCATTGGTCAAGTACATTAGAAGATTTCTGAAGAGCAGCTTGGTCAAATGGAAAGAATGGTCCAGACCCCTCAACCTCAAGTCTCTTTGCGTTTTGGACAAGAAATCTATACGCATTGTACCATGGAAGAAATACATCCTTGACCTGATATAGCAAATATAGAATGCATAAAAAAATTAGGCAAAAAGCTCGAGTTAGAAATATCATTAAGATAAGGAAATATGCTTCAGAAATCAAAAGTATAGTCATAGTGGAGCCAGTGCACTCACAACACAATAGACCCCGTCCTTCTTGAACCGTAAAACCTCTGCACGCACAACTGGAGAATTGATTAAGTATAAACGCAATGCGTCCTGTGACACAGTATACACGATATGAGACAAAACCCAACTTAAATAGTGTCCTTCACATGATGCACCAACTTAAATAGTGTCCTTCACATGATGCAAATTTCAATCTTATAAAAAGAATTTAGGGAAAGAAAGAAAACTTACAGCCCCATAATCATTTATAACATTCAAGGGAGAAGGATAGTTTTTTAAGCTCTTGCTCATCTTTTTCCCATCCTCAGCAAGAACTAGTCCATTGCAGATGAGATTCCTAAATGCGGGTTTTCCAAATAATGCAGTAGCCAACACCATAAGTGTGTAAAACCTGACAAATAGAGCCATATCATGTAGCCTGAGCACAAAAGTCTCTACCAAACATAACCATGTAGCAGAAAAAATTACAAATAAACCCCTAAATTTGAATATTATTCTGAAAAATCCATCTGCAACCATTTGATAGACTAAATTGTGCAGATTATGCCTTCAAGTCAGTTTTATCAGTTCCATTGTTCACATCACCACATTCTAACAGCTCCAAGAGGGAGTGTAAGGTAATCTTTCCAAACAACGAAGTTACAATTTTGCTACAATCTATACAACCAAAAATTCAAGAGTCTCTCATAAGGAAATGCATATACAGTAAGAACCTCACCATCCACGGGTTTGATCCAATCCTTCAGCCACAAAATGCCCAGGAAAATTCTTCTCAAATAGTTCAACATTCTCAAATGGGTAATGGAGGTAAGCATAAGGCATGGATCCGCTCTCAAACCAACAATCGAAAACCTGAAAAAACAACCCAGGTCAATGGAAGAACAACAACAACTCATGAAGTTCTTGTTCTGTCACAAAAGTTGATTCTTCCCTAGCCATAGAAAACAAAAGTCGATTCTTCCCTAGCCATAGAAAAGGTAAATCAACTATTTCCATGTAGTGTAACATCAGCATTAAGGAAACTACCAAGCAATTTCCCTTTTGATTACTGTTCCCTTTCTTTACATTCTTTTACACTATAACATTGGATAAGTTCAATTTCATACATCTAGTTTGCTGGAAATGTTAGAAACAGTCTCTTCATGCATAGATTTTGTATATGAGCAGCATCCCTTTTGAAGCCACTATTATAGAGGCAGTACCCCTAGGAAACTTATTGATTAAATTTCATTCATCATTCCAAGAAAAAAAAAAATTGATCATGCAGAATAATCTCCAATGCTTATACACGTCTTTAATTTTACCTAGTCTGGATAAGCATGAAAACCAAGTCCAACAGAAGCCAAGGACCTCAGTATCTTGCCTAAAGATGGAACTACCATATCCCAAAAGAAGAGCTGATATGTTTTAAGATACAGACCAAGACTTTGTGATTCATTTCCACAATCTTGATCCGTAAGCTTCTTGAATCTGCTCACACAAGCTACCCAAACCATCAGTGGCATATTTGACAGAACCACATGCCTCAGAGATCTCCAACTTCTAGATGATTTCATTCAAGGCACTGTCATGATCAAAGCTAGATCTTTTACACCCAACGTAATGAAATGTGAAATCTCAAAATTAAAATTTAAACTTTAGGTTGCTCCTCCAATACGGGAATTTGTTAGCATAGGAATAATACTACTTGCAAAATGCCAGCAGTTGATGGACATTAATCTTTATTCCTTTTTGATCTGTTCCTATTTTTCCACCAGGGTAACAACTCATCATCTTCATAAAACGATTGATGGACTGCCTCGCATGCTTCATCGAGACAAAACTTCTTTTATAAGCCCGAGTCTTCAGAACTTCCACACAAACTCATCCACTAAATGTTTCTCAGCTACAAATGCTGCACTTATTTACTCTTCTTAAGCGTATATGCATCTTGTCCACAAAAGGGAAAAAGAGCACCAATAAGGTTTGCTCCAACCAAAGCATTAGTTATGAGAGGCCAAAGTAACCCGCACTAGAGAATAGCGCATGCTCAGAGACCTAGGAATGCAACAAAAGCTATCGCAGGGGCTTATAGGAGTATGAAAATTTTCCATATAAGATGTTCAATTATGAAGGGCAAGGACATACTTTGGATTTTACTTTGGTCAGTTTGCGAGGGTTCAGTTGGGAAGAGCGAAGACTGTGCATAAAGAGCTCAGAGCCTGGTTAGCTATATGCATTAGCAAAGAGTAGACAAAAAAGACTTAAACTGATCCCTCTGACCTCTTTTTAGTTGATTTGGAGGGAAAGAAACTGGAAAAAATTTGATAAAACAGAGAGCCCTTTTGTAAAAGTTAATATGTTCTTGGCTTTTGGCCAGTGATCATTGCTCAATTAGCCTGGGGAGTGCCTCAAGACACTATCAAAGTGTGCCTTAATAGTTAATCTTCTTGCTTACCTCTAAGCTTTTGCTATATGCAGATCATGAGATTTGAAGAAAATGCTATTCTAGACCTATCTAATTCTTTTTTCCATGTGTGATGTTGCAAATGGGTTGGCGTTCCAGGTGCCACTTCATTACCCATGAGATTTTGTGATAGGACCACTGCCAACTATTCTAAAGCTTGAGCTATTAGATGAAGGCATGGTTTAATATTTAATTATTCTAAACACTAGGTTCGACTTTGGCCTTAGCCTAAAAGCGTGGAAACATACAATTGAGGAGGCAAATAGGGGCCTGAAAAGATTTAAAGAAGCTCCTGCTCTCATACCATGTGAGATTTTGTGGTAGGACCACTGCCAACCATTCTAAAAGCTTAAGCTGTTAGATGAAGGCATGGTTTAATATTTAATTAATCTAAACATAACATACATACATAAATATTATATGTATGTATGTATGTATATAAAAAAAATAGAGAGAGAGAGAGAGAGAGAGATGCAACAACAAAAATGTAAAATTAAGGGATTTACAGAAATAAAAACAAAATAATCTATTAATACAGATTGGGATTGGCTAACTCACGTCAGGTACACGTCGAAGCACGCCAAACTCTGGACCTCGACTGGAGGGGATTGTTATATGATCAATATTATGTCGGTGCAGATCGAAAATCTGCAAATAGAGTGAGAACAATGATATAAATGACAAATAGTTTTCTCCCTCCATCTCAAAGAGTCCAGTATATATACAAAGATCACATGCACAAACCTTGCGAAGAGCAAAGCTAACTGCACAGACGTGTCTATGAATACATTATATGTACAAATACAGATGCCAAAACCAAGTAATGTAAGCAAAAAGGCATATCACATCCTGCCATCTATATGCTTTACATTAGTGAGTGAGTTATGTGGGTCTTCAAAGTCCTAATATTTCATGAGCACTTAAATTAAAATACTGTTGAAAGTCCAATTCCTCACCAATATTGTCATTAAGGCTTCTAGAGATCATCTTGATAAATTTCATCAGAGGTCAAACTCAAATCAAGCAAATAAATTGATACATGAATACTAAAAAAGGACCTTTGAGGGAGCCTAACTACAAGAACAAACCATCAGGTCAACAGTAAAACCAAGAGAGAAAGAACCTTGGCGCCAGAAAGCTTTTCAAGTTTGTTGATAGAGTCCATGACAATGATTTCCTGGCCATCCTCACTAATCCAAATTGGTAGAGGGGTGCCCCAAAATCTGCTTCGACTGACAGCCCAATCCCTTGCATTTTCCAGCCAATTGTGAAATCGTTTTTCCTGCAATAAAATAGAAAATTAAGACACATCCACAGCGATGCATGCACTCGAAAAAAAAAATCAGAGGCATCTACTATTCCAGGTATTTAATCTGTTCGGCCCACGAATATGAAATATTAAGATACTTAGCTCGTTAAAGTTAAGATCGATAGCATAAGGAACCCCAGAAACATCAACAGCAACCAACTTTTCGTAAGACTTTCCTACTTTAGACTTCAAATCAAAGCTAAGTCACTTAGGCCATGTGTCCCTCATCAAATGCTAGTAGTCAGGGAATTCAATGGTAATGGGAAACTCATACCAACCATTTTTCAGTAAGGCTAGCTCCATAGGCACAAAGTCCCTTTCAAATGTCAAAAGGATCGATACCCGTATTTGGAAACCCTAGATGTCCATTTCAAATGTCAAAAGGATCAATACCCATTTTTAGAAAGCCTTAATCAACTTCTTGAAACCTCTACCCACATAATCAACACATATACATGCTAAAATCCGCAAAAAAAAAAAAAAAAAAAAAAAAAAAAAAATCAAGTATGTATTTTTTTTCTTTTATCAGTAACAAGAAATCCCAAAACGCCAAATGTAATCTGTCAAACCTTCACATAATCGGGAACCCAGTAAGTCTGTTTGTTATTCTCTAAAAGCTGCTCCTTCACATTCTCAACCCGGACAAACCTAGAGCAAATGAAGCAGCAAAACCCAGTAAGGGCAGCAAAAATTGAATGCGCAACATAAATTCTCCAAATACACATCAAAGATCTAATTTACATCTACAACTCAAGTACTTAAATGAAAACATTCAACCAATGAGCTAGCGAAGCTAATCAGACCACAACCAGAAGCACTGCAAGCAGCAAGATGGACAAACGAAGAGCCAATGTATAAAATGAGACTACAAGAAATTTCTCATCTGGGAAAGAATGGCATAGTTAAAATGTATATAGCCTTGAAGTGCATCTAGCTATGGATTTGCTCCAACTCATGATTATGGCAAACATCAAGGCTTCAATTCAAATGGACACAATTTTGACAGGTATCAAGCGGACAATCAATTACAATAAGTTTTTATATATGCATGCTTTGTATAGATGCACTTAACAACCTTCTCCTAACGAAACAAATGAGGAATCTAGAGAATAACCCCTCCCCCTTCTTTTCCTTCTCCCTCCTCTCCTTCCAAAAAGAAATTAAAGAAGCCAAAAGGCTCAACAATTTTGATTTTGGACTTTTCAACTCGCACCTGAGAAGCTAAACGCATAATCTGACACGTGAGTGAAGTGTCGAGCCCAAACTAGCCTCATGATGAAATGCAGACAAGAGAAGTGAACATAAAGCAAGTTCCACCTCAAACATTTCAAAAAGGACAGAGCAAAATAACTAACATGCTCATGGGAACCTACATGCAACTTGGAGAATGATAAAAAGCATTAAACTATTATATGACTTCATGAAGTACACAAAAATGACAAAACAAATATTTCCTTCTATTAATTCATCCCTATTATTAACAAAGCAAACCGAATAGCAACTTCAACCTCAGAATTTTCACAAAAGATTCCATGAAGAATCCATGCCTCAAAACACAATCCATAAAGCATTGAACTCATCCTTAGCCACGGAAAGCTTAGAATGACTAGACAGCCCAGGAAAGAGATTTGGTTGAAAAAACAAGGCTGCTAAGAAGTATGACTTACCAGCTTGGGACTGCTCGATATATAAGAGGGGTTTGAGATCTGTAACAATAAGGATAAGAATGAGTGAAGCTTCCAGATTTGACTAGTCTGCCCATGGCCTGCAACAAAAAAAAAAAAAAAAAAACAAAAACACGCAAACATTTTAAGTATGGTTGTTAAAATCACGATCAGAATGGGGTTCCACAGCTCCATAACCTTAAAATCAATCCGGCTCTGAAGTAGAATCTATGTGGTAAGAAAGGAATGCAATCCAAATTGATGAAATCACAGGATTGGTATGGACCTAGTAAATTTCCATAGAGATCTAGTATATTTTAGTCTGCTAACTTTTCCATTTTGAAATTTCATATTGTACTTAGAGAAGTGCAAACCTACCCAAAGCATAATCACTCAATCTCAACAGAAAAATAACAATCTATGACTCACATGTACTTTTTCGCAATTTGAAGGATTTTATGGTCCTTAATCCTATCTTATGGTTTGATACTTCAGACACAAAGGACAACTATAGTGGAATGTCAACTTTATAAACCCCAAGTTAAGGGAAGAAAGTACCACTTAAAAGTAGTAGCAAGAGAACAAGCCATATCAGCTTATAGTTATACTTCAAGGTAAAATTCAATGAAACAGATCCCTCAGGCATATTTAATGGAAGACAATTATTGTCCAAACAAATTTTACCTTCACTGCTTGAATAATATCTTTATCTGCATCCTTGACATAGCGCCCACTAAAGTCGGTAATTTTACTAGTAAAGCAACCATCATCATCAACTGCTACAATCAGGTTCTCTCCCTATAGAACAAAAAAACATAACAAGCATATATAGTGACATGAGAAAAGGATAGGTGGGGAATAAAACTATCTGAGCTCCAAAGTAAAAAATTCAGAGCTAATACTTTCATCAAAAATACAAGAAATGATAAATAGCAATATCCTGAAAAGTGCCTGTACAAATCAATCAATCATCATAATCAAACAGTAGTACCAAGTTACTTAAGCAAAGGGAACGTCATAAACATGCTAATACTTCACTATTACAGGCATCATGGCGTTCAAACAAAAATAATTCGAATAACTACTCTCTTTGTATGTTGATTTCATAATTGTCCAAAATTTTACTTTATAACTCAAATTTTACCATAAGTTCTTGCCTCTTTTTTTTTTTTTTTTTTTTTTTTTTTTCAGTTCTTGCCTCCTTTTTTTTCCAGTGCCAGGAACATGACCATAAAAAAGTTCCAGCCAATAGATCTCAGAAAGGAGTCGTCTGAGGTAAGAGGAAATCCAAAAGGAAAACCTTTAAAAACATGGAAACAAACCAAACTCTCTGCTCCATCTTTCTACACAGGAAAAATGAACAACGATTTCACCCTCTCACACTCTAAATCCTGAGGCAGTATCAGCTACATTGTTTACCATGAAATAACCAGCTGCCAAGCTCTATTACTACAAACTACCCAAATGAATAAACAATCAGATAACAAGAGAGCCTAATTAGAAGCTTTTCATTACGCTCCTTACGAGAGCTAGCTGACAAGAATCTGACTTTTTTAGATTGTGAAGAAATACTAAATTGCAGCATTAGATCAGGGATAAGCGGAAAATATACAAAATGCTTGTTATCTCAATTGTAGCCCAACTGTTCCAGACTATACTATTGACCTTTACATGGAAACAAGACAAGAAGATTTAGCCCTTATCTAATAAATACAGCAATTCCTTGCAGCTATTAAAAAATGCTAGTAACCTAGTCCAGGCCTCCATAGTCCACAAGCTCACTGGACGCAATGAAAAACCAAACAAATCAAATAAGAAACTACAGTTAGAAACCTTATTCAGACCTTATTGATTATTTTATTTTCGAGGCAAACACGATAATCGTCTTCTCCAAATGCAGGAGCACTGTGAACAATTCCTGTACCACTGTCATCAGTGACATAGTTGTCTGCAATAACTCTAAAAGCAGCATCTGCGAACTCCATGAAGTAATTGAACAATGGTTCATATCTGCAGCAGCCATGTCCAAGAGGACATCAACACTGGTAATGATTTCAAAAGGCGGCCAAAAAATTTTGAAACTAGCAACACTCTAGCTAACAGTGGAGCAAGAAAGGTAAACAAGAGTTCTCACTTCATTCCCACGAGGGAAGCTCCCGAGAACTTCTCTAAGATTTCATAGGCCAAATCTTCAGTCTTTTTATTTCCAGACCCCTTACTCTTAGGGTTTGACTTCTTTGATTCATCAATAGGCCCATTGGTCGTCTTTTGTTTTTGAGATTCACTGGGAAGGGCAGATAACCTTGATTCAGCAACCACATATATCTTTCCTGAATACTTGTTTCGAACCTGCATTCTCATGTTAAAGTGAGATTGTTACCAGATTATCATCACATCTAGATACAATTTTTCCTTCAAGGACCAACAACAATAGTCAATTACAAAGCAAGGAAAGTGAAGCCACAGAAAGATAGCTCACAGCAATAGGCAAACCAACTAAAATAACAAGAGAAGGACAAGAGAAAAAAATGTTAAAACTAACAGCTTGATGGGTCACAAACAAGATGACAACTCCAATCATAACATTTAGTTCCATTAATCTCATTTCTTTGGCTACCTCAGATCCCCACAACTCTTAACCTGAGGCTTAAGAAGCCTAAGCATGCTTTTTCGGAACTTTTATGCATGACACCTCAAGGTATTGACTAGTTTCATTTTTAATTTCAATCAGAATGGGGCTCACAATTTTCAGGACTCAACATCTACATCAGCAACACATTGGGGTAGAATTCACAATGAAAGGAACCTGTGCAGGTTGTCCTCTGCCCTTGCAGGCAGTAAGCTGTTATTGCCAATGACGAATTCACCAGCAATATTACCTATAGACTAATAGTATTAGTTTATGAGAAGTCATCATCAGCTACCAGATGATTTCTTAATCAACCATGGATAATGTGTCTTAAAAGCAGCCATCTGCACTTCCCATTTTGAAATTCCAACATATCAAATGAGCTCAGCACATAAGCTAAACCACACACCTTGACATAGGTGAAGTTTGAGTTGACACAAAGTGCAAGATTACTGGGAAGAGTCCATGGGGTTGTTGTCCATGCAACAAAAGCAGCCTCGTGTGGGTCTCCCACTATTGGGAAAATCACCATGATCTCAGGATCAGATACCTCCTGTTCTTACAAACAAATGAAAAGGAAGAAAAAAGGAAATAAGCATGTGCAATTAATATAACAAAATTCTGATGAAATTCACCAATCATACATTGAGGGGCCTAAAAAATGCACCATATCGATTGAGGGCTGACATCTGAAAATGACGAAATGGTGGACACAGATTACCAGAAGACAAAGTAAGACTCTCAGGTACCTTATAGTTTTCACCGGCTTCAAAATTTGATAGGGGCGTCTTCAGACCAGTGCTGTATGGCATGACCTGCCAAAAGAATTTTAAAGCCACAAAATAAGGATGTTACAATCTAATAACAAGATTAGTACATCAATCAGGGAAAAAAATTCTGAAAATACAAATTTGACTCGAGAGACTATTCTCTTCGTCAATGTGAAATGAAGTTAAAAGTTCATCCAAAGAAAAAGAAGTTCAAATTTCAAAACTTGAGAAGAACTCGAAAGTTTATGCAATGACAAGTTCAGATGTCAAATTATGAGCCATGCATCGACAACATCACCAAGAGCTCTACAGTAAAGATACATAAAATGTTGTATTCATAAGACTAATGACGGCATGTGATATAATGGAGCTGGTGCATTCTTCTGATAGAAATTCAGTAATCTAGGCGCCAATACTCTAACAAAGCACAAACACAAATCAGAAAAATTCCAAATAACCAACCTTGAAACCTTTATACACAAGGTCTTTCTCATAGAGCTTAGCAAAAACCCACCAGACACTCTCCATGAAGTTCAAGTCCATAGTCTTATAATCGTTCCGGAAGTCAATCCACCGCCCCGTTCGAGTGATAATCTTCTCCCATTCCTCGACATACCTGAGAAAGCATTTAATTTCATATACATGCTTTGCCATTTTCAACACTAATTTGCTCTATTCCTTCACCATAAATTCAGAAAATATAATGAGATAAGAAGACACATAATACAAGAATGATTAAACGTATTCAAGCATAGAAATTCATAGAGAAGGCAGTCTCCGAATTGTCTACCAGATGAATTAACTAGAGGAGAAAAAGAACACACTACGGCAGTCAAATCCCACCAGCCCCAAACAAATCAGGATATTGTGGTCATGAATGCAGCTCTTGAGCAGCTACACCGGAAGCTCGAAACACTTCCAATCACAAACCAAATACAGACAAAGGGAACAAGACTTAAAAACTGGTTAATTAACGTATTCTTTCTTGACGAATGATATCACTAGCAACCCTCAGACGCCAAATTCCTAATTAGCAAACTCTCGAGTCACAAACACCTGCACAAATTTCTGCGAAAAGCAAACGCCAAAGGGAGATAAATTCGGTTTTGCCTGGTGTACTCCCTTCGCTATCTATAGCAATGCCTGAGCTGAACTTGCACTAATGAATACTGCCACTTCCATATCCACCAAAAGACTTTCTTTTCTCCAGATAATCCCCAACAAGGACTACTAGAAATGAAGGGAAGAACCAAAAAAGAAAAAAAAAGCAAAAAAAAAAAAAAAAAAAAAAGGCACCTGGTGACAACACTCCGGCACTCCTCGTTGTACTTATCGATGCCGAGCGCGAGCACGTCCTCCTTCTTGTTGATCCCCAGCTTCTTATCGATCTCCCTCTCCACGGGGAGGCCGTGGCAGTCCCAGCCGAAGCGCCGCGTCACGTGGTGGCCGCGCATGGCCTGGTACCGGGTCACGACGTCCTTGATGGTGCCGGCGAGGATGTGGCCGTAGTGCGGGAGCCCCGTGGCGAAGGGAGGGCCGTCGTAGAAGACGTACTCGGGGAGGTCCTTGGTGCGCTCGAGCTGGGTGTCGAAGGCCTTGATGTCGGACCAGAACTGGAGGATCCGCTCCTCCTGGCCGGGGAACGAGAAGTCCTTCCCCTCGGCGACGTCGTCCATGGCGGCGGAGGGGAGGAAGGAAGAGAGAAATGCGGCGGCGACCGGAGAATTGCGGCGGAAGACGGCGTAGAGCGAGAAGGGAGAGAGAGAGAGACGGCGTGCGTGGGGAAGAAGCGGTTTTGAGGGAAAATGAGGTTTTAGAGAATGAGATCCGAATTGGATTCCGGGTCGGATCCGGATGGTTTGGATAGTCCGGATATGTACTCTCCCTTTTTTAACCTCATTTACATTCCCACATGTCAATTTGGTAACTACCTTCTTTTTCCATTTTCCTGTTCTTTTATTCTCTCGAAATTAAAAAAAAAAAAAAAAAAAGATAAATCTATTTGTTTTTCTATTCCCCAAATTACAAAATGAGTAAGGAATAGATTTCGAATAAAAAAATTAAAAAAATATTTATTTCTTTGTTCCAAATAGAAAAATTTATTCCGAAGCAAATATCTTACTAAACACTTCCCCCATTCTACCTTCTGTCCTCTTTCTCTTATTCCATTTTAATTGACAGCTTTAATTTTTCTAATACTAGCAAAAGTTGCACACTCGTTGCATGTATGCGAGAATTTATCATTTGAAAAATAAGCAAGATATTTAGATTATCAAATGATAGAAGAATTTTTTTGTGAAAACAGCATGACTATTTTAAGATTTGAAATTGTTCTAGTAAGGTCATTCTTTGGATAGACAAAATTCAGATTGTGATATTAAAAAGCATGAGAGATTTTATGAAATGATTAAACTTATGCATTTGCCTCTAGATTTGATATTGTAAAATAAGTAATTAAACACATTTTGGAAAGGGAAAAAGAGATTGAGTTTGCCTAAAAGTAGAAGATCCTTTTAATTCTTATAGTATTCTCATAAGAACGTGAATATGATAAGCACTTGGATTTGAGTTTAGGGGAGCTGGAGAGAGAGGGGAATCAGTCAAGAGTGTGCCTAAAATTTGAGGTTCATGTAGTAGGTTTTAAGAATCAGCCGCGTCTTTGCTGGATTGCCCTTGGAAATGTTGGGCTCGGCAGTCAATGTCTTCTCTCGTTCTCTAACTTCATCAATGTTCAGTAAATACGTTGATCTAGAACGCAGAGGGTAAGTAATTGGAACCGGGTCGGACCAAATTGGACCAGTCAATCCGGTTCTCAATTGGGACGGGACCGGATCGAAAACTAATCATGCCTATTTAGAGTTTCTAAATCCAATTTAGGAGTTCTTTGGCTATGAAATTATGTGGAAATTATAAATTAAGGTGTTATAGAGCCATAAGATTTTATCAAAGTCAATTCTCAATTATAACCTGGAGGGAATGAATTTAAAGTTTCGCATGTGTTGTTGCTCTGTTTCGAATTTCTATTTCCCGGCGATGCATTTCGCTTGTCTTCGGCCATCTTTTGAATTGGTAAAAGATTAGGATCTTGTAGTCCTTTGAAATGACTTTTTTTTTTTACCGGTAAACCCACTTAAAATGGAGTTGGGTAGAGGGAGATATGGGGCAAGAAACTTCGTCATGCAAGTGCTTGTTCCGAGTTGACCCATAAAACGTTTTGACTAGGAATTAGCATCGCCTAGTTAAGACAAGGCGGTTCTTTATTTAAGTTTTGATATCGATTCTCGTTTAATTAATAGGATTTTGAGTCCATCATAGTTTGATTTAAAGCTTTCCCAAGTGAATGGTTCTTATTTCTCCTATAAATTTTAAATTCATGTATTGAAAATAATAGGAGTTCAATATATTATGAGTTACAAAATAACACTTTCGTTACATAAAAATTCTAGATCGGACATTGATTACTTTTGAATTATTCGTGAATGGTTTAAAAAACTTTTAAGGAATAAGTGCACTAGAAGTCTTAAAACTTCATCGCGAAAATGCAGTTGAGTCCTAAAATAATCAAAAAAGTGTAATTAAGTTTTAAAACTTATCTTGAAAGTGTAATCAAATTTTTAAACCTTCACAAAGTACAATTAAGTCTTAATAAACAAAGAGATTTTACTATCATTGTTTGTGCATTTTCAAGTTCACTTACATAAATATGCACTTCTTATTAAATACTGAATAGGATAAATTTCATTAAATATCGACTTTTATCCCAACTACCAAAGAAATTTTACTATCATTATTTGTTCATTTTCGAGTTCACTTACATAAATATGCACTTCTTACTAAATACTAGATAGGATAAATTTCATTCAATAAGAGTTACTGTGGTACCATCTATGCAATTTCCGTTCGTGATTCTAGCTCAATAATACGTAACGAATTATGTGGCCCCGCTCTTCTCTAAATGGAGCCAAATCACGTACAAAATGTGCACTATGTGAGCTATGCCTTGTAGCATGTTAAGCTAGTATTATTGGATTACCGCTAGAGTTTCATTAAAAGAAAAAATTGCTTCCTATATTTAAAAAGTACTAAATATCTGACCATTAAATACAATATTTCTGTAATATTTCATGTTCTAGGTAATTTTGATCTCTGGGAAATACAACGTACATTGGTCTCTTAGTTATGCTTTCCCACAATTATTATGACCGGTATAGCTTCTCCAATATATATTAAATACATTTAGGTATCCCAGGACGCCTACTACAAATTGCCACGTGTTGATAGGCGTTCATCAGCATAAAATTAGTAAACTGCTGCTCCAAACACGATCAAGCTAAACAGCTTTATCGGTAAGGTAGCTGTCTTCACATTTCAGTGAAACATCATAGATTCGAATCTTTAGGCCCCCAAATTAAATATTTCTTTTCTGTTTTCTTAAATTTTCTCATAAGCAAATAAAACGTTTTGTCCATTTCATCAAGACTTTAATTTATCCTCCAGGATTCCCTGAAAATTCACTGATTTCTAAATGCTTTCTTCTTCTTTCCTTTCTCATCTTTCTAGTGTACACATTCTTATATTAATATTTATAATCAAATATAAGTTACCGCCTGGGCAAAAGGGAAACATCTTATTAAGAATTCGAGCAATTATTTAATCGAGTGCAACAATAACTTACTGTGGATAAAGATACGTAAGTTGGGTGGTTACCGAACGAAGAAAATGTAACGAGTAGTTTTATTATGTGATGTAAGGGTAATTTTCGACACAAAAAGCGAGGATAAAAACATGCTTTGGCCTATACTTATCGATTGATAGATCAAATATTGCATTCTGTGGAATCCAATCGCAAAAATCAATTTTTTTGGACATGAAAAGAGTGCTTTGATTTATCGTTAAATCTGATTTAATGTTTAGTTTCTATCGCCTTTAACAAATTTCAATATTAGCGCAGATAAAAACTTTTTAATCTTGTCCATTACTAAATTCATCTCATTATAAATTAGTTCAGATTTACTTAGGTATTAAAGAATTCGCGCCGGAGCACTCCTGCACCATGTCCAATGAGACAGCATACCGTCTTTTCACAGGCGACAATCAATTCGCAAAGTGCAGGACAATCCTACTTTGTTTTAGCGATAGAACGGAATTCGATTCGATGCTTTCAACAAGACAAGGACGCATCTGAATGATTCAGAAGAAGAGCGCAGTTTAAAACCATGGTGCATGGCACAATCTGAGAGCCATGCCGAAAATGCTTGAAGATGTCATGGAGATCATTCGTTCGTGACATCGCACAGCTCAAGTACCCAGCATTTAATTCACAACAATAAAAGAAAAACACGCGGAAAAACGATGCAGTTATCTTCAGTAACTTCGAGCTAAGCGGCAGCATGCTGCGCAAAACAACAAGTGTGAGTGCTACAAAGAAATATGGCGAATTGGTTAGATGAAATGCTCGAAAGGAAGATATAGGAGTCGTGGTGATGGGAGTCGTAGAACAGACCGGGAAGCTCCAGACTCTCAACAAGACTCCATTCTTCTCCTCCTCCTTCTAGACCAACCCAGCAATGTGGAAACAAAAGCTGGCAAACTAGGATGCTTTTCCAATTATATATTCTAAGGTTACCTTAGACCTTAAAAGACATGACCTCCAGTTCCAGGAAATGTTGATGCAAATTCCCCTCTCTAATGAGTATTAATCATCTGAAAACGCTATGGTAAGCAAAATTTCCAAGCACTTGGTTGCTACAGATATACAGAAATCTCACTTGCTAGGAGGCCATAGCTGATGCATAATACTATGAACTGTTACGATGAATTGATGGATGACGACACCATTCATGCGAGTCTTTTCCAGTCCACATGATAGCCACATGTTTATCGACTAGATCTACGGTCGACTACTTTCAAGTGGATCATTTTCCAGAACATGTAAAGCCATCACACAAGAACCAAACCGAAACCAGGGGGTCAAGCACATTGTTGTTAGCAGTTGTCCAAAATTCATACAATGGGAAGGACAAGAGAATCAATGAAACAAAGTCAGAGAGATGGATGATGTGGAGACCTATTAGGAGGTGTCGGAAGCAGCATCTTTCTACTTCTCACTCCCTCCTTTTGCTCCATTTTCAGTCGACACCACATTATTGCCCAAATGGGTGTTCTTCATCATCTATCCATTGGATGGATGAAGAGAAATCAGCACATCTTAGACTCAGTGAGTTACCGAAAAAGAAAAAAAAAAATGGACCATAATAGTGAGCACCAAAGTTAATTTACCCAGTTAGATTAGTATACCTCGGCCTACACAGAGGTCTGCTGTTAGTCTGAGAAAACTTGTAATAAAGAAGAATTCTCGCCTCTGCATAGAAAATGAACAGCTTAGGTCGAGGAACCGACAGCCACAAAAGACATAGCACAAGAATGACCAAGAAGCATTATTCAATGAATGAGAAATTTATTCTAAATCTTGCAATTACAAGTACGATATAGAATTAAGCCTCTGGTCACATTTAAATCAGTCTCAGATGGATTGCTGGTTGGTTTCAAACCTGAGACATTCAGTCCCCTCTTCTTCAACTTCTTCAAAGCCAGACAATTCGATGTTCGGTGGATGTCCACCTCGGCTCCAAAATCGCAGAGAGGTTTCCAGTTCCTGAAACCCGAGACTTTGCGGAAACAGATAAGAGTGCTGTGGGGTCTTGCAGATTTGGGCTATTCAACCCATGCGTTTCTCCTTAATGAATGAAGCCACGTCTCCATGCGACCTTTTCAGCTGCATAATCTGACTGTGCAAGCGACGGCCTGAGCCCAAAACTTGAGTCTTGCTTTGACATCTTCAGGATGATCACCTGATCAATAAAATCATACCAATGTAAAATTAGAACGCTGACAACCCAAAACTGAAAGTGAAGAAATGTTCAAGTGCCGGTGATAGAAGGTAAGACATAGACCATCGAGTCATAAGACCATTTAAGCACCAGAGAATCAGAGTCTCCACGTGCCACAGTTACATGGATTTTAGAGCTGGGTGATGAGGGCTAGATATGCATTTACTCTCAACCTTCAATCCACAGACATATCAAACATAAAGAAACTAAAGAATAAAATGAGAACCGATTGGACAAAATTCGACAATTATTCACATCAAAATTTGCTACTTCACCCACAATGAGTTAGCTTGAAAACATCACAGATCTGACAACCATTTCATTCAATGTTGAAGGCCCTGTAAACTGTTTTATGAAGACAACCGAGACACCATCTGGAGAAAACTACGATTTGCAAAGTCCAATCAATTCCAATTTTCACAAACTGCCAGGAGAAATATCCTACGACCCCATAAAACCAGGAATTCAGGACCTAACTCGAGCCGACAAAACAAAACCATCAAAGCCACAGCTCGCTATAATTGCATCTCCTAAAGCACTGTCGCATATCAAAGCAGAAGCAAGGCAAAATGAATTCTTGAGGAAATTAAACAGTCGACGCCGTAGCCTCAACTGGACCAAGATGTCAAAGTCAGATCGACGTCAACAGATCTAATCACACACACACAGAAAGTAATCTCGGAAGCTACTCTATAATCAAAATGATTGTACGTAGTGCTCACCAGGGCTAGAGATCTTCCAGCTGGCGATGGGGCTGGCGGCCGCGGCCGGAGGGGACTCCGTCACGGACGACGGCGGGGCGGATCTCTCCGGCGACTTCTGGTGGTCGTCGAGCTGGAACTTCTGGCTCATCGAGTAGCACAGCTCGAGGGCGGGCAAGGTGTTGCAGAGCTCGGGAATCTCGTCGTAGCTGAACCCGAAGCCGAGATCCAAGCACCCTTTGAGCTCGTCAAGGTCGTCGTCCGTCAAGCTCTTGGTCCGCACCAGGTCGTCCTCGTCCGCCGCCTCCACGTACCCTTCGAGCAGCACCTGGCTCTTCTTCTTCTGCAGCTTCTTCACCTCCTTCATCTTCTTCTTCTCGGTGCCCTCGATCGCTTGCGCGTCGGTGTAGGTGGGGGAGGTTAAGAACGGCCATTCCTCGATCTGGGCATCGAAGTCCGACGCCGAGTCGCACAGGAAGGCCTCGTTCTGCGGGGTTTCTTGGCCAAATGGCTTGGCCGAAGAAAACCCAGATCTAGATTCGCAAGAAACGACTACCATTTTCTCTCTCTCTCTACTTCTCTCTCTCTCTCTTGGAGATGAATGTGCAAGAGGCGGGGAGGAAATGGCTGCTTATAAAAGGTGGATCCAGAGGGGGAAAAGGCGAGAGCTTTTTTCTTGCAATTTTCCCACGATTCTTTCCGGGAAAACGAGAGTGAAAATCGTGCGTGGATTATGTATGTGAAGACATGATGAGTGGGTTGGTCGACGCATGATGATGTCCATGGATGGATGGACGGATGATGTGGTCCGGATGCGTCTGACAGCTGTCAGGTGTGACTACAGTGAATGAGATGGGTGATGGAAGGTGACAGGGGCAGGGGAGACGCGTGTTGTCATAGCTTTTCTCTTTTTTTTTTTTTTTTTTTTTGTCTTGTCTTTGTGAATTGCTGCACAAATAAATCATATTTTGATAACCAGTCTCAATCTAATTTACGCTGGTAATTGACCAATCTTTTTTTTCTATGATTTAACACAAAGAACCTTTTATTAATTGATCAAAGTTAAAGTGTATCTTTAACATGTTTTAACTTGGCATGCACTTTTCCACGGTGTAAGATGATGGTGATTATTTTTCTTCTTTCACTATTAAGACGTATTGATATCACGTCAAATAATTAATTAATTGTTTGATTACTATAGTAACTTTTTATTATAGCAAGTACATTTTTGTCGTTATCTCCATTGAACCGTGTCGGCGATTCAAATCAGATAATATCAAAAACGAAGTAAAACTCGATTCGTTCTTCTCTCTGTCGGCAAGCCCCCTCATCTCCCAAAAACTCTTCCTTTTTTTGAAGCTCTCCTATAGTCTCTCGACTCAGGATTAAGAGCCTACTTAAGCCCCATTTGATTTGGCTTTTAGGGAATATCTTTGCGAAAATGCAAATACCTTTAAGTGAATGGAGTTTTTCGAAATGCAAATAGCGTTTAGTGAATTGTAATTCTAACGTGTATTGAGAGACAACTTTGGCCAATATACCGTTTGGTAAAATTTGCATTTGTAAATGACTTTTATTAAATTAATTTTTTTTAAGTCTGGCCACCGATCGGCCAAATCTGGCTACCGGACCGCCGAATCTAGCCCTCGGACGTCGTTGCCTGAGGTCGTCCACCTCAGGCGAGGCCGCTTGAGGTCGCGCAACCCCAGGCGTCGGCTACTTGGGTTTTCGCGCATGGGTCACGCGATTTAGGCCATCAATCGCCTGGGTCGCGCGACCCAGGTGTCGCCTGAGGTCCGACGATGATCGGCGGGGTTGGGTGACCCTCAGGCAATGGTCATCGGCGCGCGCGACCCCTTGGCCAGCGGTCGTCGGCCTTCGATCGGCTTTTCCGTGCGGTGATTTTGGATAATATGAACAGTAACCGGAAATTGTATTTCGAAAATGTAAATTCCCAGAGTACCTCCAGACTTGCTTTGGACTAAGGGCCTTTATAGTCATTTGGAGATGCAATTATATTTTCCCAAAGTTGAGCAAAAACACGAACCAAACACGTTTACATTTGGCCAAGAGACTTTAGAATCCCAAAGCCCATTCCAAAAGCTGAACCAAACGAGGCCATAATCTTTAATCTTCTTTTTCTTTACTTTGATTGTCTTTTATTTTCTCTTCCGATCTATTTTAGGAGTTTGTGTGTAAAATAAATTTCTATAATTGATCTTGGGTGAACTTGGAGACCAGTTTGATGACTTGCCCAATCAATAGCCATTAAGGAGGATGTTCGTGACGTGCCTCCACAACTTCTTCGAGATTATATGGGTCTTCTCTTTTGATCAATTTGTGTCACTAATAGACTAGTGAAAATTTACTCTATAGCAAAGAGAATATTCTCAGGAATATAATTTCAATGATATTTTAGGATACAAAATCTATTCAACATGTCATGCTAAAGGAAAAAAAAAACTGATCGATGCCTACTATTAGTCAAGGTTCGACATTGAAAGATATCGATTACAAGGGGCTTATGTAGGTTGGAAGAAGTTTCTTCTAATCATGTCTTCATTGATGGATTATCAATATGGATATTATGCATGTTTAATTTTGATTAAGTTTGTATAAAAGTGATAATCATAATTTATGACTCACCAATTTGAGGTATGATTGGATCAAGGAGCTTTCTTCAACCAGAATCAAAGGACAATGTCGCTTTACAAGGCTATGCTTCTACGTATCACATTAGTCGACTGCATAAATTAAAAGGATAGAGAGAGATCCTTCAAATCATTGTATATGCACAATCCAAGAGAGTCACTTTCTAAAATATGGGCCTAAGCAATCAATAACAATAACAAAGTTCAAATATCTACGAGATGGGAAAACTGTCCTATTTCTAACGTGAGACTTAGAAGCCTCAACTTTAGGTCCTATCGCAAGCCCCAAATATTTTTTAGTCTAAAGAAAAAAACCACAGCTTTCACTTTAGTATCAAATCTATCAACTGACGTCAAAAAATCATCACTAGTTTCTTCAAAATTATTTACATTAGGGTCAGTTAAAGGTTCATTATCAGAATTTGCATATTCATCAACACCCTTACTTTCACATGCAACTAGAATGGCCTCTCGATGTTGATAATATTAAAAAAGTCGATGGGTATGTTTGGACTCATGGATGAATTTGGGATTAAAGTGAACGTTGGGGACTTCTGTTTGCACAAACCAAAAAAGTTAGAGGCAAAATTGGGATTAGACTTAATGTTTGAAATTTTTCAGGAAATTAGTCCCTTTCTTAATAGTGATAGCTGCGTTTTTATCTCATGCCCTGGATCAAACCCTATCGCAAGTTAAAAAAAAAAAATAATAAATAAAAAGAAATAAAGAAACATATCGCTTAGATTTTCGAAATTTGATAAATTACACCCCTTTCGTGCCCCTTTTTGACAATGACGCTTTTGAAAAACACGTTTTGTGTGTTTCGATTCTTGGATAAGGCAACAGCTCCAGAGTCCATCCTTATCCTATCATGCCTGGTCTCTTTAGGTTCAACCTTGCACGGTCCATTTTGGACTCGTATCAAAGGATGTCGAGACTAAAGGCACATGGGGTTGTCTTTACTTACGCGAATGAGATGACCAGGCACAATCCGGATGACTCATTAACACTCGGATAATCTTAGAGATATGTACAAAAAAAAAAAAAAAAAACATTTAAGCGTTTCAATTAAAGACACGTGTCGTTATATGTGTGATCATGCTTGCGAGTTTGGTATGCTCGTATGGTTGGATCAAATTGGCTTAATGTGTTATTTGGAAGATCCATCGACCTAATAGTTAATGAATTTAGGGAAAAAAAGAAGTCATCAAACATCTCAAATTATACCCATTGCAACACATGTATCTAAAATATTTTTTTTGTAATGCAAAAAATCCCAAACTTATACTTACATGGTCCATTTATCTTCCGTCAAGGTTTCATCAATGAGCATCATTAAAAATATACCTATATGACCAATGAATGACAAACGGTGTTGACATAGTGCTCATAAAGCTTAAGTGAAATAAAAATAACATATTTTTGTCTGGAATATCATTTGACGGAATTTCGATGCAAGGTCAAAATATCATACAAGTACAAATTTAGAGTTTTTGACGGCACAAGAAAAAGTGTAGGGTAATTGTGTGATATTGGCATAATTTTAGATTTTTGATGTCACAAAAAAATTTAAAATAAAGATATCACAGTAAACATAATTTTGAGCTTCTAATGACCTTTTCTCCAAAATTTACGTATGAGAGTTTCATTTTCTTGCCTACACATATAGAACCCCTTGGTGTGCTTTTTCTTTTGCTTACATAAGCTTTTCCTTTTTCGGGAATGGCCTACTTAATTGTTAGCATACATAGACCCATCATTTGGGTTTGGCAATATGTAGATCGTTGACTGGTGTCTGAATTCTGTTCTTCAGACCTTCCAAGAAATATCTGTTTGTTAGAAAAGAAATATCCTTTAAGCCTAAATACACTAAATCTACTCAAATTAAACGTGTTAGGCAGAACTGATTACGGGATCAAACACCCTTTTGCCCTCTTATTTGCTGTGAAGTAACCTCTCAAAAATCAAAATGCGTCATTGAGTTGAACAAGATAGACCAAGTTCGCGTGAGTATTTCTCGATCAATTTGTAAAGCCAAAAGCAAGCGCCATTAAATTTCGAGAGATCATGTTGGGAAAATTACTACCGAGACCCCACATTTGGTGGAGATTTAGATTTTATACATGACCTCATCCACGCCTAAACCCTCTTTTCAATTAATAACTTCGTTATATGAATCCACTTTTTTAGCTAAAAGATTTCAAGCTCGTGACTTTACATTTGCGAAAAATTAGCCCGGACCACTAGATTGCTATAATCGGGTGGTGGTTGGAGGAGGCGGAGGGTGGGGGTAAAGTTGAAGGTGCAACTGAAACACACGAGAAAAAAAAAGCCATGAATGGATTGGGACCAACATTGGGTGGTCCTGCTTAATTGAAACAAAATTCAGAATAAGTGGGCCAAAAAGGGTGGAAAAAAAAACAAAAAATAACAAGAGATTTGGAAGAGACTATTCTACTATTTTGTTGGTATTTAAAAAGAATATTTCCAAAATAAATTTGCTTCAAGGGAGAGGGATGTGTGTACAAAAAAGGACCACATAGAAAGGAATCAAGGATCATGTGGAATTGGAAATGGCTATAGCAAAAAGAGACAATAAAAGAGAAGAAAACAAAACGTAGACACGCACACCCACCCACATCATATAATCTGATAAAAAAGATAAACAAGTAAGGATTTGTGCAATATGGTGATTGGAAAAATTGCCACATCGATTGAAAAAGAATATTATATTCAAAAATAGTGCAATAAAATTGGAAAATTTACTCAAGGAAATGAAAATTCATAGGGTTGAAATTATTGTTTTAGGGTTTGATTGCACTTTTGAAAGTTTTATGACTCAATTACACTTTACTAACAAATTTTAGGACTTAATTGCACTTTTTGAAAGGTTTAGATTAAACTACACTTTTCCGACAAGTTTTAAGACTTTTAATGCTTATATCCCTAAGAAAAATTCTACTTACTAAGCGTTAAAGAGAAATTTAGGGTTACGATTTAAGATTAGGCTAATAGCGGTTTACCCTGACTATGTAATTAAGTTTAATTACTTTTATCTCCCTACATATGGAAGTCTTGTACTCTTTCTTCTTATGTTGTGCATAATAATATAAATTTCTCTTTTTCACTACAAATTTCAGCTTTGAGAAATTTAAATGTTCGATAGTGTCGTCCCTTGCATAATTTTTGTAAGAAACCTAGCTCGTATTGTAATTGGAAGCGTAGAGAACTATGAAAATCGTCTCTTTGCGTTCAAATTTAACATTTGAATGCAAAGAAACTAGTTATAAAGAAATTATAAAGAAACTAGTTAAACAATTTTTTGAAGTGCCGTAAAAGAAAAAACCATGTGCAAGATAATGGCAAGAGAGGGGTGGTCAATGAAGGGATAAATCCCGACGGCTCCCGGAATTATTTTTTACTTTTTTATTACAGTCAAAAAAGACTCCCACGTTTATCATCTCATGCAACACTCCAAAAAGAAAAATTAAACGAGGTCTCCAATTGTCCTATAAATTATTAATTCAAACATGTACATTTGACGAAAATTCATTGGTTAAAAAGATTACGAGACATCTATATAAAGTTGGGTTTCTTTCTTTTTCTTACAAAGTAGAATGGCTTCTATAAAGATCAAATTTTGATGTTACCCTCGAAAGCATTAGAGTAGAAACGTCAACAAATTGATAAACATAAAAGTGACTCAAACAATGACGTAGATATTACCCTCGAAAATGAATTATTTAAAGAAAATTTCCTAAAAATGGTTGTTTCTTTAGCTTGAAATGATTAGTTGATTCATCATGGATAAAAATTTATATCTAAATATATTTTTGGGTGATAAAAATATTTTTTCGTCTATTTATTTTTGTAATTACTCCAAGTTATCATTTTTTAAAATATATTTTTTGAATTTTTTTTTTCACAATATAAATATATTCTATTTTCAATCTCCTGTATTGAACTCTTATTCCAGAGCAATTTTTGCACAAATTAGTATTTAGTGGAGCTAGCTGGAGATAAGCTTAGTTAAAGATAAGTTTAACGTGTGAAAGACAAATACAAATTCAACTAAAACACTCATACAAAAAGACAACGACAAGTGTCTCAAATGTAGTCACTTGATGGTTTTTGTGGCGGCTGGGCAAGTTGGCAAGGATAGAAACAAAAAAGGACATAATAATGATACGGTTGACCGAAGGAAAAGATTTTAATTTAATTTTTAATTTACGACCACTTACGATTCCTAAATTATATAATTAATGCGCAATATTCACTAGATGATTCGATCCAAGCTAGAGGACGGCAAGGTGATTGTGTCTTTGGAGATGGGATAATTCCCAGGCATCATTTCCGGAGATGCCGGATCTAAACGTAACTTTTAGCACCGAATTGGCTGCCAAAATGATATAAAATTGTCGCGAAATATTTTTATTATATGGTGGGTGGTGCCTAAAATTAACAAATATTAAATGGTGGGTCCATGAAGTCACTTTTTCTCCATGCTAGCATGTAGAAGGGTCTGCGTTTGGCAGCCTTAAGCTGTTGGACCAGGGCTTACTTAATTCATCCTTTATCAATAAAATATGGGTCACGAGGTTTGCCATTTGTGTGCAGTAGATTGAGGAAAGTCTTCCCTAAGGTCATAATTTAAGGAAAAATTGGTAAAAATATACTTCAAACAAATTGATAAAAAAGAAAGTGAGCAAGAAATGGAAGAGAAGCTCAACAATCCCGTAAATTCACTTCCAAAAAATTCAAAATTTTAACACTGGCATTAAATCGTACACCTTTTCATTCTGGCAAGGAAATATCCTTCCCCTTTTGAGCTGGTTGTGAGTGAGGAGGGATTCGAACCAAATATATAGTGGCTCGTGAGCCTTGTAGTATAGCCATATGAGCGACGGGTTCCATCTTGTAATAATTTTTTTTTTTTTTTTTTTGGATTATTTTGTTTAGAAGCTTTTTAATAAGGTTTATCTTGTATGGCACTAGTGGTGGCAAAATGGATGGATGATATTGATCGGACTTATTTCTTACCAAAATAAAAAAGAATAATAATGTGCTTGTCAGTAGATAGGTTGTAAGATATTCCAACTCAAGAAATGGAATATCCGAATCAGACAAACCAAGCCAAGCCGACAACAATGGCTGGACAGCTCATCCAGCTCGGATCAAGGAGATCCATAAAATTTGGGGGCCTCTGATGAGCCAGCCGAGAGCTCTACAGGACACTTTCTTTTCGGCTATCAAGTGGTTCTTTACTTTTTCCTTCTTTCCCCCTAACATTCAGCATGAACATAGTACAAATATTTATGATGAGAAATGCCAGCTCAAATGGGAAATCTTTCTTTGAAGATTAAAACCCGATTTTGCAACAATTTATACTTTCAAATGACCATCACATAATCTTTCGGAGGTCTATTGAACATATGCAAGATAAAAAAAAGCATTCTCTAAGCTGATTTAATATCATCTCACAACGTCTACTTGATATGACAATTACCGGCTTTCATAAAGGCGTGGAGCTATCTAGATACAATGGAATTAGTTGAATGCTTGAATAAATGCGGACAACATCAATGGTGGAAGTATTTTTTAACCATCACAATAAAAAGATGGGTGTTTTTTTTCATTCGGTTTTGCCCTAATTTCAAATTTCAGTGTAGATAAACAATAACTATGTACATTAAAAGACGAAATCACCCATTTGATTGAAAATCAAATGGAAAAAAGGTTCATCATATGATCATTACCCGAAGATTGTGGAAGTTGGTTTGTAAGAAGTTAAAAAGACTTTTTTTTTCTCTCCCTTTCTTTTCTTTCTCTATCGTCTTCTTCAACCTTTAGTAGTACCCTCCTTCTCCGGCTCTCTTTGATTTTGCTTATGTTTTATTGTTATGTTGTTGCTTATTCTTCTCTATTAATTTAGATATGAGAATTCCATTTTCCAATTTAATTTTAGATCCAGGAGCTTTTTTTGTCGACAAATACGAGAGTTTGAACTCTATAATTCTAGTTATAGATTTGGAAGCTATCATCTCTCCATCTAGATCTAGGAATTTAATAAATATGCCTTTAGATTTGATACCTTTATACTTAATTCGCGGACGAGTCATCAATCTCTAGCTTCAATGGTTTGGTTATCTTCTTATGACGATAGTATAGAAGAAATTGAACCTAGTCGCAATGTCGTTTGTATTGAAAGAAGAATTTCCGGTATGTGCTAATCACTGACGACAATGCAAGATCCGGTCATTGGTTACCGAATAAATTTATTTTGCAGTATTTCAGGCTTTGCCCTATTTTGATTTGCTTTGCCACACGTATCGTTTTGAATAATCAATACAACCTTCTTCTTTTTTTGTGCCGACCGAAAACAATTACATGCCGCATGCATCCACATAATCACGGGCGTACAGAATGTATCCAACCATGCCTGCATGGATGCACATGTTCACCATCGCCATCACCATCGGCATCAGCATCGCATCATCATAATGATCAATTGGGAGGTGGGACCCGGGGTGGACTGACGTGATACAGGAAGAGCCACGTAGGGCCACGGGATTGGCCCCTTCTTCCCCGGTCTCTCCTGCAATCGGAGACAATTACTGCCCAACCACCCACGTGGCCCGTCGCCATCGCCTTAATAATTGCCTCCCGCTAAAAACACGAGTCGTCCCCTCCCTTCCCTCTTCGGTCACCCACCACCTCGCGCTCACGACGAAAATGGGGTCACCCGGTCCGATCCTCTGCATCGTCTTTCCACCGTATCACCGTGCATTCGCATGTCCACAAGAGTCTTCATGCACTCGCTTAAATATACGAACTTCTTTCTTGTATTTATTAATTTTTTTTTTGTGACCCGAGAACCCCCGAACAGTCGGCAGCTGGTGGGGTAAACTCAGAGAGGGACGAACTGAGCCGCCACCACTGACCTAGCCGCAGATGATCGCACAATGGGGACGCGGGGTTTCGAACCCCTCTCCTCTCGGTGAGAGGAGAAAGCTCTAATCATCGTGACCACCACGGGCGGTGGTTCTTTCTCGTATTTTATACTATATAAAAAGAAAGAAAAAGAAGGTCTAAGATCTTTAGTTTGAAATCGCAGAGCCTACGTATACCTCTCCAGATTAATAATTTAATGGATCATATTTTTCTATGCATTTATATAAACGATGATATTTTTCTAAAATTTATAATGAAAGGTCGATTGAGCTACGCTCTTATAATTTGATTGGTTTTTTTAAAATTAATTTTCATTCTCTATAATAATTGGCACCACTTTACTTGAAACAAAAAACGATCAAATAATTCTTCTATTATTTCGATCAGATCTACATCGTATTATTTTGTCACACACACACATATTTTAAGAGTAAAGCGCGAGATTATATTCCAGCTGGATCGAACCGTGCATTTGCATCACGAGCAAAATCATGGTGATGTCGATGGCTGCCGCCTAACGCGTCCATCACTTGTTGTGTTGCTCGCCGTAGGAGATTGCTGCTCATCCGGAAGACCAGCTAGAGTCTTCTTCTTGTGAAAATTGGCAGGCCAATGATTGAGCAGTTTTCACTTTGTTAGTTGGAAAAAAAAAAAAAAACAGTTTTGACAATTTTCAATCACCCCCAATTAAATTCGCAGATTTTACTGAACAGTAATTGTTTAGATTTCTTCTAAGATAACGACACTTTTTCGGCGAAACTTCGAGAATACCTGAGGATTTCTTGTGTTGACCTACCTACTTTAGTAATTTCCTACATCATTGTAATATAGATTTTAGGGATAGTTTTACTGTTTATTTAGTGATTGTTTAAGATTAAAGATAAAAGTTCCAATAAACCTGATGTATTATAAGATGCACATTCATATTGGTCTCACCGTCTCAGTTACAATTTTTTTTTATCTCAAATTAAGCTTTTTCAATAGGTATTTCGAACATGGTTAGGAAATCTTTGCTAGTAATTCGAAAGATAAATATAAAAAATGTGTAAACCTTTTACTCTAAGGATAATTTTCACAATGACTTTTCAAACATATCAAAGAAAAAAGACGTCTAGTTATATGAAGAGATAATTTAATTTTCAAAGTTATTTAAGTTTTTCCTTTTTTTAAACTTTTGAAAATTTCTGGCAAAATCGTTCCAAGATAAAAGATTAATGCCCTTTTTTCTCAATTATTATCTTTGGACATAGTTTTCATATAAAACAGTAAGCTCTAAATTATTTTAAAATTGGGATTTTCACACAGGTTAGCGCCTTCCTCCATTTTCAGGACCGTTAACGGAACAACAGACACTTCGAAATGCACCACCTACGATGACGAGCTACTGCCATGGTCGGTCGAGCACTCCTCGCACGACAATGTCGCAGGATCTCCAAAGCCACGAGACCCTCCTCCTTCGCCTTCTCCACCTTTCCGCCGGAGAACCCGCCTCGCCGGGTTCCCGGTTCGTGGGCCAAGCGGCGCGAATTCGCCGAGCTCTTGCAGTCGCCGCCCGCCTCCGCCTCCGACGCCGACGACCCCGTTCGTTACTGCAAGAAGCTCCACGGCCGAATCGTCTTCTGGGGGTTTCAGCACGACGTGTTCCTCGCCAACGTTCTGCTGCATTCATACTCGAGGTCCGGGGCTTTACGGGATGCAAGAAGGGTGTTCGATAATATCCCCGAGAGGAACCTGATCACTTGGTCTACGGTGATCTCGATGTACGCCCGGCATGGGTGTTGCGATGAAGCGCTCTTGAGCTTTGTGGAGTTTCATAGAAGCTCCGTCGAGAGGCCGAATGAGTTTATTTTGGTCAGTCTGGTCTGCGGTTGTGCGCAGTCGGGCGGCCTTGATGATGGAGCTCTGGTACATGGTTTCGTTGTTAAGGCTGGTCTCGGTCAGGATGTCTATGTTGGCACTTCTCTGGTTTTTTTGTATGCGAATAACGGTGGGATAGATGGGGCGAGATCGGTTTTCGATAGTTTATCAGATAAGACTGATGTTACTGCAGTTGTTTAGCCAGATGATAGATGCTGGCCTTCTTCCTGACAAATACGTGATTTCCAGCGTTTTAAGTGCTTGCTCAGCACTTGAGTTTGTTGAAGGTGGCAAGCAAATTCATGCTCATATACTGAGGCAAGAAGCAGAGATGGACATTTCGGTGGTTAATGTGCTGATCGATTGTTATACAAAATCTGGCATGGCACGAACAGCTCGGAGGCTATTCGACCATATGGAAGTTCGAAATATGATTTCTTGGACGACGATGATTTCTGGGTACATGCAGAACTCGTATGATAAGGAAGCATTGAAGCTTTTCGCAGAGATGACTGGATTGGGTTGGAATCCTGATGCATTTGCTTGCACCAGTGTTCTCACATCATGTGGCTCGCTCGAGGCCTTAATGCAGGGAAAGCAAGTTCATGCTTACACGATCAAGGCCAATTTAGAGTTTGATGATTTCGTCAAAAATGGCTTGATAGATATGTATGCGAAATGCAATGCCCTAGAGGATGCTAGGAAACTTTTTGATGTTATGGATGGGAAAAATGTTGTCTCCTACAATGCAATGATTGAAGGCTACTCAAGATTAGAGAAACTGGAGGAAGCATTTGATCTCTTCCATAGTATGAGGCTTGCATCGTTCTCCCCAAGTCCATTGACATTCGTCAGCATCCTTGGATTATCAACTGCTTTATTCGCCTTGGAATTGAGCAAGCAAGTTCATGGCCTCTTAAGCAAATCTGGAATTTCTGTGGACTTATTTGCAGGGAGTTCACTGATCGATGTTTATTCCAAGTCTTCTTTAGTTTGAGACGTGAGGCTAGTATTTGAAGAGATGAGCAATAGAGATATCGTAGTTTGGAATGCAATGTTCTTTGGATATAGTCAGCAAATGGAAAATGAGGAGACCTTCAAATTGTTCTTAGAGCTACAGTTGTCCGAACAACGACCCAACGAATTCACGTTCGCTTCCCTTATCACAGCATCGAGCAATTTAGCAAGTCTCCAACATGGTCAACAGTTCCATAGCCAGATTATAAAGCACGGTTTGGATTTTGACCCATTTGTCACGAATGCTCTTGTGGATATGTATGCTAAATGCGGAAGTATTCAGGAGGCTAGGAAAGCATTTGACCTCACTATTTGTGAAGATGTGGCATGCTGGAACTCCATGATCACAACATATGCACAACATGGAGAAGCACAGGCTGCTCTCCAGATATTTGAGGAAATGATAATCGCAGGAGTGAAACCAAATTACATCACATATGTGGGCATCCTCTCTGCATGCAGCCATGCGGGGCTTGCGGAAGATGGATTGCATCATTATAACTCAATGCGTGGGCTTAAAATTGAACCAGGGACTGAACATTATGCTTGCATGGTCTCCCTTTTTAGCGGAGCTGTTAGACTAAGGGATGCTGTGGATTTCATTGAGACAATGCCAATTGAACCGATGGCGCTGGTGTGGAGGAGCTTGCTCAGTGCATGCAGGAATGCTGGTGACAGTGAATTAGGAAAATATGCTGCCGAGATGGGAATTTCTTTGGACCCGACGGATAGAAATTACTAATGAGGCCCATGTGTTCGTTGCTAAAGACCGGACTCATTGTGAGGGTGATTTTTTTTTTTTTTTTGGCTTCCATTATGAGGCTGATTTGATTTATTCAGTTTTGGACTATTTAATTCTTCAGATAAAAGAGATCGGTTTTGTGCCAAACAATGCTGCGGTTATCATGGACGATTGACTGACAATTAGTAACGGGATAATATTATATCGCAAATGCTCTCATTCTATGTACCCTTCCAGCTGTATGTTGCTGGGACACGATCAATCTTCTTGAAGTATGTACATCATCTCTGACTTGGGTTTTCCGTCGGACATGTTGAGACATGAGATCCTCTTCGTGGTGTGAGGACGATCTTTCTTTGGAGAAGCAGCTGCTAGGACATATTTCGAATTGTCATGACTGAGTGGTGAATATTGATGATTTTAGAGTTACGATGAATGCAAATTGATCCTTGGCATTGAAGTTGCAACGATATGTCCAAACATCTATAAAGAGACTTGAGTCATGAGGAATTGACATGATTCTAAGACTTCCATTGGCATGGTTGACTCGTGAAGATTGGATGAACTAATGAGCTACGCTCCGTTTGTAGTTTAGAAGGGGGCAATTTAATTGAAGAAGAGGGCAAATGACCCGTTCCTGAGATGCAGAGAGATTAACCCACTGCCGGTAGCCACAAGATGACCAACCAGAAATGCCCCTTGGTGGAGACTCACTCTGTTAATGCAGGACGTCAACATGATGAGTTTCAGGTTGACCAACCACCGTGAATGAAAAACTTGAGAGTTAGTTTCTTGTGGGATTTATGATATTTTGATCAAACCCACCTTTACCATTTGATGTATGTATACAATAAAATTAGTTGAAGAGCAACACACGGTTTTTCATTGAGTCACAAATAAGGAAGAAACCAGGATTCGCAAAGTAATAATTCGGATCCGAGATTGCCAGCTCCTCTGTCAGCAACTTGGACGGTTCAATACTCACAATGGCCATACAGAGAGAACGACATCTACTCTTAGGTCTTATTACTTTTTTGTAGAAAAGTCTAAAAGTCATCTCAATTAGTCTTCACATTTAGCTTTTCTCTCCCTTCTTTTTCAATGTAAAGATGAAGACTTTCATGCTACTAAAACATGCTAGACAAGCAAGACCTGGAGAGGATGGATCAATGTGCTTCAACTAATCCGAAGACAATTTACAATCTTGCTAGTTTATTCTAAAGAGAATTTTCTTCGAGAGTTGTTTCTTTAACCTTCTGCATTTTTCTTTTTAATATCTTCGTCTTCAACAACTTTGAGACCTTGAATGAATTGATCTGCTTTCCCATCATGATATCTGTTATATTTTGTAATGTTGACATGAACATGACCAAACAATTGGCTGCCATGTAACCCCGCTCTTAAGCCTCGAGTCTGCTTGTTTTATTCTATTCACATATTGCTAAAAGTTATCATTCATTTACATGTCATGCTTACTCTTTGCGAGTCAGCAAGTTGAGCTCGCTTTGTTCACTCTCGATCTTTCTAATACATGCATATTGATTATGTTAGGAACCTTTTTTTTTTTCCATACACACTTTCTCTCTGCGACCATGATTAGACTTTTATGTGGATTTTGAAATTAAGAAGTCCCCTTCCTTGATTAGCCTTATCAAGTTTCTTCTCTCGCTTCATTTGCTCAACATAGAAAATTCAAAAACGTATACTTTCAGGTCTCCTTCCGTAATTAGATTTCTCAAGTTGTTTCTCTCCATTCATTTCCTCGTGGAAAGTTCAGATATGAAGACTTTCAAGTCTCCTTTCTTGGATCAGACTTTTCACTAGTTTTTTTCTTGACCATCATTTATTGAATGTAGAAAAATCAAAGACGAAGACTTTCATGCAACTGATTAATTGAGTTTCATCTGCACGTTTGAGATTATATATACCCACCCACACACACAGAGATGACAGCAAAAATGCACTTCCCTTCATCAACATCGCCATCGTCTCCTCTTATCATGATTTTCTGGTTGCTCTTGGTTCTATTCTCCCTGTTCCTTCCAGGGGCCTATGGCCGTAAGTGATTTTTCTTCTTGGTGCTCCGAGCTTCTAATAATGGAGGACATGGATTGAGGATCATGATTCGACAAAACTGGAGTTGACATAACATGACACGAGAACATGCTTTTATACATCATGCCGTTTTTCTTTTCATCACTCGTTCAATTTTGCTACATGAATCACGTGATAATTTTGGGCAGTGTCTGATATTTCAAAACATTTTCATTGAATATTGTCTTGCAGGTCCAAGTATACTTGTGCAGGGAAGCACTCCCGTTCCAGATAGACATTGGAGTGAGTCCACCTTTCCCTTCATATTGCAAAGCTTTCCATCACATTATCTACCTACATAACGGTTTATTCCTGGTGTATATAATTATACATTGAACTACACTGACTCGAAAGCACTCCAACCTTAATTCATCGGATATTCTCTAGCCACGTAATCATGTGACATGTTAGGTTTTACTTGTGGTCAAACGATTAATGAAACTCCATGAACTTTCATCTTTCAAACACAGTACATGCATATGTCTAATTTCTTATTCATAGCAAGAATTAGTAATAAAATCTCAGTGCTATGCACTGACAATATTCATGTACTTATTTGCGTGGCATGGTCACTGTAAAAATATGTGGGGAAAATCATGGTAATTTCATCACTATTTGCAAGTGAGACTTATTCCTTCTTTTGCCCTCTATTTTAAACTATGGTAGCAGAATCTGTAGCGGCAAAGCCTTGACCAGACAACATGTTGGTTGTCCTAGATGCCATCGAGCAAAGAACTTTGAGTCATTAGTTATAAAAATATATATGTAATATGTCTTGATACTTGGTATGTTCATATTTCAGTTCCCTGTATTCCACACATCACATCATCTTCTGGACGTTCTCGTATGCAAACTTGTCTTGATTAGAGTGAAATAAAGAAAAGATGTGTTTCACATTTTACTCATGAAAAATGTTTATTCGAGTAGAGACATCTCATCATCATGTTCCTCCTCAGGAAGTGGGTTCTTGCTTGCGATTCTTAGGAAAGTCAACCCTAAGGAGCCTCATACCTTAATAGATATTTGGTGGAATAATTGTCAAAAAAATCTTATATCTATTGTACAGTAATCAATTCAGCCCTACTATTTTTAGTTTTGTCAATTTAATTCTGAACATTTTAACAAATTGCCATTTTAATCTAGACATTTGTGTGAAATTTCAATACAATTCTTCAGGTTAATTTTGGCCGAAATCGTTGATATGAGGGGTTTATTCAATAGTGACAATTCTATATGTCACAACTGCCATTGACATAGATGTTTTTTGTAATTTTTTTTTAAATTGCAAAATTTCTTTTTTTTTTTTTCTTTATATTCTTATATCTCTCTCTCTCTCTCTCTCTAAATCTTTTTTGCCTTCGTTGGATTAACGGCCAACGACACCGGTGAGGGGAGTCACGACTCTCGCCTAGACTAGGTGCTGTTTGGAAGGACAATATTTATAAATTAAATAGATAAAATTAAAAAGTTTCAAACTATGTTGGTCGTTGTACAATTGATTTAAGATTATTATTTTTTGATAATTTCTCTGTTATTCAATTGCAATAAGCGGGCTACTTAGCATAATAAGAATGGTCTGAGACTTTTAAGAGACCCAAATATTCAAAATTAGCCACACAAAAAAAAGGTGCATGAACAAGGCCGTCTAGCTAAAACAATGCTGCGGATGGTGCAACTGTGATATTGGCTAGTTGTGGGGGGCAAACCATTAATTTTAGCTCGAAAAAAGATCTATAGACAAGTCATACTTGCCCATAGTCCATGAATGAGGGCTATTCTAGAAATTAAGCACTGCCCAAGTCCATTCTAAGAATTCAGGCTTTAATCAACTTTTTGTTTGTTGAATTTTGGTAAACACCTACCTATTTTATCCTTTATAAGCAGATGCATATATGAGGTGAAAGAAATTTCTATAAGCAAAGGTACATAATATATAAATGCATTTAGTCTAGGTGTTATAATTTGGATGTACAATGCAAAGAAGATGATACCTGTCAAGCAATACGGGTGTTGACAAAGAAAGGATTTTTCACCCTGGACTTTTCCACCTATCGACTCATCCTCTTGCCTTCATCATTAGCAAGTATTTCTATTGAGTTAGAGGGAGGGATGACCTAAATCTGTGCTCTCCACTTGACTTATCAACCGGACAACATGATTTAAACAGATAGATAGAGTTAAGAAACTCGTAGTTGGCATTTTAGGGCAATGCAATATCCGGAGTACGCATTTATTTCTTTAAGTTGGAAACTGTCCTCAGCCAACGGACCCCTTAACCTGAACTAACACTCCAAGCATAGGGGCAGATCCGCTGGATGCTCATTCTATTGCTGTACCCATCATATCTAAATGGATAAACAAGGGCTCGTGCCACTCAGGCTTTATCTTCACCTCTTCAAAAGTCAACCCCTTCGTCTCTGGCACAAAGATGACCACAAACACGATGGCCGACATGGCTACACACGCAAGAATCAAGAATGTCGCACCTGTCCCTACAGCGTCAGCGGTGCTAAGAAATGTTTGTGCCACAATCAAGTTCGAAATCCAATTGACGGTGGCCGACATGCCACCACATATTCCACGATATGCCTCGGGCTATATCTCCGAGTTCACTGTCCATGGTACGGGTGCCATCCCGGGCGAGAAGCAAGCAATGCAGAGGGCCAAACCCATGACTGCGAGCCACCCGTATACCCCGTTTGTGGAATCAGAGGATTCTGCAAAGAATGCACCAGAGACAATTGCCAAGGATGCCAACACACCGGATAAACTCGTGAGGGCCAGTTTTTTTCCGACCAGCATGGTCAATTAAATAAATTCCAACAATGGTCCCCGCGGCATTCATGGGAGCAACGAACAGGGATAAGAGAAGTGCCAGCTGGTTGGAATAGGAGCCAGCCATCTGGACTATAGTTGGGCTGTACTACGTCACTGTATTGATACCAACGTCGTCCTTCAAAAATGACACACTTGTCATCAAGTCCTTCAAATAATCCGAAGACTTTATTAACATCCAACATAAATTTACTAATAGAATGTAATTGATCGCAAGTAAATTTAAAATCACAAAAATAAATAGGTAAAGGCTTATTTTCTTTCTTATGTGTTTAAGTTGTCACAAAGATCCTCAACATCGTCACCCCACCGCATCACCGTGCACTCACACTTCCACAAAAATCTCTATGCACACGCCTAGATATATGAATTTCTTTTTTGTATTTTATATTATATAAAAAGAAATAAACCAAGGCCTAAGATCTTTAGTTCAAAACCAAAGAGCCAGCAGAATTAGTTAATTAATTCTTCAATTTTTATTTTTTTTATTTTTATACACCTTTCTCTAGATCATTATATATAGCTTTTCGATTAAAAAATGCATTTAGATAGATTCGGGTATCGTATATGAATGATGTGTCGTCCGTGCGTGATAAAAAATAGATCGTATTTTTATAAAGAAATATCGGTCAAGATATATCGTCATAATTTGAATAATTCTTTAAAGGAAACATTTTCATTCTCTATCATAACCGTTACTGCTTTACTTGAAAAAAGAAATCAAATTATTCTTTTGTTAATCAAGATATCTAGTTCAAATCTACATCATCATAATGATCAATTGGGAGGTGGGACCCGAAGGGGACTGAAGTGATACAAGACGAGCCACATAGGGCCACGGGATTGGTCCCTTCTTCCCCGGTCTCTCCTGCAATCAGAGACAATTACTGCCCAACCACCCACGTGGCCCGTCGCCATCACCGTATCACCGTGCATTCGCATGTCCACAAGAGTCTCCATGCACTCGCCTCAGATATACACGGATTTCTTCTACGAATTTCTTTCTCGTATTTTATACCATATAAAAAGAAAGAAAAGAAGGTCTAATATCTTTAGTTTGAAATCGCGGAGCCTATGTATACCTCTCCAGATTAATAATTTAATGGATCGGTATATACCACTCCTTTTTGTTTAGAAACATCATTTTTTTTCTATGCATTTAGATAGGTGATGATATTACATACGGATGATGTGCCAATCATGAGCGATCAAAACACATATCTAATGTTTATAATGCAAGATCGATCGAGCTACACCCTTATAATTTGATTGATTTTTTTTTTTTAAATAAATTTTCATTCTCTATAACAATTGTCACAACTTTACTTGAAACAAAAAACAATCAAATAATTCTTCTATTATATGAGATTTTGATCAGATGTATTATTTTGTCTCACACAAACATATATTTTAAGAGTAAAGGACGAGATTATATTTCAGATGGAATGAACCGTGCATTTGCGTTATAAGCAAAATCATGTTGACGTCGACGGCTGGTGCCTAATGCGTCCATCACTTGTTGTGCTGCTTCCTGTAGGAGATTGCTGCCCATCTGGAGACCACCTAGAGTCTTCTTCTTGTAATAATTGGCAGGCCAATGATTGAGCTGTTTTCACTTCGTCAGCTGGGAAAAAAATAGTTTTGACAATTTTTAATCACCCCCAATTAAATTCACAGATTTTATTGAATAGCAGTTGTTTAGATTTCTTCTAAAATTACGATACTTTTTTTGGCGAAATTTCGAGAATACCTGAGAATCTCGTGTTGACCTACCCACTGTTCTAATTTCCTACATCATTATGATATAGATTTTAGGGATAATTTTACTGCTCATTCAGTAACTATTCAAGATAAAAGATAAAAGTTCCAACAACCAATGTATTATAAGATGTAAAAACATTCATATTGGACTCATTTACAATTTTCCATCTCAAATTAAGCTTTTTACACAAGTATTTCAAACATGGTTAGAAAATCTTTATTAATAATTCGCAAGACAAATATCAAAAATGTGTAAACCTTTTACCCTAAAGGCAATTTTCACAATGACTTTTCAAACATATCAAAGAAAAGGCGTCTACTTATATAAGGAAAATTTAATTTTCAAAGTTATTTAAGTTTTTTTCTTTTTGTTAAAACATTTGAAAATTTCTGGCAAAATCGTTCCAAGATAAAATATTATGCCCTTTTTTAAAAAATTATTATCTTTGGTCATAATTTTCATATAAAATTGTAAGCTCTAAATTATTTTTAAAATGGGATTTTCAGACATGTTAGCGCCCTCCTCTATTTTCAGGACCGTTAACCGAACAACTGACGCTTCCGAAATGCACCACCTCCGATGACGAGCTACTGCCATGGTCGGTCGAGCACTCCTCGCACGACAATGTCGCAGGATCTCCAAAACCACGAGACCCTCCTCCTTCGCCTTCTCCACCTTCCCGCCGGAGAACCCGCCTCGCCGGCTTCCCGGTTTGCGGGCCAAGCGGCGCGAATTCGCCGAGCTCTTGCAGTTGTCGCTCGCCTCGGCCTCCGCCTCCGACGCCGACGACCCCGTTCGCTACCGCAAGCAGCTGCACGGCCGAATCGTCGTCTGGGGGTTTCAGCACGACTTGTTCCTTGCCAACGTTCTGCTGCATTCATACTCGAGGTCCGGGGCTTTGCGGGATGCAAGAAGGGTGTTCGATAATATCCCTGAGAGGAACCTGATCACTTGGTCTACGGTGATCTCGATGTACGCCCGGTATGGTTGTTGCGATGAAGCACTCTTGAGCTTTGTGGAGTTTCAGAGAGGCTCTGTCGACAGGCCAAATGAGTATATTTTGGCCAGTCTGATCCGCGGTTGTGCGCAGTTGGGTGGCCTTGATGTAGGAGCTCAGGTGCATGGTTTCGTTGTTAAGGCCGGTCTTGGTCAGGATGTCTATGTTGGCACTTCTCTGGTTTTTCTGTATGCGAATAACGGTGGGATAGATGGGGCGAGATCGGTTTTCGATAGTTTATTGGATAAGACTGATGTTACTTGGACTGCGATCATAAGCGGGCATGTGAAATGTGGGAGAAGTGAAGTGTCTCTGCAGTTGTTTAGCCAGATGGTAAACGCTGGCCTTCTCCCTGACAAATACGTGATTTCCAGTGTGTTAAGTGCTTGCTCTGCACTTGAGTTTGTTGAAGGTGGCAAGCAAATTCATGCTCATATACTGAGGAGAGCAGCAGAGATGGACATTTCAGTAATTAATGTGCTGATCGATTGTTATACGAAATCTGGCATGGCACGAACAGCTCGAAGGCTATTCGACTATATGGAAGTTCGAAATATGATTTCTTGGACCACGATGATTTCTGGGTACATGCAGAACTCGTATGATAAGGAAGCATTGAAGCTTTTTGCAGAGATGACTGGATTTGGTTGGAATCCTGATGCATTTGCTTGCACCAGTGTTCTCACATCATGTGGCTCGCTCGAGGCCTTAATTCAGGGAAAGCAAGTTCATGCTTACACGATCAAGGCCAATTTAGAGTTTGATGATTTCGTCAAAAATGGCTTGATAGATATGTATGCGAAATGCAATGCCCTAGAGGATGCAAGGAAACTTTTCGATGTTATGGATGGGAAAACTGTTGTATCCTATAATGCAATGATCGAAGGCTACTCAAGACTAGAGAAACCGGAGGAAGCATTGGATCTCTTCCATAGTATGAGGCTTGCATTGTTCTCCCCAAGTCCATTGACATTCGTCAGCATCCTTGGATTATCGACTGCTTTATTCACCTTGGAATTGAGCAAGCAAGTTCATGGCCTCTTAAGTAAATCTGGAATTTCTATGGACTTATTTGCAGGGAGTTCACTGATCGATGTTTATTCCAAGTCTTCTTTAGTCCGAGACGCGAGGCTGGTATTTGAAGAGATGAACGATAGAGATATTGTAGTTTGGAATGCAATGTTCTTTGGATATAGTCAGCAAATGGATAATGAGGAGACCTTCAAATTGTTCTTAAAGTTACAGTTATCGGAGCAACGACCCAACGATTTCACATTCGCTTCCCTCATCACAGCATCGAGCAATTTAGCAAGTCTCCAACATGGTCAACAGTTCCATAGCCAGATTATAAAGCGCGGTTTGGATTATGACCCATTTGTCACAAATGCTCTTGTGGATATGTATGCTAAATGCGGAAGTATTCAGGAGGCCAGGAAAGCATTTGACCTTGCTATTTGTGAAGATGTTGCATGCTGGAACTCCATGATCACAACATATGCACAACATGGAGAAGCACAGGCTGCTCTCCAGATATTTGAGGAAATGATAATCGCAGGAGTGAAACCGAATTACATCACATATGTGGGCATCCTCTCCGCATGCAGCCATGCGGGGCTTGTGGAAGATGGATTACATCATTATAACTCGATGCGTGGGCTTGGAATTGAACCGGGGACTGAACATTATGCTTGCGTCGTCTCCCTTTTTGGCCGAGCTGGTAGACTAAAGGATGCGGTGGATTTCATTGAGACAATGCCAATTCGACCGATGGCGCTGGTATGGAGGAGCTTGCTCAGTGCATGCAGGAATGCTGGCAACAGCGAATTAGGAAAGTATGCTGCCGAGATGGCAATCTCTTTGGACCCGACGGATAGTGGATCTTATACCCTTCTCTCCAATATATTTGCATCAAAAGGAATGTGGTTTGATGTAAAGAAGGTGAGGCAGAGAATGGACGAGACTGGAGTCCTAAAAGAACCAGGAAGAAGTTGGATAGAAGTTAATAATGAGGCTCATGTGTTTGTTGCTAGAGACCGGACTCATTATGAGGCTGATTTGATTTATTCAGTTTTGGACTATTTAATTCTTCAGACAAAAGAGATTGGTTATGTGCCAAACAATGCTGCGGTTATCATAGACGATTGACTGACAATTAGTAATGGGACAATATTATACTGCAAATGCTCTCATTCTATGTAACCTTCCAGCTGTTTGATGCTGGGACATGATCAATCTTCTTGGAGTATGCACACCATATGTCTGACTTGGGTTTTCCATCGGATATGTTGAGACATGAGATCCCTCTTCGTGGTGTGAGGAGGATATTTCTCTGGAGAAGCAGCTGCTAGGATATAATTTCGAATTGTCATTATTGAGTGGTGAATATTGATGATTTTAGATTTTACTAGATGCGAATTAATCCTCAGCATTGACCTTACCAGAAAATTAATCCTCAGCATTGAAGTTGCAAAGATGTCTCCAAACATCTACAAAGAAACTTGAGTCATGAGGAATTGAAGCGATTCTAAGACTTCCAATGGCATGGTTGACTCGTGAAGATTGGATGAACTAATGAGCTATGCTCTGTTTGTAGTTTAGAAGGGGGCAATTTAGTTGAAGAAGGGCAAATGACCGACCAGAAATGCCTCTTGGTGGAGACTCACTCTGTTAATGCAGGACGTCAACATGATGAGTTTCAGGTTGACCAACCACGAAGAATGAAAAACTTAAGAGTTAGTTTCTTGTGGAATTTCTGATATCTTGATCAAACTCACCTTTACTATTTGATGTATGAATACAATAAAATTAGTGGAAGAGCAACACACGGTTTTTCATCAAGTGACAAATAAGGAAGAAACCGGAATTCGCAAGTAATTTTCATATTTGATATTGCCAGCTCCTCTGTCAGATACTTCAACAGTTCAGCACTCACACCGGCCACTCAGAGAGAACAACATCTGCATTTAGGTTTTAATAATTTTTTGTATAGAATTCTAAGTCACCTCAACCGGTCACTACATTTAGGTTCTATCTTCCCTCCATTTTTCAATGTAAAGATGAAGACTTTCATGCTTCTAAAACATGCTAGACAAGCAAGACAATGGAGACGATGGATCAATGTGCTTCAACTGATCCAAAGACAATTCACGATCTTACTAGTGTTTTGTAATGAGAATCTTTTTGAGTGTTGATTCTCTAACCTCTTGAATTTTTACTTTTGACATCTTCATCTTTGGCAACTTCGAGCCATTGCAAGAACTTGATCTGATTTCCCTTCATGATATCTATTGTATTTCATAACGTTGACATGAACATAATTAAACAATTGGCAGCCATGGAACTTTGCTCTCAAACCTCAAGTTAGCTTGTTTAACTCTCTTCACATATTGCTAGAATTTATCATTCATAAATCATGTTCACTCTTTGCTAGTCAACAACTTGAGCTCACTTTGTTTTTTTTTTTTTTTGGTCAAACGCTTTGTTCATTCAATGATCTTTCTAACGTATGCAAATTGATTATATCTGGAACTATGTTTTTTTTTTTACTCTCTCTCTCCCCCCACCCCATCTAAGCTTTGCTACGATGGATCCTACGACTATAATCATGATGGATCCTACGACTATAATCACTCTCCTTAAAGACTTGAAAAGTTTATCTTTATTTGCTGAAGTTTTGAGTCCGATAAAGGTCTAGGACCGGAATAAAATGAATCAAAAATATTATCAAAACACATGATTGAGGACCATTTTAGAATACTATTGATAGTGCAAGTGCGATTTTGGACAATCAGGTGCTTATGAGTTGAGGCTTATTGAGGTCAGGTACCTCCACGGCTATTTTCAACCCACCACATTACACATTCTCTTCATGTGGATGATACAATATCCACAAAAAAGACTGAATAAGAATTGACAATGTATGTGGACTTTGAAACTAACAAGGCCCCTTCCTTAATAAGACAGCTCAAGTATTTTCTTATCCTTCGTTTACTCAATGTAGAAAATCCAAAGATGGAAGACTTTCAAGTCTCCTTCCTTGAGTAGACTTCTCAAGTTTCGTCTTATCCTTCATTTACTCAATGTAGAACGTTCAAAGGTGAAGACTTTCATGCAACCCACCACATTACATGCTCTCTTCCTGTGGATGATACGATGCCCACAAAAAGACTGAATAAGAATCGAAAATGTATGTGGACTTTGAAACTAACTAGGCTCCTTCCTTGATTAGACAGCTCAAGTACTTTCTTACGGTTTGTTTACTCAATGTAGAAAGTCCAAAGATGGAAGACTTTCAAGTCTCCTTCCTGAGTAGACTTTCCAATTTTTCTTACCCTTCATTTACTCAACGTAGAACGTTCGAAGGTGAAGACTTTCATGCAATGATTGCTAACTCCTCTGTTGGCAACTTCGACAGTTCTGTACTCGCAATGGTCACACGGAAAGAGCAACATCTACACTTAGGTCTTATTACTTTTCTGCACGAAAGTCTAAGTTACCTCAACTAGTCACTAAATTTCTCCCCCTTCTTTTTTCAATGTAAAGATGAAGGCTTTTCATGGTACTAAAACATGCTAGACCAAGCAAGACAATGGAGCTGATGGATCAATGTGCTCCAACTAATCCGAAGACAATTCCCAATCTTAATAGTTTTTCCTACTTAGAGTTTTCTTAGATAATCGTTTTTTTAACCTCTTCCGTTTTTCTTGTTGATATCTGTGTTTTCGGCAACTTTGAGACCTTGCAAGAACTTGATTTGATTTCCCTTCATGATATTTGATATATTTTGTAACGTTGACATGAATATAACCAAACAGTTGGCTACCATGTTACCTTGCTCTCAAGCCTCAAGTCAGCTTGTTTAACTCTCTTCACATATTGCTAGAAGTTATCATTCATTTGCAAGTCCTGCTTGCTCTTTGCTAGTCAGCAAGTTGAGCTTGCTTTATTCATTCATGATCTTCCTACCATATGCAAATTGATTATATTCGGAACTATCTTTTTTTTCTCTCTCTCTAATCCAAGCTTTACCATGATGGATCTTGCGACCATAATCACTTACCATCAAAACTTAGGAAGTTCTATAATTATTTGCAGAAGTTTGAGTACAATAAAAGTCGAGGATCGGAATAAAATGAATCAAAAATAGAATCAAAACCACATGACTGATGACTTAAATTAGGACCATTTTAGACTACTATTCATAGTGTGAGTGCGATTTTGGACAATCGAGCGCTTATGAGCTGAGGCTTATAGAGGTCAGGTACCTCCACAACTATTTTCAACCCACCACTTTGCACGTTCTCTTCATGTGGATGATAAAAACATACAAAGAGAGTGAATAAGAATTGAAAAAAATATAATTTCGAATTGTCATTACTGAGTGGTGAATATTGATGATTTGAGATTTCACTGGATGCGAATTAATCGTCAGCATTGAAGTTGCAAAGATGTCTCCAAACATCTATAAAGAAACTTGTCATGAGGAATTGACGTGATTCTAAGACTTCCAATGGCATGGTTGACTCGTGAAGATTGGGTGAACTAATGAGCCACGCTCCGTTTGTAGTTTAGAAGGGTCAATTTAGTTGAAGAAGAGGGCAGATGACCTGTTCCTGAGATATAAAGAGATTAACCCACTGCCTATATCCACAAGATGACCAACCAGACATGCCCCTTGGTGGAGACTTACTCTGTTAACGCGGGATGTCAACATGATGAGTTTCAGGTTGACCAACCACGAAGAATGAAAAATGTGGGAGTTAATTTCTAGTGGAATTTATGATATCTTGATCAAACCCACCTTTAATATTTGATGTATGAATACAATAAAATTAGTTGAAGAGCAACACACGGTTTTTCATTTAGTGACAAGTAAGGAAGAAACTAGAATTCGCGAGTAATTTTTCGTATATTGTCAGCTCCTCGGTCGGCAACTTCAACAGTTCAGTACTCGCAATGGCCACATAGAGAGAACAACATCTGTTCAGAAGTCACCTCAACTAGTCACTACATTTAGCTTTTCTCTTCCCTCCTTTCAATGTAAAGATGAAGACTTTCATGCTACAAAAACATGCTAGACAAGCAAGACAATGGAGAGGATGGATCAATGTGCCTCAACTGATCTGGAGACAATTCATGATCTCGCTAGTTTTTTGTAATTAGAATCTTCTTCAAGAGTTGTTTCTCTAACCTCTTGATTTTTTTTTTTTTAATATCTTCGTCTTTGGCAACTTTGAGACCTTGCAAGAATTTGATCTGATTTGCCCTCATGATTAATGCTATATTTCATAATGTTGACATGAACACAACTGAACAATTGGCTGCCATGGAACTTTGCTCTCAATCCTCAAGTTAGCTTGTTTAACTGTCTTCACATATCGCTAGAATTTATCATTCATTCAAAAGTTATGCTTTACTCTTTGCCAGTCAGAAAGTTGATCTTTCTAACATATGCAGATTAATTATGTCGGCAACTGTGTTTTTTTTACTCTCTCGCTCTTTCTCTGATTTAGGTTTTGCCACGATAGATCTTGCAACCATAATCAATTGCCTTCAAAACATAAAAAGTTATCTCTTTATTTGTAGAAGTTTCAAGTACGGTAAAAAGTCAAGAATTTGAATAAAATGAGTCACAATTAGTATCAAAACCACATGATTGATGACTTAAATGAGGATCAATTTAGACTACTATCCATAGCGTGAGCGCAATTTTGGACAATCGCGTGCTTATGAGCTGAGGCTTACTGAGGTTAGGTACCTCCATGGTTAATTTCAACCTGCCACATTGCACACTCTCTCCATGGAGTGATACGATGTGTACAAAGAGATTGAATAAGATTCGAAAAGGTATGTGGACTTTGAAACTAATTGGGCCCCTTCCTTAATTAGACTGCTCAAGTATTTTCTTTCCCTTCGTTTACTCTATGTAGAAAATCCAAAGGTGGAAGACTTTCAAGTCTCCTTTCTTGAGTAGACTTCTCTAGTTTTTTCTTACCCTTCATTTACTCCATGTGGAACATTCAAAGGTGAAGACCATTCACGATCTTGCTAGTTTTTTCTCATGATAATATTCTTCGAGAGTTGTTTCTTCAACCTCTTGCATTTTTATTATCGATATCTTAACCTTTGGCAACTTTAAGACCTTGCAAGAACTTGATTTGATTTTCCTTCATGATATCTGCTATATTTCGTGACGTTGACATGAACATAACCGAATAATTGGCTGTCATGGAACCTTGCTCTCAAGCCTCAAGTCAGCTTGTTTAGTTCTCCACATATTGCTAGAATTATCATTGACTCAAAAGTTATGCTTACTCTTTGCTGATTAGTGAGTTGAGCTTGCTTCGTTCATTCATGATCTTTGTAACATATGCAAATTGACTAGATTGTTTTTCTTTGCTCTCTCTCTCTCGATCCAGGCTTTGCTATGATGGATCTTGCGACCATAATCACTGTCCTTAAAGACTTAGAAAGTTTAATCCTTTTTTATAGAAGTTTCGAGTCTGACAAAAGTTATGACCGAAATAAAATAAATCAAAACTAGTATCAAAATCACACGATTGACGACTCAAATGAGGACCATTTTAGACTATTATTCATAGTGAGAGTGTGATTTTGGACAATCGCGTGCTCATGAGCTGAGGCTTACTGAGGTCAAGTACCTTCACGACTATTTTCAACTCACCACATTGCACGCTCTCTTCATGTGGTTGATACAATATATACAAATAGACGGAATAAGAATAAAAAAAAGGCATGTGGACTTGGAAACAAGCAAGTCCTCTTCCTTGATTAGACTACTTGAATTTCTTCTTACCCTTCATTTACTCAATGTACAAAAATCCAAAGACGGAAGACTTTCATGTCTTATGTCTTCTTCCTCATATTAGACTTTTCAAAGTTTTTTTCTATCCCTTTATCCCTTCATTGACTCAATGTAGATCATGCAACTGATTAATTGTTTTATCTATATCAGAGATTATATATACCCACCCGCCCACCCACTTACCCACACACCTAGTGATGACAGCAAAAATGCACTTCCCTTCGTCAACATCATCATCATCATCTTCTCTTATAACCATGTTCTGCTTGCTCTTGGTTCTGATCTCCCTTTTCCTTCCAGGGGGCTGTGGCCGTAAGTGATTTTTCTTTTTGGTGCTTCAAGCTCCTAATAATGGAGGAGGACATAAATTGAGGATCATGATTCCACGACACTGTAGTTGACATGGCATGACATGGGAATATAGAGAAACTTTTATATATCGTGCTGTTTTTCTTATCATCGCTCAAACAATTTTACTACATTAAATATAAGTTCAGGGGTGAAGTTAAATAATTCATGGATGACGTAATACATTGAATTAAAGTTCATGGGTTATTTGTGTCATTTTCTCTTTATTAATTATTGATCATGATTTTCTGCTTGCTCTTGCTTATGATCTCCCTGTTCCTTCTAGGGGTCTTGGCTGGCTTCACTGGGTTTAAATCGCCCGGCAGGACTCTATGTAAGTGATTTTTCTTTTTGGGCTTTGGGCTTTCAATAAGGGAGGGGGACGTGGATTTCGTTAGGCATGACGCAAGAACATGCAGAAAGTTCCATAAATCGTGGTGTTTTTCTTAAAGTTTCTCGGACATTTTGTTGCACGAATCATTTAATAATTTTGGGCAGTATTTGAATCCTTCATAATGATTTCCATCGAGTTTCTTCTTGCCTACGGACCTGGATCTTTCCAAGTGTGAGAAAAATTGTTCAATAAGTCCAAAACTTATTACACATTTGCCAATTGAGTCATAATTCTTTTCGCATTTGTGTTAATTGAGTTTATCTAATCAATTTTGATTGGAATTTGCTTATGTGAACATCAACCAACCTATATGGCACAGTTGGCATTGAGCGTAGATAATTTTTTATAATGTTATAATACTTTTTGAACTTTTTAATTAATTTGATTAATTTTCCTTTTCCTTTTCTCTTTTTTTTTTTCCTCTTTATCCTTTTGTTTTGTTTTTTTTTTTTTTAAATTGTGGCTGGCAGTGGCCTACTGGGTGAGGGTCACGACCAGCCTCGTCCAAATCTGGGTGCGTAGCTTTTCATGTTTCCTCTTGGCAACATGAGCGATCCTCTACTCGACGAGAGAGCAGTGACGTGCAAAACAGAGATGGTTGCAAACGCTGCATTGATCTGGTGAGCCTCGCGTCCTCGCACGAACTGTTTCACCAGCTCTTTCTCTTCATCGTTTGTTTTCTTCGATTCCCACGTATCATTGCTTTCCCTTTAGAAAAATTTGCCCATTACCCACGAGCTTCAGCCCTTGTTTCCCTTCCCCTTTTATATATATATATTCGAACTTCCCTTGTAGAAGACTCCGACAATCTCTTTCATTCTGCCAACCTACGGTTTCCCCTCCAGTCCCCATTGAATTGATTTCTTCAGCCGCGTTGAACCGCTTGATTCTCTACTTTCCCTGTTGTTCCCTGGCCGAGAATCTCCAGAATATGTGTCCCTTATTCGCTTCCCAATTTCGCAAAAATTAGCGCCTCAAATCTCACCTTCCTTTGCTCGAAAATCACACTTTCCTTGATGGGAATTGGTTGAACTTGCTTGCCATATTTCGTTTGCCCCCCAAATTCGGAACGGCGAGCAGAGGATCGTTCATGTTGCGAAGAGGAAGCCAAAGCCAAAAAGCCATGCGCCCAGATCCAAGCGAGGCTGGCCGGGATCCTCACGCAGAAGGCCATGGCAAAAAGATTAAAAAAAAAAGAAGGAAAACAAATAATAAAAAAACAAATAAAATTATTAAAGTTATTAAAATATTATTAAAATTTGTTAATATCAACACTAATTGTGCCATGTAGGACAGTTGGTATTCACGTCAGGGAATTCTCAATTGACAAAAAGTAAAAAGATTTATAATTCAATTGGCAAAATTGAAAAGTTCAAGTGAATTGGCAAAAGTGCAATAAATTTATGACTTTTTGGATAATTTTATTCACAATCGTGAGTCCTCTTTTTACACCATATCTCGACCCTTTCCATCACATAGTATTTGATATTTCATAACGATTTTCATTGAATATTGTCTCGCGCATGCAGTTAGCACTGTGGAGGGAAGCGATCCTCACCATGCTCCAATATACGGTCGTGAGTGCTTTTCTTACTTCATATCTTGAATCTTTCCATCACATCGTCTGCTTCTAGAATGTTTCATACTTGTATGAATCATTCATCATACATCATATTACGCCCGCTCAAAAGCACTTCAACCTTAATTAATCAAATTTTCTCTAGTCATGTAATCATGTAACATGTCAAATTTCGTTTGTGTGTTAAACGATTAATGATACTCTATGAAATTTCATCTCCACAAGCGTAGTACATGCACATGCCTAATTTCTTATTTATAGCAAGAATTAGTAACAAAATTTGAGTGCTTGCAAAAATCCACTTCCCTCCATCAACTTCATCATCTTCTCTTATCACCATTTTGTGCTTGCTATCAGGTAACCTCGCTCTCAAGCCACTAGTCAACTTGTTTAACTCTCTTCATATATTGCTAGAATCTATCATTCACAAGTCCTGCTTACTCTTTGCTAGTCAGCAAGTTGAGCTCGCTATGTTCTTATTTTTGGTCAAACGCTCGCTTTGTTCATTTATGATCTTTCTAACGTATGCAGATTAATTATATAAGAAACTGTGTTTTTTTTTTTCCATCTCTCTCTCTCCCTTCCCTCCCTCTGATGTAAGTTTTGCCATGGCAAATCTGCGACCATCTCTCCTTAAAGACTTGGAAAGTTTTAATATTATTTGTAGAACTTTCGCATCCTTTAAAAGTTCCGGACAGGAATAACATGATTTTCTGCTTGCTCTTGGTTATAATCTCCCTGTTCCTTCCATGGGCCTCAGCTGATAGTTGTTAGGTGATTCTTCTTTTTAGTGCTCCGAGCTTCCAATAACGGAGGAGGACATGGATTGAGCATCATGATTCCATGAAACTGGAGTTCACATGACATCACGCAATAACATACAGAAAGTTTCATACATCATTCTGTTTTTCTTATCATCCCGCAAATAATCTTACGACACTAATCATTTAATAATTTTGGGTAGAGTGTGATCTTTCATAATGATTTTCATTGAATATCGTCTTTTACATGCAGCTCCACCAGCACCTAGAGCTTTTTATTCAAGCAATCCTGCTCCTAATGGACATAGGAGTGAGTCCTCTTTTTTAACTCTACTTATCAAAACTTTCTGTCACGTTATTTGCCTCTAGAAAGGTTTATATGTATGTGAATCATTCATTATACATCGTATTACTGCACTAATCATTTAATAATTTTGGATAGAGTCTGACCTTTCATAACGATTTTCATTGAATATCGTCTTACACGTGCAGCTCCACCATCATATGCGAGTGAACCATCTACTTCACCTGCACCTACAGCTGTGAATAAAAGCAATCTTGCTCCCGATGGACATTTGAGTGAGTCCTCTTTTCTTACTCCACTTATCGAACCTGTTTGTCACATTATTTGCCTCTGGAAAGGTTTATATGTGTGTGAATCATTCATTATTCATCATATTACGATCGCTTGAAAGCCCTTCCACCTCAATTCATCATATGTTCTCTTGTCACGTAATCATGTAACATGTGGGATTTCACCTGCACATCACATGATTAATGATACTCCATGAAATTTCATCTTTACAAGCATGGTACATGCATATGCCTAATTTGTTATTTGTGGCAAGAATTAGTAATAAAATCTCGGTGCTCTCTACCAACACTACTTGCATACTTATTTGCGTAGCATGGTCCCAACTTGGCCAATAAGATTTCTATAGTTAAATTTGAGGTAGAAAATCATGGTAATTTCATCATTTTGTCACTAATTTCACCGTACTACTCAAATTAATTACAAAACAAACAAATCTATATCCGATAATTTATATTTGTCTGGAGTGCATGGTAATGATTTATAAAAAAAGAGTTTCTCATTCTCAATATAAAAAAAAGGATAAAAAAAGGGACATCCTCACATCATGTACTTAACAGAGAATTAATTTCAATTCTTCTTGTTCTATCTTTGAACTTTCTGCTTTCTATATTCCTCAAAAGCAAATGAGACTTATTTCTTCTTTTCCCTCTATTTTAACCATGGTTGCAGAATAGGGAGCGGCAAAGGCTTGATCAGACAATGCGTTCGCAGTTCTAAATACTTTCAAGCAAAGAAATTTGCGTCGCTTGTGATACACTTTGAGTATTCTCTTGGCATAGCAAAATTATTTCAGTCCCTGTATTCCGCACATCTTTTTCTAGACATTCTCATATGCAGCCTTGTCTTGATTCAAGTGAAATAAAAAGAGATACGTTTCATAGTTTAGTCTTGGAATTTGTTCATCCGAGCAGATAGCTCATCACCATATTGCGCCTTAGGAAATGGGATGATGCTTGCAAGTCTTAGGAAAGGCGATTTCATTAGTCCATCCTAAGTAACCTCATACCACGACACTTATACGACACTTATTCGACCTCACTATTGTTCGAAAAATCCTAAACCTATTATATAATGAGTCTTAAACTTTTTAATTTTATCAATTTAATTCTAATACTTTGACGATTTGTCAATTTTGTTCTAAACCTTTACGTGAAATTTCAATATTGTTATTCTGATAAATTTTGGCCAAAAATGCATTAGTCTAGATGTTATATCATGTGGATGTACAATGCAAGGAAGAAGAAGCCTGTCAAGCGATACAGATGTTGACAAAGAAAATATTTTTCACTCTGGACTTTTTCCACCTATCGGCTCATCCTCTTTGCCCTCATCACTAGCATGTATTTCTATTGAGTAACAAGGAGGGATTAACTAAATCTGTGCTCTCCACTTGACTTACCAACCAGACAACATGATTTAAAAAGACGAGTTAAGAAACTCGCAGTCGGCATTTTAGGGCAATGCAAAATCCGGAATACACATTTATCTCCTTAAGTTGGAAACTGTCCACAGCCAATGGACCCCTTAGCCTGAACTAACACTCCAGGCATAGCGGCAGATCCGCTGGATGCTCATTCTATTGCTGTACCTATTATATCTAATGGATAAACAAGGGCTCATACCACTCAGGCTTCATCTTCCAGAAGGCCTGTACTCTCTTTGCCTTTGCTACTTCCCCAAGCTCTCTCTTTCCAAATCTTCTCCACCTCTTCAAAAGTCAACCCCTTCGTCTCTGGCACAAAGACGACCACAAACACGATGGCCAACACGGCTACACACGCAAGAATCAAGAATGTCGCACCTGTCCCCACAGCATCAGCGATGCTAAGAAATGTCTGTGCCACAATCAAGTTCGAAATCCAATTGATGGTGGCCGACATGCCACCACATATTCCACGATATGCCTCAGGGTATATCTCTGAGTTCACTGTCCATGGTACAGGTCCCATCCCGGGTGAGAAGCAAGCGATGTAGAGGGCCAAACCAAAGACTGCAAGCCACCCGTATACGCCGTTTGTGGAATCAGAAGATTCTGCAAAGAATGCACCAGAAAGAATTGCCAAGGATGCTAATACACCAGACAAACTCGCAAGAGCTAGTTTTTTCCGACCCACATGGTCAATTAAGTAAATTCCAACAATGGTCCCTGCAGCATTCACGGCTGCAACGATCAGGGATAAAAGAAGTGCTAGCTGGTTGGAAGAGAAGCCAGCCATCTGGACTATAGTTGGGCTGTAGTACATCACTGTATTGATACCAGTGAACTGCTGAAATGCCTGAATAAGGAAAAAAATCTTCAGATTGGCGAAAGTGCACCAATTTAACAATTTTGACAAATGTAACAAATAAAGATTTAACAATAGAATATAGACAAGCAAGTGCAGCGTAGCCCAGTATCTTGATTTTGCTTTAAGAGACTAAAGAGAGGGAACAATTGAAACAAAGATACAGTTGATAACAGCCAGCTATCAAGATCACATTGCATCTATTTATAGTTGAATCGACTAAAATGAGGTTAGACCTGATATAGCAGCTTTCTGCTGACTAATGGAAAAAGCATGGCATATTCCAACAGTTAAAAAGGAGCATTGTCGTAAGCTAAAATTACAATCAGAGTCACAGACAGTGCATGTGACCTGCAATATATCAAAACAGCTATGAGCCCATCTCAAAAAAAAATGCTGCTCTGCACTTATATTGGGAATAAATACCACCAAACGGAGTTTATCTTCTGGTGCTATTTGGCTAATATAATTGGTCTAGGCAGTTCAACAACACGAGGTTAGAGCCCCTCATCTTTTCCCAGTCTCCAAACCCTGAAATTGATTTACTCACGTAGCATTTTGAGAGAGCTAATGAGATACTCTTTATTTCAGTTTCATCAAGCAGCAGACAGGTTGGTTCTACTATTCATATCAGGTAAACCTAGAAAAAATTTCAGCAATCACGCCTGGCATATAACACATTATCCCACGGTAATTAATTAACGAACTAGAGCATGAGAAGGCAGGCATATGTACTTCCTATTCTACCTAAGGACAAATTGTGACACTTTGGCAGAATGTAAAAATATATTCATGCAATAGGACTGCATAACTCAAGCTCTTCTTGGTTCAAAACTTGCCTCAGAGCTAAAAACTTTTGGCTATTGCCCTGGCAAAAGAAAGTTCATTGTTAGCCAGATTAGTCAGCTATATATGTTTCACAGGAACATCTTTTCCGCTCAATGAGTCCTTCCACTAAAGACATGAAGCAGATTAGTGAAGAGAGCCAAGAAGTATTGATCACTGCCTCTTGTGAAGAAAATATTGAACATGGTGATAGTTTCATAGACCGCATGAAGCTTTTTTATTTGGTAATCATAGTTTTTCCCAATGCACTAGTAATCCCCAAAGATACACATTAGGTACCAAAATAAAAAGGGAAAATGACACAAATGGTCCTTGAGCATTGGTGTTATGTGCAATGCCGTTACTGTACTTTTCATTTGTTCATGGACCATATTGCACATTTGGAAAGTTTAGGGACAACATTGCACATGGATCAAAGTTCACGGACCACTTGTGCTATTATCCTAAATAAAAGAAGTCATCCTTTGATGGCAAATTTAGCAATGAGAAAAGGTTCAATCAAATGAAGTACACCTGCATTAATTTAGAAGCAGCATTAATGAGCCTAATAAGTAACAATGACTAACAGTGGATATATCATTGTAGCCTGATGCTGAAACTGATTCATAATTCTGACCTGAAGCCCAGCACCAGCCAAAAAAGCAATTCTAATCTCCTTTGACTTAAAAACATCTTGGTATCTGACATTACTCTTTCTCCGGCGTTCTTCCTCTAAAGCCGCAGAAAGACTATCAATCTCATCCTCTAACCGATCAGGAGCATAAATCTTAGAAAGCACAGCGATAGCTTTAGTTTTATCATCCTGCAAGATAATGTCAGGTTTTCTATTACAGTCACAGAAACAGAAAGGAAAAGCAATTGGATGATATTAAGTATCCAAGGAGAACAATGCTTCTACCTTCATAAAAAGCCATCGAGGTGATTCCGGTAGAAAAAGCATTATGGAGAACTGAATGACGGCTGGCACACCAGACACTCCCAGCATCCAACGCCATGTTCCTGGGACCTAACCAAAGTACAAGTACATTCAAAGTATTCATCAGACAATATGCGCCCAATGTACATCAAAGAAACAGAAGATGTAGAAGGTCTTATATGCACTAAATTCTTGTCAAGACAATCCATCTTAAGTGATAGTTCTGGAAACCTCTCATTGAATAACCAACAAACTAGCAGATTGTCGGACATTGACAATGAGATCCCTTGAAGTAAGAGCTAGTGATCAGGCTTAGGATTCAAATGCTACTTCCATTTTTTATGATACTGCAACTAGCTGCCATTGTGGCACATCTATAGTCCGGTACTATTGTATTCATGGAGATAGACTCCAGGCATTGTTCTATAGTATATGTAGAAAATGTATGATAAAGAACAAAAGCAATTCCTCTGGATTTGCTGCAAAAGAAGCGTTTCAATATGAGCAACATCAAGTTATGTCAAAATGAGTTAAAACATCAAACTTGAAGGTTGCTAATTAACGTTCAGGATATGCTTAACAATGAGTAAGTTATAAAAAATGTCCACGTCAAGAGAATGCTCAGGCAGAGGACCAACAATGTATAACCTTTGTCAGAACAAAGGATATTTTCCATGAAGACCCAGAAACCGCATGGCTGATGCCAAAACTGGAACAGGACAAACTGCACAAAATAAGCTTGAGAAGTTCTCCAGTAGCATACAAAATAGGAAGTAAAGAGCACGAGCCACAGTATGATTCCAGCAAAAAAGAAGAAGAGAAACATATTTAATATTTTGTTCAGGGCATGATCTGGCCACTTGTCAGCAGAGGGTGAGGTGAACACTACTTATTTGCTTGGCTCCAATGCTAGCAGATATGTTAAAGCATTAAACCCCATAGTTTGTCTCATTACTAAAGGAGTCTATAATTTGATCCTCTTCACTGAGAGAGGCTGAGAAATTGAGGTGAAGAAACCACAGGTAAAAAAACTCCACGTGCAATAAGTTGAACATAACACAATTGACCAGTAGGATACTATTTCCTAATGCAGCAACAGGCCAACAGGGCAGCTGTAATTCTAGCAGAAAAATCTAAAAAGAGAGCTTATGTATATCTTAGACCTGTCAAACAATACCTATAAACTAAAGACATCACAATAATGGAGGGGGACTGTGTAGAGCAATGACCACAAAGTATCGAGAAAAGACTTGATTGATCAGAATCAATACCACTGAAAAGTGCAGACGATTCCATTCTATCAGAAGGCATTGTACACCATCCAAATAGAGATAATGTACCAAAAATTTCCACAACTTTTTAGGAGCACGTTAGGCTGTTTTCAAAAGTGCCATTTTCCAAAGAAGCCTATGCGCCCCAAATGATACTGAGATTTGCCAGCTGAGTGACCAAAAGAATAATTCCAGATATCACGCTCAAACTCTCAATGAATGATTATGTTACAAAAGCTTCCACTATAGTCTCTATCACACTTCATTTAATATAATTATTCTAAGACATCATGGTTAATAAAAAATAAAATAATTATGGACAACAGGAATGAAAAATGGATGATTGATCCCAAAAATCATTCCAAAGAATTCTTTTTCCTCGAAGAAAAGAGGAAACAACTTGACGGTCTATCGTACTACTGCACAAGAGAAACTTTCATGCTAGAGACATCTGAAGGCATAGACATATCTCAGATAACAAAAGAAATGATAATTGCAGAAGCAAGGGAAGGTTTGTTCCATATTTGCTATTGTGAAACTTCTGGATAGGTACCCTAAGTCTGAACTGAATTCACAGACAACCAATGAGGCATGGTCATATTAAGGTTGGGCCTATAGGACATGACCAACCAATAGAACAGTTGCTGGTAAAGGAGCCATTACTCATGTAGACTAAGCCTACAGAGTGATGGAACTGCTTACATCCAGAAGAATGTTGCTAGTGCATGAAATTATCATGCAGTGCAAACTCATTCTCATAACTTCCCACTATAGAAAACTTCCCCCAAGGCTAACAACAAGCTGATTAATCAGAAAGAAGCTGTCTTCTGTGAAATTTTCACTGGTGAAAACTATATAAAAACTACCACATAAGCCTTGATCAGCAAATTGATGACTTCAAAAATATGTATTTGTGACATGGGAGTATTACTACCTAATATTTAGCAGTGAATTTTTTTGGATTTGCTTAGAAAAAGAAAATTTTGCTGATTTTCTCCTTTAAATTTGAAAACAAAAGAGCAAATCTTAGGTTTCAAATCACGAAAAAACAATCTATTCACTACATGTCAATTTTTTTTATGTTCTGAAAGGTTTCGAGCGTCGCGTAAAATAAAAGCCAAATTGCGTGAGCCATAAGATTTTAAGCACATAATACTTGAGGAAGTCCCGATAAACAGTGAGAAAAATTTATTTCCATGGTCCTTCAGCATTCTTATTAAGTTGGCATGACATGACCATTTAACTATTATTTATGGCTCTCAAAACAGGACAACCATCAGTTCGCAAATTACAGATAATTATGATAACAAATCGACAAATAGCAAAGCAACGTAAGCCTGACCTCTGTGAACGCAAGATTTATAAGGTATGAGAGAAACTGTCCACCAGTTATCATAAGAACATTAGTGCTAACAAGGCCTCCCCTAATTTCCGATGGTGAAGCTTCTGCAATATATACAGGAGCAGTAACAGATGCAACACCAACACCAAGGCCAACGAGAAGCCGACCAAGAATGAGGACATAAGGATCAGGAGCAGCGGCCATCACTACTGCTCCAACTGCAAAAACGATGTCAGCTGAAAGGGTAGCTTTTTTACGTCCATAAGAATCATTAATCCAACCCCCTGAAGCAGCTCCAATTATTGCACCAACCAAGGCCATGCTGACTATAGTTTCCTGCCAAATTCAAGTCAATACAATATGAAATAATGACCACACCGACCTTAAACGAGATTATGAAGAAATTCAGATAGTCAAAGCATTTTGGAGGTTATCACCACTCCCACAAAAAGCTCATGCACCACATTTGTAAAGATCCGGTCTAACCACCGCTATATAACTTTCCAGGTTCCATAAGCTAAAATGCAATGGCTAAATGTAATTCAGACACTAAAACATTACAAAAAGGAGGGGAAAGAACCTTAATCCCGATCTTCAAATACTTGTTGAAGTCTCTCACATTGCTTGCCTATGGAATTTATATAGGCCTAATATTAATGTTGTCTTCCTTTACCTATTGGTTTAACCTTTTGGGTATGAAATTCTAACACGGTATTTTGTCAGGTTTGGCCCCAGATTTGTTTCGTGTGAGGCTTCCCGTTCATCAATTCCATGTGCCTTTCTTTGTCTAGTTTGTACGTGAGAGGGAGTGGTAAAAGATATCCCACATTACTTGTCTATGGGGTCTATATGGGCATTATATTCGTATTGTCTCCCTTCACCTATTGGCTCAAGGCTTTGGTGGGACATTTAAACAATAAAAATCGCCAATTATATGCTATTCCTCCCAAAAGAAACACTCCTCATGTTTTTCTCTACGCTTCCCACTTAAAGATGTCAGGCAACAATATGTTTTGCCCTATTTAGAGCTCTCTTTTCATACCTGTAGAAAGCTACTCTCATTGACAGCCTCAAAATCATCTTTAATATACAGGAGCGCCCCAGATATGACACCTGTAACAAGCAAGTCATTATAGCCTAGCAGTAGCAAAAGAGCACTTAATTTATACTTCAAGAAAATATCGATACAAAGCGCCCCTCTCCGGTGTGAAGTACACTCAAAAGAATAACCGAATTTCTGAAGAAGACAGGCTTATCACCCGTAAGGAATCTCAATTTATGACTCTCTTTCTGGATACACCAGTGCAGTGGGATATTAAATGGTAAATCCCGTAAGCATCCCCTTTTCAAACAATATATAGAAGAGAAGCAGCATCCTACCATCTCTTACAATAAAGCATCTCCAACCAACTAATAAACTTGTATATCTAATCCTCCGATCAACAAATATCACAAAGCTGTTAAGAACTATGAAAAAGAAACGAGTGAAGGGAAAAAAAACGATTTATTTCAGAGGCAATTTACCCCCATAAACCTGAGGATAGCACAGAGATTATTGTGGTGTCCTTGAATGCTGATAATGTGCCAAAGAACTTTTCAGATGGGTCATAGATATAGAGAATACTGCGACTGAAGTTCAAGCAGAGCCAGAACCTTTCAAAGATTGGCCGTGTTCAAACTTAAAAAGAAAAACAAACAAATTAAGAGGTAGAGTAAGGTTTAAAAACAAATATACTGCATAAGAAATCTTGAAGTGGAAAGTATATATCCAGCAATGTTGCTTCTGTATATAAAGATAAGATGAACTTCTATTGCGAGATAAATTTCGAGATTACTGACAGAATAATGCAGACTTCCCACACATTTGCACTTGCAATTTAACAAATTTGACCGACTCGGCAATCACCGACTCTTTCTGGATAGACACACATGAACATATGTTGTTCCAGAACTATTAGCAAAACAAAACTTACAACCATTTTGCTCGGCCATCAACATATACCAACCAAATCTCACGAAGCATTGGATGGAATCGAGATAACTCATGAGAAGCATACATCTAACAACTAGCAAGGGAAACCAAAACAATATGCCACCCGAGAAAACTAGAAAATGAGCAACATCATTAATCGCAATCAACAAATTTAGGCGCCGCACATGTACTTAGAGAGGTAAGAAGTATACAAAGATTAACACACAACAAACACATGTAGATATTTACTGATGTAAACCTCGCATGCGGAAAATAACACAAGATGTTCGGTACCTGTGTCGTAACCAAAGAGTAGTCCGCCTATCCCGGCGGTCACAGTCAATCCCAGCACGTACAGATTGCTGAAATACGACATTTTCCGCTCTGGATACAAGTTCAAGTACCCAGAGCTACCCGGCATAGACCCCATCGTCATCTTGCCACGACTCCTCTCCCCCTCTAATCAAAAACAGATTTTTTTTCGCAATAAAACCCCTCGAAACAGCCCAACGCTTCCGGCGACGACGAAAAATGAGCCACCGAACGGAGCCGAGCTCGGGACGACGACGAATTACACTAAAAATTCACGAAACTCTCCACAACAAGCGCGGAAGCTTCACGAGCCGACAAAAAGGACGCGCTTTTTACACTTTCATTAACGCCACAAGCAAAAACCCCCAAAGATTCAATCCGAGCCCAATCAAAGCGCTCGGAAAATCGTCAATTTCACTCGAACCCAAAAGCAAAATTGGATTTTTCTCCCTCGGGAAAAAGTACGAGAGAAATAGAGAGAGAGGGCGCGAATACAACGCAGAGAAGAGAGCGATTCGAGAGGGTCGGCCTCGATCGGTTGATGAAAATCCAACCGAATCGCCCTTTATTCGAAGCGACAACGACCGAGACAACCAGCTAACTCGCAGAATCACCGCAACCGAGGGGCGAAGGGACGAGCTTCTCTCTCCTCGGAAATAGCAAAAGGAACCTCTCGGCCCCGAGAATCCCGCTGCCGAGCTCAAACTCCCACGCTGCAGCGAGCGAGCGAGCGAGAGAGCGAGAGAGAGAGAGAGAGAGAGAGACGAGCGCCGGACGACGGCGGCGGCGGCGGCGGCGGCGGCGGCTCGTGAAATCGGAAATGCTCGGAGGAATGCGAGGCGAGGCGGATAACGGAGAGGGGGCGGCGAGAAAATTGCGCAGGGGAGTTTTGCTTTTTCTCGAGAAAATCCGCGCGTGGGGTTTGGTGGTTGGAGAGAAAGCGAGGGAGAACGAAAGGGAGTTATAACGGAAGTTCTCCCGATCGGGGGGACAATTCTGTCACGTAATTTTACCGCGAATGTTATATTACACGGTCGTTTGCGGATCCGTTCGACGGCTCTCGCTGTCCAACGAGCCAGCGCTAACCGGCTGACCGGACGACAGCGGGATTTGGGAGCATCGAAATCCTATGTGAGGTTTGGTAAAATCACGTGCATGGGAATCCCATGTTACGTTTGGTAAGTAATCAAGTCGGACCCAGATTTTTGGTCAATTTCCCATTCGATCGTGCAGCCTTGATTTCAAAGGATTGGAATCGGAAGTCGAATTAATGCTCGGAATATATTTATCTAAATTTTCAAAGTATAATATGAAAATAACACTATTTCATTAAAAAAATGTTTATTGATCAAGTGGTCATAGTATTATTTATTCATTTTAAAGATAATTATTTAAACTCGATTGATACGGTGGGGAATCGAACTAACTGAAACGTTCCTTATATTAGATCAGAGATTGTGGCTTCCGAGCCAAGCATTGACTGAATCCTGAGCCAATTTTAGATTCACAAAATAGGACAAATGACGGATTTTTTCAAGAATTGCCCTTGAATGGGTTAATCTAGATGAGATTCGATTCTCAAGTGCAAACGGACTCGATGCGCAGCCCCATTCGAGAGATTGGTCTAAAGGCTACCGATTGCTCGAGGGATTGGACCGAGTCCAAGATCCGACGATAGGTACGTGGGGTCCGCGATTAGGCTCTCTCCATATAAAATATGGCAAACGTGGGAGAATTAGGATAGGATTCTGTAAGCACGAATCCTTCAAGAATTAAAGGGGGTTCTCACATCCACGCGCTCGCCTAAGTGGACCGACGCTACTCGCCTCCATCTACCCCTCGTCTGGGCTCTAACCGACTCGCCGAAGGGCAGTTTCGTCATACGGCAAATCTCTCGGCCCAGAAGCCGACGTGCGGTTCACGCGCCCGAAGCGGGGACAGGTGGGGAAAAGTCCAAAAGGGCGTCCGCGGCGCGTGAAGGGGACGCGCGCCTTTGACAGCTGTCGGTTCCGCACCGGCCCGCTTCGGGAAACCCATCCATCCACCCCGCGTCGTTTCCGGACAAGAACGCATGCATGTCCCGGCGGGGCCCACCCTGATGGGCGACAAAGGCGAGGTGATATAAAACTTCGAATATGGACAGACTATAAATATAAAATGCTGGGAAAATGAAGTTTTTTCTAATGATGACGTCCATGATCATACCTCTGGGGTTACGTGGGTTGAGAAAATATTAGGTGTAATATTTATGTCCAATCAGGAATAGAGTAGGCTATTCGTTGATCGACAAGTGTTCAATAAGGCGCGCTTTTCAAAATTTTGTAAAAATTTTGTTCTCCTTCACTTTCTTTCTTCCATAAACACCCTCCGTCTCTCTTTCCTTCGACGATAGAGGCGAGGATCTTGGTGTTCATGCAAGTCCGTCTTGCCTTCACCAAGATCTTGGCCTTCGTCAACCATCGAGAGAAAGGTGGTGGCGTGCTGGAGGTCGAGCATCTCACCGCAGAGCTTGTGAAGGTCGGCGTCGATGAGGGGCGGCTCGTTAGTGAGGTCCGAGGTGAGGATGGCAAGGGTGATGGCCATGTCAACTTTGTTGACCCTGACGATGGTGATCTTGATGTGGCACTTGGAGGACGACAGCTATAGGGTGCACTGGATTGGCTTGAAGAGGGCTTTGGTTAGGTCCAAGCCGCCTGACCCGACGTAAGAAGCTGACGGAGCTTTGTATATTTTCGTGCAAAACCAAAAAATTAAGATTGCACGACTAGGCATTGAATTTGAGGGTTGAGAGGAGGGAACAAGCATGAATGAAGACGGAGAAAGAAGAAAGAGGGAGGACTGTTTATGAAAGAGAAAAGATGAGTGAAAAAGAGATTTCTAAAAAATTAGAAATGTGGGCCAACAAGTGTCCATCAACGGATGAACAAGTGTATTGCTAATTAGATACGATTATCGTACCTAATGTTTTTTCTATGAGGTTTACGCGAGGAGCCCACAATACCCTTGTTTTGGATGTGGTCGTTGATGCCGTTCGAATTTGTTGTCAAGTCACTATTCTATTCGATTCCATTTCGTCATATCACTAAACATTATGTAGAAAAGTTTATAGACTAACTCTCTCTCGTATTAATGTACTTCCTTCCAATCATGGTTGTCCCTATTTTTCTCTTACTTTGAGAGGGCCCAAAGGCTCTTGCCCACCTCCTCCATTGCTAGAGATAGTATTAAGCCTTTCTGCACTGATTTGATTGCGTTCGAATGAACCAAAATGGGTTGGGTCCAAGAAGGAAATTGCTTATTCAAATGCATAGAAATTTGCCTTTCAGAATGGGTTGAGTGGCTAAGGGCCCATCAGTCAAATTCACTGATTGAGTGTGGTGCATTGTCAACCCGCATTATTTATGATATGATTTGGGACGCCTGTGTATTTAAATAAGGTTGGACAATGATAATGATACTCATGCACAACAATGCTCAATTTCCTTAAAACCTAATCTAAAAAACAATGGAGAAATATTTTATTTTATCAATTTGTTAATTTTGAGGAGCACACATTTTGAATTTTTTTTTTAAAAAAAAATCTAGAACACTTCATTTCGAAAGAGATAAATATTGACACAAATATTCACATGTAATTTTATATAATCTTTTAAATTAAAAAAAATATTTAGATTTGTGGGAAAAATATAAAAGTGACTTTTGAGGTCTCAACTTTTAAAATTAACATATCAATGATTTAAAAAAATACAAATTGCATCACAAAATCAGAGGCACCCACCGGTTGCCATGGAGTGAAAGACACAATAGCCAAGCAGCGCTCCCGTTCCGACCATCTCTCTTTCACGATCTCTGACAGCGTCCTGCTGCTGCTGTCGTCTTCGCGGTCCTGCCGAGTGAGGTCTCGTCCTCTCTACAGTCCTTCCTTCTTCGTAGACAGTCACCAGGGAAAACGGGGGTTATAATGTGATCTTGCTGCTTTTTTCCTGGTTGCCCACCAACTGTTTGTGGTGATGTCTGTGAGAATTGGAGTGCATGCTCTCTATGTAATGTTAATCTTTTTGCCCTTTCCCTTTTAAGCATGAATTCATAGGTATTGATATCGCAGTAAGTTTGTAGATTTGTGTGGTGGTGGGCATTAGGATTCATCCACGCCCGGGCGCATGAAGTTTGAAGTACTTCAAGTAGCCTGTGTCACAAAAATGGCTATTACTGTGGATTTATCAACAATTAGCTAATTGTTTTTGCTGAGCATATCCATGCTTTTGTCATGTCGGGCTATTATTTTGCTAGCTTGTGCTTGAAAAATGGAGTTCTTCCTTAATTGTGTATCCTGGATTCAGAGTGAATGCATCACTCTTTCATGGCGCTTTCACTGACTAAGTTTTGAAGGGTCTTGTTAACAAGCTAACTGGAAGTAGAAATAACTAATGCTTTTCAAGACATTTCAAAATGAATGAATTGCGCATTTTAATAAAATCATTTCCTTCGAATTTACATTTTAAAATTTCGAACTATATTTGACAATGATTAACAAGTGCCTAAGGGGCACACTTTAGCATTTTCCAATTTTGAATTCATCACTCTTTCGTGGTATTTTCACTGACTGAAGTTAGACTTGCCGGTGAAAGAATCTCTACGACAGGCGGCTGGGTGAAGTCTAGGCCTGCATTAAGGTAGCTCCAAAAAAGTACTCCTGGAACACTTGAAAAAATAAAACCATTGTACCAATCTGTCCGCCATGTCTTGTTGTTTGCCTAAGAACTCCTTGTCCTCTTCCTTGGTTACTGCTCTGATGTGTACAAATTTATGATTATGACTGAAATCACAGATTTTCATTTGCCATAGGATAAAATTTAAGAAGTGATGGTAATTTGTTAAAGGTGTCAGTAAACTCCAAAAAATATAGCGAGTTCCATATACATCAAATGGAACTTCCCTATTGCATTCAAACTTTCTGTTGCTTTTACAGTCTCTATGCACAGGCTACTCCACACTACTAGGCGGACTCAAGTTATATTGGAGTTCCTTCAACCGCTAGGATATGAATTGTTGAATAGATTTGGTTGGAAGTTTTGTTTTGTTGTAAAAGCTCCTGCTGTTCAACCACTTCTTAGTATAATTTTTACTTCTACCCATTCGATTACTATTTGCAATAGAGTGCATGTGAGCTGAAACTCACTCCCTCCACCCCCAAAATCAAAAAAGAAAAAAAAGAAAGAAAGAAAGAAAGAAAAATATGTCATAGCCAAAATGTTACTTGACGAGTTGCACTCCATTTAATTTACTAGGTATGAACATTGCACATTTCTACCTCGACAGAAACACAGATGCTGTTGAATTTTGTCCCCACGATTCTTACAACCATGTTCTAGCAGTTTCCACATACACGCTACAAGAAGGTGACAATCCTTCTCGATCTGGCAGCATAATACTCTTCGATGTCAATGCTGGTTCAGGCCAACTTGATTTATTACACTGTCTGGAATCCACTGGTATTTTTGACATCAAATGGAGCCCTGTTGAAGCTAATATTGGATGTCCCTTGTTGGCACAAGCTGACTCAGATGGTTATGTCAATGTTCATGGCTTGGAGAGTTCTTTGGATGGACCGGAAGAAAAGGGTACCCGCTTTCTTCCCTTTGTTTCACATTATCTCTGGTATTGTAATGGAAGTGTTCTTTAGTGGTATAACAACAGGCACACAATTATTTGGCAGCATTCCTCTACTCATCATTTGGATGTGTCATTGTCCTGCCAAAATAAATACTCTTCTAGAGATTGATATCGACAATTGTTAAAATTTAGTACCGTTGAACTTCTCTTTTGTAAGTGATGGCTTGGTTGGCAGAAGTCAACGGTGTCTTTGACGTTTGGATGTTACCACTGTATTAATTACTTGAGATGGACCTGATGCAGGTCTCGTGCTGAGAGGTCACTGGTGCGAAAATCAGTTCTTCTATGTGCCTATGCCTGCATTGGAGTCCTTCAGCTACATTGATAGTAGTGGGGCTTTCTGATGGCTCTGTCTCACTATTATCTCGCTCTGAGACTGAAATTGAAATTGAGCAAGAATGGAAAGCACATGATTTTGAGTTGTGGGCAGCTTCCTTCGACACCCACTGACCCCACTTGATATACACAGGCTCCAATGACTGTAAATTCAGTTGTTGTAATGTCCGTGACTGTCCCTCAAATTCAGTGTTCTGAAAGTCCAAGGAACATAAAATGGGTGTTTGCTGCATCACGAAGAGCATATCTGACCCTAATGCTGTCCTTACTGGTAGCTACGATGAACACATTAGAGTTTGGGATATAAGATCGATCTCAAAACTTGTAAAGAGTTCAATCTGCTTTGGGGGAGGAGTTTGTAGAATCAAGCAACATCCTCATGTACCCAGTGTAGTCTTGGCAGCTTGTATGCACAATGGATTTGCACTTGTTGATCTCAAGGGTGAGGCGATTAAAATTGCGGAGACATACAATAGGCATAGCTCACTTGCATATGGTGCGGATGAAAGGTACGTCAAAAGAGGGCAAAAGAGAGAACATGGTGATTGCTACTTGTTCCTTTTGTGATGGACTTGTCCGGATATGGACACCACAGTGTAACATATTCGAATGACCCCATACATTCTTGAGAATTTGTAATGACTCGGATACATAATTTTAGGTTTTTTTTGGCCTCCTAATCTATTGTGGGAATGCTGAGATTAATTTTGGAAGTCATTGCTGGACAAACTTAAGAGTTGGCAATGATACTTGTCTTCAGCTTTAATATGTCTTTCCCTTGATTTCCACCTTTCTATCGTTCAACTTTATATGCTTGAGCGCTTAAAAGAGATGCTCCCTTGAGTAATTATATGGGGTGGATGCTTTTTCTGTCTTGATCGTAAGTGTTGAGAAGGTGTAAGTTTACTAATTCAATGGAGAGATTAATATTAGATAAACTAGATTTATCATGGTGGAACCGTAATGGGAAACCAAAGATTACCTCGACCGTTAATGAAATCTATGCTATTTCTTTCTTAATCCTTGAATTGGAATAATCATTAGTTAGGTACTTATCTTAATTTCACAACATTTTAAAGCTTGTTTGGGTCATTTTAAAATTTTAAGGACTTTTTTTAGAAGTCTTACTACAAGTTTACTTAAAAAGTTTTGTGTCGCATTGGACATAAAAAATTAATAACAATCTGAACTCAAAATCAAAATCTTAAGTGGGCCTAATTCGTCGATACATTCTAAAGATGGAGCGGAGCGAAGCTAAAAAGTCAAAAAGATCTAAATTTAGGGATAAATTACCTTTGGAATCATCCAATATTCCAATCTTCCATTCTAATCAAATGGCGTTTTATTTCATGTACATGGCTTATTTCTTGCAATCAATCTATTAATCAATGGGACCGGGATGACAAGTGTACAATTTTGATCTAATTGAACAGGCTTGAATTATTCTAGTTTGGGAAAATTAACGGTCGTTTTTCAATTCGATAGTTAGAATTGGAAGCCAAACTAGTCCTCAAAATATTTTGTATCTAAATTTTCATGATATAATAAGAAAGTAACATTATGTCATTAAAAAAATATTTATACATTGAGTGGTTATAATTTTATTTATTCATGTTGAAGATCATAATTTAAACTCGGTTGATATAAGAAGGGAATCTGACTAATTGAACCAATCCCTATGTAAAACCAGTGGTTAAGACTACTCTCGACGCGGACGACTAGCCGAAGGGCAATTTCGGCACATAACAAAGAAGTCGACGTGCGGTTCACGCGCCTCGAGCGCGGGACACGTGGGGAAAAGTCCAAGGGGGCGTTTGCGGCGCGTGTAGTGGACGCGCGCCTGGACAACTGTCCGTTCCGCATCGGTCCGCCTCTGAAACCCCCATCCATTCCCCCATGCGTCATTTCCGGACAAGAACGCATTGCCCGGTGGGGCCCACCCTGATGGGCGAGAAGGCGAAGTGATATAAAATTTCAAATATAGACGGCTGGTAAATATAAAATGCTGAAAATAATAGAAAATTCTAATGACGACGTCCATGACCATGACCTCTGGCGTTACGCGGGGTGAGAAAATACTTGGTACAATAGCTATGTCCAATCAAGAATACAGTAGCCTACCCGTTGATGAATACGCGTTCAATAAGGTCCACATTTCGGATTTTTCAAAAAATTCTTTTTCTCGCTTGCTTTCTTTTTTCCATAAACACCCTCCATCTCTCTTTCCTTCGTAAATAGAGGCAAAGATCTTGGTGTTTATGGAAGTCGATCTTACTTTCACCAGGATCTCGACCTTAGTCGACCATCGAGAGAGAAAGGTGGTGGCGTGCTGGAGGTCAAGCATCTCACCGTGGAGCTTGTTAGGCTTGGTGTCGATGAGGGACAACTCATTGCCGAGGTCCTAGGTTATGTTGGTCTAGGTGACGGCCGTGTCGACGGTGTTGACCTCGACGATGGCGATAGTGGTGTGGCGCTCGGAGGGTGACGACTGCAGGGTGTTTTTAGATTGGCTTGAAGAAGGCTTTGGTTGGGTCCAAACTGCCAGGGCTAAGGTAGCAAGCTAATGGAGCTTTGTGCATTTTCATACAAAACCTAAAGATTGTGCGACTATGTGTTGAATTTGAGGGTTGAGAGGGGGAACGAGGATGAGTGAAGACGAAGGAAGAAGAAAGAGGGAGAGGTGTTTATGGAAGAGAGAAGGTGAGTGAAAAAGAGATTCCAAAAAATTGGAAATGTGGGCCTCCACCTAACACGTGTAGATCACAGATGAACTAGTGTATTACTGATTGGATATATCTATTATACCTAATACTTTCTCTACGAGACTCATGTGGGGGGCCCACCATTTTCTCGTTCGAATATGATCGTCATCACCACCATCCAAAATTTGTTGTTGGGTGACTATCCTATTCTATTCCATTGTATTACTAAACCTTGTATGGGAAAGTTTATAGACTCTAGAAGCCTCTCTATATTATTAATGGACTTCCTTCCAATCATGGTTGTCCCTTTTTTTCTCTTAATTTGAGAGGCCCAAACCTCTTGCCCATCTCCTCCGGCAGCAGAGAAAGTATTAAGCTTTTTTGTTACATGAATTTGATTGCGTTCAGACGAACCAAGATTGGTTGGCTCCAACAAGGAAATTGTTTATTCAAACGCACAGAAATTTGCTTTTGAAAATGGGTCAAGAGTCTGAGGGCCCATCGGCTCCCCTAATTCAAATTCACTTATCAATGTGGTGCATTGTCAACCTGCATCATTTACTATATGATTTGAAATGGTTGCATATTTGAGCAAGGTTGTGCAATGGTAACGATACTCATGCGCTGCAAAGTTCAATTTCCTTACAACCCAATCTTAAAAAACAATGGAGTAATTTTTATTTTTTCAATTTGCTAATCTTGAGGAGCACGCATCTTGAATTTTTTTTTTCTTTTAAATCTAGAACACTTCATTTAGGAACAAATAAGTATTGATACATATAGTCACATATAATTCTTACATAATCTTTTAAAATTAAAAACAATATTTTAAATTTGTGGGAAAAAAAATAAAAGTGACTTTTGAGTTTTGATTAGTTGAGACAAACAAAACTAATTGATTATTTCTTCTAAATTCGGTCAAATATTGCAATCTTTCCTATCATATGCAAACTTTGATCACATAGAAAGGATTGATGGGTTGAGCTAAACTTTCAAGTCCTCACAGGCTTTAAGTCCAAGACCTCCCTACTTGAGACCATTAACTCCAATCCAATTAAATTCAATACCATCTTATTAAGTCCATTCGCCGCCGATCCAATGCACATGTAATTAATTGAAATATGCTAAGTGATAAATGCTCATGAAACTATATGTTATGCAATTTAATTCTAATATTTTTACTTAGGGGTCAAAATTAATCCCTAATTTTTTTATGCGGTAAATGAATGATCGGGTTGTCAAAATTTAGATATCAATAATTTTATGTGTTATGCAATTTAATTATAATATTTTTACTTATGGGTCAAAATTAATCCCTTATTTTTTTCGTAATAAATGAATGATCGGGTTGTCAAAATTTAGGTATCAATAATTTTATAGTCCATTTGGATGCGAATTAATTCTCAACATTGAAGTTGCAAAGATGTCTCCGAACATCTATAAAGAGACTTGATTCATGAGGAATTGAAGTGATTCTAAGACTTCTAATGGCACAATTGACTAGTGAAGATTGGATGAACTAATGAGCTATGCTCTATTTATAGTTTAGTTGAAGAAGGGGGCAAATGACCCGTTCTTGAGGGATAGAGGGATTAACCCATAGCCTGTAGCCACAATATGACCAACCAAAATGCCCCTTGGTGGAGACTCACTTTGATGACTTTCCGGTTGGCCAACCAAGAAGAATGAAAAACTTGAGAGTTAGTTTCTTGTGGAATTTATGACATTTTGATCAAACCCACCGTTACTATTTGATGTATGAATAAGATAAACTCAAAAAGCAACACACGGTTTTTCATTTAGTGACAGATAAGGAAGAAATCGGAATTCGCAAGTAATATTTCGGATCTGATATTGCTAGCTCCTCTATCTACAACTTCGGTAGATTAGTACTCACAATGGCCGCACAGAGAGAATATCATCTACATTTAGGTGTTATTACTTCTTTGTACTGGTCTAAGTTACCTCAACAGTCACTATATTTATCTTTTCTCTCCCTTCTTTTGTCGATGTAAAGATGAAGATTTCATCATAATAAAACATGCTAGACAAGCAAGACAATGGAGAGGATGGATCAATGTACTTCAATTGATCTGAAGAAATTTCACGATCTTTGTAGTTTTTTCTAATTAGAATCTTCTTCGAGAGTTATTTCTCTAACCTCTTGCATTTTTTTAAAAAGATATCTTCATCTTCGGCAACCTTGAGACCTTGCAAGGACTTAATATAATTTCCCTTCATGATATTTGCATTCTTTCGCAATGTTGACATGAACATAGCCAAACAATTAGCTGCCATGTAACCTCATTCTCAAGCCTCATGTTAGCTTGTTTGACTGTCTTCTTATGCTGCTAGAATTTGTCATTCATTCACAAATTATGCTTTACCCTTTGCTAGTCAGCAAGTCATTGGACTTCTTGGGTATTTCCTTACCCTTTTTTTACTCGATGTAGAAAATTCAAAGATGGAAGACTTTGAAGTCTTCTTTTATCTGCATGTCAGAGATTATATAGAACCACCCACCCATTATCTGCATGTCAGAAATTATATAGAACCACCCACCCACACAGAGATGATAGCAAAAATGTACTTCCCTTCATCAACATCATCTTCTTGGGTATTTCCTTACCCTTCTTTTACTCAATGTAGAAAATTCAAAGATGGAAGACTTTGAAGTCTTCTTTTATCTGCACGTCAGAGATTATATAAACCCACCCCCAGAGATGACAGCAAAAATGTACTTCCCTTCATCAACAACATCATCATCTTCTTGGGTATTTCCTTACCCTTTTTTAACTCGAAAATTCAAAGAGGGAAGACTTTGAAGTCTTTTTTAATCTGCACGTCAGAGACTATATAGACCCACCCACACACCCACACACCCACACAGAGATGATAGCAAAAATGTACTTCCCTTCATCAACATCATCATCTTCTCTTATAACCATTCTCTGCTTGCTCTTGGTTCTAATCTCCCTTTTCCTTCCAGGGGCCTACGGCGGTAAGTGATTTTTCTTTTGGTGCTCCAAGCTCATAATAATGGAGGACGACATAAATTGAAGATTATGATTCCACAAAACTGTAGTTGACATGGCATGATACGAGAACATAGAGAAAGTTTTATACATCATGTTGTTTTTCTTATCATTGCTTGAACAATGAGCCATTTGTGTCATTTTTTCTTTATTAGTTATTGCTTTCTGCTTGCTCTTGCTTATAATCTCCCCGTTCCTTCTTGGGGCCTTGGCTGGCTTCATCAGGCTTGAACCATCCAGCTTGACTCCATGTAAGTGATTATTCTTTTTCGTGCTATGGGCTTTCAATAACGGAGGGGAACGTGGATTTCATAAGGCATGACACGAGAACATGCAGAAAGTTCTATACATCGTGGTGTTTTTCTTAAAGTTGTTAGGATATTTTGCTGCACGAATTATTTAATAATTTTGGGCAGTGTTCGATCCTTCATAATGATTTCCATTGAGTTTCTTGTTGTCTACAGATTTGGATCTTCCCGATTGTGAGAAATATTGTCCAACAAATCCTAAACTTATTGCATATTTACCAATTAAGTCCTAAATATTTTCATATTTTTTGAGTTTATCCGGCCAATTTTAGCTAGAACTTGTCAACGTAGACGTCGATTGTTCTACATGGCGGTTAGTGTTGATATTGATAATTTTTAATAACGTTATAATATTTTTGAATTTTTGAATTTTTTATTAATTTTATTTTTCCTTTTCCTTTTCTTTTTTTTTTTCTCTTTGATCCCTTTTATTTTAATTGTGGCTGGCAATGGCCTAATGGGTGAGGGTCGTGACCAGCCTCGTCCAGATCTAGGTGCGTGGCTTTTCAGGTTTCCTCTTTGCGACATGAGCGATCCTCTACTCGACGAGAGAGCAATGACGCGTGAAAGAAGGATCGTTTCAATCGCCGCTTTAACGCCTTCGCTTATGGCTTTCCTTACCAGAAGGTGGCCTCGTGTCCTCGCACGAACTGTTTCGCCAGCTCTTTCTCTTCATCGTTTATTTTCTTCGATTCTCACAAGTCATTGCTTTCCTTTTAGAAAATTTTGCCCATCTCCGATGAGCCTCAGCCCTCGTTTCCCTTCCCCTTTTTTCATTGAAACTTCCCTCGTACAAGACGAAAGTCTCTTTCATTCCGCCAACCTCACTAATCACGGTTTTCCCCTCGCGCCTCCATTTAATTTATTTCTAAAGCCGCGTTGAACCACTCGATTCTTTCCTAGTTGTTCCTTGGCCGAGAATCTCCAGAATATGCGTCCCTCATTCACTTCCCAATTTTACAAAAATTAGCGCCTCAAATCTCACCTTCCTATGCTCGAAAATCACCCTTTCCTTGATGGGAATTGGTTGAACTTTCTTGTCTTATTTCGTTTACCTACCAAATTCGGAATGGCGAGCAGAGGAGCGAAGAGGAAGCCCAAGCCGAAATGCCACGTGCCCCGATCTGGCAAGGCTGGCCGTGACCCTCACCCAAAAGGATATCGTGAAAAGAGAAAAAAAGAAAAAGGAAAAAAGGAAAAAGAAAATAAAAAATTAATAAAAATTAGAAAAATATTAAATTATTGAAAAAATTATCCATGGTTGATCCAGCTCTACCTTGATTGAGCTTTGGTCGTGCCACTCATGTAGGATGGCTGGTATTCATGTCAGTGAATTCTCAATTGACAAAAGATTAAAATATTTAAGACTCAATTGACAAAATTAGAAGGTTTAGAACCGAATTGATAAAAGTGCAATAGATTTATGACTTTTTCGATAATTTTCTCCATGATCATGAATCCTCTTTTTACTCTATATCTCGACCCTTTTCATCACATAATATTTGATCTTTCATAATGATTTTCATAGAATATTGTCTCGCACATGCAGATGGAGCAATTGCTGTGGAGAGAAGCCATCCTCGTCCTGATGGATCACATTAGAGTGAGTCCTCTTATTACTCCATATCTTGAACCTTTCCATCACATTGGCTGCCTCTAGAAGAATTTATACATCCGTGAATCATTCATTATACATTGTATTACACTCACTCGAAAGCACTTCAATCTCAATTTATCATATATTCTCTAGTCATATAATCATGCAACATGTCCGATTTCACTTGTGTGCCAAACGATTAATGATACTCAATGAAATATCATCTCCACAAATGTAGTACGTGCATATGCCTAATTTCTTATTTATAGCAAGAATTAGTAACAAAACCTCGATGCTCTGTACCGACACTGTTTGTGTACTTATTATTTGCATAGCATGGTCACAACTTGGTCAATAAGGTTTTCTACAGTTAAATACGTGGGGGGAAAATCATGGCAATTTCATCAGTATGTGAATAATTTCTCTGCAGTATTCAAATTAATTACAAAATAAAGCAATGTGTATCCCATGATTAATATTTGTCTGGAGTACATTACCAACAGAGTCTCAAACTGAGAGGGGGTATGGTAATGAGCTAATAAAAAAAATAGTCTCGCATTCTCAATAGAAAAAGAAAAAGAAGAAAGGACGTTCTCACATCATCTCTACTTAAACGAGAATTAATTTCAATTCTTCTAGCGAGACTCATTCCTTCATTTCCCTCTATTTTAAACATGGTTGCAGCACCTCAACAGGCAAAGCCTTGATCAGACAGCATGCCGGTTGTTCTAGACGTCATCAAGCAAAGAAGAACTTGGTCACTTCTGATCGTGATATATATGTAATATGTCATAATACTCTTTGTATGTTCGTGGCGTAGCAGAATTATTTCAGTTGCTTGTATTCCGCACATTATCTTCCAGACATTCTCATTTGTAGACTTGTCTAGACGTAATTAAACATAAAGAAATAAGTTTCACAGTTTACTCTTGGGTAATGTTCATCCAAGCAAAGACATCTCATCACCGCCTTTAATGGGGTCGTGCTTGCGGTCTTAGGAAAGGCAATTTCATTGGTCCACCCAAGAAGCCTCCTATCTCGCTATTCAGGGAGATAATTGTCTTAAACTTATCGTACCACGGTTAATTCAATTCTAAACTTTTTATTTTGCTAATTAATTCTAAACTTTATAACAATTTGCCAATGTAAACTCTAAATTGACCGTAAATTGCTAACGTGGATATCAAGTCAATATCGCTGTTCTTTGAAACACGACTGATGCTGACATGAATGATTTATGCAAAAGTTTATATTTTTTCCTTTTTCTTCTCTTTTTCTTTTTTTTCCTTCATCAGATTATCGACAGGAAAAACAATACATTTTTCCCACAATTCGTCCACGCCAATGCCGGGTATACCATGTAAGACAGCAGCAGCGTTGATTGAACTGTCAAGTTAACGATTTCTGATCAAAATTGATCAGAAGACTACATTGGTTTAGGATTAAATTAGCAAATATAAAAATTTTAAAATTGTATTAATCGTCATACAATACCTTGGTTTATTGTATGACGATTAATACAATTTTAAAATTTTAAAATTAATCGTCATACAATAAACCAATGTAGTCTTCTGGATAATAAGAATAGCCTCGCGTGTTTAAAACACAACCAATGTATGTTCTACATTGGGCAATTTTCCATTATTCGGTTGCAACAAGCGGGCTACTTAGTGCAATAAGAATAGCCTCGCGTTCTAAGAGATTCAAATACTCAAAATTAGCCACAAAAAAAGGGTGGATGAACAAGGCTGTGAAGCTAAAACAATGCTAATAGGTGCAACTGTGATGTGAGTTACATTGCAGTTATTGGGGGCAAACCAAGAATTTTAGCTCAAAAAAGATCTATATACAAGTCATATTTGCCGATAGTCCATAAATGGGGATATTCTAGAAATTAAGCACCGCCCGAGTCCATTCTAAGAATTCAGGGCTACTTCACTCAACTTTTGTTTGTTGAGCTTCGGTAAACAGCTACCTATTTTATCCTTTATAAGTAAATGTGCATGACATATATGAGGCGAAAGAAATTTCCACGAGAAAATGTACAAAATATATAAATGCATTAGTCTAGATGTTATATCATTGGGACGTATAATGCAAAGAAGAAGATCACTGTCAAGCAATGCAGGTGTTGACAAAGAAAGGATTTTTCACTCTGGACTTTTCCACCTATAGGCTCATCCTCTTGCCCTCATCACAAGCATGTATTCCTATTGAGTCGCAGGGAGGGATGACTTAAATCAGTGCTCTTCACTCGACTTACCAACCAGACAACATGATTTAAACCAATAGACAGTCAAGAATTCATCAGACAATATGCACCCAATGTACATCAAAGAAACAGAAGATGTAGGTGGTCTTATATGCACTAAATTCTTGTCAAGACAATCCATCTTAAGTGATATTTCTGGAAATTGAATAACCAACAAACTAGCAGATTGTCAGACATTGACAACGAGATCCCCTGCAGTAAGAGCTAGTGATCAAGCTTAGGATTTAAATGCTACTTCCATTTTTTATGATCCCGCTACTAGCTGCCATTGTGGCACAACTATAATCTGGTACTATTGTATTCATGGAGACAGACTCCAGTCATTGTTCTATAGTATATGTAGAAAATGTATGATAAAGAACAAAAGCAATTCCACTGGAATTGCTGCAAACGAAGTGTTTCAATATGAGCAACATCAAGTTATGTCAAAACAAGTTAAACATCAAACTTGAAGGTTGCAAGTTAATGTTCAGGATATGCTTAACAATATGTAAGTTATCAAAGATGTTCATGTCAAGAGAATTCTCAGGCAGAGGACCAACAATGTATAACCTTTGTCAGAACAAACAATATTTTCCATGAAGGCCCAGAAACCGCATGGCTGATGCCAAAACTGGAACAGGACAAACTGCACAAAATAAGCTTGAGAAGTTCTCCAGTAGCATACAAAAGGGGAAGTAAGAGCACAAGCCACATTATGATTCCAGCAAAAGAGAAGAAGAGAAACATATTTAATATTTGGTTCAGCGCATGATCTGGCCACTCGTTATCCAAATCTGGCAGAGGGTGAGGCGAACGCTGCTTATTTGCTTGCCTCCAATGCTAGCAGATATGTTAAAGCATCAAACTCCACAGCTTGTGCTCTAAAAAGATTGTGAAGAAATTCACATAGAGTATTTTGGAGGTTAACACCCTGCCACAAAAAGCTCATGCGCCCCTCTTTGGTGTGAAGTACACTCAAAAGAATAACCAAATTTCTGAAGAAGACAGGCTTATCACTTGTAAGGAATCTCAATTTATGACTCTCTTTCTGGATACACAAGCGCAGTGGGATATAAAATAGTAAATCCTGTAAGCATCCCCTTTTCAAAAAATATATAGAAGTGAAGCAGCATCCTACCATCTGTTACAGTAAACCATCTCAAACCAACTAATAAGCTTGTATATCTAATCCTCCAATCAACAAATGGAAGGGAAGACAAAATCACAAAGCTGTTAAGGACCATGAAAAAGAAACGATCGAGGGAAAAAATTAATTTTTGAGAGGGAATTTACCCCCATAAACCTGGGGATAGCACAAGAATATTATGGTGCTCTTGAATGCTGATAATGCGCCAAAGAACTTTTCAGCTGGGTCACAGAAATAGAGAATAGTGTGACCAAAGTTCAAGCAGAACCAAAACCTTTCAAAGATTGCCTGTGTTCGAACTTATAAAGAAAAACAAACAAATCAACAGGTACAGCAAGGTTGAAAAACAAATATACTGCATAAGAAATCTTGAAGTGGAAAGTATATATCCAGCAATGTTGCTTCTGTATATAAAGATAAGATGAACTTCTATTGCGAGATAAATTTTGAGATTACTAACAGAATAATGCATAGACTTCCCATACATTTGCACTTGCAATTTAACAAATTTGACCGACTCCGCAAACACCAACTCTTTCTGGACAGACACACGTGAACATACGTTGCTCCAGAACTTTTAGCCAAATAACAAATTACAACCAAATTGCTTGGCCATCGACATATAACAACCTAATCTCATGAAGCATCGGAAGGAATCAGATAACTCATGAGAAGCATACATCTAACAACTAGTACGTGCAAGCAAAACAATATTCCACGAGAAAACTAGAAAATGAGCAACACCATCAATCGCAATCAACAAATTTACACGCTGCACATGTACCTAGAGAGGAACAAGAGAAAACAACAAAACCAGAAAATGCCTATCCCGGAAGTCACAGTCAATCCCAGCACATATGGATTACTGAAATACGACATTTTCCGCTCTGGATACAAGTTCAAGTACCCAGAGCTGCCCGGCATACACCCCATCGTCATCTCGCCACAACTCCTCTCCCCCTCTAATAAAAAAAAAAAGATATTTTTTCGCGATAAAACCCCTCGAAACAGCCCAACGCTTCTGGCGACGACGAAAAATGAGCCACCGAACGGAGCCGAGCTCGGGACGACGACGAATTACACTAAAAGTTCACGAAACTCTCCACAACAACCGCGGAAGCTTCACAAGCCGACAAAAAGGACGCGCTTTTTCACACTCGCATTATCGCCACAAGCAGAACCCCCAAAAGATTCAATCCGAGCCCAATCAAAGCGCTCGGAAAATCGTCAAATTCACTCGAACCCAAAAGCAAGATTGGAACTTTCTCCCTCGGGAAAAAGCAGGAGAGAGAGAGGCGAATACAACGCAGAGAAGAGGGGGATTCGAGAGGGTCGGCCTCGATCGGTTGATGAAAATCCAACCGAATCGCCCTTTATTCGAAGCGACAACGACCGAGACAACCAGCTAAATCGCAGAATCACCGCAATCGAGGGGCGAGGGGACGAGCTTCTCTCTCCTCGGAAATAGCAAAAGGAACCTCTCGGCCCCGAGAAACTCGCTGCCGAGCTCAAAATCCCCGCACGATCCCACGCCGCAGCGAGAAGGAGAAGAGCGCCGGCGACGGCGGCAGCGGCGGCGAGAAAATTGCGGATGCGGAGTTTTGCTCTTTTTTTTCTCGAGAAAATCCGCGAGGGGGATTTGGCAGTTGGAGAGAAAGGGAGAAGGGAGGAAAGAGAGTTGTAACGGATGTTCTCCCGGTCGGTCGGGGAGACAATTCTGTCACCTAATTTTACCGGGAAAATTACACGGTCGTTTATGGATCCGTTCGATTTGGTAAAATCACGTGCATGGGAATCCCATGTTACGTTTGGTAAGTAACGGGATCGGAACTCGGGTCCTGAATCGATTTCCGATGCGATCGTGCGGCCCCAGTTTCAAAGAATTGGAAGCTGAACTAGTCCTCAGAATTTTTTTATCCGTCTCTTTTTCCTTCGACAACAGAGGCAAAGATTTTGGTGTTTATGCAAGTCCGTCTTGCCTTCACTAAGATCTCGGCCTTCGTCAACCATTGAGAGAGAGGCGGTGGCGTGCTGGAGGTCAAGCATCTCACCGTAGAGCTTGTGAAGGTCGGCGTCGATGAGTGGCAGCTCGTTAGTGAGGTCCGGGGTGAGGATGGTAAGGGTGATGGCCATGTCAACGCTGTCGACCCCGACGATAGAGATCTTGATGTGGTACTTGGAGGACGACAGCTGCAGGGTGTAATGGATTGACTCGAAGAAGGCTTTGGTCAGGTCCAAGCCGCCCCAGCTAAGGTAAGAAGCTGACGGAGCTTCGTGCATTTTCGTGCGAAACCCAAAAATCGAGACTGCGCGACCGTGCGTTGAATTTGAGGGTCGAGAGAGGGGAACGAGGATGAATGAAGACGGAGAAAGAAGAAAGAGGGAGGGGTGTCTATGGAAGAGAAAAGATGAGTGAAAAAGAGATTTCTAAAAGGGAAAATGTCACAAATAGTCCCTATACTATTACTTAATGTGTAATTTGGGCCCCTCGAACTTTTGATCGGCCGATTTGGTCCCGAACTATTGATAAATGCCCGATTTTTCGCCCGAACTTTCGATCGGCCGATTTGATTCATGAACTATTGATAAATGTCCGATTTAATCCTTCGTTATTATTTTTCCTTTTCTTTTTTTTTTTTTTGCTTATAGTAACGAAATTGAAAAATAAAAAAAAAAGGAAAAAAAAAGAAAAAATAGTAACGAAAAAACAGAAAAAAATAATAACAAAAAAAAAAAAAAATGGTAACGAAAAGAAAAAGAAAAAATAAATAAAAAATAGTAACGAAAAGGAAAAAAAAAGAAAAAAAATAGTAACGAAAAAAAAGAAAAAAAAAGTTCAATAGTAACCAAAAAAAGAAAAAAAAGAAAAGGAAAAATAGTAACGAAGGACTAAATTGGACATTTATCAATAGTTTAAGGATCAAATCGTGGCCGATCAAAGTCGAGAGACCAAATCGGGCATTTATCAATAGTTCGGGGGCCAAATTGGCCGATCGAAAGTTGAAACCAAATCGCACATTAAGTAATAGTATAGGGACCATTTGTGACATTTTCCCTTTCTAAAAAATTGGAAATGTGGGCCCCCTTAACACGTGTCGAGTGTATTGTTGATAGAAAAGTTTATGGAAAAGTATTACTAAACATTATGTAGAAAAGTTTATAGACTATAGAACCCTCTCTCCAGTATTAATGTAATTCCTTCCATTCGTGGTTGTCCCTATTTTTTTCTTACTTTGAGAGGGCCCAAAGGCTCTTGCCAGTATTAAGCCATCTGCACAGATTTGATTGCGTCTGAACGAACCGAGATGGGTTGAGTCTAACAAAAAAATTGCTTATTCAAATGCATAGAAATGTGCTTTTCGAAATGGGTCAAGAGGCTAGGGGCCCATCAGCTCTCCCGAGTCAAATTCACTGACTGGGTGTGGCACGCTGTCAACCCGCATAATTTATTGTATGATTTCGGAGGTTGCGTATATTAAGCAAGGTTAGGCAATGATAACAATACTCATGCACGTCAAAGTTCAATTTCCTTAAAGCCCGATCTAAGAAAAAAAAAATGGAGTAATTTTTTATTTTATCGATTTGCTAATTTTAAGGAGCACAAAAAAAAATTAGAACACTTCATTTCGAAACAGATAAATATTGACAGAAATATTCACATGTAATTCTTACGTTATTTTTTAAAATTAAAAACAATACTTAAAATTTTTGGGAAAAACATAGAAGTGACTTTTGAGTTTCGATTAGCTGAGACCAACAAAACTAATTTAAAATTAACATATTGATGATTTAAATAAAATACAAATTGCATCATAAAATCAGAGACGCCCACCGGTTGCCATGGAGGGAAAGACACAATAGCCATAGCAGCGCTCCCGTTCCGACCGTCTCTCTTTCCCGGTCTCTGACAGCGTCCTGCTGCTGCTGCTGTCGTCTTTGCGGTCCTACCGAGTGAGCTCTCGTCCTCTCTACAGTCCTTCCTTCTTCATAGACAGTCCCCAGCGAAAGCGGGGCTTATAATGTGATCTTGCTTTTTTTTCCTGGTTGCCCACCAACTGTTTGTGGTGATGTCTGTGTGAATTGGAGTGCATGCTCTCTATGTAGTGTTAATCTTTTTGCCCTTTCCCTTTTAAGCATGAATTCATAGGTATTGATATCGCAGTAAGTTTGTTGATTTGTGTGGTGGTGGGCATTAGGATTAGTTGACGCCCGGGTGCATGAAGTTTGCAGTACTTCAAGTAGCCAGTGTCACAAAAATGGCTATTACTGTGGAGTTATCAACTAGCTAATTGTTTTTGCTGAGCATATCCATGCTTTTGTCATGTTGAGCTATTATTTTGCTAGCTTGTGCTTGAAAAAAGGAGTTCTACCTTAATTGCGTATCGTGGATTCAGAGTGAATGCATCACTCTTTCATGGTGCTTTCACTGACTAAGTTTTGAAGGGTCTTGTTAACAAGCTAACTGCAAGTAGAAATAACTAATGCTTTTCAAGACATTTTCAAAATGAATGAATTGCGCATTTTAATAAAATCACTTCCTTCAAATTTACATTTTAAAATTTCAAACCATATTTGACAATGCTTAACAAGTGCCTAAGGGGCACACTTTAGCATTTTCCAATTTTGAATTCATCACTCCTTCGTGGTATTTTCACTGACTGAAGTCAGACTTGCCAGTGAAAGAATCTCTACAACAGGCAGCTGGGTGAAGTCTAGGCCTGCATTAAGTGAGCTCCAAAAAGTACTCCTGGAACACTTGAAAAAATAAAAACATTGTACCAATCTGTTCAACATGTCTTGTTGTATGCCTAAGAACTCCTTGTCCTCTTCCTTGGTTACTGCTCTGATGTGTACAAATTTATGATTATGACTGAAATCACGGATTTTCATTTGCGATAGGATAATATTTAAGAAGTGATGGTAATTTGTTAAAGGTGTCAGTAAGCTCCAAAACATATAGCGAGTTCCATATACATCAAATGGAACTTCCCTAATGCATTCAAACTTTCTGTTGCTTTTATAGTCTCTACAGGCAGGCTACTCCACATTACTAAGCGGACTCAAGTTATATTGGAGTACCTTTGACCACTAGGATATGAATTGTTGAATTGCTTTGGTTGGAAGTTTTGTTTTGTTGTGAAAGCTCCTGCAGTTCAAACACTTCTCAGAATAATTGTTACTTCTACGCATTCGATTACTATTCGCAGTAGAGTGCATATGAGCTGAAACTTGCACCATGCACACCAACCAAAAAAAGAAGAAAAAAAAAAAAAAAAGTCATAGCCAAAATGTTACTTGACAAGTTTCACTCCATTTGGTTTACTAGGTATGGAGATTGCACATTTCTACCTCAACGGAAACACAGATGCTGTTGAATTTTGTCCCCACGATTCTTACAACCATGTTCTAGCAGCTTCCACTTACACGCTACAAGAAGGTGACAATCCTTCTCGATCTGGCAGCATAGTACTCTTCAATGTCAATGCTGGTTCAGGCCAACTTGGTTTATTACACTGTCTGGAATCCACTGGTATTTTTGACATCAAATGGAGCCCTGTTGAAGCTAATATTGGATGTCCCTTGTTGGCACAAGCTGACTCGGATGGTTATGTCAAAGTTCATGGCTTGGAGAGTTCTTCAGATGGACCAGAAGAAAAGGGTACCCACTATCTTCCGTTCGTTTTGCATTATCTCTGGTATTGTAATGGAATTGTTCTTCAGTGGTATAATAATGGGCAGACAATTATTTGGCAGCATTTCTGTACTCATCATTTGAATGTGTGTCATTGTCCTGCCAAAATAAATACACTCTTCTAGACATTGATATCGAAGATTGTTACAATTTAGTAATGTTGAACTTCTCTTTTGCAAGTGATAGGTTGGTTGCACAGGTCAACCGTGTCTTTGACATTTTGATGTTCCCACTTTATTAATGACTTGAGATGGACCTGATGCAGGTCTCGTGTTGAGAGAGGGCACCGGTGCAAAAATCAGTTCTTCTATGTGCCTATGCCTGGATTGGAGTCCTTTAGCTACATCGATAGTAGTGGGGCTTTCTGATGGCTCTGTCTCACTATTATCTCGCTCCGAGACTGAACTTGAAATTGAGCAAGAATGGAAAGCACATGATTTCGAGTTGTGGGCAGCTTCCTTCGATACCCACCAACCCCACTTGATATACACGGGCTCCGATGACTGTAAATTCAGTTGTTGGGATATCCGCGACTGTCCCTCAAATTTAGTGTTCCGAAATTCCAAGGAACATAAAATGGGTGTTTGTTGCATCACGAAGAGCATATCCGACCCTAATGTCGTCCTTACCGGTAGCTACGATGAACACATTAGAGTTTGGGATATAAGATCGATCTCAAAACCTGTAAATCAGAGTTCTATCTGCTTGGGGGGAGGAGTTTGGAGAATCAAGCAACATCCTCATGTACCCGGTGTAGTCTTGGCAGCTTGTATGCACAATGGATTTGCGATCGTTGATCTCAGGGGTGAGGAGATTAAAATTGTAGAGACATACAGTAGGCATAGCTCACTTGCATACGGTGCAGATTGGCAGAAAGGTGGGTCAAAAGAGGGCAAAAGAGAGAACATGGTGATTGCTACTTGTTCCTTTTATGATAAACTTGTCCGGATATGGACACCACACTGTAATATATCCGCATGACCCCATACATTCTTGAGAATTTGTGGTGACCCGGATGTGTAATTTTAGGGTTCTTTTGGCCTCCTAATCTATTGTGGGAATGCTTTGAAAGTAATTTTGGAAGTCATTGCTGGACAGACTTGAGAGTTGGCAATGATACTTGTCTTCAGCTTTAACATGTCCTTTGCTTGATGTTTCCACCTTTCTATTGTTTAACTTTATATGCTTAAGCCCTCAAAAGAAATGCTCCCTTGAGTAAATATAAAGGGGTATATGCTTCTTCTGTCTTGATTGTAAGTGTTAGTAATGTGTAAGTTTAGTAGTTCAATGGAGAGATTAAAATTAGATCAACCAGACTTATCATGGTGGAACCATGATGGGAAACCAAAGATTACCTTGACCATTAATGAAATCTATGCTCTTTCCCTTTTCTTCCTTAACCCTTCGATTGGAGTAATCATTGTTCAGGTACTCATCCTAATTTCACAACTTTCTAAAGCTTGCTTGTGTCATTTTAAAATTTTAAGGAACTACTACTTTAGAAATTGTACTACAACTTAAATAAGTTTTGCGTCGCATCGACACCACAAATTAACAACAATTTGAACTCAAAATCAAAATCTTAAGTGGGCCTAATTCATTGATACATTCTAAAGAGGGAGCGAAGTGAAGCTCAAAAAGTCAAAAAGATCCAAATTTAGGGGTCAATCACCTTTGGAATCAGCCAACATTCCAATCATCCACTCTAATCAAATGGTGTTTCTCTCTATGTACATTGCTTATTTCTTGCAATCAATCTATTAATCAATGGGACGGGGATGACAAATGCACAATTTTGATCAAATTGAACAGGCTTGAATTCTTCTAGTTTGGGTGTTCCATCTGACCTCTTCAAGGTTGAAAATTTCAAATCTTTCTTGCGTGCCACAATGTAGTGTTGACTTTATATTCCCTCTAATTTAAGTTGCTATATTTGGTTGGCTAGTTGGTTCCTTCAACTTTTGATTTGTTTGACCCAAATAACTGTAATTACCTTTGTTTAGCCTCATTCTTCCAAAATCAATTTCTTGTTTTCTTCTTTTTGGGCTTCTATTCACTATTTTACTGCTTAAGTTACCAGTATCCTGGTAACATTCAATCCTGTCTTGTCTCTTTTTTGGTTGTTGTTTGTTTTGATCGCTCGTTCAATATACTTGTCTGACACCTCTTCTGGGAGTGCCGGTCTTATTGAAATTCGGGATCTTTCTCTTCAACTTCTTTATTCACAAAATGTCCCAATCGACCGGTTAATCCTATGCAACAGTCCAAAATGCTGGAGTTTGATTCAACCTGATTCAAGTGAACAGCTCTTGGGCAATTGCGAATCGTGTTTCACCGATGTCCATGAAGACGAAGACGATTGCTTCAAGCCAATGAGCAGATAAGTTTTTTACAATGGGTTCGATCTGCACCATCAGAGAATCAAGGATGTTATATGCTGAAAAGAATGATCTAGTTCTTAGAACTGCACGGAACGGCACAGGTTCATCAAAGTTAGGAAAGGCCGATTTTGGCGAGGAAACTCATTTTGGTTTCGATGATAGTGAGTGCATGTGGTTGTCTTCAGATTGTTGGTCACCTCGTTCGATCTTAGTAGATGAGTACGGCTTGTCGGGATCCTGCACACTTGTTGATAAATGGTTTAGCTCTTGGTTATCAAGAGTTCATTTGAGCAATGAAGGTGCATCTTTGGCTTTTGCAAGCACCCCCCTGGATTTTGATTTCATTCATGCGGGTGATTTGAACGATGATGCAGATGCAGAAAATTGGCTAATCACTTCAACCGAGATTTCCCGGTCTCCTCGTGAGATTTTGAGAACTGAATCCACAGGTCAAGAATGTTTGTGGAGTCGAACCGGCTCCATGAAGAACCTTGATTCGCTATTTTTTCCAAGTTCAGATGAGGACACACTCAGTTATCTGGTCTCCTTGGTCAATCTTGATGAGGAAGATTCAAAGTTGTTCTGCGACGTGGATGCCGATTTGGAGAATTTTCAGTCAGATTTCCCGAGCCCATCTTGTCGGCGCGGTTACAGCCTTGGAGCAACATCCTCAATCTCTACCGGATCATCTCTCCTGGAAGCGACGCAAGGGAATTCACCAGGCGATCTCTCTTCAGAAGATTTTCCTGGAATTGCAGATTACAAGAATCCTAACAATGAGCCATTCTTCTGGCCCTTCGAGATGAAATTCGATTGGGATTCCGATGAAACAGCGCGATTCCTGAGTATGTCACCTCGGAAGTTTATCCTGGATCACAAAAATCCCAGGGGAACGTCTTGGAAACCTTCCGTGTTGAATTTACTGAGTAGGAAAGGGAGTCTGAAGGAGGGGTCTAAGACAAGGATGGATCAGTTCAGCACAAGATCAGGAAGTGGCAAGAGATTAGAGCTCATCAATACAAGGAATATTAAATCGCATCGCAAGGTCGGCAACATGGAGCCGTCGAGATTGAGCGGGACCGCTTGGAGAATCTCTGCGAAAACTGCACCTCTGTGAATTGAAAAATTGCATCCTGGATCCAAAGAAGAATTCCCAGTGTTTCTCCTACCAAGAGTTCATTCCTTGAAGGACCCTGAATTTCCAGGGAGATAGGGAGATGGGCATTTCAATTTCCCATCGGTGGATGATCAATTGCTTGCAGTGGAGCAGCTATTGGGCCTTGTTTGGTTTGGTTGGGCTCGGGCCTTACCTCAAAACGCTTGAGCCCAGTTGGTTTTGTAGAATAGGATTGAATCTTCTGGCCTGCAAAGTTTTGGTTATATAAATTCTGTGTCGTGATGCTGATACCGACTGATGAAACACGAGTTTTGCTTTTGTACCGGCCTAATTTTACAAGAGTAAAAAGGGATTGAAAGACAGAAAAGAGACTGAATATATAGAAGGTCATCGACAAGCTTAAATCTAATGGATCAAGGAGGTTGGATCAAAGTGCAATCTCAATAAATGTGCAGTATTCATCAACCTCAATGAGATGCGGTACCGAAAAAGCAAAACGAGCTGTTAGTCTAGTGATATCTACACTTATGTAACCAAACTCTAGGACTAAATCTCCAAGATTTTGCGCATATATTATATTAGTTAATGACTTCTTACTTAGTGCTACTTAATAATTCTAGGTGGTCCATTAAATGTTTTCTTCGATAACTTGAATTTAGAGTATGGGAAGATTCTAGGTGACCAACTTCTATCTTTCGGACTAGGGATTTTGATTAGTGAACAATATTAGTTTCCCTTTTTTTTTAGTGGTTTTAGATTAGTGAAATATTCATTACAAGCTCATAATAAGACGAACCCAATTACACTTCTAATATGCACATCCAGCAAATTGAAGTAGCTAACTTCATTATTATTATTATTATTTTGACGAAGTAGCTAACTTACTCAGCTAATAATGCATCTAGCAATATCCACTAGGGGATTTCATTAGCTAGCTAGGTCCACGGTGAGGGTGTAAAAAGAGTCCTATTAGGACTATTATATCTTGTTAAAAAAATGGACTTTTCCGTGCTAGAGATTTCCAAAAGAATTGGTAAGGGTTAAAAGATGAGAATCATCAACTCTTTTTAACGGTTTGCAAATGACCAGCTTTTCTTATTTATTAGGTTTAATATTATAAAAAAAATTCCAAACCAATACACTCATGCTACAATTATCCCAAACTAATCTTTTGTCCATAAGAATGCCAAACAGGTACACCCATGCCATATTTACCTGCAAAAAATCCTAGATTTATAATAACTTAGGGTAAATATGGTACAAGTGCACCGGTTTGAGATTTTTTGTGAGGCAAAAATCAATATACCTATTTAGGGTTTGTTTGGGGTTTTGGGTGTTAATCACCTTTTCTTATCATATTTACTAACGCCTTCAATTTATCAACTCTTATCAGAATTTATCGAATTTTATTTGAGTGATTTATCAAAATTTTGTATTAATTTACTAATTAATTTGTAGTTATCAACTCTTACGTGAGTAACCTACCAACGTTTATGGTTCTTCTTGTCGACTTTTATTTTCATCTAACAAATTTTATTTGTAAATTTTACAAATGCTTTAGATTTATCAACTCTTACGTAAATTCACCTACCCTTATTTGTGTGACTTAACGGCTTTTCTTACCAACTGTTAAATGTACCGACTCTCTTTAGAAATTATAAACCTTAATTAGTTTTTCCACTAACTTTTTTTATTAAGATACTGAATAGTTTGCATTACTAACTCTAATTTGAGTTAGTTACCAATGCTTCCTATTACAACTTCTCTGGTCGACCAAAAAAGAGTTTCTCTTATCTTTGACAAATTTTTATATACTTTTCTTACCAACGCTATACCAACCTTTATTTGAGCAACTTATCATATTTCTCCGATTAAGTCACCAACTAATTTTGAGTTAGTAATTTCCATTTGAATTTCTTACCAATGTTTTTTTTGTCTTTCTTTTTTAATTTTTGAGTTATCAACTTTTTTATTGAATTACCGCTTTTTAATGTTATGATTACCGATTTTTTAAATCTTCCAACTCTTTTCTTACCAACTTTTCTCCAATCTAGTGTAACTCTACAGATTCTTCTTTAAATTATTTACTGATGCTTACTAATTTATTTTCTAAATTAGGAACGTGCTTTATCTCAAAAAAAAAAAAAGCTTATCTTATTTTTCACCAACTTTTATTTACCTTACTAACGGCTAGAGTTTTGCTGACTATTACAAGAAATTACTAATATTTATTTATGCAACATATCAAGTTTTCTCCTATTAAGTTACCAATAAGTTTTGGATTAGCAACTTTCATTTAATTCTCTAACCAACAGTTATTTGTTTTCCTTAATTTTGTAAATGTTAATATTAAGTTACCACTTTTATTTGTCTTACATTCCAGCTTTTCAAATATACCAACCATAATTTAAATTATTACCACTTTTAATTTGCTAATTATTACCAACTAATTTGGTGTTAACAATTTCTGTTTAAATTAATACCGATTTTTATTTACTTTTTCAAATGATCAATTTCCTTTTTTTTCACTGAATTCTATTTACCACTCTCAGCAACGGCTAAAATTTGACAATTATAATGAAATTACCAGCTTTTTCTAATTAGATTACTAGCTAGTTTTGTGCTACCAATTTTCATTCGGGTCGTTTAACAATGATTATTTGATTTTCTTTTCAAATTACCAGCTTTTATATTGAGTTACTACTTTTATTTGCCTTACCTGGCAACCAATTTCAATGATTAAACTACCAGTTAGTTTTTTGTTACTAACTCCTACTTGAGTTAGTTATCAATGTGTATTTGATTGATTTTACATGGCCAACTTCTCTTGTCTTTTACCAACTTTTATTTTACTTTCTTAAAAAATTCCTCTGAATTACCGATTATTAAATGAAATCACCAACCATTTTTTGAGTAACTAACCAACCTTTTCCCTAATTAAGTAACCAAATAGATTAATTGGTAAACAAAAAAAAAATCATATATAGTTTGAAACTAACTTAAATGAGAGTTAGTAACCTGGATTTAGTAACTTTATTGGGGTTGACAAATTTAAGGTGTGGTTAAGAAAGATATATAAATATTGATAAAAGATAAGATTTGTTGGTAACTAACAAAATAAACTTGTTACATAACCCAAATAAAAGTTGGTAAATTAAAAGTAGTTGGTAACTCAATCAAAGAAAAGTTGGAAGTCACGTTAATTAAGGTCGGTACTTTTTGAAAAGAATCTATAAATTTGAGGCATTGCTAAGAAATGTAAGTAAAATTTTGCAAAACATAAGAAAGATTGGAAAAATAAAAATAAAAATAAACGTGGATAAGTAAGTCAAATGAGAGTTGATAACCCAATAGTATGTGATAATTTCATGGGAAAAAAAAAGTAAGTAATTCATCCTAATTTAGGTTGGTATATAATCTCTAAAAAAGGAGTAAGTGAATGTAAGACTTGCAAAATAAGGCAAATAAAAATTTAGTCAATAAAGAAAAGGTAATATTGCTAGATAACTCAGGTTAAAGTTAGTAAACCCAAAAATATTTGGTAAATAAATATGACAAAGTTCAATCGGTCATCCTTTTAGATTGATAAGTCCATATAAGAGTAAAAAAATTTGAAACGTTAGTAAGTTATGGCAATGAAAGAAAGTAAGTTAAAAAAAAAATGGTAACTTACGAACTATAAAATAAAAAAAATTGGTAATTTCGTAGAAGTGTTGTCTGTTACTAACACACGGAATAAAAGTGACCGCTTATTTTTTTACTAATAGTTTTTCTTTAATTATTGAGATTTACCAGCACCAAAAAATATACGTATTCTAGGCATGGAACGACAGAGTGGTGCGGTGGATTGACGATTGAATGCGCGTTTGAAGTTAGTTTGATAGTTGAACTCTCACCTGTCACACATCCAATAGTGTATTCCAGTAAAACTTATATTCTTTCAAATTGTTAGTAGACTTAAACAAAGTCGTAAATCCAAAAATAATCGATAAAGAAAGCAATTTCAAAGTGTGAAAAAGGGACTCATCTTTTAAACCTACTTTTGTTGTGAAACTACTTAAACATAATCTACCTACAAATATCAAAACTTTCATACGTCACTCATTTGAATGTCATAACTTTTTTTTTCTTCTTCTGGTAACTACCGTAACTTAAGTACAATACTCACTTAAGTGTCATAACTTTTTTCTGATCATTTGAATGTCATAACTTTTTAAAAACGTTCATTACAAGTGTCATGCCAAGTTGGATTTTTGGCACAAAGGTAAACGTTTTTGAAAAGTTATGGCACTGTAGTGGTCAATTGAAAGTTACAGCACTTAAATGAATATTTTTTAGAAGTTATGGCATTCGAGTGGTCAAAAAAAAATTATGACCCTCATATGAGCATAATATGAAGTTATGATATTTGTAATGTTCTTATCCAAAAATGTGTTGATTGACATCGATTGCACGTTACTTTTTTAGCAGTAAATAATGACATTTCTTTTTGATGTCTTCTTTGTCGTTCCTACTTTCAGCAAACGTACCAGAAGTATATATCCCCCTTAATACGATCTCACGAACATTTAACGGAGAGCTAGATTATATTTTCTACGACCGTCTTTTTGTCTTGCTTGAAAGGTATTTTTCACTGTCCACACACGTTAGCCCTTCCCCACCATAAAGTAAGCAAAGAAAATGACGACATCGGAGTGCATTGCAATGCATTTCTTGATTTTAGACTTCTCTTTTCCAGACAAATCCAAGCATGGAGAGAATCTTAGATTTAATTCAACTACAAGTCTCATATCAATTGATCTTTGTCCGCAATTAAATTATGTGCTGTTGAGTTGATCCTCACATTTTAAAATTTCAATTTCACCTTTCAAAATCTTTTAATGCGCTAGTATTTTTCCAGGAATCAAGCCATGATATCAGCGTTTTATTCCTCTAATGAAAGCAATAACATCTGCAAAACCATATAAGATCATTTTCTAATCAGGATAGAATTCTCATAATGCAAGGACCATTAGAGACAGAATTAAGATTTTGATTTCAAAAAAAAAAAAATACATTTGAAAGTTTAAGGATCTAATGCAGAATTCTATGTGAAAAATGAAGTAAAGTAGGTGTAATTAAATAAGAAATCATATGATGATAAGAAATGTCCGGCAAAGTGCAACCAAGACGATTCATAAGTTATTTTTCACATCGTTTATAGTTTAGTGATTATGAATTACTCAATGAGTTAATGTGATCATGTATTTGATTAGACAAGATGAAGCAAGAAAACTAGAGATTGTTGGTATACCTAACTTTTTTTTTTTTGGTTGAAACTGGTAAAGATTCATTTACTGGCAACAGAATTACATGAGTCCAATGCCTTAGTACAAATAAGGTCAAACAGAAAGGGAGGGGGGAATTCAGGCCAATTAGAGGGGAGGAGATGAAGCCCGTGGGCCTTGGCGGCCCAGTCAGTCGTGGAATTCGTCTCCCGTTGACAGTGTTGCACAACTAGGTTAGGGAAGAGTTGAAGCCGCGCAGCCGCTTCAGCGAAGAGAGCTCTGTTTTCCCAAGGGGTACGGCTAGGGTCTTGAAGCGTCACCACCATTTCCTGACAGTCGGATTCTAGAATAAGGTGATCTTCAGATCTTCCTCTTTGTAGCAAAAAACGGAGCGAAAAGGTGAAAGCTTGAACTTCTGTTTGCAGGGCAGAAGTAGAGGTGGTTCGAAGAGAGAAACCATCGATCAGCCTTCCTGATGAGTCTCAACAAACACAAGCCACAGATCCTTCTTGAGAGGACGTAGGAAAGGAGCCATCGATATTTACCTTCAGCACACCCGGATTGAGGGGACGCCAGCGCTGAAATAAGGATTGAGATCATGGACGACGATTCAGCAATGATGTGGAACTTGATCGAGTAGATCCGGCAATGGTAAGGGTCTCTGGAACAGGCTGATTCAGATATGATCTTTGGTTATTAACTGGATCATGCTTTTGCGAGCTTTGTTGCGGGGGCTTCAGAAGGCAACTCTGGTAGGATCGGGCGTGGGCGATGGCAATAAAGACAACCTGATCAGGGTTGGGGGTTCTTCGGCGGATGATAAAATCATTTCTGGCTTTCCATATATGCCACAAAACGGATGTTATTGTCGCAAGATCTGGTGAGAGATTTTTCTTGTCTAATATTTGCAATAACCACGCATCAAATCTGCTTGTCTGATGTTGTTGAATATCGAGTTGAATCTGTGGATGAGACCAAACTGCATTCGTCCACGTGCAATGTAAGAATAGGTGTTCTGTGGATTCAAGGCCAGGGTGGATACTGCTATGTTCACATAACTTGCATATCGGATCCAAGATAACATGTCGGTGGTAAAGATTTTCACCGGTTGCAAGAGCATTTTGGCACAAAGACCATAGGAAGGTACGTAATTTAGGGCTAGTTCGCACTTTCCAGATTGCATTCCAAAGTCGTCTTGGAGGAGAAAGGAAGATGACGCCTGATTTCGAACTGTCTTGGTCTCACCTGATCTAATAAGATTATATTTGCTTTTAACTGTAAAACTTCCATTAGCTCTCCCCGTCCAGATCAGTTGATCCTGTGTGTACTGTGGCCGTAGCTGAATTATGAGAATTTCATCCATCATTCGATCATCAAAGCTACCCCTAAGTAAGGGAATATTCCATGATTGTTGCTCTGGACAGATAAAATCAGCCACCATTTTAGGTTCGTTGCGAGGTGCAGGTCCACCTATTATGCCTGTAGGAAGCCACTTGTCCTCTCTGACTCGAATATGCTGACCATTTCCTACTAACCATTGTAACTTGTTTGAGATAGAATCTCTGCCTTGCAAAATGCTTTGCCATCCCCAAGAGGGTCTGGCGCCTCTTTCTGCATGCCATAAGTCTTTTGAAGGGAAGTAAAGCCCTTTAAAGATCCGACTCCAAAAGGAATCAGGCTGTTGAAACATACGCCAAGCCTGTTTGGCCAATAGGGCTTTATTGAAAGCAACAAGGTCTCGAAAACCGAGACCACCTACATCTTTACGACTCTTGAGTGATTCCCAGTTTTTCCAATGCATACCTGATTTGTTGCCCTATGTTTGCCACCAAAATCTAGATATCTTCTGTTCGATAGATTTGCAAAGGGAGATTGGGATCTTAAAGATAGACATGGCGTATTGAGGAACTGCTTGAACAATTGCTTTAATCAAAACTTCCTTACCTCCTTTGGAAAATAATTTTTCTTTCCAACCATCTAGTTTAGAGTTCACTCTGGCCAACAACCAAGAAAACATTTCTTTTTTGGACGTCCCCCAGTCCAATGGTATGCCAAGGTATTTCCCCGTCTTTTTCATCACTGGGACACGAAATTCTCTGGCTAGACGCTCTTGAAAATTATCTGGACAAGCACAACTAAAAAATATGCCAAATTTATTGCGATTGACATCTTATCCTGTTGCCAGATAGTATTGGTTTAAGATATTTGACAAGTTTTGGCATTCAAGCAATTTTCCTTCTATAAAGAAGATGGCATCATCAGCAAAAAATAGATGTGAGAGGGTAGGACACCTCTGATTAAGTTTAATACCTTTGATGTCGCCCATGTCCAATGCTTGATGTATGAGAGTTGAAAGAACATTTGCTACTAGGATGAATAAGTATGGGGAGAGTGGGTCGCCCTGCTGAAGACCTCTCGTCATTGTAAAAGGCTGAAGCGGTTCGCCGTTAAATTTAATACTTAGAGATGCGGTAGTCACACACTGCATTACCCGTTGGACCCAAACTGCATGAAAACCAAGTCGATGTAGGTAATCTCGAAGGAAATCCCATTCGATGCGATCATAGGCCTTCTGCATGTCAAGTTTGAGAACGCCCTGAAAATTTCGCTTCCTTCTTCGTATTCTAATTTGATGTAGAACTTCTTGCACCACTGGAATGTTATCTTGGATCTGACATCCACTAACAAATGCGCTTTGCTCCATAGAGATGAGTGCAGGTAACAATGGCTTCAATCAATTAGCTAGGACCTTTAAGATGATTTTACACATAAAATTGCAGAGACAAATCGGTCTATATTGGTCCAGTCTTTTAGGGTGAGAGATTTTTGGTATCAACGTAATAAAAGTCTTATTGAGTTCAGGATCCAGCACACCGGAAGCGAAGAAAACTTTTACTGAGCTAATAATATCTTCTTTTAAAATGTCCCAATGAGTTTGATAGAACTGACCGTTTAATCCATATGGGTCTGGTGCCTTTGAGGCTCCAAGTTGAAAGGCTGCTCTTTGGACTTCTTCGGGAGTCACTTTGCCTATGAGAGTGCTGTTCATATCATCTGTCACTACGGCCGGGCATTGAGCTAAAATTGGGCCATAATCTCGTTGTCCCACCGAGGAGTATAGCCTTTGAAAGAAAAGCCGAGTCATGTCTTGTAGTGATTTGTGATCTCGGACCCATTGGTGCTCTTCATTTTGCAACATGCTGATCCTGTTACGTTGACGCCTTTGGATGGTGGTCGCATGAAAGAACTTAGAATTCTTGTCTCCCCACTTTAGCCAATTCACTGGAGAACGCATTGCCCAGTATTGTTCTTCTTGTTGCCATAAGCGTTGAATTTCCTTCTTCAAAGCATCCATTCTTGGCTTATCAAACTGACAGTTTGTTTTGTTGGTCAAGAGCTGGAGTTGATGTTGTAGCTCATTTATTTGGTGTTGACCATTTGAAAATTTGGACTACTCCAACTGGATAGGGCTGCCGAGATCCTGCTCAACTTCTGAGGTAAGGTTAAATTTTAATTTTGAGTAGATTTCAAAGCGTCTAAAATTACTAAACAACAATCCTGATCTTGTAGCCAATAGGATTCGAAAGTAAAGATCCTCTTACGCCTAGGTTGGATAGCTGTGGTCTTCAAAAGCAGTGGGCTGTGGTCTGAACCGATGGCTGGAAGAGCGAAAACTTCAGCAGCTGGGAAGGTTAGTCGCCATTTCATATTACAAAGGGCTCTATCCAGCCTTTACTTGACCATATCCTCGCCTTCTCTGTTGTTACTTGGTATACCTAACCTTGAATTTTTGTTTTTTGGTCCCCTGACATTTAAACACATGGGAAGTGAAATAGTAAATGTGATGTGTCCTTTAGTGAAATAGTGCTCACCGAGGCATTAGTTACCTTGCCGGCCATCACTGATGCCCCACTGGCGATGGGGCAATGGCCACAGTTGGAAGGCCCAGTTTTTTTTTTTTTTTAAAGTTTTTTTAAGTTTTAGCCTCTTTTTTTTTTTTTTTTTTTTTTACCTATTTTGAGTTTGTCTTTTTTTATGGATTTTTTTTTGGATTTTTAACATAATTTAATTATGATTTTGCGTTAAAATTAGAATTCAGATTAAAATGATGTCGTTTTAGTGCTTTACTTAACCTTAACGTCACGTGAGAGATAAAATATTAAAAACACAACATTAGCATTTTTTGTTAATTAAATTGGATGGAGTTAGCGTAATGACTCAATTTCAAGCCCTTAGCAAGGACTTGGAAGCTCTCGTTGGCCTCTGGCGGGGGTTGCCCATGCGAGGTCGACCTTCACCTATGGATTTCCAGGGCGGCCTTACCCAACCCTCTCTGAGCATCGGGGATGGCTCGCCGGTGGTCAGCCATCGCCTAAGCCTTGCCACTAGCCAAAAGGAAAAGGAAACAAAAAAGAAAAAGAAAAAGGAAAAACAAAAGAAAAAACAGAAAAAAAAATTAAGGACAAAAAAGCCATTGGATCATATTTTTCTTTGAGATTGACGTAGTTACTTTAAGCCCTTATTTGAAATAAGGTCTATTTCAAGCCCTCATTTGAGAATATTTGAGAAAATGAGGGCACTTTAGACCCTTATTTGGAAATTTTTTTAAAAAATGGGGGGTATTTGTATCACAACATGCATAAATTAGGGTTTTAGGCAACACAAAAAAATTCAAGATATTTATATCACAATGAGCATAGCTTGGGATTTTTTGTGATATTTGCCTTTGAAAAAAAATGAGCATTGGTAAATAACTCTGGTTAGAGTTAGTAAGTCCAGAACCATTTGGTAAATAAATATGACAAAAGTCATGAGTCATTTTAATTTAGATCGATAATCTTCTACAAGAGCAAGTAAATTCAAAACATTAATAAGTTATGCAGATAAAAGTAGGCAAGTTAAAGTAAAAATTGATAATTTATAAGTTATAAAAAATGGTAATCACATAAAAGTGTTAGTCTATCACCAACGCTAATTCAGGTGGGTTTATAATCCCAAAAAAAGAACTAGCAATGCAAGGGAAGTAAAAGTTGGTAATTTTTTTTTTTTTTTTCTAAAAAAAGAGCATTGGTAAATAAACTCAAATTGAAGTTGATAAACCTAAAACAGTTAATAATTTATTTTGACAAAAATTGATAAGCCACTCTACTTTAAGTTGACAGTTTTATATAAGAGCAAGTACATTTCAAATATTAGTAAGTTATACAAATAAAAGTTAGTAAACTAAAAAAAAAAATTGGTATTTTAGAAATTATAAAAAGCTGGTAATTTCATAAAAATGTTATTCAATTAGCAACAAATTATGTGGTAGAAAAGTCATTAGTCTTCTTTTTCCAATATTTTCTTTTGACACTTACCAACACTTGTTAAAATTTAGCAGGAAAAAAAACCATAACTTAGGCACGGATGTGCGCCAATCACCTTTATAGATTACGTTTTATGTTGTTGAATTCTCACGTGTCACACATAGTGGTGTGTTCATATATATATGATATGAAAGTCATAAATCAATAAAGAATTGATAATTAAAGCAATTCGAAGTCCTCATCTTCTAAACCTACTTTTGTTGTGAAAGAGCTTTGGCAATCTGTCTTGATTGACTTCTAATGCATCCGTTATAATTTCATTTTTTTAGCAGCAGTCATAACATTTCTTTTTGGTGTTTTTTTTTTCGTATTTACTTTCCACATATTTCACTTAAATGTGAACGAATGTGCCAACTACAAGACAAAGAAGATATTCTAATTAAATAATTTAATGATCTCTTAATTTATGTGGCGACATCCCTAGATGATGGGAACATATAACAACATTGAGATCTTTCTACGATCCTCTTTTTGTCTTTGCTAGAAAGATTTTTCCGGCTGTCCACACTGATTGCTACATATTTCTTGATTTTAGACCTATCTTTTCATAGAGAAATCTAAGCATGGAGGTTATTCAACTTCAGGTTTCTGATCGAATGATCTTTGCCCACAATAAATTGAGGTCTTGAAATTTTGAAAAACTCTATTCTTTACTTTGAGCTCGGTCTCACATTTTGAATTTTATATTTCATCCTTCAACAACTTTCAATGTGCAAATATGTTTATACGTTCGATTTATAAGCATCTCTTTTCCAACATTCAGGTCATGAGACATTCAATCTTCTTCAACATTATGTCATTGTTTTATTCCTCCATTAATAGCAATAACATAAGCAAAACCACATAACATCATGTTTTAATTAGGATAAAATTACTCATGGTGCAGTGACCACTAGAGACAAAATTATCATTTCGATTTCACCAAAAAGAAAATAAGATTTTGAAAGGTTAAGAATTTCACGGGGAATCTTATGTGAAAAGTGCAATAAAGTAGTTATAAGTAAATTTGAAATCACGTGATAATGCAAAATATCTTGCAAAGTGGATATAGTGCACCGATTATGAATTACTTAATATGGATACATATTTGCTTAGACGAGATCTGAGCATGAAAACTAGGGATTCCTGGTATACCTAACCTTGGATAACATATTTTATGCTTTTGGTCCCTTGACATTCAACCATGTGGAAAGTGGAACAGAGAAAGTAATGTGACCTTTATTGTGCGTATGGAACATGTGAAGATGGACTACATGATGCAACAAACCAAAATGAATGAATGAATAAAACAATTCAATAATCAATCAGTGCATTCACTTTGGCGTTTCTAACGAGATGATAATGTGAATTTTTGTTTTTCTACTCCCTTATTACCCTCGTACTCAGGTAAAAGCTAGAATAATTGCCAACATAGTGGATGCAAATAAATATAATATATAGATACCTACATTTAGGGGAAATAGTTGAAATGCATTTGAAAATTAATCGTGAAATATATATAACTTATGCCATTAATAGGGGGCCAAAAAAAGAATTCTTGATCGTCGCCAAAGAAAATGATATGTAAGGGTTTAAAATCTTTTTGAGGAACCAACAAAATAATATCATCTGTCATAAGATTAGCGAAGTCACTAAGACATTAAGACTTTAATTTTGTTGTCGTCATAATCAGTTTTGCTGGTTACGATATCATTTTGCGTGCCTAATACAAGTTCAAACATGCGTGATGTATTAAGTTCTGAGTAACGAACTTTACCATGAATTCTTCTACTTTCCCACAATAAATTGAGTTCTTGAAAATTTAAAACTCCATTATGTGCTTTGAGTTGGTCCTTACATTTTAAATTTTAAATTTCACCCTTCAATAATTTTTAATGCGCGAGTATGTTTATATGTTCGATTTATAAGCATCTCTTTTCCAGCAGTCAAGTCATGAGAAGTTCAATCTTTGTTAACTTAAATTATAACACAAGCTAAACCATGTAATATTATGTCTAGGATGAAATTTCTTATAGTGCAAGGACAATTAGAGATGAAATTAAGATTATGATTTCACCAAAAAGAAATTAAGACTTAGAAAGTTTAAGGATCTCATGGAGAATCATGTGTGAAAAATGGAATAAAATAATCATAAATAAATGTGAAATCATGTGATAATACGAAATGTCTTGGAAAGTGTATATAGATCATTAATTTTGAGTTAATTAATGTGGATATATATTTGCATAGACAAGATTTGAGCATGAAAACTAGGGATTCCTGGTACACCTAACTTGGATAACGTATTTTATTCTTTTTGTCCCTTGAAATTCAATCACGTCGAAAGTGAAATAATAAAAGTAATATGACCTTTATTGTGAATATGGAACATATGAACAATGGACTACATGATGTAACAAATCAAAATGAATTAATAAATAAAACAATAAATCAATCAATGCATTCATTTTGGCGTTATTAACGAGATGATAGCGCTGAAAAAATAAATTTTACCCTCATAGCAAGCTAAAAGCTAGAATAATCGTCAACATAGTGGCATGCAAAAAATAAAAAAATAAAAAAATACCTACATTTATGGGAAATAGCTGATATGTACTTGAAATTTAATCTCGAAACTTATTTAGCTTAATCACATTAGCAGGGGACCAAAAAGAGCATTCTTGATTATCACCAAAGAAAATACATGATATCAAGAGTTTAAAATTCTCGATCATATAGACATCAAGAAAAATCTTTTTGAGGACCCAACAAAATAATATCATCTGTCATAAGGTTAGTGAACCAACTAAGCCATTAAGACTTTAATTTTGTCATCATTTTTCTGGTTACGATATCATTTTGTGTGCCTTATACAAGTTCAAACATGTGTGATGTAATAAGGTTTGAGTAACGAACATTTCTATGAATTCTCCTGCATTCCCACAGTAAATTGACTTCGTTACATCATAAATCAATTTAAATGTTGGCCTCTTAGTCTCCATCCTCATTCTTCTTTTAATCTATTCCACGTTGATGTGGAGTAGCCGGCCCACCCAATATTTTCTGCGGTCTTTGGGACAAAAGCCGAAACTAAAGTCATCCTTGCGTGGTTATCGGCAGTAATAATGACTTGTATCTTTTTTAATCTAGAAGGACCAAACAGAACGGAACAAGCGTTGCTTCTAGCGTCTTCGGTTGGTGATTTTCAGATTTTTGAATCGTTAGAAACCCTAGCATGTGCCATAATTCCTGCTTCTAGTGTCTTCGGTTGCTGATTTTCAGATTTTTATATCGTTAGAAACCCTAGCATGTCCCATGATTCCCAAGCATTTACAAAGTATTCTCACACAGCTATAACGAGCGCATTCATCAGTATGGGTTGATTTTCATAGTATATGGAAGAAAAACGACTGTTTCCTTACATAATAACGAGAGGAACTACTCAACACAAGTGATGAACTATAATCTACCATGAACAGAAGCAAATCGAGATTTTATATAAAGAACCCTCTTAACAGGAAAGGGTAAAAACCACCAGGTTAACGATCAATATCAATTAATTGATATAGAATAAAGAATAAATATATAAGTTCGCCAAGCCAAATGAACATACAAGGACGAGATGCTCACTAATAAGGGGGAGAATTATAAAAAAAATTCTAAATTTTTGCAATTGTGCCAATTCAGTTCGAATAACTTTTCTTTTGTCAATTGAGTCCTCTCATATATATTAGGGTTAATATCACGAAAAATGTCCAATTGGTATACTTGTGATAATTTTGCTCTCCATTAGTTTTTTTTTTTTTAATTTTACCATTGAATAACTGAATTGGATGACAGAAAACGATTGACGGATGTACCTATTTGGAGTTTTACCCTCCATTAGTCTTAGGTGTATCGATTTTGTGATTTCTTGTGGTATTAATATAATTTAATGATAACTAATGAAAGATAAATTTATTACAAATATACCAATTTAGGATTTTTGATATTTAAAAAATTAATTTGAGATATATCTGTTACAAATGTACCAGTTTGGGATTATTTATGATGTTAATCCTACATATTATAAAGAGATAAAAGACAAGAACATGCGTCATTAACACAATCATGATAGTCCAGCACATAAATTTTACTTTTCTAATTTTTTCCGTGGTTAATGGCAAGATAAGCAAAGCCCAACTCTATATAAACGGGATACATTAGAGCTAGGAAGATGCATAGAACCAAATCTATACACAGCCACGCTATAAACCCACCGGAAAAGAGGGGATTTTTTTTTGATAATCACAACATTAAAAAAAGTGGTAATTTCATAAAAATATTAGTCAGCTATTAACAAAATACCCGTGAAAAAAGTCATTTGTCATTTTTCTTTACCCACGACATTTACTAACACTTATTAAAAAACCAGTGCAGAAAAAAAATCCGTATTTAGCACAACGCAATTCAAAATATCCCTTGCACCAATCACCTTCAAACATTGACTACTATATGCGTGTGTGGAGTCGCTACTGTAGCTGAATTTTCATCTATCACACATCCAATGGCAAGTTCGTGGAGAATACATACATATTTTTCACATTTTTAGTGGACTTGATCAAAGTCCTAAATCATAAAGAGCCGGTACAGAAAGCAACTTCAAAGTGTGAAAAACGTGGCTTATCTTTAAACCTACTTCTGTTGTGAAATTGCTTAGGTATAAACTGTCTTAATTGACTTTTAATACCTGCATTGCACTGTGCTTTTCTGGCGGAAGATAATAACATTTTCTTTTTGGTATCTTCTTTGACCTTCCTTCTTAACGCATGTGCCGAAGGTGTCTATCTCACTTAAATGTGAACGAATGTGCCAAACTACAAGACAAGGAAGATAAATTAATGGGCTAATTGACAAAGAAGATAAATTGCGCGTGACAACGTCCCTAGATGATGTAAACATATGATATAAAGCTGAATTCTCTTTCGACGACCTTTTTTTTGTCTTGCTTGAAAGATTTTTCCCACTGTTCACACAGATTATCACCTCAAAATGGAAACCAAGAAAACAACGAGATCAAATAATGTTTTTCTTGAATTTAGACCCATCTTTTTTTAGAGAAACCTAAGCATGGAGGAAATTTTAAATTTAGTTCGACCACAAGTTTCATATCGATTGATTCTTGTCCATAATAAATAGACTTCTTGAACTCAAAAGCTCTATTATGTGCTTTGAGTCTGTCCTCACAATTCAAATTTTCAATTTCATCCTTCAACAACTTTTAAGACACAAGTTTGTTTATATGTTCGACTCATAAGCATCTCTTTCCCAGTGATAAGATCATGAGATGTTTAATCTTAATTCCTTTAAATTACATGATCCTTTCATTCCTCCAAAACATTCAAATGAGAGAAGCCATATAAAATCACTTCTTAGTTAGGATGACACTCCTAATAATGCAGGATTCATTAGAGATGATATTAAAATTTTATTTTTATTGAAAGAAAATTTTAGATTTTGAAAAGTTAGGAACCACATGGTAATAAGTGTCAAATCACATCATAATATAAAATTTTGCAACTTAAAATCAGTCATGTTGGTACAACTTTTTCATGTCCGTCGTTTCTATAGTTAATTGACTATAGTTGATATACACATTTTCTTAGATAAGATTGCGCACCAGGAGATTCCTGGGACACCTAACCAAGGATAACATACTTAATCTTTCTGGTCCCTCGGCATTCAACATGTGGAAAGTGAATAGTGACAGTCACATGAACATTAATTGTGCATGTGGGACACGTGAACATGGACCACATGTAGCAATAATGAAGTAAAAAGCCAAAGCAATAAATAAAAAAAAACAATTTAATAATCAATCAATGCATTCACTTGGGCGCCTACCTTAAATATGTCATCTTCCCATGATTATGAAAGAGCGTGAATTCAGTGGCCAAAGATAATTCTCTCAGATGTTTTCAAAGTGAACGGTATCGACAACAATGATAATGCTGAGAAAATTATTTTTAATACTACCTCGTTCCCAGACAGCCTCTCATGCACAACAAGAAAAAAAAGGGAATTGAGACGGAGAAACCTATGGAACTTGACCCATCTTCTGATACATCAGAATGCAGAGCAACAGTGCCACGGCAACGACCGTCATTTTGACAGATCAATCCGAGCAAAATAGCCATAAAAAGGGCCAAAGCTGCATGCTTATTGTGCTCAAGGGTTTTTCCTAAGCACTGTCTCCTTCAAAGCATATGGGCAAAGTTCGTTTACAACGCACTCATCGCAATGAGACCTGGGTGGAGAGTGCACATCGTCTGTCCAAATCCCACTTGCAGAGTTCAATGCCATCGAGATGGCCACTTTCCGGCAATAGTGCCATATCACGGTGGTGAAGCTTCGGTGCAATGGGCCAGAAATCCAAGGACTTATGGTACCAAATTCTGCGTCAGAACAGGAATGTGCAAATGGGATTAGGGGATGCGGACTGTTAAAGTTACGCAAATACTTATGCATGAATAATGGTCCACATTCAGTATTGGGTCTTACTGCATATATGATTTTCTAAAGGACAAACACCGCCAAACACCGCCACAAACACCGCAAATATGCTGAACTTTCTTTTTTTCATGTCACCAAAAATCCTAAACTCGCTTACCATAATACAAAGACCCTCAATTTTCTTTTATTTCATGAAAAAACCAAACTTATACAAATGTGACATATATATTCTCTATTGTAGTTCCATCCCAAGTAAATTTATCATGCTAATGTAAGTTTGGATATTTTATAACACGAAAAAGTTTAGGGTATTTGTATCGTAATGGACAAATTTATGATTTTTAGTGACATAAAAAAAATTAAGGTATTTATGTCGTAATGAGTAAAGTTTGGATTTTTTTTTTCTGTGGTATTATACCTATTGTTGTGAAATTGCTTAGGCGGAATCTGTCTTAATTGACTTTGCATGCTTGCATTATACTTTGCTTTTCTTAAAGCTGCAGACGGTGGCATTTGACTTTGCATGCGTGCATTATACTTTGCTTTTCTTAAAGCTGCAGACGGTGGCATTTTTTCTGGTATCTTCTTTGACGTCCCTGCTTTCCACAGACGCACGTGAACGATGCGCCAAACTACAGGACAAGACAGATTAATGGGCTAATTGACAAAGAAGATAAATTGTATGTGACAACGTCCCTAGATGTTTGGAACATATTATAGAGAGCAAGATTCTATTTCTACGACCTTTTTTGCCTTGCTTGAAAAATCTTCTCACCGTCCACACATATCACCACCTCAAAAGAGGAACCAAGAAAACAACAAAATCATATAACGGGCATGTAATTTGTAGAATTTCAAAAATTCTCCTAAGAGTGCATGGCATTGTATTTCTTGATTTTAGACCTATCATTTTTTAGAGAAATCAAAGCATGGAAGAATTTTTAGATTTTAGTTCAACTACAAGTCTCATATCCATTGATTTTCGTCCACAATACATAGACATGTTAAACTAAAATGCTCTATTCTGTGTTTTGAGTTTGTCCGCACAATTTGAATTTTCAATTTCATATTTCAACAACTTTTAATAGCTGATTAGGTTATGCACTCGACTTATAAGCATCTTTTTCTCAATGATCAAGTCATGAAATGTTTTCGTTTCTTTAAATTGTATTATTGTTTTATTCCTCTATTCAAAACATTAACATAGATCGTCATGACTATTGTTTTATTCCTTTATGTTGAGATCTATCATTGTCTATAGTTGATTGACTATAGTTGATATATATATTTGCTTAGACAAGGATTGCGCATGGAAGCCAGAGATTCTTGGTGTACCCAACCTAGGATAACAACTTTATCTTTTTGGACCCTCGACATTCAACCATGTAGAAAGTGAAATAGTGACAGTCATATGGCATGGGACACGTGAACAGAGATTACGTTTAGTAATAATGAAGTAAAGAACAAAAAAATGAGTAGATAAAACAATTTAATAGTCAATAATTGCATTCACTTTGGCATTATACGATATTGACGATGATGGTAATGTTGAGAAAAATACGTTTTACCGCTACCTCGTAATCCTCCCAACAAGGCAAAACAATGATCAACGTGGTGAAAGATATAAGCCATCGACCAAAAAAAAAAAAGAAAAAGATATACGCCACTTATCGTGCTTATGGAACACGTGGATATGGATAACAGGTAGTGATAATAAAGTAGAAAACAAAGACAAATAAAATGTGATAAACGACTTGCAATCTTTTATGAAACATGTACCAGACAAAATGCAACGAGCGTTGCTTCTAGTGTCTTCAGTTCGGTGCTTTCCAGAATTTTTTATGGTTAGAAACCCTAGCATTAGCCCCAAACACTCAAGAAGATTTTCACACAGCTCTCCCGAGGGCATTCATCAAAATGGGTTAAACTTACACATTAAAGAAAAGCGACTCCTTTCGACCAAAAAAAAAAAAAAAAAAAAAAGAAAAGCGACTCCTTCCTTCCATAAATCCTCGAGGAATGCGTTGGGAAAAAGCTTGCATCCTTTCTAGAAGAATTCAGGATGCCAATTCAACAAGTCATGACAACAAGAACAACTCAACACAAGTGATGAATAACGACCTCCGATCTACATAAACACATCAAGATCTTATGTGGAAAAACCCTTTGAGGAGCAAGAGTAAGAAAGCGCCATCAATCAATCTGTACACAATCGAGACTACCTATATAAGTTCATCACGTTGAAAAAGTAGACAAGGATGACCCACTCATTATAAGAATTATTGCAAATCACCAGATATGATCTTATAGAGGAGAAATGACCCAAAAAGTCTTAAACCTACTATCTATGCCAATTCAATTCTTAACATTTCAATTTAGCAAATTTAATCCTAAACATTTTGACAATTGTCGTCCTACATAACAAGATTGGCACCGATGTGGTCAATTTTCACAAATTTTTATTATCTTTTCGAAATATTTTTTTTATATATATATTTTTTTCTTTTTTCTCCTTCACCGTTCGTCGCCAAGCGTTGGCAATGGCCAATGACCACCCATAGTCGAAGATCAGCAAGGATCACCCTCCTCGGACTAGAGAGGACTGACCTCACCAAGCTTCAGTTGAGGTTAGTGAGGCTCGCCTCACTAACTTTGGGCAAGGCTCAACCTTGCTAGCTTCGAGCGAGGCTTGCAAGGCTTGACCTCACCGATGTCTTGCAAGCCTCGCTCTCACCCAAAGCTAGCAAGATCGACTTTGATGGCTTTGAGCAAAGCTACCCTCACTAACCTTTGGCAAGGCTCGCCCTTCACCAAATCCTTGTGAGGTCACCCTTGCTAGGTCCAATGAGGGTGACCCTTGCTGATCATCGCTTAGGGCCAATTGCTAGCCACGACTGAGGCTCGGTGACTTGCGAAAGAAGAAAGAAAGAAAAGAAAGAAAAAGAAAAAGAAAAATTTTCAAGAAAAATGATAATAAATTGTAAAATATGTTCATGTCTATTGCGGTAGTGTCATGTAAGATAGTTGATGTCTACATTAGTGATTTCAGGCCAATATTAGCTGAAATCACTAAATTGATAAGTTATCAAAAGGTTTATAATTAAATTAGTCAAATTGTCATATTTAGGATTGAATTGGTACAAGTGCAATAATTTTAAGACTTTTTTTTTATTTTTTTTCCTCGTGTGGAAGCAACAAAAGTATTTTGAAAGGAACGTTAACTCATGATACGTCATTTTCGAATGCAAGAAACTTTTGACGCGTGATAAACTCTAAATGCTCTTTTCTGTCTTGCGCGTTATGAGTATTTTTCCAGACACGTGTATGCTGACACCCTAGCTAGAAAAGCTCGAGAACATAGTGTAGAGAGATGAGACAGGAGCGTGGGTCATTAATACAATAATGATAATCTGGCCTACAAATTTTTTACTCTTCTAATTTTTTTCGGGGTTTTGATGGCAAGATAAGCAAAGTCCGACTCTATATAAACAAAGGTATATTGGAGCTAGGGTAATGCACGGCACCAAATCTACACACACACCCCCCCACACGCTATCATCCCACGAGAGCTGATCTAGTTTTCATCATCAACAATGTCTTCTTCATCCAGAGATATGAGAGATTGGTTCAATCATGTCCATACCAATTTCAACGAAGAGCTCGAGAACGACATTCCTTCCAATGTGTGCATTTTCCAAGTCCCTAAGTCACTCAGCTCTGCCAAGCCCGAGGCTTATACCCCTCAACTCGTCGGCTTAGGACCCTATCACCACCTTCAGCCTCAGCTCACGGAAATGGAGCGCGTCAAGCTTGACGTCGTGAAGAAGCTCCACAAGGAGTTCAACCACTTGAGCGTTGCTGAGCTCGCGAGCAAGCTCTCCGAGTTGGACCTTTCTGTCCGCGCGTGCTACCACAAGTTCTTGGACATGGATTCCAATATGTTGTCATGGATCATGACTGTCGACTCGCTGTTCTTGTTCTATCAGGTCTGCCAGCACGGCATCAACAAAAGTTTCCTCAAGTCGTCACCCTTTCTGGAGGGCCTAGCCGACAACACGGGCAAGAAGCTTGCTGATGCCACCATCCGGAGGGATGTCATGATGTTGGAGAACCAAATCCCAATATTCTTCGTGGAGAAGATGTTGACGGTCGGCTGTGAGGCTCTACAAGTTGCGGAGCGGAAGACTATGGTCGAAGAGATCCTCCCCCGCATGCTTGTGGGGTTTTGCAAAGCTCTGTCACCGCTCAAAGAGACGATAAATTGTCCCCCCGCCAAAGCTTTGAAGTGCGCACATTTGTTGGATCTTCTTTATAGCATGGTCGTGTCAAGAGAGGGCGAGGTCAAGATTGCTATACCCGCTGACACGATAAAAATCGAAGAACATAAGATCGAGGTTCACGGATCCCTCGACCTCGTGATATCTACTGATGTTCAGGAAGTGCTTATTCCTCCTCAGAATGTTAATCATGTGGCAGAGAGAATGGTCGAACTTGTAGAGAACTCCAATTTAAGAATCTTGCAGAACATTAAACCCCATGTTCAGATGCTGAAAGGCCTGATGGATCTCTATTCGAAACTATCTTCACCCACCGATTCATTGGGGGTCGACGAGGCTCCCGCAGAAGAGAAGGCATTGATCCCGACAGCATCCTCTCTCGCCAAAGCGGGCGTAAAATTCAGCACAACAAAGTTCATAAAGGACATATCGTTCAATGAGAAAACGCACACATTTCAACTCCCCACTATCAAATTCGTCATCAACTCGGAAGTTGTGATACGGAACTTGGTGGCGTACGAGGCGATGGCCATCTCCGGTCCCTTGGTGTTCGCACGCTTCGTGGAGCTAATGGAAGGCCTAATTAACACACTGGACGACGTGAAGTTGCTCAAGAAACACGGTATCATCACTGGCCGTCTCAAGGACGACGAAGTCATGCATCTGTTCAATGGTATGAGCAACTCCATCGAAGTAAATGGCGAATGCCCACTGGACGAGACAATCAAGAAAGTCAATGTGTTTTACAATGCTGCGCCGACAATCAAAACCCACAATATGATGGAGCAATATGTGTATGGCGCTTGGAAGGTCCTTGCGATGGGGGCAACCTTCCTCTTATTTCTGCTCATGGGGCTACAGACTTTCTGCTCGGCCTACAGTTGTTCGAGCCTCGTCAATAAGTGAAACTAAGCTTGATCTGGCATCGATCTCCGCGAGTCGTGTGTTATCCAGGATGTTATTACTGTGTTACTGTTGATCTTGTCTCTTTTGTGATCTTAATTTCCTCTCATGTTTTCCAGTATGTTATCACTATGTTACTTGTAATCTTGTCTTTTATCCTTATCGCAATTTCCAAGTACGTAAAAATGGCCCCCATCATCAGTTCAGAGGAGAAACAACTGAAAATATATTCGCTTGTCTTGGTCGTGCACCACAATTATAGGAATCTCCGCAACTTCTTGGTTCGATTAGGTCGTTTCTGCTTTTCAGGAAAAAAAATGTGAAAACCTGCAAAAATTGCGCAGAACAAAACCGGAACTCTTGGCTCATCAATACAAGGAGTTGAAGTTGAAAAATCAGATTCAATTTCAGTTTAGATTTTCATGAGCCAAACTAAACCAATGAACTGAAAAACTTGTTAATCTTCGATCACCTTTCCATGTCAATGTTCATATTTATTCTCCATTTTACTGACAAGACCGTTTTAATTGCTTTTAAATATTTGACAATGATTATATTGAACAATGAGCATTTAGTTACCTTTTTTTTTTTCAGGTAAAAGATGAAATCTTTTCCAATTGCAGGAGCAACAACATTGTGAGTTGTATTAACCCTTTCAATCCAAAACCAAACCAACCCTACCTTCTCATGAATCATTCTCAGACTTTCAGATCTTACGAAAAGCTTAGATTGTTAACAAGGGAGAGCAACAATAATAAATGTCAAGTATATTTCTTAATCCTCAGTCATTTATATCAACGACTACGTGGACAGAAAAATGCAAGAACAGCATCGAAATGTTTGATTATAATAAGGCAAAAACCTTGAAAAGAGGAGATAATTAAACCTGGCCTACGCAGATTCCAAGAGATGCGGTTTCTTCCCTTCCGTGGTGCTAGGGTTACGAAGGAGAGGACAAAATAAGCCACTTGTCTCTTCTTCAGGGGATGGTTTTGTATGGTAAGGCAGACAAAACTGCACATTTGCCAACAACATCCGACCTGCAATTATGGGCAATAATTCCACGAATGCACTCTCATGTTGAATTATAAAAGAACTGTGGTAATTTGCATTCCTGAAACGATTTTGTTGGAACTGTGAGGATCTGGGCAGTTTCCTGACAGTCCGATCTCTTCTGGACCGCAATGTCCACGTAAGGCCCAGTGCAATCTTCCCGGCAGACAAAAAGCAGCAACGGAGATATGTAGCTGACTTCAAGCACAGGTTGCACTTTGAAATTGTCTTGAAACAAGAAACATCGGGTCTTTCAGGTGGTCCAGCTCTCTTTCGGAACTGGAATGTTGCAGTCCAAATTAATTAACTTAAAGTTTGGCAAGGTCTGCAAATTAAAAATTACCAATCCTCTCATAATTGCTTTAATTTATGCACCTCCTACTGCGCTTAAAGGGATTATCATTTAGGATCTTGTAAGTGAAAAACTTGATCTAGTCCTTACGACAGGAGAATGGTGAGTCCAATACCCATCAGCTTAAGGAGGAACATAAAAACACTTCTTTCTTTCATACTACAACTATTCCAATTTTTCAGACTGTATTTTTGGAAAAATAAACCATCGGTGTTCTCCAATTGATAGACGGTTCATTTTACAAACTACAATTCAAGCATTTATACCTACTATAAAAAATTAACAATGGTTGCAAAAAAAAAATCAAGCACGTTGGTTCCTACAATTCAGTAACTACAAGTGGTTCCTCAGCAATGATACACTCCATTACTCAACGATTGTGCCTTCTCCACTACTTTAACATTAATATCTTTCTCTTTTCTCCACGGTTACCACTATAGCTGCTCACATACTCCTCGGCTCCACTGCTCAATGGTCGCATTGAGTTTACTCCTTTACAAATGTCCCTCTAACGGTTGATTTCAAAATCATCGGTTCCAAAATTTTAAAAAGTTATTTCGATCTCATTTTTCGATGATGACAGCAATTATTGTCTTTTTGCTATGTGGGTTGATCTTCCTTTGTCAACATTCTACTCCACGACTTGGTCATTTCCACTTATATTTTCCAGTGGCTAAAACTAGTTTTCTTGTCGACTACCTAGATTTGCTGACTAAGAACTCCAACGCTTAGCAAATTCTTATCTCTGTCGCTCCTCACTGCTCCTCAGTCGACCTTTGCCGACTAAGTCCGTTTATTGAGGACTGGCACATTTTTCCCTATGTCAACAGAATTGTTTGGAACCACTATTCGACAGTAGGCCCCAGACACTTGAATAAAAAAGCATGAAGGAGGTTTAGGCTTTCGAGAGCTTAACAAATACAACCTGGCGTTTCTTGCAAAACAAGTTTGGAGGCTGAATGAACATACAGACTGTGTTATAAAGTTTTAAAAAGCAAATACTTTGCAGACACAGTATTTAATGGCAAGGAAAATTACTAAGAATACCATAATTTTATTGCAATTGTGCTAATTCAAATTTTTTTTTTTTTTGCCAATTCATTCCATCCACCCAATTTTGGCCGGCTGATGCGACATAGACACCAGCCGGCACCGATGTGGATAATTTCTTAATGATATTTTATTTTATTCGAATTTTTATTATTTCTTTTTTTCCTTTTTTTTTCCTCCTTCTTCCTTATTCCTCTGGCTGGCAAGATCAACCTAGCTAGCCAATGGTGATGTTCACCTCTACCGGCCAATGGCGTGGCCAAGCCTCACCCAGCCATGGCAAGGCCCGCCCGCCGGCCACTAGCGAGGTTGATCCTCGCCATGTCTAGCCGAGGCTAGACCTCGCCAAATCTGGCGAGGGCGGCTTCGCCATCATTTGGCGAGGCTTGCTCTTGTCAGTGGCTATCAAGGCTGAGCATTGTCATTGGCCGAGGGGTTAGCCCCCTCAGCCAAAGGAAGAAGGAAGAATGAGGGAAAAAAATATAAAAAGAGAAAAAAAGGAAAAATTAATAAAAAAATTCGAAAAAATAAAATATTATTACAATATTGTCAACATCAATGCTGACTAACCAAAATGGCCAAATAGATTGAATCAGTACAAATGCAAAAAGTTTAAGATTGAATTGATTAAAAAAAAGTTTATGACTGAATTGGCACAATTGCAATAGGTTTATGAGTTTTTTGGTAATTTTCTCTTTAATTGTGTGACTCCATAGAACCTCACACATTGTGGAGAGTGGAGGATGGATTAGCATTGTTAAACTTGCATTGCTTTGGCAGATCTGGAAGGGAAGAAGGAAGCCAGACTGGAGCTTTTGCGGTGGTGCCTAGGAACGCTGATGGATGCTCTGGAAAGCTTGGTTGTAGTTCAGCCATGGAAATGGAGACCCCTTTGGAGTTGTTGATCCAACGAAAGGAGAAGATAGTTCTCCAAGTGGACAATCGAACTCTGTTCAATGCTCTAGAAGACCAAGTCAAATATCTCATCAGTGACCGCCAGCCACTAAGAGGTAAGTTTATAGATCTGACTTCTGTCTTGGTGTCCTCGTGAAGAAAATAAAATTGCAGACTGGATTGCTAAAAGACATTATATTGCTGGTGAGATGACTTAATTATGCACCAACATGAATATTTAATACACATGAGAAAATTATCAAAAAGTTATCAGTGAATTTATTGGTTATTTCGATTATATAAAAGTAAATTAAAATTTAACCGAAGTAGTCGATTATTTATGAAGTCGGTGAACCTCCAAGCTCTTCATTCTGTATGACTTCATGCCTTTGTTCCCAATAATTTACATTGAAATGTATATAGATCCGTGGCTTTATATTTTACCTTTAGAAAAGGTACATTGAGCTCATGCCAAATTGGTATCTCCATCAGTAACTATTGCCAGCTCACCTTACTCTCGTGATGCGAGCGAGACAACCGAATCTATAGACACACCTGCGCTATCAACCCAAAAAGGTAAGATAAGCAAAGCCCAACTCTATATAAATAAAGCACATGATAGCAAAGATGATGCATAGAACGAAATCTGTAGACCCTCCCACTCTATCAACCCAAAAGAAAAGAGGAAAAAACAATAGAGAGCTGCTCTTCCTTTGATCATCAACAATGTCTCTTTCATTCACAGAAACGAGAGAATGGTTCATTCATGTCAAAACCAATTTCAAGGAAGAGCTTCAGAAGGACATTAATTCCCATGTGTGCGTTTTCCAAGTCCCCCGATCACTCAGCTCTGCCAAGCCTCAGGCTTATGCCCCCCAACTCGTCGGCTTAGGACCCTATCACCACCTTCAGCCTCATCTCCTGGAGATGGAGCGAGTCAAGCTTGACGTCGTGAAGAAGCTCCACAAGGAGTCCAGTGGCATGAGCTTCATGGAGCTCGTGAGAAAGCTCACCGATTTGCACCTCTATGTCCGTGCGTGTTACCACAAGTTCTTGGACATTGATGCCGACGTGTTGTCATGGATCATGACCGTCGATGCGCAGTTCCTGTTCCATCTGCTCTGCCAGCATGCCGTTGGCAAGAAAACCCTTGAGTCGTCACCTTTCTTGGGGGTCCTAGCCGACCACGCGGGCAAGAAGCTCGCGGAGGATGCCATATTGAGGGACGTCATGATGTTGGAGAACCAAATCCCGATATTCTTTCTGGCGAAGATGGTAACGGTCGCGTGCTCACCACTAGAAGTCGCCGAGCAGAAGAAGATCGAAGAGAACTTCCCCCATATGCTGGTGGGGTTTTGCAAATTTCTCTCGCCGCTCAAAGAGACGAGGCGGTACCGGGTTGACAAAGCTTTGAAGCGCGCGCATTTGTTGGATCTTCTTTACAGTATGGTCGTGGAGAGAGAGGACGAATTCAAGATCGATATACCAGCTAACATCATCCTAATCGAAGAAGATAAGACCGGTGCTGTACCTACGTCTAATGATAGCGGGCGAACTGCTCCTCAGAACCTTGTGTCTATGACAGAGAACGTGCTCGGCCTTTTACAGTCACCGAATTTACCTTTCACGGAGAAAATTAGACCCCATGCTATGATGGTGCAAGGCATTATGAGAATCCTTTCCCAGCAAATTGGACCTTCTGTCCTCGATTCATTCGGCTGCGAAGAAGCACCTGCTGAAGAGAAGGGGTTGATTTCAAGAGCGTCCTCTCTCGCCAAAGCGGGCGTAAAATTCCGCAAAACGGATTACATAGAAGAGACGTCGTTTGATGAGAAAACGCACACATTTCAACTTCCCGCGATCAAACTCAGCGTCAACTCGGAAGTCGTGATTCGGAACTTGGTGGCGTATGAGGCGATGGCGACCTCCGGTCCCTTGTTGTTCACGCGCTTCGTGGAGCTAATGGACGGCCTACTCGACACCCCGCATGACGTGAGGTTGCTCAAGAAACATGGCATCATCACGGGCCATCTCAAGGACGGCGAAGTGGCACGTCTATTCAACGGTATGAGCCACTCTATCGATGGGCACGGCCCTTCCCAACTGGACAAGACGATCAAGAAAGTCAACGAGTTCTACCACGCTGCGCCGAAGATCAAGACCCAGAATATGATAGAGCGATACGTGTATAACTTTTGGAAGGTCCTGGCGATGGTGGCAACCATCCTTTTCTTTCTGCTCATGGTGCTACAGACTTTCTGCTCGGCTTACAGTTGTTCGACCCTACTCAATAAGACAAAATAAGCTCGATCCGGCTTCGGTCCGCACGTGTTGTGTGTCCTCCTGTATCTTTTATCCGTATATATTATTACTAGGTTACTCTTAATATTGTCTTTCTTGTGATTTTAATTTCATAGCATGTTTTTCAGAGTGTTATCACTATGTTACATTAATCTTATCTCTTCTTTGTGATCTTAATTTTATAGCAAGTAACAATGGCGGGGATCATCAATTTTGATGAGCAACATCTGAAAATGAATTCTTGTGTGTTGGTTATGTACCAATTGTGAGAACAAGCAAAAATTACACCAAACCAAATCGAAGTTAATTAATGATCTGAACCGGTTTATAATACAAGTACAGTGTTGTAAGTTGATGCGGAAGCACTAATGGATCTTGCAATTAAATCAATGTGAAATCAATAAAGAAATAAGCGATGAATAATAAGGAACATCAATGATTTACGTGGTTCAATCTGAATATTGATACTTGCTCCACTTGAAGAGTCAATAATAGTTAATCAACTAATAATCGAAGAAAAACATAATTACAATCACTCACACTCTCGAACGCTCAAGTGTTTTTCACAACTAAACTCATTTTATTTTAAAATAAAACAATTCAGTCGGATGTAAAACTCACAGTATAAAATCCTTTCAAAGAAGAAAATCATAAAGCAAAACCCATGATTTTCTTTCTTCCTCTAACAACCTCTTGGCACCATGTGCAAATATATAATTAGAATATGTGAGCCTCTTCTTTCTGTACAGCAAAATTATGGTCAATACCAAATTATGTTCACACTTAACACCCCATGACAAATTCTTCTTTGACATGGGTGTCAACCTATATTGGCCGGTTGCTCCAACCAAACAGGGCGTTCTGAGAACAATTTGCATACTCACAACCCTTAGATGAGTACTAATCATGATGACAAGAGCATAAATCATCAACACGATCCTTCAACTAGTCACAACACCATTTCAATATTAATTTTACAAACCATGTTCACAAATCAATACATACATAACCTTTGGCAAATCATACCATATATATATGCACGCACAAATATTTCATATATCATTTTACAAATAATCAACTCTAAAGCTAATTCAAGTTATACTTTACTATTTCAAATAACCCAAAGGTAGCAAATGCCCAATCCAACTTTATGTAACAATTATGCTCTAAACACTAGTTTTTCTTTTAAATAGATACGTATTGTGTGATGCCTCTTTTGCTTTTAAGACATCAATTTACAAATCATAGAATAGACAAGCACTGCTCACCTGAAAATGCAAAACCAAACAGTGAAAGCCCACTAAAAATAACGATAGATAATGATAAATCAACGAACCCGAATCGACAACATATCACCACAAACAAGGTATTGCAATATGTGTGGAATTTGTACGAAGGAAAGGTATATGTACTGTAATTTTACCCTCATGTTTGGTTTTCTCGTGAACTAGAGTTCGAAATGGATTGCTATTCATTGGAATTGAATTCTCATTTTCTGGGATAGAACTATATCTCTAAATAGGATGATCAAAGCGATGTGTATACAACAAGCAAAAGCCAATGTAATGGAATGAGATTCTGACAAGATTGTGATATAATTACCCAGCTTTAAGGTGCTAGTTTGATTCGTGGGGAAGTGTGAAAGGCAATGCATTCCACGTAATATTCTTTTGAGTACCATTCCTCTTCAAGTAATATCAATTAACTTGGAATAAAGGAGGAAAGTTATTCCATTAGGGTAACATTTTCCTCCATTAGGTGCGTTCATTTTGCGAAAAATGTATGATTTCAAAAATATTTTCCTAATAATGATTGCTTATATTACTTACAAAATTAATGAACAATAAATGTTTTCACCGTCCACTAAAATGTTTAGACATAAATCTTTGCCCTAAAAAAAAATTTTAGAGCATATTTGTTGCGTAAGGTTGGATTGGGCTTTCAGTACCTTCGGGTTATTCGAAATGACATAGTAAAGTATATCTTGAAATAGCTTGGCAATTGATTATTTGTGAAATGATATATGAAATACATATTCTTCTTGATGGAAGGCTTTGCAAAAGGTTATAGTGATAAATGTTCAAAAAGTCCTAAATCTATTGTATGTTAGCCAATTCAGTCTTGAACATTTCAATTGTGCCAATTTAGTCTTTATCTTTTGATGATTTGCTAATTTAGTTATAAACTTTTTTTTGTGTCAATTTAGTTCTAAATGTTTTGAAGATTTGCCAATTTAGTCATAAACCTATTTCTTGGATATTTAGCAAGAATGGCTACATTAACAAATTATTAAAAGGTTTAGGACTAAATTGGCAAATCATCCAAACGTTTAGGATTAAATTGGCTCAATTGAAAGGTTTAGGACTAAATTGGCTTCTATATAACAAGTTTATAACTTTTTGGACAATTTTCCCAAGTATTATGTATGTATTGATTTGTGAGTCCGGTTTAAGAAATTAATTCTAAGATGTTGTGACCGATTGGAGGATTGCGTTGATGGTTTTATGCTCTTGTCATTATGATCAACGCACGTCTAAGGGTTGTGAGTATGCATATTGTTGTCAGAATGCCTGTTTAGTCAAAGCCATTGGCCAATATAGATGGACACCTATGTCAAGGAAATATCTTTGTAGGCCTTGTCACGGGGCGTCAAATGTAGCCATAATTTGAAATTGAGCATTATATAAATCAATGGATGGGACCATTGATTTTTTTTTTTTTTTATATTGTGGATTGAATGAGTATTTTTAACATGTATAAAGCTTTGTTGAGGTGATATAACATCTTTAATTTTATTAAATTATATCTCGAGTTTGAGTGATGTACAAAATTCGAATTGCTTGAAGAATTTTTATTTTTTTAAATTCGATGTGCCCTTTAATTCAAATCAGATTTGGATTTCTTGGGAAGGTGGAACTTACATTTTATTTTCAGTTGAAGAAGATTATCCAAGCTTTGACCGATGTGACTTCCTGGACTCTTGCTTTATATTGTATACCGAGGGGGGACTCTCCTTGGCCGTACAAAAAGAAGAGGCTCATATATTCTTAATAGAGATAAGTACATTGAAAGTTTTAAAACTTATCATAAAATTGCAATTAAGTTTTAAAACTTACAAATAGCGTAATCAAGTCCTAAAACTTGTCAAATTGATGTAATCAAGTCTTTTTGTTAACTTCATCCAATTTAGGTAACAGAAAATGCTAATGTGATTTTTTAATATCTTTTATCCTATGTGGTGATGACATGGTTAAAACATAAAATTTAATACTAAAACGTTGTTGTTTCAGTGAAAATAATGTTTAATAAATATATTATTTAAATTAAATGAAAAATAAGCTAAATTTCTAAATAAAAAAGGAGCAAGGCAAACTAGCAAGGGATGAGGGCCCTCACCGCCACCGCGGCACCATCACCAGCCCTTTATAATGATGGTGGGGCGGAAAGCCCTCATCATTTTCCCTTCTTCTTCTTTTTTTTTTTCCAATTAAAGTTAGCTTATTTTTTATTTAATATAAGTAAAATACTTAATAAAAATTAGATTAAACCAAAACAACATCGTTTAGCCATGTCAACGTCATGTAGGAAAGAGAAAATAATAATAATAAGTCATGTCAGTATTTTCCGTTAGCCAAATTAGAGGGAGTTAATAGAAGGACTTTGTTGCATTAATTCAAAAGATTTTAAAATTTGATTGTACCAGTTTGATAAATCTTAAGACTTGATTGCACTTTTTATAAGCTTTGTAATTTAATTACATTGCACTTTTTATAAGCTTTATAATTTAATTACACGATCATGACAAATTTTAAAACCTTCAATGCGCGTACCCATTCTCAATATATTTGTGCATGGACCTCAAGGTTTTTAAAGGAAGAAAGAAAATCATGAGTTTTGCTTTTTGATTTCCTTTTTTTCAGTGAGTCGTACAAAAAGATTGACAAGGTCCAACCTTGTGAGTGGTTGGGCAAGGGTCAACCTTGTTGGATCAGGCAAAGTCAAGCCTCACCAGCCCTCAATTGTGGCCAGTAGCCAACCAACCCTGATGCGTGGCGACTGGTAGAGGAAGAAGGGGAAAAAAAAAAAAAAAGAAGAAGGAAAATCAAAGAAAAGACAAATAGAAAAATTCAGAAGATTTAAAAAAAATAAAAAAGTGCAAAAAAAAATAAAATATATATATATATATATATACACACACACACACATTAACGTTAGTAGTGTCACGTAAAACGATCAGTACCCACCTAAGCAATTACATTAGCAAATAGTCAAAATATTTAGAATTAATGTGGCCAAATTAAAATATTTATGACTAATTGGCATCCGTATAATAGGTTTAAGACTTATTTGGTAATTATCTCTAATAAATATGCTATTCATTGCCTCTTTCATAACTTCTAACACATATAATTCGTATCATTTTCAAGACATGAATTTACAAATTGTTTAATAGATAAGCTTTGCTCACGTGAAAATGCGAAACCATATAATGAAAGCAAGACTAAGAATATGGAAATATGATGATAAATCAGTGAACCCGAATTGAAAGCATCACAAATGAGGTATTTTATAATTTTGTGGAATTTATGTGAAGGAAAGGCGTATATATTGTAATTTTCCCCTCATGTTTGGTTTACTCAAAAACTAGAGTTCTAAATGGACTGCCATTCATTGGAATCGTATTCTCATTTTATGCTAAACCTCAATATATGATGATCAAGGAAATGGGATTACAACAAGCAAAAACCAATAAAATGGAATGAGATTCCGACAAATTTTGATATAATCTCCCAACTTTAAAATGGTCGTTTGATTCCTAAGAAAGTGAAAAAGGCAATGCATTCCACACTAATAATCACTATTCTTTTGAGTACCATTCCTCTTCAATTGTTTCAATTATCTTGGAATAAAGGAGGACATATATTCCGTTAGGGCAACATTTTTTGGCTTCGGGTGCATTTATTCAGCAAAAAATAAATAATTTAAAAAATATTTTTCTAAAAATGACCACTTGTATTGCTTATCGAAATAAATAAATAAGAAAAACTTTCATTGTTTACAAAAAATTTTAGACATAAAATATTGTCGATACTAAACATTCTTACATTGATTAATTGTTTCAAATAATACAAGTAATCATTCTTTATGAAAAAAAATAAATTTTTTTCCAAAAATAGCAAAATGAAATTACATTACCCAATGAAATTTTGTTCCAAACCAGTTCCAGAAAAAAAAATAGAAAAACAAAAAAACTGGAATGGTTATCATGCACCTTTACCGTCCTAATTCTCACTAGAGACTAAAATCACAACCTCTGCCTGATCAAAACATTAAATTCATTTTTAAAGGCATGGAAGGTAAAGCACTGTCATACCAAATATGGAAGATGAGCAATAAGCAACAAAAGAAAAAAAAACTCGTGACAGTAATAAAAATAAATACGATTGCCCTTCTTGATTCTAATGCAGAAATTATTGTCGTCTACTCGTGCTTCAAGATACATAGTAGTGAATTTTCTATGCAATGGGCCATGAGTCCAAGGAATATTGAGCCAGATGCTGCTTCAAGAAAGGAATATGCAATAATGGTTATATGATGCAGACCGTTGCACATGCATGAGTAAATGATTTAGTACTTACCAAAAGAGGATTAGTAGGGACTCATTCTTCCTTTGGCAGCCATAGCTGCAATGCCTCTCTAGTTTCTTCAGGAGTTGATGTCTTCAAGTAAGGGCCAACATGAAAAGGCGTGTCGAAGTGAAGATTAATAGTTGTAAATTATACTTGACTTTTTCTATTTCGGGCTTCTTCCGGCTTAACAAGGAATAAAAGTATGAAACAGTATAAGAGTACCAGATTGTTCAAAGTGCAACAAGGTAAGGGACCAACTGTGGTGACCGGTCTTTTGGGTAATATGTAGGTTGCACTTTTAAAATGTCATGACACAAGAACTATCAGGTCTTACAGATGGTCTAACTCTCTTTTGGAACTGCAATGGTAATGTCCAAATTAATTGGCATCGTCGACACAATTTGGCAAGGTTTGCAAATTACTAATCCAGTCGAAATTGCTTTTGTTTACGCACCTCCTTCTGCCATTGAATGAAGTATCTTTAAGGATCGATTGCGTCAAATAAATCGAGTCAATCATATACCATGGGGCTGTATTGGTAATTTTAACAAGGTCTGATATTCGTGAGTTGCAAGAGAAAAATAGGCTTGATGAGAAATGGATTGGATGGATTATGGCGAGTGTATCCTCTGCATCTTATAGTGTCAAATTCGAATGGAACCGTTGGAACCTTTCAAAAACAACTTGTGGATTGCGATAGGGAGATCTATTGTCTTTGTATCTGTTCATTGTTGTTTCAAATGTGCTCTCTGAACTTATTGAAAATGCGATATATGGTGGAGATTTGGAGGGTTAAAGTTATCACCATTGGAACCTATTAGAACATTTAAATACTAACCCAAGCCTTCGTTCAACAATTTAAACTTTTAGATTTTACTTTCTAACACCATATTACAGCAGATTTTCAAAAGAAATTAATCCTTAACCACAGATTCCCCTAATTCCTCTAGCGTGCTAAAGTATCCATGTCCCTTGTTTCTGAAGATAAGTAATTTTGTACCACTAAAACTAACACAAACAAACTATTCTTAGAAAAGAGCACAGATGCTAGCACTAATTGAAAGTCAAGACCTAGTGGGATTCATTGATTGTGAGTACCAAATGCAAAGTCCAACTATAATCACCTCCCCTAATTCTAGGAAAAGAAGTTGAAGTCTAGGAGGAAGTGACAAATCCAGAGTTTTTAGCATGGACGAGGTAATATCGCCTTTTGTGGGGATGGATCATAACTATGCTCTTTAAAGAAGTTCTTGCTCAATTAGTAGAATTAGAGCCTTCTATTGAGGTGTGATGAGCATTACAAAGCATTTTTGCCAAGATATCTGGAGAATGTAATGTTTCAATTTTTTTTACAAATCCAAAGATATTAGAATGGTGATTTTTCATCTCTAAGAGTATCTTGGCACTTTTAAAATATATTATAATGAATTATTTGCTATTTGGATGCCCCATTGAGGAAAAAAAAAAAGAAGGGTCTCTTTGTTTTGAACAGCCTAGGTAATTCATATGATTCATTAACTACCTCCACGTTGCAGTATCCTATGCCAACCCTCTCTAATTTGATTTTGCCACCGCAAAGTCTTGAGAGTCAGTTGAAAAATAAAAGATCCCTTGCAATTCAACAAGGGACTACTTCGTTTGGTTAGAGAAGTAATTGTTAGAGTAGCGAGAAGGATAACTATATATATATATATATAGTTTTTGGTTATATGTGCTTTTTTTTATCTTAGCGACTACCTAAAAAAATAAGAATATCGATGTCTCTATCCTTCAACTAATCAAATCTATACATCAGAACATGTTGTCATTAATATGAACGCATTTCCCTATCTTGTAGTCAGCTCATTGTTTAGGATTAATGTGATAAAGTTGAGATGTCTGAATTTATAAGCTCGCCAGATCATAACAATACGACCTTGTTGCGACCTTCCCAACATTGAATGACCAAGGGAAAGCTAGTCCTACCAATCATAATTTTCGAGTTTTAATTTCATCGATTAAATATGTAATTCAATTAGGAGTCACCCCCAATCTATTAAAAGTCGATTAGAAATCCAAGTAAAATGTGAAAGAACATTTTACTTTGCAAACCAAAGATTTCATGGATACGGAGATTTGATACACTGGATAAATCTAATGCCTTTCTGACACATTTTCTCTTTATTTCAAAAATATTTTTTTTGGCAAGTAGTGTCGCGACCTACCCTCGAGGGGAGGGAATAGGTTTAGGGGTATTGCCTAAAAGACGGGCCTACGGCCCATGATTAGGCGCGGGCTCTCCCAAACCCATACCCCGCGTGACATTAGGATATTTCTAGGAATTTTGCACAAAAAGGAGTCGCCACTAGCCTATTGGGGTCGGCTAGAAACCAACTTCCTACGCAACCAGAGAATCTAGAGTCGGGGACTTGATTACACTAATTGACTAATTAGTGCCCTTTCGGTACCTAATCTTGTTCATTTTAACAAAATGATTTTTTTTGCAAGCAGTTTGGATTGATTTTATAACTATCCACTAACATGTGAGGTAATCATGCAGTGCGCAATCATTAAAGTAACAGTCATAACTATCAAGATTCTAATTGCAATTAAATTAACACATGCCACTAAGCAATTGCAAATATAGTTAAACAGGTAAATTTAACAATGCAACATAATCAATATACGAGCAATTAAAGGCCTAAATATACTATAAAGGTAATACACAGCAATTCCTAACCAAGCCCCACATTTTTTAATTTTCGAATTTTTTTTTAATTTTCTTAATTTAAAAAAAATAATTAAAAAATATTTTTTTGGGGGCCGGACTGGGTCGGGTCCGGTCGACCCGACCTGAGTTTGGCCCGACCGGACCGGGTTCGGTCCAAATGGGGGCCGGGCCGAACCGGCCCGCTTGGAAGGCAAGGCCCGACTTGGTCGGGCCTTTCCTTGGCACGATTGGGCCCAACCCGGCCCAATCTGGTCTAATATTTTCTATTTAAAAAATGAAGCCCACTACCTAAACCAACCCAAACCCACAAATCCAAAAAGCCCAAAAAACTAAAACCGGCCCACATTCGCTCAAAACCCTACCCGGTTTGCGACCCGCGCCCGACTCGGCTCGGCAGCTGCGACCCGACTCGTACCTCTTCTCCCTAGGGTTTGCTGGCAACGCTGACAATGACGGCGGCGACGGCGCGGCGGGTGGCTGCAACGACGAAGGGGTTGCTGTGATGGTGTGTCGCCAAGGGCGGAGAGTCGCTGGCATTCGGAGGGGAAGCTCGAGCGGCGTGCAAGGACCGGCGGAGACAAGGCGGCTTCGGATGCATTCGGAGGCGGACCGGCGACGCAGCCGGGTAGAGGCGGCAGCGGGCGCCGCGCGCGAGTCGTGGTTCTTTGGCGTCGGGGCTAGTTGCGGGAGCAGCGAGAGACCGGCGGAGGACGAAGTTGCTCGTGGAGATGCAGCAGAACGGCGAACATTGGGCTGAGGCGGCGCGAGGTCGACGGTTGGCACTCGGGCAGAGAGGGGCGTTGCAGACGCGCGCGGCTACGGGCGAGTCGGGGCGTGGCGATGGTGGCGCGGTGCTTGCGATCCGGGTGTTCGGCGAAGGGTGAGGTGACGCGGGTGGTAGGCGTCGGTCGAGCAGCCAGCGGCGGCGGCGCAGGTGCCGCCGCCGCCGCCTTTCCTTCCGGTTTTCCCTTTCTTCGGTTCTCTCTCTGTTCTCTGTGTTTTCTTTCTCTGTTCCTCGAACTCCCTCTCTCTACCGAGCTCTCTCTTTCTCTCCCTGTCTCCTTTTCTTTTTTTTTTTTCTTCCCTTCTAGGGTTTCATGGATGAAGATGGAGGAAGGAGAAGGTGGCATGGGCCGGGCCAAGGCAAGATCCCAACCCAACCCCTTCCATGTCTTCTTTTTTTCTATTTCTTTTTGTTGTTTTTGTTTTCTTTTTTTTTGTTTTTGTTGTTTTTTTGTTTTTTTTTTTTAACGACTAATTCCTAATTCCGTACACAATTAAATCTTAAATGAAAATGGGAAAATTTAGGTGTCAACAGCTGCCCCTCTTTGAATGGGAGCTCGAAGAGGTTGCGTTCAAAGACAGAAGACACCTAAATTATTTCGACTATAGAGAGACCCTAGGTGCATAGGAACATGTCAGGTCGACGGAAAGGACTCATAACTATGGAAGCGCGTCTTGTCAATAAGAGGAAGAAAGACCCCCGGCTACAAAAGCCCACCAGGTCATAGGAAGAGGGAGAAGGACTCCGGGCTACGGAAAGCCCACCGGGTCATAAGGAGAGGGAGAAGGACTCCGGGCTACGGAAAGCCCACCGGGTCATAGGAAGAGAGGAATGAGGTCTCACCATGTAACAACGGGTTTCAACCGGGTATGATAGTCTCACCGTGTACAAACGGGTTTCGACTGACAGAAAGGTCTCACCGTGTACAAACGGGTTTCGACCGGGTATGATAGTCTCATCGTGTACGAACGGGTTTGGACTGAGATGAATGTCTCACCGTGTACGAATGAGTTTCGACCGGGTATGATAGTCTCACCGTGTACGAACGGGTTTCGACTGGGAAGAAAGGTCTCACCGTGTATGAACGGGTTTCGACCGGGTATGATAGTCTCACCGTGTACGAACGGGTTTCGACTGGGAAGAAAGGTCTCACCTTGTACGAATGGATTTCGACCGGGTATGATAGTCTCACCGTGTACGAACGGGTTTCGACCGGATATTGTAGCCTCACCGTGTACGAACGGGTTTCGACTAGAGGGAAGGTCTCACCGTGTACGAACGGGTTTCGACCGGATATGATAGCCTCACCGTGTACGAACGGGTTTCGACTGGGAAGAAAGGTCTCACCATGTACGAACGGGTTTCGACCGGGTATGATAGTCTCACCGTGTACGAACGGGTTTCAACCGGATATGATAGCCTCACTGTGTACGAATGGGTTTTAACTGGGAAGAAAGGTCTCATCGTGTACGAATGGGTTTCGACCAGAGGGAAATACATGATTTAAGGAAAACCAATGAACCTTTGTAGATGATATGGTTTAAGGTTGACCATGAACCTTTGTTTTTTTAGGGAAGCACCCGCTAACCCCTTGAAAGCTACATGACTTCACTGAGGAATCCTGTCAAACTCAACTTGAGCAGATGTCATTAGAGACGTCATCAAAAGACGTATTGGCAATATTACAGCATTAACTGAACAAGCTAATCAAGCTAAGTCCGACTGCTTTAGGAAGACATTCGATGTCAATCAGCATCATGTGGCGTAAAATTGTCATCTTGCTTGGGGATGTATCATTAATCATCAAATTCTCTAGGAGTCAAGTTCTCATCAGAATGGCTACGACTCGTGAAAAAGACTCATTAAGCATGCCAAACTAGAGTTTCTTAGTCAGAAAGGATTTCTCACACTCTCGATAGAATGGCTGTTTGACCCCATCCATTCATGTGGGAAATAACTGATTGTTGAGGGTATCTCACATAACCCATGTCAAAGGCTTTCAGAAACATTCGCAATGAGCACAATCTAATCGATCAAAAAGGTCTTTTGAAAGGACCGCAATATAGGCTTGGTTAGGACTTACACAAAGGAATCATTGCTTTGAGGCCAATTAAGGAACATTTGTTGCTATCTTCATCGGGTTTACAAGTCGAGAACTTGGAAGATGAGATAAGATAGAATTACTTCCACTCCTTCAAGCAATAGCTTCTTTATCGCATTCTCATTTTCACTCAAACCATCCCAATCAGAAGAGACTTCGGAAGAGGGTTGTAATGTTGGCTTGGGAGAGGCTCGAAAGGCTTAAACTTTTCAGAGGGTTTTTAAGAGTCGGTGATCATCATGGCATCGTGACCAGGTCACTCGATCTTTCAAAATCATTCGGCTTTTGAAACACGGCACATCTCGAAAGTTCCTTCACTAATCATTTCTGCATAGGAGCTTTGCTCCTTTTTCTAATTTCCTTTGCACTTGCGATGATTTTTTTTACGCAGGCACTTTGACTTTGATCATTTTTTTCACATAAGATGCAGCCTTTTGGCTCTTTTTCTTGACGGGCATTGGCCATGCTTTTACCAGGCACACTGCTTTTTCATGCCCCCTAATTTGTCGAACTTTTGTAGCTCTTATGACTTTCGAGATGCTTTTCACATTTTCTCGTGACTGTCAATTGTATTTAATCAATCATTATGCCTTGCCCCGGTGAAGGGAGATGATCATCGCTCAAGGTTCAGAAATGAATAATCAGGCCCAAATTGGTTTAAGCAATGGGTATTAGTGTTTGGATAGAGAAGGAAAAGCTCTTCTTCACATTGGGATGAGTCAAGCTCTAATGAGAATTCCTCTGAAGCTATCACCAGAAGATTGATGCAAGTGAAAGTAATAGAATCTTTCGCTTTATAACACGATTGTAACCCTTTATGCTGCCCCAATGTAGGGTCGTTCTCGACAAGGGTACCTTGAACGATCATCTTTTTTTTTTTTTTTTTTTTTCAGCCCAAGGGGGTAGCGAGAGATTAGTGCAATGCTTGGGATTGATGAAGGAAATGCCTTTATCATTTCGATCTTTGCGCTCAATGCGAATGAATCATTCGTCCTAAGAGAATGGTGCTTTTCACTCAACTCTCAAAAGTGTTTGAAGGACGTGTTTGGAAATAGGCTTGCCTTTCTTCATCCTAAGCACCTCTTGTTTGGCATGGTTAACATCTCCATTTCACTTTGTCGAGATCATCGAGTAGATCAATCTTCATAGGGAAATTTGATTTAAAATGAATAACCCACAAAACGAGAAAACAATGTTGAGATAAAAATGATGCTTAAAAAGTTTGAAGAATTTTTTTTTTTAATTTTTAATTTATGTGCTTATCTATAAGAAAGCGCCAAATTTTTGTTTTTTTTTTTTGTAATGGAAATTCTTTTTTTTTTTTGCACTTTAAAAAAAATTGAGAAGAAGGGTACTTACCTGCGGCATGGTGACCCGATAACCCTGTAAAGAATGTAAAAGAATATGTTAGTGCAAGAATCCTTAGGGGTTGAAATGTTGGAAACGATACATCATTACCCTTCACTCGCATTTGCCTTTAAGCATTTGATGTTTCCCTAATTTCTTGGTAGAAGGCGCCGCTTCTACGGTCAATGTGCAACTTTTTCCTCACTTATCACCCTGTAAGAAGAAGAGATGAAATGGGTTATCTCCATACTTAATTAGGTTCAATTGAGGAATGATACATCCTTTCTTGATGAACTCGACAATGTTGTTCCAGCACACTTCATTGGTGGGGGAATGAGAGATTTTTCTCTAAATCAAACGTTGCTCTCCCACTCTTTATTTGACAAACATTTGTTCTGGTTGAGTTTGTCCTGTACCAAAGAAAAGGATATGTCACTCTTATGCTAAAGAGAATCAAGTTGAGGAACGGAATACATCCCTTTTCAAAGTCGAGCGGTCAACATCCTAAGGCCATCTCTCATGAAGGAATTGATAATATTGCCCATCTGTTTCATCATTTGAATATTTCTTTGTTTAAGACGAACATGACTCAATAACGCTCCATCACGTTTGTCAGAATGCTACAAAACTTGGAACCCCTGATGTCTCCTTGACAATGAAAAGAAAATCATGTCAGAAACGGTATCAGAAATGGATAATTGTAATCGATACATGTTTACTCTTCTTTCGAATTCGCCCTTTTGAATACTTGGCAACTCCCTTAATTTGTCTCATCATGCAAAGTGAGGGCTATTTTGGCACCTAAGACATTTGCATCACGAATCTCTAATGTTGATTGTAGAAAACTCTTACAGCCAAATGTTCAAATGCTTTAATTGCCAAAATGCGCAAGAGCCATAATACTAGCCTTTTAGTAACATATGATGCGGCTCTTGATAAAACTCATAAAAAACAACTTGGTGCTGGCGAAGCCCAATCTCCAAATAAAGAAACTTTTTAGAACGGAATTCAGCCTCGTTTTACTTCTATGGAAAATTGGCGCCTATGATGCCTCAACGCATGCTTACTCCTCAAATTCCATGAGCCTACACTTTTATCTTTTAGAAGAGGCAGATGTTGATCTCGGATAAACTCCTCATCCTACCGGAGAAAGCGATTTCGTGTAGAGAGGGCCTTGAGCAAAGCTTTCTTGAAATTCATTTTGGAAAGTAGATGTAAAGATTCGCTTGAACCACTTGTGAATACGATTTTTTTTTTAGGGATGATTTTCATGAAATTGAATTCTATCATAAAAAAAATGGATTCGCAATCAAAACCTAGAATGGAAAACAAGATTCTTAACAAGAATAAATACAATGATAAAATACAAGAAACTCTTGTATAGATAAGAGTAAAAATCAACTCTCGCTCTAGCTCTAGAATTCACTTCTCTATGTGGTCAAACACGAGAATGTCATGGAACATCACACATAACCTGCAAAAAGATGACAATGTCAGTATGTGGAGTATGTGAAAATGATCTCTCAATGAGGTCGCTTCTTACAGCAAAATCGAGGCGACGGTACATGCCCCATAGTCCTTATTATGGGGTTTCAGTATTTCGCCAAGATTTTGTCATGAGAGAAGGGGCATCATTAAAAGATCGATCGACGGCTATCAATCGAACATTCACTCTTATTCTAAAAGTTTCATATGCAAAAGGAATTGAAATTTTTTTTTTTTTTTGAAGAGATTGATTTTCCAATTTCTCTTGCAAAAAAAAAATGAAGTGATTTCTATTTTGAGAAATTTGCATACAAAATTATTTGCATTTTAGTCCAAAATGTGAGAAAGAGAGAATTTGATAAAAAAAATTTTAAAAAAAAAAAGCAATTTCAATTTTCATGCCCCAATTATAAAATCACAACTTGCAAGTTTTTTTTTTTTTAATCAAAATGATTTCTAGCCCATAACTAGAAATTTAACAAAATCATGTGTTCAACAGGGCCAAATCAAAGTGTTTAGAACTTGCATTCAAGAATGATTGCCAACTTTTTTTTTTTTTTAATCAAAAGCCTACAACACTGAGGGCATTCGATTGATTTTCGCGAATTTCAAGATGAAAACGCAATACAAAATGAGCAAATAAAAATAAAAATGATACTCACAATGGGTGCCGACCTTCTTACATAGACATGCACATGAGACGTGGTTCGATTTCTACTCTATCCGGCTCAAAATGGAGCCATGGGATCATCGGACTGAACCAGCAAGATCGCGGTTAGGTCGGGTTACCCATGACTCCGGCTTTGTCAAAGAACCGACCCGTATCGCGCGCTTGCAGACCGGGGTGGGTACCTTCGACATGAAAGAAATTTCGGGGTAGAGGTGGGCGACTCGTACTACATGCTTGTAGTTGGAGTGGTATCCACCTCAACACCATCCTAAGTGATCCTATGCGGCCCAGGTCCGGCGGCAGGTTGTGTGTGCTAAGGTGTAGTGCAATGCAAAGGATACATGCACATCAATTTATAGGCAAACAACACTTCGTACATAAAAATAAACCATACATTCCTACACCTCCCTGCAAGACAAAGGTGAGCAAACACTTCTCCTTATACCTCCCATTTTACAAAAACATTTAACACCTTTAATGTTAGGGGCGTACCTAGAATCCTCGCTGCCAAACAAAAATATTTTTGAACAAGATTAATTTTGGCCTAAGTCCTCTAAGGTTTAAAACCAAGTCCCCAGCGGAGTCGCCAAGCTGTCGCCACCTACCCTCGAGGGGAGGGAATAGGTTTAGGGGTATTGCCTAAAAGACGGGCCTACGGCCCATGATTAGGCGCGGGCTCTCCCAAACCCATACCCCGCGTGACATTAGGATATTTCTAGGAATTTTGCACAAAAAGGAGTCGCCACTAGCCTATTGGGGTCGGCTAAAAACCAAGTGAGGTATGGGAGCGTACCTCACTTCCTACGCAACTAGAGAATCTAGAGTCGGGGACTTGATTACACTAATTGACTAATTAGTGCCCTTTCGGTACCTAATCTTGTTCATTTTAACAAAATGATTTTTTTTGCAAGCAGTTTGGATTGATTTTATAACTATCCACTAACATGTGAGGTAATCATGCAGGTGCGCAATCATTAAAGTAACAGTCATAACTATCAAGATTCTAATTGCAATTAAATTAACACATGCCACTAAGCAATTGCAAATATAGTTAAACAGGTAAATTTAACAATGCAACATAATCAATATACGAGCAATTAAAGGCCTAAATACACTATAAAGGTAATACATAGCAATTCCTAACCAAGCCCCACATTTTTTAATTTTCGAATTTTTTTTTAATTTTTTTAATTTTTAAAAATAATTAAAAAATATTTTTTTTGGGGGGCCGGACTGGGTCGGGTCCGGTCTGACCCGACCCGAGTTTGGCCCGACCGGACCCGGGTTCGGTCCAAATGGGGGCCGGGCCGAACTGGCCCGCTTGGAAGGCAAGGCCCGACTTGGTCTGGCCTTTCCTTGGCACGGATTGGGCCCAACCAGCGGCCCAATCTGGTCTAATATTTTCTATTTAAAAAAATGAAGCCCACTACCTAAACCAGCCCAAACCCACAAATCCAAAAAGCCCAAAAAACTAAAACCGGCCCACATTTGCTCAAAACCCTACCCGGTTTGCGACCCGCGCCCGACCCGGCTCGCGACTGCGACCCGACTCGTACCTCTTCTCCCTAGGGTTTGCGGGCAACGCCGACAACGGCGGCGGCCATGACGGCGGCGACGGCGGGTGGCTGCAACGACGAAGGGGTTGCTGTGATGGTGTGTCGCCAAGGGCGGAGAGACGTTGGCATTCGGAGGGGAAGCTCGAGCGGCGTGCAAGGACCGGCGGAGACAAGGCGGCTTCGGATGCATGCTGGAGGCGGACCGGCGACGCAGCTTCCGGTAGAGGCAGCAGCGGGCGCCGGCGCCGAGTCGTGGTTGCTTGGCGTCGGGGCTAGTTGCGGGAGCAGCAGAGACCGGCGGAGGACGAAGTTGCTCGTGGAGACGCAGCAGAACGGCGAACATTGGGCTGAGGCGGCGCGAGGTCGACGGTCGGCACTCGGGCAGAGAGGGGCGTCGCGGACGCGCTGGCTGCAGGCGAGTCGGGGCGTGGCGATGGTGGCGCGGTGCTTGCAGATCTGGTGTTCGGGCAGAAGGGTGGTGCGGTGGAGGCGCGGGGTGGTAGGCGTCGGTCGAACGGCTTCCGGTTTTCCCTTTCTTCGGTTCTCTCTTTGTTCTCTGTGTTTTCTTTCTTTGTTCCTCAAACTCCCTCTCTCTACCGAGCTCTCTCTTTCTCTCCCTGTCTCCTTTTCTCTTTTTTTTTTTTTTTTTTCTTCCCTTCTAGGGTTTCATGGATGAAGATGGAGGAAGGAGAAGGTGGCATGGGCCGGGCCAAGGCGAGATCCCAACCCGACCCCTTCCATGTCTTCTTTTTTTCTATTTCTTTTTGTTGTTTTTGTTTTCTTTTTTTTGTTTGTTTTGCTTTTTTTTTTGTTTTTGTTGTTTTTTTTTAACGACTAATTCCTAATTCCGTACACAATTAAATCCTAAATGAAAATGGGAAATTTTAGGTGTCAACAAGTAGTCTTGGCTAATTTTAATCCTAAACCATTAACATATGAGAGGTAATCATATTGGTGTGTAAACAAATATTTAACACTCTATAATTAAAGTGATAAATAAATTGCTAGGAGAGACAGAAATACTTAATGCCCTAAGCAAATTGAAAGCTAACCTCCGTTATGTCCAATGCATAAGTTATTCTGTAAAATCTTAACTAAAGACCAAACAATGCAGGCATGCCCTAAATATGATTTGAAATACAATGTTAGTTAATTATTTTGGGTTTTTCTTTCTGTGAAAATTTAACTATATGAAATGTATTAGATGCAATTATCAATGATATTTATCTATATGATGTGCTTTCTATCAAAAAATTTCTAGTTAAGTGATTTGTTAAATGATATGCAATATATGACATGGATAGTATAAAAGAGTTAATATCACAAAAAAACCTAAACTGATAAACCTGACAAATTTACCCAAAACTTATTTTTGGGTCACCAAAAACCCCAAATCAATACACTCATTACCCTAAGCTAATATTGATTTTCATGTGGACTTATCAAGTCAATTGAGATATTGCCAGGTGTCATTCATCTCAACAATTTCACAGGAATATTTGACAAATCCTGAAGGAGGATAGTGGTGTCACAAGATATGCATGCAATATTTTTGAGATTTTCTTTGTGAGTTAACATAGAATTAGTCCTGAATCAAAATGATGACCTAATTTAAATTAGGAAATAATTTGTATAAAATCTTAATCTTAATTAAGTAATTTCCTAATTATTATAAGATCCTAAGGTATGCAATTCTAAATAGGAAAACTTAGGTGAATGCAATGTATTTTTCCCATAATAGGGATGTTTCCTAGATTAATGATATATATTATGTAAGCCACACGTATTCAAATTTTCACCATGACCAAAATAGGAAATAACCTTTCAATTGTACTAATTTATTTCTAAACTTTTTGATGATTTGTCAATTTAGTCATTCCAATCAATATTAATTGAAAATCGCTCAAGTAAACAACTTTTATTAATTTTCTAAATTATTTATTTATTTTCTTTCTTTTTTTCTTTTTTATATTGTAGGGCCAGCATGGGACCACCAGCCACTAGCCAAGGCCCAGTGACCCCTCACCTAAGGCAAGCATGGGCCTATCTAACGAGGGCCAAATTCAAGCAAGGGCTAGATCTGAGCAAGGGCTTGTAGGCCCAATGGCCCCCACCGCAAGGCCATTAGCCTTACAATATAAAAAAAGAAAAAGAACAAATACAATAAAAATTTAGATGATTAAAAAAGTTTAAAAATTATGACAAATTGCCAACATCGGTGTCGCGTGTCATGTAAGACGGCCAGGTGATAACGATAACAATTTTCTAGTTAAAATTAATCGAGGGACTAAATTAGCAAATCATAAAAAGGTTTAAAACTAACCAGGTATAATTGAAAATTTTAGAATTAAATTAGTCGTTATACAATATGTTTAGAATTTTTTGGACAATTTCTTTTTGTCTTGGTTGTGTACCAATTATAGGAATTCCCACAACTTCTCTATTCGATTAGGTCCGGTTATGCTTTTGAAGAATGCAAGGAATCGAATTTGATAAATCATATTTAATTTTAGTTTAAATTTTCACGAACCGAGCCAAACAAATGAACTAATAAAATTGTTAGCCTTTGATTACTTCTCCATGCAAAGGTTCATATTTTTTTTTCCATTATACTAACGAGACTGTTAATTTTTTTTTGACTATTTGACAATGATTATCGAAACAATGAGCATTTAGTCACTCCTTTTTAAGGTAAAAGATGAAATATTTTGCAGTTGCATGAGCAACAGCAATGCTTTTTTGAATCAAACCTTTCAATCTGAGACTAAACCAACTCAGCATTCTGGTGAATCTATCTTGAATTCTCATGTCTTCTAACACTTATACTGAATTGACTCAAGAGCTTAGATGGTTAACAATGGAAAGCAATATTAATGAATATTAAGTGTCTATCTTGATCCTCAGTCAAATATAAACCACTACGTGGAGTGAAAAAAACGTAAAAATCACATCGAAACAAATTATTATAATAAGGCAAAAATTTGAAATTGAAGAGATAATTAAACTTGCCTAAGTTGTGAACCGGGCCGACCTTAAAAATTGGTCCGGTTCCCGGTTTTTGATCCCTTATGTCTGGTCCCGATTCCCACGAAGTTTTTTCCCTCCCCTGGTGCTAGAGTTAGGACGAGAGAGAACTTAAAGACAAAATAAGCTACGTGTCTCTTCTCCAAGGGATGGTTTTGCATGGAGTGGCAGACAAACCTGCCGATTTGCCAAGAACATCGGACGTGCAGGAAAACGAGACGTCAGACATAGCCACGTGCCTAGCTCGTGACAGCCAATAACTTTTGGACCTCAAGGTCCCTGAAAGGCCCAGCCCGATCTTTTTGACAGACAAAGCAGGGACTGAGATACGTAGGTTGCACTTCGAAATTGTCATGACACAAGAACTATCAGCTCTTTCAGTTGGTCTATCTCTCTTAATGGTACTGTCCAAATTAATTGGCAGAGTCCACACCGTTTGACACGGTCTGCAACTTACTAGTCAAGTCAGTTTTGTTTACGCACCTCGTGCTACCCTTGAACAAAGTATATGTTCCACAACCAATCGCATCAAATAAATCAAATCAATCATCTACAATGGGTTTGTATTAGTGATTCTAATGAGGTCTCAATTCCGCGGGAAAAAGATGGACGTGAGGGTGTAGACTGGAGAAGAGTGAACGCGTTTTGTGATGTAAAAGATTGGCTGTAGTTTGATGGATACTGATGTAAAAGGACGTGGATTCACTTTTGTAAAATCACCGTGATCCTCAGGATCTTGCGAGTCAAAAACTTGATGAAGTTCTTGCAACAGTAGAATGGAATGTCCCATACCCAGCAGCTGAAGCTTCGGTCCTACAACCCCTTCGATCAGATCATAGCTCAACGCTTCTTGATTCTCTCCTGCTTCTAATGGAAAGCCCAGGAACATTAAGCGGACTTAGGAGCCCTCACGTCCCAGCAACCTATCGAGCAAATTTGGCGCAGATCAAGTGCTTTACAGAAGTGGAGGATAAGCAAGTTCTCCAATTCTAGTAAGCAGAGAGCAGCCCTTAGAGAAGGATTCACTCATCTACTAAATCTTCCTGGTTCGTTTTGGTGGAAATCAAATCTAGAATTGCTCACTCACGGCAACGGGAGGAACAATGCTGGGGAATTCGTTCGCCACCAAAATTGTTGCAATGGGGGAGATGAAAACACCTCTCTTTAGCATTGCAACCATCCAACGACGACAGAGAAACAGAATCTCGCTGCCAAGAAGGAGAAGATGTCTAGTGATGCAAAGAAGAGCAAGCCCCGAAGAATTTGTATCCGCCGAAAAGGTCAACGGATAATATTTTGAGATATAGATTAGATTTGAACCAACAAAAGATTGCAGGGTCCTTAATTGATTGGGAAACAAAAATGACGAGAAACGTAAAGGTACCGAGATCAGAGACAATCATTTCCAGCTATGTAAAAATGAATAGGACAATAAAATAAAATAAATAAATCGATAAAATCAAAAAACTAATGTTCTTTTGCTTGACGGGAGATCTGTTCTACAAATTACAATTCAAGCATTTGTATCTACCATCAACAGTTAACAACGGTTACAAAGAAATCAAGCACATTCTTCGTGATTCCCAAATTTTAGCAACAATTAACAATAGTTACAAAAAAATCAAGCACATTCCGTTTATTTAGGACCTGGACATTTTTCCTTATGTCAACAGAATTATTTTGAATCACTCTATTGCACCGTAGGCCCCATACACTTGGATAAAGAAGCATGATGGAGGCTTAGGCTTTCGAGAGCTTAACAAATTCAACCTGGCATTTCTTGCAAAACAAGTTTGGAGGTTGACTGAATGTAAAAACTCTGCATTAGAGTTTTAAAAAGAGAAGACTTTGCAGACACAGAACTGGCATGCAAAACTGGGGTATAGACCTTCTTGAGGATGAATTATGGCCTGTTTGTTAAAAATAATTTCTGTTCCCCGGAACAAAAATTTCTATTCTTTTGTTCCGGAGAACGAAAAAAGAATCCGGAACAAAAGAATAGAAACATGTTTGGTAAAACTTTTATTTCTAGGAACAAAAAATCTAGGAATAGATTTGGAACAGAAACAACAAGTTAAAAAAAGTAGCTTCTTGTTTCCAGGAACAATTTCTAGAACCAATTTTTCTCTCTCTTCTTTTTTCTTCTCTTTTCTTCTTCTCTTTCTTTCCTTCTTCTTCTTCTTCCTTTTGCCGATCGCCGGCCTTGGCTGTCACGCCCTGAGACCCCAAGCACACGAACAACCTGCCATGGTCATGCAAATGCGACATTCCCAGGTAGTGTCGCCGACCCCATTCATTTATTAATGCACATGCGGAAGCGTATTATAAAACCCCTAACAAAAACTCATGGGATAGGAAAGCAAGAAATCAATTCATTCATAAACAAACATGCATTCATAGATAATCACTCCAGAGATTACAATATACCAAAAAGGGTCAGCTTACAAAAAGATTGGTCCATCAAAAAGAATGAACAGTCTTATGACTACTAGTCGGACTCGTTCGCCGATCCCACTTTTAACTGAACAGCCTCCGCAGACGATGGGTCCTCCACCCTACCATCGGGAGGGTCAACTACGTCCTCACCTAGAATGGCTTCCATCACAGCAGGTGGAATTTCAAAACCACTAAGGGGTCCAACCCTGAAACCATTGGCTCCAAAGCGGAACCATGCCCTATATCTATGAGGCACCCTGACAAACAAGGCCTCCTGGACCCAGACCGTGGTCCTGACAAGCTCGTAGATCAAATGACTATCAGGATCGGGAAAACTATACTTCTGCTCCATAATATGCATGGGAATACCATAACGCTCCGAGGGTTCTGCCATCTACGGTTCTGAAATTTTGGCCCACAACGGGGTGAGACATTGTCTCAGCAAGTTCAACCCCCTAAACCCCTATTAGAAAGAAAATACACCCAAGGGTGGCCTAGCCACATCAGACAAAAGACTTACCTCGCCTTATTTCCTTCCTGGTTAGCACAGTTTGTATCACTCAATCACAAGTAGTAATAAGAACTTAAACAACTGGAACGCCAACAATTTCATTTCAAACGATCATAGGAGTCCGGATTATAAGACTAAATCGTTATGACACGTCCCATACCATGCCACACGATTTCGTCCCATAATCCGACCCGTCAATAATACTCAGCATGCAATCCAATTCTTATTCACTGCCACACAAGGGCATAGCCTACTCGTAATTCGGCTATTTACTAACATTAATGCCAGGCATCGCCTCCCCACCTTGGAGCGCGGCTTCGTCACTACGTCGACGGCGTTCTCGAAGGAGTATAGGCCCAGAATCAAATGCGACCCAAGCCCGTTGTAAGGGGCAACCCATATAGGGGCAAGTCCGGCTCAACAGCCCAGGACAATTTCCTCTTAATTATCACACAACAAAATCATACTCAGCCCCAGGACACTTTGCATTTCACTCAATGTTTCCATTTAAAATAGTGGTCCCGGCCATTTTTCTTCGTATTAAAAATATTCCAGAAATTATTCACGTGTGTGGGGGTACGTTAATTTCGAACCGAAAGCCAATATCTCACTTTTTCAAACCCCTTTATTTAATATAATCATTAAAATCCAATTTTGGTATCAAAACCCAACACTTTGGATTTTCTGAATAGAATCCATATTTTTCACAATCAACACTCAATTTGCAATATCCATTCATCAAATTCAAAATCTGAGTACACAGTAGCGATCAGCACGAAATTTTGAGAAAATAAGGTCCCAAAATAATTTTCAGAATTTATTAAATAATTAATTTTATTCCGAATTAATTAAATAATAATATTTTAATAATTTCGAATAATAATATATTATTAAATTATTAAAAAATTTCGAAATATTTATTTAATCCAAAAATAATTCATTTATGTCAAATCACCATTATACTAATATAAACATCAATTTAACCTTAACTAAACATACTTTAAATTAAACCAACCTCTTAATCTAATTCACAATTAAATAAACTAAACTAACCACCTAAGCTTACTTAACTTAGACTAAGCACACTTAAGGCATCATTAACCCTCTAATCGAGGTTTAGTGAGCTAAACTCATCGGAATCGCTTTCCGACGAGTCTCCGGCGAAGAAGACGGCGAGGCCGTCGACAAATCTCCTCAGGGCGACACCAAAGGAGGACCGGAAGGCGCCTAAAACGGGCCTTGAAGGTCCAGCTAGGGCTGGAACTTCCAGCTGCTGTCCAAGCTTGGACAGAGGCGCTCCGGTCGCCGGTTGGGCAAGGGACCGGTGGAAACGAGCGACGGCAGCTTAGGCGGTCGAGGCGGTGGCTCCGGCGACCTTGGCAACGGCAGGCAGCTCGAGACGACGAAGGACGACGGCTGCTGGGCGGCGGACGAAGAGCGGAGCTGCGAGCGGGCGCACGGACGAGCGGCGACGGCGGCGGCAAAGAACCGGTGGTGCCGGCGACGGCCGGTCGGGTGGACGAAGGGGGTAGCGTCAGGCTGCTGGTTCCATTCGCAGCTCTCTCTCTCCTCTTTTCAAAATCCAAAACAAAGGTTGAAGATGGAGTTGATTGGTGGAAGTGATGTCCCACCTTTTTTAGAGCAAATCCTCACCCTCCACTTGTCAAGATCTCCTTCTCTTTGGCCCCAACCACCATGACATCACATGATGTCACACTCCACTAACTCAAATCCTCCACAACATCTTCAATGGGTTCAATTTCTTTTTCCGCCGTGGCACACAAATTCAAATTCTTGTACATCCATTTCATTCAATTCTCTTCTAATTGAGCCAAATTGAAGTCCATAAAATTAATCCAATGTCACCACACTTTAATTCACATCTTTACTTGACCATAGAACCATCTTAGATCTCAAAAGTACGACCAAAAGCGGGCCTACCAATTTCCCGAACCAAATTAACCATACATTGATTATTTTGCTGAAAAGCTCGGTTTGAATGAAAAATCTTCCGAAGATGAGTCAATGTTCCTAAAATGATTTGTGACACACCCGGACTTCCAATTTCTGAATTCGATCTCAATTCACGGTTAATTTCACTCTGGCACGATATTAGCGCGTTCTAATCTATCGGGTAGCTTTTAGAAATTTTCGTGCATTTGACCTATGGTTGATCAATTCAAGCCACAATGTACATCTTTGACATATTGGCGACTCTCGGTTGTCGGGGGTAATCTCAAGGTTTCAAATACGGACACAGGGTACCCAATCGACAGAAAAGCCGGTTCAGTGCCGACAGACAAGAATAGTACGATTTGGTGGAATCACCCACACTCGATCACATGCCTTTGTCGAGTCGACCTATCTCCGGTCTCTAATCGATTTTTAACTGTGCCGTAATGACCCTTGCAGATTAGCTCGGTCGAAAGGTCACTTCCTAGTCAAATTCTCAAATCTGATGCATTAGAATCTCTTACCGGCTTCACCTGATAGACTAGTTTTCACATGAGTGGCCAACTCAAGGAAAAGAACTATATGTGTGAAGATGAAATGCCCGTCTCATTTTATTAAAAACAGAATTGGAAAATCAGGATGTCACATTGGCCAGCGCCAGCAACTGACCAGACGAGAGTTGGCGACCTTGCCGAAGCATCGTCGGCCACCGGAGACGCCAAGCCACGGCAAGGCTCATCGGCTCGAGCCTCCCCCGAGCCTCACCGTGGTCGCGTGAGGCTTGGCCTCACCTGGGCTGGGCGAGGACGACCTTGCCCAGATCTGGCGAGGCCGAGCTCGCCCAGCTACCAATGAGGCTCGGCCTCGCCGAACCACCTCTAGGATGGCATCATCGGTGGCCGGGCAAGCTCGGCCTCGCCGGATCTAGGCGAGGCCAAGCCTCGCGCGGCCACGGCAAGGCTCGGCCTCCCTAGCCGACGCGAGGCCGACCTCGCACTGCTTGGGCGAGGCCAAGCCTCGCCGGTGACCTGGCAAGGCTCGTCGAGGCCAGGCCGGCCTCCGGCAAGCACGCCGAACGTCGCCCAGCCGGTCGCCGGCTACGGCGATGGCCAGCGACTGGCCAAAGAGAAAAAGAAAAAGGAAAAAATAATAAAAGAATTAAAAATAAAAAGATTTAAGAATTTTACCAAACGTATTTCTATCCCGAGAATAGAAATTTTGGTAAGTTATCAAACGCGTTCTTTTTACTCAAAAATTGTTTCCGAGAGCAGAAATAGAAAAAATTATTTCTCATCAAAAATTGTTTCCTGGAACAAAATGATTACCAAACGCGCCCTTAGCATTGTTAAACCTGCGTTGCTTTGGCAAATCTAGAAGGAAAGAAAGCCAAACTGGAGATTTTGCTGCACTGCCCAAGAACGCTGATGGATGTTGTCATGGATCCTGACTGTCGACTCGCTGTTCTTGTTCTATCAGGTCTGCCAGCACGGCATCAACAAAAGTTTCCTCAAGTCGTCACCCTTTTTGGAGGGCCTAGCCGACAACACGGGCAAGAAGCTTGCTGATGCCACCATCCGGAGGGATGTCATGATGTTGGAGAACCAAATCCCAATATTCTTCGTGGAGAAGATGTGAAGTTGCTCAAGAAACACGGTATCATTACTGGCCATCTCAAGGATGACGAAGTCACGCATCTGTTCAATGGTATGAGCGACTCCATAGAAGTGAATGGCGATTGCCCACTGGACGAGACAATCAAGAAAGTCAATGAGTTTTACAATGCTGCGCCAACAATCAAAACCCACAATATGATGGAGCGCTATGTGTATGGCGCTCTGAAGGACCTGGCGATGGCGGGCACCGTCCTCTTGTTTCTTCTCATGGGGCTACAAACTTTCTGCTCGGCTTACAGTCGTTCGAGCCTCGTCAATAAGTGAAACTAAGCTCAATCTGGCTTCGATCTCCGCGAGTTGTGTTATCCCGCATGTTTTCCAGTATGTTATCACTATGTTACTGTTAATCTGATCTCTTTTGTGATCTTAATTTCCTCGCACGTTTTCCAGTATGTTATCACTATGTTATTTGTAATCTTGTCTTTAATACTTATCGCAATTTCCTAGTAGGTAAAAATGGCCGCCATCATCAATTCTGAGGAGATAACTGAAAATATATTCGCTTGTCCTGGTCGTGTACCACGATTATAGGAATCTCTGCGACTTCTCGGTTCGATTAGGTCGTTTCTGCTTTTTGAAAAAAAATTAAAAAATGTGAAAGCCTGCAAAAATTGCCCGGAACAAAACCAAAACTCTTAGCTCATCAATACAAGGAATTGTAGTTAGAGAAATTAGGTTATTTTAGTCTATATTTTCACAAGCCAAGCCAAACTAATGAACTGATAAACTTGTCAACCTTTGGTCACTTTTCCCTGTACATGTTCATATTTATTCTCCATTTTACCGACAAGACCGTTTAATTGCTTTTAACTATTTGACAATGATTATACGAACCAACGAGCATTTAGGTACTCTTTTTAAGGTAAAAGATGAAATCTTTCCAATTGCATGACCAACAACATGGTCATTTCGAATTAAACCTTTCAATCCAAAACCAAACCGACTTGACTGCGTGAATCAATCTCAGTCTCTCACATCTTATGAAAAGCTTATATCGTTAAGGAGGGAGAGTAACAATAATGAATATCAAGTATATTTCTTAATCCTCAGGCATTTATATTAACTACAACATGAAGAGAAAAATGCAAGAACAACGTCGAAATGTTTGATTATAATAAGGCAAAAACCTGGAAAAGATGAGATAATTAAACTGGCCTACGCAGATCCTCAAGAGATGCGGTTTCATCCCTTCCATGGTGCTGGGGTTATAAAGGAGAGGACAAAATAAGCCACTTGTCTCTTCTTCAGGGGATGGTTTTGTTTGGTAAGGCAGACAAAACTGCACATTTGTGAACAACATCCGACCTGCAGGAAAACGAGATGTCAGAATTTGTTATGGGCGATAATTCCATAAGTGCACTCTCATGTTGAAATATAAAAGCACTATGGCTACGTTTGGTCGTTCGGATTTCTAATCAGGATAGGACTGGATAGGATAGGATATGAAATCCTGGGATTTTTTTATATCCCGTTCGTTGTTTGGTAAATCGTAGTATTAAAGTCGGATATATTTATATTATATCATGCATATTTTTTTTATATAAACAGCATATCATTATAAATGAATTTAAATGTTCATAAATGGAGATAATGAAAGTCTCTCGTAACACTATTCCTTAGTTTATTTATTTTTATTTTTATTTTATTTTTCCTCTTTTTATACTATTTTCATTATTATTTCTTTTTTTCTCCTTTCATCATTCTTTAATAAAATTTTATCAAGTAGTAAATTGTACCAACATACCTAAAATACAAAAATACCTAAAATATATAATAAATATAAATATTTAATTTATAGATTGAATGTTTATTATAAGATAGAATTAAAGTTGAATATATAAATTAAAATAAGATTAATTAAAAATATTTTTTTATTTTTAATTTCTTAAATTAGAATTCAAATAATATTTATATTGAAATATAATTTCAAATTTTTTAATTTAATAAATTTGTTATTCAAGAAAAATAACTTTCCTATTATGGACATTAGAAATCCTATCCACCTTTATCCCAACTCCCCCATAGGATAATTTTATCCTGTCTATATCCCCTTTATATCCGACTTTATCATGTCCTAAGCGAGCACCAAACGTAGGATAGGATAAATCATATCCTATCCCGATTTTTATCGCGACTGCCAAACGCAGCCTATGGTGATGGACATTCCTGACACAAATATGTTGGAATTGTAAGCATCTGGGTACTTTCCTGACAGTCCGATCTCTTCTGGACCGCAATGTCCATGTAAGGCCCAGTGCAATCTTCTTGACAGACAAAAAGCAGCAGCAGAGATTGTAACTGACATCTCAAGCACAAGTTGCACTTTGAAAATGTCACGACACAAGAGACATCAGGTCTTTCAGTTGATCGAGCTCTCTTTTGGAACCGAAATGGTGCAGGCCAAATTAATTGACATAAAGTTTGGCATGGTCTGCAAAGGGTTTTCTAGCATAATAATTTTTAGATTATTGTAAGAATAACAGTTTATTGCGAGTCATAAATTTTTGAATGAATGAACTCTACAATAATTTATAATTATTTATTATTTGATTTTTTGTAATCCCGAATAGACTGTTATTCTCACAACATATTAAAAACTGTCACCCAATCATTTCTCATCTGCAAATTACTAATCCGGTCAAAATTGCTTTAATTTATGCACCTCCTATTGCACTTCAAGGAAGTATCATTTAGGATCTTGTAAGTGAAAAACTTGATCTAGTCCTCACAACTATTCCAATTGTTTCAGATTGTATATTTTTGGAAAGAAAACCAGAGGTGTTCTTCAATTGATAGACAGTTCCTTTTACAAACTACAGTTTAAGCATTTATACCTACTATCGAAAGTTAACAACGGTTACAAAAAGATCAAGCTCATTGGTTCCTACAATTCAGTAACTACAAATGGTTACCCAGCAATAATCCACTCTAGTACTCAACGATTGTGCCTTCTCCACTACTTTAACAGTAATGTGTTTCTCTATTCTCCACCATTGCCACTATAGCTGCTCACGGACTCCTCAGTTCCATTGCTTGACAGTCGCATTGAGTTTACTCCCTTGCAAATGTCCCCCTGACGGTTGATTTCAAAATCAGCGGCTCCGACATTTCGAAAGTTATTTCGATCTCATTCCGTTGATAATGACATCAATCATTCTCTTTTTGCTACTTGGGTTGACTTTCCTTCGTCAACATTCTACTCCACGACTTGGTCATTTCTACCTATATTTTCAGGCGGCTAAAACTAGTTTGCTTGTCGACTACTTAGACTTACCGAGTAAGAACTCCACCACTTAGCAAATTCTTGTCTCCATCGCTCCTCACTCGACCTTTGCCGACTGAGTCCGTTTATTGAGGACTTGCACCTTTTTTCCCTTTGTCAACAGAATTCTATCAAATCACTCTATTGGACAGTAGGCCCCAGACACTTAGATAAAGAAGCATGAAGGAGGTTTAGGCTTCCGAGAGCTTTACAAATTCAACCTGGCATTTCTTGCAAAACATGATTGGAGGTTAACTGAACATACAGACTCTGTGTTATAGAGTTTTAAAAAGTAAATACTTTGCAGACACAGATACACGGCAATTGGCATGCGAAAGAGGGATCCAGACCTTCTTGAGGATGTATTAGCATTATTTAATGGCAGGGAGAATTACTAAAAATGCCATAAATCTATTGTAATTGTATTAATTCAGTTATAAAATTTATTTTTGACTAATTAAGTTCTAAACCTTTTGCATTTGTACCAATTCAATCTATCCGTCCAATTTTGGCCAGTGCTAACATGAACAATTTTTTAATAATATTTTATTTTATTCAATTTTTTATTATTTCTTTTCTTTTTTTTTTTTTTTTTTCTCTCTTTTTTTTTTCTCCTTCTTCCTTCTTCCTCTGGCCAGTGAGGGCGAGCCTTACCCAGCCATGGCAAAGCCCACCCCCACTAGCCACTAGTGAGGTCGATCCTTGCCATGGCTAACCAAGGTTGGACCTCGCCAGATCTGGCGAGGGCAGCCTCGCCGTCACTGGACAAGCCTTGCCCTTGCCGATGGCCGGCAGGGGTGAGCCTCACCATTGGCCGAGGAGGTTGAACTCGCCGGTTGATGCTGGCCCTCATTAGTGTCGATTAACGTCAGTGTCGAAAAAAATAAAATATTATTATAAAATTATCCACATCAGTGTCGGCCGGTATCTACGTCAATGCTGGCCAATTAAAATTAGCTGGATGAACTGAATCAGTACAAATACAAAAGGTTTATGACTGAATTGACAAAAAAAAAATTATGATTGAATTTGCACAATTGCAATATGTTCGGGATTTTTTTTGTAATTTTCTCTTTAATGGCATGACTCTGAAGAACCTCCCACATTGTGGACAGTGGAGGATGGATTAGCATTGTTAAACCTGCGTTGCTTTGGCAGATTTGGAAGGGAAGAAGGAAGCCAAACTGGAGCTTTTGCGGTGGTGCCCAGGAACGCTGGTAGATGCTCTGGAAAGCTTCCTTGTAGTTCAGCCATGGAAATGGAGACCCCTTTGGAGTTGTTGATCCAACGAAAGGAGGAGGAGATAATCCTCCATGTGCACAATCGAACTCTGTTTAATGCTCTAGAAGACCAAGTCAGATATCTTATCAATGACTGCTAGCCACTAAGAGGTATATTTCCAGATCTGACCTTTGTCTTGGTGTCCTCGTGAAGCTAATAAAATTGCATACTTTATTGCTAAAGGATATATTATATTGCTGGTGAGATGACTTCATTACGTGAATATGTAATACATACGAGAAAATTATCAAAAGGTTATCGATAACTTTATCAGTTATTTTGATTATATAAAAATAAATTAAAATTTAACCGAAGTAGTCAATTAAATATATATACCTTCCCAATCTATTTGTCTCAAAAATAGTTGAAACCGATGCTTCAAAAATAGGGTATGGTGGTAATCTAAACCAAGCTAAAGATAATAAAGAACAAGTTGTCCAATTTATTTCTAAACATTTAAATCCAGCCCAACAATCAATATATATATATAAAGAAAGTCAGCCAACCTCCAAGCTCTTCGTTTTGTATGACTTCATGCATTTGTTCCCAATAATTTGCATTGAAAAGTATATTGATTCGTGGCTCTATCTTTTACCTTAAAAAAAGTTACATGAAGCTCACACCAAATCGGTATTAACATCGGTAACTATTGCCATCTTAGCTTACTCTCATGATGCGTGATATTTTTTCAGCGAGATAAATGAACCTATAGACATAACTGCATTATCAACCCGAAAAGGTAAGATAAGCAAAGCGCAACTCTATATAAATAAGGCACATGAGAGCAAAGATGATGCATAAACCAATTCTATAGACACGCCCCTTCTATCAACCCAAAAGAAAAGAGGAAAAAACAATAGAGAGCTGATCTTGCTTTGATCATCAACAATGTCTCTTTCATTCACAGAAATGAAAGAATGGTTCATTCATGTCAAAACCAATTTCAAGGAAGAGCTTGAGAAGGACATTCATTCACATGTGTGCGTTTTCCAAGTCCCCCGATCACTCAGCTCTGCCAAGCCTCAGGCTTATATCCCCCAACTCGTCGGCTTAGGACCCTATCACCACCTTCAGCCTCAGCTCCTGCAGATGGAGCGAGTCAAGCTTGACGTCGTGAAGAAGCTCCACAAGGAGTCCAATGGCTTGAGCTTCACTGAGCTCGTGGAAAAGCTCACCGATTTGCACCTCTATGTCCGCACATGTTACCACAAGTTCTTGGACATCGACACCGACGTGTTGTCATGGATCATGACCGTTGATGCGCAGTACTTGTTCCATCTGCTCTGCCAGCATGCCATCGGCAAGAAGGCCCCTGAGTCATCACCTTTCTTGGGGGGCCAGCCTGACCTCGCAGGCAAGAAGCTCGCCGAGGATGCCATACTGAGGGACGTCATGATGTTGGAGAACCAAATCCCGATATTCTTTTTGGCAAAGATGGTGACGGTCGTGTGCGCACCGCTAGAAGTCGCCGAGCGGAAGAAGATCGAAGAGAACTTCCCCCACATGCTGGTGGGGTTTTGCAAATCTCTCTCGCCGCTCAAAGAGACGAGACAGTACCCCGTTGACAAAGCTTTGAAGCGCGCGCATTTGTTGGATCTTCTTTATAGTATGGTCGTGGAGAGAGAGGACGAATTCAAGATCGATATTCCTGCTGACATCATCGTAATCGAAGAAGATAAGACGGAGTCCCTCGATGGTGCTGTACCTGCGTCTAATGATAACAGGCGTACTGCTCCTCTGGACCCTATAGATGGAGTGCTCACCGCTTTCCAGTCACCGAACTTACCTTTCACGCAGAAAACTAGACCCCATGCTATGATGGTGCAAAACTTTATGAAATTCCTTTCTCAGCAAATTGGACCCTCTGCCCACGATTCATTGGGGTACGAAGAAGCTCCCGCTGAAGAGAAGGGATTGATCCCAACAGCGTCCTCTCTAGCCAAAGCGGGCATAAAATTCCGCAAAACGGATTACATAGAAGAGATGTCGTTCGATGTGAAAACGCACACATTTCAACTTCCTGCAATCAAACTCAGCGTCAACTCGGAAGTCGTGATTCGGAACTTGGTGGCGTACGAGGCGATGGCGATCTCCGGTCCCTTGTTGTTCACGCGCTTCATGGAGCTAATGGACGGCCTACTCGACACCCCGCACGACGTTAAGTTGCTCAAGAAACGTGGCATCATCGCGGGCCATCTCAAGGACGGCGAAGTGGCACGTCTATTCAATGGTATGAGCCACTCTATCGATGTGCACGGCCCTTCCCAACTGGACAAGACGATCAAGAAAGTCAACGAGTTCTACAACGCCGCACCGAACATCAAGACCCAGAATATGATAAAGCGATACGTGTATGACCTTTGGAAGGTCCTGGTGATGGTGGCCACCATCCTCTTCTTTCTGCTCATGGGGCTACAGACTTTCTGCTCGGCTTACGGTTGTTCGACCCTACTCAATAAGACAAAATGAGCTCGATTCGGCTTCGGTCCCCACGTGTTGTTTGTCCTCCTGTATCTTTTATCCCATAAATTATCACTGGGTTACTCTTAATATTGTCTTACTTGTGATTTTAATTTCCTAGCATGTTTTTCAGAGTGTTATCACTATGTTACATTAATTTTATGTCTTTTTGTTATCTTAATTTTCTAGCAAGTAACAATGGCGGGGATCATCATTTTTTATGAGCAACATCTGAAAATGTGTTCTCTTGTCTTGGTTCTGTGCCAATTGTGAGAACAAGCAAAAATTACACCAAACCAGATCAAAGTTAATTAATGATCCAAACGGCATTATAATATAAGTACAGTGTCGTAAGTTGATTCAGAAGTGCTAATGGATCTTGCAATCAAATCAACGTGAAATCAACAAAGAAATCAGCAAAGAATAATAAAGAACATCAGAGATTTATGTGGTTCGATCCAAGTATTGATACCTACTTCACTTGGAGAGTTAATAATATTAACAATTAATCCACTAATAATCAAAGAATCATAGAATTACAATCACTCACAGACTCGATCGCTTAAGTGTTTCTCACACCTAAACTCATTTTATTTACCAATAAAACAATTCAATTGGATGTAAAACTCATAGTATAAAATCCTTTTGAAGAAGAAAATCATAAAGCAAAACCCATGATTTTCTTTCTTCCTCTAACAACCGCCTGGCACCACGCACAAAAATATATTTGGAATAAGTGAGCCTCTTCTTTCTGTACAGCCAAATTATGGTCATACTCAACACCACATGACAAGGCCTACACAAATTCTTCTTTGACATGGGTGTCAACCTACATTGGCCGGTGGCTCCAACCAAACACGGCGTTTTGAGAACTGTTTGCATACTCAACCCTTAGGTGAGTACTAGTCATAATGACGAGCATAAATCATCAACAGGATCCTTCAACTAGTCAAACACCATTTCAATATTAATTTTATAAACCCAGTTCACAAATCAATACATATATAACCTTTGACAAATCATGCCATCAAGAAAATATATATATATATATTTAATATATCATTTTACAAATAATCAACTCTAAAGCTATTTCAACTTAGACTTTACTATTTCAAAGAACTCAAAGGTAGCGAATGCCCAATCCAACTTTATGCAACAAATATGCCCTAAACACTACTTCCTTTTTTTTTAATAAATACATACTATGTGATGCCTCTTTCACTTTCAAGACATCAGTTTACAAATCATAAAATAGACAAACACTGCTCACCTGAAAATGCAACCAAACAACAAAAGCAAGACCAAAAATAACAATAGATAAAGATAAATCAACGAACCCGAATCAAAGGCATATCACCCCAAATGAGGCATTGTAATCTGCGTGGAATTTGTGCGAAGGAAAGGTATATGTATTGTAATTTTACCCCCATGTTTGGTTTTCTCGTGAACTAGAGTTCAAAATGGACTACTATTCATTGGAATTGTATTCCCATTTTCTCGGATGGAACTATATCTCTAAATAGGATGATCAATGCGATGTGTTTACCATAAGCAAAAAATAATTTCCTGGCTTTAAGGTGCTAGTTTGATTCGTGGGGAAGTGTGAAAGGCAACACTAATATTATTTTGAGTACCATTCCTCTTCAAGTAATATCAATTAACTTGGAATAAAGGAGGAAAGTTATTCCATTGGGGCAACATTTTCCTCCATTAGATGCGTTTGTTTCACGAAAAATGCATGATTTAAAAAATAGCTTCTTGATGATGATTGCTTATATCACTTACACAATGAATGAACGGGAAATATTTTCATCGTCCACTAAAATGTTTAGATATAAATCGTTTTTTCTAAAAAGAAAAAGGAGTGTTTAGAGTATATTTGTTGCATAAAGTTGGATTGGGCTTTCACTACCATCTGGTTACTCAAAATGACATAGTTAAAGTATTTCTTGAAATAGCTTGGGAGTTGATTATTTGTAAAATGATATATGAAATATATATTCTTCTTGATGGAAGGATTTGCAAAAGGTTATAGTGATAATTGTTCGAAAAGTTTTAAACCTATTGTATGGTAACCAATTTAGTCTTAAACATTTTAATTGTGCCAATTTAGTCATTAACATTTTGACAATTTGCTAATTTAGTTCTAAACATTTCTTTGTTTCAATTTAGCTCTAAATGTTTTGAATATTTGTCAATTTAGTCATAAACATATTACTTGGATATTTTGCAAGAATGACTACATTAACAAATTATTAAGAGGCTTAGGACTAAGGGTCCGTTTGGTACAATTTTTTCAAAGGGCTTTCGGTCTCCAAAGCCCCTTGGAGAGCTAAGGTGTTTGGTAAGTTTTCTGAAGGGGCTTTCGGCCGATTGTTGGTCTTGGGAAAGCTGAAAGCCCAATAATAGTAGAGACTAGTATTGGGTATTTAGCCAAATGCTGAAACTAGTTTTTTCTTTCCAAAGCTACCATCACCGATTCTTTAAATTTCCGATTTTGTCCTTGTTATATATTTTTTTATTAAAAAATGACCCAAACCTTTCATTGGTCTGACAGAGGCATGTGGTCGTCGGTGAGCCAGATATAGCGCCAACGGCCATCAATTGAGGTTCCCCCAAGGTCAAGCGACCTCTGACGAGGGTTGCACGACCCAGGCGAGGGCCACCCGAGGTCACACAACCTCAAGCGACCCTCAGCAATAATCGTTTGATCCAAGCGACTGTCACCTAGGTCGAGTGACCTCAGGCAATGGTCGCTTGAGTTCGTGCGAGCCCTAGCTTGGGTCTCGAACGGTCGCACGACCCCAGGGAAACATTGCTTGAGGTCGCGGGACCTCAAGCGATGGTCATCTAAGGTCGCGCAACCCTAGCAGTGGTCACCTGGATCACGCGACCTCTAGTGATCCCTGCTTGAGGTTGCAAGACCCAGGTGCCAAGGGTTATGCGACCTCAGGCAGCCCTCGCCGAGGTCGCGCAACCCTCGTCGGAGGTCGCCAAATGTCGGGCGATCTCAACCGATGGCTGTTGATGCCAAATTTGACTCACCGACGGTTGTAGCCCTTCACCAATTCGGTGAAGGGTTTGGGTCTTTTTCAATATATAAAAAAATACCTAAAGTCCATTGCAAAATTTTTTTTACTAAACACAACTTGAACTCCAAGTCCATTTTTAAAGAATTTTTACCAAACACAATTTCCATTTCCCTATATAGCTTTAACTTTTAGCATTTGCATTACACTCTAAGTCTTTTTACAAGGTTGAACCAAATGCACTCTAAATTGGCAAATCATCAAAACGTTTAGGATTAAATTAGCACAATTAAAATATTAGGACTGAATTGACTTTTGTACAATAGGTTAAGAATTTTTTGGACAATTTTCCCAAATATTATATATGTATTAATTTGTGAATTTGGTTTATGAAATTAACTCTAAAATGTTGTGACTAGTCGGAAGATTGTGTTGATGGTTTTATGCTCTTGTCGTTATGATCAACACACATCTAAGGGTTGTGAGTATGCATATTGTTCTCAGAACACTTGTCTAGTCGAAGCCACTAGCCAATATTGGTGGACACCTATGTCAAAGATATGTTTTTATAGGCCTTGTCACAGGACATTAAGTGTAGCCATAATTTGATAATGAGTACTTTGATCAATGGATGGGACTATTGATGTTTATTTTGATATTGTGGATTGAATGAGTATATTTAACATGTATAAAGCTTTATTGAGGTGATATAACATCTTTAATTTTATGAAATTATGTCTCAAGTATGATTAATGTGAAAAATTCGACTTGCTTGAAGGATTTTTATTTGTTTAAATTTGATGTGCCCTTTAATTCAAATCAGATTTGGATTTCTTGGAAAGTGGAACTTACATTTTTGTTTGGGTTAATATCCTAAAAGAACTCAAACTGGTATATCTATGATAAATTTATCCCAAACTAATTTTTTAACCGCCAAAAACCCTTAATTAGTACACTTTAGACAAATTTACCCTAAACTGGTATACTTGTAAAAAATTTACCCTCTGTTAGTTTTAATTAAATTTTACGATCAAATTGCTGGGTTGGATGATACATGATAATTAACTGATGTATCAGTTTAGGATTTTACTCTCTGTTTGTCATAATTATACCATTTTTGTGATTTTTTGTGGTATTAATCCAATTTTACAAATGGTACATTTATCACAAATATATTAGTTTTGGATTTTTGGCAATTGAACAAATTAATTTGAGGTAAATTTGTTAAAAGTGTATCAATTTGGGGCTTTTAAAGGTATTAATCTTTCTTTTTTTTAAGGATTTTGTTTTTGTGAATTTCAAGTGCATGTGATTTCTCAATAATGAGAATGGCACGTGATGGGGAGCTCAATCAATGGCAAAGTTGCAGCCCTTTCAGGAATATTGAGGTAGACATAAAGTTGACAAAAATTAGAAAAAGGGAGATGAAGGTTTTATTTCGTTGGGACCACACTTGGTTGTCTAAAGGAGAAGTAATATCCCTGGACCCAACCCCACCCCAAGATTATTTTCCACTCCTGTACATAAATTTTAGTGATTGGCAATTTCTATTTATCCAAGTTTAGGGTCTGATAATCTGTCTTAAACCTGCTATCAATGATGCATCACATCAATTGAGCCATCATAGGTTTAGATACAGCATTAATGTGCACTAATGTTAACCACCATATTTCTCATATGCTAATCACAGTACATACAAATCATGATCTCCCCATGATGTCTTCCCTCCACAATCGATAATTGATAATTAGAATAATCAAAATAATGATTAGATAATATATTTGAAAAAAAGGAAATTCTTCCATGGTCCTTCTGATTATGCCAATTCATGCCATGGAAATTGCATCCCAAGGCACGGCATTAATAAAAAATTTTAAAATTGCAACACACAAAAAACTTTTTTTTCCTTCTCGCTCTGGACCCTTTTCTTTAATTAGTCAATGCCGTGTGGCGCTGTGCCTGTGGAGTCTTGAGTTGGAGGATAATGCAGAGTGGTTGGTGCCACATGAAAAATTATAGGAATCCTAAGAATAAAATAATTTTGTTTTATTATTTATTTGTTTTTTACTTTTTCTTTTTTCTTTTTTTGGCAAACGTTAGGAATATTGGGTCAGTGAAAAGTGGAACAAAGGGATAAAAAGAGGGAGTGAGAAGGTACCTAGTCATTTTCCAAAGCTTTAGATTTTGAGATATTGTGGGTCAAATTTGGAAGGTAAATATGAAGAATGAAGCATGCCATACGGAAGGTGACATTAATTTTTTTTATGGTGAGCACCGCTTTCTATTCAATCTCTTCTGTTTTTTTCTAATTCCAACCTTTCTTTTTCCTTTTTTAATCAATAAAAAAAGAAAAAAAAATTGGGCTGTTCTAATTCTAGAAATCTTGATATGAAAAAAGCTCCTTCTATCTTCACCTACCGCTATAACTATAGCCTCACTTTTCTTTTCCCTTTCCTTCATTCTGCAAAAGGCAGACATATGATCACTTTTCTTCAATTTCTTTTAATTTTTTTTTCTGAAATTGTCTTCTTAAAAGGGGTGTTCAGAATATTTTGCAGTCATCCAAAATTACAAATGTAGACCTATTTAATAATTATTAAAAAAAAGACAGAACAGGAGTTGCAGAAAATTTCTGGCCAAGTAATTGGGATTTTGCACAACATTCTCTCTTACTGCAATTTCTGGAAGTGACCAGGAAAATGATGGCATTATCTTTTCTTTTATGAAAGCAACTTCCCATGTTGACCCTTCCTTTTTTCTTTTTCTTTTTTCCGTGTTAATCGTGAGAACAGCTGTTTTAGCTGGAAATTCCACCGAATCCCCTGCTCTTTTGATCTGACCGAAATTAGAGAAAAACAATCTGGAAGTAATTAATTAAGGCTTAAGTTTGATTAGTAGCTTAATAAGTATATGCTTGTTTTTAACTGAATATTCCTCTCTCCTAGTGGCTCCACCTGCCGGTGCTAATAAGAAAAGTGTTGGGTACGGAGCTTTAATGTTTGTGCAGTTTGATCTTCTGAATTTATTAAAAAATTGTGAAATCAAGCCTTCTAACTTTTGGGCTTGGCAATTCGATCCTCCAAGACTTATTTTATACAATAAAATTCACTAATTTTCTTGATTTGTGCAATCAAGGGCTTTCATTTACCCAATGTAACTAATATCTCAAATTCGGATTTCTTTTTTCTTGTTTTATCTGTTTGTTTTTTTGTTTGTTTGACGCCAAACAAGTGGTCCGACAAGCAATGTCACATGTGATCAAGTTAGAGCGATTGACTAAAAAAATTTGATTCCATAAATTGAAAAGGTTAGAGGACTTATTGCCAAAAAAAAAAAAAAAAAACCTCAGAGGATTCAATCGCACAAATGTTGAAAAGTAATGGACTAACTCTGTACTTACCAGTATTAACTACTATTTTCACTAGATGCAAATGTGCACCCGCCATATTAGCTAGAGTACCTATAAAAAGAAATTCTACAGCTAGCTGGGTACATGAGAAGACAAACCCTAATAGCAGAACCCTGGCAGATCGTGAAAGTGAAAAATGTTTGCAAATGGAAGCCTAGGTATTCATCAGACAGCTACGCAGTTCACCATGTACGGCAAAGCCGTGCTAGGTTAAGAAACACTTTTTACAAGTTCTCTTAAGGATTTAATCAAGATAGTGCCACGTTTTAATGGTTTTAAATTTGAGAATTAGGTTTGATTGCATTATTATGGGGATGTTTCCATTACCAGAACTACATTTTTTTTAAAAGATTTTATCCACTGATGATGTAATTTTTGTATATATCATATGAAGGTTATGAGGGTGATAGAAAATAAAATAAAGCAATTTTATAAGGCATGCTTTCCTTTTTGACTTTTCTTGGAAATCCAAATCAGAGAGAAGCTGCTTTTGGTTCTTTGTCATGCCAATCTGATCATCATACAATGTTTTTAGGGTTAACACCCTAAAAAACTCTAAACTTATATACATATGACAAATTTATCTCAAATTATTTTTTTGACCACCAAAAACCCAAACTGGTATATCTTTGACAAATTTACCCCAAACCGGTACATTTGTGATAAATTTACCCTCTATTAGTTTTTGTTAAATTTTACTGTCAAATTATTAAATTAAATGACACGTGACAGTTGACTAGTATACAAATTTAGGATTTTTATGCTCTATTTGTCACAATTTACAATTTTTATGATTTTTTTGTGGTATTAATCTAATTTAGCGGAGGGTATATTTGTCACAAATTTACCAGTTTGGGGTTTTTTGCGGTCGAATAAATTAGTTTTGGGTAAATTTGTCATAAATATACAAGTTTAGAGTTTTTTATAGTCAGTCAGGGTAAATTTGTCACAAGTGTACCGGTTTGGGGTTTTTTAGGGTATTAACCCATGTTTTTAATTAGGTTTTAATTTGAAGAAGTACCCAAGAAAAAAATATTTACCATTCATAGATGGGTTAAGAGTAATACTTACTGGTCGATGAGTTTCTTATTAAGAGGATGTCGCCCAAACGAATTATAGTGAGGAAAAAAAAAATCGTTTATCAACACTTAAAATTTTATTTATAACTTTTTCTCCGACTTTTGGAGAATCTAACTTCTGGGGTCATTTTAAAACCCTCAAATTTACAAACTAAAAGATCATTTTTATTTCGACAAAAATTTTAAATGTGGCCTATTCGCTTGGTTAAAAGTGAAAACGAACCATCCTCTTTATTGAAGGCTAGGTTCTACTCTGATCTTATTTTTTCCTTCCTCACCGTAACAAAAGAATTAGAGATATCGTATGACCTTCTTCTTTTTTAACTCAATTGCTTAACTTTTTGTAGGATTATCATGTTAATGTTATCAACCAAAACGTCGAAAGATTTTATTCTATTGAAAAAACATTCTCTAAGTGGTTTTGATAATTGACAAAATTTAGAGACTTTGTTTCTAATAAAAAGTATTTTCAAATGAAAAATCTGATGGGATATGATCATAAGATATCAATCTGAATCAGAGTCAGTGGCTTATTCTTCCTTCCTTACATATCCTGTCAAATGACTAGGAATGAGTCAAATACTCATGTAAGGGCTACTAGCGATTGGTTGGATTCCTTGTCATATTTATAAAGAATTTCAAAAGGAAAATCTTCCTACTAGCTATCGGAGATTCAACTTTCCCGAATCATCTTTTAGAGGCGAAACTTTCTTTCCAATTTTAAATAGTCAATTTTTGGAAACCTGAACTACTGTATGGGCGGCATAATATATGGGAAGCTTCACCCTCGGTGATCTTGAAGCAATCAGATCTTCTCAACTAGATCTAGGCCAACATGCGACAATTAATAAATTAATAATCTAATAATCATAGAGTTACGCTCACATGCTAAAGTATTTTTTGTACCTATACTATATCCAAATTCACAGTGTTTATAAATAAAACAACTCGGTTGGATGTTAAATTCACTACAATGTTAATTAATTATTTTGGGTTTGTCTTTTTATGAAATTTTAACTATAGGAAACGTATGAGATGCAATTATTAATGATATTTATCTATATGATGTTCTTTCTATCAAAACTGTTCTAGTTACGTGATTTGTTAAATGATATGCCATATATGACATGCATATTATAAAAAGGGTTAATATTAAAAAAAAAAACTAAATCGATAAACCTGACAAATTTAACCAAAACTTATTTTTAGATCACCAAAAACCCCCAAACTAGTATACTCATAACCCCAAACTAATATTGATTTTCATGTGGATTCGTCATGTCAATTAAGATAATGCTAGATGTCATTCATCTCAACAATTTCACAGGAATATTTGACAAACCATGCAATATTTTTTAGATTTTCTTTGTGATTTAATATAGAATTATTCCTAAATCAAAATAATGACCTAATTTAAATTAGGGGATAATTTGTATAAAATCTTAATCGTAATTGAGTAATTTCCTAATTATTATAAGATTCTAAGGTATGCAATTATAAATTAGAAAACTTAGGTGCATGCAATATATTTTTTCATAACATGAATGTTTCCCAAATTAATGATATATATTATGTAAGCCACAAATAATCAAATTTCCACCATGACCAAAATAGGAAATAACATTTCAATTGTACTAATTTAATCCTAAATTTTTTGACAATTTGCTAATTTAGTCATTTTGATTAATTCTAACTGAAAATTGCTAAAGTGGACAACTTTTATTAATTTTCTGAATTTTTTCTTTCTGTCTTTCTTTCTTTTTTTCTTTTTTTTATTGTAGGGCTACCATTGGGCCACTAGCCACTGGCCAAGGCTCAATGACCCTTGACCTAAGGCCAGCGAGGGCCTATCTGATAAGGGCTAAATTCAAGCAAGGGGTAGATTTGAGCAAGGGCTCATAGGCCCAATGGCCCCCGTCATGGAGCCACTAGCCTTACAATATATATACACAGAAGAAAAGGAACAAACACAATAAAAGTTTTTGATGATTATAAAAGTTTAAATAATTGCAAAAAAAAGCCCAAATCAGTGTCGACCGTGTAACATATGACGACTTGCGATAACGATAATAATCTTCTAGTCAAAATTAATCGAGGGATTAAATTAGCAAATCATAAAAAGGTTTAAGAATAAATAGGCATAATTAAAAGGTTTAAAATTGAATTGGTCGTTATACAATATGTTTAGAATTTTTTGGACAATATCTTTTATTTTGGTTGTGTACCAATTATCGGAATTCCCACAACTTCTCGATTCAATTAGGTCTTATGTTTTTGAAGAATGCAAGGAATCGAATTTGATAACGGATTTAATTTTAGTTTAAATTTTCGTGAACTGAGCCAAATTAATGGAATGATAAAGTTGTTAGCCATTGATTACTTCTCCATGCAAAGGTTCATAAATTTTTTTCTCCATCATACTAACAAGACTGTTTAATTGTTTTTTTATTATTTGACAATGATTATACGAAACAATGAACATGTAGTCACTCTTTTTGGGGTAAAAGATGAAATATTTTGCAATTGCATGAGCAACAATAATGTATTTTTGAATCAAACTTTTCAATTTGAAACCGAACCGACCCGACATTCTGGTGAATCTATCTCAAATTCTCATGTCTTCCAACACTTACATTGAATTGACTCGAGAGCTTAGATGGTTAACAATGGAGAGCAATATTAATGAATATTAAGTGTATATCTTGATATTCAATCATTTATATTAACCACTACGTGCAGAGAAAACCATAAAAATCACATTGAAAAAATTATTATAATAAGGCAAAAAGTTGAAATTGAAGAGATAATTAAACTCGCCTAAGGTTTGGACTGTGGACCGGACCGACCTCAAAAATTGGTCTGGTCCCAGTTTTTGATCGCTTAGGTCTGGTCCCGATTCCCAGGAAGTTCTTTCCCTACCTTGGTGCTAGGATTACGAGAGAGAACTTAAGACAAAATAAGCCACGTGTCTCTTCTTCAAGGGATGGTTTTGTATGGAGTGGCATAAAAAAACTGCAGATTTGCCAAGAACATCGGACCTGCAGGAAAACGAGACGTCAGACATTGCTACGTAACTTCCAATTGGTCTTGGACCTCAAGGTCCCTGACAGGCCCAGCCCGATCTTTTTGACAGACAAAGCAGCGACTGAGATGCGGAGGCTGCACTTCGAAATTGTCATGACACAGGTAACAATCAGCTCTTTCAATTGGTCTCTCTCTCTTTTGGAATTGGAACGATACCGTCCAAATTAATTGGCAGAGCCGACGCCATTTGACAAGGTCTGCAAATTACTAATGCTTTTGTTTATACACTTCGTACAGCCCTTGAACAAAGTATATTTCACAATCAATCGCGTCAAATAAATCGAGTCAATTATCGACAATGGGTTTATATTAGTGATTCTAATGAGGTCTTATTTCCGTGGGAAAAAGATGGACGTGAGGGTTTTGATTGGAGTAGAGTGAACGGGTTTGTGATGTAATAGATTAGCTGTGGTTTGATGGATACTGATGTAAAAGGACGTGGATTCACTTTGGTAAAACCACCGTGATCCTCACGATGTTGCGAGTCAAAAACTTGATGAAGTCCTTGCAACAGTAGAATGGAATGTCCCATACCCAGCAGCTGAAGCTTCGGCCCTACAATCCCTTGGATCAGATCATAGCTCAACGCTTCTTGATTCTCTCCTGCTTCTGATGGCAAGCCCAGGAACATTAAGCGGACTTAGGAGCCCACACGTCCCAGCAACCTATCGAGCGAATTTGGCGCAGATCAAGTGCTTTACAGAAGTGGAGGATAAGCAAGTTCTCCAATTCTAGTAAGCAGATAGCAGCCCTTAGAGAAGGATTCACTCAGCTACTAAATCTTCCTGGTTCGTTTTGGTGGAAATCAAATCTAGAATTGCTCACTTACGGCAACAGGAGGAACAATGCTGGGGAATTCGTTCGCCACCAAAATTGTTGCAATGGGGGAGATGAAAACACCTCTCTTTAGCATTGCAACCATCCAACGACGACAGAGAAATAGAATCTCGCTGCTAAGAAGGAGAAGATGTCTGGTGGTGCAAAGAAGAGCAAGCACCGAAGAATTTTGTATCTGCTGAAAAGGTCAACGAATAATATTTTGAGATATAGATCAGATTTGAACCGACAAAAGATCGCGGGGTCCTTAATTGATTGGGAAACAAAAACGACGAGAAACCTAAAGGTACTGAGATCGGAGACAATCATTTCCAACTATGTAAAAATGAATAGGACAATGAATAATAAAAAAATAAAGCGATAAAATCAAAAAACTAATGTTCTTTTGCTTGATGGGCGATCCTTTCTACAAATTACAATTCAAGCATTTATATCTATTATCAACGGTTACAAAGAAATCAAGCATATTCCGTTTATTGAGGACCTGGACATTTTTCCTTATGTCAACAGAATTATTTTGAGTCACTCTATTGCACCGTAGGGCCCATACACTTGGATAAAGAAGCATGATGGAGGCTTACGCTTTCGAGAGCTTAACAAATTCAACCCGGCATTTCTTGCAAAAGAGGTTTGCAAAACAGGTTTGCATGATGGAGGCTTACGCTTTCTTTAAAAAGAGAAGACTTTGCAGACACAGAAACATGGCATGCAAACTGGGGGACAGACCTTCTCGAGGATGGATTAGCATTATTAAAGGCTGTGACTCTGCAGAGCCTGCGGCTCGATTAGCATTGTTAAACCTGCGTTGCTTTGGCAGATCTGGAAGGAAGGAAAGCCAAACTGGAGATTTTGCTGCACTGCCCAGGAACGCTGATGGATGCTCTGGAAAGCTTCGGTGTAATTCAGCCATGCAAATGGAGATCCCATTGGAGTTGTCCTTCTGGTGTCTGTCTTGGTTCCTCAGGTTGGTTACAAGGTTCCTCCCCAGATAGAGGTTATTTCCAACCAACGGGGGCCATCTCCCCCGACCCACCGGGCTACAAATCCGTGTTTATTATTTTAATGTATCGATGTCCACATGCCCTGTACCCCTCGTTGATACAGTATTTTTTCGAACCCCATAACTGGCTCTACTCTCTAGTTTCTTTACATCCCAGAGTTTTCAAGGTCCGAACTGTCTCTTATAAGAAGCTTTTTAATGAGTTACTTAGGGTGACGGAGCATCCCTTCTTACGGCTGGAAGAAAAAGTGCTTCATAGTGCGGCCGCTACGGGTGCGTTTGTTTGTATTTCTGTTCAAAAATTATTTCAGGGAACGAGAAATAGTAAAACTATTTGGAGAAGAATAATTTTTTATTAGAAAACGCGTTTGGTAAACTTGTTTCGAGAATAAAAAAAGAACGAAGAAACACGTTTGGTAAATTTTTGTGTTCTTTTTTTGTTTCTTTTAATTTTTTAATATTTGTATCTTATTTTTCTTTTTTTTTTCTTTTTCTTTTTCTTTCGGCCTCGGAAGTACCCTCGTTTTGGCCAAAACCGGCCAAAAGAAATAAGAAGAAGAAAGAAAAAAAGAAGAAATAAGTTTTTGCAAAACGTTTCTTATGTTCTTTTTTATTAGGGAAAAAAAAAAAAACGAAATCTGTTCATGAATAAAAAATAAGAACATAAACAAACAGGCCCTACTTTGCCCGACCAAAATTAAAGATTTTTGTGGGGCTTAGAAAGGAAGGAAATAAGAAAGCAAAACCCATGATGCTTTTCTTTATTCCTCTACAACCTTCTGGCCGGACGTGCAAATATATATTAAGATTATATAAGCCCTTCTTTTTGTACGGCCCAAAAAAGTCCCCCTTCGTTACGCAGGATAAAGAAAGAGTCCAAGAAATGTTGAATAATCTTCTTCCAAGTCCTGCAAAGTTCTTTGACATAGGTGTCCAGCTGTACCGGCTAGTGGCTCTGATCAGATAGAGCATCCTCACAGCCCTTGGATGAGTACCGATCATTAACGAAATCATCAACACGACCATTCAATCAGCCCCGACACCATTTTAGAATTAGATTCATAAGCCAAGTTCACAAATCAATACATATATAACTTTTCCTGATTCCTTCCATCAAGAAGAATACATGTGTCATATACCATTGCACAACTAATCAACTCTCAAGCTATTATAAGACATACTTTACTATGTCATTTCAAATAACCAAAAGGAAGTGAAAGCCAATCCAACTTTATACAACTAATATGTTCTAAACACCACTTTTGTCTTTTTAATAAATATCATACTGTGCGATACCTCTTTCATAACTTCTAACTCATACAATTCATATCATTGTCAAAACATGAGCTTACAATTCATAGAATAGATAAGCACTTCTTACCTGAAAATGTGAAAGCAAACAATGAAAGTAGGAGGCAAAATATCGAGATAGAATGATATATCAACAAACCCGAACCAAAAGCATATCACCACAAATGAGGTATACTACTTTCCATGGAATTTATGCAAAGGAAAGGCGTATGTATTGCAGTTTTCCCATCATGTTTGTTTCACTCAGAAACTGAAGTTCAAATTGGACCACAATATATTGGAACCGTATTCTCATTTTCTGGGATGGAACTTTAACCTCCGAATAGGATGCTCAAGGAAATGTCATAGCAACAAGCAAAAACCGATAAAATGGAATGAGATTCCGTCGAGATTGTGACATGATTCCCCAAGCTTCAAGGTGCTTGTTTGATTCGTAGGAAAGTGAAAAAGGCAATGCTCTCCATACTCCTCTTGAATTATTTCAACTAACTTGGAAAAAAGAGGAAAGTTATTCCATTAGGGCACCGTTTTCCTCCATTGGGTGGGTTGTTGTGCCAAAAATGAACAATTTGAAAACTTTTTCTAAATATAATTACTTGTATCACTTATAAAAATGAATAAACAAAAAATATTTTCATCATCTATAAAAATATTTAAATATAACTTTCAAATAATTTATCTTTTCCCAAATAAATGGTGGTAACTGATTTCCACAAAAGGACAAGAACGGAAGGTTTGCATCAAGAAATTCATGAAGTATAGGCCATGTGACTTAAAAGAAAGTGCAAAGCCTATAAATTTTTTTCTTGCACGACAAAGTCCACTAAACAAAGCCCATAAACATTTTTACCTCAAGGTGCATGAAAGCCCCATTGTTATCTTTTTGACCTAAACAAAGCAGCGACCGATCTAGGTAGGTTGCCCTTTGAAAATGCCACAACACAGGGACCATCAGGTCTTTCAGATGGTCTAGCTCTCTTTTGGAACTCGAACGGTACAGTCCAAAGGGCAGCAAAATACTGATCCAGTCAGAATTACTTTTGTTTGTGCACCTTCTACTGCCCTTGAGCTAAGTATCTATTGGGATAAAATAAAACCAAGTTAGTCATCGACCATGGGTCTATACCTGGTGATCTTGATGAGGTCTTGTATCCGTGGGAAAAAGATGGACATAAGAGTGTTAATTGAAGCAGAGTGAATGCGTTAATAGGTGATTGTGGCTCATTGGATATTGATGTAAAAGGATGTAGATTCACTTGGTCCTTCAACCCTGATTTCCAGGATCTTGTGAGTGCAAAACTTGATCAAATCCTTGCAACCGTGGAATAGAGAGGATATTACCAAGCAGCTTTAGGCTTTGGCCCTACCTACCACCCCTTGGGTTAGATAATATCTTCAATAGATATGATAGAATCCTCAAACAATCTAGACAATACCAACAGAGAAAATTCCAACTTCAAACGCATAAATGAAGAAAGGTTATGTTGTGCCTCTGGCATCCACTTTCGGCAGTCTTAAACCGCACTCCCCAAACAAGTAGGAACATCACAGCGAATAGGATGCGGTGGGGGGTCGAAAGTGAATTAGGCAAACTTAAATTTACGTTGTGGATGAAGGCAGATGATATAGCACATGACACGCAGTATAAATACCCAAAACAATAAAAACGCTTAATAGTTCAAGATTTTAAGAAACCCAGAGAAGGAACATCTACAAGAATATACAAAAACAGAATACACAATGTTTAGGTTCCCCGTATCAGAGGCAGACAACCTTTCCATACTTGCACAAACAGCCTCCGCACAACAACAACAAAAATGGAATTGAGATTGAGGCACCTATAGAACTTGACCAATCTCTGGATCTTTCAGAATCAGAACGATAATGCCATCACAATGACCATCATTTAACTAATCAATCCCAGAAGGATTACAAAAAAGTCAAAACTGCATGCTCAAGACTTCTTCTTAAGCATTGTCTCCTTAAAAGCAGATGGGCAAAGTTCATTTACACTGCACTTATCGCAACTAGGCCTGAGTGGAGTGCATATCGTCTGTCCAAATCCCACCTGCATAGTTCATGCAATGAGATAGCTACTTTTCAGCGAATTGCCATAAGATCTTGTGCATGGTCATTTTGCTGCAAAAATGAAAGTCAAAGACATGTCTTTCAACATGTGTGCCCACTAAAATGGAATTTTTTTAAACTATTATGCCTATCCAGATCAAATAATCTCGTATTCAGTGTGCTATAAGCCTCCTAGTATTTCTACTCTCACCTTTTGGTAAAGAACTACACATTACTTCTGTAGGAACTGGAGTTCCTAACTGCTTATGATAAACAAACACTAACAGACTTCATCATTTACCTACCTAAGTCTCACTAGAGACTAAAATCACCACCTCCGCCTGATCAAAACACTAATTTATCTTTAGAGGCATGAAAGGTAAAGCACTTTCATACCAAATGAGGAATGAGCGATAAGCAAAAGAAAAGGAAAAAAAAAAACTCATGACGATAATAAAATAAATACAATCGCCCTTCTTGATTTTAATGGAGAAAATATTGCTGTTTACTTGTGCTTCATGATACATAGTAGTGAATTTTCTATGTGATGGGCCATGAATCCAAGGAATATTAAGCCAAATGCTGCTTCAAGACAGGAATATACTTATCATGTAGACTCTGGCACATGCATGTGTAAATGAGTTGTACTTACCAAAAGAGGGTTAATAGGGACCCATTCTTCCTTTGGCAGCCAAAGCTGCAATGCCTCTCTAGTTTCTTCAGGAGTTGATGTCTTCAAGTAAGAGCCAAAATGAAAAGACATGTCGAAGTTAAGATTCAATTGCTGTAAAGTATACTAGACTTTTTTCAGTTCAGGCTTCTTCCAGCTCAAGAAGGAATAAAAGTATGAAACAGGATCAGGAAACCAGAATGTTCAAATGCAAATGAGGTAGCGCCCAACTGAGGTGACTGGTCTAATTTATTATTCAGACAATTGTGGAACAATTTTTAGTGCAAGAACAATTTAAAACATCCATTCTTATGAGTCACCTTATGATGTGACAGCAATAATTTTTTTTTTTTTTGGTGAAAATGATAGCAATAATTTGATAATGGGGGTTAGCAAAAGAACATACAAGCCACATAATAAGGTCTAAATTGACAATCTCCCCTTGTTATAACTCTGAATGTTGATTAACAAGTTACCAAATTCCACCTTGCATTTTAGTCTAGAATTTTGTGATTCAATATCATCTCATTTGGAATATATCTTTCATTGATCAGCTGAAAATAGTAATAACATATATTAAAAAAAAAAAAGAGAAAAAGAAAAAAAGAACAAGAAAGTTTGAGGAAAATGAATTCTCAGTTCACTGCTATATAGTATTAATACGAGATTTCAAGAAGTCACAACCTGTAGAAGAAGCGGAGACTAAATTACGCAGGATTGTTCTCGACATTATTTTTTCCAGAAATCACAGGGAAAAAGCAAGAGATACTTGATCTTTCATACCCAGAACTTTGACTTTAGTTTCATGATGACTGATTAGACATGTTAAGGACAAGCAACGACTTACCTTCTTTCTGCCTGCTCTGGAAACCCAACCAAGCCGATTACATATGCGGTGCACATGAGTATCTACACATATACCGTGGACATTGTTCCACGCAATGTTCATAACCTGAAGAAACAGTAAACAAAAAGTCCTAAACAACAGGAGAAAAATCATGGTTTAGCTTAAGTAATGCGAACAATCTTACCAGGTGAGCCATTTTAGGGCCTATTCCTGGAAGCTGTAGCAGCTCCTCCAGTGAGCTTGGAATGTCTCCATCATACTTAGCTAGACAGATTGTGGCTATTTTTTTCAAATTACTAGCCTTTCTTGTGTAGAACCCAACCTAAGGAAAGCATAGGAAGTTAAGAGGGTAGGTTTAATATGACAAAGCATGAGCATACTTGCAGCCACATAGAAGATATGAGACTTGTCAGCAAAGCTCTATCCCAATTTTGACAGCATGGTACGTGCCATACTTCAGCGAAAATGGTTATGAACGGATGTTACAACAACATGGGAAACAAAATCATCAGCCACAAGTTGATTATGTGAAACATACAGGATAGATTAAGCTCCTAATAGATTCCTCATCAGCTTTGTCAATGGCATCAGCTGTAAGCACATCATTTTGAAGGAGTCTCTGTACTGCACCTGCTTTCCGAAGTATTGCAATCAGTGAAAGACCAGATAAATCATGCACGAGAGAGAGAGAGAGAGAGACAGAGACGAATAGAATACAAACAAAAAAGGATACCCCAAAAAATAGAAGAGTATTTAAACTCAGAAACAACAGTCTTAACACTGTTGTACAAAAAAATCCTTATACTCCAGACGCACAGAGTCACAAACAGAGTCAAATGGTCTGGAGGTTCCTTAAGGTCTCATTTAAGTCTTAAATCCTTCAAAATCCACGTCATTAATGCTTCTTCCTCCTTTCTCACACAAATCAGGGCCCACCATGATGTTTACAAAGGAAGACACCAGAACACAAGAACTTGAAACCATGGAAAGGCACTACAAATTTATAATGCAGAAGTGAAAATATTGCTATGCCAGATACATCCCGAAGAGCACAAATTTCATGACATGATGGGAATAAGAACAAATCAATATCTTAAGATGATGTTTATAATGCAAACACTGTGCTTTCCATGTGTAACATGATCCTTCGTTTGGCTCGACAGGAGTGATGAAACCAAGACAGCGAACCTCCTTTCCTATCAGGAAAAGAAGTAAAAACTTTTGTTGATCTCCACAAATAATCAGTATTGAAATGAAACGAAGGCATCATTAGGCATTAGAAATTCAGCGACATGTCTACCCATATCTAACATTATCAGCGTACCAAGAAAGTGGCCTGATAGGAAGTGACAGTTGCATCCACCATAGTTTACCTTCTTAACTATTTTTAAATAGAGTTTATAAATTATTTGAGGAAATTACTTCTCCATGTGCTATTAAAAAGATTTCAGAGTACGTTGATTCTGTTAAGATATCCCACATTTTTCATGTGCACTGCTTATAATAGTTTCACATATATGTCGTCTTCTTCAACCTTATAGTTCAAGGTTTTGCCCTGGATTTTTTAACAAATTAAATATTGAAAGGAGAACAAATCAACCTATATCTCCTATTGGAAAGATTCACACAATGCAATAGCCACATCAGTAGCTAAGATTCAGATGGAAAAGCAAAAGCCTAATCATGAGTTGATAAATGTCACTTATTCAAGCACACCACTCTACATGAACTGTAGTCACCGTACAAGAGAACTGTTAGTAAACAAACATGCCATGCAGAACACTCTGTCCATTGCAATTTCAGTCTGTTAAAGACCAGAAATTGCAACAATATACCGCAACAGTCGTAGGACCGGATGCACATAAATCAGCTTTAAGCAACCTATTTCGTTCGCAAATTCAACAGTAGCATCTTTTCAACAATCATTTCCACAACAACAATGATTCCTTATTGAGATTTGAAAAGCCATAAAATTTATGTCATGGCAGAAGGTGCTTTCACATGGCAGTGCACAAATGCTAGAGGAGGTCCGTGCATATTATGTAGCTCAATTCGGACCTGGGCAAGTCCTTAAAAGGCTCAAGGGGAAGAAACAGGTGGGAGAATAGTGGGGTGGGAGACCCCGCGATGTCACCCCCGTATTCCCTCTCTGTCGGGAAGACAAAGATAGACAGGAAATTAGGGGGCCTCACGGTGGTAAAGGTAGACACCATGTCAGGACTTCTGTTCTGGTTGCCGCCAGCTAGGCAGGTATAGTAGCCTCCCACGCCCGAGGTGAGTGAGGGTGGGTCAGTGAGGGTGGGTCACTGAGATACTTTGAGGCAGTTAAAAGCCCTTTCCATCATCCTCTCAAAAATATGAAACATTATCTCATTTTAACAAGATTGCTGTTGCACTGTATGTGTTAAAATCCGGGTTGCTCAATGATAAAAAACTTGACAGTATTTGCATGCAGCAACAGAAACCATTGTAGAAACAAATATTCTTGTCACAAAATTGCATTATCAGCTAAAAAATAATGCACAGTCCACTCTAACACGTCAGTGTCAGAGGTTTGTGCTTATCATCATAGTTTCCCAGCTATTTCTATCATACCTTAGGAGGAAGAGAACTTCCAGCTTTCTCACATCCCATGCTGTCCACTGGAGCATCTTCAGAGGATCTCATCATGCGAATTCCTTCAAGAACTTTTTCCCAGTTTGGAGGTGGTGCACCTGTCAATTTGCATTGATCTCTCCAAATTATAACACAGAAGGTAAGACAAAAGTAGCTTCACGTTTTTTGTTTTTAAGAAAATGTCATAAGTTTGTTTCAGGCAGGACTGTCTTGAAGAGTCTTCTTCTTCCAATTTCTTCTTGCCTCTGTTTTGTTTCATGGTTGAACCTGAGCTACATTAATATGTACAGCTCTGGTGTACTTTGACTTTACCATGTTTTATTTTCAACAAGGTTTCATTATTTATCGAAATAAGGAGGAAGCTAAGTTTCCAATATCAGAAAAGTGTCCTCTATCAAAGTTCCCTTCAGTCCATCTGATCATCTTGATACCATCATGCTTAACCGCTAGATTAGCATTTGATGTAGCTCATCTTTGTATCATCACGAACCAGCAGAAAGGAAGTTACAAAACAGAAAAATAGAATAGCAACTAATGCCTTAATTGAAATGATGCATGATCTGAGCAAATTCATGACAAATAAAAAACCACCGAAAGATTTTAGACAAACAAATGGATCGGTCATCTAAATGTCAGTGAAAGGCCAGCAGATTTAATACAGAATGATTAGAAATACTATGCATAACTTTCTGCTATAACCAACATAACAACAACAGGTACAATATACCAAAGCTCCTTTCATGCCTATCATCACAAAGAGCCAAAAGATAAAAGCCATTTCACGCATTTATATTCCTCTTTTACCTTTTGGCCTCACTTGGGAAACAACTCCATTCACCTGCACAATGACATTTGAGTTTTGTTTTGAATGTCCTGCAAAATCCCATTAAAGGACAAAAGAACACCTCATGAATCCAGAACAACAGTGGGGAAAGGGAATTCGTCCTAAAACAAATTGGGTGACAAACCAAAGATATACTTACAGCCAAACATATCATAAGTTTTGATCCTCCTGAGAATTAACATGGTCCAAATAGAATATATGAAGAAACTAAGGGTACGTTTGTTTCAAGTAAATTACTTTTGGTGGAAAATGTTTCGACAGTAGCTCAATCCCCAAAAAGTCTTGATTTTTTTTTCTTTTTCCCCTTTGAGTAATAAAAATATCTTTCCTTGTTGGTACCAAAGCAAAATGAATTCGACTACAATTGCTATATTTCCGGTTACCTCATTTCAACGTGCAAATTGAGGATACTCCTGTGAAAATAAGGTGATAAGTTGCTAGAGCTGATGCGTATGAAAGACATAGCTTCAAAACTTGTAGCCTCGAACTTTTCAAGAAAAGGCTGCTTAGAGAGACATCGGATAATATCCCAAGTTATAGGTCCGTGCATGCCTAACTCAATCATATACATAACCCTCTGGTAAATAGTGATAAAAGGTGGCAGAGCAATTTCTCTATATTTCTTTTCCCGGCAAAGAATTTGAATGAAAGACTGATGAACTATCAAAACTTTAGATCTTCCTGGCATCACTGAAAGAATCGAAACCACATTTGTACACCAACAATTATTATGGACAGGTAGATCTATATTGGATGCAAATGAAAAAGGAAAAGTCCCACTAAACAGAAAACGGTACGTGCAAATGGGATAACCATTGGACCAAACTGATGATGCACATTTAGCTCGACAAAGGGGACATAACATCAGCATCAGCAAACATTGTCCAGCTAGGTAGTCTATACACAAAGTCAAACTGCACTCCTTTTCCGTGAAGAAAATCAGTTCCTCGGACAAGGCTTACCTGGGAAGGCAGATCCATTAGGATTCTTGTATGCAAATTCTTCGATGTCAGGTAATTCACTTGGCTGCTAAACAAGTTGTCATAAAATTAAAATGATCACTCATTGAGTCACCCTTCAAACAGAAATACCAAGACAATGAGACATAAGTCAACTATGATACATTATCTATCAGACCGTATGCGTCCTACTACAGCTACAGACAAGCCTTATCACACTAACCAGGGCTAGACACGGACCCTCCTCTTGCACCATTGTGCTCTAACCTCCAGGTAAGCTCTACGTATGCATGATCTCAACCACATATCCAGGTGAACATGCCTTGTCCAATTACTTCGGATGTTTTACTCATATCGAATCTGAAAAGCAGACCAAGCCACTTATCTGATAAACTGGCACACGGTCAACTCGAGGCGCTCCTCATTAAAATATCTGAAGACAAGAGTGACTCTCTTCCAGTGTTTGACACCCTCTTCCGAACTGGACGCATTTGCATAAACTCTCTAACTAAACCATACAGAGCCAGACCAAACATACGCAAGATGCAATTCCTAGTAGACACAATCCGACGTTATTAAGTTATCACTGATTCTCTAAGGACAGAAACGGAAACAAAGCCCGAGTGGGGACCGTCCAGAGGGAGCTACTGGATGCGAAAGGAAGCAACTTTCCCCTGTAAAACGACGTTCCCACCGCAAGTACAGCTACCCCAGGATGATAATCTGAATGCGGCATACTCAGAAGGGGGATTCAGTTCACCTTGCGGCTAAGAAGGGGTTCGACTTTAGGCTGCTTCTGCTCGGCCCGAACCGTCTCCCCGGACCGCTTCTTCTTCCTCGCGAAAACCCGGACCGCAGGCGGAGAAGGCCCGCCGGGAGCTTCACCTGCGAGCCATCGGAGAGCCAAAAAAAAGAAAACAACGGCGAAGGCGAGCAACGACGGTGCAGATCATTAGCAGCACGCCCCGTTTCGATTTCGAACTACATAGGAGGAGGACCAAGGCAAAGGAACCGACCTGGTTCGGGCGCTGAAGAAGAGGAGGCGGGGGCGGCTTCCGGGCGGCGCCCGGAGGAGAGGCGCGCCGTTCGCCGCATTCTGGCAGGATGGAATCGCGGGAACTGGCAGGCCAACGCAGTCGACGCCGGAGAAGTGGAAGATGAAGCGACGACGCGAAACATTTCGTTCGCTCTATTTTTTCTTTTTTCTTTTTCTTTTCTCTCTTTTGCCGGGAAACAGGGAAGGTGTGTTTTCCCTCCGCAGCTAAGGTGATTTTCACGTTTTCGTACCAGCTTTGCTAGAATAATAACCGGTTATTGCGGGCATATATTCTTGAGATTGAGATTGAGTGGAGTCCATAATAATTTATAATTTTTTATATTTAATTTTTTATTATTCAGAACATCTTTCTTATTTTCACAATACATTAAAAATTATCATTCAATCATTTTCGTAGAGAGATGACACAATTTCCATCTCAAAAAAGCTGATATGATCGACATCCGTAAAATGGCGGATTGATGGTAAAATATGAGTTACAAGACTTTTTTGAGAAAATCAACGAACTTTCTCAACCAATTTCAAATTTTGACTCTATCTTTCTTTTCTTTTCTTTTTTGAGATTTGTCTAATTATTTATTACGAGCTCAAATTAAGAGATAAAACCATAAGAAACAAATTGAAATCGGTTGGCATTTCAAAAAGCAAATCAAAGTGATCATATCCACACAATAAGTAACAAATCTTCATTCATGAAATTTGGATCAATGAGGTAATTTTTTTTTCTCTTTTGATTCATTATTCTTAATTATATTTTTTCTCTGCTCATTTGTTTGACACCAGTCTTAATTTTAGACCACCTAAGAGTGGTTCTAAAGCAATTTGATTTGAGCAAAATGACTAAGAAGTTTGTTATTTATTGCAAAGCCAAGGTTTTCAGTGCTTTTTTCATATTTTAAATTCAATAGATATATATATCACAACATTAATGATTTCTTTTGGTAAATGATAATATTTTTTTACTTGTGATTATTTGTATTCAAATATTTAAGAGATCTTTTCTTTCTTTGTGTTCAAGGAAATTGATTATGTCGGCCGTTTTGTAAGTTTGTGTCTCAATTTGAACTTGCAATGAGGAAATAAAAACATTAAAAACAATAAAAGGAAAATCGAATTAAAAAATGAAATCCGATGAGGAAGTTTTCGATTTCCCAAAAAAGGTGCCGTGGTTGAAGTTCGACCATCACTTCGTCATTTCACAGAAGATAGTCATGCCAGTAGGTCCATTTCTACTTGGTTATACCCTAATGTGCAGTGTGATTACTCCATGAACTTTATTCTAACGTATAATACGATCCATAAAATTTTAATTTGTTCATCATGATCCATAAACGATTGGTACATATTCAATTTGTTCGCAATCTAAATGCCCTATTACCCTCAACAACAAAATATCATCTAATCATGCATCCCATTCTCACTTTAGCTATTTTTTTAATTTAAAATTTCAAAAGCCCTATCCTTTTTTATCAGGTAGCCTCATAGATACAAACATATATATATATATATATATATATATATAAAGAAACAAATCATAATAAGGAATCAAATAGCTTGAGAATTTTAAGTAAAAACTTAATAAAAATGAGTGAGGACTTAAATTGGCGCCATTAGCCAAACCTGACTGCCTCCTGCAACTTTTGCAACCGTCGCAATTACACTTTAATGCTCTCTCTCTCTCTCTCTCTGTCTGCAGAGATACGCAATCTCTGCCTGCTCTCTGTTCTCTCTCTCTCTCTCTCTAAACCATTGTTGGGAGCATCCCCTCTCGCGTGATCAACAATGGCGTGACAGCTCTCTCTCTCTCTCTCTCTCTCTCTATCTTGCCGCCGGTGGCAGTACAATCGCGGCGCCTTTTACGCGCCTCGAAGCCGCTGAGCAGAAGGGACAAGGAAGTGGAAACGGGCATCGGACGGACTACATTCCGAGCGCGAGCGGTTCCGATGGTCCGGACGACGACGACGACGACCTGCGCGTGCGCATAGGCGGAACCCTAGCCTCCTCGCCGGAGTAGCCATCGTCCCGCCGTGTCCACCTCTCTCTCTCTCTCTGAGTTTCCTGTGCGTGTGGAGTGTCTGTGAACGGGAGCGCGCTCGCAGGTGAGCCTTGTCCATGGCAGTCAACTGCATTCGCGCGTGAGAAGCAAGCGCGCGTACGCGCTCTCCTCTCGCTGCACCAGTGCTCCTTCGTTCTTTTTGATCGCCTGAAGATTCGTGTGGAATCCCCTGAAAATCTGTTTGCTGTATTACTATCGGCATTTTGAGTTTTTTGGTGTTCTGGTGAGGGTTTTTATATTTAGCGAGTGGGATTTCGGTGAGACTTGAAGGAAAGTACGTGCGGCTCTGGTGTGTTTTTTATTGTTTAGCGAGCAAAATTGTGTCTTTTGGTGGATTTTTGTTTGTCACAGAGAAATTTATTGCCGAAGGGAGAGGAGGTTGATCAAGCTTTGATTTTTTTTTTTGTTGTCTTTTTTTTTTTTTTTCCGTCGTTAGAGAAATTTGCAGTTTTCTGTTTGACTCGCTGATGAGTGCGAATATGTATTCTTCTGGGTCTTGTCAACGGGCACTACTTAAGTATACTGAGGAAATGTCTTGAATTTCAATGCATTGGTTACACGTGCCAGCACGAGAGAGACGGTGCCTCGGAAAGCACAAACTTCCCTCAATCGAGTGTTTAACAACTGTTCCAAGGCACTCACTCACAAAACCCTTCTTGTATAATTTATACTGGTGGATAGCTTCTTGGATATTTCCTGTTTTTCATTTACCTATGAAGATGGATATAGGAAACTCATGCTGAAGCACTAAGTGCGCAACTAGTTCTCATCTTATCTGTCATCATTCTCTTTCCTTGTCCATTGTTTTTGGTAGTTTGCAACTGGGTAGCCTTGTTAAATTTCTTTGCAAATTTACTATTCTTTTTTATGCTCACGTTAGATCAAGGAAGGGGACCCCTGCACAAAGCATAGGAGCCAACGATGGCTTTATCAAGTGTATCCCCAACTGAGGATGCTGTCAGGGCATTTCTGGAATACTTGGTTGATCCTCTGATTCCAGCTACATCTTCTGTACGAGACTCTCCATCACCTTCTCAGCAACAATCAGTCGCAAAGCAGGTCGTTTTTGGGAAGATATCCTCTTGACCATTACTATTTTTTTGCTTTGATGTGATTTCCATTGCAATAATTAAATTCTTCTTATCTACTTAGCTGTATGATCATCTTTTATATGTACCTCTGTTTTGAATGCTAGTTGTTGGAAGTAGCACGGGAAGTCGAAGTTGAAGAAAAAAAAAATCTGGAGATTTGTACTCATTCGCATCGTGTGCATCTTTGGCTAGACAGAAATTGAAGAGAAGGGATTGTTGTTGCTTTTTGACAAGCTTTAATGCTCTAGGGTTTGGCTGTCCCCTGGCTTCTGTTTCTGCATTACCTTTTCTATGCTTCATCTTTTCTTGGATAGTTTAACCGTTTAGGTCTGAGCAACGGACGATTATTTATCAAACAATTTTTTTTTTTTTGCAGGTGCATGGAGTTGTCATATTGTACAACTACTACCATCGGAAACAACACAGACAACTAGAATTTCTGGGTTTTGAGTCATTCTGCAAATTAATTGTGGTTTTGAAGCCTCCTTTACTGGCATACATGAAATTCTTGCAAAGAAATGATGATGCTGAATTAGTTGACCCTGAAAAGCAGCTTTCCTTGACGGAGAGGACTATCATGAATGCATGTGATCTGTGTATGAGGTTGAATGCGTCAAAGGATATTCCAGATATAGAAGGATGGTCAATTTCTGAAGTTGCTGTTTTCTTGGTTGACTCTAGGAAAGAGAATTGCTTGTTGCTATTCAGCAAGGGGGTTTGGTCATTGTTTGAAAAGGATGTGGATATCTCCAATCAGAGTTCAGAAGCCATGCCGGATTTGAAACAGTATAAAAAGAAAAGGATTGCCAAAAAGCCCTCGAGAGATGATCCGAGCGTCAATGAAGATGCTATGAAGCAGCTTGCATTTTCATCAGTGAAGGAAGCCACAGGTATGAATTAGGTTTTGGTGTTATACATGGATAAAACTGCAAATTTTTGGTTTAGTTAAAATTGGCGATCTGTATATTCTTAGCCAAGATCTAATCTTGTCCACTCTCCTGATTTTAATTCATACAACAAAGATGATGGATTTGAGGATTTATAGGACATTGTGGATTTTGATGCTACAGAAATCTGCAAAGGGCTTTTGCTGGGAAATAAGGATAGGTATCTCTTGATGAAGAATTTGCGTTATTCAAGTTCAAGCCTAGTTTGAATTACCAAGTGAGCAATTTCACATGATGATAGAGCTAAACCATGATGGCTGGAGTTACTTCCATGGAAGATGAAAGCATAGTTACTAGCCATTTGCCTTCATGTGGAAATGGGTCATGGGAAGATTTTACCTTGACCTTGGAATTGGACAGTTGTAATGATCAAGGTCCATTCATGGGCAAGAGATTGCAAAAAAAATAATAACCACAGTGTCATGCTCAGATCTCCACAGCTTTCCCAAAAGAGAGTTGGGAAAGCTCTAGTTCAGATTATTAAAATTTTTTGGTGGACTTCACTTGATAAAAAGAATTTGCTCAAAATTATTAGCAAAACCTGTGTCATTCTATTTCTTGTGAAAGTTGTGGTAGGTGATAAAAAAGATTATGTCCAATTAGTTAATTGGATGGAGCGATGCACATTAACTAGTGGAGATTAGTGAAGCTGAAGGTTTGGAAACCCATCTCATCAAAAAAGAGAGGTGTGCAGGGCTATTAGTCTACACATAAGAATAGTTTGTGTAAATATTTGTCCTTTTAAGAATGCAGTCATAAGGAGGCCAGACCTGGCTGTGTATTGCTAATGCAATTTTGACTCGTGATAAGAATATAAAGAGGGAAGAGGTTAAAATGGACACGGACAGAGTGCACAATCAAGTGTTATGGGGTTCTGGCTTTAAGTTCTAGAAGCTTGAATTGGATCCTCTGTGGTCTGATGCGGTCGCCTTTTTGTTTCTACATTTTAGAAGAGAAGTGATACAGATCTTGGACATGAAGATTAAATGGGATTATCTGATCTTTATTCTATAAGGATAGATTTGAGAGTCAGGTTTTAAGTGAATTTGAAGTGCTTATCTAGTACTTAAATTTTTTTGCCAACTTGAGTCTATCCTAATTTTCTGGTTCTTATGGAGTTGGAAGATGATGTTATCAGCAACTTTGGCACTATCTAACGCTTTTAGGGTGGCAAGAAGATGAAAGACTGCAATACATCTACTTACTGATGACAGAGTTGTTTTTTGTGGGTGGTTAGTGTGTTAAACGTTGAGATATAATACTCTCTGTTGAAGCAGTCTTCGCAGGAGGGTAAGTCTTGGAGAATGTGAGATATTCTGCTTCGAAAAACCCATGATAAAATGTAGGAAATGTGATTGGTTTTAGAACATACGAGTATCAGACCCCTTCAGTAAGTGGCTGTCCTTTGTGGATGACCTTCAAAGAGACTGGCATTTGGATATATGACTGAATTTTAAAGAGACCACATTCACAGCACTTACATTACGTCCAATTTTTACTGTCGATGGGTCTATTTTTGAGAATACAACGTTAGAGTCCAATTTTACTTAAGCTTTTTCAAGTATTCAAGTATTCTGATTTGTCTTTTGACTAGAATTGCACATACTATAATTGTAATTCCTTGAAGTCGTCAGTGTTTTAGTTCCTACTATCTATTTCTGTTTTGGTTGACCTGCCGAAAGGATTGACATGCGAGTATGGTTTATCATTGCTGAACAGACATTAGTCAGGCCCATCTTTCTATACTAGAAAGCCACACTGTATATTCTCTGGGTAAAGAGAAATCGACATCTCGCTTCTACATAATGCAATGGACTCAGCCTACTAGTGAAGATGCTGTTCAGGTCCCCATAAAAGATGCCATTCGGGTCCCTATAAAAGATGCCATCGACAGGTTGGTGTATGCCAAACTTTGTGTTAGGTGTCATTGGCTAAGCATGTTACTTGGGTACTTCGCTTAGAGCGTCTGTGAAGATATTGCTGAACTTTATTCTCCGTGCCATTGCTGCGTTATACAGACTTCTTGCTTCTCTTATTATAAGATTCTAAAATATGCCTTTTTGGCTGGTTTTACTGAATGCTTTATGCATAGAACGATTGCGTAGATCGCCTATCAATTGGCTCTTCTTTCTTTTTCCTTTTTTTATATATTTTTCTAGTCAGAAAAAGTTATTATGCATCCATGTAAGTGGCACTGAGGGCTGCCACTGCATTTACAAAAAAGTTTTTAAGTAACAGATTCCATAATCATAGGAAATCAAATATAGTAATTAGAACCAAAACAAGCATTCACAAGCAAGCTCCATAATATCAACAAATGTTACTATGTTCCCCTCAACACCTTCTTGTGCCTTTCCATCTGACTAGATTGATAACTGCTGGAGGATCTCTGCTGGTTCTTCTTTTTTATGAAGAGAGGGAGGGAGGGAGGAGGGAGGAGGGAGGGAGTTATTTTCACCCCCAATAATTGCTGGAGGATCTCTGCCTGGTTCTTATATGATGTCCCCAAGCTTTGAGCTTGTCCTCAGCAGAATTGGCTATTGCCCATTGAACTTCCACCATAACTGAGAAACCCAATACATGCTACAGGACTGTGGCAATTGGGAGGGAGGGAGAGATAGAGTTAGAGTTATTTTCTGCGCTTTCTTTGACTAGGAAAATGACATTGTCTTTCTTTAGCTTGCAGGGACCTTTGATCAGGTTGGTGTCACACAGATGGACAATAACCCCTGTTGTTGAATATTTCCATGTGCTACCCTATGCTGGGATTTTGTTGGACTGGTTTTCCAGGTATGTCATTATTAGATGATCTTCAGATGAGTAACATTTTCATAATTTTGTCATCAAATGCTTACCCTCCACACCCCCCAGGTGGGGCCATGGGGAATTACCAAAAAAAAAAAGCCACTCACTTTGAGAGTTCTTCTATGTACCAACAAGGGACCTACCCTGGATGAAAAATTACAGAGGAGTCTACGGTGTCCAACATTCTAATCCAAATTGCAAAGTGGTTTTTAGTAATCCAGAAACATAGCACATGTTGCTATCTATTGCTTGTATGGGCGTGTCTAGATAGACTTGTACTTACTCCTTTTTCTACATAATCTAAATTTTGCAGCAGACGAATGTTAAGTTTTTCTTAGCCCGAAATGTCTTAAACTTTCATAGTATTTAAATGTTGGCATGAAGATCCACATCCAGTCTCTTCATAATTCATGGAAATATGGGTAACATTTCAAATATTGGTGGGAAAGCAAAAGGTGTCTTTTTTCTTTTCAAAAATGAACATGCTCTTAGACTCTAGATTATCAAAAGCTCTCAAGTTTCTTTCCCCCTCCAGATAAGATTGAAAAATACCCACGGGCCGAAGAGAGGGGAGGGGGGTGGAGATAGCAGGAAGGATAGAATCTCTCTCTTTGTTATTTTCCATAGTTGCCTCACTCCAGGCAATGAGTTAAGATGTGCTTAATTAACTCCGATGGCACTTTCACCTCGAAAATATCTATTTACAAGCTGAAGACCTCTCCTTGGATAGTTGTCAGTTGTTAGAAGACTCTCGTAAGCAGCCTTGCATGTGAAGAAGGCAGCTTTTGGAGTAATGTTGGCTCTTCGAATCGGCTTCCAAGTCTCTTGGGGCAACTTGTGTGTAAATGCATGGTAGTACAGTTTAAAGAGGTCATATTCGAGATCATGACCCTCTGGCTTTGAATTCCCACTCACCCACACAAGCTAAAACTTCAATCTCAAAGGAACAATTAATGATATTCCAGCTCCCAATCTCAAGCCATTTAAACAATGGATGCAGTCCACTGGATTCTCCTCGCAATTGTAGAGTAAAAAGCATCAGTAGGGTCCTTCGGCATCTACTCTCATTCCACAAGGAATTGAGGACCCATTTCCATCCTTGTACTTGATGAAGCTTGATAAGATACATTATTTCTTCCTAAAGCATTTGCAAACTCCAAGTCCATTGTTACATAGTCTCTATTTTAGGGCCTTTTTTGGGTACTCCTGGTCTATGTTAGTCCACTTCACATGAGCCATTAGATCATGTGCGCTCACCTACAACTGGGAGTACCTAATAACTTTTCTATTTTAGAACTGAAGCAGCTGTTGATTTGATCTAGCTAATTTTCCTTGTTTACAACTGGTTATTATGAGCTCGTTGAGTCCTCATTATCAAAATTGTCTTTTTTTCTGTCACCACAGGGATGCATCTCCAAATCATCTGGAAAATTTGAAAGTTGACTCTGTAACTGCACAAGTAAAGATGGATGAAGATGAGGTCTCCTTTTCAAATGAACAGAAATATAATAATATTCCTAGTTGCAAACCAAAGACATCTTACACCAAGAGAAAGCTGAACTCTGTTTCAACTGAAGAGAAATATAATAATATTCCTAGTTGCGAACCAAAGACATCTTACACCAAGAGAAAGCTGAACAACCTGCAAGATGTCACCAGTGAGGTTAGACCTTCACCATCCCCTTGAGGTTTCTTACCTATTAAAACATTTCCATTTCGGCTATTTCATTAGATGCTTTTGAGTTTTGTGGGTGATTCCAATGACCGTGTCCTTGAAGCTTAAATTTCTGGCTTAGGCTAGATTTATCCATGCTATAGATTGTGTGTATTTGAAAAGATAATTTCTTTGGATAATTGGATAGTGAAAATTCCTGCTCACTAAGAAAGAAACTTGCTTATGTCATTGTGAGCCATCAAGCTTGTTGGTTCATCGAAGATAAGAACAACCCCTTAGACTGGTAGTCAATGAAAAATCCTAACCTCAATGAACCTGTAAAAGCATAAGTGTGAATGCGCTGAGCATCACTACTAATGCAAGTATAGATTGGTTAATTACCAACATAGATTGGTGAATCACTATATTGCAAGTACAAAAGTGGGAGGCTTGTTACTCTGCTAGGAATGTAATCGACCTTCCACAGAAGTTCCTGATGATTTGTTTTCTTTGCCAGATGAAAAGTTATTAATAATTGATAGAATATTAGTTATTGAAATGCATAGATGGTTTGAAGCATGCTACAGTATTTATCTAAAATTTTGGTGGCTTGTACTTAGGGTTAGCACAATAAATAGAAACTACTCTGTTGAAATAGTTATTAATTGATGTCAAATGAGGCAAATATCTATGGAAAAATTACTAGAGCACCTTGACATTTACCAACCTCAACTTTCGTGTGATAGTACTTCGAAAAAGTTATTAAACTGATGTTAGATGCTAAAAAATATGAAATATTACTAGAAAGTTACTTACTGATGATAGATTCTGTGATTACTTAGCACTTATGTGTAGATTTATTAAGCCGTTAAAAGAGTACTTTGGATGATAGCTACCTATACAATTGGGAAGTTACTAAAAGCTATAGGACATTGTGCACCTCAGATATAGGCTTCTACCATCAGTTGCCACAGGAAATTTACTCGCTGATTGAAGTAAGAAAATGTTGATAGAATTTCCAATATTAGATGGGCCAACTGTTCTCATGCCCCTTTATGTTCATTTTGTGGGCCAACTTTACTTATTATTCATTGTATCTATCTTCTCTACATGAATAATGTAAAACTGTTTTGTGTTTCCCCATATTCTAGATAGTCTTGGTTGAATAATCTTTCATCTTTGGCTTATAATCATAAGTGTATGTTATATTCACTATTAAAATATAAAGTGTTATTTTCCTACTGAATTTTTGGTTGGCTTTTTGAACAATAGCTTTTCATGATCAAATTTATAGAAATTGTGAGGACAAAACAAACTTCAAATTAATTGGATGGACGATATAAAAGACTCGCACCACCGTAGTTATGTAATCTTCCTTGATACATAACTTAATGTTAATTAATCACTCATCGATGAAAAAAGAAGACAATGGGGAATTAAACTGAATTTAATGACCAATAAGATTTGATGCACAATATTTTCCAAGAGAATCTTTATGTAATTGTCTAGGTAGGTTTCGTAAGTAGATTAACATTATGAGCTATGGCTTTTATATAAAATAAATAGAAGGAAAGGGAAAAGAATTTATAATTCCTCATGCACCACTTCCTCAAATCTTTTCATGCTATCATTATCCTCATGATCAAGATAGGAGAGGCTACAGCTGGGTGGTAGATAGACGAAGCAGCCACATGGTGGAACAACCCGAAACTTTACATGGCTCAATGACATGTGGTTCTTATCCTCTTTTATACATGTTTTATTAGATTAGTTTAGGTAACATAATGAGCAAGGACAGATTTAATGTAAGAGTTAGAAATTGGAGGAAGGAGAGTGGGGAAATGAAAAGGATGTTGAAATAATGGGACAAAACAAATTGAGAAATTTTTGGAGGAAAAATTATACTTTCAGCATGCTTGGAGGAGAGGGCTATTGCATAGTATGCTCAAAATAGTTTAGCTGGCGTAAATAGCATGATTAGTTGAGAAGTTAATAGGTGGCGCTGAATTAGTAGTATTTGTACAAAGCAGTTATTTTGGTTACCATTCGATATCTTCAATGCAAATGTCATGTGCTTGTCACTGATAGTCTTTTTTTAATTCTTATAAGCACTTAATTTCAATCAGTGGTCGCAATCATGGAGTTATCTTACTGCCAGTCCATAAATGGGGGCTCACATTTAGCAGGATTTGCAACCGAATTGTCTTTTATCTGAATCGATTAACATTTGCATGTTTGTTTCTTCTGATAGTTTGTCTGTCGTTTCAATAATGACTCATCCCTCTTGGACTAAATTACTAATGGACATTCTGACTGGAACCTCTTGAAGAATCATCCATGTTCTAGATTTGGGATTCCAAAGTTGCAGGATACAACTTTTGAGAAATTCCATAATGTATGTCCTATATATGCATAGACAGACTGTCCTTTGTTTTTAGGTTGTTTTTTTTTCCCCTCCCCTATTCTTGGGCATCAATTCAGAGTTACGTATTTTTCTAAATATTTACTTGAATTTCCAGGACATGACGGTTGAAAACAATTGCCAGACTGGCATACCTGAATGCCAAGGCAATAAGAGTACTGCTGGAGACAACATGAACAACAATACTATATTGGATAAGGAGCCAATCCTTGGTAGTGACCGTCCTTTAGTTACTTGCCAGTCCCCCTCTGAAGATCTTGAGAAAATATATTCTGTGCTGGCTTCTAAAGAACACACACTGTCACAAACTGCTTTAAGAGTTGTTCTCCAGAAAAGGGCTAAACTGGTAATTTTCTTTTCCTGTTAATATGTTCCACAGCGTTTTATAATGTTTCAAACTGCTGATGTTTTAGTGGTACCCTGATGCAGCAGCTCAGCAGTTTTTGAAGCTTATCAGTTTGGTGTCGTCATAATAAGTCCTTTTTAAATTTTCTGATTAGGAAGTTATCTTGTAGCATTTTATATAAGCAAATGATCCAGAAGGTGAATGATCCCTTTGCAACTTTTTGGACATTGCCGGTTGGCTTTGTATTAGTCTTTCTTATGTAACTGACAGTAACAACAATTCCTTGTGACTGGGAATACTCATGTTCCGTTCAACATTATGCTTTCTTGCAGTCCCTTCAGCTGCGAAATATAGAAGATGAGATTGCGAAGTGTGACAAATGTATCCATACGATTTTGAATGGTATGACTGTTAGTGGATTTGCTTTAAGAAGCCAATTTTCCATTATTGAGCTTGTTTATGTCGATATTTATCTTGTTGAGCTTTGATGGTAGACATTGAGGATAAGCTTGTGTCACGACATGAACTCTGCTATGTGATTCTAAATAATTCTAAATGCATCTGAATTGAGCCGTCAGCCTGTCATTAGTTAGCCTTAACGGAAAGATAAAATTCACTTAAGCTCTTTTTGATTCAGGAGTGGCATTTTCTTGATGTCTTTCTAATGATTTTGTATCTGTACTTTGTAGAGAAATGAAGCTCTAGATTGAAAGATTGCTGGCTGCACTACTGCTGGCTATGTTATGTAGTAGTAAGGAGTTTTCGTTTGCTTGTCAAGGCAGTTGAATGTTTTGGAGACTTCTGCTTTCTAGTGAAAAGGATGGATGTTCATCGGATGTTCTGTGTCTGTTACACATATGGGTTGACTAATTGCTTTTTCTTGATTTCTATGCATTTCTGTCCATTCTATCATCGTCGTTATTCTCTGATGCGTTTTATCCCTCAGAAGGATAAAAGTCATCATTTGTGTGATTTCTATTTGTAATGGATGTTGGTTATTAGTAAATGCAAATTAGGGATTGTCTGGAGACCTATCATTTTTTGTGACTGATGGATAGCTTTAGGATAGCTCCATCTTTTTCGTCTTGTCATAGGTGGAGCTGATGCTTTAGCGCTGAAGATAGACTCCATAATTGATGGTTGTAATTATTCATGCCTGGAAACTACTGCTCATGAAAGGCCAAATACCCATCTTGAAGGCCAACCTTTACCCCATTGTACCAATGTAAAGTTGTCTGAGGCTGTTATCTACAGACAAAGTCCATGTCAAGTAAGTTCCCACCATGAAAAGTTGCACTTTTTCCTTTTCCTTTATTGTTCTTTTTTCAGTATCTTTTCCTGTTTTTTTCTTATTGGACCTCTAATAAGATGGTATAACCTTTATAGACGAGTCAACAAAATTAATTTTTCTGATATTACCATTCTATTAACACAGAGGGACAGCATACATTGCAAGAGAATGCTCAAATGCAAATGACTGAAAGGATAGGCCCTGTTTGGTGTGTGAAAACTTTCCAGTTCTCACTTTCCACTGAAAATGGAAACACGTCAAAACTGATTAGGTCCTGTCGCATTTTGAAAACGGTCTTCAAGTGAAGACAAGGAAAATTGTTTTCACTTTCATAACTAAAGATTGAAATGCCATTTAATATGTCATTATGTTTCCATTTTCATAGAAAATGGCAGTAAAATAGTTTTGTTTCCTGTTTCTTGCATACGCATATCATTTGTGAAGAAAAATTCAACACGAACGATGTTTGTAAGGACTCTCTGGAACTGTAATTAGAAATTTATGCTTTCTCTTCTCTGCCAACATATGCTTTTCACATCTTTTCTGCAGGCGTTGGATGAAATATGTGATGTGAACACTTGGATTTTACCAACTTATCATATTTGTGTCGCTGATGGTAAGATATATGGAATATAGCATCTTTATAAGAATGCGAGAAATTCGCTCTTGATGGCATCGTTGACACTATCAATGGAATTTTCTCTTGTGTACGGTGGTAATTTCTGCGATGCTCAGAATTCTGAATGTGCAACTTGAAAGTGTGTACTGTTTTTCTAGTATACATAGGTTTGCTTGTCCATGATGTCAGAACAGACTGGGATGGTTATGAACTCCAGAGATGGTCGTGACTTGCAAATACAATTATCTGACTTACTTTAGAAATGTCCTGCAAATTGACTGTCCTTTCCTGCTTTGGTCATTTCTTGAAAGACACCGTGGTTTGCTCCTAATACATTGAAACTAGGGAATTTCTCCCTGCTTATCTGAAGTTTGTTTGGTGAAACAAATTCTTGTTAGTAACTTGGGTACTTGTTTGGCTGGTATGCTTATCCTATAGAGATGGCCATAGGAGGATTGCATCTATTTTATCATTTTGCTTTCACATCTTTAACATGTGATGGAATGTCATGAACTGCTGAAGTGATGAAAAGTGAATGGTTGCAAAACTTGATTAAAATCTGATGAGGTGTTACGCTGTCTCATGAGTCTTTGCGGCATATCTAGAAAAACATGATCCTCCATTGAGGTCGTGTGAAATCTAGATCTCCTTTATGATGCTCCTACCTACTCTGTTGAGATGAGGTTTTGTCGGTAGAATCAGTTGAGGTATATTATGCATGTTGATTCGTGATGCCCCAAGCAGCTGGCTAATGTTGATCTGCACTTCGTCTAAAAGGTGGGTTTGTCGCTAAAGTGACTGTCAAAGGTGCGGATCTCGAGTGTTCGACTGACGGAGACCCTCACTCCACTCCTCAAGGAGCCAGAGAATCGGCTGCAGCCAACATGCTGGTCATATTGAAAAGTGCCGCTAACCAGGGGTAGAAGCTGCATCATACTCAAGCCACTCATCTGAGTTCTGCATTTTGCCTTAGACATGTATATATGCTGGTCCTGTAGAATTCAGGGCATGCGACTTTTGTAATCCGTCTGCTGGTCCTGTAGAATTCAGGGCATGCGACTTTTGTAATCCGTCCTGTGGGTTGTTAAGTCTTTTGGCTGATGACAATAGGGTCTTGCTTGTGAAGAATTGTAGAACCTCTGCATGATAGGGAACAAAGACTCTAACCTTGCGGGTGTCCTGTTAGCATATTTTAGTCTTAGACTCCATGGTCCTGGTATATATTAATGGAACCGGAGTGACATTACAACTCTTTTGCCTTTTCCTCTGTACACAGCGAGGTAATTTTGAAGACTTGAGTTGTTCGTAAATGATGTTTGCTCTCGCTTGTCATTTTCCCATTTGGGATTTTGGCGAGGAAGGATCTAGGAAACAGTTCCGGTCATGGTTATATAACCTAAAAATGAAGTAAGCAGGGTCGTTTGTAAAATTGGCTTGCGTTCGTCAACCCTGTGGCTCGATTTTTTCATGGAGAGGAAATAACATGAACCGACAAAGCCTACTTCAGTTGTTATTAAATGGTCTGTCTTTGACGACTGAAGCAACATATTTCCTTGTTTTCTAGTATTCACGCTCTTCCATCTCTTGCATTTTCAGTTTCTGTTTGCAAATCAGATCGGGATTTTGGTTTGGCCGGAAACTCCAATGGTTACCTCGATTTGTCTCAAGGTCTAAAGTTGAAGTCACGTCACTTGTGCACGTGAGCACTCTGCCATTAGAATTAAAAAAATAATTTGCAACTACTTGGTAATCATCAATCATATATCGACAAATGATATAACGCGTCCACAGGAAAATTGGACTTTCACTGTTGGATCTCCGAGATGGTATGTTAACTGCCGTTGGCAACTTACATTTGCCAGAATTTCATTTTATTAAGCCAATCATTATACAAAAATCCATAGGTAATTGAAAAACGGCAGCTTCCCCGCTACTGCAGAAATAAGAGGCAAATAAAAACTAAATGACCATTATTCATACATTCAAATGACTTATACTACAGAGAACGATTGTTGACACATTACTCTCAGTTATTTACTATTACGATCCGATTCTCTGTCTTTGCAGCCATGTAGACACGGTGGCTAGACAACAGCATCATACAAGGAGAGGAAAAAAAAAGGAATATACAGGTGAATTGGCGGAAGACTTGAAAGAATGAAAAGAATATGGGACCGTTGGCGAGAATAGACTTGAGAAGCAAAGGTATATACGCGTAAAAGCATGCCTAAACTATTCAGCATCCAGCAGCTTTCAAGAATTTGTCATACGGGCTTGACGGCGGTAATCTAAAAGAATGTGGTCCATAATCACGTGAACAGAGCTGGCGCTGATCCTGGCGTCGCAATTGGTCACTCTCATGCAACTTTCCATTCCCTTCCAAAAGCTCCATATTCTGTAAGAAAAGCCGAGCATGTATATAATGTTAGCAACGGTTAGCAACGGTTTCTCTGGAAGAGAGAAAGTTGAATCCTTCCCTGTAAAATTCCTCTCACCTAATCATCTACACCAAAGCAGCCCAAGTAATTTTACATAATAGAAACAAACAGATGCTTCTTGACCTTAATTAGATCCAAGCAGACAGAAGCCACATATACAATGCCAACATACCATTAGTCCCAATAGGTTCATTTATGATGTAAGCATAACAGAGACCTTTGCAAGGTCAATAGAGGGTTTCATTTATATAACCCACCAGATGGATACTAAATGATAATGGTATCCTCCTTACAAAGCAAATGCACTTACCAAACTTGGAATTGGGAAATGATGGGTGTTGTTTTCATTTTCACCCGACACAACTATAGCCTTCACTTCCTGCTGATTCTTGAAACTATGTAGAACCGACATCTTCTGCTGTTTGCCTGTCACGAGAGCTTCACATTGATTCTTCATTTGGTCATACGGTATGGGTACCGAGGAAACTGGCAAGCTTGCAACCTGTCTAGCTGTTTCCAGAACCTGTCAACAATTTTAGAACCATGAGAAGCCATTTAATTCCTTCATGAGCGATTTACAGAATAGAAACTTAGAACTGATTATTTCATTAAAACAACAAAAAATGACGTAGGAAACAATGAGTGCATCAAGAAGTCATAAATTTAAATGTCTTAAGAAGGGTGTCCCAATAAGAGTTGATAGCATTAAGCTCTACAATCTCCACCACCGCTATCTATCTTAGCTAAATAACAAGTTAACCATCATTAACAGGATAGCTTAATTCATGAACTTGACAGTTTTCTCGAAACAGCTTACATATCTTCTCCATTCACTCACATACATGTTCCACAAATTGCATCAAAAACCATTCTTCATTGAAATTCAATTTTTGTCCGGTTCAGCCACCCAGCTCAGTTTCACATACTTCAATATTAACAAGTCTGACAGGTTGCATCATGGACTATAATAAGGTTAAGCTTATTCACCGTTATGCCATCTAATCTGCACATGAAGTTCATCTATTAGCTTTCATTAATTTTATCCATCCCATTGTGCCTCTGTAGGCCATTTACCATATATGCGATCTAATTTGTACCACTCATCAAAACTGATCAAACTCAGGGTTCCTCAGCTAAGCATTCTGCAGATTGTTCTCTAGATTTACTAATCAATTCATCCTTAAGAAAGGACAGAAGAGGTCAAGTCTTAAGAGGCACAACACACAATGTCACAAACAGATCCTCCATTAACCACTTGTAAAGATATGCCTTAAAACAGTCAATTTTAAGGTAATTAAAAGGGAGATTGTCCATATCCACAGCACATGGAAGTTAAGTTTCTTTGAGTTTTCGTTTAGTCTGTACAAACTTTCAAAAAACCTCCCTTCTGCTGCATCATACTCTCCAAACAGTAGAAGGAAATGTCTACAGTGCTCAACAACACAACATCTAGTACAGATAAGAGATAGTCCTCCCACAAGTAACTTAGCTAGGGCTATTAGGCACCATTATCGACTTACAGATACAAACAAAATAATAAGCAATGGAGATAACTGGAGACGTATCAAACTAGTCAAAAATGGGTTAAATGAACCTGGAGGCTAAAGGTACAGCTAGCTTGCCAGTCCTCAAGAGGTAATTGCGCATACATTTAAGCACATAAAAAGGTCCAGATGTACAGGATTAATTCTTACAGATGCCAAGAGCTGATTGACATTTATAATGTCAACTGCACTGCTAGAGAGTGATGTCTTGCGATCCGACTGACTCCCACTTGGTTCAAGGAAGGCATCATCGTCTGTCATGTCGACTAAAGGCATGGCCTGAATAGGAGTTAAACCAAATACAGATCCCATATTAATAATGGCACCAGAAAATAATTTTAATCACCACATTCCTTACTTCATCAAAAGCTTGAGAATCCAATTGCGCAAGAGGAGAACATGGCCTAGGTGTCTCCATAAATAGTGGAGCTCCTAAAGGATAAGCTTCGTCAGGTGAAAATGCTTGTAGAAATTGCTTTTTCAAGTCTGATAATTCTTCCTGCATGAAGAAAGCATAGGTTTGAGGACAAATCTTAAAAAGGAAAAAAGAGACCACTACAACTACTGACTCATTCATTTCTTCACATACCCAGGGAGTTTTTGAGTTGAAAATTTAACCACTTCCAGACTATGCCCTCATCATTTCCCCAGGGTTCAAGTCTCATCCTAATCCCATATATTAACAACTAATGTCTAACATATCTATTAAGCAGCAAGGCACATCATATTTCTGCATTTGATAATATAATAACTTGACAGAACACTGTCATATATTGCCAAAGAGAATCCTTAAAAAGCTGAGGTAGAATGAGCTGTCCAAAAATATAGCACAGAATGACGGCATCCAGTAACATTAACATGACAATGAGAAGAGACTGTCAAGTTGCACATGTGGGTTCATGTATCGACTAGGAGAATGCAACCAATCTTAAAAGAAAGTAATGCTTGAATCAGACAGGAAAAATAAACACAAAATCAACAGAATTAACTTTTTGCAGGATAAACAACCAAGGGATCAACTTCAAATTCAACCGAAGTAATTTAATTCAAGGCGAAGTCCGGATCCATTTACAATATGAGTCAACAAATAAAATTAATACAGAAAGAGAGACAGATCAGCATTGCTGTGCACCCTGTGATTCCCAAATGCGATCTCATCTCATTTAACCATTTTTTCTCCTCTAAAATTGGTGACACAAAACTACAGAGCAGAAATCCATGCAATGAGGTCAAACCTAGATGTTACTGACACCATATGGAGGAGCATTGTCTAGCTCTGTAGGGTATACAGGTAAAGCATGCATGCATATATGCAGGCATGCAGGCATACACAGCATAAATGAGGGCAACAACTGGTACACAGCAGATGCATCTTTAATCAAGTTCTCTAATGCATGCCCCTGTGAGAAGATGTATGCTTACAGGGGGACATGATTAGAAATACTGAGAGGCATAAAAGGACATGGTTCCCAACTGTGGAGAAAGACCTCAAATATAGTGGTCATATGGAGTATGCACCATATCAAATGCAACAGCACAAGAGGACACATGTTTTCAGTTCCAGAGGAGGAACGCAATATTATTCTCGTTGATTGCACTCTCTACAGTAGTGTACCAATATACAGTAGATTACGAATATATGTGCCGCTAATCCACAGTCTAAAATTGCTTAGTTGCTTTTTGAGTGCCACTTGATTCTTCCTGGACATTCTATTAAGCATTGTCATTTAATGGCATAGCATTCTTCCTCACTTTTTCTTTGAAGGTGTGCTTTCCCACGTGATCTTTTTGCTTAAATGCTAAATTTTTTCCCTAGGCATTAGGCTATGTGGGCCAATACTAAACTACTAAGACACAATTATTACCTCGGACAAATCCCCACATTTAGTAATCAAATGTGAAAGAATAATTTCTTTTAACTGCTGATCATCTGAGCTTATCTCCGACAGCGACTTCAGCGCAGCAGCTTCATCTTCTTCTGACCCATATGATTTCTTCTCCAAGTTAGATTCTATACATACAGCCTGTAGCCTGATATCTTCAATTAACTGAAGGTATGGATCAATCTGCCCAATAGAAACAATTGCAATTTTTCTTATGACGATGATATTATATAATAATAGCACAAAGCAATATTAAGCATGGTTCATCTAAATATGTAAGTGAATGTGTCTGAGAAAGAGATAGAGAGGTAAGTGGACTAACTGTTCTATCTGTTAATGATGCTTTCACATGAGGGATAATGTCCGGAAAATTGCCAGCCCTGGCTGAGAATATAAGCATGTAGGATGCCAAGGTAAAAAGAGATCTTCTTCGAGACGGTTGCAAACCTCCTTCAAGGAATTAACCACCATTAATTAAAATATTTAGTACTCAATGTTTGTCCTCCTGTTTTCGAAATTTCACAAACTGCAGTGCCAAATGCACTCGATCTGAATAACAATAATAAAGGATCTCATGGAAGAAACAGAAGCAGTTCAAACAGACTTTATCAAGCTTAATACAAACCTGCCTGATTACTGTATCAACCAGAACAAAGACATCGAGAAAACGTTCTGATAATAAAGAGTATGCCTTACAATAGCAAGAATTCTTTCTAAGATAAAGATGCAAATTCTAGTATCAATTAGGGAAAATGACACAGTCAAACAATTACTTCAATATTTAAGGAATCTGATCGTTGAAATTATTAAGCTTTTAGACAGGTCACTAAATTTTTCTTCGCACTTCTTTAAATCACACGTTGGAATGCTGACACCACACCTAATCCATTTGCTATGAGTTACCTCAAAATTCTGCTACTTTTTCCAGGAATATTAGAAAAGTCACCTGATTGAATGTATACCCAGCAATTCATGACCAAAGAAATAAAAGTAAACTACCCGTTATTTCAGATACAACATCACAGAGTGATCGGAAGAAGGATGCATTATTATTAAGACATCGTTCATGACATCCCGTAAATTCTTTGGTTTTTCTTTTGCATATTGCACTAATTGAAGAGATGTTAATTTATTGGAATTATAATGTACAAATAAATAAATTACAATCATCAAGCATCTCCCATGACCTCTGAAATTTCTATTCAATCACATGGCAATATGTGCATATATTTTGCAAAAGAATAAAAAAAACATAAAGATTGAAAATAGAAGAAAACATAGAAAAGTCACTAACCTTCTTGGTCAAGAGAAATGGTTCTAAGGGACAATGCCAGCTGGAAGCATCTCACTAGAGCCATGTGACTGGAAGACTGTTGAGACAATAAATAGAAAGTTACTTAGACAGTACTTCCAATAAACAGCCTTTACATCTATCTTCCCAAATGTGCACGCCCTAGCATATATTCCATTTTTACTCATGTACCAAACACACAAAAAATATGCCCTCACATATGTGGCCTTTTAAGAAGCTTTTTCCTTAGCATACATGGCCAATTTGAATATTATACATCTTGATCACCATTTCTTCAAAAGATCATACAAGGCATCAAGAAAGGATGTCCCCACAGAAAAATACTACTTCATCAAGTAATTTAATTCACCAAAGGACCAAAGATAATTGAGGGTTTTCACACTGCTCTTGAAAGATGTTGAAAGGATGCAAAGGACAGAGCAGATGCAGCACATCCCAGAGCTCACCTTGGAACGTGTAAACAATAAAGCTATGTTATAAGTATGTGCCATTGCTTCAAAATTTGCCGGTGAGTTCTCTGCAGATGTTGCCTGAACCCAGATTGATGAAAGCAATAGGCTGACTTGGTGACTGCTCAATCGAAGGGAAGTAACATCCTATCCAAAATTGGGAAAAAAAATAACATTTATCCTAGTAAGTACAGGCAATTATTTTGAATATTTATTTGCAGATGCAGCAAGTAAATGAAAAGCTAAAAGCCTAAAAGTTTCATACTGCTTTTCCATCTGTTAATGCAAGCTTCAAACTATCAGATTGGTAAAGAGTTCCAGAAAAGGATGATTGTTTAGCATCCCCATTTAATATCTGATTGACTTCCTCCTTCAAGACAGGTGATGGCAACTCTGAGTCCTTCCCTTCAACCTGATCACCAAAACTTCTTTTCTGTGCCGTTAAGGCCTGTGTATGCTTCCTCTGGTCTGATAGAGGGCAAACTAGTGACGGCATAAGCACAGTAGAGAGGATAGAGTGTGCTCCAATTCTTGCCTCATGGTCCGGGTGGACCATTGCGACCAGCAACTGATGAAACAGACAATCAGGGAAAGCCTGGAAGGTTCAAACATGCAAAGTCAGCATAAGAAAGCATTTGCATAAACACTATGAAGCAGCATATGGTGATTACCATACTTGCCTTCTTATCATTAGACACACTGGGGATTGAAGAGATGATCCGTGCAGTGCGGTAAACAGCATAAATGGTTGATCTGGCCACAAGCGTAGTCGATGGGAGACTCTCTAACACCACAGCCATTATATCCAGAATGGGTCCTATGTCACCAACCTGCCAATAGCCAGCTTCAATTTTACGATAAGAAAGAAAAAGCATAGCAATAAGACATTTGCACAAGAAACCAAACTTTGAAAGTCCTTCACTTCAACAAAACCATCAACAACCAAGCCTTTTCCCACTAAGTATAGTTGATTACATGGATTTCTTACGCCATTGCCCTCCTTGTATTATAGCAATTTGTAACATCCCAGTAACCACAATGTACCCATGTATTTCCAGCCTTAACCTGCCCCTTGACCATGCCATCTCCATCATGACATCAATTATTCTCATTCTGGCCTCTAGGTCCATATTTTCACATATACAAACCATCTTTTATCATCAACTGAAACCATGCCAACTTTTTTTCAAATGTTCCCATACATAATAATATCTTTTCCTGAGTGTCCACACATTCAACAAAGCAACTACAACAAGATGATAGCAACGGCAACTGAGTAACATCAGAAATATATTATCAAGTTATGGCACAATAGAATCCTCGTTAAGAACATAAAATAGCAGACTGAAATCTCCTTTCGTGGCCATCTCAAGCATTGACCGAATTGAAACATAAGGAGATTGAAGAGAAAGTTAAGCTCATCAGTGCAAAACTGTACAGTGCAAAAACTCTATACTTTGCAGTTAACTGACAAGCATAGTTTGACAGGAAAAAAGAGATGAAAAAGAGAACATCAGATACTTTTTATATTCCATCAGCTGAAGTACAGTGCCTTAGCAGAATTGTCATTAAGATCTTAAACTATCAACTCAAGTAATGAACAAGACCTGTAGATGCTGGAAGCTTTTAGAATAACTAGTAGTGTAAGTAGAAGCTGTATTTGTGTTTCTCCAACCATTCCGACAACAAGGAGTCCAAGATTTAAAAAAATCTTGGCATGAACAGGTGAGAAGAACTGCCAGTACTGTAACCATCATTTTTGCAATTGATAAATATGACAAGACAAAAGTTCTATCTTTGTTTCTGTAACGAAGGTCAGGATAGCTATGACAATTATAACTACAAAGATGAGGTAAATTTAAGAAAGAAAGTCGGTGATGACTTTATTATGTTTGTTTGCTCTAAGCAGCTATGTTAAAACAATGCTATAGAATTAACTTCACATTCACCTTCATAAAGACATGAAGCAAAAGTTAATGGTTGTACGTGCCTTTTTAGAAAGCTCAGAGATGCAACTCTCCAGGGCAGACTGAAGATCGGCGTTCCTCTTATCTAAACCATCTCTGGGGGTCAATCCTTCAGATAAGTTCTGCAAGCACTTCTTTAGTTGCTTAATCAAATCAGTAATCGCCCCAATTATAGTAACTGTAGCCTGCCCTTTAGCATTATGTGCTAGCTGCGTGGTCACACGAACAATGTTTATCAGCAGTAATGGTTTCCCAGCAACATTTTTATGATCCAGGTGCTTGACCAAAATAGATAAAAGTACATTAGCATTGCCTCCTGCAGAAGAAAAGAAAATGTTACTAATTTACCAACTATGACAGTATTCAGAAAAAAGTACATCTTAAACAGGAGAAATTACTAAATTCTCAACCTTTCTCTTGCAGAAGCGCCTGCAAATACATCAATACAGAACAGGCAAGTCCTTTATCCATGGACCAAAGATTTTCAGCATCAAAAATATGAAAAAGGGGCTCAAGAACACGTCGCACAGTCGCAGTCTCTTTTGTCAAGCTGGCTATATTCTGTAAGCAAACCCTTGACCAGTAAGATGGGCTCCTGGAGGTATCTCTGTAAGTAAAGCAGCAAAAGAATCATTAATCGCCTGGATAATACAAAAACCTATATTAGAGAATCAACAACAGAATGAAGAGGGTGACTTACATTGTCTTGTCCATGTCATGATTGGTCAAGCCAATTGGTAAGGAAATAACCTTGGCACTTATATCTTGAATTGACGAGCCCCGATCTGCTTTAAGCTCTTCTTGAAGCCATTGTTGCTGAGGTAGAGAATCTGGCTTTTCCTTGGCATACTCCAAGTTCATTTGTAGATATGCATAGTTTTCCAGCATCACTGACATAATCTGTTCCATAATAAATACATCACCCTTAAGGAGATTGAAATTACTGACTTGGACTGAGCCAGTCAGTCATCAGATTTGCTAAAATGTCTGCCTTTTTCATTCAAGGTGAACATCAGACCTCCAAACATGCATACAGCTTGAATTGTTTGACTATGTATTCTAGTGTGCATCTTACAAGGATGACTTACCTTGTCAAAGTCCATAGAGATATGGGAATGTTCTCCCATGAACAACACCTAGGATGAGATCAAGATAAGATCGAGACATCAGTCTTAAAAGCCAAGCAACCAATCCAAAGTGACGAAGCAAGTAAAAGATAGAACCAGGAGATGCAACATTCTACACAAGCTCAACAACATTGTCATTAGATCCATGCACATTAACGAGATAAAATTTCATCATCTAGATGACAGCATGCACGGCAGAGAAAAGATGAACAACGATTTACAAACTCAACATCTAGAAGCAATATCAAATCATAATCATTGGCATGGTAGAGACAGCACTTGGAAAAGAGAAATCTAGCTGTTGCTGGACTAGACCATGGTCTCCAAGGAGAAGAGGCAGTTACTAGCTTTCACAAGCTTTCATATTGCTATTAAAATTTATCAGGTTTGGAGTCATTTTATATTTCGTTAATTTTTTTATTGACGACTTAAGTTCCTGGCTACAAACTAGATAATGTCGAAATAAACACGGTGGAGAAGGTAAAAAACATGCTAATTATGTGCTTTTCAAAGGTTGTAATGGATTAAATGCAAACACGATATAACATACTCAGGCATCATGCTTTTATTATTTTCATATAGAAAAGGAAATCAGGTAGGCCTGGAATTATTACCATGCATGCCAGAGCCTGCATCCCAGAAGAGCGTAAAGGGAGAATTCTTTCATCGTCCCCTACTTCTTCAGCCATTTGACAAAGCTTTGGGATAAGACCCTCTAAGTTGAACATATACGTACCATCAACCTTTATAAATTTTGAACACCAATAAGACTTTAGCATGGACTTAAATATACCGACAAATTGAAAAGAATAACAGCTTAAGAAGGAAAATCATCTATAGAAGACTCAAAAGCATCTTGTAAGTAACTTGATACATGAGATGAGGAAAACTGGGGCCAAGACCTCTACATATTTCTCTTTTCTTCCCTCTCTATTTTTAATTATTAATTTCCCCTTTTGTCATACCTTTTGCTCCTAGTAGACAAAATATTCATTGATGACAAAATAGGATCATCTTCAGGACACACAACTCCAAATGAAAAGTGTCATAACTGTGACGCCACTATAATCCACCATGACAATGTAACCGCTTACTTGGTTGTTCATAAAGTCAACAAGAGTCATGCAACCTAAAATCCGCAGTTCGTCCTGCTGCGTTTGTTCCAGCAATGTTCGAACAATTCCTAGTAAGCTACCAGCAAACAATGACCTGCAAAACATTATAACAATTTGTTAAATTCTGCCTATGGGCCTGTAATTACTCATGAGCGTAATCTGTCAGACCGGTTTCTCCACTTTCCCAAGGCGTAATTGAAAGAAGAACCACTCATATGCAGTATGACCACAATTTAAAATGCCGCCTTCAATCATTTAGTAATCAAATGGAGCACTGAAGTACATGAAACTTACATTTGCTCCTTACATGATGACAGCAGTTTTCTGTAAATGCACAAGACGACTTTAACAGATCCATAATTCTCGTTCCGAAGATCCTTGTAACACCGTTCCTCTAAGTAATTGGTAATCTGTGCAGAAAAAATATAGGAAAGCACATGTTTAACACTCCAGTCACTATGTAAGACTTGGGAAAGGAACATTTTGACTCCACCCACCATTGCATGCTAGTGGAAGTGCACAACGTACAGGTATGCAAGCATAACTGAACTGGAATTAGTAATATGGAACATATAATCACTCAAGACACTAAACATGTGGGCTTGTTTAATCTCGAGAGTGAAAAATGGACCCTGTTTCTCCCGTGTAAACTTGAACTACCGAAATGATGGATGGTCTTGTGACCAAAAGATAGTTACTCTTTTGGAGTGAAACTTGGTACACTTACCTTAGGAATTCTTAACGGATTCTTCAAAGCATACTCACACAGCTTCCCAATATTTCTGTCATTAGGTTCAGTTTCCTGCCGGAAACACAAAAAAAAAAAAATTACGTGGGAAGAAAGCTAAGACTCCAAACTAAAATATTACTTTCTGGACAGTCATTAAGTAGACTGCAAAGGCCTAAATGGAAGAGATCAATAAGCATTAAGACAAGTTTTAGCTTTCACTCAAAGGAATTATATTCCAGATTTCAACGGAAGCAGAGCAGTCAAAGTTTTGAATTCAGAATGAAGTGACAGAATCTTTGATGATATTCATCCAAATTTTAGTTCCGCAACCCAAACGGAAAAGATCACCTGATTTTTGGGGAAGATGTCGGCGAGCAACTTCTTGTACCGTTTGACCGGCTGCCTAGACCTCGCACGCATGGACGGGCACATGAAACAGAGGTTCCCGCAGACGGGCACAACCCGCCTCGACACGACCCCCATTCTCTAATCCAATCCAACTCCACACCCTGGCCAAAAAAAAAAAAACCGAAACAATTCACGCGCAACCATCAACCCCCAACACAATCCAAGCAAACGTCAACAAGTTCGAACATTTTCACAATCTGGTTGAAACCCAAATAGATAACTCCAACGAAACAGCGTGAAAACAGCGGATTAACTGCAAAAAATTCAATTGACTAGAATTGCAAAAAATCACAATTCACCCGCACGCACCTGGCTATACAGGAGAAAACCGCAATCCCAGGGCAATAAGACTCAAATCCAATCCAATCCCAATTCAACTGGGGAGATCGCGATCCGATACTGCCTGGCGAAACGAAGATTCAACGCGGTGAGCCTCGTCAAGAAACACTTAGGAGAACCGGCGCGAAAAATGAATTATCTAAAAAAATTCATCGCGCGGCGCCACCGATCGAGCCGATCATCGGACACCGGATCGCCAGAAGAGGATCCCGGCAGTCGGAACGGAGAATTCGATTCGACTCGAGAGGACCACCGCGCGGCGAACCGACCTCGGGACGGAGCCGATGGCAGCGGCGACGGCGGCGGCGGAGGCTACGGAAAAATCTCCCCCCGGCGGTCTGCTCCTGCTCCTCCTCCTCCTCCTCTCCCTCTCTCTCTCTCTCTCTCTCTCTGTGCTCTCTCTCTCTCTTTGATATTCCCTCCATGAGCGCAATATTTCTTTTTATTTTTATTTCCTTTTTTGGTCAAATATCTTTATTTCCTTTTAGAAAAAATAAATCACGGTTTGTTCTTCTTCTTCTTCTCTCTTTTTTTTTTTTTAAGAAATTGAATTGAGGAATATGAAAAATAAAAAACGAAATGAAAGAGGAAAAGACAGGGAGAGAGCTCAAGATGACGTCAGGAGATCTTTTTTTGGTCATACAAGATATTGTTGAGTCAGTTCCCTTTTTTTCCTTTTATTTCGGTGGAAGTATATTTAAGGTAACGAGTGAACAGTCTTCTCTTCTTCCTCCCCCCCAATTTCGGCATATATGCTTGACTAATATTTTTTATATTATGTAAATACTACACTGTAGAAATTGTCATAATATTATCATAAAATATAAAATATCATATCGCAACCGCCTTCCCTAGGTAAATAGACATACATATACATATTATGTGTAATTATTCAACTATTGTATTTAACATGTTGCACATAATTTGCGAGATTGACCACACATCTTGATATGATATTACTGATGGCATTGTATCATATGTTACACATTAATTATAACGTAATCAAAGCTGGATTTTAAGTTTGAAATCTGTTCATATTATTTTGCATTTGGATTTGAAAGAATGCTTTTTTTAAGTTTATTATTATTCGGATGAAAAGGAAAGAGATAATTTCGTTTCCCGAAACATGTCAATTAGGGTCCAATTAGGGTCCCTTGTAGTGATGATAGGATTAATTAAGAGTAATCATGTAATTAAGAATTGAGTTGTTGGCGGGGGACCTGGAAAAGACGACAAAAGTTGCAACGGTCCCGAGAATTACGGCTTGATGCACTTTTTTGTCTTTTTGTTTTTCTTTTTTCTTTGTCTCGCATGCACTTTTTTTTTTAATATTTATTCTCCACCCTTTTTGAGCGATTTAATTTTATAATTTATCACTTATTGGATTATTATGAAGATTCCTTTCTCTAAACTTGCACGAGCCTGCAAAGAATATGTCCTAAAAAAAAATTAAAACTTGGGAAAGTGTTCGTTGGGGAATTAGATAGCTACCTCAGTCATATAGGAACTTCACGAACGTACTTTCAATAATCATTTTATTAAAAAAAAGCCTCTAATTTATATTTTTCTAAGTTTGAACTCAATCATAAAATAAAAAAATTTGCATACTTTGTTGTGATATGCTTTTTGAGATTTCAACACAATGAGAGATTTAACTAGCAAATGAAAAATGATGAAGCTAGAAAATGATTAGTCGAATGTGGGCCACTTAGCAAAATTTATATCACATGGCATGTCACGTGACAATCATAGAGGCAAAGTGAAGTATTAAATGAATGGCATGAAAGAGAACACTCTCTCGATTCCAATACAGCTGTATGTAATAATATCGTAACACGTCATCTGAAAAATGCATTTTAATGACTCATTTAATTTCTCGAGTGATGCAATATCAATCTAATTGGGCAAATTAAACTAACTAAATCAAAAGGGCTGGCGTCCATTCATTCCCCAAAAGGCGTTTGTCATTCTTCTTTATAAATAAGTGAATTGTACAAAACCTAGATGCAAGGTGCAGTGTCTTGGTGTATGCCCATGATTTTAAAATTATCAAGAGTACCCATTAACAAAATTTGACCATCATAAAAAAAATAAAAATAAATAAATAAAGTCGTTGAGTTAACTGCATTTATGCTAAGATTCCCTTTGATTGCGTTCGATGCTTAGCGTGGCCACTCTTTGGATCCTTTGGAATGAGTAAACGCCTTTGCCTCGAAAAGAGAAATATAATAAATAAATGAATAAAATAAGAGTAACAAGAGGAGGCCATCATAGCGTATTCCCTCTTTCATTCGAAATGATGGAAATTAATTGCTGAAAAGATGGACCAACAAGGACTTTGTTGCCATTGAAGAAACTCCAGCACACCGGATGCGACCCTACCATCGCAGGCAAAAGTTGGCCATCCACCGATGGAAGGCCAGGCCGCCCCTTTATGATCCATTAAAAGCCATCGCCATCTCTCTCTTTCCCTCTATCTATTCTTCATTGCCTTTTTGGTCCGTTGCATTCTAGACATTATTTTTATCATTGCTGTTTACATCGGAGTGTGCCCGAATTTGTCGTGACGAGTTGGAAGAATAGGTCAAAGAAGATCCAAACGGTCCGAAACATATTTTAAAAAGAGGTAGGTATTAGTTTAATCAGAAGGTTATAAAAGACATGAATGAGTCTAAATGCCTTATGATTTGGTCTTTGGATGCATTGCATATGGTCGGGAATTTTCTTCGGTGGTGTTCACATCACCAAGATGATTTCAATGTATTTTGTTGTCAATGAGTTCTAATCATTTCTCTCTCGTAAGTCCTAAATCCCAGCCCTTAGATCAATGAACTTCGATGATCCAGAGGCCAAAACCCATGGGAGATCTAGTGAAATTTGCCATTTGGTAGTGGTGATTAAGCCCGTCTATCCCCTTAACATCGATGCGAGTCTAGCTTGAACCTAATTGAGGTGGGACTTTATATTTGAAAATTTTATATATTATTCTCATTGGATCTATTTATTACTGTTTTGATTGCCGCATGCAATGTAACTTCTTCATTCTATTTCGACTGTATCTACATGTTCTTTTTATTTTTATTTTTTGGGGTTGCTATAACCAGAGGTCCTTGTGGCACAAACTCGGCTTGGATGGGCTCGTGGGTTGCCAAGCCCATGATCAAGTCTAGTTAGCACCAAATTTTTTTCCAAATTGACACTAATTATTGTAATGAAAGTCACCATAAGGTGGGAAAGGAGTGTTATATGTATTGCACATAACGCACATTTGGAAACGCATCAAATACATTTGAGGTGACTTTGATAATCACATTAGACGATCGTAATTTTGAGGCACTTGAAAGTAATTGACCACGTTTAGCAACATTTTAACCACACTACCTAATTGATTTATTCAAGAAGTTACTTTATTTGCTTAGTTTAAATATTTACTGACAATTGGAGTTCACCAATTATCTTGCAAATCACCAATGACATCCACAATTCCATCAACGGAAGATATTGGTAATATTCATTGTTCGAAATTCATCTACTATCAAGCAACTTTTGGGTTTCTTTTGGGTATGCTAGTTTAGGGGCAAGATATAGACGAGTGCTTCTATTGTGACATTATGTTCGATAGTTACGCATGATAACTAACTAGATAAATAGATACATCTGTGCCAACATTTAAACGTGTACGCACAAAGACAAGCACAAACACATTCGTGTACGCATGCACGCGTGTGCTGTGTACAGTAGAGAGAGAGAATGTCAAATGATTTCAATGAAATATTTACATTTAGCTATCGCTTCAATTCAAGCCAGAATAACCACAGTCAAATTCATCTATGCAATTATTAACAGAATTATGCCGATACTGCAGGAAAGATTAGTCTTTAGTCTTCTCCTACATCGTACCGTTGTCTTGGACGTAGCTGTCGAGAAAAGGAATGCCTTCCCCAAACCCAAGATCCTCAAAGATATCCTGCAACAAAGACGAAAACAATACTCATCAGAATGAGTCGTCATGGCCAATCGCTATATCAAAATTAAATTGATCATCCAAATTTGGAGAAGAGCTGTAGCCACCAAATCAACTGACCATATCAAGAATATCTGCAAATATAGCCTCCTTAGTATATACTTGGCAATCCTCAGCAACTTGATTATGGTCGTTCCGGCAATAAAACTCTCCTTCGGCAGCGAGGATATTGGTGCCGCAGGATTCATTCGCTTTGGCTCCAATGGTACTGAGGGCGACAGGCAGGCCCCGCTCAGAGGCAAGATGGGGAGCACTTGAATTAAGGCTTTGAATGTCATGTGTTGGAATCTGGCTGTGCAATGGATGTGGGTTAGTAGTGGCGGAAAGATAGTGTCCTGCGGCGGCATTCATTGGTGAGGTGAACCCCACGGATGGCGTGGGAGCATACGAGGGGCATTGAGCTGATTCATTCGCTTGCTGTTGGCAACTGTGGTTCTGGAGAAGTGGGTTCAGTTGCTGCAACGGCACAAGCGGTTGTGATTGGAGCCGCGTTTGGTATATTGGGGACGCGCTATGATCTGGGAACTCAACCAGCTTGGGCATCCTCATGCTACAACATGTGCACTGCCGTCCAGGGGCGATAGCCATAGCTCGTGATGGATATTGAGATGAAGTGGTGCAGTTTTGGATACCACCGGACCCGATTAATGACAACGATGGTGGAGTGGAATGAGTCAGATTGACGAAGCCAGGGCCGTTATTGAGAGAAGAATGTGTACTTTGATGCTTTGAGGCTTCACCTGTTTTCTTGGAGTTCATGCAGTATTTCTGCACAATTAACAAGCTTGATTTAACAAGCATTTCTCACAGAAGTTCAAGAAATAAATACAGTTGTTAAAGCTCCGACATGTTTTTCTCCAATTTGCTATTAATCTTTTCTGAATGAGGTTGAATTAGGGAGTCTTACCTGAAGATGGCTGGAGACATTCTGCCTGGTGAGATGAGGAGGAACACCCGTCATTTTCCTCATAATTTGCAGTATCTTATTGGGTTTGGCATCTACATCATGTGTCATATATAAACGCATCAGTCAGGTCAACCGTTATGTCACTCAGAAAGGAAACAGGTCCATGCGTATCACATACCATCCTTTCCAAGACTATTGATGGCCGTGATGAACATCTGGTTGAGCTCAGGTGTCCATGCCAAGCGAGGTTTCTTCGCCATGCTTTTGCTCTGGCCATGATCGGCTTCCTCTTCGCTGCTCCTTTTCGAGCTTTTAGAGTTCTCTTCCTCATTCTCTGCCTGAGTATGGGTGTTGTTAGATGAAGATGTGGTCGGATCGTGTGGCGTTTCCAATTCTTTAGTAGAATTCTTGCTTGGTGATCGATTGCTTCGAAGCATGTGTTGCCAAAGAATCTTGAGGGTGTTGATTTGAATCGGCTTCACTAGAAAATCGCAAGCCCCGCTATTCACTCCTTTCAAGACAGTGTCCTTTTCGGAATCGCTTGAAAAAACTAGCAAATTTAAACAAAAAACATGAATATATCACAGCAATTCCGTAAATTGATGAGTTGACGAATTGATTGACGTATAGGAACTGACTGACTACAGGCAAGGTTATCCCTATGTTAGTGATCTCGGCGAGAAGCTGAAGTCCATCCATGCCAGGCATGTGAACATCTGTCAAGACAATATCAAACCCGCCCTTATTCTCTCGAATCATCGATAGCGCCTCCTCTCCTCTCTGGCACTTGGTCACTGTAAAAACACATTATACATTTCATATATGCAGATACTTGACTAAACTATGTGCATAAGACTGCATTCCAGCATCAAACTTCTCTCGATCTCATTCAAACCGTCAACCTTCAGGAACAAGCACAAGGACTCCAATTGCAACTTCCCATCTGAAACAACGCTGGATGATGTTCAGAGATTGATCATGATTCTTGCCTAAGATTAACGTATTAAAGTATCTTCTAATCTTACATTCGTCATCTCTGTCTCTTTCTATTTATAAAAGAATAGTGCATCAGGGGAAACAAGACTCGGTATCTGAGATTATTGTCTGTAGTGTCAGATAGGAAGTTGACTTCGCCTGTACGTATGTTGGATTCAAAAATCTGGTTGCAATCAGATACTTCGACTAAGAAAGTGAGAATTCTCTCCTATGCAGTTCAGTCACGGTAATCAATTATACCTAACAGCGAGTAATACTCGACACAGAAAACCACATGACCATGCACATTATTGCAGACGCGAAGTCAAAGTAAGAAAAAGAAAACACGAAGCAGTGCAGTGAAGTTTACCTTGGTACGAACAATCTTGAAGCATCTTCTCCAGAATGAGGAGACAGGTCAAGTCGTCGTCAACCACGAGAACCCTTACACCCTTTGGGAACTGATCACCGTCCTCGCTCAAAACATTACTATTCTCGTTGTGGGTCACCCTTTCCATCGCTTCTCACACGTCGCTCTCTCTCTCTCTCTCTCTTACGAACAATCTTGAAGCATCTTCTCCAGAATGAGGAGACAGGTCAAGTCGTCGTCAACCACGAGGACCCTTACACCCTTTGGGAACTGATCACCGTCCTCGCTCAAAACATTACTATTCTCGTTGTGGGTCACCCTTTCCATCGCTTCTCACACGTCTCTCTCTCTCTCTCTCTCTCTGTTGACTCTTCGACTTTGCGGTGGTGAAAGGGACTCGGTACAGGGGAAAGACAGGACTTGACACTAACGACATTTATAGACCAGGGCAAGCCTGGAGCACAGGAAGGATCAGGTCAAGCCGGTTTATTTCCTGATAAAGGCGTTCTTTTCTTGGGCACGTGCGGTAGAGAATGGTGTTTCGAAACAGGAAATAACCAGGCAGGGTGTCCTGAATTTATAAGTGAACGTTTGATAGGTTTTTTGTTCCAACAGTTCTGTGGTTCACTAGATTCTCAATCACTCGTTGCTATTTCCTTTTTTATACTTTCTTTTTCCCGTTTGATTGAGGACCGTGTTTACATTTGGCAAAAGTGCGAGACAGAATGTACTCGTTGCTAATGCAATGAGATCTCAGTGCTGATTTAGATGGCAAGTGATTAGGCCTTCCATCGGCTTCTGTGATCGAGCAGCCGCTGATGCACTCATTTTAATTGCTTGAACATACATATATACATGTTTGGCTGCATCTATAGGATCGTATGGTAAGAGTAAAGCAACACAGGAAACGTTCATTTCTTGTATCCTTGCTATATATACATGTTTAACTGCCTCGATCGTTTATCTAATCCTCTCTCACTCTTGTCATCACACAAAAACACATGAGACCTGTGAAATAATATGGTTGGATCTTACTGCCCTCAAGAAGCGCTTCATGGTCAGAATTTTCGCCACGGATAGCCCTAAAAGTGTCATAAAAGGAGAAGTTCGCCTGTTATTCTTTCAAATTTTCTTCATGGGGAGAAGCATTGGTCCCATCCTAGTGACAACTATTTTTGAGAGTGACAACCCAATGTAGAGATGGGAGATGGGAAAAATGTACCTGATACAGAATTTATCCCTAGTGAATCCCTGGTGAAGCAGCAATGTGGATTGCTGAAGGGCTCAGTGTTTGTTCAGATTTTCATAGTTCTTTCAAAGGGTCTTGGTCTTTTCATGCCAAAGATTCACTAAGTGATGCGCCGATCTCATCTGGATGAAGGCGTTAATCTTTCTCGGGATTGACATCAGTGAAACTGTGCGCATCTATGACCGCTGACGAACAAGCTCAGTTATTTGTTTAGATTTTCTCAACTCTTTTAAAGGGTCTGCTCTTTGGTACGTTCACCGTAACAAAGAAATCTCTGAGACTCGAAGAAGGGCATATGGCTATAGCATCATCTTTGTTTGTTATTTCCCTCTTGTGGGTTTGTGTATGTTCGTCTTTTCTTGCAGACTGAGCAACCGAACTCAGACTGCGACTAACCCAGAGCAACATAAATCATAATTAAAGCAGAAACACACTGACCTACCAAAATGAACATCTTAATAGAAGGCCCCCTTTCCTTCAAACTCCTAGGCTTGAAGTAGAGTCAATGTATTGGGAACCCCAACAACGACCAGATCTGGAAAATCACAAAGATTCATCCCATCCAATGATTATAAATATGAAAGGCTTCTTTTGACTTAGCAAGATCAGGAGAAAATCTACAAGACTAGGGCACTGATCAGAAAGTAAGGCAGGTGATAGTATCCCCACGTCTGGGCAAAAGGAAAAGAATCCAGTCTTCAGTGACTAACACTTTATCCAGCTTTCAAGCAAATGAATCCATCAAACGTCGCTTGTTAGAACTTGTGAAGAAATTCCCACAAAAATAATGATAAAAAAAGAGCGGCAATTCAATGCATTGACTGCAAGTCAGCCATACCCGAACAATCATGGAAAACCTCAGTTGTTGTATTCTTATAACCAACCATTCATGATATCAAAACCACCGAGAACCATCCAAGCAAATAGAGACACAGAACACAAAATCTACTATACATGTATCCAAAGAACGGTATTATCATCGGGGCACTAGCATTATTAAAAGCATACATGAAGTGGACGAGAAGTGAAATATCCCTCGTCTATGAACAATTGACAAAGTATTTGCTCAGCATCAACTTAAAGGACATCCACTACCACAGAAGAGTCTTATAACACCTAGACATGGCCATTAGGATTTGGAGACTTCCATGAACAAGAGAGCAAAAATTTTCCAAGGCTCAAGCGCCTCACTAGCTCCAGCTTCAATCAAGCATATCTTAAGAAGAAAGAGATGCAGAACAAGTTCCCCTTGGATAAATTGCAGCTTCATAATGGACGGCAGCCAACACTTTCCCAGCACATCAAAACTATCCAAAAGGAAAAAAATTTCCCGCTAAACAACCCTCTGTAACAGGAATGCTTGAGAGGAAGTGCTTCTCCAGTGTGATTGTATGCAAGTTCATGAGTGGTGACTATCTTTGCCATTTCTCTCTCCTCCTCCTCCTCCTCCTCCTTCTCCTCGTTTTCCCTTCCACCAAATTCAGTGTAATGGTTATATGCAACGTTCACTGGCCTGCCCAGCATCACCCCTCTCTGATTTCTTTCTAGTTATAATTTGCTGTTATACTTACTTAAACTGCTGAACTGAAACCATCCAATCACTCCAAGAAAAAAAAGACACCTTTAGGCTTTAACTGCAACCTACTCGTGCTACACAACCCAGCAAGTAAAACTCAAATGCCAAGCATGAACAATGGAACTTTCAGAATGTAATGTCTTCATTATTCTTCCATCACCAAAAAGGAATAACAAATGATGGTCAATTTCGCCAACACATATCAAAACTCGTTCGCCGGTTACACTTACAACTCACCCGCAGCAAGCAGGCGGCCGGCTCTCGACCGAAGCCCTCTTTTCTCTACACTCACGCGACGCCCGATTCGCGGGTCGCGAACCCAATCCCTCCCAATTTCTGGACCCCGCCGACGCTGACCCCGGCGCGGCGCACCGAGTCGAAGAGGGCAGCACCATCCGGCGGTGCCGGATCGGACGGGCGAGCTCCTCGTCGAGGTCGATCTCGACGCTGCCGACGCCGATCCCGACGAGGCGGAAGCCGAGCTTCTCGCCGACGCGGGAGGCGACGCGGGCGTCCCAGAGGCCGTGGCGGGTGCGGGGGAAGCGGGCGAGCTTGGCGCGGCTGTGGGCGAGGAACTCGTGCTCGGAGGAAGAGGCCATGGCGACGATGGAGGAGGTGGCGGAGTCGGTGACCTGGGCGGTGATCTGGCGGCATGACAGCACCAGGCGGAGGAGGTGCTGCCGGTGGTGGTTTCCGGTTGCGGACATTTTGCGGATGGAACAGAGGAGAGAGAGACGGACAGAAAGACCCGCACGCTCTCCGGCTGTTCGACGAAATGCACGTTGGAGTTCTTCTTAAATAATAAATAGGCATAAAAAAAAGAAAAACACAAAAAAATTGATGTTTGATGATTTTGTGCCTGTTTTAATTAGAAAAAGATGGCTGATTTCGATTTATCTTTTTTATTTTGTGCAAATTCGTGTATTTTCTGTCATTTTGTCTTGAATGTTGTATCCGCACTTTTAATTAGGAAAAGAGCACGCTCTATAGAGGAATATCATGAAGAAGGAAAAAGAAAACAAAAGAAAGATAAAATAAAACAAAATAATTCAAAAAATTAAAAATTATAATTTATGTCAGCATTAATCATACCATGTAAAATAACAATATTCACGTTGGCAATTTTCAACTAAAATTGACCCGATATAGTTCATTGATAAAATGTAAAATATTTAATATTCAATTGATATAATTTAAAATGTTGTGACGCCCTTTAATTAAAATGTAATAGATTTATGTTTTTTTACAATTTTCTTATCTATCAAGTGTAATGTCAAATCACATATATTTTTAATATCTTTGTCGTATCAGCATTTATTAAAATAATGATATTGATTATTTTCTCAGGTCAATAAATCCTTTTGGTTCTTGATCTCTTTTTACCTTTCATTTTGGGGTCAAATAATAATTAAAGGAGGTATATATGTGGAAGTGGACGTTAGTATGGCAAATCTAACTCTCAGTCAAAAGAAATTATAATGATATTAGCGATGTTGACAAAAATTATTGTCACGTCAACTGGTGATATTGCATTTCAAAGAAGAAGTACATTAAGTAAATTTTCCAAAATTCAAGATAAAATGAACAATAAGAAAATCGAGGGATCATACCTAATATTAAAGAAAAATCAGGGACTTTATTATCCTTTGGACAAGCCATCATCATATCCCACTTTATCTTTCCTTTTTTAAGTTTTTCATTTTAGGGACTTTAAGTTTACCAATTTTGAAGAAGAAAATGATTTTTTTTTTAGTGCATGTGACAATTAAAATGAAATTCAATAAATTTAATGGTAAAAGCTCACCGAAATTTAGTTGTCGTAAATCAAATTTACCTGACTTTTAAACAATGTTGGGTGTACCTAACAAAAATTCCACCAAAAATCAGTATAATGAGAGCTTAGCTTGTGCTTGATAGGCCAGGCCCAGGACTAGGCCCAGGCCCAAACCCATATTCGTGATCGTTGCAGATGCCGACACAGACTTCAAAGAGAGAAGAGGAGGGGAGGGAAGGGAGATGGCGATGACTTCCTGAAAATCTCAGGGACGAGGATGAGGAGATCTCGGTGGAATTTGTTATGGGCGATCTCGCATCTGCTCGTCTTTCACTTTTCCTCGAGAATTCTGGCGATCAGGTACAAATTTTCAATCCCTTTCTTTCTCGACCACGTCCATAGCATTGCGTCTCCCATCATTGGGGATTCAAGAATCGAAGGAAAAAACTAGAAAAAAAAAAAAAGGGGATTTTGCCATGCGTGGCTAATCGCCTCCCCCTGTCTCGTGGCTAAGGAAAGTGAAAGTTCACTTTTTTTTGGGGGGAGCTTTCAAGATTTGGGGAGAGTTCGGTTTTGTCCTGTGAAGAATCGTTGCATTCGACTGAAGTTTGAGGCGGCTGTGCATCTCTCTTTGAAATCACCATATTCGATGACTTAAATGTGCAGAAACAAGAAAGGGTGCTTACTGTGTCTTGGAACTTCACGGTGTATGCATGGGAAAATGTTTTCCTACATCATTGATGGTAGAGGCACAAAGAGGGTGGACCGATTGGTTTGTAAAATGATACAAGTCACATGAGGGACTTTTGTTGAGTGCTTGCATATCATCTGCTTAATGGGTTGTCGCAAGCATCCCTTTTGTAAACCGATTTCGTGGGTCGCTTTTTTATTTGTATCGCTAGCATTACACATCCTAAATAAGCCCGGCATTAGCACTTGGTGTAAATTTGCAAGAGCCACTCCCCATTATAGCAATCCCCGTTTTCTTCTGTGAATTATGTAATTCGGAGAATGTGACTAAATCGGGTGCCTAGACTGTGCTTAAGTACTCTTTCCCTTAACTGATGAGGTTTTATACCAGTGGTGGTTGGTTATTTGAACATGCTCCTGATTTTTGTGATGGAGATAGATGAGTATATATCCACACACCAAATAACTTAATGGCTTGTCTGGCTTTTGAGTTTCTATGGCGGTTTTCCTTGTCATTCCAGTGGATAAGTTTCTACTGTCATTTGGAATCTTGTATTTATCTGATTACTTTCGAGTATTTTTACTTTGCTATAGCAGTCTTCAATGGTCTTTAATTTGGTACTGGATTTTCTGGACTCGGTTATTTATCGGTTTACTGCAGTCTGATCTTGTGCAAGGAGTTATTTCCTCAGCCTAGACGTGAGTATAAAACGATGAGGCACAGTATGTTTTGAGCTCTTAACAGCTGAAATCTTGTAGACATGTGCATATTCGTATGGTAATGATGGAGGACTCTATAACAGGAAAGAAGTTTCATGCACAAGGTTAAGTTAGAGGGGAACATCTTTAGGGTGATAGAAAAATGAAGTTCCTCATTCGATACGCTCATCAGGATAAAGGTTATGGTATGATAGTGCTTGTTAGATGCTATCGATACATAATACTTTCCTGAATGGGGTCTGAGTTTAATTCTGCTGGGGGATAATGACACATTCAGCTGATGAATTCTGGCTTCTCTTTGCTTGCGCTAACAATTAGAAATTTTGAGATGATTAAATGATAGCCATCTGCTCCATATGTTTGTTTGGGTTATTTTATCACATGGTAATGTCACATGTATCCATGATATCCTATCTTAGTGCAAAATTTTGCATTGCAGGAAAGATACAAGCTTCCTTGAGAGGAGGATATGTAGAAACACAGTCCAAGGGAGACTTCTGCTTTCCGATGATAATGGTGAGCCTTTGTCGTTTCTGATCTTCTTCACCACTGTATTATTTCCATGAACATGTAGTTATCTCATGACCCTGAATCTCTTTCGCTCCTAATTTGCCTTAAGATACTTGATTGAAGCCAACAACATGTCATAGCAGCCATGATTTTGTGCATGCAGTGAGAATTTACGTTTTTCTTTGTTTTAATAGTTTCAACATTCGAAATGGCTATGTGAATTGCAGGTCATGTATGTGATGCTTTTTCCCTAGATCCACAGACTCGCTGCTGTCCAGAAAATGGAGAGAAATTCTCTTGTTAGTGAGTTGTTGAGGCTGATTAGACTTTTGGTTTTGACTGCATACACTTATACATGAATTCTAATGAAATTTCTTGTTTTCACTTACGTAGTGGGTGCAATCTCTTTTCACAATGTTGCAACTCATATGAATATTGTGTGTCATGCTGCCTGAACCCAAGTCGGGTATGTTCATCTATGCTTCTCTTGTGCTTAGTTATCTTTTGGATTTACTTTCTATCTTGGAGATGTTCAGAAGTCTAGAGCTTCATTATTAATTGATTTGCAGACTCAGAAGGACGAAGTGTTTAAAGTAAAAATAGCCAAGCCTACTACAGCAGGTACATTTTACTTAATCAATATGGAAAACTTATTGCTAAGTCTTCTTCTGCATCTTCGTAATAGTCTGTATCTAAAGTACATCAGATGTACAATATGTATTTAAAGTAATTTAACTTGTTAGTAAATTATTCATTTCTACTATGCTCCATCTTATGTTTGTATTCTTGTTTTTTTATGGCCTTATTATTTGCAATCTCGAGCATATATTGATCGAATGTAACTGGTAAACAAATAGTGGTATATAATATTGAGTTCACATCAATTTTGACGAATTTATTGGTTTTTTTCTTTTTCAAGAAAAAGTAGAAGTTCTACACGTTGGGTTTTTTTTTAATTGATTTGTTTTGTCAAGTATGCTTTGCCTGCATCATCTGATTTCATCTAGTGCATGTGCTTCTCACAAGATGCTTTTAGCATATTTCACTGTATTATCTGTAACATCTCAAAGTATGGATGATTTCAGTTATATAAAAAAAATTTCTGTGGCATATATCATGGAGCACCTTCAAATGAGGGTCGACATGTGCATTGAACTCCCTTTATTTGGCAGCTGGATGGATAGCAGTCGGTTCTAATTTGAAAGTAGTGCTGAAATGCAGTTTTCCTTCTAAAATAAGACAGCTTCCTTGAAGTCTTGCGTGGATGATATTGAGCCAACTTTACATGTGACAGGTACTTACAGTAGCGTATTTGATTTCTGCACTGGGAGATGCCGTCACAATTCCGAAAGTGTGGTAAGCAAATCATTTTGACGGGAGTTAATGATTCTCCTTTTAAAAGATATTGTTGTTGTTTGATATTTTGGAGTAGATACCTGTCCTTTCCTTCCATATTCAAGTTTATGATTGGGTTGCTTTCCCTCTATGAGGTCATAAAGTTGATCTTCACGTTAAATGTTTAGCTTTATGACTGCATATTAGGAGTGTGTTGCGACAAAAGAACTGCAGTATAAACATTGAGAAGTACCTCATGTGGCCCATTATATTTTCTGATGATGTGACCACTGGAAGTATGCCTGCCCTCATTGTTGGACATGTGTGTAGTTCTGAGTATAGTGATTTGTTTGCACTATTCATGTTTTATGTGCTCCATAGCACCCCGTATTTGCTTGTAAATGTGTTCGTTTGTTTATGCTTCTTTTCAAGCCTTAAATCTTTGAAAGTCCTATTAGCCACTGTCTACTTTTCTCATCTGTGACATTGTGATATGGGACTATGGGGGATGCTAGCTATTATATGTTGTTAATGGATTGCTTGGTGGCGATAATGTGGCTATGCATTCTAGAGGATTAAGGTAACATAGAGTTTCTGTGCAAATATTAGCTTACTAAGTTTTGAGGGACAAGTAATACGTAAATTGTTAAGATGAGTGCATTGCACCTCTCTTTCATGTTGTCTGTGTAGTATATACTTGCTTATATCTCTGATTCCTTTGTAATTGCTGTAGAATACCTGAATTTAAGTTCCATAAATAGTTAATGTGACATCTGAATGATCTCATTATTCCAGGTTCATGAAAATGCTTATCTTAGTGAATTCCATCATTGTTTCTCCCTTCCTGCAAATTCTTCAGGTAAGTTGAAAATACCCAGGCGAAGATCTATCTTGTAAAAGCATCAGAAGATTTTGCATGCATAGATGTTATTATTTACAATATTAACACTGCTTTACAATTGAAACTGCAATAGGGGTTAGCAGCAAGAGTTTAGAAGCTGGACTGACTGGTATTAATGTCATTGTGGGAAGGTAAGCAGTGTTAGTAGTCCTTCTACTTATCCAAGTTATTTGTGGAGGGGCCTATTCCTTTTGATTTCTTATTCCATCCTTTAGGCAAGGCGAGTCCTGCGATTCAGTCTGCAGGTCAATTGGGCAGTCGTGTGTCCCAAATAAGCTTGCACTTCTGAACCAATGTGAAATGTAAGTTCACTTCAGTTATCCCTTGTCGTTTCTATTTGTAATGATGCTTGCTTGATTCTTCGTTCATAACCGATTTCTTTTCCCCTCCTGATGTTCTTCTTTTGCATTGGATGGTAAAAATAGTTAAATCTTTTCATCAAATCAGGAACATTTTCATTTCTGGATCTTATTTCAATGTTCCTTTACTTTAATGTTCTTGTTGATCTCTTTTGCTATGGTCTTCATTTCTTTTCTTTGTTTGTGGCAAAAGGTTGCTAATTTCTGGGTGATTGGAGTTTTATGTGCTTCCCTTTTATCATCTGCTTAATCGTGATTCAATTTTAACTGATTCATCACCTTTTTATATGTTAAGTATTAACAAGATATGCTAGACAATGGCTGCTGATCCTTCTCTTTTTGGGCTTTGAAAGAGAAACTGGAGTTTTTCCTTACTCCGTACATTTGTAATGGACCTTATTTTCACCTAAATATGATTCCATAAATGGACATACTACGTGGATGGACCTTCTGAGTTCCAGGAAGAATATGTTACCCTGGTTGAGTTCTATAGATGATTTTGAAATTCTTGGCATGGACTGAATTTTCAGAAGAGAGAGGAGGGGGGCTTTTAGAAAATTTGCAAGTTTTCTTCTCTAAAGAACTTGGCTGTGATTGTTTATCAGTAGATGATTTATATTTTTCTTTCGGTTTCTTATTTCCGATTTCTTTCAACAGTATGCAGAAATATCTAAGCTGTAAAGGAGCTTGTTTGGCCAGCATTGGACCAGATCAACCTGCTGAAGTTGTTGATGATGCGCCTAGACATCTGGTATGATTTTTGATGCAGCGAGTGCAATGGGCTTTTAGCTTCCAGAAACTCATGTCTATATGGTCATGCATGCATTGATTTAGCCTATGTGTTGAGGACAGCCTTGACAATGTGGTGGATATGTAATGCTCCAAGTCCTGCTAGGAAGGACGTGGTTTAGTGATACATAAGAAGACATTGGACACCTGGGTAATCATTTGGATAAATTTTCTTTGGCATCGTCTAGGGGAATTTGGGCTAGGGACCTTGTGTTGCTACTGGATCTGGTGATGCTCTGAATATGAAATTAGTACGCATAGATGTGTGCTTTTAGATAGACAGAATTGTGCTGACAAACATTGCAAGCATGCTGAAGTATTTTCTATGGGTTGCAGAATCCAGGGGCTTGTTTGTATACCCAAAGACAATCAGTACTTTCATGTGAGGGTTCGCACCGGCACACTAGGAGACTCTGCCCGTGTGCTTAATACAATGTTTTGGTAAGTTCTGACATCATCATCTTCTGCCATGAAACTTTTATGTGTACAAGTTTTCTAGCATGTGCTGCCTGTAGAACGGCATGAATGATTAATTAAACCTTAAGCTTGTCTTTTGCATGTCGGAAGTGGTTCATAAATCTCTTGTGGTCCAATCTCGATGCAGTTGCGGTGTATTAATGAGGATTTGAGTTTCTAACATGCTTGCAAACAATTGAACACTTCTCATGTACTTTTGAATGGTATACAACGAATTTTTATTGTCTTTGTATCTCGTTCCCATGTGGTTTATACAATGGTTAGAGTCAGGCCTTAAAGTGACTGAAGACCTGTCTGCATATGCATGTGGTGATCCCACTCTCTCTGCTCATACTACAGAAAGATTGTAGCAACCACAAATGATAATCATGCTGTGACAGCATCCTGTTCTTCATGAAGACAAACGCATGCATGTGTTTTCGTTTGTACAATAGTTCCAAATGGACTATCCCTCGTGCAAGTTCTCCAAAATAAATTATGGGAACGTAGCTTGAAAAAAATCTGTGTGATGGCGTGATTTTCAACCATCATTGATTGTCTGTGCATTGGTTCAAAGATAGTCGCTCTCTCATATTTTGAATTCCATTCAGGAAATGTGATGAATTTTGGAGTTTTGTCCATGCCGTGCACGATGTCAATCTTCCTTGCAGCAACAGGCCTTATTTTTTAAGGGCTGAGCTCGATGACTAGAGTATTGATTTTTTGGCCGGCTGACACCTCGAGTTAAAATACTTCAATTCAGTCAAGAATCGAGATTCGATGTGGTAGCACATGTTCGTGCAGTTATAATTTAGATCTTCAATTTTAGCATTTTTGGATGTTCTCTTCACATTGGAACGCTGTTAAGAAGAAAGATGAGCGTAGAATATCTATGTTTTGTTTCGCATGCATATTTTATAGCACATAAGCTTAAGCATTCGCCTGCTTCGTAGAATTGAAATCTCTCCCTCTATAGAAGGATTGTGCGAACGTCTTGTTCACTTCATTATGGGGAAGATCAACCATGGGAGACGAGAAATAATGAATTCCGCACGACAAAAAAAAAAAAAAAAAAAAGAATAATCATCAGGTTTCCTTCAGTTCCTCGACATGAGTACGACAAAACTGATGCAAACCGCACAACAAATGGAGATTGCAAAAATATGCTTGACAAGAAAAGGGAATATAATGATCACCCCAATAAAACTGAGAGTATGATCATGACGATATTTTCTGTACTTGTTGATGTCTAAATTTATACTTCTAGAGAGCATATTCTCTTTTGGAGCTACTGCTTGCTTAAAAATTGCTTATTCTGATGACCATATGAAGTAAAGTCAATCAAGGACTGCCGGGGGAGTGATTGGTTCAGTTGTTGAGGACGAATGATAAAGGGAGAAGAATAATGTGCTGCTCTTGATTCGCGCGTGTTTCGCCAGAAAGCGCGTTTCTTTGTGGGAATTAACAAAGGGATGCGTGAATTCAATGGCCTGGTGATGAACGCCATCACGGAATGGGACTGGGGGAATGTGACGTTTACATGGATGTGAATGCCAATCAGATTTTAACCAGAAAAAGAAATGCCAATCAGATTTCTCCAAGTGGTTTCCTCAGTATCACCAGTGAAAGATAAATAGAAAAAACAAATTCTACATGTGTTGATATTTAGTATTGACCTTATAAAGAAGACGTATAAATGAACAAAATGTCTGGCCCATGCCTTTGTCCCCACTGTCCCATAGAAAAAAGCACTTAGATTACAAATTACTATTTCACTTGTCCCCATACTCTGTTTCTACAAACCATTTCATTTCCGCACTTGGCACGCACAGAATCGGTCACGTTGCAACATGGCAATGCCGATGACAATGTGTTAAACGATGGAAACCCAAAAAAGGAAAAAGAAAAGAGAGCAGAATATGCAGAAACCAAAAGATAAAGAAAGACCAATCAACAATGTACGGATTATGCGTGACCTGATTTCATCAAGATTGATTAATCAGTAACAGTAATTCCTGAAGCGAGATCAGAAGCTGTAGTCTGGTTTGAACACCCTTTTGGGTTGCGGCTTTGAGGAGGAGGCGTTCTCGTCCTTCAAGCCCTTCAACAACCCGCCTTTCTTGATTGCTGGATCAGCTCGTTCTTGCGCCTCTCCTTCTTCTCCTCCTCCTTCTTCGGCTTCCGCGTCGGCGAAAGCCGGGTGAGTGAGGATGCTGCTGAACAGCTGAGTCCCTCTCAGGGCATTGGTGAGCGGCAAGTGGCCCTCGGGAGTGTCCTCCTTCAGCTCCCACATGAACTCGGTCGGGAACGACCTGTAGTTGTACTGCTCCATCTCCGTGTCCAGCTTCTTCATCCACCCGAGCCTGATGAAGAACTTCGTGAAGTCCCGCTTGGCCTTGTCCCACAGCCTCTTCTGGACGCTGTACCCGAAGCGGCCGCCGCTGTGGCGACGCCACAGGCCGTCGATGGCCTTGAGGTCGGCCGCGGCGATGAACTGGACCTCGGAGAAGAAGACGTAGCCGCGCTTGAGGGCGGCGTCGCCGGCCAGGGCGATGAGGAGGCGGCGGGTCTCCTCGTCGGCCTGCCGGAAGTTCTTGGCGGCTAGGTGGCGCTCGAGGAGGTCGAGGGAGGTGGAGGAGGGGGAAGGGGTGGTGGAGGTGGCGGCGTCGGCGGCGGTGGAGGAGGAGGAGGAGGAGGAGGTGGCGGGGGGAGAGAAAAGGTGGTGGTGGTGGTGGTGGTGGAGAGCGAGTGGGAGGAGAGAGACTGTGCGGTGATGGTGGTGGTGGGTTTGAGGAAGAGAGAGGACGGGGAGTCTAGGGAGTGGCGGCGTCTGAGGTGGCGGCCGTGGTGGTGGTGGTGGCGGCCGCCGGGGTGGTGGCGGAGGGGATTTAGAGAATTCGTCGCCATTCAATGGAGGGAGAGAGAGTTTGTGGGTTGGTGACGAGGGAGGGAGATGAGTATGTAATGATGATGATGGGGGAAAGATAAGGAGGGAGGAGGAAGAGGGAAGTGGGAAGTGAAAAAGGATATCATCAGGAGCAATTTCAGGGAGGATTTTGATTGGCTACATGAGGGTGAGGCTAGATCTCTCTCTCTCTCTCTAATATACATTTTCTAGTGCTATTTTGGAGACGGGGAAATTTTTTTTGTCTTCCTCGTGCAAATTAATGGCTGGAAAATTCTACCGACAAAAAAACAATAAAAGAGAGACTGGAAAACATTAATAGATATTGAATGTCTAAATCAAACAAAATGTCATTAAGAGATTAGAGTGAGTAGCATTAGGTTTTTGTATGTCTATAGTTACTCTTGCCATCTAATTTTGAAGGCACCGTGGCAAATCACTGTCGATTTATAGTTTTGTTTATATAATAGTTTTTTTCCCAAAAAAATCATTACCCTGCTGAATTCTTTAGTGTTTACTTTCACCAAAATATAAGTTTTTCCCTTGTTATTTTTGCATGTGTGCAATATGTAAAGAAACAAATTCGATGGCATTATTCAAGAAAAGGAAATCCATGGACTATGGTGAAGTATTAGTCCAAAATAAATCATATGGTGCTTAGGGGTGTGCAACCGGATCGGGTATACCCGAGAACCGGACCGGCCCACTCGGAAAATAGGGTCGGAAACCGGTTCCCAAAATTCGGAACTGATTTAAACCGGTCTGGGAACTGGTTTTGAGTGATTACCCACCGAGGAACCAGTTCCTGGACCGGTTTTGGAACCGGTTTTGTAAGTAAAGGTCTAAAACCCTATTTTTTCCCCTGATTTATATTCTTACTTCCGCAATCACACGGCATTTTTCCTCTTAACTCTCTCAAACATGCACGACACTCCTCATTTGTCATTCCTCTTCCTCACTTGCTTTCCTCTCTCACCGGCTCCCTCTCGCATCGTCCGACGGACGGACCCAAATTCTTGTGTATCACGTGGATTGACTTGTCTAATTTCTCTTTTGTAAGAGGAGTTTTATTTGCATAAATGAGTAGCCTCATGTAGTAGTTGTGGGAATAAAACTAATATTAGACTCATGTTTGTTGATAATTCTTTGCCTTATGATTTTATTTATTATATTTAGTCTTGTGGATTCTTAATTTTTCATTTAGTAAAAAAGTTCATGTATTTATTTATTACAAGTGCTTAACGTTTCAATACAAATTAGGAGAATTACGTTATTTTCTTGCGTGTTAATATAAAATTCGAAGTCATATAGGATATTGGGAGATTGCAAAATAGATTCCGATGGAAATAGGGTTGATCCTGGAACCGGACCGGAAAAATAGGATGAGTCGGGTACAAGGTCAAGTACAAGCTCTAAAAAAAGGGAATTGGTTATAACAAGATTAGGTATAGGGTTCAGGTCTAAACCCTACCTGATCAACCCTAATGGTGCTTAAGGATTCATAAATAAATAATATCAAATCTCCAATGTGCAAACGATATAGATAAACTAGACATTAATTTCTTTTTTGAAGTTTTTTTTATTCACCAAAAGACGCTGGATATAAACTCTCTTATTTGCAAACTAAAACCCAAGTTAGCATCCTATTCTGAAAAAGGAAATTTATTTTTCTCTCTTGATTTGGATTTAATACTAAATAGAAAAGATATATTAAATTACAATGCGATGTATGAAGTAAAATAAGCGTAAATTGTTTCAGACTAGAGACTGCAATTTCCAATACAACAAAAAAATAAAAGTTCCGAATATTATATGAATTAAGTTGAAAATTCCAAATCTAAATTGAACACGATATAATAAAAAGTAGTCAACTTGAAATTGACATGGACTGGCAATCTTTTATAAATTTTTGGTTAAAAAACCATTAGTCATCGTATTGGAATATTTTGATCATGACATGAAATGACTTGAATAGGCAATTATATTCTAATGCTAAGTGTAGGAAAACAAATTCATAAAAATCAAACCGATACTCGAACAATTGAATACCGAAAATGAACGCGGAAAATGTGCTCGAGAAACATATAATAGCGATTAAGCATGTTGCAGTCTCAAATTAAGTATCGTTGCAGTCTCAGAAGAATTGTTTGAAGCTCTAGAGTTCCATTCTTCAAGAGAGAATATACTGTTTCAAGGGGAAAACAAATGGAGAAGTGTTAATTTTCTATGAAACGTTACTGTTCAGATACGTTCTCATTATTTATTTTTTTATTTATATATTGTAGTAACTGCACTCTTTTACGGGTCATTTACTTACAGGCCGAGTGTTGGCTCAACATGAGCGGACGGGCCTTATTTTGGCCCATCAAATAAAAAACCCATCACTAAGAAATGATTTGACACCCTATTTCATTCTTACTTAAATCCGACTCGGTGTACTTTGCTTGCCCACAAGCAAATCCAAACCGATAGTGTATATTTCCTTTATGCTGTTTCTTCTTTCTTCATATTTAAGGAGTCTTCCTTAGTGGGATTTCCTAAATCTCACCAAATGAAAGTTTCCCATTCTAATTTTTCTAAGCAGACCGTTTTAACAAGTCAAGCAATTTACCGACCAAAAAAAAAAGAAAAAGGTTAAGCAATTTGCTCGAGAAAATTTGTGGTACAAAAGCCGCCATTTCCGTTTTATGTTTTGCGGTACGATTGGCTCACCATTTACCCCTCACGTCATGTCGCCTGTCCTTTTGTCTATACGCGCACACACACACACCCGTGTCTTTCTATTGCCCAAGAAAATTGAAGATTTAGATTTATGTCCATATTATTTATTTTTCTGAGGGATTGGATTGTTAATGCTTCAAATAAAAACAACGTAGGTAACAAAGCGACAGATTATTTTGCTTTCACGTGGTAAAGATGATTTTGCTAGCACTCCAGTAGAAAAATTAAGCATGATCCTTAACTCCTGTGAGCCAAATAAACAAGGATTTTTAGTTTAGAACATGTCAGATTCCTTTATTCTTTTCGTTAATGGTCATTCTCAATGAGTACATAAGAAGATTTATAACATTTTGGAAAATTTTTTGGAGTCCGGTCACAGGGTCTGAATATTAAGTATGAGTCATAGTTAATATTTTGTGATCTATTTCGTGCTCTAGATACTCGAATATGGATTTGCACCCCCTGGGATCGATAAACCTTTTGGATCTTATTAACCAAAGATATACGACTTTGCACTATAGTTAGTTCAGCCCCAATCAAGAATCCCCAAGGAATTCCAAGAATTTTTTTTATATGCTCGTTCCAACCCTTCTAAATTATATGTATCCGCAAGATTAATTTGGAAAACCAGTAGGGATATGCAAGAACAATCTCATGGATACATATCGAATTCTGTGGAAAGCCGTATTCGACGAAAGTCATATGTACGGCTTGGAGGGAGATCTTTTTTTCATATCTTTCGATATCCACCCTACAATATGGGGTCAAAAAGCCAAAATAAATGATTTTAGCCCTTATAAAAAGAAAACTGATTCTTGAATTCCTTTCACGCTCATGTCACGTCCAGGTACTGCAGAAGAAAAAACTGCAAAATCCGATCCAATTTATCATAATCTATTAGTTAACATGTTGGTTAACCGTATTCTGAAACATAGAAAAAAATCATTGGCTTATCAAATTATCTATCGAGCCATGAAAAAGATTCAACAAAAGACAGAAACAAATCCACTATCCGTCTTACGTCAAGCAATCGATCCGGCAAAACAACTCAACAGATAAAGAAGTATCGTTAATTTCTTCATGCTCATTCCAAGTTCGAAGTACCATTTGTACAAATAAGAATCCCCTTTGTTACATGATTTCTTCTTCATATAGATAGATATAGGATTTATGGGGCGATAACCCTTCTTTGAAACACTTTGGTAGTGCTCCTGAGTCGAAATCAAAATAATGAATCAGAGCACATGGAGCCATCTCCTTAACCCTACGACATAGAAGGAATAGGAAAGGACCCTATCGAACTATTTTAAATTTAAAATGTATTAGTAGGCCTGGCCTACAAATCTATTCGATCAAAAGTACTATGTGAGTGAAATCTTCCGTTTTTTCCTCTTTCTCTATCCCTATCCCATAGGTACAGCCTTTGAATCAATAGAGAACATTTTCTTCTGTATCTGTATGAATCGATATTATTCCATTCCAATTCCTTCCCGATACCTCCCAAGGAAAATCCCGAATTGGATTCCAAATTGACGGGTTAGTGTGAGCTTATCCATGTGGTTAACGAAAATGCGTAAAAGCTCTATTTGCCTCTGCCATTCTATGAGTCTCTTCCTCTTTGCGTATGGCATCCGAAAAGAGCTTCTTAGCCAATGGAAGACTCACTAAGGTTGTTTAAGTTAGAGTTCTCGGGTCAGCTCCTGGGGAAGAGCTAGCCCAACAGAAGCAAGACTGACACCGAAAACTCCGCATCTCTGAATTAAGGAGAGCTGCCGGCTCCAACTACCGTCCATGTACAATCCATAGTAGATCTGACTAACTGTCCATCCTATCTCATCTACGTTCTTGACAGCCCATCTTTGTCTCAGTAGAGTCTTTCAGTGGCATGTTTCGGTTGAATCCAATTTTTTCCATTATTTTCGTATTCGTAATAGTGCGAAACGAAGGCCTGGCTCCAAGTTGTACCCTTACTGCCACTCTACAGAACGTACATGAGATTTTCACCTCGGGAATAGATCCAGTGGAGACGAGGCGGGGCCTGTAGCTTAGAGGATTAGAGCACGTGGCTACGAACCACGGTGTCAGGGGTTCAAATCCCTCCTCGCCCACAATCGACCCAAAAGGGGAAGGACCTTTCCCTGTGGGAGTAGGAAAATCATTATCTTCCCAAAAGGAAGAACGTGAAATTCTTTTTCCTTTCTGCAGGGACCAGGAGATTGGATCTAGCTATAAGAAGAATGCTTGGATGATAAATAACTCACTTCTTGGTCTTCGACCCCCTCAGTCACTACGAACGCCCCCGATCAGTGCAATGGGATGTGTCTATTTATCTATCTCTTAACTCGAAATGGGAGCAGGTTTGAAAAATGATCTTAGAGTGTCTAGGGTTGGGCCAGGAGTGTCTGTCTCTTAACGCCTTCCTTTTTCTTCTCATCGGAGTTATTTCACAAAGATTTCATTATACGATATATATAAGATCCATATGTATAGATATCATCATTTACATCTAGAAAGCCGTATGTTTTGGAAGAAGCTTGTACAATTTGGGAAAAAGTAGTAATAAGAATGAGAGGTGTTAAGCTTTTTATCATCCTGGCGTCGAGTTATTTTTCCGTAGGACCTCCCCTACAGTATTGTCACCGCAGTAGAGTTTAACCACCAAGTTCAGGATGGATTGGTGTGGTTCCTCTACGCCTAGGACACCAGAATAGTCGAACCATGAACGAAGAAAGGCATGAGAGAAAAGCATATTGACTAGTGATTTGGAGGTCGCAATTCTTGACTAGAGGGGACACCAAAGGCCTTTGCCCTTCCATCCCTGTGAGCACCGAATTCGATTCAACCAGAACGGTTATTTCTTGACTTTGAAGCCTTTTAAGAATAAAAAGAAAAGAAGAAACATCTTTTTAATCAATCTAGAATTGAACCACGGTCTTTTTAATATGAAGAGTCAACAATGGAATTGCTAGACCACCATATATTTCTACTGTGAATTAGTTACAATTTTTTGTATTTTATTATAAAAATTTGATTTTCTTTACTAAAAACATAAAATAGATTGCTTCATGGATAAAGAAAAGAACTCGGTTCACTAAAGTTCTAAGTGGAGAACCATCCCGCTTTGAAACTAATCACACATAATTGAGTATCATATGATCTTTTCAAGTCAAAACAAGTAATTTCGCTCGAAATCCTAAGAGCTAATATTTGGGTTTGCGTTTTTATTATTATTATTATTATTATTTATTTTTTTTTTAACCAGAGGGGTGGGTAGATAAAGAGGAATAAGTACAAACAATAAATATATAGTGAAACGTTTTCGCAGCAAGCATGAGATGCCCCTATAGCTCAGTGGTAGAGCGTCAGTCTTGTAAACTGAAGGTCCGTAGTTCGATCCTGCGTGGGGGCACTCAAATGCTTCCTACTCCTCTGCTCATTTATTTTTATTTTTATTTATTTTTTCAATATTTCATCAACCATGAAAGTCACATATAAAATGTTTTGCAGCATTTGGGAAGCATTAAAAGCTGAAATCATGTTTATATCTCACATAAAGTAATCCTATTTATATTCTTTCCACCAAATTTTCTTTTATTTCTGATAATAATCTTTTAAAGGTTTTTTGGAACAAACAGCCGATAATCTTAGCCATATTTCATGTCTCCAGTGCGTAAATGTGATGGTTCGAACTTTAAGTCTTGAAGGCGACGAACGCACTTACCTCGAGACGGTCAGTAGATGATAATAATAATAATCTTTCAGACAATGCTTAGCTCCAATATGAAAAGCTGAAGAGCGATTCCGTTTTGGAATAGGAAAAAGAAGAGAAACCTCTATCAATGTCAGCTACTAAAGGCTGTCTACCAAGGATTAGTCATGTTTTTGGCCCATTGGGCTTGGGAGGTCAATCTCTTGTGAGCCAATGGGCTTAATGATCTTAATTATAGCCCAGTCAATCCGGCCCCAGCAACCAGATGCAAGACCATCAATCAAGTAACATAGCCATATTACTAGTACTGTTGCAATATGCTTGCCAGCTGCTTGAGTTAGATCACAGTTCGCCTCATTATAATTACCCATTTCTTTCCTTTCCTGGACCAAGTTTTCATCCGTAGCTTTCCTATAACCACTCTTATTGGTGGTACAAACATGACCATCACCCGGAGTGTCATTTAATTAAGTTTGTACATGGATGGTGTCCGTAATTTATAATTTGCTATCAATTAGAGGCATTCTCTAATTATAGATGAAGGAAAATGTAATCCGTCTGGTTTTCATACAGTAATCATTACCCGATGCAAGATGTTTGATTATTGACTTCCAATTTGAGTTAGTTTAATGCTTAATTGAGATTGCACATCGAGAAGAATGGTCTTCAATTTGAATTCATAAGAGATGACTTTATATGTCACCTTTGGTAATAAAGTGGGATGTGGAAAATTGTCATGTTGTCTGATTGAATTAACAAGATACTTTAAGAGGGTTGGATGCACTCAGTGGCATAAGAAGAGCATTGTAGTGTGTGTGTGTGAGAGAGAGAGAGTTGTGTTACTTTCATTCTCGAGGTCCACTCAATCAATAAATCCGGCCCTTGAATATGCCCTTGATGATCTACCTTTTCGGTCTGTGCCATACCCTACTCTCATACTTGGAATGGAAATATCTAAGTCTAGCTCAGAGATTGCTCCCCAAGAACTCTCTTATTTGCTGACTGACTAGCTCCCTCTCTGCTTCCAACATCTTCATTGTCTGGAAAAGGGCTAGTCCTTCCTTCCTATGAGTTTCGCGCCAAGGTCTTGCTCATTTGGCTAAGGAAGGTTCAGCAGCTCTATAGAGAGAGAGAGAGCTCTCAAAAATATGTTTCCAATGTGTCTCAAGCATTGATTCCAGTCAAACTTTCATGAAGGCTTTGGTGCACAAGTTTTAAAGTATAACATATTTCCAAGTCGTCTGTCTATTCTTATATGTATATACTTATATGACCGATTTATTTTTGCACATTCCGTTATGTGTCGTCACGTGATTGGAGCTCCAAGAATTTGGTTGGAGCCAATGTTAGGAGCACATTGTGACCAATTTGGAGAATCCTAGAGACAAATTGCAAAAATTAAAATTTAACGGGGTGATTTGCAATAACCCAAACAACCTAACTTGGCATATGCCGCACTTCTTATAAAATAGATGGAGTAGAGAGTAGAGTGTCCCACAGATCTCACAGCTAAACCCTCTTCCCAAATACAAGATCCATTTAGAACTTGGAAAGCTGATTATCCTCCTAAACGTTGAAAAACTCTCTAGGCTGTGGTCAATATAAAATTCAGGATAAAATAAATTATATCATGCGTTTGATGCTTGCTCAAGATAGAATAAAGTCGGATATAAAATTTATATAAATCGATAAAATTATCTCGATAAGAGGTAGAATAAAGATGGATATAATTTCTAATATTTATAATATAATTTTTTTCTTAAATAACAAATTTCTTAAATAAATAAATAAAAATTATAAAAAAATATTTGAATTCTAATATAAGAAATTCAAAATAACAAAAAATAAGAATTTATTTGTAATTTAATCTTATCTTCATAAATATATATATATATTCAAATTTAATTCTATCTTATAACGTAAGTTCAATAGATAAATATATATTTATTACATATCTTAGGTGTTTTACTATTTTAGGTATATTAGTATAATTTTCAATTAATAAGATTTTATTGGAGAACGATGGAAGGGAAAGAAAGAAATAAAAAAGAAATTAATTAAAAACGAGAGGGGAAAAAATAAAAATAAAGTAGAGAAGAGTGTCGTGAAAATTTTTTACCATCCTCGTTTGTAAAATTTGTTATTCATATAGGCATTTATATAAAAGAATATATGTAATATGATGTGATATATCTAATTTTATTAATACAATCACTAAACAGTAAATATAATATAATAAAATTTCATTGATTTCATACCATATTCTATTAAATTTTATCTTAATCAAAAATTCGGACGAAGCCTAATCCTAGGTTTTTTCTTGGAGCTTTAGCTGGGAGCGCAATTGGAGGAGGCGTTTAACACCCAGAGAGAGAAACACAGCTCATGCAGAGATGGAGACAGGTGTGTCGCAGAACGCGATGAGCACTGGCTGGACTGAACCCCCTGGCCTTGTCTCTCGCGAGTGGAACATCACTCTTTCCGGTCGCTCCGGTCAACCCTACCACTGTTCACCGATCCCTCCATTCGCCTTATATAATAACCAGTATTGCGCCACAAATCATCGACATCTCCCCCACGTTAAATTTATAAAAAGGACCGAGCGTGTCTTGTCTGGATCCGTGCTTGCACATGATGATACGCGCTAAGCAGCGCTCCAAGATGCTGGACACCTGCATAAAAGCATTGACCAAGCTGTGTCCAGACAAAACCAGACCCAGTTGAGCACTCGCAGAGTCAGTTTTTGGTTCCTGTCCAGGCCGGCCAAGTCAACAGTTTCAGCTAATCCCTTTTGTTAATTCCTCCCTTGACTGCATCAGCAAAGGGACAACATGATGAGAAGGGTTTTGGATCTCAATGAGGACTGAAGAATTTCTAGGGTTTCGTTTACTCTTCTTGGGTCGGCACATTTGTTAAATGGCGGGAGATGAAGTAACAGTGAACTTGAGTTTGTATATAGTATGATCTGAAAGCATCGCGTAATTTAGTCATTCTATCCATTGGTAGTGTAAAAAGAAGTGTCGGCAAATGCATTGTTGAAATGGGGATCTGTGTACATTTAGAAATTGCTTAAATTTTCATTTGAGCCCTTTTGATTAGACCGAGTCCCATGTGCAAGCACGAGTAGGCGTGTCCTTACTTAAAAAACACTGTAGCTTCAGATGTTAATGCCCGCGATGGCCACTGGGATGAAATACCTAATGCTCTAGATGGTCATCGGTGCTTTGCTTCCATCCCAAGACTCATGGACGCGGCTTAGAAAACCAAGGTATGAGTCGTGTTGTTGCTTGCCTAAGAATTGTACATTCAAACGCACAACATTTTGACTTGAAGCTACAAGCTTGGACAAGCTCCTACATAGAGGAGATGCTACAACTGTGGTCCACTTGATTTGTGAGGCTTGGGATTACTGTGTCTCTGTCGTGTCATATCATATAAATTATTAGTAGATCAAAACTAGATATTGATCTTATGTGAGTTTTGATCACAAGGGCTTGAAACTTTTATGCTGCTATTTAGAGGTATATAATTGGGAGTGGGGAGAATTACCAAAAAAGTCCTAAACCTATTGCAATTGTGTCAATTCAATCATAAACTTTTTTTTTGACTAATTTAGTCCTAAACCTTTTACAATTGTGCCAATTCAGTCCATCCGGCCAAAATTGGCCTGCCGGCGCGACGTGGACGCTATTTGGCCGGCGAACAATTTTTTAATATTTTTTTGAATTTTTTTGAATTTTTTTCCCACCTTCTTCTTCCTATGGCCGGCGAGGTCACCTCGCCGGCCATAGGAAGAATAAGGTGGGGAAAAAATTCAAAAAATTCAAGAAAATTTAAAAATTCGAAAGAAAAAAAATTGTTCGCCGGCCGGCCGTTGTCCACGTCGGCACCGACCGGCCAATTTTGGCCTGAATGGACTAAATTGGCACAAGTAAAAGATTTAGGACTAAATTGGCCAAAAAAAAAAAGTTTAGGACTAAATTGGCACAATTGCAATAGGTTTAGGACTTTTTTGGTAATTCTCCCATTGGGAGTGGCTTGACTCAATTTTGTTGATTTAGGATGCGTATGGTAATGTTTTTATTCTTGAGAATGGTTTCTTTTGAGAAATACTTTTTCTATTTTTGTTTTCGGAAATAGTTTTTGAGCATTTGAAAGTTTGGTAATAAAATAAAATTTTTGTTTCCATAAGAGAAATGCATTTTGTACCACTCCATATATTTTTGTGACTTAAAATTTCTTTTAATTTATTTATAATTTTATTAAACTTTTTTTTTCTTTTCTTCTCCTTCTTCTTCTTCTTCTGGCCAGTCACTAGCCTTGGCCATGGCTGGCCCACGAGGTCACTGGCCTTGGGGGAGTCTCGCTGTGATTGGGCAAGGCGACCTCGCCCAAATCTAACAAGGCCGAGCCTCTCCAAACCACCACGAGGCTCGAGTGAGCCTTGCCGGTGGCCGGCAAGCTCAGGGCTACCTCATCGGGGGTTGGCAAGGCTTCGGCGAGGTCACCGAGCCTTGGCTGGTTGGTCATCGGGGCCGTGACCGGCTAGGGGAAGAAGAGATGAAGAGAAAGAAAGAAAGAAAAGAAAAGGAAGAAAAGAGAAGTAGAAAAAAACTTATTTCTTGTTTCTTGAGTTATTTCCGAGAACAAGAAGTGATTATTTCTTATTTCTATTCTTGTTCTATTCTTGAGAATAAATTGTTCCCGGGAACAAAAAAAAAAAAAAAATACCAAACGCGTTTTAATTCTATTTCTCTTCCGGGAATAAAAGAACAAAACCAAGTGTTTCCTGAAGCGTTATCAAATAACACCTTAGCTAAGAAGAAGAGTGCAACCTCAACTAGCCTAAAGAGCAATCCCAAAAAAATTATAAAATCTTTTTTAAATCAATTTAATATAAAATTTTTAATTTGATTTAATCATAAAATTTTTAACAAATTTTCAATATAGTCCATCTGGTCAATTTATGTCAAAGATGGTTCACGTGAACTAGCTTTGTAATTTTTTTTTTAAATTATTTTTTTTTTCATTTTCTTTCTTTTTTCCCCTTATTCAGCTATTCATCTTTTTTCTCTCAGTTGCCAAGGTCTTGACAGTGGCAGTGCTCCTTAGAATTTGCAAAGGGTGATTGGCGATTAAACTACCACATCGGCGATATTCAGATCCTAAATTGAATGAATGGACTGCATTAAATTTTAAAAGATGTAAAACTAAATTGATTGAATTAGAAAGTTAATGACTGAATTGATTACTGTACAATAAGTTCTAAGCCTCATTTTATGGCAATTTTCCCCGAGAAATCTCAATCCGTGTTGGAGAGAGCTACGTCTCAACTCGTTCCACCAAGAGCTGAGCACACCTCAACCCTAAATGGCTTCACCGTCACTGCTAACGAGTCATCATCATAGCGAGGGGCAGGCCAACCAGAAAAGTGCCAGCAAGAAAGAACGACCGACGGTACGGACCAAAAGGAAAAAAATAAAAAGAAAAGAACGATCGATGGTCTTCCCTAACAGACGCCACGCGTCGCCAACCCACCAGTCACGCGGCAATAGCCGTTGGGGGAAGATCCAATCCGACGGTCCCTATCGTCCGGCCTGCTCCAACAACTATAGCGCGTCTGCGTCATGTTCCTCAACGGCTCTGGCCAAAAGAAGAAACCTTCAAAAAGGGCGCAAAAGAAATTTGGACAACGGCTCTCTCTTTAATCTCACGACCGTTTACATATTTCTAAATTTGAATGTATACCTGAGTTTTAGTTTTTAAAATTAAATGTCCTATTCATGAAAACATCATTTTTTCCCTCAAAATTACATTTTCAAATAATACATTTTCCATTATCTAGAATTCTAAATATTAATTGCAGTTTAAACCACCCAAACCTTAAGTAAGATATTGAAATGAGTTTGCAAAAAGGACTAACTATCTTTTTCAACATGGGGTTTTTGCTTATAGTGTGTGGATGATATTTGCAAACATAAAGCCATGCAATTGATCATTAGGTAATAACTAAGGCATGTTTTGATTTTGTATTTCTCCAAAATCAAAAGATTTGTTTAGACCCAAATTATTAACCGATCCAAAGTATTAAATTTATTATTTGCCATAAAAATTCTTGCAATGATAAATAAAATCGTTTTTTTTTTTTTTTTTCCATATGAGGGCCTACCTATATGGGCTTGAGTAAAGGAAGGTGAGCCAATCGAGCTCTTGAAAGAGCTTATGTACTTAGGCAAGCATATCTTGCCCTTCAAGTTGGCCAAGTTGCATTTTTTCACTGATTTAAATAGAATATCATGTATTAAGTACATAAACATTAAAGGTAACTGAATTTACCGCATTTTCTATCCTTTATACCTTTACTTTGAAATGAAAAGCCTATAGATTCAGATAGACTTTCTTATGCTATTCATAGCACAAGCATGTTCCTCACCTATGGTGCTAAATCCGAGCTTGAATTGCCATATTTTTGAACAATAATGCGATTTTTTAAGCAGTTAAGTTTGCATACTCTAGCAATTACTTTGCGCTTGCCAAGAGAGGAACTACCACGCTCAATGAGAGGTACTCGAGTACTCAAAATGCCTTGCGTACCCATTACCGTGACTTGAAAAAAGAAAAGAAAAAGAGCCTTAGGCTTCAGATCCGTTATCAGCGGTCCCATTCTCATGTCCCACCACACAAAAAGAGAAGGGTACAACAAAAGCAAAAAACAGGCACTCTTCATCGAACATTAACCTTTTTTTTTTTTTTTTTTTTTTAAAAAAAAAAATTTGACAGTGGAGAATAAAATAACTCACAAGGTGGCCGCCAACAAGGTCTCACCATCACCCAACAACAGCAATTATAACAACGCGTCTTTGAAATTCGATACCCCATAAAAAAATAACAATTAAACAATGTCAGCAACAAATAATAATAATAATAATAATTATTATTATAACAATAATAATAAAAAATGATACCAAAAAACGCGTGAATCCCCCTTGACCTAACTCACCATACATTGATGACATGATCATCATATATATATGATATGGTCCCTTTGCCATAAACACTCCCACCTCCTCCCCCAACTTTCTATTTGAAGAACTCCCTCACAAAATAAGTTTCCCTTGTGTGTGTCTCCCCGAGAATTTCTCATCACTCCCCAAACACTCACCACACAATTCATCAAACGCCAACCAACCCACCAACAAAGGAGCAAAAGCACAATCTCTCTCTTGCTCTTATAGCAATGCCAGCCATAATCACCAGGATTTTCCTCCTTTACCACCTCCTCCACACTTGGTTCCACTATTTGGTCCCCAAGAAGCTGAGGGTCTACCTCCCTCCTTCTTGGTCCCCTCTCCGCATCGACTCGACACCGCCGCCGACGCCGACGCCGGCTCCGTCGTCGTTGCCGCGCTCCCTCTCGCTGGTCAAGGCCCCGATGGACGCCGCGGAGCTCAAGCGCGTGTTCCAGATGTTCGACCGCAACGGGGACGGGCGGATCACCAAGAAGGAGCTCAGCGACTCGCTCGAGAACCTCGGGATCTACATCCCCGACAAGGAGCTCGCGGAGATGATCGAGAAGATCGACGTGAACGGCGACGGCTGCGTGGAAATCGACGAGTTCGGCGCGCTGTACCGGTCCATCATGGAGGAGCGCGACGAGGAGGAGGACATGAGGGAGGCCTTCAACGTGTTCGACCAGAACGGGGACGGGTTCATCACGGTGGATGAGCTGAGGTCGGTGCTGGCCTCCCTGGGGCTGAAGCAAGGGAGGACGTTGGAGGATTGCAAGAGGATGATCATGAAGGTGGATGTGGATGGTGATGGGATGGTCAACTTCAAGGAGTTCAAGCAGATGATGAAAGGTGGTGGCTTCAGTGCTTTGAGTTGACCCACATTATGTTTTATTTTTCCTTCTTTTTATCCTTCTCTCTTCTCTTCTTTCAATTTTTCATGAAGTTGTACATAGTATTTTTCCATGGTGGGTGGGTGTGTGGGGGGGGAAGAAAAGGAGGGAGAGATTGAAAGGATTTGGGGTTCCTTTTTGTGTCATTTGTTTTCATGGTTCGCGCGCCGAAGAGCTCGAGCACGTGCAAGAGGAAGGCGTTCCGAAGTCTCCATCGTCGCCAGTAATCACATGGATCGAGTAATTCGAGGTGCAATGCACGGTAGATCTCTCCTCATGTGGTTGATACGAACGGATCCGAGTGAACGGAGATCTAATTGAGTGGCGAATGGCGGGGGCGCGGCGAAGTTGAGCACATTGGAAGAAAAGGATCAAGATTCTCATGCGTTTGTGGTTTGTGGTTCTCTTGTTTGGTAGCATTTTGATAGCCCCATTGTCATTGATTGTCATAGATAGAAACTTCCTTCTTTTATTTCCTTTGGGAAAAGAAATCTGATGGAAGGAGACCAGCAAATTTACATCACTACTTCCACCAAAAAAGGACAGAAAAGATTGGACGAACGAAGGGAAAATGAGCTTCATGTTTTACATAAGCTCGCTTATGTGCAACGACTTCTGAAATATTTGACAGAAACAATTGACTGCATCGTTCCAAAATCGTCTGCTGACTCTCCCCAATCCCTTCAACTTCTTGTCCTCTCACTCTTCTGTATTTGACTTGGATTCATTCTTACCATGAACATTATCATTATACAATACCTAGATATGACACCCATCAATGCGACCTGAGACAGTGACAATTTCCCTACCCAGGGGGAAACCAAAGTCTTTATCTGTATATGGTCGAAATAAATTCTATAGTTGCATTGTAATCGGGCGGGACAAAAAGACGGTATTCATAATTGCCATATATAGAACCATCTAACCAAGAAGTGCCCAACCGACTGAAAAATGAAAGAATTTGCTCTACAAATACACATGAATTCTTCTTGATAGGCAAAATATCCATGCATTCTGCCTTAGGGGAATCCCAACATAATATAGAGACGAAAGAATGAAAGCATGAATGACTGCATCTTGTTAAGTTCCTAGAGGCGATCACGACAATGGTCTCACAGGCAAACGATAAACATCCAAAGGTTAGTGTGTCAAAGAAATCCTGCTGGTTTCCAGTTAAATGCTTGCAACAAGCCAAGAAAAGAGCTGAAGTTGCATCTGAAGGTCAATTTGTCAAGAAAATCCTGCTGGTTTCCTGTGAAATGCTTGCAACAAGCCAAAGAAAAGAACTGGAATTGGGAAAGATACTATAACAGTCCTTTTAAATCCAGCGGACTCCAATGTATTGGCACGATGTGGAATAAAAAGAACATGGACAGATTTCACTCCCATCATTTCTCACATTTTTTAATGAACACACGGAAAAATTATGCAAGTGGCCAGGCCACAACTCACCGATGTAGGCATCTTGAACTGAGATATTCCAGATTTCTAATAAGGCCTTCTTGCTCAGTTCACCTTGAAATATCTTCTCCCAAATTGAAAATGATATAGCAGTCGTGAACCGGATTCTGATAGTATCTAGGAAAGCAGAGAACTGCCGAAAGTTCAAACAAGGGAAATCTTGCACTCCATGAGTCAAAATCCTTTGCTCTCTGAGTTCTCTGACTGATCCTCCTCAATTTCTCTGATTCTCTGAATTACATCATCGACTTTTCTTTTGTTAGGTGCTCAGTGTGATTCTGCAAATCTTTCAAAGTCACGTTCAGTTGTTTCTCATATGCAGCTCAGTGCCTTTTGCATTTTCGCCTTCCATTGTACGATTCAAGCGACAGTTCTTAGATTCTTTTAAGTTTCTCATCCTGCATGAACTTATAGATTAGTTCAAGACAATTTTCTTCCACTCTTTATGCATGAAATATCTTTAATTACAGCAGGCAAAACTTTCAATGTCCCTCTATGTTCAGCATGTAACTGCCATATATCTGAGGGAAAAAGATGTCCAATATTGTGAAATAAAATGAAAAGGAGGTTCTCAGCCGGCGGAGTGGGGGATGGAGCAGCATCCTCTGATAGAGCATGTTTTCCTTTCCTTTTCTTTTCTTTTTTAATTCCTTCCTTTTTTTTTTCTTTTTTTAATGGTAGCCGCCCTCGGCTAAGTGCCTTTACATTTTAATCTAGTAAGCAGCATTACTTTGGCCATCATTGCACTCTTTATTAACACAATGGCAACATAGGAAAGAGAGATTAATAAAACAAGTCACACCGACATTGTTCATTACTCAAATTTAACAGAACTAATTGAAGTATTTGATTACATAATAAAATAAGTTTATGAACTTTACTGCATATTCGTGACAAGTTTTAGAAGTTCGAATGCACTTATCTCTTTTTCTCATTTAGTAGTCTCAGTTTAGGGGTTCTTAAGCATGCTTTAAAATGAAAAAAGGTATAGTATCCTACCTTTTATGAGACTAATGGCGTATTTGGTAACGATTCTGTTCTGAGGAACAATTTTTGATGATAAATAATTTTTTCTATTTTTATTCTCTGGAACAATTTCTGAGCAAAAGAACGATTTTGATAACTTCCCAAAATTTCTATTTTCGGAATAGAAATACGTTTGGTAAGATTCTGAGTTTTTTTTTTTTTTTTTCTTTTAATTATTTAATTAATTTTTCTTCTTTTTTCCTTTTTTCTTTTTCTTTTTCTCTTTGGCCAGTCGCCAGTCGCCGGCCATTGGAGGCCATGCCTCGCTATGGCCGCGAGAGGCTTGGCCTTGCCTTGGTTGGGCAAAGTCAACCTCGCCCAGATCTGGCAAGGCCGAGCTCGCCTAGCCACCGGTGAGGCTCGGGCCGACGAGGCTCACCTAGGCTTGGCATCTTCGTGGGGCGGCCATCGGCCATGGCCAAGGCCGGCGACCGGCCAAAAGGAAGAAGAAGAAGAAAAAAGAAGAAAAAAGAGAAAAATAAGAAAGAGAAAATTAAATTTTAGAAATTATTCCCGCGAACAAGAAACTACTTTTTTCTACTTCTTATTTCTATTCCAAATCTATAACAAAAACTTTACCGAACAAATTTCTATTCTTTTTTCATTCACCAGAATAAAAAAAACAGAAATTTTTGTTTCAAAGAACAGAAACAGATTTTACCAAAGAGGCCCTAAGCATCCGAGCGAGCACCTAATTTATCTTCTTGGGTCACGACATTCCACAAGCCAGGTAAACTAACGAGGCCAGTAGCCCCTGAAGGGACCTCCAGAAAAATCGCTTTCCGCTAATGATTGAACTCGTGATCGCACTTCTTGTGATCTATTCTAATGTCCAAACTTACCAAGAGGGAGAGAGAGAGAGAGAGATAAAATTGCAGACATGTTTCTAGTCAGTGATTTCTTTTTCCGTTTTACATTATCTGCCCACTATACATATGCCTGACTGCAACTGTGTTCATATGGCGATGCAAGAATAGTGGGTCACTGGTTGCTGCATTGCTCGAGCTCTGAGCATGTTTGGTGCATAGAGAACAGTTTGCTGCGAATGAACAAGATATAAATCATTTGCATGGAAAATTGACTATCGGTACAGTAGTTTGATATCGTACACTAATTTTTTACATTGGGTATTCAAAAAATTTTCGATGTTTACTTACCCAATTATACTACAGCACAATGGCTTGTGGATAGCATTCGGTGACCTCCATACGCAACGCACCCCAAGCAGGTTTGCATCTTCCCCACCTTTCATGCATATCGGACAAGAATGCTTCAGCCCACGGCTCACGACTCCCACCCATGCTGAGATCATAAGGCACCGAAAAGCTGCCACGTGAATTTCAACCTCTAAGCCAACTAGAGGATGGTGATTATAAAATGTTCCACATGTTTGCAACTCCAAAGTCTCATGCATCAGTCCACTGAACTTTAACAATATAAAGACCTGAATACAATCCAAATGCCTAATGCTAAATCAAGGGACAAGACGCCTTTCTGGACTAAGCTCACAGAATTTCAGCAAACTACCTGCATACGGTTGAGGTATGAGTCAATCTAAAACATCATCATGGTCAACCTAACCATCACATTTGGGTCAAATGCTTGATCTTGTGGTTTTTGACGCCTCCAAATCATCTAATTTTCTTATAATTGTGTTCATTGTGACTATTAGCACATCGCAAAGTTTAGAGCACAAGTTTAGGGCATAACACTATTTTAAAGGAAGAACTTCTCGACCTAAGAAAGTTCGACACCTTCTGGGCCAAATGCTTGATTTTGTGGTTTTTGGAGCTTCCAAATCATCTAATTTCCTTATAATCGTGTTCATTGATATGCTGTCGGCTTGAGAAGCCTACAACATTTAAGCTTCTTCCTATCATTATCCCTTCACAACAAGAAACTGGGCATATAATCCATCTAGCATCAAGCAACACTTCATTTGGTAAAACATTGTCCCCAGAAGAAACATTGAGCAAGAACTCTCCTTAAATTAGGACTTTAAAGTATAAGAGTCTAGGGTTCATGTTTTGTTTCTTTGCTTCAAAGGCAATGTGATTTCATATTGACCAGGATGCAGCAAGAAAGTGATACCTCATTAATTCTTCTTCTGGTTCAGTAACTTTTCCACGGGTCTTTTTCCTGCATGATCAAGAAAGGGATCGATAAGGCAGTGATTAGATTGTTCTTGCAAATGATGCATCTAATACTAGTCAAATTGTGGTCACCACTACCAGTTCTTGAATATCATCCAAATCCAAGAAAATGTATTTGTTCATATCAACCAAGCTAACCAACAAGTATACACCGATGCGAACTCAACTCTATCTAGAATTGGCTTCTTAATGCAGAGTGTTTGTTTGGATGCACCAAAACATTCAACCAAATAGAAGAAAGAGAGGGGAAACCATCAAGAAATTGAGAGAAAGACATTGACGAAAGCAATGAATGATATATCAATTAATAAAGCTAGTGCTTGCGAGACTAGTGTAAAGGGAGATGACAAAGGTTTGAAGGATCCGCAGAGAAGAATTGATCCAATGGGAAATGGAGAGAATTAAATTTCAATCATTCAAAATGAGATGAAGATAACAGTGAGATTCACCAAACCAAGGTTGAAGAGTATGCCAATACTCAACGCGTAATATGTCAGCAGCTTACCCAATTGCTACATAGTTAACTCGAATCAAGGATGTTCCAACTATATTTGTTTAATTTACATAATGACTCACTTTAGTTCAAGGATCACATAGGTATGGCTATGCCCTGAGAAAGCACCAACAATCTCAGGGCTTCGAAAGAATAATAGGCCAGTGGGAAGACTCGCTTATTATTTCTAAACAGAGAGGGAGGAAGGAGTTAGAGTAGCCACAGATCAAAAGCTTCCAGGAAATTCAAGTAGCAGTAAAGACCCAAAAAAAAAAAAAATAAAAAATCCTATAACTGGCCTACATAAAGTGGCTGAATCATGAATTTACTGCATCAGATCTTTTTTGCAAAGTCTGCTTCTCTTCTTCCATCCGACAAGCTCATATGATTCTCCAAATCACATTTTTTTCCAATCAAGGTAAAAGAAAACATTAAAGTAGAAAATCAAACTTAAAAAACATGAGAAAGTGTTTGTTTGCACAGGTGGAGCTGTCATGCATTGGTCTAATCGAACTCACTCTTTTCTCTTCTAATAGCATAAAAGTGTAACAGAGAAAGAACCTAGAGATTAAAATTTTGAAGATACGAAGTGACTTGGTAGAAAGATTATAGATCGCCTCTTCAATGTGCTCTGTGCTGAACAAATACACGACTGGATAACCAAGAAGCCATCTGCAGTAAACCCAATAATCACTTGTCAACACCATATCAATTAACTGGATATGAGAAAATAAATTGCTGGCAAGTGTTTGGCAACTGTGACATGCTAGTTAGTGTCCTGAGGAAAGGATGGTAACAACTATGTTGTAGTCTCTGAAAGCCAAGTCTCAAATTGCTTAAAGCAGTCAGTACTGCATTATAACATAGAGATGGACAAACAAATGCCTGCTTTGAATACTCCTTTTAGAGGCTTCAGCCATGTGGTTTTTGGAATGGGTAAGACAGATTGCTTCAAACAACACGAAAGGACAAGGGTAGAATGACGATGAAGAATTTGCATTGACATAAGAAGAAGCGATCATAAATGCAACAACTTACCCATTCAACGTTGGGATGCTAATCTTTGTATCTTTCAGACAGCTACTCAAATCAATACAGTCAGGATTCCCCAGAGCAGTAGAATCATCAACCGAAGATGTATCAGTGCTTACTATGCTTGTATTATTGCATGGTAAGCTTTCATTGTTCTGTTCTATAATGGGAAAATGCAGAGAGAAGATCTTCTGGACTGAAACAAGCTGAATTGTTGCAACATTATCTTCCCTTTCTCTTATCATCTGAGGATGAAATGGAAAAGAGCTTTTAACCTCATGGAACCACACAAAAAGAAAGCCAATATGGATACGTGTCTATAAAATTATACCAAGAAGTGTCAACGAAACAAGCACAAGCAAGTAATCAACCTGAGGAGGATCCTGTTCAAGGTCCACAAAGAACAGTTGTGCTTCTGAGTTCAAGCTAGATCTCACGTGTTCGGCAAGTCCTCTCCTATGTACTAAATAAATCATATCCTCTATAAGCATTACCCTTAAATGCTCAAATATGTGTGATTCCTGGATCCATAATTGTTAAACCAAAAACAAAAACAAGTCAGGGAAACACCAATCTGAAGCCGAAAATAATAGAATCATGAAAAGGAACACAAACAAGAAATACATGCAAGGCCAAAGAGCAACATTTCATGAAAACTTGAATGACATCGGCACGCCAGATGGATTAAGGCTTGACAAATGAACGCGACGACTTAAGATAAAAACACCCATGACTCACCAACAGTAAGCTGAGTTCAAATTTCAGCTTGATATAAGGTCATCTGATGCGTTTAGTAAAGCAAGCAATCGAGCCAATGGACCATCTAAAATTCATAGAAGACATTCAAGAATTGACCTTCTAAATGAGATTGACCTCACTGGCTTTCAATACAGGGGTAAAGGGGACCGACGATCAACAAACTCAGCCTACCTCTAACACAGCAGAACACGGAAGTGAAACGCTAATACGTCACGCATTCAACGAATAAGCAAAATGAAACTGAGTTTCCAAGCCCATCCACAGGCTATCAGGCAAATGCGCAAACTTTCGGGCAGCTGAAAACATTGTGCACAGAGGGTCAAACCTGGTGACAGAATCTTAACAGAGCGCACAGATGTTGCTGCAGTTCAGGCAGCTTCCCTCCATAGTCCACCATGACCACCGGCCTCATCCCCGCGCACAAGGCCATCACATCTGCCATAAAACCCAAAAAAGAGCTCGACCCACATCAGAATCACCATCATCCGATATGAAAAAACTATGAACAGCCAGATCAACGGGAAGAACCAAACACATGCGACAGGGCCGGGGGGAAAGAGAGGAAGAAGGAGAACCTATTTGGAGACGACGCTTGGAGGAGGATTTGAGGCGCCACTGGACGTGGGAAAGAGCGGATTCCAACACCGCCAGAGCTGGAGCTTCGTCGAACTCCGGGGCCTCCATGATCGCACTCTCTGCTTCGATCTCGTGTGCAGACTCCAGAGTGAGCGCCACAGCTCGGGGCGATCGGAAAGAGACGACACAGAAAATTGCTGGGCAAAATTAGGACTGTTCGTTTTTAATTTTCCATTAAAATGTATAATCATATATAATTTTTACAAATGATATTTACACAATTATTTTTTATGTCGAAAATGTCGAGTCGTATATAATTTCTTTGAATAATATTTCTTTACTATCATAAATTATTAACCACATTATCCCTTATGGGTCTCATTTTTGATTTAATGTTATTCCGGCTTTTCTTTTTCTATTTTTTGCTTGGTTTTAATTTTACTAAAAGATAAAACTAGCTATACCAATCTCAGAGAATAAGTACCGAGGTCAAATATGAGGCCTACTCTTGATTTAAAATTAATTCTAAATTTTTTTCCCTTCCATTTTCCCAAAAAAATAAATTTATTTGACAAATAGCCAACTAAGTATTGTATTTAAGAGAAAAAAAGAATCATCTACAATTTGGTTTAATTATAACTTTATATTGTCATTACATTGTAATCCATCTATTTTGACTACTCAACTTTCATTATATTGGTATATCTAATTAGCCAATTTTTTTATGTAATTTTCATACCATCATTGCATGATTTTCTAAAAGATATCATCAAAAAATTTAAAAATATGACAAAGTTAAGTTACATAAAAAAATTATAAACATCCATTATCATTATGAAAATTCAAAAGAAAATGCTTGCTAAAACATTATTATTTGAAATATTATTTTTGCTTGATTACGGAATAATTAGCTGTTGATAAGAAGAAGAAGATAAAGATAAGTAATAATCTTAAATCGAGAGTGGGATTAATAAGGGATGATGGGCCCGTTTGGTTCAACTTTTAACGATTGCTAAAATGGAAATACCTTTGGGTGAAGGGGTTTTCCGAAACGCAAATATCGTTTGGTAAAATTTGCATTGAGATACAACTTTGGCCAAAATACCGTTTGGTAAAATTTGCATTTGTATTTCAAAAAAAAAAAATTGCATTTGTAAATGACTTTTATTAAATTAAAAAAACAAAAAAAAAATTCTATTTTCTTTTTTTGAAGTCTCGGCCCACTGGGCCAAATCGCGGCGGGGATGGAGATCGGCCGCTTGGGTCGCGCCACCTGGTGACGGCCGCCGGGTCGCGCCACCTCGGATGGCGAGCGGCCGCCGGGTCGTGCAACCTCGGGCGGTCGTCGCTTGGGGGATGGTCACGGCGGAGCTCTAGCCGCCGCGGGTCGTGCGACCTCAGGGTGGCCGTCGCTGGGGTCGCGCAACCTCGGGTGGCCGCCCGGGTCGGGCGATCTAGGTGGCCGACGCCCGGGTCGCGAGATCCGGCGGCGCTTGAGGTCCGGCGATGGTCGCCAGGGTCGGGCGATCCTCAGGCGGCGGTCGCCGACTCGCGCCATCCCTTCGCCGGTGGTCGTCGGCCTCCGATCCCAGCCTTGAGAGGTTGGAGAAGATGAACAAGAACCGAGCTACTTGCATTCTCAAAACACAATTTCCCAAAGCACCTCAACCCCGCATTCGCCTAAAGTCCCTTAGAGCCACTTAGAGATGCAATTGCATCTCGCCAAAATCGCCCAAAAAACGAACCAAACGCGTTTGCATTTAGCAAAGGGATTTTAGAGTCCCAAAGGGCTTTCTAAATACCCAACCAAACAGGGCCGATATAGTCAATTTGAGGTGGTAGTGGTGTCAAAAATTGGAAAAATTGCCTTATTTTAATATGAATTGCTTTTCAAGAGAGAAAAGTTAACATGTCATTGGAGAAAATAACAGGATGTTGCTATTTTTTAGAGTTGAAAATATGGTCATAAAATTCAGGTATCAATCTAAATTTCTTAGAGTTAATACAATTTTGATGCATAGTTTTACATTCATATTGATATAGTGATGCTACATAGTATTATTTTTTTAACAACCTAGCCACAACACATTACTAATTTTCATTAATAATTGTCGCAAAGAAGTTAATTTACTAAATTGTTTGATGCACTAAAATGTTCTTTAGATATGTCATTGGTGTTCAAAGTAATTTCCAAATTGCGAGCTTCTTGTTGATTTCATTAAGCTTATTGTTGAACAACATCCTTGTCAATTCCTTCACCCATCCGGATCTAGTGGGAACGGCTCATAATGGTCCGATTCTTAGTTTCAATTGATGATTTGATTTTCATTTGATATGATTTCCTTTTCTTTTCTTTTTTTTTTTGCCATGTTTCTCTAGTTGAAGAGAAATTTTTTCTTCTCTTGTCCTTAAGAACGTCCCTGAATTTTATGTTCTAAAGTTTAGACAAAGCGATTTTAGAATATACTAAGATTCATATTTTAAAGCATGTTTGGGTTAAGATTGTTCTCGCCAACACTCTCTTTTGCTATTTGAAGTCTTATTTCATGATTGCCATTTCCTTTTCTTCCCCTTAAATGAATGATGGGTATTATCTCTAGTTTTATGGTTTTATTTCATATTTGTTGTTTCCTTTTCTTCCTTTTAAGTGGGTGGTCGATTCGAACTCCTTTTAAGTGAAAATCACTTTTGCCCCTTGATCTTTCCTAAGCAAAAACGAACCTATAGGCTATGGCCATCACTTCTCTCACGAATCTTGTCCAATGCTACCACCATCGCAAATTTTCCCATGCCAAGTACTCTTGTTTATCGAAAGACGACGCGATAGATAGGCGGAGGCATAGTCGGAATGCGATTCGTTTGATTTATTTTAGTTATGACGTTTTGATAAATGTAACGTGATCGCGCATTTGAATATCTAATTTCATCCTTCCGAAAAGGAAAATATTTATACGAGAGTAAGGAAATACGAGAACTTTAAAATCTTTTTACACGTGTCACTGTGCCTTTTTTTATTTTATTTTTTATTTTTTGTGTTTTATGTTTTTTCGCCTTCAACCTCCTGGCCTGGCCCCCCTTTCTCTCCCCGACGTTTCTGCAGGACTCGACTCTGCAGAGTTTCGAGATCGGATCTGCTCCGCACGCGAACTCTCTCTCTCTCTCTCTCTCTGTGCAAAATCTCGAATCCGAGATCGAGGTCCGATTTCTCCTTCCTTCCCCCCTCCCTTCTTCATTCTTTTCCTATTCGATTCGATTCTTCGAGGTCGTTTCCGTACGTGCCGGATTCTGCCAATGCGTGCCCGCGCGCATGCATCGGCTCGTCCGGCGTCGCGCTTCCCTTTCCTCGATCGCAGTTTCTAGACTCTGGTTTGCCGCGAGCGTGTTCGATTGGTAGGCGAAATTTTGGTGCTTGGGGGCATCGCGAGTGGTCGAGGCTGTCTGAGTTCGCGTGATTCTGGGTGATAGGGTTGAGGAACTGTGGAGGTCGGGAGTGTGTTGAGGCTGCGGGAGTGCTGCCGGGTCGAGCTCGAGAGTGCTTGGTTCTTTTTTGGGGACTGAAGGGCTGAGCGTTTGGGGATTCCCCTGATGGGCATTCGGCAATATGTTTTGGATTTTGCCTGCGGGGAAAGATGATGGTTGATGTTATTGGCTGCGTGAGGCCTTTTTTTTAGGGGATAAGGAGGGAGGGTGATGGAAGATTTAGTGGGCTTTTGCTGTTGGACTTACTGCAACGAGGGTTGAGCAGTTGGGTTACGGGGCTTGAGGGTTGCGTGTTGCGGCGTGGTAGGTGTTCCTCAGCAATGTGGAGATTGGCGGGCTCAAGTGAAGAATGTAGATTGTGTGGAGATGTTTCCTAGGACTTCTATTGAGGATTGCTGATGAAGGTTGTGTTAGTGAAGCTGGCTGGAAATTGGGTTTGGCGGGTATTAACTGGCTAATAAATTGGAGAAGTTACTTTTAAGGTGTGAGAGGTTGATGATGTTCTGAATGAAATTAAGTTTGTAAAAGGATTTTGGTCCTCTCATATCTTCTCCTTTTGTGTGTAAGAGGACCTCAGGAGCTAGTAGATGATGTTGAATATGCTTGATAACTATGAAGAAAATCATGGGGAGGTGTTTAGTCATTTTACTTTAAAGAATGCCAATAAGTAAGTTGTCATCTTAACAGACATTTTGCTTCAACAAACCTGTGGCCCAAATAATTGTTATTATCATGGAGTTGTATTATATTGAGTGCTTTTGCTCAATTTCAACTGCTATACAAAATACATTGGGTTGGGTTAGAGAGGTACGGAGGACGGATTTAACTTCTTTAATGGCTGTATCAGTTTCTGAGAGCTGGAGATAGAATACTCCTGTTGATTTTTAGATTTACCATAGTTGTAGTCCTCTTGAAAGATCACCTGATGATTGTCAATTATGGCATAAGATACGAATAATTAAGCGCTGCATCATTGTCTTTTTTTGGTAGTTCGATAATTTGTAAAAGTGTCTAGACGGTCTATTTCAACATGACCTGTTAATGTTAATGTGCGAGTTCTTCAAAATTTTTAAGGTTAGTGGGATGAGCTAGCAATACAAGAGCGGTGAAGGACATGATTGCATCTATCTATCATCACTTCGGCTTCTACTTAGTCTGCCCATTTTGTTCTGACTGTTTTTCTTTCTAATTCTCTCGATTGTATGTCAATTTGCAGTAATGTATAACAATCCGGCCACACAGCCTGGCGGGGTGCCCATACCTCCAACAAATCCTCAGCCCACCCCCTTTGGGAATACTTTTTATGGTGCTGGTTCAGGACTTATCCGTGGTGGGCTTGGTGCTTATGGAGAAAAAATTTTAGGATCTAGCTCTGAGTATGTGCAAAGTAATGTAAGTATGAGGCTTCAGCTATACATTCAATTGTATTTTGATGATTTTGTGAGTGACAAGCTGAATGACACTAGTTAGCTTGTTCATATTACGTTGTGCATTGCTATTGAATACCTTCATGAAGAAGGACAGATTATGCTGTTTGAAATTTCATCATCAATATAGCATCCTGGCGGTTGTATATATTTGTCTTTTGATGAAGAGAAAATTTGCCAAATTGAGCACATAGTTAAGGGCAAGAGGTAGACTACACTCTTCCCTACACGCCACGTAACAAAGAGGCAAACAAAGAAGTAAAACAAAACTAGAAGAGAATGGGCGACAAACCTGGTTGCTTCTTACAAGGCATTTGATGTGTGAGGATTCGCTGCTTCTTGGGCAGTAACCTATACCATACAGAAGTCCTTTTTCTTGACCATGTTGTCCGTATAAGTTGAACTCGCTCTGTTTGCCCTTCAGAACTTATGACATGGCTTGAACAGGCTTCCTTTAGGAGCCTGATCATTCAGCTGTCTGTGGTTTACATGATTGCCTTTGCACTTTAGTTTTTAAATATGTGAATTTTGCAGCACTCAATATACTGAATTGCTTTGTTACACTGGTACTTTGATGCTTTAAATCATAAATGCAAAGAGACTCCATCACTAACATCAAAAGGAATAATTTTCTTATGAAGATAATGGAGTTCCTTGATTGCATTCTTCATTTACAATAATGTACCACTTGGCACTTAACTTCTTTGGAAAGTGGATAAAGTATTCTTTGAATGCTTTGAATATCAGTTAAACCATGTATATTGCATTTTGTGCTTTTCCCTACTGATGCATCACTTTTGCAGTTGAGATTTATTTACATGAGTGGGAGACCTGCAGATATAGTTTTTAATAGTCAATCGCTGTATCTTTCTTTTTTTTCTTTTCACTGAAACAGTATGATCAATGCTTTCTTGACGACAGATTAGCAGGTATTTTTCTGATCCTCAGTACTATTTCCAAGTGAATGACCAATATGTGAGGAACAAGTTGAAGGTGGTTTTGTTTCCATTCCTCCATAGGGTGAGTCCTAACATCGCATCAAACTTTATTACTGCACCTGTACTCAATTTTCAGACCACTCACAATTTTTCAACCATGTACCATTTCCACAGGGGCACTGGACACGAATTACTGAGCCAGTGGGAGGCAGGCTGTCATATAAGCCCCCGATATATGACATTAATGCTCCAGATTTGTACATTCCGCTTATGGCATTTGGTACTTACGTTGTTCTTGCAGGCGTGCTGTTGGGTCTTCAGGGGAAGTAAGTGATAAGGAGTTTGTATCTTGCACTGAATAGATCTCTTGTTTGCTAGAGTTATTCTCAACAAATTACTGGTCTTAGTCCTACTTTTGCTCCCAGTTTTGTCGACCTCTTGGTACCTGCAGTGTCATTCTAGGACAAAATTTTATGAAGAGGTTTCTTATGCTAAGCGATGAATAAACCTTCATAGACAAGTTTATATATTTCAACATTGAAGTTTTTTCCACACCATGGCTTATATTGGAAAGGCATATTTCAGATGAAAATGGAAAGTAATCTATACCTCAGAAGGCAATTTTTGCAGTGACAATCTTTCCAGAAGGGGTTCCTTGAAAAACATGGAAAGAGGTTGCCATGATTACAGAGAAGGTGCAGGCATTTTTTGTTACAAGAATGGCTATCCTTTTGATGGAAAGGAGCCAGCATTTTCCACTTGTGATATTTGAAAATGTTAGGCGTAATTTCTTCTTGGTTCATGACACTCCCATTTCTTCTTTCACTTTTGTTTTATTGGGCTTCTACCCACTGTGTTTTATATTCCGAGTTAATTGAAACTTCTTGCTCTTTGCTTGAGGCACAGGGCAAAGTAGGTAGCTAAAGCATATTTAAATTGGTGTTTCCTGCTCTTCTACTTTTGTGCCTGCTGGCCATTTTGAATGCTGTGATAATGGAACGAATTAGTTTCCAGATTCTTTTCTAAATATTAATTTAATATCTTCCAAGGGTCTCCCATTCTCACAATTGTTTTGCTGCTGAACCTCGGGATTTTTTCCCTCACTTTTTTCATGAATCACTCATTTGCAGGTTCAGCCCTGAAGCCTTAAATTGGCTGTTTGTCAAAGGATCGCTTGGCTGGTGTATGCAAGTAGGACTGCTAAAAGTAACATTACTGTCATTGGGTAGTGGTGAGGCACCGTTGCTGGACATCGTGGCATACGCTGGTTATACTTTCACAGGATTGTGCTTGGCAATTCTTGGGAAGATCGTGTTGAGCTACACGTACTTAGTGCTGATGCCGTGCACCTGCTTGTGCATGGGAATCTTTCTGGTGAAGACCATGAAGCGAGTTCTGTTTGCGGAGGTGAGGAGTTATGATTCAAGCAGGCACCACTATCTGTTGATCTTTATTGCCCTTGCTCAGTTACCGCTCTTCATGTGGCTTGGCAATATCAGTGTCAATTGGCTTTTCTGATTGATGAAACTTGTAGTGTCACATTCTGAGAAGCAATGTAGAAAATGTCTCTAGCAGATTACCAAAAGTTATACAGGCTAGCAATCTAGCCGTTGCTTCCATTCATTTGGTTACTGGATCTTCTTGTTTCTGTTGTTGCTGCGAGTATGATTCGCATTGGTTTAGTAGTTGTACCACCTGATTGAACTGAAGCTGCGGATTCAATGGCTGTAGAAAATTTCTTCAACTTCTTGGTTAGTGAAAGAGGAGACAAAAGTGATAGCGATGTAGTCTTAATAACCGAACATTATCACCGAACATTGTACAAGAAATGATAGTACACAATTTTCCTCGGTTGCATTGATATTGGAGAAGTCCATTGAAGTTGGGACTCGGGTTGCCTTTAGAGAGCTCGGCGGTAGAGCTTGATCTAACCAGGGGGAGGGGCTGTTCAATTTTCATACGTTTCTCTTCTATCCCTCTGGGAAGTCCATTCGAGCCAAAAGGATGTCCTTGATATATCCCAAAATCAGGCTTACAGAAGTGGCTCGGGGAGTGAAGTACGCACGAAATAATCTTTCGTTTCTCCAGGACACGTCAAACGGCAAACACTACCGGCCAATCATTCTCTTTTGCCCGAGCTGATGAAGCAGGTAAGGCACACCGGGCAGCTTTCTCTAAAAATGTTTGTGGTTGATTGACAGCCGAACATAAAAAATGAATAAGCAAGTAGAAGTCTTTCCTGGTTGGTGCAGTCGCTTCTTCCCTAAAATTCTAATCAGTTTAGCTTGTTAAAGAGCAAGGAATGCAATTATCATTCTCAAGCCAATCAACCGCATCATCTCGCAACTGTAACGATGTCTTCCACAAGTTCAAATGACAGGCAAGTGTCATGGGTCGGTCGATTTTGCTCGATCAAAACACCGTGCGGTCTTAGGATTATCGATCCCAAGTTAGCCTTACGTACACATGCTCGAACACAAGAGTCGGATGGGTAAAGATAGTGTATATTCACTTGTGAACAAACTGTTATAATGAGGGGGAGGGACCCTTATTTATACAAGTGCGGATTGCATCTCATCCGTTGATCGTTCCTCCGATCCAATAGTGCATTTTGAATATGTATCATCATTACAAGGTTACTCAATAGGCCACTCAATGGCTGTACAAGGCAGGCCCTTGGGAAGACCATGGGCGTGTTAGAAGCAAAATCGGGGCTTGCAGGGCCGTCTGACACGAGAGCAGCTGAACGATCACGGGCTACATGTGGGTTGGCCAAACATTGCCCATGGGTCGTTCATGGGTCGCACATGGGCCTTTGCTCGTACCGCTCGTGGATTGATTGTGGGTTGGTCGTGGGTTGTTCTTGGGCAGCCCTTTGTGCGTGACACGGCCTATCACGGACGGTCTTGGGTCATGCTCCGTCCATGGGCCATGTCATTCTCCCCCACCTAATCTGGCGACGCCCTCGTCGCGTTTGTGGCATGGAAAGTTTCGATGTGTTTCTTGAATTGCCACAGAGCCTCGAAGGGTTCCCAACTTGCTTCACTCTCGGGAGAGGCCCTTCCATCGGAAGAGGTACTCATTCTTTGGTGCACAATATTTCTTCCTTATGATTCGGTCCACCATGATGCATTCAACATCCCAATCATACGAGGTTCTTGCTCCAAGGGGCGCTCGTTGTGACTCGCCTCGATCCGGATCATCCTCGTCCGCATGGAAAGGCTTTAGCATACTCACATGGAACACAGGGTGTAACTTGAGCTTGGCCGGTATGTTCAGCTTGTATGCCACCTTCCCGATTCGCTGCAACACCCGGAAGGAACCTTCATAGCGACAGATCAGTCCTTTGTGCACATCACGTTACCGAAGGACCAGGTGAAGTTTGGCCAGCACCAAGTCCTCGACCTGAAATTCCATGTGTCGTCGTTTCTTGTTGGCCCACTTCTTGGTGTGCTTCGTGGCCTTATTGAGGTACGCCCACGCTAAGTCCGCATACTCATCCCATTCCTTAGCAAACTTGTATGCGGAGGGGCTACTTCCTCGGTATCTCGAGGCAATTGCGCTTGGCGCAAGCGGTTGTTGCTCGGTCACAATCTCGAACGGGCTTTGGTTCGTGGACTCGCTCCACTGCAAGTTGTAGGAAAATTGGGCCACGTCAATTAGCCGGGCCCAATTCACCCGCGTGTTGCTCACGTAGTGCCGGAGGTAAATTTCCAGCAATGCATTCACCCGCTCCGTCTATCCGTCAGTTTGGGGATGCATGCTCATGGAGAAGTTGAGGTCCGTCCCCAGCAACTTGAAGAGCTCGGTCCAGAACCACCCGGTGAATCAAGGATCGCGATCGCTCACGATCGTGCGTGGAACGCCCCAAAATTTGATGACGTGCTTGAGCAATAGCTTGGCTGCTTCCTCGGCTGGACAATCCTTTGTAGCTGGCACGAACGTTGCATACTTGGAGAGGCAATCCACCACAACCATGAGGGTCCGACACCCTTTGGACTTCGGCAAATTCACGATGAAATCCATGGAGACACTCTCCCATGGACGTTCCGGGATAGGCAACGGTTCAAGGAACCCCGCTGGTGACCGTTGCTCTATTTTGTCTTGTTGGCACACAAGACACGTCTGCACGTAGGCTTCAACGTCATCCCTCATGTGCGGCCAATAATATTGATCCTTGACGAGTGCTATTGTGCGGTGGATTCCTAGATGACCTCCCATTTAGAATCGTGGCACTCGTGTAGGACTTCCTTCCGAAGTTTCCCGTGGAGTGGCACATAGAGTCGCCGTCCTTTGGTGTAGAGGAGATCATCCTCGCACCAGAACCGCCTTGTCTTGCCCTCTTGTGCGTATCGAAGAAGGGCTTGGGCTGTTTGATCGTGCTTCAGCCCCTCCTTGATACGCTCAATCCATGGACAATCGGGTCGACTCATTACGTTGGCCAGCTCCATCTTCTTGCTTAAGACATTAGCCACGAAATTGGATTTTCCGAGCTTGTATTCCAGCACGTAATCAAACTCGGCCAGGAAGTCTTGCCACCAAGCTTGTTTTGGGCTAAGCTTCTTTTGGGTTTGGAAGTAGCTTGTAGCCACATTGTCGGTCCTCACAACAAACCGCGATCCCAAGAGATAGTGCCTCCACGTACGAAGGCAATGCACTACCGCGGTCATCTCCTTCTCTTGGACCGTATATCATCGCTCGATATCGTTCAATTTTCGGGACTCGAAGGCAATCGGATGCCCTTCCTGCATCAAGACACCACCAATAGCAAAATTAGAAGCATTGGTTTCTACCTCGTATGGCTTGGTGTAGTCGGGTGGCACGAGCACCGGCTCTTCGATCATGGCCTGTTTCAACCGATCGAACGTCTCTTGACACCGATCCGTCCACTCCCATGGTCTTTCTTTCTTCAGCACATCCATGAGTGGCACGGTGAGGCTCAAATATCCTCGGATGAAATGCCGGTAGTAATTTGTGAGTCCGAGAAAGGATCTCAGCTCCGTCACCTTAGTTGGTGGCTCCCATTCAACAACGGCATGGATCTTAGCCGCGTCCATCTGCACTTGTCCGCCCCGATGATGTGCCCAAGGAAAGGGACTTCCTTCTGAGCGAAAACATACTTCCCGCACTTTACATACAGGTCATTCTCTCGAAGAGTCTGGAAAACTTGGCTCAAATGCTCAACATGTTCCTCGAGCGTCCAGCTGTACACGACAATGTCGTCAAGGTAAACTACAACGAACCGATCAAGGAACGAATGGAGTACCTTGTTCATGAGAGTGCGGAATGTGGCCGGACATTTGTCATGCCGAAAGGCATGATGAGGAACTCAAAAGATCCTTACCGGGTCACACATGCGGTTTTCGACTCATCTCCTTTGGCAATCCAAACTTGATAGTACCCCGATCGGAGATCAAGCTTGGAGAACTAGCGGGCTTCCTCGAGCTGATCGAACAAGTCAGCGATAAGTGGGATCGGATACTTCTTCTTGACAGTGAGCTTGTTCAAGGCTCGGTAGTCTATGCACATACGGAGGGATCCGTCATGCTTCTTTTGGAACAACACCGGAGCACCGAATAGAGCCTTGGATAGCCGAATATATCCCGCGTCAAGTAGCTCTTTTAGTTGTTTTTGCATTTCCTCCAACTCGGGCGGAGCCATTTGATAAGGCGCCATGGCCGGTGGTTGAGCATCGGGCACAAGCTCGATCCAATGGTTGACTTCTCTTCGAGGAGGCAGCTTCTTTGGTAGCTCGGGTGGCATCACATCTTGGAAGACATTTAGGACTCAGGACACCTCTTCTGGTACCTCGCTTTCTTCCACGCCCTCCCCCTTCAATGCTGCCAAGAAGGTCACCTCGCCCTTCTTCAGCCCTTTAGATAGCTGAATGGCCGATAGCATATTCCTATCGCGTCCCGATTCACGGTAGATCGGGACCATGCATTGGCACCGCTTGTCTAGGATACATATACAATCTGCGAATGGCATAACACCTGCATTGATTCGATCAAGGAATCCTAAACCAAGCACAAAATCATAGTCGTCAAGGAAGATTACCTCGATATCTTCTTTGCTGGATCCATGGACCAAGGTGCAGCTCCACGTCCCTAGCCATGCCGCTAGTCGGGACTTCCTTGGGGTTCACCGTTTAAGCCAATCGACATCACTTGTCTCGACCGGAAGATTCAGCTTCTTCGTGGCCTCTTTGGAGATGAAGAGTTCGGATGCCCCGGTATCCACGAGTGCACTCATCGTGGTACCATTGATCTTCACATCCACGGACATCATTCCTTTGGGTTCCTTCACCTTCTCGACCTTGATCGACCTAAGGATCCGCAACGATCCCAACTGCGCCTCCTCTCGCGGTCCATCCTCTTTGCACAAGGCCGCCAGCTTCCCTCTTTTCAGATAATCTTGGGCTATGTGTGGCTCGTCGCAAAAGAAGCACTTGTAGGTGCGTACCTTGTGATGATATCTTCCGTTGCTCAACTCGGTTGGGTCTTATGAGGGACCGTATGTGGCCTGCCTCCATTCGGACGATTGTACCGGTTCTGGCCTCCCCCACTAGTGGCACTTTCTCTCGGTTGAGAGTCAAGTTTGGCCAAGGGCAATGGTTTGTACTCCACGAGGGACTCGGCCACAAAAGTAGCTGTTGAGAGATCCGTTGCATTGCACCGTTTGAGCTCTTGCTTGACCCATGATTTGAGTCCGCTCATGAGCTGGTGGAACGCCTCCGTCTCGGTCATGGACGGGATTTGGAGCAACAGCTCGAGAATTGCTTCACATAGTCGCGGACTTCGCATTTTTGCTCTAGGCGCTTGAATTCCCCGCGGGCTTCCTCCTCTGCATAAATGGGATAGTAAGTTTGCCGAAATTTCTCGACGAACCGAGCCCATGTCGTGATAGGATCGCCATTCCTACCATTCGACCTACGACACCACCACAGCAACGCGTCATTAGCTAAATACATGGCTGTGGTGTTTACCCATATTATGTCGTCGGTCATCCCCATGGTCTGGAAGTAGCATTCCATGTATCACAGGAAGTTATCCACGTCCTTTGCTACTCGCAAGCCCTTGAACTCTTTCAGCTTGGGCGCATTCGAACGTGGTTGCACGGTTATCACCACTCGTTCACGCGTGCAGCTTCAAGCTTAGCGAGCTTGCTTTTCATCTCGGCCATCTCCGTGTGCATGGCTACCATCGTGGCCTCCCAAGTCTCATCCCGCTTGTAGCTCGTGCGTGATGGATCCCAGCACCTCGACACGGAGCTCTCCCATGTCGTCCTGGAGTTCTTGCACTTCGGCCAAGAACTCCTCCCTACCAGCTTCCGCTCCTTTGACGGTCTGGTGCAGGTCGTCCATTAACGCTTGGATGTCCATGATGGTTTCTTCTAGGACAGTCATTCGGTTCTCTTGATCCCTCTTTGGATCTCTTGAGCTTGAGATAGCACGGCTCTTCTTTGACCGAGTGGCCCTCTCGGCTGGATGCTTGCGATCATCTCGATTATCGCCTTGAACTATTGGAGCATCAGCCCGAGGATTTGCCATTGCGCTTGAAACGAAGGCTCTGATATCACTTGTCACGGGTTGGTCGATTTCGCTTGATCAAAACACTGTGCGGCCTTAGGATTATCGATCCCAAGTCAGCCTTATGCACACACGCTCAAACACAAGAGTTGGATGGGCAAATAGAGTATATTCACTTGTGAACGAACTGTTACAATGAGGAGGAGGGACCCTTATCTTTACAAGTGCGGGTTGCATCTCATCCGTTGATCGTCACTCCGATCCATTCGTGCATTTTGAATCCGTATCATCATTACAAGGCCACTCAGCAGGCCACTCAAGCCACTCAATGGCTATACACGGCAAGCCCTTAGGAAGACCATGGGCTTGTGTCAAAAGCAAAATCGAGGTCTGCAGGGCCGTCTGACACGAGAGTTGCAGGGTCGTCTGACACGAGAGTAGCTAAATGGTCACGGGCTGCACGTGAGCTGGCCAAACATTGCTCATGGGTCGTTCATGAGTCGCGCATGGACCTTTACTCGTACCGCTTGTGGATTGATCGTGGGTCGATTGTGGGTTGCTCTTGGGCAGCCCTTTGTGTGTGACACGGCCTATCATGGACGGTCTTGAGTCATGCTCTGTCCGTGGGCCGTGTCACAAGGATCATATTGATCGATCGAACTACTAGTGGATGACTTTTAAGGGGTGCGATTACACCGAGCAGCTTCCAAAAGCCAAACAAATGGGACATTTGCTTTGTAGTTCCAAAAGATCACAAAAAGAATATTGCAAAAAGACCAAAAAAATATAAAAATGAAAGGATGCAGTTTATCCCCACATCACAAGGCGATTCTTAATCTTAAGGTTCCTTCATTACTTAGAAGTAGATGCCTACGCATATATGTAGATATACATACACATATGTCCGTGCAGAGAGGATCCACCGGTGTCTCTTTCTTATCAGCCGAGATCAGGAACGGTGAAAAACTCGTCGTCATCATCTACGTATTCAATCCTAGGCTTCTTGTGAGGCATCTGGGATTTCGTGGTCCGGTATGAAGTGCAGTTGCTTGAGGGTGGCAACGGGAGCTGAGGAACTTCAGCTGCGGCTAGGGCTTCTTGAGGAACCTGATCAGCAAAGAGACCCATATCGGTGAGCCATTCTAGCTCACCAAACTCGAGTTGTTCCTTCTGCAAAAATAAAGGCAATTGTTAGTTTTTAAATACAGAACGGTGTGGGAGGAAAATGTTTGCCATTCTCGAAGATTACATTAATTTCAATGATCCCACTTGCAACATGGTAACATTGATTTCAATGATTGCACATGCAATATAAGCCAAAGACTCATTTGAGACGTGTGTGATATAGCATATGATTTCCAACATAAGAAGGATGTGGTCCTGTAATTGAATAAACTTTGCTGTACTTGCTGCAGAAACATAAACTTGTTCTACATCTCTAGCACATGCAATTTCTACCCTCGTATCTCTCGAAGAAAATCACCTATTTGAAGCAGTCGTATGTTAAAAGCTTTCTGTTAGAATTTCAATTACTGGTTGTCCTTATGACTCTTGCAGTCTATGCAGTAGAGTCAAGAGAATACCATTATGAACAAGCATTTTGAAGATTTTTGGGGGTTCGTGATCATCATACGGCAGGTCGTGGCTTCCCATTTGAGCAATTATAGGTTCTTTAGGGAAATACAGCTGTAAAAGCACATGAAGTTTCAGCATTGACATTGCAATCCCTTACCTTGTCGGAGGATTCAAAGTCTGGCAATTGTAGCAGTTCATCAACGACACCCCACGAAGGCGTGAAACTGGAAGATTGCTGTTGGGGCAATTTCACCGACATATGAGGTGCATTCCGGCTTGGTGGTTCAGGTTCAGTCTTCTCAGCTTCTTTGGTGCAGCTAGAGCTAAGAGCGACTCTGATTCCAGTTGCCAGTAACCTCTGGTGATTTGCAGACAGGCTTCCGGCGGGATGAATTGGTTCATCGCAATCCTTGCAGAAGAGAGCTCTGTCTTCCACGCAAAAGATGAAAGCTGCCTTCTCCTGTATAGCAACGTAGTTATGAGAGAGAGAGAGAGAGAGAGAGAGAGAGAGAGAGAGAGCTAAAATTTCTCATCAACTAGAACTGACTTGCTTTACAATCTTGTTTTAATTAATCAAAGACACTATCTGAACCGAATTTCTAATTCGCCTCATGCCAGGTTTCTCATACACTTGTTTGATGCTTGCTGTCATCCATTTTAGCGTATCTTCGTGTTTCAGTAATTCTAAAGCACATCAAACTAGAAACTACTTCAACAAATCATTGTACTGTTCAATTTCTTCCTAAGATCTTTCCATTACTGTGCTACGGTGCACCAAGTCCAGTGATGTCCAGGGGCCGGGGAAGGGTCGGACCACTTTGGATAGGACCAAGGTTTTGCTAGAGGCTCCCAACAGTCGCCTCCAGGTCCTAAAATATTGCCACAATCAAACAAATATCAACTCTCCAAGAGCAGGAAGCAGTTGATTCCGGCAAAAGATGGATTCGAGCTTACGATTTGCACGGCTATTTCCCCCCAGATCAATCCTAGTCAAAGTCTGACCCAGGATCTGGAAAACAGAGGAACCATACCGCAATCTCTCAATGTTCTTCGAGGCAAATTCTGGTTTCTCTCCTTCCTACAAGTTATGTGGCTGAAAAAAAGTTCAAACTTTGACTACCCTTTGAAAATCAACAAACTTTGACTACCCTTTGAAAATCAACACACATCTGACCCAACCAACCATCAGAACGCAACCCCTGTGCACTACTCTGCTCAGCTGAAGCCGATTCTGATCAAAATCTTTTTAAGCTATCGGTAAGCCAAATCAGCTGAATCTACACATAATTTAGGTACCCATCATGCTCATGAACCCTCTTTCCTCAACAACCACCAGTGACAGAGATCCCCAAGCAAATCCCCTCGATTCAACAGTACAATTTCTCTCATAGCTTGAGAGAAGAAGAAGAAATTTAGTAGGCAGAACATCATCGGCACGTCGCTCGATCTCATGCATGCTCCAACAAGAACGACATAAAGAAGAGAAAGAAAAGAAATTGATAAAGAAACTGAGAAACCGAACCGAAGCCACTTGACTCACTTGGCAGATGTCACAAACAGGGAGCTTCGTGGAAAGGGAGTGGAGGAGGAGCCTCTGGTGCTTGCTCGCGAGCTTGTTCGCGGCGTGCACCTCGACGTCGCACTTGGCGCAGAGCGCGGCCTCGTCGGCGCAGCAGATCACCGTCGCCGGCGCCCTCTCGCACACGTCGCACTGTATCTTCATCGTCGGTTCTCGCTTCTCTTTTTTCCCCCGGAAAAACTCCAGAAAGCCGAGAGATTTCCCGCCGCCGAGGAGGACCCAGAAGCAGAAACCGAGGAAGAAGCTCAGAGGTCGCTACCGTAGCGACGAACCAATCGCCGGTCGGTGCTGAGTGATCGAAGTAGAAGGAAGAAGGAGGAGGAAAAAGAGAGAGAGGAGAAGAGAGAGAGAGAGATATTAGTTGGCTGTGTACCTATAAACAAGAAAGTTCATTAGAGCTCGTGCATGTTGTTTAATTAACAGTAATTATTAAATATTAGATAAGATATTATTACAAAATGACAAAATTATTATTATCATTTCGTTAATCTCTCATGCATTTATATCTACAATAATGCCTTCCATGTCTCAATAATTTCACCCACCTCTTAGAATAGCTCCAATCAAAGCTTCACTTTTCTCTACCTAGATCTCCTTTTTTCCACGTATAGACCTATGTGTTTGCCCTTCTTTGGCTAATTAAAAAAAAAAAAAAAAAAAGATCTCAAGACTCCCAACGAGACTCGTGGAATATAATTCGAAAATGCATCTTGTTCCTTTTTTAGAAAACCTACATCCCTTCAAAATTGTAGACTTATAATTTTCAACTCTTTTTCTTCCTTTAGTTAATTAATCGATGCATTGTGCAATTTATCGGCCTGATACATCAAGAGTCATCAACACGTGAGGAGACCACCGAATCATTAGTTGAACTTAAAATGTACGATTGTGGAAGGAAGGGTGTATTTATCTTTTAAATATATATATTTTATTTTTGTATGGAACTGGAAAATGAGAATAAAAATAATAATTTCATGGTAGGGGGCCGCGAATTGCGGAGGTGATTGGTGGAGAGTTGAGGGCGTGAAGATAAGAAGGCCCTTCGTGTCTTTCTTTATAATTATTTTTATTTTTATAAATATTTTGGATACGGATCCTGCACAAATCAAAAGCAAGAAATCTGGTGGATCCAACCGTGAGACGGTGGGGTCCAAACCCACGAGTGGCCACCATTGATTCGCAGCCGTGGGAAAATTGTGGCCACCAATTTTTCCCTTTTATTTATTCATTTTATGTTGCCTTTAATAAGAAAAATATATAAAAAGAGGAGAAATAATAATAATAATAATAATAATAATAATTAATGGGGTTGTGTCATTTTCCCCAATTTGACCAAGACCCAAGGAAGGATCTCAGTCAATTCGATATCTTAAATAGGGGGTTGGCTGGCTCGTCCTTTTCTGGCATTCATGGGGCCGACTGTGATGTCCAAGTTGGGTTTTGATTTCTTCTTCCATTCGATTTTTCGTCGTTTTCTTGCACTGAGATACGCATGGAGTTTCACATCAAAGGTCGTTGTGTAGTGAAGGTCATGTGTGTAGATTGTCGGGGGAGGATGTGAACCACACACTAGTGCCTTCGTTAGATTTCTAATCAACTAGGTGGTTTTTTTAGGGCGTCTTTGATACTTTCAACTTTCGATGAATTACCTATTTTTCTGTAATTTGTGAGGTTCCCGAACTCTAAGGAAGAAAAGTAGATAGATGGTTTTATGAAATTTCACAATTCGTTTGATATTATGATCTTGAGATTTTTTTAAGAGGTATTATCTTTTTGTCCGATATGCGAATAAGAATATCCTTTTGGATTGTCGCATCTGCACTACTTTGGCCCAGAGTGTCGGCCCAGAGTGTCGCAAGAGTAGAGAGAAGAAGAAGAAGAGGAGAGCTCAAACCCTTGTTGGAGAGAGAAGAGAGAGATAAGGTGGGCACCGCCATCCAAGCACCATCGAAAAGGGCGGTCGGGCCCTCGTGATATGAGGAGAGCCAGGTGGGGCCACAATTGCGGCATCAAGGCATAAGCAATTTGAATTGATGATTTTGAGGACCAGCATCGTTGTTAACATGTGAAGTTTCCTTTAATCAATCAACGATTACGTCGGACGTGCGACAAACAACATAGTACGGCCTCCAGTGGACTTCGGAGTAGAAGCAGCATTTTTGGCATGGCTCGAACAGACCCTCAATTTCCTTACTAAGAACATTGTCAGCTCAAACGTAATGTTTACAATGATTACACTCAACATTAAGCAGATGTACGCTCTCAAAATTTAAACATATCGGCTATGCAGTAGATTTCAGGTTAGTTTCGTCCGCAGAGTGATTAGAGACAAGCCGGTAAGCATTTAGCTAAAGCACTCCTGAGGGAGTCCACTACATAAGTCATAGTGGGCCGGTTTTCAGCTTGTATGTGAACACAATCCACAGCGAGGTACGCCATATCTGCTACTGCCATCATCTCGAAATGGGCCGGAACTGGCAATCTTGGGTCCACAGACTGGCAAATTTTACCCTCGATTATGTTTGGAACTACGACCTCCGTGATATGACATAATGGGCCATCTTCATCCCTTTGGAATGCTTTGCGCCCAGATAACAGTTCGAGCAACACGATGCCATAGCCATACACATCCGTCTTAGTCGTCGGTCTATTGCTCGAGATGTATTCTGGAGCCAAATAACCCATGGTGCCGCCAACAAATTGCCGATGGTCTGATTCTTCATCTTCAGGAAGATGGACGGAGGATCCAAAATCTGCAATTTTAGCAGTCCAGCTTTTGTCTAGCAATATGTTTGCTGACTTCACATCTCCGTGCACTATTTGAGGACGTGTGAATTCATGCAAGTACTCCATTCCCCTCGCAACATCTAGTGCCACCTTGAGCCGTGTTCGTCCACGAAATCAGAGCTGAGCTTTCGAAAGTGTGAAGGTGATAGAATAGCGAGCCATTGTTCATGTACTCACAGACTAGGGCGTGCTCACTGCCTGTTGCATGAAATCCCAACATCTGAACAAGATTCTTGTGATTGACATGACAGAGAGTTTGGATCTCGGCGATGAATGCGCCATCTTCAAAGCCTTTTCTGGTTACATATGTCCACTTGATGGCCACTTCCCGCCCATCCAATATCCCGTGATACACTGAACCGGTGCTGCCTACTCCAATCTTATTATCATCGGAGAAATTGTTACTTGCATGAATTAGCTCAGCCTTCGAAAATTTTCTGAACACCTGAGAAGCAAAATGTATCAGCAAGGAATCCAGTATAATGAAGTGATGAGAAACAAAGCCATCAATATGACAACAATATACCTGCAATGGCATATCACTTTCAGAATCTGCACTCGCGCTGTCAGAGTCCCCGCGGTCAGAATCTGCTTGGCGATGATCATGAGTACAACCCTTGCCTCCTTTGAAGCATAAAAATTGGGCAAGCTTATGCGAGGGAGCCATAATACATTTAAAGTCTGGCAGAGCATCTCTGCAATTAATTTTGTAGTTTCTTGATCTAAACAAGATCGTTCTGATCCGACCATGATGTTTCCCATTCTTAGCAGGTTTGGTGGGACTGGAATCATGAATGCTTGGTCGTGCAGGACCAGAGCTCTCTACAGGTGCTAGCAAGTTGTTTCCATGCACATCGAGCCACCTTATCTCATTCGAAAGATTCTCGGGGCATCCAGAGATATGGATGTTTCGAACCAAAATCAATCTAAGCCTTTTCATCTGTTTGAGAGCTTTTGTACCCATAAACACCTCTTCAGGCTCAATCATGTCTAATTTAATACCTTCAACAGAGTTTGTTCCCTTGAAATCCAAAGCAAACATGCAATCAGGAGTTAATCACACTTAGTAAGACTAAATACTGTGTCTGTGTGCGCAACCTTGTGTGCATGGAAACAAGTTAGATGCATCATAAATAGATTCCTAAACATTCGTGGGTCTTCATGCAAGAACCTACGTATATGCATTTAAATTGTCAAGTCAATGACAAAGCGCCGCACCCTAAAGTTATTGTAGTGTCATCCATCTAGTAATTTTTTGAAATATTAGCTTTCAAGAACAAGAAAATGCAGATCTTATTGAATTGAAAAATTACCAAATTTTCTTGGAAGACTCAGAATATCCTCGTGATACCAAAGTCTGCTGCGCCTGCCAGGATTTTCAGGAGATTCTTGATGCACAATTTCTCGACCCATTTCTTGAAGCAAGTCATGCATCCAGATCTTGTTTGAGTCTATAAATATAAGTGATTTTTGAGAGAGAATTTGGAACCCTCTGTCTGGATAAAAGTTACAGCGGTCTAGCAGCTTTGTTACAGTATCTTTATCTTCACCTTTGAAGAAACAAGTGATGTCAAGAAAGATAGTTTGTTCATGAGTTTCCAATCCATCAAAACTAATTTTTAGAATCTCATCAATCTCACCATCAGGAATGACTTTCAATCTTTCTAATGCACAATTCCATTCCTGAATACTCTTACCACTCAAGAAAGATCCCAATACAATAAGAGCCAAAGGGAGACCTTTGGCAAAGTGAACAAAGCCAAAGGAGATAAGCTGGTAATCTCTTGGAGGGGATGGTTCCTGAAAAGCATTCCAACTAAAAAGTTGAAGAGCATCATCATAATTTAGTTCATCGACCTTATAGATTTCTGCACCATGAGCGACTAGTACTTCTTCATCTCTTGTTGTTAAAATTATTCTACTCCCTGACCAAACCAACCTCTTTCACCCAATAAGCCCCTTAGTTGGTCTGTACTATCCACATCATCAAGAACTAACAGAATCCTTTTATTGCAAAGCTTTTGCCTTATCAAATCTACACCTGTCTGAATGTAGCCAACATTTATGGTTTTATCCCCCAAAATGTCACGAAGAAGAGCTTCTTGCAATTTATCTAGGCCATACTGCCAAGAAATTTCTCTGACATTTGTCAGAAAGCTACTACCTTCGAATTGGTCAGCAATCATATTGTGTACAGCTTTAGCAATGGTTGTCTTGCCTATTCCGCCAATACCGCAGATACCCACTACACGAACGCCATTGTCCTCTGTATGCAACAACATTCTAATAGCCTGTATATGTTTGTCAAGAGCAACTGGATGCTTCGCAACATTCAAGTATGGGCGGTGTAGCTTGCTTGACACTTCTTCAACAATCTTCTGGATAAGTTCAGATTCAAGACTGCCAATTGCAATCATTAAAAATATGTGACAACCCACTAAGCCACAAAACTAAACAAAAGAAGTTGATATTTACTTGTAAGAGCTCTTTGAAAAGTAGCGGATTTCCAAATGATGCATCATACGACGGCCATTGGGTTCTACAAAGATTAAACTATTTACTCTGGCTTCCTTCATCTAGTACAGCGGGCACATCCTCTGCTAAACTAAACCAAATAAGCAGATGAGGAGGATTATCAGAAGTGACACCTTCCTCCTGATCCGAGAGGATAGAAACCAATTAAGCTGCAGAACTGGTTAGATTCCACTACTCGAATTTGACTTGTGATGATAACTATAATGTTGTCGGATATTAAAGTGCTTAACCATAGAGAAATAGAGGGCGAACGCTAAGGGAAGGCATACATGATTCGAAGGTAGTTGAGTAAATGAGAGACCAATAGTTCTTGGCCATAAAAAGAAAAAAAAATGAAACATAATTTAACACCTTAAACTTCAAAAACAACAAATGCTAGCAATTTCAGGAGCATAAGGCGAAATGATGTCCCTCAATTCATCCGCGTTATATATCGGAAGAATCACACTCTGAAAGTTGGAATTCCAATTCCAAACCCGTAGTTCTGCTTCCTTCTTCCAAGGAGACTCAATCGAAACCCCATTTCTCAAACAATCTGGCTAAAGTTAGGCAACAAAGTTTCATCTTCACCATTTCTAGCGAGTTCTAATCTGATTTTAATCTAACGGAAATTCTCTACAAAACAAACAGCAATCAAGAGAATCCAGTCACTTAGCTGAGAGTGATTAGACAATTACCCGTTGCCTAGATGCCATCCGGACAAATTAGCCGCTTGGCGAAGTGCGTCTCTCCACTTCTTCACTCTCTCTGAACCATCACCACCACCACCACCACCACCAAAAGCCTCCTCGTGCCTCGCCATGATCTCCGTGAAGACGCCGGTCTGCTTCCGCACATCGCTTGGGTCGACGTGGAAGAACACCGGACGGACCAGTTGCCCTTTCGAGTCCTGCATCTCGAGAATCTTGGTCAGCTCCTGCAAGCACCAGGGGGAGGCGGCGAAGGTGGGGGAGAAGACGCCGTTGGCGATCCTGGAGCTCTCGATGGCCCGCTCGATTCATAGGAGATCCTCGCTCCCCGCCAGAGCTCATCGTCAATGAAAACGGGGCTCCTCCGCGGCGGAGGGCGCTGTGGAGGTGGCCGACGAAGCCGGCGCTAGTGTCCTCTTCTCGGAAGACGTCGTAGTCCCATCGAGGGGACGGCGGCGCAAGACGAGGAGGAAGAAAAAGAAGAAGATGATGATGAGGATGACGATGCAGCCGCCATGGAAGACCGTCGGAGAGAAGGGCCATGGTCCTCTTTAATGCGAGGCGCGCGAAAGTCAACGGAGGCGGGGGAACGAGTCAACGGAGATGCGGGGACGATCCATGCAAGGTTTCCCCTCGCCGTCGAAGCATTTTCGGACATTGCTGCCACGGTCGGGCTGGCTTCATGGTGTTGGCTGGGTCCACCTCATGTGGGGCCCAGCTAACGTAAAACAAAACAATAGAAAAGGGAGGAAAAGTCGAAAAAGTTAAAAGAAGAAGGAGGTGAGCCCAAGTAGAGAGAGAGTGAGGGGGCGAGAGAAGCCAAGAAGAAAAAGAAAGGGGCTGAAACTCTGCGGATTCTATTCGAAAGCCAAATATTGATAGAATTAGGTTAAATTTGAGTATATTATTCGTGAGATCAATGATTACAAGTTGAGTAGTCTTGCTCATGGAGAATCTCCTCCGGATTTTTCGATTACGATAAGAGTTTTCTAGCTCAATTTATATTTATTTACCTTTATAGTGAGAAAATGAGTTTGTAATGCTTATATGAAATCTTTAGTATCATATTATTCTTAGTGATTAGTGGAAGTTTTTAAGTAGTTTGTGAACTTTCCCGCATTAGGTTTCTGCGTTAAAATCTTGGTGTTGTTGTTGGCTTTATCTACTTATCATTTCGGCTATTGTGGGGATATATATAGCTAGTTGTTGATGGGGTTAATTTGATTTTGGTTGATTTAATTTCGAGGAAGAAATTGATCATGAATTAGGTCTAGTTCATAGTGAATTGTTGCTTAGTTCTCCCCAATAATTTGGTATTAGAGCTAGAGTTAAGATTCTAGTTATTAATGAGGGAAACTAGTGGCACAATATTTAAGTTAAATGTCTGGAATTATTTTATTTGGAAACCTCAGATAGAAAACATGTTATATTGCAAAGACTTATTTGATCCCGTTGAGGTTGATAAAGTTAAGGAAGATAAGGAAGATAATAATGAGAGGGAATGAATAAAAAAACGGTTAGATTTATCTGGCAATGAATTGATGATAGTGTGTTTTATTATATTACTTAAAAAATGAAGGCGGACACTCTTTATAAAAGGAAAACTTCACAAAATAAAGCTCTTCTAATTAAATCGTGCGATTGCAGGGTCCAAACCCACGAGTGGCCACCAATCATTTGCAGCCGTGGGACAATTGTGGCCACCAATTTCTCCTTTTATTTATTCATTTTATGTTGCCTTTAATATGAAAAAAAAATATAAAAGAGGAGTAATAATAATAATTGATGGGGTTGTGTCATTTTCCCCAATTTTACCATGACCCACGATCGATCTCAGTCAATTCGATATCCTAAATGGAGGACGCCGGGGGGGGTGTTGGGGGGGCGCGGCTCGTCCATTTCTGTCATTCATGGAGGCGACGGTGATGTCCAAATTGGGTTTTGATTTCTTCTTCCATTCGATCTTCAGCTTCTTTTGCCGTTTTGCAAAGAGACGCACGGAGTTTCACATCAAAGGAGGATGTTGTGTACTGTGTAGTGCAGGGTATGTGTGTAGATTGTTGGGGGAGGATGTGAACCACAGAGTCCTTTCGTTAGATTTCTAATCAATTAGGTGCCTTTTTTTAGGGCGATTTTGAAACTTCCGACTTTCGATGAATAACCTCTTTCTGTGTAATTTGTGAGTTTCTTGTAACTCTTAGGAGGAAAAGGATATGAATGGCCTTTTGAAATTTTGTGATTCGTTTAATGTTGTGATCTCAAGATTTTTTTAAGAGATTTTATCTTTTTTGTCCTATATGTAAGTGACAGTATCCCTACTTTGGCCCACAGCGTCGGCAAGAGTCTAAGGGCCTGTTTGGTTATACTTTTGGGGAATGCATTCGCAGAAATGCAAATACCTTTGGGTGAAAGGGGTTTTCCGAAATGCAAATATCGTTTGGTAAAATTTGCATTGATAAACAACTTTGACCAAAATACCGTTTGGTAAAATTTGCATTTGTAATTGACTTTTATTAAATTAAAAAAGCAAAAATATAGATATATTTTTTTTTGAAGTCCGGTGGCCGGACCGCCGGATCCGGTGGCCGGATGGCCGGATTGGCCCTCGGATGATCACCGAGGTCGGGCAACCCTAGGCAACGGCCGCTTGGGGTTGCTTGACCCTGGTGACCGTCGCCTGAGGTCCCGCGACCTCAAGCAGTCGCCTTGGTCGCACGATTCAGGCCATCAGTGGCTTGAATCGCGCGACCCAGGCGTCGCCTGAGGTCTGGCGATGGTTGCTGGGGTCGGGCGACCCTCAGGCGGCGGTCGCAGGCGCGTGCGATCCCTTGGCCGGCGGTCGTCGGCCTCCGATTGGCTTCTCCAGAGAATATGAATAGTAACCCCAAACTTGCATTCCCAAAATGCAACTTGTCAAAAGAAAATTGGAAAAAATGCAGACCCTGGAGAGAGAAGAGGGAGTGAAGGTGGGCGCCACCATCCAGGCACCAATGACAAGGGTGGTCGGGCTCTTGCAATATGAGGAAAGCGAGGCGCGGCGGCTATCGCAGCATTGAGGCATAAGCAATTTGAAGAGATGATTTGGAGGACCAACATCGTGGTTAACATGTGGAGCCTCCTTTATCAATCAACGATACTTGTCATGGTCGGACACGTGACAAACAACACAGTACGGCCTCCCGTGGACTTTGGGGCAAAGGTTGCATTCCTGGCACGGCTTGAATCGAACCTCAATTTCCTTAAAAATAACATTATTAGCTCAAACATATGCATCAAATGCTTTCAATTTATTCTAAGTTACGTAACGGAATCAAGAGGCCTGTTGCAACGACAAAAGTTGGACGTGCTGCAGAAGCAGCTTCAAAATAAAGAGTTTCAAATAACAAGGCATGAGATTACCAAAAGAGTAGCTCTTCTGTATGCCATTGAGAAAAAAAATTGGGAGAAAAAGATGGGAAATCACGTGAAAAAAAGAGAGGCTCAATAATGGGTTTAGATATTGATTTTCATCCAGTTATTTTTAAGTGATTTTGAGTGATCGTATTTGTAGAAGAGCGTAGAGGAAACATGTTCTCGCAATTTGAACTACTTTGATGATCCCACCCATTATGGTTTTGGAGCATAGAACTTAGACGAAAATGAGAACCAGCTCAATTTTCGATGTACATGACAATCCATGCATGAAAAGAATTGTGATTTCAAAAATCTATAATTGGCAAGTATTCTTGATATGAAACGACGTCATTTGGTAAATTAAATCCACATTTGTGGCAACCAAATAGTGGGTTCCTAAGTCTAGGTTTGGCTAAGTTAGCAAGCAAATCATGAACTAGACTATATCTCCTTGAAAGTTTCAATTTGATATTATTATCATCTATCCCTCTAACTGATAACTCTCACTTTAAGACATTTCCTCCTCTTCCTAGGTGAATTTCCTTTGTTAACAATGGCATCTTGAACCCTAATAAGCCGTCCTCGATGAAAGCCGTTCAATTCCCTCTACGCACGCGGGCAAGAAGAGACTTTCGCTGTCTCGGAAAGAATGGCCGGGGGCTATAGGGAAATTTGCAGTAGCCAAATGCGTCAACATGTAAGAAACAGTTTGGTTTTGGCGATTTTCCTGAAATCCTGTTTGGTTCACCATTAAATTCCTAGCTCCGCACACTAACTGGGGATCTATTTTGCTTTATTCATCTTTTGTTTGAACATAAACTTGTCTCTTTAATTCAGGCAATGAGAAAATGGGCCTGAACTCGAGGCAATCCAAACAAGAAGCAGAAACAGAGTCCGCTACCCACCTCTAAACATTAATGTACGATGATTATACTCGAAATTAAGCAGACATACAGTCTCAGAATATAAACTTATCGGCTATACTTTAGATAATGGGCAAACTTTCATCTGCAGAATGATTAAAGACAAAGCCGGTGATGTTTTCCTGTCACATGGATGAGCATTGCGCCGAAGCACTAATTAGACAGTCCGCTACGTAAGTCATCGAGGGTCGGTCTTCAGCATGTTGCTGAACACAATCCACAGCGAGGTACGCCATATCTGTTACTACCCCTATCTCGAACAAGGCTGGATTTGGCATGTTTGGGTCCAGTGCCAATTCAAATTCGCCCTGAACAATCCATGGAACTACAGTGTCCGTGATATGACTCATTGAGCCGTCTTCAGCCCTGTGTAATGCTTTGCGGCCAGATAACAATTCAAGCAACACAATGCCATAGCTATACACATCGAGCTTAGTCGTTAGTCTATTGGTGATGTAGTATTCTGGAGCCACATAACCCCTTGTTCCCGTAATATTAATGGCATTGAAGTATATTGGATCTGGACAAACGGTGTTGACAACAGCTTCAAAGTATGAATTTTCATCCGAAGCAGAACCATCCTTAGGAAGAAGTATAGTGTGTCCAAAATCCGAAACTTTAGCAGTCCAGTGTCCATCTAGCAATATGTTCGATGACTTGATGTCTCGGTGTACTATTTGAGGACCAGCAAATTCATGCAAGTACTGGATTCCCCTAGCGACATCCAGTGCCACCTTGATCCGCGCATTCCACGACATCAAAGTTGCGCTTCTGATTATGTGAAGGTGGGAGTATAGCGAGCCATGGTTCATGAACTCATAGACAAGGGCGCGCTCGCTACGTCTTGCATGAAATCCCAACAACCGAATAATATTCTCGTGATTGACATAACGGAAAGTTTTTATCTCGTTGATAAACATGCGGTCTTCAAAGCAATCTCCGAGTAAGTTTGTCCACTTGACTGCCACTAACTGTCCATCATATAGTCTCCCGCAATACACTGAACCACCGCCGCCTATTCCAATCTTATTCCCATCGGAGAAATCGTTTGTTGCACGAGCCAGCTCTGCCTTTGAAAATTTTTTGAATATCTGAGAAGAAAAATCTATCAGCAAGCATTCCAGTAAAATGAAGTGATGAGAAATAAAGCCATCAAAATGACAAGGATATACCGAATATTCCCCCAATAGCATATCACTGGCAAAATTTTCCATGCCATTATCACGAATACTAGGTTGTGCAGGGCGATAGCTCTCTACAGTAGCTGGAAAGTCGATTCCGTGCACGTCGAGCCACCTTAAATCATTTGAAAGATACTCGGGGCATCCAGATATATGCATGTTACGAACCATGATCAGTCGAAGCCTTTTCATCTGCTTGATGGCTTTTGTGCCCCTTAAAACCTCTTCAGGCTCAAGCATGTCCAATTTAATACCTTCAACCGAGTTTGTTCCCTTCAATCAAAAACAAACATACTAGTAGGAGTTAATCACCAATAAAGGCAATGAAAGCAAGTTAGATACATCATAAATAGATCGAATAACATTTATAGGGTCTTCAAGCAAGAACCTATGTATATGCTATTATATTGTCAAGCCATTGACAAAGCGCCACACGTTATAATTGTAGTGTCATGCCACCAATAAGTTTTACACAACGTAGTTTTGAAGAACAAGAAAATACAGATTGATCTTGTGAAAGAAAAATTACTGAATTTTCTCGTAACACTCTCAGAATATCCTCATGATACCAGACTCTGCTTCGCCTGCCAGGATCTTCAGGAGATTCTTGACGCACGATTTCTCGACCCATTTCTTGAAGCAAGTCATGCATCCATATCTTGTTCGAGTCAATATATATAAGTGATTTTTGAGAGAGAATTTGGAGCCCCTGTCTGGATAAAAGTTACAACGGTCTAGCAGCTTTGTTACAGTATCTTTATCTTCCCCTTTGAAGAAACAAGCGATGTCAAGAAAGATAGCCTGTTCATGAATTTCCAGTCCATCAAAACTAATTTTCAAAATCTCATCAATCTGCCCACCAGGAATGTCTCTCAATCTTTCTAGTGTATTATTCCATTGAGGAGTACTCTTACCACTCAAGAAAGATCCCAATACAATAAGAGCCAAAGGGAGACCTTTGGCATAGTGAACAATGCCAAAGGAGAAAAGCTGGTAATTTCTAGTCGGGGATGGTTCCTGAAAGGCATTCCAACTGAAAAGTTGAAGAGCATCATCATAATTCAGTTCACCGACCTTATAGATTTTTGCACTGTGAGCGACTAGTACTTCTTCATATCTCGTTGTTAAAATAATTCTACTCCCATGACCAAACCAAACTCTTTCACCTAATAAGCCCTTTAGTTGGTCTGTACTATCCACATCATCAAGAACTAACAGAATCCTTTTATTGCAAAGCTTTTGTCTTATCAAATCTACTCCTGTTTGAATGTAGCCAACCTTTATGGTTTTATCCCCCAAAATGTCATGAAGAAGAGCTTCTTGCAATCTATCAAGGCCATATTGCCAAGAAATTTCTCTGACATTTGCCAGAAAACTATTGCCTTCGAATTGATCAGCAATCATATTATATACAGCTTTAGCAATGGTAGTTTTGCCTATTCCGCCAATCCCGCAGATACCCACCATGCAAACACCATCATCCTCTGTATGCAATGACATTCTAACAGCATGTATATGTTTGTCAAGAGCAACTGGATGCTTTGCCACATCCATGTACGGGCGATGCAGCTTGCTTGACACTTCTTCAACAATTTTCTGGATGAGTTCAGATTCAAGACTGCCAATTCCAATTACTAAAAATATGTGACAACCCACTAAGCCACAAAAACCAAAGAAAAAGTAGTTGACATTTACTTGTTAGATCTCTTTAAGAAGTACGAGATGTCCAAATGATCTTCCTATGTAAGTACAGGTGTGCTCATCTTCTGCTAAACTAAATTAAATAAGTTAATGAGGAGGATTATCAGAAATAGCAACTTCCTCTTAATCCGAGAACATATGAATCGATTAAGCCGCAAGAAATGGTTCGACAACAGACCTTGAGTTTGACTTAGACATAAAAAGTGAAGGTAAGTGCTATGGCGTCAGTTATTAAAGTGCTGGAGCAAAGAGTTGCAGTGAACAGTAAGGTAAGGTATACATGAACCGAAGCTAAATGAGCAAATAAGAGACTAATAAAGTCGTGGCCATAAAAAAAAAGCAAAAAGGGACATAGAATTCAACACCTCAAACTTCGAATCAATAAACGCTAGCAACTTCAGGAGCACAAGGGGAAAAAACGTATGTCAATGCATGAGACTCTGAAAGTGAGAATTCCAGTTCTAAACACACTTCTGATTCCTTCTAAGCAGACTCAATTGAAACTCCATTTGTCATACAATTTGGACAAATTGATGCCACAAGTTTCATCTTAACCAATTCTAGCGAGTTCATAATCTAACAGAAATTCTCCACAAAAACAAACAGCAATCAAGAGAATCCAATCAATTAGCTGAGAGTTATTGGGCAATTACCCATTGCTTAAATGCCAGCCGGACAAATTAGCTGCTTCACGGAGCGCGCCTCTCCACTTCTTCACCCTCTCCGGACCATCACCACCAAGAACCTCATGCCTCGCCATAATCTCTGCAAAAATGCCGGTCTGCTTCCGCACATCGCTCGGGTCAACGCGGAGGAACACCGGCCGGACCAGTTGCCCTCTCGAGTCCTTCATCTCGAGAATCTTGGTCAGCTCCTGCAAGCACCAGGTGGAGGCGGCGAAGTTGGGGGAGAAGACGACGATGGCGATCCTGGAGCTCTCGATGGCCCGCTCGAGCGAAAGGGAGATCCTCTCCCCCCGCTGGAGCTCATCGTCGATGAAGACGCGGGCTCCGCTGCGGCAGAGGGCGCCGTGGAGGTGGCTGACGAAGCCGGCACGAGTGTCCTCGCCTCGGAAGCTGAGGAAGACATCGTAGTCCCATCGAGGGACGGGGACACAAGACGAGGAAGAAGAAGAAGAAGAAGAAGATGGCGGTGCAGTGGCCATGGAAGAGGGTTGGAGAGAGTGGGCGTGGCCGTCTTTTACGGGAAGCGGGCAAAAGCCGACGGAGACGCGGGCGCGAGTCAATGGAGTCCATTTCCTTTCGACGTAGACGACATGCTTGGACAGGATTGTGACTGACGCTGCAAAGAAGACACAGTCGGGCTGACTTTTCCTTTTGCATGGACGAGCGCGACATCGAGAGTTGCCAGCCCACACATCAATTAAAGTTCTCTCTTTAAACAATTCCAAGATAATGAAAGAGAAATTACCCAATAAGAGTTTTGAAGTTGCTCGATTGCTTACTTTGGATACCATGGATCATGCATTCAAATTAAAAGTATCGCTCTCAATACGACCTTAGAAGCCGCCCTCACCATCTTGTGAAAAAGCTAGCTTTACTCGGTACAGTTTTTGATTGTCCATCTATGAAATTTGAAATGAAAAAAATTGAGCATGAATGCCATTCGTTTTAACTTTAGAGAAGATCATGTTCAAAGAAGATAAAACTATTTGAAAGCAATGAATTAGCTTCCAATAAACGGAGTTGGAACGCAACTAGAACTATTTCAAAATAATCACCATGCAAATCTAACTTTTGGATAGAAGATATTAAATTTGTTTTAAATAGGTTTGTATGGTCTTCGTTGTAATGTATATGGATATTTACAAAAATCAGGATAAGCGAGTTGACTTTGCTAATTTACTTATACTGATCGCTAACTCTGCATACGCAATAATAATATCTGAGCATCGAGGATCGAAGAGAATAAATGAGAAAATTTTGTGTCGTGCACACTCAATTATATCGCGAAGCCGTCGGCTGATCCTGTAAACGCGTCTCGGGCTTATCCAGGTCGGTCCATGTCTCGCGAGGCCCGGCCCAAAGTCCGGCCCGTGGAGCCTTCCAGCGGCTCGGGCAAGTTGAAAGGTGGTTTCGTGAAAGATCTTATCTGGGCCCCGATCATGCGCTTCATCAATCCAACGGCCCAGAACGTGCGCCTCTCTCTCTCTCTCTCTCTCTCTATATATATAACCAGGCCTCACGGTCCGTCTCTCTCCCTCTCTGCTCCGCCGCGCGAAGTCAACGGAGGCGGGGAAAGAGTCAACGGAGATGCGGGGACGATCCATGCGAGGTCGAAGCATTTTCAGACATTGCTGCCACGGTCGGGCTGGCTTTCTAGATTACCGGCACAGACAGAAAAAGTGCAACTTTGGTCCAGATCGGACCCAGTCGCACAACATGGCACGTGCAACATCGAGACTTGCCTGCCCACGTGCGACAGCATCAGCGTGCTCCCGAGAGGTACCATTGTTGGCAAACCGTGAATTTTACGTTTAAAGAGATGAGGGTGAAATATTTAACTAGAATTTGAAGCATGCAAAGTTTTCTCTTCTATAACCATTTCCGTGATAATGAAAGAAAAATTACCCGGAAAGATTTTCTTGAGTGGTTGTTCCCCGAGTTTGAATACAGTAAATCCTGTGCTCGGATCACGAGGTCTCACACTAAAAAATTAGTGACCTCGGAGGCCATGCCCGTCATGCTACGAGAGGAGCTAGGCTCACCCGATACAATTGATAAAATGAAAAAAGAAACCTGTCAAATTAGTAGTGAGTTGATAACGTCATTTGAAAATCGAGCAGGAAACTGTTGGTTAGCTTTCCAATAGATTGTGCTAAAAGAAGATCGAACTATTTGAAAGCAAGCATTGTATGAATTAGCTCTCGATAAATGAGTCGGAAAGCAACTATGACCTAAAGTTGAAGGTTTTTTAGGATATACGGCCTAAAGTTGAGTCTTTATATTTCTCTTGATTGTGCATATATATATATATAGGAGATTCTCCATATCTCCATTATATTGTGCCTATTGGTGTACCTTAAAAAATCTTCAACTTGAGCTCTTATCCTAATTCTACTATTTGTCTCATAAAAAAACTCCAACATTAGGTCTTGTCTTAATTGTACCTTAAACTTTTTTTTTTCCCATAAAAAACCCAAACTTTAGGTCCAATCTTTGATTCTACCTTAAATTTTTTTTTTTAGGTCTCATAAAAAACCCTCAACTTTAGGTTTAGTACTAATTCTACCATAAACTTTTTTTGTCTCATAAAAACCTTAGATTTAGGGCTAGTTTCAATTTTGCATGAATCCCAAATCTGCTCTCTGTTAATCCTCTGTCAAAATTTGCCTTTAGGGATTTTGCGCTCGTCAATCTTTCATGCTTGGGAATGTTTCATCGTGGTCGAAGAGCTCATGCTTCAAACAGCTTGTGCTTGGGAGTTTTCAATCTCTTGGTTGTTAACAAGAAATTTTGGATGGAGGTTGATAGGGGGCAAATTTGTGACTCAAGTAAAAGTTTGTAATTTTTTATGAGACTGTAAAAATTTTAGGGTAAAATTGGGAAAGACTTAAAGTTGAGGAATTTTTATAGGACAATTTTTTTTTTAGAGTATAATTGGGATATGACTTACATTTGAGAGTTTTTTATGGAACAAAAAAAATTTATAGTAAAATTGGGACTGAACATAAAGTTGGAAATTTTTTATGAAACAAAAGATAAAATTGGGACAAAATTTAAAGTTGGAGACTTTTTAGGGTCTCAAGGAAAATATCCTAATTACTCAAATGGATGAATTGTATATTTGTCATTTAATTTGTTAGAGCGAAACTATACTTCAAAGTTGAAAATTCAATTTTGCTGGAATAAATTTATATGTTTTTAAAGTAAAAGATCCCCTTTTCGCGCTTTACTCTTCACATTTATTTAAAATTGTAATATGGGGATTGCAAGTTGAAATTCTAGTTACATCTTCTTCATTTGCAAACTCACATAAAATTTCTTCAGAGGAAAACTTTTGGACATTTCACAAAGTTTTGATCCAGTTGCTATGAGATTAAACATACAAATTATTTGTTTGTGGTAGAAGTAGAACAGTAAGAAGTTTCCTTTTCCATTTTGTGTTTATCTTTCGTACATATTTAGCTATGATATGAAGATAAGCATATTTAAGATTTGATCAAGATTCTAGCAAAATAATTTCTTGTCCATATCTTGATCATTTTTTTTTTCATGTTGGGGGAAAGAGACAAGTTTACTTCTTCCAATACAATATAGAAACAAAAAAGGACACATTATTAGATAGATTTTAATAGAAAATGGTTGCTCAAAAAGAAGGAATGAGAAAAAAAAATCATCAATAACATTAAACCAAATTTGATGTTACAAGGTTATATTGGTCAGTTATCTCAAAAAGATGCATTTGCAGTCAAAAGAGATATGATCGCTCTTTATCGAACTCAAATGTGGACTTTTTGATCAAAACTTACTGATAGAACATATTCTTATATTTTCTCTAAACAACTCCTACATAGGCAATGCCATCGTCTATGAATTGCATTAAGTCCGTTGCTCAGTTGTCCTTTACTCTTTGGGGGCCAAACCCATAAATTATATTATCCATTGTGGCCTCTAGTGAATACAATGTAAAAATTGCATATTTAGTTTAAACCTATCGTACAAATTCAAATTAAGTTACAAAACTCTAATTGAATAAATGTATTCCTAAATCTTGAGGTGGAATAAAATCAACTCCTCCTCACCAAATGTTGGTTTGAAATCTCCGACGTGGTGGTCCAGTTATTGCCAGTCGTCTTGCATGTTACGACTAGCGATTTCACGTAGACAACTTCACATGATATGACGCCCTTTTTTAATTTTTATTTTTTTTCCTTTTTCTCTCTCTCTCTCTCTTCACTGTTCTCGTTATTGCTGTGGAGAATTTAATATAGATGGAAATGAGAATCAGCTTAATTTCCAATGTCTAAGGAAACTCATCACAATCAATGCACGAAAGGAAATATGTGGAAAGCTGAATTGGCAAGTGTTTTAAATAGGAAATGACTACATTTGGTAAATTAAATCTACATTAGGGGGCCCAAAGTCCAGGTTTGGCTAATTTGCTAATTTGGCTAGCTCATAATGAGCTAGACTGCATATTCCTGTAAAAAAAAAAAACTAGAGGCTATCAACTACGAAGCATTTCTATTTACTTCTTAAGTGAAGCATTTTTATGGTTAGATTAGACGATTGCTAGAATGGGATGTTATCAATGGGTTACGCGATGAGGGAAAATTGTTTCTATTTCCTATTACCATCATATAGGCCTCTATCTTATTACTTTCAGTTGATCCATTTGTTTAACGACCAAACACACGCTGTTTTAAGACATTTCATCTTTTTCCTAGGTAAAGTTCTTTTTTTTCGGCTAACAGTGGTATTCCGAACCCTAACCACAAGTCCTTGATGGAAAATCATTTCAATTCTGTTTCTCGCGCACGAGCGAGAGAGTTTTGCTTTTTTGGAAAGAGTCCGAGACAATTCTCAAAGCGATGGCGGGGCTACCGAAAATTTGGAGTAGCCAGACGCCTCATTAGCGACAAGAACTGTAAGAGACAGTTCAGTTTGGTGAGATCATGATATTATGTCTGGTTCACCGTTACATTCCTAGCTCAACGCATCATTAAGGATCGATTCCATTGCATTCATCTTTTGTATGATCCTGCAGTACCAAACATGAACTTGTCTCTTTATTTTGGGCAAAGAGAAGATAAATCTGAAGTCGATGCTATCAAACGAGAAGAGATAACGGGGTTTGCTACCTATGAAAATCATTAGACCTCTAACTTTACTTTATTAGATTGTACTCAAAATTAAGCAGACACACCCTCAGAACTTAAACTTATTGACTTCACATTGCAATTTGGGTTATCTTCATCTGCAGAATGGGAGACAACCTGGTGATGTTTCCTATCATGAAATGGAGTCAATAATGCATCTCCCTAATAGGAGGTAGGTAAATTTGCTTGCGCCATCATAGACCTAACCATTTCCAATAGGGTTCTATTCCTTCTCTCAGCTACCCCATTTTGTTGTGGAGTATCAGGAATAGTCAATTGTCTTACAATTCCCTTTTCATCATAAAGAGCCTTATATTGCTTCGATAGATACTCACGTCCACGATCAGTTCTCAATGCCTTTATTGTTTTATTCAACTGATTCTCTACCATCGTTATATATCGTCTAAAGCAGTCTAATGCTTCTGACTTATGGGAGATCAGAAAGACATAACCGAAACGCGTGAAGTCATCTATAAAAGTGATGAAATATGATGCTCCATGCCTCGCCCTCACATTCAAAGGACCACAAATGTCAGAATGTATGAGTTACAATGGAAATTCGGCTCTAGTCCCTTTACCGAATGGTTTTCTAGTTGCTTTTCCCGCTAGACAATGTTCACATACATAGATTAACATTAGTGAGTGACCCTAAAAGGCATTCTCTAGCTAATCTTTGCATTCTTTGCAACCCAATGTGACCTAATCTAGCATGTCAAGTACTTGCATCAATCTCAACATTACTAGAAGATGCAATTAAAGAAAAACAATCATCGACATTAATATTGTATTAGTCATAGTCAATGTCTAACACCATAAAACCATTCAATACATGACCCGAACCATAATAAACTGTTCTATACAAAATGTCAACACAATCACCATGAAAATTCAATACATAACCTAGGCTAAGAAGAACAATTACGGAGACCAAGTTTCGTCGAATATCCGGAGCATAGAGGACATCATGTAGGAATAGGCTTCGACCACCACGTAAAATTAATTTACATGTGCCGATACCCTTCACTTCTACTCTTGAGTTATTTCCAACATATATCCATCTTCTTCCAAGCTGTATCCGATGATACTCCACAAATGCTTCTCGGTCTCTAGCTACATGATCCGTTGCTCCTGAGTCTACAGTCCACATTGGATGAGATTCAGCAAGCATTACAATGCTAGAAACAAAAGCATTATTCAAAGTAATGGAGTGATAGAGTACCTCTTTCGGCTCAGTGCATTCACGAGCAAAGTGACCCATCTTGCCACAATTGTAGCACTTCATCTTGGCCTTGTCCTTCTTCCTACCATGCTTCTTGCGTTGGAAGGTCTTAGCCCTCTTAGGTGCCTGATTAGTTTTCTTCCCTTTGTTGTTGAATTGAGAATTCATTTTGCGCTTTAAGCCCAAAGTTTTGCGCGAACTCGATTCAGCAACATAAGCATGGGTAGAGGATCTCGCAGCCTCTAGACGCTCATCCTCTAATTCCAAATGACGCGCTATATTATCAAAAGTGACAATATTCTCATTATGCGTCATATTGATCTTCATATGCTCCCAATTGTCAGGAAGAGACCTTATAACAGCCTGAACTTGCTGTTCATCAGTAAGGGAGTGACCTGCAGACTTCAACTCACGAATCATGTTTGACATCTCCCGAAGATGCTGCCTCATTGTTATATTTGGGCGCTTTCGGTATGTGTCAAACTTGATGGTGAGTCTCTTCAGTTTAGTGGCAGATGTATCTCTAAACTTATCTTTCAAGGCAACCCACATAACTTGAACTTTGTCATAACTTTCAAACTCACACATGAGATTATTTTGCATACAGCTCAGCAACGTGATGCAAGTAATGCTATTTTTCTTTTTCCAAGCTTGATAAGTTTCTTGATCTCTCCTGTGTTGAGCTGAAATTCCATGCTCAGGTTCATTCATGGTGTGGTTGAGGGTTTCCAAAACCTCTCGCTCCTCAAGGATGTATTGAACCTTTCGGTGCCAAATATCATAATTGTCACCGTTTAGCTTCTCACCCTTATTGAGGTCAACCACAATGGTCTTGGATGCCGAAGCCATAATCAATTGCTATAACACATTGACATAATAAACGCATAATCAATACTAGCACACTTTTCAGAGTAACACACATATTTAATTTGCAGCAAAAACAAACTAAATTAATGATAATTCAACAAAAGACACAGAAACGAAAGTTCACTATGTTCCTAATCAGCTTCTATGTTCGATTGTTCTATTATCATTAATTAGCTTAATTGCGCAAATTTTAAGTCCTAGGTGAGAACTCATTCGAATTCTACCAACCTACGAACTCCCACTAGGAAAAATAATTACATGACCTCATGTAATTTCGACATTTTTTTTTTCATTAACACAAAAACATAGCATGATGTGAACCAACGTACAAATAATAATCATGCTGTAACTACAATCAAAACCGCAATTCAACATGTAATGGAAAAATAAGGATTTCCTACCATTGTTCGAATTTTCTTGGAACGAGAAAATTGCAAGTATATTAAACTATATACATGCTACCATCGAACTAAGCTCTACACAGCATATATGACATCATTTTCATACAGGCTAGTTACTGTATTTCCTAAAACATAAGAAAATACAAGCTAAAAATGAATAAACTATGCATTTATACCCTAAAAATGCGCGCACTTAGGGTTTCCTACACAATTTCATATATTTATAAAATTCAAAAATGAAATATAAATACACCACAGTGTAGAGGACATCCATACAAACCAAACGCCACCGACCACGCTCCAATCGAAGCTCGCACGCGCCTCCACGCACCTCCACGCTTAGCGCCAGCGAGTCGAAAGGACTCCTGGCCGGTCCGATTGGTGCAAACGGTGATCGGTCCGACCGGTTTGACTGCTGGACGGTTGATCTGTCCAACCAGTTGACTAGTCAACGGTCGGGTAGGATCGGTTCAACGGTTCGGGCGTCGGGTCAGGTCGCCGGTCGGGTCGCTGGCCGGTGACCAGCCGACCAACCACCTCCAGCGATGACGTCCTCCATGACGTCACTCGGCGGTTACAGACCGTTGGATGACGTCATCCGTGACGTCAGCTCGTGTCGGTTCGCCAACGCGCGTGTGACGCTCACGTGCTGGCTTTCCCAGTGCGTGGCGCCCACGCGCCGCGGCTTCTGGTTGCGCATGTGGGCGCGTCCGGCCTCTTCTTGTCGTGCTCGAACCACCGTCGGACTCGTCTCGACGAGTACTTTCACCCTATATATTTAGAAATTTATTTTGGCCGAAAAAATATTTCGAAAAATGGCCAAAACCGTACGGGTGTACCCGACCCTGAACCTGTTCTTCGCTTTGGTTCGTTTTCAACAATTAAGATAGCAATTCCGACCAATAGACATCAAAACAGTGTAGATTTCATAATCTTGATGTCGATATCAAATGGTAAACGAGAAAATTCGATGAAAAACAAGGTAGAAATCACGACCGGGCTCTGATACCAATGTTGGGATTCAAGTCGGCGGAAGACGACTTACCTTTATCCGATGCGCAAACAACAATTAACCCCGGATCGATCGTTGAATTGTGGATGAATCACGAACAAAATTACTTCTCGTTGGTCTGAATGCAATCACAAGGAAAGCACCCGATTTCCACAGCATAAATGCCGATTGTTCTTGTAAAGAAGAAATGGAACGCCTTCTTTTTTGATGGAAATGGGAGAAACAAAACAAGAGGATTTTCTGAGCGTATGATTTGCCAACCGTACCAACGGTTGTCTCCAAATGACTTTTATACGACTCCCTTCATACCCTTTCAAAGGGTGTCTTTCCATCGTAGCATATCAAGACCAAACGGTGCGTTCCAATCACACCCCATCATGGACGTACTAGTTAAAGTACAATAGCCTCCATCTCGGAGGGGGCCAGAACTGGCATGTTTGGGTCCAGAGCCAAGCCGATTTCACCTTGGACAATGCATAGAGCTACGATGTTTATAATATGACATCTCTGGCCATCTTCAACCCAATCATATGCTTTTCGTTCGGATAACAATTCTAGCAACACAATGCCGTAGCTATACACATTGCTTTTAGTCGATAGTGTACTGGTCGTAAAGTATTCTAGATTGAAGTAACCCAAGGTGCTGACGATAATCTCCTCCAAAAAGCATTCATCCTTAGCAATAATTCTGGAGATTCCAAAATCCGAAATTTTAGCCGTCCAGTTTTCATCCGGCAATATGTTTGCTGACTTCATGTCGGTGTAATATTTGAGGACATGCAAATTCATGCAAGTATTCAATTCCCTGAGTGACTTAAGTGCCACCTTGAATCGTGCATTCCACGATATCAAAGTGGAGCTTCCGACAGTGTGAAGGTGGTAGTACAGCGAGCCATTGCACATGTACTTGAGGCTAAGGAGCACTCACTATGTCCTGCATAAAATCCCAACATCCCAATAAGATTCTTATGATTGGCATGACAAAGAGGTTTGATCTCATTGATGAATTGGTCATCTCCAAAGCCTTTTCTTTTTATATTTGTCCATTTGATGGCCACTTCCAACCCATCATCCAACATCCCGCAATACACTGTTACGGTGTTGCCTATTCCAATGATCTTATCATCGGAGAAATTATTAGTTGCACGAATCAGCTCTGCCTTTGTAAATTTTTTTGAATACCTGAAAAGCAAAATCTATCAGCAACCATTCCAGTAACATTAAGTGATGAGAAATAAAGACAAGGAAATTACAGCGATATACCGAAGATTTCTTCAACAACGTATCGGGTCAAAATCTGCTTTGCCATTGTTATGATCATAACCCATGGGTCTTACGAAACAACAAAACTGGGGAAGCTTGTGTAGGGTAGCCATGATACTTTTTAAGTCTGATAGAGCATCTTTGCATTTTGTTGAGGCTGCACCTTCGAATCTAAATCTAGACAAGATCATTCTGATTGGACCATGATGTTGCTCATTCTTAGCAGGTTCGGTGGGACTGGAATCATGAATGGTAGGTTGCTCAGGACCATAGCTCTCTAAAGTCGCTAGCAAGTTGTTTCCATGCACATCGAGCCACCTAATATCATTTGAAAGATACTCAGGGCATCCGGATATGTATGTTACGAACCATAATCAGTCAGCACGTGCTCGTACTTCCTCAATATCGACACGTGAAAGACGTCGTGCACTTGCGCCAGTCTCGGCGGCAATGCAAGACGATACGCTAAGGTCCCGAATCTCTAGAATTTCAAATGGATCTACGTACCTCGGACTCGGTTTGCCTTTCTTTCCAAAGCGCGAAGTTCCCCTCATTGGTGACACCTTCAAAAAAACGTTATCACCAATTTGGAATTCCAATGATCTTTGGCGCTTGTCTATGTAACTTTTCTGTCTGCTCTGCGCGGTCTTTAATTTGCCTCTTATCACTGCAACATCATTCACTGATTGTTGGACCAACTCTGGGCCTGTAATCTTTCTTTCCCCAACTTCGTCCCAATACACTGGTGTCCTACACACTCTGCCATACAACGCTTCAAAAGGAGCCATCTTGGTGTTTGCTGATAACTATTATTGTAGGCAAATTCCACCAAATGAAGCTGATCTTCCCAACTTCCTTTGAAGTCTAGTACACAAGCTCGCAGCATGTCCTCGAGGGTTTGAATTGTCCTCTCAAACTGGCCATCCGTCTGAGGATGATATGCCGTACCGTATTACAGCTTGGTACCTAAAGCTCTCTGTAAGCTCTTCCAAAAAGCAGCAGTAAACCTCGGGTCTCTATATGAAGTTATCGTAACCGGCACTCCATGCAAACGAACCACCCGATGCACGTACGGATCTGCGTGCCTATCGAAATTGAGGTCCTTTCGAACTACAATGAAGTGAGCCGACTTCGTCAGTTTGTCGACTATTACCCAAATCGAATCATTTCCTCTCTGACTCCTCAGTAGTCCGGTCATGAAGTCCATCGTGATATGCTCCAATTTCCATTCTGGGATCTCAAGAGGTTGCAGAAGTCTTCCCGGCTTGCAATGCTGAGCTTTAACCTACTGACACGTCAAACACTTGGCGACATGCTTGGTGATGTCTGCCTTCATACCTAACCACCAATAGTGTTGACATAGATTCTGATACATCTTGGTACAACCAGGATGAATGCTGTAACTGCTACGATGTGCTTTGGATAAGATATCCTCTCTGAGCTCCACATCGTCAGGTACAACCAATCGTCCTCGGAACCTCAGTGTTCCTTCATCAGAAATCTGAAAGTTAGTCTTTCTTTTCTCAGTGTCCTTATGTAGAATTTTCTACACATCTGGATCTGTCAGTTAGAGTAGTTTGATTCTGATATGGACATCCAGTTCAATTTTGAGGGTGGCCATAAGACTTGAAAGGTGGCCTACCTTAAATTTGAATACCGAATCTCGAGCTCTCTCGATTAGGTTCCACTCCTTAATCAAAATATGAGTAACTGAAGACTTTCGACTCAAAACATCGGCGACCTTATTCGCCTTTCCTGGGTGATATAAAATATCACAGTCGTAATCCTTCAGCAATTCCATCCATCTACATTGTCTCATGTTCAACTCCTTCTGAGAGAACAGGTACTTGAGGCTTTGATGGTCCATGAAGATCTGGAATCTTTCTCCGCACAGATAGCGTCTCCAAATCTCCGGGGCAAAAGATAATTGCTGTGAGTTCTAAGTCATGCGTCGAATAGTTCTGTTCATGAGGTCTCAACTGACGGGAGGCGTATGCAACAACTCTGCCATATTGCATCAACACACAACCCAATCCTCTGAATGACGCATCACTATAGATTTCGAATCCTCTAGGACCAGATGGAATGGTCAACATAGGTACGATAGTTAGCTTTTGCTTTAGCTCTTGGAAACTACTCTCGCACTTGTCTGTCCACACTAATTTCTCTTCTTTCTTCAGGAGTCTTGTCAACGGCAATTCTAATAACGAAAACCCTTCCACAAACCGTCTGTAATAACTTGCCAAACCCAGAAAACTTCCAATCTCTGTCACTGTAGTCGGTCTTGGCTAATTGATCACGACTTCAATCTTGCTCGGGTCCATAGAGATTCCTTCGCCTGAAATCACGTGACCTAAGAAAGCAACGCGAGTCAACCAAAACTCGCACTTGCTGAGCTTAGCGTACAACTAATGGACTCTCAGTGTCTGTAGCACTAGTCTCAAATGACTCTCGTGCTCTTCATCCTTCTCGAATACACCAGGATATCATCGATGAACATGATCACAAACTGATCTAGATATTCCTCGAATACTCGGTTCATCAAATCCATTAAAGCAGCTGGAGCATTCGTCAGCCTGAATGGCATCACTGTGAACTCATAGTGACCATACCGAGTATGAAATGCTGACTTAGGAATGTCCTCCTTCTTAATTCTCAGCTGATGATATCCTGTCCTCAAGTCGATCTTCGAAAATATTGACGCTCCTTGCAATTGATCAAACAAGTCATCGATCCTCGGGAGTGGATACTTGTTCTTGATCGTTACCTGATTGATTTGCCGATAGTCGATGCACAGGCGTAACGAACCATCTTTCTTCTTTACAAACAGAACTGGTGCTCCCCAAGGTGATGCATTGGGACGAATGAATCTGAGATGAATCGTTGCGGAAAGATCGTTCTACGAAGACCCGGATGGTGCGAATTGCGAACCTCGACCTCCAATCAAACCTATGATTGGCAACCTCGGTATGAACGTGACCTGTTGATGAACGTGTGTCAACCAACCAACGTTATAGATGCCACGAGCGAAAGAATTCGCTATCTCGCTCGATAAGTCGAATCGACCGCCACAAGAGAATCTTGGTAAGGTCAAGTCCTCAAAAGAACAGTAGAAGAGAGCCTCTTAATTCTTTTTCCTCAAAAAAATAAAATATGTTTGTCTCTCGAAGAAATTCAGTCAACCCTTAATATAGGCCTTCTAGCCTCCACACAAGCCCTAAAACCAGCTCTAGAAATCTAATGCGTCATATTCTAGAAAATATCTAAATAAGAAGATAATTTTTTTTGACTTGGTCAAATATTTGGTGACCATATAATCAAATTGCGCCAAGATTTCCAAGATTCTTCAAGATTTGATCCAAGGTCATCTCCACACCAAAAATTATGTCAAGATTTACAAGATTCTTCAAGATTTGATCCAAGGTCATCTCCACGCCAAAGATCATGAACCATGATGCCAACAGCTTGCCTAAATTGCTTGGCCCGCGCTCGAGTGATCGAACCAATCAGAATAGACAATGGGTCCCTAGCACCTCCTCCTCGATATGGCTCGATGTCCACATCAGAATCCCTTATCCAAAAGCTCTTGCATTTGCACCTTCAGTTCTTTCAACCCAGATAACGCCATCAGTAAGGAGCCTCAGAGATTGGCTCTGTCCCGGGTGCTAGCTCGATTACGAACTCGATTTCTCTCTTTGGCGGTAGTCTTGTCAATTCCTTTAGAAAGACATTAGGAAATTCTTGCACCACAGCAATGTCTTCCATCTTCAGCTCCTTAACTGTTGTATACACGACAGTTGCCAGGTAACCTTGGCAACTCTCGTCTAACAAACGAGTTGCCTCTACCGACGAGATCAAGGTAATCGAGGGTCCTCCTCGATTTCGGACAAACTCGAAGCTCTCACCCTCTATTGGGTCAAACTGAATCGCCTTGTGATAGTAGTCCATTTTAGCTCGTTTCTTGGTGAGCCAGTCCATGCCAATTATTAATCGAAGTCATACATGGCTAGGACTAACAGATCTATTTTCCCAACTTGCTCACCAATCTCTAACTTGCAACCAGAACAACCCAAAGCAGTAACAACTTTATCATTCAATGGTGTAGATATGCAAATTGCCGACTCCAATAACACAAGATTGACATCTATCAATTTAACATACTATTCGGCAATAAAAGAATGGGTCGCTCCTGGATCGAATAAAGCGTAAGCAGGATGGTCGTTCAGTGAAACCATACCTGTGATCACGTCAGGCGCAGCCTCCGCCTGACCTTGTGTAATAGCATACATCGTGCCTTGTACTGGGGGTCTCAGTTGTCCTCCTTGTGGTGCGTTTTGAGGTGCATACCCCCTAATTTGATCCATAGGTGGTGGCGGCGGCAACTACGGTTGCTCTCTCGGTCGGTTAGGACAATCTTTGATCATGTGGCCTTGTTGGCCACATCCAAAACAAACACCCGGCCTTCGAGGACGGGACTAAACCATGTCGCCTTCCACAGAAGCGACACAGGCCATTCTGATTCAGCCTTGATTTTCCGATTCCACCCTTCCTGTTGGGCGGAACCTGGAATCTACCTCTAAGCATGGGCCTCTTCCCATGGTGAATACTTTCTTTGTGAGAGTTGAACCTCGATCCAGATGAGGCAGCTTGCTCATTCAAACCTCTCTCTATCATCTAGGCTTGACGATAGACTTCTCAATATTCTGTCCGATCTAACGGTAGCAATGGTTGCGTCAACTTAGAACGAAGGCCGTTCATGAACCTTCGGGCGTTTTCTTTTGGGTCCTCAACTAATCTCTGCGCATACTGAGAAAGTTCAGCAAACTTGACTCCGTACTGATCAACAGACATCGGTCCTTGACGAAGGCACTGGAACTCCTCCATCTTTTGTTCCCGGGCAGTACCCGAGAAATACTGATCATTAAAAGCTCTGAGGAAGGTGTCCCACACCGAGACCACACCTTCTGGGAATATTGTATCCTTGGCGACTCTCCACCAGATGTTGGCATTGCCCTACAACTGATAGACGGCCAGGGTTATCTTCTCGGCCTCAGTGCACATCAGAAGTGTAAAGGCTTTCTCCAAATCCTGGATCCATTGTGAAGTGGCCTCGGGGTCTTCGGTACTCGTGAACCTTGGCGGACTCAGCTTCAGGAACTGCTCCATCAACTTATGGATCGGTCTCTCTCTCTGCACCACGACATTCTCAGGCTGAACTTTGGCAAGTGCAACAACGGGTGTGGCGGCAACGGCAGCAGCAGTAGTAGCAGCAGCAACAACGGCTTGATTCTGTGCCTGCTGTCCTATCACGTCTCTCATAGCCTCTAACGCTTGCATGATCCCTTCGATTCTGGGATCACCAGGAACTGCTACCCCGGCACCTACTGGAGGTGGTGCCACTCCACTTGCGCTAGCTTGCGCTGGCGCTCTACCTCTGCCACCTCGGGTACCGACCCTATTCGGTGTCCTACCTTGAGTGACGGCTCTAAAAGTCCTCTTGACAGGAGTTCTTTGCTCCTGATCACTCATGGCTCAGCTTTAACCACTGGAGCCTACTTCCAATTCCACACCGAATTAGAAATAGAGTGATCTAAACCACAAGCAATTCTAGCAATCAGCTACCATAGACATGCACCAGCATGAATTTAAATGTCATTCCTACTACGATCCCATGAACCATCGCTCCTTATCACTCCAATCCCTAACCATTGCTCTGATACCACTTAAACGGGGATGTCACGCCCCGATCCTCGGGCATGCGCCCATCCCTCACCTGGTCGATTAAAAGCGATGTCCTAGGACGCATCACCGACCCTGTCATTTTAAATATGCATGTGGAAGCATATAAATAATCCTCAGATAATAAAACAATGGGATAGAAAAGTAGGGCCATATTTTTCAAACTTGAAAATCACAACCACACTTTTATACAATGCAAACCAGTGCATATATATACATAATACTAGCTATAGGGGTTCGGTTCTACACAAACAGGTTCAGCACACAAGTCTTGAAAACAGGGGTGGGGGTCTTCATCTACTCCTTTGGATCATCCTTTGGTTCCTCTTCCTCGACGATCTCTCTTTCCTCCTCGCTCCAGCTAGAGTCCACGGCTGAGTACACTGGAGAGTCAGAATCGCCTTTGAGCTTAGGATCTTTTGCATCCACTACCGATCCACCCTCAGGATCTGCTGTCCCTTTCCCGAATGCTACCTCCAAAACGTACAGATGTACATCACATTCCGATACAGGGCCCTCCCTTTGTCCATCATTGTAATGGTGATACCACGATCGATATTTGTGGGGTACCTTTTGGGGTTTACCCACATCAACTCATACGGTGGATTTCACCAATACATACTGAAGGCCCTCCGAGTGGTGGTGTACCAGAATGTGATAACCTATCTTAGTAATCCCCTCAGGTATACCAAAATGCATGGGAGGGGCTGGTGGTGCTGCCATCTACGGGCTTGAAATATTATCCCACAACGGGGTGAGACGACGTCTCAGCAAGTTCTACCCCCTAAGACTCGATTAGGAAGCCAATACGCCCTAAGGGCTGCCTAAGCACAACACAGGTCAGAGAACTTACCTTGGCCTCAGTTCCTTCCTGCAAGTCAGTTCAATTAATAAACTCGCAATCATGACACTTAATCAATTCAGATCGATGTATCGATCAATCGACTCAGTCGATTACATGTCATCATGACCTTCCCTTGGTCGGTACATTTGATACTATCTATAAAGGGGATAAGTACACTAACAGTGCCAAGAGTTGTGTATGGCGCTCACTTTGGTGCCAAAAGTTTCTGTCGGATCACTTAAGTGCCAAAAATTTTGAAAAACGATCATTTCAGTGCCAACGCTGATGAAATTGGTCGGAAATACGACGTGGCACTTTTTTATTAATTTTTTAAGCCGACGTGGCTCGTCGGAGAGTTGAGTCAGCATCCAAACACCAAAACGACGCCGTTTGACATCTTTCCCCAAACTTAGAAACCCTAATCCCCAAATTGAGAGAGAGAGAGAGAGAGAGAGAGAGAGAGAGAGAGAGAGAGAGAGAGAGAGAGAAGGCTCGTCTTCGTCTTCTTCTTCCTTGAAGACCCACACCAAAGAACAAGCACCAGCAGAGCACCGACGGCGCACCAAAGCAGCGACACCAAAGCAACGCACCAGCAGCGCAGCAGCGCACCGGCGACACCTTCGACCCATCTTCTTCCTCCTCCTCCTCCGCCCTCGCCTCCGATTTTTCCTGCCACTTATTGCTTGAGCAACAATCTCAGTCTCTTCTCGCTCACCTGGTCAAGCAACTACAATGGTGGCCGAGCGACGGTGGCTAAGCGACGGTGGCCCGACGGCGGGCGAATGACGGTGGCCGAGCGGCGGAAACCCTAATTTCAATCCCCATGTGAGCTAAACGGCGTCGTTTCCGTGAGGGTGTCTACGTATAACGGCAAAACGACGTCGTTTCTTGAGAAGGATGGAAAACGGCGTCGTTTTAAAGCCATCGTAATTTTTTTTTAAAATATAAAAGCCACGAAATTAATCTGACCGGAATCTCTTGCCGGTGGCACCAAAGTGATCGTTTTTTCTTCGATTTGGCACTTAAGTGATTTTTCTTCGATTTGGCATTTAAGTGATCCGACGGAAACTTTTGGCACCAAAGTGAGCGCCGTACAAAAGTTTTGGCACTGATAGTGTACTTATCCCATCTATAAAGTCTTTTCAAATCAGGACTGCTCACCCAAAGCTGAAAATAGATAGTATAGCTCGCCTAAAGTTGATAATATAGTATACTATTATATGCTCGCCCAAAGCTGATAATTTAGGGCCCCCTTGGCCAATATAGTATATTATATATGCTCACCCAAAGCTGATAACATATGCTCGCCTAAAGCTGATAATATGGTATACTATATATATGCTCACCCAAAGCTGATAATTTAGGGCCCCCTGGCCAATATAGTATACCGCTTCCACCATACAATCAATTTATTATTTTTATCATACCCGATAAAAATAGCTGTGTGTGGGTACACGGTTGGCCTTAGCCAAATTACCATAATTTCACTTTTGATCTTCCCATTTCTTTCAACAGTCTAAAATTAGATTTTTGGCACTGTAAACCAACGCCCGGTAATTTTCCAATTAATTACCAAACTTAATTAATTTTAGGAATAAAATCCTAAAATCACAATTAAATCGATTCAGCACAAATTAGAGCTTGAATAATTAAACATATTGCACACGGTAATCAGCATAAAATTCCGGTCACCGACTATCCTGGTCTAATTTCTGGAAAATAAATAAATAAATAAATAATTACGGAAAATATTAAATAAATACCAATAAATCCAACTTAGACCCGTGATGCTTAATTGGACGCAAAAACGGACCCGGAAAATTTCTGCGACTCGTTCAATAAACACTAGAGTCTATTTACTTGCTAATTGCACTAACTAACCATCGAACATGCATCATCAAGTAATTAAATTAACTAATCTAATATAATCTATCCACCTAAACATGCTTAATTTAATCTAATCAACCCCTAAGCATCATTAACCTACTAAGCGAGGATTATTGAGTTAAACTCACTTGTTTCGTGATTTGATCAGTTCAAATCGTCGGGGACGCAACGAGGCTCGATTCTTCCCAAGGCGGGCCTAGCTTTCGGGGCCGGGAAATGAGTCAAAATGGGCCTAACAGTAGCCACAAGACCCACAGGTTTCTCCTCTATTCGATAGCTGGTTGAGGCAAAAAAGGTTGGCTGGTTGCTCGGTTTTGGTGGAGACGGGTTGAGATGGCCGAACCGGGTCCAAAAGGTGGCGGTGGAAGCTTCGACGGTGGCTCAGGCTTCCTTGGAAGCTTGCTAGAGGCGAGGACAGATGGAGACGATGGGGCTAGATGGCGGTGAGGCGCGATAGGCTGGCGAGCGCGCGGTGAAGCGCGGTGGTGTCGCGGGCAGTAAGCGACGACGACGAGGACTCCTCCGGCGGGTGGCTGGCATAGGCTGGTCTCCTTGCTAGCTGAGGTGTCAAACAACACAGAATAGAGGGGAGAGAGGAACTGGTCGACCGGTTGAGGGGAAGAGGGAGAGGATGAGGGAACAAAGGGGGTCCACTTAGCTTAATTTCTCCTCAAATGTTCCCTTGACCTTATCCAACTTGTCCACCAAACTTGGCTATCTTCCATGGCTTAAAATCACCCACCAAGGCTCCGATTACAACCTTGAAATGGTCCAAAACCATAGGCATAGGGGGAGCTACGAATTTTACATAAATCTCTCTCAATTGGACTTAATTTCCTTCTTGATTCAATCCAATTTGGCCCTCATAAATTCAATCGACCCCTCAACGATCCAATTGGTATTTTTCTTGACAAACTGATCCCACTTACTTCCCCATTGCGCGATCAAAAACGATCGTGGACCTAGGACAAAAACTAGGACAACTTTTTCCCAAAAAGTCTTGGTTTGTAGAAAAATCTTCTGAGACTGAGTCGACGTTTCTAGAATTCATTGTGACATGACTGAACTTTCAATTTCTGAAATCGGAGTCAAATTCGCGGTTAATTTCCATTTGGCGCGTTTTTAGCGTAACCTAGGCTACCGGGTAACTTTCAGAAATTTTTAGTGTAAATGACCCGTGGTCGATTTTCATCAAGCCACAATGAACCCACTCGACACATTGGCAACTTTCGGTTGTCGTGAAAATCTCGAAGATTCAAATACGGACACAGGGTACCAAAACAATAGAAAAATCAATCTAGTGTCGGCCGACGAGAATTTTCCAATTTATCGGAGTCACCCACGATCAGCCACACATCTCAGTGGAACCGACCTATCTCTGATTTTAAATCGATTTTTAATTGTGCCGCAATGACCTCTAAAGATAAGCACGGTCGAGAAGTCAATTTCCAGTCGAATTCTCAAGTCTATTACATTAAAATTCCTTAATGGCTTTCTTTGATAGTCTAGTTATCTCGAGAGTGATTAGCTCTGAGAACAGCCCTATAGGCGCGTCAATGAAATGCCCGATTTATTCAATAGAAAATAAGATCGAAAATCTGGGATGTCACAGGCAACGCCGTTCTTACGCTTTTAGCTTAGGAGTCAATGGTTGTGAATTCGATTCCTACGGTATGGAACCTAGATTTAAGTGGGGGGCCCAAGACGGTGAGTTGTTGTGCTAATTCTCTCCATGTAGCTAGCTAATTATGATTGGGCTCTGAGTTGTTATAAAAAAAAATGAAAATAAATGCACATCATTCAATCCCATGGAAAGATTTTGGTTGCATTCAAATAAGCTCATATTATCGAAAATAAATTGTTTACATTCGCAAATTTTGGAAATTATGATGTCTTAATTATATAACTTACGTCGATTAGTTATATAATTGCCAAGCAGCTATAACGGGTGAGGTTGGCAACGATGAATTGATGGCGGCATGATGCCACCTTTCTTATTTTTTTCTCCCCTCTTTTGAAAATTTTTTAGATTCTTTCTTCTTTTAAACTATGTTTAATCTTAAAATGTCTCTACCCAAATGACAAGATGAGTAACGTGTAATAGTAGAAAGAAAACTAGATATACTTGGAATAGACAAGTACTAGCAAATGTGAAAAAAAGCTTAATTTCTATAATATATTAAAAATTCTCCGCGTTAAGATTCATTCTAGCTACTTGCAAGTTGCTAAGCCACAAATAATACATTTGAAATATTATGAAATAAAAGCCGATGATTGTGAAATATGTTCTCCATCAGGATGTCAAATGAATGATTATCTGGCACTATTCACTTCTCTGCCGTTCTTGTAACTGTTGAGTAGGTGCATTGCACCTCCTTGAGGAATCGAGAAAGAAAGGATTTCTCATAGCAACATTAAATTTTTAGTCCCAGGAGTCGAATTAATTATCAAAAGTCAAGTTGTATACATGATATGGGTGTGACACATCTGTTATTCAAAATCACGATCTAACCATTCAATGTAACTTTGAGATGGCCAAAACCCGCGTGATATGGCAGAATCCTTGTTTGTTATATGGGATTAATTTGTTTGAGTGTTTTTAAGAAAATAGTCTAGTCAAAATATTTATATATATACCTCTTTGATTTTCCCCTTTTTGCCCTTTAATCTAATTTCAGATTGAATCTACTTGCAAGCTTGCAAATCTACATAATCTTACCTTTTGAGCTAGTTTGTTTCCACTTACAGCAAAAGTACTTTTTCTTTAATTCTCATCAAAGTCGAAACTTTAAAAATATAAAAAGATTATAACCGAACTTATGTCATATATGTGATAGTCAAAGTGCGTGTACCATGAGATTAGGATTAGTGAAAGAAAAATAAAAATGTAAAAGAAAGTTGACTTGTCACATGTAGGAGCGATTTCTCTAGCTGTGAATGATCCTTGTTCAATTCAACTATGTTTTCCCACTTAATCTAATCTAGGGGGCCCTTGTCTGACACCATAAATGTGAGACTTCATTCGACATATGTGGATATTTATATAATTATATATTTGGTGAGAAGATTAGGGGCGGCGCCATAGGCTATTCAGGTTGGCGACAAGAAGGTTATCTTGGTTGTTGAATGAAGGCTACAAGGTTCTATAGGCGCGGGCGGTCGTGGAACGAAACATGTGATAATGTCCTTATATAGGTTTATAGGCTATTAAAGGTTCTCCGGTGAATAAAAAAATTATTCAAAAATCATAAACTTATTGAATGACGATCAATTCAATTCTAAACCTTTCAATTTTACCAATCTAATTCCAAATATGTTGGCAACTCACCAGTTTAGTCCCAAACTTTTCACTTATTTTAATTTAGTTCTAAACGTTTTGATAATTTACCAATCTAGTCATGAACCTTTTTAACGATTTGTCAATTCAGTTCTTCTAGCCAATATTGGTTGGAAATTGTTGGCTTGATTGTCTAGGCAACGTCAGCCATCTTATGTGACAAGGTCAGCACCGGCATGGATAATTATATATTTTTTAAAAATTTAATTTTTTTAATGATTTTTACTTTTTCTTTTATTTCTTTCCTTCTTCCTCTAGCCGTGTCACATAGGATGCTAGTTGCACAATAGGTTTTGGATTTTTTAGATAATTTTCCCCATAGTGATTGATCAATTCACCTGCAACGTGCATTGTAAGGGAATGAGATTTTATAGATGTTACCATCTAGAGATTGAAAATGCTGAAAGTGAAGAGTAAGATGCAACCGCCCACAAGGTTGGCTTAGTATCATTTAAATCGTGTCTAGTTTGAAACATGTGCGTGTCTATGTATTTATGGGTTAACATAAAATTATAAAAAGCCAAACGCTATGCTATGAGATCGTGGAGATATGCTTACCAAACTTTGTTTTAATACGAGTTAAAAAGACAACTGTTTGTTAAAGATAGCAAATTATCTGTAGAACTAGAATCTACACAATTAAATAACTACTACTTACCAGTTATAGTTCAAACAATTCTCTTGTTCCCTGATATGGATATAGATAGCCTATGACTTGAAAAAGTGAACCTATCTCAGTAGTGATAGCTTCACTTTAGCCTTCTGGTGAATTGGATAGCCGCGAAACGGTGTTCATCATTTTCTAGATATGATCAAATTTGATAGAATGTTTTTAAAAATTATCTTGTGTTTTTCGTTCAAATTCTCATTAATCAATTATTCTCTAAAAAAAGTTACCATACCTACCTATTTTAACTTTAGAGTCCATCAATATACATAAATATGTGGACTGCTTCGTTTATTTTTTTTATGAATTTACTGTGAGTAATGTCGCCTATATAAATTACAAAAATCAATTCGGGACCAAATTAGATTAATAGATATCAACGTCATAATCACGTATAAGATTTTTTATTTTTTGGCAACTAAGCTAAATCTGTTAAATGATATATTTTCAAACTTAGATATATATTTGATCACTTAGGAATTTTGTACATGAAACTTTTTAATCATATTATGAATTGTGGGACCTTATGACCATACTATAACTGGTGTGATCTTACGATTGCGTTTATACAATAATACAGTTTAGGAGAGAAAATAGAGCAAAGGAAAAGAACTCAGTGAGGGGCTTTTTTTATGTATATGTTGACAGTATTGTAAACAGAAAAGATAAGTTAGCACTCTTAGACACCAAAAAGGGCCAAAAACACTAGGAATTTTATCTGTTAGACAAAAGTAGCAAGATTTTTTTTTTTAAGTGTTAATATCATGAAAAATCACAAACTAGTACACTCGTGACAAATTTATCTCAAATTAATTTTTTATCACGAAAAATCATAAATTGGTACATCTATGATAAACGAAGGGTGAAAGCCCAAGCTTGAACATCCGTCAACTGTCATGTATCATTCAACTCAATAATTTGACAATAAATTTGAATAGAAATTAACAGAGGTTAAATTTGTCTTGGTATTTTTGGTGATCAAAATATTTATTTGAGATAAATTTTTCACAAATGTACCAGGTTGGAATTTTTAGTAATATTAACCATTTTTGAAATAACTCATTATAAATTTTTATTTGAGAGATAAATATTAAATTATCTATTCAAGCAAGTTGATGATGCGGTTAACGATAACGTTTTGGAGAAAGAAATTAGTAGAGAAAAGAGATGCAATGATCTCTTGAAATGTATGAAAAGTTTATTAGTTCAAATTAAGAGGAATTAGAAACGACGACATCCTAGAGAAGCGGTGTCCTGTGGCTTTTGTAACTCACATCATGTGACATATCAGCTTGCATTCGACAAAAAGTTCAACGGTGGATTTTTGGTCTCCCAAAAGTTTGTGAGTTTTATGGATCATTTGAGAAGTCAAGTTACCTTCGTCTCCCGAGTGAAAGAACGCCGATTTTCTTTTGTATTTGAACCACCAAAGAGTGGAATTAGGGCCAAAAACACCGTTGGAAATTAAGTAGGTTTGGATTTGACATAAACGGGATGTCATAACAACAAAAACAATAAAAATCATGTTTTACATGGATTGACCCAATTAAGCCATTTAGAAATGTATAGGCATGCTTAAGTTAATTGTTTAGGATATTAATTTTTTTTCAACGCGACTCAATTAAATACATTTAATATTCGTATTTCAAGATTTTTTTTTTTATTTACAGAGTTTATAAAGAAAACACCCACATCAAAGAGAATAACTAATGATAAAAAAATAATTTTCACATGAAATTCGTTAAACATAAATAATAACTCCATAATACACTTTTGATTAAAGTTACATAAAAATAGTTATATCATCTAAGAACATGTAAACATAAGCTATTGTGTTGAATGTGTTTTTCATGTTTACATGTACAACATAGATTTGTAGATAGATTATGTATTATTGACATTTGATATAGTGATACGTTTGATAAGTGTTTAGTCATGTTGTGAAGTGTGATTTCTTATATTAAGCATGTCGTGTGACACAATAAATTATTATGTTCGAGTTGGTAATATTCAAGTTATACTCTTATTTCAACACAACAAGATAAATATGACATGACAAGAATTATTGGTACAAAAATGCATCAAAAAGTTAGCAGGTGCATCTTTTTCCTATATGTCTAGGGCGGCCGCTTCACGCCTCCAAAGTAACTCTCGCCTTGCTTTGCTTACATTAACAAGTGCATTAGGCCTATATGTCTAGGGCTAAACGCTTCACGAAAAAAAGGACCAACTTCAACTGAATTTACAGAAAAACAAAAAAGTGTGATGATAAAGCCCTCCAAGTTCTCCATGCGTGCTCTATAAATGAAAATGCAAAATCGCACTACCACATCGTACACAGCATCTTCGATTGGCATAAAGCCAAAAGAAAAGACAGTAAAAAAAAAAAAAAGAGGAAGAAAAAAACATGAGTTCGGAAGAAGCCCCTGTTATTACAATTTCCCGTGAAGATGAAGACATTTTGAAAGCCTTTGAGATCCCCCCAATGGTTTTTGTTCCCATGGTCTTGAAAGGAGTCCTTGAGCTGGGGATTCTTGAATTGCTGGCCAAGTGTGGCCAGCTCTCTCCGTTGGACATCGCGGTCCGCCTCTCCATCAGCAACCCGGCCACGCCAGACATGATCAACCGGATGTTGCGGCTCCTCGCGAGTTACTCCATCTTATCGTGCACTCTCGTGGAGGATAAAGGCGGCCCCCCCCAGAGGCTCTACGGCCTCGGGCCTCGGAGCAAGTTCTTTTTGGACAACAATGGAACTTCTGCTGCACCAACTCATGTGCTATGCCACGACAAGACTCTCATGGAAAGCTGGTTTGTGTGTATACAACCCGCGAATTTTTACCCACCCGTTAGTTTCTCTCTTGGTCGTAAAGTAGAATCGGAAAACCCAATTTTGATAGATCAACCGTAAAAAGGAAGGGATTCAAGTAAAATTTTCTGGATACTCGAGGAGCGATTACGATGTTATTCTATGCACGTGATTGCTCCAGAGAGCACACTGATACTAAATTTGTGTTGCGTGTTCTGTAGGCACTGCCTTAGAGATGCAGTTAAGGAAGGAGGGGCAGCGCCTTTCACCCGCAGGCACGGCATGAACCTGTTCGATTACATGGGCCGAGACCCGAGATTCAACGACCTGTTCAACAAGTCTATGACGAGCTTGTCGGCGATTAACATGCCCAAGATCGCTCAGCATTATAGTGGGTTTTCAAAGGCGAAGACGGTTGTCGATCTGGGCGGTGGTGTCGGCGAGACCCTGAAAACCATCCTCTCCAAGAACCCCCACATCCGCGGCATCAACTACGACTTGCCTCATGTGATCGCAATTGCTCCTCCCATTCCTGGTAAAATCGATCCTAATGATATCGAAGGTTTTGTGTGCATACGAACCGTAATGAGAGCTCGCTCAACTTCATGTTTCACACAACCTTAATTTTTTCTTTTCTGGGTTAACGGTCCTTGCCTTAGTACGATTACACAATTATATATTCATTTGCAGGTATCACGCATGTTGGAGGAGACATTCTAAAGGCCGTCCCTAAAGCAGATGTCCATTTCCTGAAGGTCAATTAATATTTTTTTTTTGGTACCATCGAATAGTCTAATCATTCAAAATCAGCTTGACTGCTAATTGATTCGTTTAATGAAAATTATAAGAGAGACACGAGAGGTTCTAGTATTGTGAAAACCAAGTAAGTACGATGTTTTGAGTAGTCTACTTATTTAACAGTCGGTTCTCCATTGCGGGGATGATGAGTTCTGCGTGAAGGTGCTCAAGAATTGCTGGGAGGCATTGCCGCCGACGGGGAAAGTGGTGATCGTGGACGAGGTGACCCCGGAGTATCCTGGGACCGACGATGTCTCACAGGCCACGTTCTTGATGGACTTGACCGTGCTGAGGACAACCCCTGGCGGGAAGGCCCGGACGCAAAGGGAATTCGCGGACCTTGCCCGCGCCTCGGGGTTCCATGCCCCGAAATACGTTCTGCGCGTGTACAACCTGTGGGTGATTGAGCTTCACAAGAAGATGTGACGATCGCAATGGTCGATGGCTTCTTCTCAGTTTGATGATGACTTCACTACATCAACAGATGAATTACCTGTGGTCGGAGTGTTTTGGGTAATTTGATGGAGAGACACCATTGTCTTATGTTGTCGACAAGCAGTGGTTTGGTCATTCCAAATAAAATAAGAATTTCCCCTTTCTTTTTTCGATTTAGAATGCGTGTCTTAGCCTTTGAGATCCCCCCAATGGTTTTTGTTCCATTCTCACCAAGTAAATCTAATAACAATGATTGCAGGTTCGGCTCATTTTTCCTTGGCAGACCGGTTATTTTTGCATTATATATATCGAAGAAAAAGCAATAAGGTTTTGATTCGAATAATTAGACTATTCTCAAAATGACTATCCCGGGTCAACGGTTTTGAAACTGGCCAGTTTTTTTTTTTTTTTTTAAGTGTAACATAGCTTGCGTGGCTACCAAATTCAGGAGAAAATGATCAAACTCCCCACCCTTAAATGCTACCAAATTAAACTTTGACATCCTCTCTTAAAAGCTGGTACAATTGATGATTTACAACTAGCTACTAGTTTCACATTGTTGAAAATGTCCTTTATCGCTTGACAACAGGGTACATATACTCTTTATATATATATATATATATATTTATATATATATATATATATGTGATCTCATTCTATCTGACTTTAATTTTTGAGTTGGACTTTTTAATATGTACATATGAATATGGCATTGTTTGGATTACTATTAAATCCATTGATAGAGTCATCAAATACATAGACTCTTAAAAGTATCTCAAAACATAAGGTACCTAGAAAAAAAAAACAAAAACCCAAAGACAAAAATAGCATGGATGGCACCATTTACTTAAAAGTATTTTTATATATGCATTCCCTTGTACAAACCAAGGAGGATATCATAACCGAATTATATCAAATAACTCGGTTTTCTTGATACAGTAACTAAATCTTATTAAAAGTAAGATTTTAACCTTAATCTTAATAAGGGGCATGTTGTGAATCATCGACCATGGTTAAGGTTGCAACCTCACCATTATACAAGAGCCTGAGAGCTCCGTTGAGGGCTGTCCTGCCTACTTGATAATCCTAGCGAGCTAACAAAACTTGTCTCCAAATTAACATTGGATGATGGTGACATCAACCGTAAATTTGCTATTTCAACTACTGCTTCGACGTGTTTATGATGTTTTTGTTGGCTAGAGACGTTGAAGACGCATCTGATGGTAAAATAACAAATTTCATTTTCTTGGTGAATTTATGTTCGTGGAATTATTATGGTAAAACAACGCAAGTTTTGGATTCTTTTAAGATATTTATTGATTTAAATTAATTAAAGATCAAACATGATTGGATCTACAACTTCTCTTTTAAGCCTAAAAATGTACTTTAGTTTTTTTGTAAATATTATTCAAATATATCCAGTATGCACCTTTATGAGTATATGTTCTTCATTTTGTCTTGTTATAGTTGGAGAATCCTTTGAATACAATCTAATCCAAATTTCAATTATTCGTTTCATTTTTTTTAAGGGCTATTCGTAGGATGAGGAATTAGAATACCATTATAGTACTGTTAGGTTGTAAAACTAATACCAATAATCTCTATGTTATCTAAAAATGCATTTCAATAGTACGATGTATAGGTCGTTATTTGTATTTTTTTTTGTATCTAGCGGCCTCACTAATAGTAATGTTCTCAAAGAATTAATTTACAAAGAAAGAAATAAAAAAAGAGAGGGAAAATAATTTAAAAAATAGGTATTGGAATCGGTTAAATTTCAATCAATCCTAAAAGATTCTATGTAAATTGGGAGTCGACACTAACCTATTGGGGTCGGTTAGAAATCAAAGTGAAGCACAGGAGACTATCTCACTTCCTATGCAACTAGAGTTTTCTAGGTTTGTGGACCTAATTACACTAATAGTTCATATTAGTGCCCTTTGGTAACTCTAACTTGATTGGTTATTTGCCTAGGCGATCAAACAGTTTTGTTGACTAATTGTGAGTCCTAGATGTCATTCAAGTCATTAAGTGCTCATGCAATGGTTTTTGGGGTTTTATCATGATTCCAAAGCTTGTTTTATCCATTCTAAAAAGGAAAAGAATAATCAATGTATTAAAGGCGTGGGAATTAAACACCGTGGAAATGAAGCCCGACACTCGTTGGACAAAGAATATTATATGGCTTTGTTTTTTAGGCCTTGGACATGATCCCCCATGAGGTTGAAATAATACTAAGTTGGGTAAAGAATATTATGCCGCCTTATTTTAGGTCTCGGGACATGAACAATTGTAAGCTTGAGTCTAAAGACTAGATTGAATATAGAATTATTTTAGCAATGTAGATCGGATATAAGCCATTAGATTTGTATTGCATGAAAATGAGTCAAAATGAATTGAAAAAGTTAACTTGGGGGAACCATTTTCAACCCCACCTATATGTTTGATGAGTCTAATCCTAGCTACTAGCAAGGCTTTATCTCCGATGGTGATCTCATAGTGGCCCATCATGAAGTCTCCATCTCCAATGGTTCTGTGCAAAGTTTTCGTCTCCACCTATTATCTTGTTGCCAAGCTCTTTTAGATCATAAACATTGAAGAACCCATCAAGCTATGGAAAAACCAAAAAAAAAAAAAAAAAATACAAAAGAAACATCAACCCACGTGCTCTGATCTTACCGTCACTTCTTGTTATCAAGAGTGCTCACACAATGACTCATGGAAAAATGACGACTTCAGGAATTCCAAACAAACCTTTCACAAGAAAGCGCGTGAATTGCAACCAAAACACAATAGATTGAGGAATCATCATGGTGGTGGTGGACTGGGGAGATTGAGGCGTCGCTTGAGGATGGTGGCTCCCCGTAGATTTGAGACTCCGATAGAGAACGGGGCAAGGTAATCTCAGGCGACCACCAACTACACGGTCGTTGTCATGGTGGTTCAGCACGATAAAATCAGTGTGATTGCCAAATCGGCACGAATATTGATCCCGTCAAGCGATTCAAATTCGAGTTCATCGACACTAGCTGACCGCAAGTGTTTTCCTACCAACACTAATGTAGTCCATTGAGCCAGAGCTATTCTGACGAGCTCTTTCACTGGCACAACAGACTTTATAGAGAATTGTGTTGCGCCACCATGGCTGTCAATGGTAGAGCTGTTAATCACAAGAGAAAGCAACAGTTTGTTGTTGTCGTTTTTCTTAAATATAATTTAATTTTTTCTTATGTGATCCGGTCTATCCCACTCACTACTACAGAGTTCTTATAAGTCATTTTATTCGGATGTATCCTGGTTTATTTGGTCCAAAGAGCGTTCTAAAACACTAAATAGGATAAAAATTGTCATATCTAAACTCAAATTTAGATTACCAAACACGGCCTTAAAGTTAAATCCAATTGAAGACCTTACTGAATTGTGAAGTTGAATGATGCCAATTCTCAATTAAAATTTAGGATGTCCTCTTCAACTTTTATTAGGTCAGTTTTGATAATTATGGCCCAATCGATACACAATATTCAATAAAGCTGGACTACTCCTAGTATTACCCTATTTCGACTAGGGGTGTGCAACCGGACTGGGTATACCCGAAAACCGGATGGGCCCACTCGAAAAATAGGGTCAGGAACTGGTTCCCGTTGAAACCGGTTCGAGAACTGGTTCCCAAAATTCGGAACCGATTTGAACCGGTCTGGGAATTGGGTCCAAGTGATTAGCCACGTGGACTGGTTTTGGAATCGGTTTTGTAAGTAGAGGCCCAAAACCCTATTTTTCCCCCTAATTTCTATTCTTATTCCTGCAATTGCACAACATTTTTCTTCTTGGCTCTCTCAGACATGCACGATGCTCCTCCTTCGTCGTTCCTCTTCCTCGCTCGCTTGCCTCCCTCACTGGCTCCCTCTCACATCGTCCAACAGATAGACAAGTCTGTTGCCACCAAATTCCTGTGTACCACGTGGAGTTGCTCGCCTAATTTCTCTTTTGGATGGGGAGTTATGCTTGCAGCAAAGATTTGTTAATTGTTTTAGATAAATGAATAGCTTCATGTAGAAGTTGTGGGAATGAGACTAATAGTAAACCCATGTTTGTTGCTAATGTTTATGCAATGTTATGCTTTTCGCTTTGCCTTAAGATTTTATTTATGATAATTAGCCTTGTGGATCAATAATTTTTCGTTAGTCAAAAAGTTAATGTACTTATTCATTACAAGTGCTTAACGTTTCAATATAAATTATGATAACTACGTTATTTTCTCTCGTATTAATGTAAAATTTGAAACCATATAGAATATTGGGCGATTGCAAAACATGTTCTAGTGGAAACATGGTTGACCCTGGAACCGGATCAGAAAAATAGGGTGGGTCGAGTATAGAGTCCAATACAAACAGGGTCGGGTATAGGGTCCAAAAAAGGAGAACCAATTATAATAGGGTCGGATACAGGGTCCAAGTCTAGACCCTACTCACCCTGGACCCTATCACCCCTAATTTCGACTCGATTCTTTCAAACTTCGGTAAAAATATGAAACGTGTGACATCCCGAAATTTGACTCCGTTTCGAATATACAAAATGGTTGTTTTGTCGATGCGCTTATGGTTGTTTAACTCGGAGCTGGTCACTCACGAGTTAACTAATCTATTAAGTGAGACCGTTAAGGGATATAAATGCGACAAACTAAAAAATTCGATTGGAAATCGACCGCTTGACTATAATGATCGGCAAGGATCAATACGACACCGTTATAAATCGATTAGCGAACGGGTATAAGTCGATTCGATGGAATTACGTAGTCGAATTGCGGGTGGTTCTGCATGATTACGATATTCGCATTGAACAGCAATAAACTGATTTTCTATCGATATTATACTCGGGACACGTAATTGAACCCTCACGATTTTATGATAATCGAGGGTCGTCTACGATTTGGAGATGCACAAACGTGAATAGAAAATTATCGACCAAGGGTCAAACGCTCTAAAATCCCTAAAAGCTACTCAGTAGATTAGGTTGTACTAAAGTTGCGTTTGGTCGATTTTAACCATGAAATTAATTCGATTTCGGGAATCGGACGTTCAAGGGTGTCACGATTCATTTATTGGACGTTGTCTCATCTTTCGGAGAATTTTTGACAAATTCGAAATTTTGCGGAAAAACGGTTTTCGGACAAAAAGAAAATAAAAAGGAAATTCGGATGGGTAGACCAATTTGAATTTTTCTACCCTAAAAAGGCTTTATTTGGGGGAAATTAGAGAAAAAATGGTGATTGGGTGGGCATAGGACTTTTGGGGCATGAAGACTTTCATGGCAAGAGTGATGATTGAATTAGATATTTGTTAAGGTTTTTGATTAGCTTATTCTCTTCTTCTTCTTCTTCTTCTTCTTCTTCTTCTTCTCTCTCTCTCTCTCTCTCTTTCTCTCACCCTCACTCGAGCACACAAGAGCCCCCCCCTTTGCCATTCCTATCTTCTTCCCATCTCCTTCCCATTTCCTTCCTTCACGTCCCTAATTCCCCTCCCCTCCATTCTCCTTTTCACCGCCCGACCACTTCCGCACATCTCCTCACGCCAGCGAACTAACCCCCCCCACGCCAAAGCATCATCTTCTTCGTGGCTTCCTCATCCACCGCCGTAACAACTCTCCAAAGCATCCCATCTTCACCCAACATCATCATCATCTCACTAGCCCACCATCACCTCAGCAACTTCATCTCACCACCTTGCCGCCATCACCGTTTCACCCGTTAGGCCCCACGTCGAACTTCATAGCAACCAAGCCAGCATCACCCCATCATCAGCATCCATTCGCTCATCCCATCAACTTCATCCATCGCCATCTTCATTTCTTCATCTTCAGCTCAACCGCCTCACACCTCCAGCAACCTTAGCTCACCCGCCAACCCCAACGTCTAGCTCCATCACCACCAACTCACCACCACCACCACAACAGCACCTGTGGCTAGGGGTGTCAAAAATCGAACTGAACTGAACCGACCCAAAAAATTCGATTTTTTTGATTCGGTTATCATAAAAAACCGAATTTTTTTTATCGGTTCGGTTTTTACCGGTAAACCGAACCAAACCGAACCGACAAACCGATAAAAGTTTATTTCTTGGAAACGAAAAAGATATACAACAGAAAAAAAAATGCAAAAATCGAAAACTAAAAGCTGAAAACCAAAAACCAAAAAACCGAAAAACTGAATCGAACTAAAATTTTGGTTTGGTTTGTATTTGGTTTGGGTCTCATTCGGTTTGGTTCGGAATTTTTTCCTAACGGTTTGGTTCGATTTTTCAAAAAAATCGAACTGAACCGAGCCGTTGACACTCCTACCCGCGGCCACCTCCACCAACCAGCTCAAGCCGCGCAAAGCCTCCTTGGCCGAGAGCTTGGAGGGTTTGCTGCCATCGCCATTGAGCCTTGTTCGACCTGCGAGTGGCATGTCCTCGACACCGTCGCCATGAGCCCGCCGCCGTTGTGATCCCGTGAGTTAACTCCCTAATCTTTTATTAGACCGTTAATTGCGCTTAGGGGGTGTTTAGATTAGTGCTAATCATGGTTAGATTAGTGCTAAGATAGATTAGTGCTAAGAAGGATTAGTGTTAATCAACCCTGGTTAGGTTAGTTAACCTTGGTTAGATTAGTTGACCGTGGTTAGGTTGATTAATCATGGTTAGGTTAATTAAGTTGGATTAGCTTAATAAATCGCAATTTACTTAATTAATCACGATGTACTTAATTAATCATAATTAGCGTAATTAGTGACAGATTAGGCGAATTAACGTAATTACGTAGTCGAATTAACCTTGGTGTTCTTGGCTAAATATGTGCTCGTGTGGTCACTTATTGGAACCCATCTTGATGCATTTACGCGGGCGCGATGCCCGATTAAGTTCGGATGCCCCCACGTCAACTGGATGCCGAGTCGCGGCTGAGGCCAGACCGATACTCCTTTATGGAATGCCGTCTAGGCGGGGAGTGCTAGACGTTGCCGTGCCCGATGGGTCGGGACGATACCCGGTTACACCGGATGACCACCGACTTTTGAGTTGGCCGTGGCCAAGGGGTCGTAATAATTGGAGCACGCCTGAATGGTTGTGATGTTTTGCATTTGATTATGGGGCAAAATTGTTAGGCATGGTATGGGATGTGCCCAAACGGTTTTACTTTATAATCGGGACCCATGTGAATGCTTAGAGGGGGAGAATTATGTGATATGGTTATTAATTATGCTTGTTATATTTATAATGGCATATGTGACGCGCTAATATGCAGGGACGTGCCGAGGCGTGGTGAGCTTTGTATGGTGCGTGTTTAGGCTGCCTCCGAGGCGAATTTGTGTCCTAATCGAGGCTTAGGTTGTTGACTCGCTGAGATTTATCTCACCCCGTCGTGGTTAAAATTTTTCAAGTCCTTAGTATGGAGGTCCGTCCAGTCTGATTCGGGGTGCCATGGGATATGGAGGTAGAGTCTACCTTTTACCCTATGCCCGGGACCACCTGAACCCGCGAGTTAGTGGTGACTACGATTTGGGTCAATGAAGGTTTCTTTAATGTGGTGCCTCATCGTTTCAAGGCGTGGTTCATTAATGAGCGCAACGGTGCTCAAGAGGTTCCCTTGTAGGGTTTTGATGGACTGCCTATTGGAACGGAGGATGGGGAAATGGGTCACCTCATGGATATTGACATCCCGGACGGTGTCGTGGTGGATTTAGAGCCTGAGTCGGAGGGGTCTGGGGTGTAGGTCGCCTATGAGTTCCTTTTTGAGCTAGACTTGTATATATGAACTCGTAGGACTAACTTGGTATATATATATAAAGACTAGTTTGTGAAAAGTTGCTAGCATGTTTTTACTATCCCTATGTTTGTTTATTGACTGGGTGTGTATTTAATTCGCTTCCGTATGCGTTTAATTGAAAGATAAAAAGAATGGGTCGGCGACTCGTCCTGGGACGTCGCATTTTTAATCTACCGCCGAAGGATGTGCGCGTACCCGGGGTTCGGGGCGTGACATCCCCGCCCGAAGTGGTATCAAAGCCTGGTTTAGGTTTAGAGTGATAAGGTGCGATGAGTGATGGGATAGTTAGTAGGAAAAACATTTTCCTTACACTTATGCTTGTGATTGATTGATTGTTGTGCGGGTTGCTCAAGTTTCTAATTTCGTGTTAGAATTGGAAAGTGGGTTTCTGTAAGGACCCTACAAGATGAGTGATTCATAACAGAGAGCCCCTCGGAGAAGGGTTGTAGTAGCTGTGATAGTAGCCAAAGGGAGAGCACCGAGGCGAGTGGGTACTAGAGGGAGAGTCTCAGCTCCGGCTAGTATAGGGGGAAGAGTACCGCCTCAAGCTGGTGCTGGAAGAGGAGCATCAGACAATCCTAGGTTGGATGGGATCGTACAAGCGCTAGAGACTCTAGGAAATATGATTGGTCAGTAAGCTTAGAACCAAGCTGCTGTTACCGCCGCCAATGCCGTTGCCATTGTTGTCGCCGCACCTGCTAAGGTCCCACCAGGAAATGGGAACGGTGAACAACTGATGCATAAATTGGTGGAACAGTTTCTGAAACTAAAACTGCCAAGGTTCACGGGAGCAGGTGATCCTGAGGCTGCAACCTTCTGGATCCGAGAACTAGAGAAGGTTTTCGGGCTGTTTAGGTGCTCTGCACAAGACAAGGTAGTCCTCGCGGTCTATCAGCTATTGGGTAACGCGAGCACTTGATGGGAAGCTACCAAAGGGAGAGTGTTTCCCGAGGGTACGGTCCTGGAGTGGGATGCCTTCGTGGAGGTATTTTACGGGAAGTACTTTTCAGATTGCGCCAGGAAGCAGAAAATGGCTGAATTCTAGTGTCTTCGTCAGAATTAGATGTCTGTGGACCAATATGAGGCGAAGTTTGCTGAGTTGTCCAAGTATGCGCCGAGGTTGATCGAGGACCCGGTGGACAAGGCAAGGAGGTTCAAAGATGGTCTAAAGCCAATTGGTGCCCTTGAACCTGAAGGATAAGTAAACTTAAGATAGTGCACTACTAGGATGGGTGACCTCTTGGAGAAGTGTCTACCTATGCGCTAAAGGATAAAACCGCAAGGCTCAGTATGGGATGGGCCAAAACGGACAATATCTTTATGAGTTAGTCCCTATCGAAACGGGATCCCTCCAGTAGATATGTAGCTTGGGGACAAACTAGGCGAAAGCTGGTGGGCTTGTAACGACTTGGTCCGATGAGGGCGGGGAGTGGTCGCAGAGGTCAGAGGGCCTAAATAAGGAGCTGCTCCTGGCAGGCTTTTAGGATGGCGAATGGGGTAGGAATGAACCGAACTATGTATCGAACAAGAGGGGCAGTGTTTCTGGGATAATTTTATCAAAGTGGCGCAGCGAAAATATGGTTAAGCTGGTAGAACTTCGGTTTATTGAAATGAGGTCACAGAAAGGAGGATCACTAGTTAGAGTTATACTTAGCTATTTTGCCTATGTATGACTCTGATGTCGTAATTGAAAAGGATTGGCTCACCAAGCAATGAGCTACGATGGATTGTTATCGTAAATTGATTCAGTTTAACCCGTTAGCAGGTGAAAGTTTCAAGTTTATCGGAAGTTGAGAAGGACCCTCGATTACCTTAATCTCGTCGCTTGAGGCAACCCGATTATTAGAGGTGGGTTGTCAAGGTTATTTGGCAACTGTAGTTGATACGTCAATTGAGGAGCCGAAGATGGAGGATGGAGTACTAAAGTTTCATGGGCAATTGTGTGTCCCCGACAATGTGAAGCTTAAAGAGGAGATATTGTTAGAAGCCCATTGTAGCAGTTACAACATTTATCCAGGCAATACAAAGATGTATTAGAATCCGCGTTAACACTATTGGTGGAACAATATGAAGGCGGATATCGCCAAACATGTTGCCAAGTGTCTGACATGCCAGCAAGTGAAGGCACAACATTGCAAGCCTGCAGGACTCTTGCAACCTCTTGAGATTCCTGAGTAGAAATGGAAACATATCACAATGGATTTTGTGATGAGATTACTAAGGAGTCAGCGAGGTAACGATTCCATATGCACTGTAGTCAACAGATTGACAAAGTCTGCTCACTTCATCGCCATACGAAAGGACTTTGCATTGGACATATATGTTGAGTTGTACGTGCGACAGATAGTTCGTCTTTATGGAGTGCTCGTGACGATCACGTCAGATCGAGACCCAAAGTTTACGGCCGCGCTTTGGAAAAGTTTACAAACCACCTTGGGAACGAAGCTGCAGTACAGCACGACCTATCATCCACAGACGGATGGCCAGTCTGAGAGGACTATTCAAACCCTCGAGGATATGCTGTGAACTTGCGTATTGGACTTCAAAAGAAGCTAGGAGAAACAGCTTCATCTAATTGAGTTCGCCTACAACAATAGCTATCAGCAAAGTATTAAGATAGCACCATTTGAAGCGTTGTATGGCAAGGCTTGCAGAACTACTGTTTTTTGGGATGAAGTTGGAGAATGCAGGATTACGGGCCCTGAGTTGGTTCAGTAGTCAGTCGGCGCCGTCAAAGTCATTCAAGAAAGACTCAAGACCGCTCAAAGTCGTCAGAAGAGTTATGCAGATAAGCGGCGTAGACCATTAGAGTTCCAAGTAGGTGAACACGTATTCCTCAAAGTGTCACCGATGAGGGGTACTTCGCGCTTTGGCAAGAAATGAAAGCTAAGTCTGAGGTACGTCGGTCCCTTTGAAATTTTAGAGCGAATCGGGACTTTGGCATATCGTCTTGTGTTGCCGCCGAGACTTGCTCAAGTGCATGACGTCTTCCACGTGTCGATGTTGAGGAAGTATGAACCTGATTCGACCCACGTGCTGAATTTTGAGGAATTAGACGTGGACGAGAGAGTGTCATATGTGGAGAGACCGGTTCGGATATTGGATCAAAAAGAGCAAGTGCTATGCAAGAAGACGATCCCCTTGGTTAAAGTGGTTTGGTAACACCACGGAATGGGGGGAGCTATGTGGGAAAGTAAAGAGTCAATGAGACGTCAATAGCCCCACCTTTTTGTGGAAGGATTGTAATGGTTTAAATTTCGAGGATGAAATTTTTATAAGAGGGAAAGAGTTGTAATATCCTGAAATTTGACCCCGTTTCGAATATACGAAATGGTTGTTTCGTGGACGCGCTTATGGTTATTTTATTCGGAGCTGGCCACTCACAAGTTAACTAATCTATTAGGTGAGGTTGTTAAGGGATATAAACGCGACAAACTAGAGAATTCGATCAGAAATGGACCGCTCGACCATAATGATCGGCAAGGGTCAATACGACACCATTATGAATCGATTATCGAACGAGTATAAGTCAATTCGATGGAATTACGTAGTCAAATTGCGGGTGGTTCCGCATGATTATGATATTCGCGTCGAACGGCAATAAACGAAATTTCTATCGATATTATACTTGAAACATGTAATTGAACCCTCGTGATTTTATGACAACTGAGGGTCGTCTACGATTTGGAGATCCACAAACGTGGATAAAAAATTATCTACCATGGGTCAAACGCGCTAAAATCCCTAAAAGCTATCCGGTAGATTGAGTCGTATTAAAATCATGTTCGGTTGATTTTAACCACGAAATTAATTCTGTTTCGGGAATCGGACGTTAGAGCGTGTCACGATTCATTTATTGGACATCGTTTCATTTTTGAAGAATTTTTGAGCAGTTCAAAATTTTGTGGAAAATCGATTTTCGGACAAAAAGAAAATAAAAAAGAAATTCGGATGGATAGACCAATTTGGATTTTTCTACCCTAAAAAGGCTTTATTTGGGGGAAATTAGAGGAAAAATGGTGATTGGGTGGGCATAGGACTTTTGGGGCATGAAGACTTTGAGGGTAAGAGTGATGATAGAATTAGATATTTGTTAAGGTTTTTGATTGGCGTATTCTCTTCTTCTTCTTCTTCTTCTTCTCTCTCTCTCTCTCTCTCTCTCTCACCCTCACTCACGCACACAAGAGCCCCCCTTCTGCCATTCCCATCTTCTTCCCATCTCCTTCCCTCACATCCCCAATTCCCCTCCCCTCCATTCTCCTTTTCACCGCCTAACCACCTCCACACATCTCCTCATGCCAGCGAACCCCCCCCAAACGCCAACGTCATCTTCTTCGTGGCTTCCTCATCCACCGCAAGAACAATCCTCTAGCATCCCATCTTCACCCAACATCATCATCATCTCACTAGCCCACCATCACCTCAGCATCTTCATCTCACCACCTTGCCGCCATCACCGTTTCACCCGTTAACCCCCGCGTCCAACTCCACAGCAACCAAGCTAGCATCACCCCATCATCATCATCCATTCGCTCATCCCATCAACTTCATCCACCACCATCTTCATTTCTTCATCTTCAGCTCAATCGTCTCACACCTCCAGCAACCTCAGCTCACCTTCAAACCCCAACGTCTAGCTCCATCACCACCAGCTCACCACCACCGCCACAGCGGCACCCGCGGCCACCTCCATCGACCAGCCTAAGCCACGGCAAGCCCCTTGGCCGAGAGCTTGGAGGGTCCGCCGCCACCGCCGTTGAGCCCCGTTCGACCTGCGAGTGGCAAGTCCTCGACGCCATCGCGTCGCCGTCGCCGCCGTTGTAATCCTGTGAGTTAACTCCCTAATATTTGATTAGGCCGTTAATTGTGCTTAGGGGGTGTTTAGATTAGTGATAATCATGGTTAGATTAGTGCTAAGAAGGATTAGTGTTAATCAACCTTGGTTAGGTTAGTTAACCATGGTTAGGTTGATTAACCATGGTTATGTTAATTAATCATGGTTAAGTTAATTAAGTTGGATTAGCTTAATTAATCGTAATTTACTTAATTAATCGCGATTTACTTAATTAGTCATAATTAGCATAATTAGTGACGGATTAGGCGTTACGTAGAATTTTACGCTCGTTTTCTTGGATGGATTTATGCGTAATTTTGATAGCTTATACGTGCTATGTTATGCAATTGATTACTTGATGGTAGTTATTGATTTTTAGTACAAAACTTGGTTTTATGGGCATTTAAATAGAAAAAAAATCTGAGGTGTCGGGTTTTGACACCAACTTTTATATACTATATAAAACCGTGAAGTTTTAAAATGGGAGTGTACTAAAATTGACCGTTCGATTCTGAATATGTGACCACGCATGATTATTTTACCGGGATTTTTAATAGGAAGAAAAATTGGCCAAGTTCATTATTTGAAAGAAGGTATTTGAAATCAAAGTATGGTGTTCTTAGCTAAATATGTGCTCGTGTGGTCACTATTAGAACCCGTTCTGATGCGTTTACGCGGGGTGATGCCCAATTAAGTTCGGATGCCCCCACGTCAATGGGATGCCAAGTCACGGTTGAGGCCCCATCGATGCTCCTTGTACAAATAACATAAAGAAATGTAACCAACGTTTATTGGAAAAAGTAACCCCAAAGATTTGGGACCAAAAGCATGTCGTCGAGGCAGGGAGTGCTAGACGTTGCCATGCCCGATGGGGGCGGGACGATACTCGGTTACGCCGGATGACCGCCGACTTTTGAGTTGGCCGTGGTCAAGGGGTCGTAATAATCGGAACACGCCTAAATGGTTGTGATGTTTTGCGCTTGATTATGGGGCAAAATTGTTAGGCATGGTATGGGATGTGTCCAAACGGTTTTACCTTATAATCGAGACACATGTAAATATTTAGAGGAGGATAATTACGTGTTTTGGTTATTAATTATGTTTGTTATATTTATAATGGCATATGTGACGCGCTAATATGCAGGGACGTGCCGAGGCGAGGTGAGCTTTGAATGGTGCATGTTTAGGCTGCCTCCGAGGCGAATTTATGTCCTAATCGAGGCTTAGGTTGTTGACTCGCTGAGATTTACCTCACCTTGTCGTGGTTAAACTTTTTCAGGTCCTTAGTATGGAGGTCCGTCTAGTCCAATTCAGAATGCCATGGGATATGGAGGTAGAGTCTACCTTCTACCCTATCCCTGGGACCACCCGAACTCGCGAGTTAGTGGTGACTACGATTTGGGTCAATGAGGGTTTCTTTAATGTGGTGCCTCATCGCTTCAAGGCATGGTTCATTAAAAAGCGCAACGGTGCTCGGGAGGGTCATTTGCAGGGTTTTGATGGACCACCCGTTGGAATGGAGGATGGGGAAAGAGGTCACCCTATGGATATCAACATCTCGGATGGTGTCGTGGTGGATCCAAATCCCGAGTCGAAGGGGTCCGGGTTGTAGGTCGCCTAGGAGTTCCTTTTTGAGGCAGAGTTGTGTATATGAACTCGTAGGGTAACTTGGTATATATATAAAGCATAGTTTGTGAAAAATCGCTGGCTTGTTTTTACTATCCCTATATTTGTTTAATGATTGGGTGTGTATTTAATTCGCTTCCGCATGCATTTAATTGAAAGATAAAAAGAATGGGTTGGCGACGCATCATAGGACGTCGCATTTTTAATTGACCGCCGAAGGATGTGCGCGTACCCGGGGTTTGGGGCGTGACAAAACGACCACTAAATGGCACTAAATTTGACATGCAAATAGCTCATCACATGCTTAACAACTTTTATTCTTTGAATTTTTTCAAACTAGCCTTCCAACTATATAAAATCACATGATCTATTCCAAGGGTTTACTCTGTACCAGTTTTGAAGGCAAGTTTCCACTTTGACCTTATTCAATCAAATTGACCGACTTGTCTTAATCGGATTTTAATAAAAAATTTGGGTTAGGACCTCCCATACAAATTATATGTTTTGCACATTTGCTAATTAGTCCTCAAACTATTGTTAATTTGCTAAACAAGTGAAGTCGATGTGCCGATCAATTTCCAAATCTGACTCTCAATGAAATTGATGATTATGAACTTGATTTCACTGCCTTAACGTTCTTCAAATTTTATGAAACTTATATCAAATTAAAGTTATAGATGTTAACTACAATTTATCGGGAAACATATTATCTTAATTCTAGACTTACTCTCCATAAAAATCTTAGAATACAGCAAGTTCAGATTAGGCCTTGAATTTTCAGAAACAATTCAAGTGTCCAACTCATTCAACACATGAACCTAGTAATTTTTCTAAGCCTAGAACATCTTCAACTTAACAATTTGAACATTCACACACGTCTTCAAACATTCAAAGATCATCGATCATCATCTTTAATTTAATTCAACAATAAATCCTAAGGAATCATCATGGAAAACAACTAAACTTGTTTCTAAATCATCACACGTGCAACACATCTCAATCTTAGGCTAATTAACTCTCAAATCGCTTTTGTAGCCACACTTCCCTCGTGGGAAGGGGGTGTAGGGAGTTCAATCCCCACCTTCTGAAGGGGTTGGGAGTGGAGACGTTTAGTTTTTGGTGTGGAATTCAATTCCCATACTCTGTAAAGAGACAGAGCAAAAGTTTCAGAGTGAGTTGAGAGTTAGAAAATGATCGACAAGAGAAAAAAATCTCAATTCGCTATCTAATTCCTAACATAAGTGTTTTGGCAACACGAAAACAAGACTGTTACCTGGACACATGAAATCAAGTTCAATTAATGTATAATCACTCCAAATCAATATTGATTCTACTTTGGACAATCCGCTGAGCAAGTAATTAGGTGCCAAGTTACCTAAACATGCAATTGATGTTCGAACTAATCAATTAAACCAAAATCTCTAGCTGATTTCACTTCAATTTTATTGAATTCCATCGGATCCTTACTTGATTTTTTTTGGAACATGTGCACTATAAATCCTAAAACTTATCGCGAAAGTACAATTGACTCATAAAACTTTCAAAAAGTTCAATCAAGTTCTAAAACTTGTCAATTTGATACAATAGAGTCTTTTTGTTAATATTGTCAATTTGTCTAATGGAAAACGTTAACGTTGCATTTTTAAATTCATTTCTCTCTCCTATGTGGCATTTTTATTAATTTTTCCTTTAAATTTTATTCAAATAATATTTAAACTAAAAAAATGCTAAAATAATTTTAAGAAAAAAACAAATTGGAAAAAGAAGAACAAGAAGGGGCAAGGGCATACTAGTGCGGTGGGCGTTGCCCCCGCCGCTCGAAAAAATGATTAAGGTAATCATTTGAAATTACATTAATTGCTATGGCATCGTATCACTTTATTGAATATTGTGATTGGCTGGCTGTGGCGTGTGGCCGGTAATAGTAGTTAGAAAAGACATTTTTGATCGTGAGGATGAAATGTTGCTAACTAGGTTTTGTACGTAAATTCTTACTCTGCAAGTTTCACTTAAAGGATGTGGTGATTACGGGAGAGGGTGACCCTTTCAAGCTCGGGAACGACGCAAGCATCTTTGACTACTCTGGGATAGACCCGGAGTTCAACCACTCCTTCAACAATGACATGTAGCGTGCGTCCTCTTTGTACATTGGTAAAATCATGGAGTTTTACTAGGGTTTCGAGGGTGCCAATACTGTTGTTGAGGTTGGTGGTGGCATCGGCGAATGCCTTAGGCTCATTCTATCCAAGCACTTGCATCAGTGAGGCAAAAACTTTGATCTACCCTACGTCGACAAAGAAGGGCTTCTTTATTCCAGTAATCAATTTTCTCGCTGTATTTTATGTTGGAGGAAAGAGACAATTTTACTTCTTCCCATACAAAGTAGAGAGAAAGAAAACATTATGAAATAGATTTTAATAGAAAATGGTTCATCATGCGTTAGTCAAAAGAGGTATTATCGCTCTTTAAGCACAGCTGGTGGCTCTTTGTCTTTTAAACCTTGTTTTTTTGGGTGAAAAGTGAAAACTAGGAATCATTACATGTCGCCAATAGTCAATAGTTGATCTTTTGGCTTTTCAAAGGTAACAGCAGCAGCGAATCTCACTCCTCAGAGATTCTTCACCCTATTTTTTCTTTGAGCCTTTTTAGGACTTGCTTAATCCACAATAATTGATTTTTGACTTTTCAAAGATAATAGCTTAACTCCCAAGAATCGAAGTTGACTAGTACCAGAAGCCTCCAAAAAGCATGCTAATCCATTTTTCTTTCAGGTAAGCAAGAATGCCATTAATTTATCTAGCAAATCTACAAGTATCTGTACCACTTTTAAGGGAGAGTTTGAATTTGGTGTCATAGTCAAAAAGTTCAAAACTTCTCTCAAAATCTAGAGATATTCGCAACGTGCACTTTAGGATACCTTTTTGTCTTCCTTTAAGAATTTTAGTCTTGAAAGCAAATGCCAAATGAACATTTCGCAGTTTTTTTAATTAACTTAAGAAAACATTTATTCTAAAGTTTAGAAAAAGAAAACTAAAGAAGATGAAGTTGATTGTTGCCCTTTAGGGATAATTAAGGAATTTCATCGAGTGCACTTTCGGTGGAAAGTGGATGGTTAACTTATTGCTTTACCATTTTATCCTTTTCTCTGTCCAATTTTATGTTTTTTCTCTTTAAAACCTTATTGCATTACTATATCAGAGTAACAAGTGAATGATGGCAAAATGAAACACGTGAGAGTGACAAAAGGGTGGGTTTCGATATCCTGCGACAGACATCGTTTCCAGGAGCATATTCGTATCCGATGTTGTGATGTTGAACTATGTCCCAGGAGGAAAAGAAAGGAAGACGAAAGAATTCGAGATCTTGGCAAGTCCAGCAGGTTTTCGAGGTCTGAATTCATTTGTCGCGTCCACAAACAATGGGTGTTAGAGCTTCACAAAAAGATCTGATGGAGGGCTCGCTCGCTTGCTCGTCCCTAAACGAACATCTCCAAATCCTCTCTGTTGAAGAGACCATCTCCCTCTAGCTCCCCTAATTTCCACCTCTCTTGGTTCAACTTTCCTTTGCTTTACGAACATTGCTTCGGTCAAGCTATGCAATGATGAATTTGTTTTTGTAATAAGTTTTCAGGGGCGACTTGCTACCAAGAAAACTATGATGAAATACCCTCTCTCTCGTTTCGAAAGGCAAACTTGATCTCGATCGTTGTTGGACTCTCGTTTAGCTCTGCATGGACTCTCGTTTAGCTCTGCATTTTATTTCACAGCAGCCCTTAGAGATTTCTTAGGAAGAAGAACGTGTCACCCAAAACTAACTAGACTATAAATCATATATTTTTTGAGTTAAGCCTGCTTGTACAGGTTAAGTTGTCAGACAAACTGGACAATCTAATCGTAATCTTGTGAGTGAGTGGCTCACGTTCTCTAATGGACGTCTGCCAGAGATTAAGGGAACGCCAATATGTCTAACAGGTGATTTCCTTGCATCACCCTGCAAACTGTCATGAGATCTTCAGCAAAAACATAGACAATTCAGCTCAACTTTGGCGCAAAAAAGGACGACTCTATATGGTTTCACTCTAGCAGCAACATTTAAGCATCCGGGAGCTAAACATGGGTATAGATCAATTTAAAAAGTTATGGACAATATTATAAGCACCTCACTTTTTATAAATTAATATCATAAAAAAAATTGGATCAAAATTTAGAAACCACATCGAATATCATATCGAAGTTCAAAGATCATAGTGAATGAATTTAAAGTTCAATGATGATATTACGCATTTATGAGATATAACATAATTTTCATTTCATGCCGTTTTACGCAACATTAATTGAAGTTTACATGAAACTTCTCAACAACTGAAAAATGAGTGCTACGGCGACTATTCACTTTATCAAATTTACAAATTAGGGATTAAATTGATATCTCACTCCGCCACAATCCCTCTCTTTCTTATTCTATTCCTGACCAATTTCTCTTTCCTTTTTAAGTGCACCGATTTATCTACGGCGGGTCACACGCCATTTCGTCTAAAAAAGGGAGACAGGCCGAGATTTTAGTGGGCCCAATTTTAAAGGTTGAGACAAGGCCTTACTGAATTGTGAAGTTAAATGATTCCAATTCTCAATTAAAATTTAAGATGCACTCTATAACTTTCATTAGGTCACTTTTTATAATTATGATCCAATCGATACAGAATATTCAATAAAATCAGACTACTCCCAGTATTATCCTAGTTTGACTCGATTCTTTCAAACTTCGGTAAAAATATGGAATGAATACTAAATTTGACATGCAAATAGCTCATCACATGCTTAACAACTTTTATTCTTTGTTTTTCAAACTAGCCCTCCAACTATATGAAATCACATGATCTATTTTGAGGGCTTACTCTGTACCGATTTTGAAGGCCAGTTTCAACTTTGACCTCATTCAATTAAATTGACCGACTTGTCTTAGTCGTATTTTAATAAAATCTTTGGGTTAGGACCTCTCGTACAAATTATATGTTTTGTGTAGTTGCTAATTAATTCTCAAACTATTGTTAATTTTCTAAATAAGTTAAGTCAACATGCAGTTCAATTTCCAAATCTGACTCAATAAAATCGATGATTATGAACTCGATTTCATTGCCTTAATGTTCTTCAAATTTTATGAAGCTTATATCAAATTAAAGTTATAGATGTTAACTACAATTTATCTGGAAACATATCATCTTAATTCTAGACTCATTTTCCATAAAAAAAAAAGCTTAGAATATAGCAAGTTTATATCAAGCCTTGAATTTTCCAGAAACAATTCGAGTGTTGAAGTCATTCAACACATGAACCTAGTCATTTATCTAAGCCTAGAACATCTTCAAATCAACAATTTGAACATTCATACACATTTTCAAACATTCAAACATCATCGATCATCCTCATTAATTTAATTCATCCATAAATCCTAAGGAATCATCATGGAAAACAACCAAACTTGTTTCTAAATCATCACGCATGCAACCTATCTCAATCTTAGGCTAATTAACTCTCATATCGCTCTAGTGGCCATGGTTCCACGTGGAAAGGGGAATGTGGGGAGTTCGATTCCCCACCTTCTTAGGGAGTTGGGAGTGTAGACATTTAGTTTCAAGTGTAAGATTCCATTCCCATACTCTATAAAGAGGCAGAGCAAAAGTTTCAGTGTGAGTTGAGAGTTAGAATAGGATCGACAAAAAAAAAAAACGAAAGAAGGGAAAAACTCTCAAATCACTATCTAATTCCTAACCTAAGTGTTTTGGCCACACGAAGACAGGACTATTAGTTGAACAAATGAAATCAAGTTCAATTAAAGTATAATCACTCAACATCAATATTGATTTTGTTGACACCTAAATTTTTGGGATTGATTTTTAAATTAAATAAAAAAATAATAAAAAAACATATAGCATATAGTTTAGAAACATTTTATTTTTAGGCCGTCGGTGAAGGGAAGATTTTTCACATATTCCGTTTAGATTTTTCATATTTTTAGGTAATATACACTAAGGGGTGTATTTTGTGCAAAGAGGGAATTTTTCTGGATAGAATATGTGAGAAATATAAAAGGGAATATTGCGCGGGATGTGTATATTTCAACGACATATTTAGGGGTATCATGCGCAAGCAAAAAAGGAAAAAAATATATGCCGTGAGGATACATTTTTTGGACCTATAAAAATACATCGCGCGCAAAGTAAAAAAGGGGGTTCTTTTTTCTGTCGGTGAAAAAAGCACAAAAAAAAAGCAAAAAGTGAAAAAGTGAGGTAAGAGAAAAAAAAAAAAAATCCCCCCACGCGACTGTTCATCTTCCTCGTGGAGGGGTGTCCCTGCCGCACCGGTGCCGTCCCCGCTTGCCCACGCCGGCAGCCGACCCACCGGCGACCTAGGATCGCACCGCCGCCAAGCCACCCTTCCCTGCGCCGCCGCGTTGTCGTCCCGCTTGCTGCCGCAGCCGAGATCCCGCCACTTCGATCGTAGAGCCGTCCCGCGTCCGATCGCAGAGCTGACCCCCGCATCACCCCGACGCTGCCGCTCCGGATCTGCCCGCCCCGCCCGGATCGTTGCCGCCGGAGCTCCTCGCCGCACGATCCGCCGCACCGGAGTTGCCCCGACGCCGTCGCTCTAGATTTGCCGCCGCCGAAGCTTCTCGCTACCTCCGTCTACGAGCCCCGACGACCCGCGCTGCCCCGACGCATCGCCGAGCCGCCCGTTGCCGCTGGTCACGTCGTCGCTATCCCGACGCCTTGCCCGTGCCGATCCCCGAAGCTCGCTGCCGGCTGCCGTCGCGCCGCCTCGCTTGAACCCTAACCGGCGTGTCTTCACCCTCGCCGGAGCCCCAAAACCGGCAGCCAAGATTTTTTTTTTTTTTTTTAAAAGAGAAAAAAATTTTATTAGGTATTTTTGCTTTACTTTATTAGGCAAGTTTAGGTTTTTCTTTTTTAGTTTTTTTTATATTATTATCTCTTTATATGTTGTTTTCTTTGGTTCAAATACCTATATATGCACAATTGGAAATCTCAATATATCATCTGATTCGCAACCGTGCTAGGATTTTTTATTTCATCTATAAGGCTTTAGATGAAATAATTAATCAAGTGGGAATAAAATTGATATTTTGATCTTTAAGGCTTAAGATCAATTTATCGATTTTACTAGCGAAATATTATCCCTTGATCTGAACGATGTGTGATATTTTTTTATTTTTCTATTTTTTTTTTGGGGTAATTTTGATGGACTTGATTGCTTTATTTATCTTGAAATATGTCTGAGTTAGAATATTGCATGTTTTAGGGTTATTTGCATATTTAGGCTAAACATTCTATTCATCATGAATTTTCAAAATAAAAAAATCAAATCAATCAATTTAGGTTGCTAGATTTTAATTTGGATTGCATGTTTAATTATTTGGCAATTATTAATTTCGAAATTAAAAAAAAAGAAAAAAGGAAAAAAAAATCATCATGCATATGTCATGTAGAGTTGGGGCATCTTTTGCACGTCATTGCATATTAGGGTAAAATTGCATGTAATTTAATTCTAGATAATATTTTTTTTAACTTATTATAAGTTTAGACATCAGATAAATTGCATTCTAGGATTATTTGGGTTAAGATAATATTTTAGCTTAAATTAGGATTTAGCTTAACCTAATTCCTAATATAAATTGAATAGGATCTTAATCTAGCTAGATAATTTTCACATTTTGCTAATTCCGAATTTCATAAAAATACAAAAAAATGTCTTAGAATAAATGAGTTTCAATCTCTAGGATAGATTGCATTCTTTTAAGGAAAAAGAAAAGAAGAATTGTCATATGCATGCCATTAGGGTTAGATTCATTGAGATGCATGCCATTTAGTATTTTTTCTAGGCCCATTTAATTATAAATTGCCCGTCATTAGAATTAGGTCATTTAGTTAATATTGCATCGCATATTGCATAATTTTCATTAAATAAGTGAAAACAAAAAAAAAGAGGAAATTGCGTGTAATTAGAAATCATATCTAGGGTTGTGGATGTGAATTCTTATTTAACATTGCAGATGCTTTCGTTGTTTTGAGGTAAGTTTGCAATTTATTCATTGCTTTCTTGTGTGTTAAATTGATGGATTGCGCACCCGCATGATCGCCTCACATGTTAGGGAAATAGATTTAAAATCAATCCAAACTGCTTGCCAAACATTTTTTCAAAATATAAAAGAATGGTACCGAAAGGGCACTAGAGAAATCTAGTGTAACCAAGTCCCCGTACCCATAATCTCTGGTTCGTAGGAGTAAAGTAAACCTCCCGTTGCTTTACTTGGGTTTCTAATCGACCCACCAAAAATAGATTAGTGGCGACTCCTAATTGAAAATCATTTGCATGTTAAGAATTTAAACCTAAGTCGCGAATTGGTATGGGCTTGGGAGAGCCCGAGTTAAGTCTAGGCTTAACAATCCATTAGCCAAACCCTAGGTGGTTCACTCCCCGAAAAAATTGGTCGCGACAGCTTGGCGACTCCTCTGGGGACTTGAGTTAAAACTCTTAGTGGACTTAGGCCAATTTTCTCTTTATTTGAAAAAAAATTCTTTGTTTGGCAGCGAGGATTCCAGGTACATCCCTAACATCTAAGGTGTTAAATGTTTTTGTAGATTGGGAGGTATAAGGGGAAGTGTTTGCTAACCTCTGTTTTGTAGGGAGGTGAAGGAATGTATGGTTTATTTTCATGTTGAAGTGTTGCTTGATATAAACTGTTGTGCATGCCTTGCATTTGCACTACACTTTTGCACACACAACCTGCCGCCGGACCTGGGCCGCACTAGGATACTTAGGATGGTATTGAGTTGGATACAACTTCGATTGTGAGGCCGCGTAGTAGAGGTTGCCCAACTCAATCCCGAAAGTTTCTTTCTTGGTGTCAAGAATGTTTACCTCTGCCCGCGAGGCTGCGTTGCATTGGGGTATCATTCTTGATCGAGCCGGAGTTAGGAGGACTTGACTTAGTATGCGAGGCTGCAACTAAGTCATCCCACCCTTTTAACTCCATTTTGCTTAGCCTTCCTAATTAGAAATCGAACCACACATTTCATGCGCTTGTCTATGTGGTTGCTTTAATCGTCTGGTAAAGTAAGCTCTCTACCCTTTACTAATGCAATTTACTTATTTTATTATGTCTTTGGTCGGTCCATGACATTAGGTTGGTCAAGTCTTGGTCTATAAACAATGGGAAGATTCGACATTCGATTCGTGCTCGCACCAAAGGTTGAACTCAAATCATGGTGGGATCGTCTAGGCCACGATGGTCAAAGCTATGTGGAAGATAGACTTGGTCGCCTTGTTCCCCTCCTCGACATCGATGTCCAGTGGCGTCATGCAAGCACTTCCTCATTTCTGGTGCCCTCAAACATCAACATTCATATTTGGTAAGCACGAGTTGACGCCGACTCTGGAAGAATACAGCATTGCCATAGGAAAACCTTTGGAATTGGAATTGATAAATCCACCTCTTGGATTAGAGTCTCGAATCAATTTTGTCTCGACTTTCTTAGGATGGATAAGAATCGATAAAAAGAGTTTTGAAAGATAATTGTCATGCATGTCCTTTTTCTTTCCTAGATCAAAGTTTTGCTAATGCAAACACTCTTTTAAAAAGCAAGATCTTCATTTTAGCCTTCTTTGGTTTTATTATTTTCCCTCTTCGTAAAGGCGCTATTAATCCTTCTGTCGCATGGGTGGTCAAACAAGTGTGTGCTAGGATTAGTTTTGTCAACACTATTCTAGCTGAAACATTTTTGTCACTCACCCGATTTAAGGAAGATCAAGATAAAACTTTTCGCGCACCAATCGAGCTTTTACAAATCTGGTTCTTTTCTCATATGAGAAGGATTGACATTCGCATGAATATTATTAATGTCACTGATTCCCACCATCCCATTGAAGTATTCAAAAATCATCAGGATCGAACTCCAAATCTTTCTTACTCAAAATGGGTTAAATTGTTGAAAAATCCGAATACCAAGATTTTCCTATGGCATGCTAAATGGTTCCAAGTCTCCAAAGCTCGTCTCTCTCATGGTGATGATGAGCCAATCCCACTATTAGGGATCACTGGTGCCACCTCCTATTACCCACTCCGAGTGGCTCGCCAATATCGAGTTGTGCAAGATCTACCACCCCCTCTCAAGCTGGGATTGTTCCAAGTCCGATTCATTGCCAAGGATGGTGATCACAAAAAGGAGCTTCGCTGTGTCGAACAAGCTTGGATCGCATGTCGTGAACAAAAGTTGAGCTTGCCTGAAGAAGAGCTTGAAGGGAAGGAAAAGACTTACTATGCCACGGCTCGATACATCCGTCAGCACAACATTCCGACCGAGTATCTCCCGAAGGTGCCAGATGTGACTGAAAAGCCCACTCGGCAAGCGGAGCTTAATTGTCACAAGAGGAAGATTGAAGAACTCGAGAAGCAAGCTAAGAAGGATGCTAAGGAGAAGAGGCAGCTACGTCGAGCGTTGGCTTCCCATGTGTTTATAGATCGGGCCAAATAAAGTGGTCTTTTTACTTTAGCTTAATGTTTAGGAAGTTGAGTCATTTACTTGATTAGTTTATTTGTCTAGGGCCTTGCAAGTTTCTTTACATTGTTAATGTCAAGCAATTTCATTAATGAATAAAAGTTGTTAGACTTTCGTCATGGACCGGCATTGTTTTATATAAAGTGCTTATGTGTATTCATTTCTTCAAATTAGGTGATAACGGATCCTCCACGCTCTCCCATCATCACTCGATTAAGAGCTAGAATGGCCGATCAAACTGAAATGCGTGATCGCATCTCCACTATGGAAGAGCAACTTCAACGTTAACCGCCTCTATGCAGCTACCGACGACTCGAGATCCAATCCCTCCGAGCGAATCCGAATCCTACACTGCTCTTCCGAGATAATCGTCCCGAGGCAGGCAAACAAAGCCCAAATAGGTGATGACGACATCCCTGACCTAGAAGATGACCCTTCGTCGATCAAGGTGCAAAAGGCTAAGCTTGACAACATCCCTAACGCGGAGCATGATGAACGCTTCACAAAGCTGGAGGAAAAATTGAAACAACTGCAAGAGTCGCAGAATTCACTCCCGTTCGACCTATCTGTGTATGAGAAGGTCAATATGCCAAAGAAGTTCAAAATGTCAGATTTTGAAAAATACGATGGTACTTCCTACCCAAAAGCTCATTTGCAGATGTACCATGTGCGTATGGCCCAATATGTCAAGAACGAGCCCCTCATGATCCAATCGTTCCATGCGAGTTTTTTTGGACTCCGCACTAAAGCGGTATGTTATGAAGAATATGAACCTTCTCGACACTTGGAATGAAGTGGCTGACGCGTTTCTTAAGCAGTACAAGTTCAACATGGATATTGCACCTTCCCGAGAGGATCTTGAGAGGATGGAGAAAAAGAGGAACGAGTCGTTCAAAGAGTATGCCGTGAGATGGTGAAATCTGGCAGCTCAAATCACTCCCGAGCCTACTGACAAGGAGTTGATGAAATTGTTTATCAAAAACCTCCCTTCTGAGTTCCGTAACCGGATGGCCAGCACGTACGTTGAAAACTTCAATCAGCTTATTCCCGTGGGAGAACAACTCGAGATGGGGATAAGGGAAGGATGGTTTACTGAACCATCGAGTAGAAGATTCTCTGCCAAAAAAGAGAAAGAAGCTGCTGTAGACGTGAATGTGGCTTATGGCCAAGAAAAAACTAATCATGCCCCGGTTATCCAGATGAATCAAGGGCAACAGCAAACTGCCGGTCGTCAATCATTCGCCCAAGCAAGAAGGCAATTCACTCCTCTCCTTGGATCTCCATCCCAAGTGTTGACAATCCTAAGAAAGAAAGGTTTGCTTACTAGTGAACCAAAGCGTCCTAACCGTGAAAGCATCCGAGGCTACGACCCAATGAAGAAGTGTGATTACCATAGCGGCGAACTGGGGCATTCAACTGATGAATGTTTCACTCTCAAGCATAAGATCCAAAACCTCTTGGACACGAAGGCCTTTTCATTTCAAACTGCTCGGCCAAACGTCCAAAAGAATCCACTACCGGAGCATGAAGGTACGGTCAATGCTATCTTGGAGCCTGAAGTCGATCGGATTAAGAACTCAAAGGTGCATGTGGCAGATGCTTACAACGGGCTGGTGAGAGCCGGATATTATCCAGATCAGGAGGATGTTCCTCTATCACTGATGAAGGAAAGAGTCACCAGGATGGTGGATGACGGCATCATCGTATATGCTGACCATAACTGCATAGTTTCCACTATTTCCCACATCGTTATCGATTGGGAAGAGGAGCAGCTGCGCTCGATGCGGTGAGGAAGAAGTTGATTCATCCCTCGTGGATATGCCCCCACTTGAAGATGCATCTGATGATGAGATAGTTATTGAAATGCCTCAACCGTATGAATATGTTAACAATAAGGCAGTCCCTTGGTCCTATGATCTAGATGTTGACCTCGTTACAAGGTCTGGTCGGACTTATCCTCAAACCAATGCTCAACCCGCGAAACCTGTCACTGATGAAGAGGTTAAGGAATTTCTGGCCGTAATCAAAGCAAGCGAGTATAATGTGGTCGAGCAGTTACGAAAGATGCCTGCCCAGATTTCTCTGCTCGAACCCCTGCTTACATCCCCTGTGCATCAAAAGTCCTTGATGAAGGTGCTGAGTGAAATTCGTGTACCCGAGACGGTCGAGGCGGACAAGCTGGAAGATTTTGTAGGATCGATCCTTCTCAAGGACATGATTGCCTTTTCTGATGAGGAATTCCCTCTTGAGGGTAGGGGGCATAACAAGGCACTTTATATATCCGTCAAGCATAAGGCTTCTCATGTGTCCCGTGTACTCATTGATAATGGGTCCGCCCTGAACATATGTCCACTGGCCACTCTTCATCGCCTCAAGGTGGACCCATCCAAGATACATGCTGCAAGGACTTCTGTCCGAGCTTTTGATGGTACGAAGAAGGAGGTGCTTGGGGAGATTCACCTCGATGTGCAAATAGGGCCGGTGGTTTTTAATATTCCCTTCCAGGTGATGGATATCCTTACGCCTTTAATTTTTCTTTGGGACGACCACGGATTCATACTCTTCGCTGGATTTGTATTGTCAAGTTTGCATCAAGCTGTGAAGTTTGTGATTAAAGGGAAGTTGGTCACTATCTATGGCGAAGAGGATCACCGAATTTATCGTGAGACGGCTATCCCCTATGTAGAGCCAGACATCGAGTTCGAGTCGAGTTACCACTCATTTGAGTTGGTATCCACCATACATGCTTCTCGAGGTTCACCACCGCCTACTCCTGAGGTTTCAGATGCTGCCCTCATGGTGGGAAGAGTAATGGTTGGAAATGGTTTTGTTCCTAGCAATGGTCCTGGAAGAAATGGTCAAGGCATTCGAAGTCCCATTGAAGCCCCTCAGAGGTCCCGTTCTGCTGGTTTAGGGTACCATGGAAGAGGTGGGGAAAATTCTTGCCGCCTAACCAAGGGCGAGGGAGGCAAAACTCACCACCCCCAAACATTCGCGAGACATTCCCTGGTCCTCCGATAATGATGCAGGATGAAGCAGAAATAATGGACACCCTGGGGCAGCCAAGCGGAAAATTCGACTATCTGGTGAAGCATTCGGCTCCTCCCAGTTTCTACATCAATCCCCGCGACATTGTCCCAGATGGGTGGGGTGGCATGGATGATCCGACACCCCCGGAGGCAGAAAACCCCGAAAATGTATTAGAAGGAATCACTAGTCTCTTCGATGACGTCTTCATAGGGACCATTGACGAAGGATCTCTGGAGGAGATGGGCTCTGGCCCACAAGAGTAACTCATTTACTGCTTTCTCACATTCCCCTGCGCGGGAATTTTTATTGCTTTTTAGGGCTTGTTTTTTATTTCTTCTCTTTCGCTTTCTTTTTTAAGACTTGAAAGTCGTATTTCCATTCAATAAATGTAATTGATTGATGAATATCAATAAAATTACAAGTTTTATTTTGAAGGCATGATGAGGTATACCAAACCAGCCCGGTGATGATATCCAGCCGATAAAAAAGAGAAAAATTCAAGGAGAATTCTGAGGCTTGGGCTTCATCATGCTTTCTCGTGTCAAAATATTTCAAAAAAATTGTTTTTGCCTAGATTCTTTTTAAAATAAATAAAAAGAAACAAAAACAAAAGATATAGATTATTCTGTTTGTCTTTCTAATTTATCTACTTCATGTTTTAGGAACAATCTTATGGCATGCAAAGGTGTGGAGATGGTCGAGTCCAATGCAACAAGTGCTAATAATGATGATCTTGAAGACTTAATCGAAGATCCCATTGAGGTGCAGCGAAGCTGGGAACAACATGAAAAAGTCAAGGCTCTCACATCTGAGTAGACTATCACTATTAATTTAAGTGACACTGAAGAAGCTAAGGAGGTGAAAATTGGGGCGAATCTCCCCAAGGACGAGGCTGAACGCCCGATTCGATTCGAAGGAATATCAAGACATCTTTGCATGGACCTACGCTGACATGCCTGGGCTAGACCCGTCGATTGTGGAGCATTGCCTACCTACTAACCCGGACGTACCACCTAAGAAGCAAAGACTACGGAGAACTAAGCCCGAGCTCTCGAAGAAGATAGAGGAAGAGGTGATGAAACTTTTGAAAGTGGGATTTATTGAAGTCTCACAGTACCCCGAATGGGTGGCTAATATCGTACCGGTGATGAAGAAGGACGGTCGAGTTCGAGTTTGTGTTGACTATCGGGATCTGAACAAGGCTAGCCCGAAGGATGATTTCCCGTTACCACACATAGATGTACTTGTGGATAGTACCGCTGGTTTTGAACTATTCTCATTTATGGATGGTTTCTCCGGATACAATCAGATAAGGATGAAGGAGGAAGACAAGGAGAAGACTGCATTTATCACCCCGTGGGCAACTTTCCATTATAAGGTCATGCCCTTTGGACTCAAGAATGCAGGGGCAACCTACCAGCGAGCCATGGTCACGTTATTTCATGACATGATGCACCAGGAGATTGAAGTCTATGTTGATGATATGATTGCAAAGACTCGACTCGGAAGAAGCCATGTTGAAACCCCGAAGAAGTTGTTTGATCGACTTCGTGAATTCAAGCTCCGGCTAAACCCTGCTAAATGCGTGTTTGGGGCAACATCCGGTAAATTACTCGGATTCATTATAAGCAGTAAGGGGATTGAGATCGACCCTTCCAAGGCTAAGGTTATATGTGAGTTGCAACCTCCATCAACGGTGAAAGAAGTCCGAAGCCTTTTGGGAAGATTGAATTACATAACTCGGTTCATTTCCCAACTCTCTGAAACTGCCTAGCCATTCTTCAAGTTCCTAAAGAAGAATGCACGAATCAACTGGGATGATGAGTGTCGAGAAGCGTTCGACAAATTGACGCAGTACCTGATGAATCCACCAGTTCTTGTCCCGCCATCACCGGGGCATCCTTTGATTCTCTACCTCACCATCCATAGTGAATCGTTGGGTGCAATGTTGGCTCAGGAAAGTCATGTTGATGAAAAAGAACGAGCCATTTATTATCTAAGTAAGAAGTTCACTATATCGAGTGAAGTATTCGATGTTGAGAAGACTTGTGTGGCATTGGTGTGGGTATTGCATAGATTGCGACAATACACACTGCATTACCAGACATTCCTTGTGACTGAAAACGACCCTATCAAGTACTTACTTGATCGGCTAGCTTTGGTGGGTAAGTTGGCCAAATGGCAAATTTTAATTTCCGAATTTGATGTGCAATTCATGCCACAAAAGTCGATTAAGGGCCGAGCGATCGCTGATCTATTGGCCGAGAATTCAGGAGTCTCTAATGACGATGACAGTTTCCTTGATGACCGTGTTTTGAGTGTAGATGAAGACTCATGGAAGATGTTCTTTGATGGAGCTGTAAACTTGTGCGGTTGCGTGGGGGCGGTTCGATATTCCCAAATGGACAACACCATCCGGTGGCTGCAAAATTGATATTCCCATGCACTAACAATGTGGCCGAGTATGAAGCTTGCATCCTCGGGCTTCAGGCCGCAATTGAGATGGGTGTGGCTAAGTTAAAAGTGTTCGGAGATTCCACACTAATCATACTGCAGACTGTAGGCGAGTGGAAGACCAAGGATGGCAAATTGCTCCCATACCACAAGTATTCAGAAGGTCTCATGAAAAAATTCAAAGAAATTTCATTTGAATACTTGCCCAGGTCTCATAATCAATTTGCAGATGCACTTGCGACATTGTCTTCTATGCTGCAAGTCACTAGTGGGTTAGAGGTCGAGCCTATAAAAATAGAAGTCTTGCCGAAGCCGGCTTATTGTATGATTGTGTGAAGAACCCGATGGAAAACCATGGTATTACGATATCATGAGCTACATCAAAAAGCGGGAATTTCCGAAGGAAGCACCCCAACCGATAGGAAGCACATCACGAAGATGGCCTCAAAATTCTTCGTTAGTGGTGAGAATTTGTACAAGAGATCTTATGATTTAGTCTTGTTGCGGTGTGTGAATGCAACCGAAGCCACTCAAATCATGCAAGAAGTGCACGAAGGAATATGTGGCCCTCATATGAATGGGCACATGATGGCTAAGAAGATTATGAGATTAGGTTACTATTGGCTCACACTAGAAAGTGACTGCATCAAGCATGTACGAAGTTGCCACCTTTGCCAGATTCATGGTGATAAGATAAATGTTCCTCCAACTGAGTTGCACCAGTTTTCCGAGCCATGGCCCTTCTCAATGTGGGGCATTGATGTGATTGGCCCGATAAATCCCAAAGCCTCAAATGGGCATCGATTCATCTTGGTGGCGATAGACTATTTCTCCAAATGGATCGAAGCTACGTCCTTTGCAAACGTCACGCCCGCAATGTTGTGAAGTTCATCAAACGTGACATAATTGCTCGCTATGGCGTCCCTGAAGCAATCATCACCGACAATGGAATGAACTTGAACAACAAACTTATTGATGAGTTGTTCAGTGAGTTCAAGATCAAGCATTTGAATTCATCCCCTTACCGCCCTCAAATGAACGGGGCTGTTGAAGCGGCCAATAAGAACATTAAGAAAATCTTGGCCGAGACGGCCGAGAATTATCGAGATTGGCATGACAGGTTACCTTTTACACTAATGGCATATCGGACATCGATCCGCACGTCTACTGGGGCAACTCCTTTTGCTCTGGTATATGGCATGGAAGCAGTTCTGCCCGTGGAGGTGGAGATTCCTTCTCTGAGAGTTTTATCCCAAGTGGACTTGTCTGAGGCTGAATGGATGAAGCAAAGATTTAAGCAGTTAAACTTAATAGATGAGAAAAGGCTGAAGGCTCTTTGCCATGGCCAAACTTATCGGTAGAGAGTTGCTAGATCCTTCAACGAAGGTACGACCAAGACATTTTGAGGTAAATGATCTTGTTACGAGGAAGCTGTTGCCAATTTTTCCAGATCTTGGGGGCAAGTTCGCTCCAAATTACGGCGGCCCGTATGTGGTGAAGAAGGTACTTCCTGGAGGTGCCCTGATTTTGGCAGAGATGGCTGGTCGTGAATTTTCTACTCCAGTCAATGCTGATCTTTGTCAAGAAGTATTATCCGTGATAGAATTTGCCATGTCTTGTCTCGAACTGCAAGTATTTTATAATGAATAAGATGCCTCAATAAGTTGAATTGTTCAAATTTGTCATAAATCTTACATTTTTTTTCCTTGATGAATTGTGTGAGATAAATTGAATGTGTCAAATGGGGTATCTTGGAATGATGAAAGACAAGCCTTATTCCATACACTATCCCATACACTGATCATCGGTGAGTTGTGTGGAGAAATTCCATGCCCGCAAGGAAAAGGGTGATCTCGCAGGGGGTACGCTAGCCGAGGTGATGATAGGCAGTTTCTTCTTCTACCAAAAACACTACAGGTATACCCATTGTTTAGCCCTTTGAGCCCATACACGTGAAGAGTTTTTAAATCATCCCTGTCAAGGATCATCCCACATTGGGACAATATTTGAGATGAATGATAGAATTTCTCTTACTCACACTTGCATCAATCTTCGAGTATTGCTTTTGCATTGTAGCTTGTACGATAATTCAAAGTGCCCTAGGATGATGAAGAGCAGTCATTTCTCTATCCTATACACTTTTATCCATTGCGTAGCCCACTTGAGCTTATGAATTCATTTCATATTAAACCCAGTTGGTGATCATCCCCCACCTTTGGGGCAAGACAAAATATTCAAGTAGCATGAACTAGAATGCGACAAAATGGAGACTCTGTTCAAGGAAAATAAGTGCAAAAAATGGGGCATGAAAAAGCAGTGTGCCTGGTTAAAGTAAGGCCAATGCCCAAAAAAAAAAAATCAAACTCTTGATATAATGAGTTGTATCCCCAACAAGGCGGTACTAAAACTCAAATGCTGTTTTGATGAGAAAAAATCTTCGACAGTGGAGAAGGAAAGTGGTGGAAATGTCAAAATGATCACCAACTTTGACCCTCTAAACACTTTTTGAGCCTAATAATCCTTTCATTTCACAGCCCATGAACCAAGCCTACGTTACGTCCCTTGCAAAGTCTCTTCAGATTATGGCATTTGAATTAACGTAAGAGTTTACATGCTTGAAAGCATCGCTTGAAGAAGTGCGAGTAAGATAATTTTTGCCTCATTTCGTGTGTTTCTTGACTTGTAAATCCCAAGGCAATTGCGAAATGTCATCTTTCAATAGCTTCGACTCAAAGAGTCCCCTTTGTTAAGCCGTTGACCAAGCCAACAGTACGGTCCCTGTTAAAGACCCCTCAGATTGGTAAGGTCGTACCACTTGCGAGATTGCTCAGACCCTTGTCTGGCATGACTATGGTGAGATAGAATGATTGACAAGATCCTGCATCAAAGGTCAGGATAAAACAGCCTTTTTAAAGAGGATGAGTGAAAAGCCCTTTCAGACTTAGGGATCCCTCATTTGACACATTCATGACACTCATACGTTCAGATAAGAATCATCTTTCGAAATCATTGGAATAAGGATGATGCATAGTTGATAGAAATCATTACGCATGAACCTTACTGGAATTAATGCATGTCTGTGATTACAAATGCATGTTGCCTCTCCTACGATCATGTTTTGTAGGAGACATATCCCCAAGGAACAGAGATGTCGCCAGGTAAGTATATCCCTATCTGTATCTTAAATACTTGTCGTTGCATAGGTATTCCCCTTTTGAATACATTGACACTCAATTGAGTTGTCTTCAAAGATTTTTCTCCAGATTCAGTCTGATTAAAGCGACCGAAGAACGATTCGGGTCCTGGTCAGATGATCTCTGTTGCAACGCTGGGCGACCGAAGAATGGTTCGGGTCCTAGCCAAGCAAAATCTCCGTTTAGGCGACCGTAGAATGGTACGGGTCCTAAACAACATTTATTGCTCTAACAGCCGTAGAATGGTACGGGTCCTGAAAAAATCTCCCCATTCCGTAGAATTTCCTGAAAAATCAATTTTCCGTCAAGGCGACCGTTGAATGGTACGGGTTCTTGACAAAACCTATTTCCCTATTCAGGCGACCGTAAAATGGTACGGGTCTTGGAAGGTAAATCCTCGTTTAGGCGACCGTAGAATGGTAAGGGTCCTAGATAAAACCTATTTCCCTATTCAGGCGACCGTAGAATGGTATGGGTCCTGGAAGGTAAATCCCCATTTAGGTGACCGTAGAATGGTACGGGTCCTAAACAATATTTATTTCCCTATTCAGGCGACCGTAGAATGGTACGGGTCCTGGAAGGTAAATCCTCGTTTAGGCGATCGTAGAATGGTACGGGTCCTAGACACAACCAAACACTGTCGTACTGGGCGACCGTAGAATGGTACGGGTCTTGGGAAAGCAGTCTCTTTAAAGTCATGTTACTATTTTAGGCGACCGTAGAATGGTACGGGTCCTAGACATGTAACACCAACTACCTCGAACTACTCTATCCTCCTTGAAGGTAAGTTATTCCGAGGTAGGTTCATCTATCATTTGCATTAGCATTTCCATGCATCATATAAATTGTATTCAAAAATGGAATTCATTTTCCGGAAAAAAAAAAAAAAAAAAAATCATTCATTGCATGTGCATGATCAAAATTTAGGTCTCAATTTATCTTTGAAGGCAACCTCTGCGAGCTCACCTTCAAAGAGGGGCAGCTGTTGACACCTAAATTTTTGGGATTGATTTTTAAATTAAATAAAAAAATAATAAAAAAAACATATGGCATATAGTTTAGAAACATTTTATTTTTAGGCCGTCGGTGAAGGGAAGATTTTTCACATATTCCGTTTAGATTTTTCATATTTTTAGATAATATACACTAAGGGGTGTATTTTGTGCAAAGAGGGAATTTTTCTGGATAGAATATGTGAGAAATATAAAAGGGAATATCGCGCGGGATGTGTATATTTCAACGACATATTTAGGGGTATCATGCGCAAGCAAAAAAGGAAAAAATATATGCCGTGAGGATACATTTTTTGGACCTATAAAAATACATCGCGCGCAAAGTAAAAAAGGGGTTCTTTTTCGTCGGTGAAAAAAAGCACAAAAAAAAAAAAGCAAAAAGTGAAAAAGTGAGGTAAGAGAAAGAGAAAAAAAAAAAAATCCCCCACGCGATTGTTCATCTTCCTCGTGGGGGGTGTCCTCGCCGCACCGGTGCCGTCCCCCGCTCGCCCACGTCGGCGGCCGACCCACCGGCGACCTAGGATCGCACCGCCGCCAAGCCACCCTTCCCTGCGCCGCCGCGTTGTCGTCCCGCTTGCCGCCGCAGCCAAGATCCCGCCACTCCGATCGCAGAGAGCCGTCCCGCGTCCGATCGCGAGCTGACCCCGCGTCACCCCCGACGCCGTCGCTCTAGATCTGCCCGCCCCGCCCGATCTGTTGCTGCCGGAGCTCCTCGCCGCACGATCCGCCGCACCGGAGTTGCCCCGACGCCGTCGCTCCAGATTTGCCGCCGCCGAAGCTTCTCGCTACCTCGTCGCGAGCCCCGACGACCGCGCGCTGCCCCGACGCATCGCCGAGCCGCCCGTTGCCGCCTGGTCACGTCGTCGTTGTCCCGACGCCGGCCCGTGCTGATCCCCGAAGCTCTGGCTGCCCGCTGGCTGCCCGTCGCGCCGCCTCGCCGGAACCCTAACCGGCGTGTCTTCACCCTCGCCGGAGCCCCAAAACCGGCAGCCAAGATCTTTTTTTTTAAAAAAAAAAGAGAAAAAATTTTATTAGGTATTTTTGCTTTACTTTATTAGGCAAGTTTAGGTTTTTCTTTTTTAGTTGTTTTTTTTTATATATTATTATCTCTTTATATGTTGTTTTCTTTGGTTCAAATACCTATATATGCACAATTGGAAATCTCAATATATCATCTCGATTCGCAACCGCGCGTTAGGATTTTTTATTTCATCTATAAGGCTTTAGATGAAATAATTAATCAAGTGGGAATAAAATTGATATTTTGATCTTTAAGGCTTAAGATCAATTTATCGATTTTACTAGCGAAATATTATCCCTTGATCTGAACGATGTGTGATATTTTTTTATTTTTTCATTTTTTTTGGGGTAATTTTGATGGACTTGATTGCTTTATTTATCTTGAAATATGTCTGAGTTAGAATATTGCATGTTTTAGGGTTATTTGCATATTTAGGCTAAACATTCTATTCATCATGAATTTTCAAAATAAAAAAATCAAATCAATCAATTTAGGTTGCTAGATTTTAATTTGGATTGCATGTTTAATTATTTGGCAATTATTAATTTCGAAATTAAAAAAAGAAAAAAGGAAAAAAATCATCATGCATATGTCATGTAGAGTTGGGGCATCTTTTGCACGTCATTGCATATTAGGGTAAAATTGCATGTAATTTAATTCTAGATAATATTTTTTTTAACTTATTATAAGTTTAGACATCAGATAAATTGCATTCTAGGATTATTTTGGTTAAGATAATATTTTAGTTTAAATTAGGATTTAGCTTAACCTAATTCCTAATATAAATTGAATAGGATCTTAATCTAGCTAGATAATTTTCACATTTTGCTAATTCCGAATTTCATAAAAATACAAAAATGTCTTAGAATAAATTAGTTTCAATCTCTAGGATAGATTGCATTCTTTTAAGGAAAAAGAAAAGAAGAATTGTCATATGCATGTCATTAGGGTTAGATTCATTGAGATGCATGCCATTTAGTATTTTTTCTAGGCCCATTTAATTATAAATTGTCCGTCATTAGAATTAGGTCATTTAGTTAATATTGCATCGCATATTGCATAATTTTCATTAAATAAGTGAAAACAAAAAAAAAAAGAGGAAATTGCATGTTAATTAGAAATCATATCTAGGGTTGTGGATGTGAATTCTTATTTAACATTGCGAGATGCTTTCGTTGTTTTGAGGTAAGTTTGCAATTTATTCATTGCTTTCTTGGGTGTTAAATTGATGGATTGCGCACCCGCATGATCGCCTCACATGTTAGGGAAATAGATTTAAAATCAATCCAAACTGCTTGCCAAACATTTTTTCAAAATATAAAAGAATGGTGCGAAAGGGCACTAGAGAAATCTAGTGTAACCAAGTCTCCGTACCCATAATCTGCGGTTCGTAGGAGTAAAGTAAACCTCCCGTTGCTTTACTTGGGTTTCTAATCGACCCACCAAAAATAGATTAGTGGCGACTCCTAATTGAAAATCATTTGCATGTTAAGAATTTAAACCTAAGTCGCGAATTGGTGGGCGCCCGAGTTAAGTCTAGGCTTAACAATCCATTCTACTTTGGACATTTCTTTGGACTAGCAAGTAAGTAGGTGCTAAGTTACCTAAACATGCAATTGATGTTCGAACAAATCAATTAAACCAAAATCTCTAGCTGATTTCACTTCAATTTTATTGAATTCCATCATATCCTCACTTGATTTTTTTTTTTAGTGGAATATATGCACTACAAGTCCTAAAACTTGTCGCGAAAGTGCAATTGAGTCATAAAATGTTTAAAAAATCCAATCAATTCTAAAACTTGTCAAATTGATACAATTGAGTCCTTGCATTAATACCGCCAATTTGTCTAACAGCAAACATTAACTTGGCATTTTTAAATTTAGTTCTCTCTCTTGTGTGGCATTTTTATTGATTTTTCCTTTAAATTTTATTCAAATAATATTTAAACTAAAAATTGACCGACTTGTCTTAGTCGTATTTTAATAAAATCTTTGGGTTAGGACCTCTCGTACAAATTATATGTTTTGTGTAGTTGCTAATTAATTCTCAAACTATTGTTAATTTTCTAAATAAGTTAAGTCAACATGCAGTTCAATTTCCAAATCTGACTCAATAAAATCGATGATTATGAACTCGATTTCATTGCCTTAATGTTCTTCAAATTTTATGAAGCTTATATCAAATTAAAGTTATAGATGTTAACTACAATTTATCTGGAAACATATCATCTTAATTCTAGACTCATTTTCCATAAAAAAGCTTAGAATATAGCAAGTTTATATCAAGCCTTGAATTTTCCGGAAACAATTCGAGTGTTGAAGTCATTCAACACATGAACCTAGTCATTTATCTAAGCCTAGAACATCTTCAAATCAACAATTTGAACATTCATACACATTTTCAAACATTCAAACATCATCGATCATCCTCATTAATTTAATTCATCCATAAATCCTAAGGAATCATCATGGAAAACAACCAAACTTGTTTCTAAATCATCACGCATGCAACCTATCTCAATCTTAGGCTAATTAACTCTCACATCGCTCTAGTGGCCATGGTTCCACGTGGAAAGGGGAATGTGGGGAGTTCGATTCCCCACCTTCTTAGGGAGTTGGGAGTGTAGACATTTAGTTTCAAGTGTAAGATTCCATTCCCATACTCTATAAAGAGGCAGAGCAAAAGTTTCAGTGTGAGTTGAGAGTTAGAATAGGATCGACAAAAAAAAAAAAAAAAAAAAACGAAAGAAGGGAAAAACTCTCAAATCACTATCTAATTCCTAACCTAAGTGTTTTGGCCACACGAAGACAGGACTATTAGTTGAACAAATGAAATCAAGTTCAATTAAAGTATAATCACTCAAAATCAATATTGATTCTACTTTGGACATTTCGGCTAGCAAGTAAGTAGGTGCTAAGTTACCTAAACATGCAATTGATGTTCGAACAAATCAATTAAACCAAAATCTCTAGCTAATTTCACTTCAATTTTATTGAATTCCATCATATCCTCACTTGATTTTTTTTTTTAGTGGAATATGTGCCCTACAAGTCCTAAAACTTGTCGCGAAAGTGCAATTGAGTCATAAAATGTTTAAAAAATCCAATCAATTCTAAAACTTGTCAAATTGATACAATTGAGTCCTTGCATTAATACTGCCAATTTGTCTAACAGCAAACATTAACTTGGCATTTTTAAATTTAGTTCTCTCTCTTGTGTGGCATTTTTATTGATTTTTCCTTTAAATTTTATTCAAATAATATTTAAACTAAAAAAAAAATACCAAAATAATCTTAAGAAAAAATAAATTGGAAAAAGAAGAACACAAAGGGGCAAGGGCTTGCTAGTCCGGTGGGCGCTACCGCTACCACCTGAAAAACGATCAAGGTAATTATTTGAAATTACCTTAATTGCTATGACATCACATCACTTTATTGAATATTGTCATTGGCTAACTATGGCGCGTGGCAAGTAATAGTAGTTAGAAAAGACATTTTTAATCGTGCAGATGAAATGTTGCTAAGTAGGTTTTGTGTGTAAATTCGTACTCTACAAGTTTCACTTAAAAGATGCGGTGATTACGGGAGAGGGCGACTCTTTCAAGCTTGCGAACGGCGCAAGCATCTTTGACTACTCCGGGATAGACCCGGAGTTCAACCACTCCTTCAATAATGCCATGAAGTGTGCGTCCACTCTATACATAGGTGAAATCGTGGAGTTTTACCGGGGTTTCGAAGGTGCTAGTACTGTCATGGACGTCAATGGTGGCATCGGCGAATGCCTTAGGCTCATACGGTCCAAGCACCCCCATCTCCAAGGCAAAAAATTTGATCTACTCTACGTCGTCAAAGAAGGGCTTTCTTATCCCAGTAATCAATTTTCTCACTGTATCATGGGTTCTTTTTTTCCCTTGTAGAGAAGTAAAATTTCCTCCTTGCTCTATGAACAAACAAAGTTTAATGCAAATTATGTTGCGTAGATTAATTCTCTCAATGAATGGGACCTTTCTAATTCATTTCAATTTATGATGAAAGTATATCCTTTTTTTTTTTGCTCCGTGCCTGTTGATTGTCTTCTTCATAAAAATTGGCCACCTCTATATAACTGGCCTTTCTAATGACGTCTTATGTTGCAATGATGACGAAAGGAGACGATCGGTTGTTGATGGCAGGTTTGGTGCATGTAGCGGGGAGCTTTGTAGATGACCACATTCCCAAAGGAGAGGCTATTAGTGAAGTTTACTTTAGATCAAATATTTTAGCACGGCAATTCTCATCCATCAATTAGCTCTCGAAAATGAAATGAAATGAAATGCATAAATTATGTATGCTCACATTCATTTGAGTATGTTGATTTTAATCGATTTTGCATTAACAAACCTAGTTGACGACGTTTCCAATGTAAGAGAATTTTGTTCAAGATAAATTGGCGATCGGGAGTCCTAATTATTTCTCAAATCACGAAAATTCACAATTTCAGTCGAGTTTTTTTATTTTATGTATTTTTTTACAGTGGCAATTTCATTGTATCAGGGACGAGTTCAGCTTACAGCTCCTGAAGAATTATTGGTGTGCATTGCTGGTGTCAGGCAAGGTGTTGATCATAGCACCGATAAGCCTGGAATACCTAGGGACTGACATAGTGACCCCGAGCCACATTCAAGTCCGACATGATCACGTTGGGCATGGCTACCAAAGGGAAAGAAGATCAGACGTTGAAGGAAATTGAGGTCTTGGCCCGCACTGCTGGGTACGGGGCCATGAAAGTAGCCCGCCGAGCACTCAACATGTGGGTGCTGGAGTTACACAAAATAGCCTAATTCGCTATGTCTGATTGCGTCCCTCTTTGTTTTCAAATGGAATAAATATAATGTACCTTTCCTATATTTCCCGTGAATAATCAGACATGAGCTTCTTGGTCTTCTTCTTTATATCTTTGGTGAAGCATCAAAGAAGAGCCCCTCTCTCTCTCTATGCTTAATGGAAGTCTTTAATGACACTAATTAAAAAAGTTGGAAGGCTTATTTTTTTACAATAAATTTTATAACTTCCGCTGCGCTTTTTTTTTTCCTTCTTATTACTGTATGGTTGACCTCGAGTCACCTCAACCCACGTCATGTCCACCAACTGGTATTGGATTTCCAAATTATTAATTTTTGGACGAAAATCGAATCTCCAAATTAAAGAAGTAGAAAGTGGCTCCTATTCTGAAAGAAGTTTTCTCTATGCACCGGCACTATGTGATCGTTGCTGTTTCCACTTGGAGAGCTGCTACTTCGACGGTAAAAGTTCTAATTATCACTAAGCTACCATCCCCGCATTGACAAATTTACCATAATATAAAGTCTGGTGTTTAATATCATAAATTTACTGTCATATAAAGTCTTGTGTTTATTATTTTCCCAATTTTCGAATTTGATTGTGTAGACTAGTAAAGCCCAAGTGTCGGAGAGCTATATGATCCCATCATAGAGTGACGGGTTCTTATTTGGATGCATAGAGCTGGCCAAACGAATTGGATTCGATTCGATTTACATATTCCATAAGAAAATCAATGCTCCTAGAACTTGGGGCACTTAGGCCCTATTTGATAATACTCTCAAGAACAACTGATTCTGTTCTTTTGTTCCCGGAAGCAAAAAAAGAACAGAAATCTATTTGGTAAATTCTTTGTTCTCGAGAATAAAAATTAGTTTTTTTGTTCACGGGAATAGATTTGAAATAAAATCAAGAAGTAAAAATCAGTTACTTCTTGTTCTCCGAAACAATTCCTAGAATTAATTCCTTTTTTTTTTCTTTTCTCCTATTTTCTTCTCTTTTCTCTTCTTCTCTTTCCTTTTCTTCTTCTTCCTTTTGGCCAGTTGCCAGCCTCGGCCATGGCCGACAACCTCGCCGGAGCGTTGCCAGCCGCAACGACCTCGCCGAAGTGTTGCCGACCCTTGGCGACGCTAAGCCATGGCGAGGCTCGTTGGCCCAAGCCTCACCATGGCTAGGCGAGGCTCTATCTCACTAGGCTAGGGCGAGGCCTACCTCGCGTCGCCTAGACGAGGTCAAGCCTTGCCTAGATATGGCAAGGCCGAGACTCGCTTGGGCCAAGTGAGCCTTCGACAAGCTCGCTAAACCTCGCCCAGTCGGTCGTCAGCCAATGAGGAAGAAGAAGAGAAAAAGAAAAAGAAAAAAGAGAAATATAATAAAAGTATTAAAAAATTAAAAAGAAACAAAAATTTTTAAAAATCCTATCAAAAGTATTCTATCTTGAGAATAGAAATTTTGGATAATTATCAAGCGCGTTCTTTGCTAAAAAATTATCTCTGGAATAGAATTAGAAAAAAAATATTTAAAAAATTGTTTCCGGAAATAAAATCGTTACCAAAAGCGCTATTTATTTTCTTCTTTGTTTATCTTTCAGGGGTATAGTCTTGAAGCAGAACAGTAGAATCTAGTATTGTACCAACCCATAAAAGCGTGTTGTCAAACTAATTGGGAGAAGAAAAGGAGGAGATTGCATTTAATTTGGTGGCTGCGATAGTTACTATCTTTCCGTGGTAGACCAGCGGTATTTGGCTATAACGTAAAAATAATAACTACGACATCGCACAAGACGTGGGGGTATAACAAACAGCCTATTTTCTTTGGCAGGATATTGGCAATTCGCTAAAACTTACATAGAGCAATTCTACCGGTTCTCTCCTTACCGGAAAGCGAGTCCTTTTCATCCTTTTTCGAGGGTAACGACAATACATATCCATATCTACCTAGATCTAGTACTCTGTGATTCTTCCGTGCGTAAAATCTCGGAATATGGTAGGGCAAGAAAGGCTATTTTTTCTATAGAAAAAATAAAGAACCTGTGAAACCTAGCATGGCACACAGCTCATCAGTTACCTTATAAAAGCGACTCCATCGTCGCACTCTTTTCAAACAGCTTCTTAGTCGTCTCCACTTCCCACTCCGAAGCGCAATTCAGGAAACATGAGTTCGGACGAAACCCTAGCAGTCACCACCGCCCAAGAAGACGAAGAGTACCTGTTCGCTTTGAAACAAAACACGATCTCTTGTGTTCCCCTGGTCCTGAAGGCCACCATCGAGCTCGGCATCGTCAAGCTCTTGTCCGAGAGCTCTGCTCAGCTCTCGCCCACCCATATTGCGTCCTGCCTCTCCATCAAGAACCCCGATGCCGGTGTCACCATCGACCGTATCCTGCGTTTGCTCGCCAGCTTCTCTATCCTCTCGTGCACCCTCACGCAGGACAAAGCCGGGCGGCCTGAGAGGATGTACAGCCTGGGCCCCATGAGCAAGTACTACGTGAGTGAGGAAGGGGCTAGCATGGCGCCATGGTTGCTTTTAATCTTTGACGAGGTTTCCCTGAGATCGTGGTACGTAAATAAATGAATTAAGACTATCACATTCTGTGAAACTCACTATGTTCGCTAGTAAGTTCATGCAATAATATCCCGTTCCCATCTCGTGCAAAATTGGTTAGCTTGATACTTGAAGTTAAATTTCAATGTTGTTGAATATATGAGAATGCCAAACAAAATTTCGAAGAAGTAATGTGATGGCTATTAAATGCATCAAGCACATCAACAAGAGTCATCTTCATCTATATATATATATATATATATATATCTTATATATATATATATATATTAATTACCTTAATAATAACAAGATGCGATCACTTTAAATGAATATTTTGATTGGATGGCTATCTGCACATTATTGGCAATATTAGATTTTATAACAAGGCGGATACGTTCTTAATTGGGGTTTGTACATGAATGCTTGCTCTGCAGGTTTTACTTAAAAGATGCAGTGATTCAGGGAGAAGGCGACCCTTTCAAGCTGGCGAACGGCGCGACCCTCTTCGACTACACCGGGATAGACCCGAGGTACAACAACCACTTCAACAATGCCTTGAAGTGTATGTCTACCATTTTCATGGGCAAAGTCATGGACACTTACCGCGGATTTGAGAATGCCAAAACAGTTGTCGACGTTGGCGGCGGTGTAGGCGAATGCCTTAAGCTTATACTCTCCAAGAACCCCCACCTCCGGGGCATAAACTTCGACCTACCCCATGTTGTCAAAAATGGGCTTTCTTATCCCGGTAATTGATTTTCGAACTAAAATTTCCTACTTCCTCTACAAACAAACATAGTTCAATGTAAATTATGCTGCATAGATTAATTCTCTCAACAGATCGAACCTTTCTAATTCATTTCAATTCATGTTAAAAACACCTCGTTTGCTCCATACCTGTTGATTGGCTTCTTCCTATAATTATGTCACCTATATACAGTTGGCCCTTCTAAGGATGTCTTATGAAGCAATGAAGACGAAATGAGACAACTAGTTTTTTTATGGCAGGTTTGGAGCATGTAGGAGGGAGCTTTGTGGATGATCCCATCCCAAAAGGAGACATCCTCTTAGCGAAGGTTACTTTGGATTAATTGTTTAGTACTCAAGCTCCCGGAAATGAAATGAAAAGAAACTTGTAAAATTACGTAGCTTATAATTTATTTGAACATGATTTCTCTAATTGATTTTAATTGATTTTGCATTAACGGACATAGCTTAAGACAGTTCCAATGTACGAGCATTTTGTTTAGGACAGATTGGCGATCAGGAGTCTGAATTGATTTTGATTGTTTGCTGTTTGCTGCAGTGGCAACTCCATAGTTTCGCGGACGAGTTCGTCATACAGCTCCTAAAGAAATGCTGGAACGCGTTACCGGTATCGGGCAAGGTGGTGGTCATAGAGCCAGTCAGTCCGGAGTACCCAGGGAAGGACCTAGTGACCCAGGCCACGTTCACTTCCGACATGGTCATGCTGGCCTTGCCTCCTGGAGGGAAAGATCGGACACTGAGGGAATTCGAGGTCGTGGCCCGCGCAGCCGGGTTCAGCTCCCCGAAAGTGGGCTGCCAGGTCCTCAACATGTGGGCGCTCGAGCTATATAAAACCGCCTAATTCGCTTGCCGGAAAATCCTCCCCGCATCAATCTTGCCTTATGCTATGTCGTATTGTGTCCATCTTTGGATTTCCAATTGAATAAAGCTGTTCTTGTTATGCTTTCAAATTTTCTAGAATTGTTTCCTAGTACGCATTTTGATGCAAATGGTCTTCATTATCCATTTGTTTCTGTTGTAATAAAAATGCAAGAAGGCTTACTCTTACCAATTATGCAATTGGAAGCGCCGGAAAAACATAAAGGACGACCATGAGATATTAACAGGGATCGAAATGATCAAATGCTGAAAATTGTTGTATGTTTCCAACGCCGGCAAGACATTATGATTATCATGATTTATGTGTGGCAAAAATTTACATTCAAGTTTGAAAGATGAAAATAAATAGCCTCCCACAGAATTGACCTAGCGGCAACGCCATTCTTACGCTTTTAGCTTAGGAGTCAATGATTGTGAATTCAATTCCTACGGTATGGAACCTGGATTTAAGTGGGGGGCCCAAGACGGTGAGTTGTTGTGCTAATTCTCTCCATGTAGCTGGCTAATCACGATTGAGCTCTGAGTTGTTATTAAAAAAAATGAAAATAAATGCACATCATTCAAACCCATGTAAAGATTTTGGTCGCATTCAATTGCCAAGCAGCTATAACGGGTGAGGTTGGCAAAGATGAATCGATGGCGGCATGATGCCACCTTTCTCACTTTTTTCTCGCCTATTTTGTAAATTCTTTAGATTCTTTCTTCTTTTAAACTATGTTTAATCTTAGAATGTCTCTACACAAATGACAAGATACGTAACGTGTAATAGTAGAAAGAAAACTAGAAATACTTGGAATAGACAAGTACTAGCAAATGCGAAAAATGGCTTAATTTCTATAATAAATTAAAAATTCTTTGCGTTAAGATTCATTCTAACTACTTGCAAGTTGCTAAGCCACAAATAATACATTTGAAATATTATGAAATAAAAGCCGATGATTGTGAAATATGTTCTCCATCAGGATGTCGAATGAATAATTATCTGGTATTATTCACTTCTCGGCCATTCTTGTAACCGCTGAGCGGGTGTATTGCACCTCCTTGAGCAATCGAGAAAGAAAGGATTTCTCATAGCAATCCTAATTTTTAGTCCCAAGAGTCGAATTGATTATTGAAAGTCAAGTTGTATACATGAGTGCGACACATCCGTTATTCAAAATCACGATCTAACCATTCAATGTAACTTTGAGATGGTCAAAACCCACGTGATATGGCATAATCCTTGTTTGTTATATGGGGATTAAATTGTTTGAGTGTTTTTAAGAAAATCAGTCTAGTCAAAATATTTATATATACACCTCTTTGATTTTCCCCTTTTTGCCCTTTAATCTAATTTCAAATTGAATCTACTTGCAAGCTTGCAAATCTACATAATCCTACCTTTTGAGCTAGTTTGTTTCCATTTAAAGCAAAAGTACTTTTTCTTTAATTCTCATCAAAGTCGAAACTTTAAAAATATAAAAAGATTATAACCGAACTTATGTCATAAACGTAATAGTCAAAGTGCGTGTACCATGAAATCAGGATTAGTGAAAGAAAAATATAAATGTAAAAGAAAGTTGACTTGTCACATGTAGGAGCGATTTCTCTGGCTGTGAATGATCCTTGTTCAAAATCGACTATGTTTTCCCACTTAATCTAATCTAGGGGGCCCTATTCTGACACCATAAATGTGAGACTTCATTCGACATTTGTGGATATTTATAGGTGAGAAGATTAGGGGCGGCGCCATAGGCTATTCAGGTTGGGACAAGAAGGTTATCTTGGTTGTTGAATGAAGGCTACAAGGTTCTATAGGCGCGGGCGGTCGTGGAACGAAACATGTGATAATGCCCTTATATAGGTTTATAGGCTATTCAAGGTTCTCCAGTGAATCAAAAAATTATTCAAAAATCATAAACTTATTGTACGGCGATCAATTCAATTCTTAACCTTTCAATTTTACCAATCTAATGCCAAATATGTTGGCAACTCACTAGTTTAGTCCCAAACATTTCACTTATTTTAATTTAGTTCTAAACGTTTTGATAATTTACCAATCTCGTCATGAACATTTTAATGATTTGTTAATTCAGTTCTTCTAGCCAATTTTGGTTGGAAATTGTTGGCTTGATTGTCTAGGCAACGGCGGCCATCTTACGTGACGAGGTCAGCACCGGCATAGATAATTATATATTTTTTAATGATTTTTACTTTTTCTTTTATTTCTTTCCTTCTTCCTCTAGCCGTGTCACATAGGATGCTAGTTGCACAATATGTTTCGGATTTTTTTAGATAATTTTCCCCATAGTGATTGATCAATTCACCAGCAACGTGCATTGTAAGGGAATGAGATTGTACAGATGTTACCATCTAGAGATTGAAAATGCTGAAAGTTAAGAATAAAATGCAACCGCCCACAAGGTTGGCTTAGTATCATTTAAATCGTATCTAGTTTGAAATAAGTGCGTGTCTATGTATCTATGGGTTAACAGAAAATCATAAAAAGCCAAACGCTATGCTAAGAGATCGTGGAGATATGCTTACCTAACTTTGTTTTAATACGAGTTAAGAAAACAACTGTTTGTTAAAGATAGCAAACTATAAATAGAGCTAGAATCTACGCAATTAAATAACTACTACTTACCAGTTATAGTTCAAACATTTCTCTTGTTCCCTGATATGGATATAGATAGCCTATGACTTGAAAAAAGTGAAGCTATCTCAGTAGTAACTTTAGCCTTCTGGTGAATTGGATAGCCGCGAAACAGTGTTCATCATTTTCTAGATATTATCAAATTTGATAGAATGTTTTTAAAAATTATCTTGTGTTTTTCGTTCAGATTCTCAGTAATCAAGTATTCTCTAAAAAAAGTTACCATAGCTACCTATTTTAACTTTAGAGTCCATCAATATACATAAATATGTGGACCGCTTCGTTTATTTTTTATGAACTTACTGTGAGTAACGTTGCCTATATAAATTACAAAAATCAATTTGGGACCAAATTAGATTAATAGATATCAACATCATAATCACGTATAAGATTTTTTTATTTTTTGGCAACTAAGCTAAATCTGTTAAATGATATATTTTCAAACTTAGATATATATTTGATCACTTAGGAATTTTGTACATGAAACTTTTTAATCATATTATGAATTGTGGGACCTTATGATCATACTATAACTGGTGTGATCTTACGATCGCGTTTATACAATAATCCAATTTAGGAGAGAAAATAGAGCAAAGGAAAAGAACACAGTGAGGGGTTTTTTTTATGTATATGTTTACAGTATTGTAAACAGAAAAGATAAGTTAGCACTCTTAGCCACCAAAAAGGGCTAAAAACACTAGAAATTTTATCTGTTAGACAAAAGTAATAAGATTTTTTTGAAGTGTTAATATCATGAAAAATCACAAACTAGTACACTCGTGGCAAATTTATCTCAAATTAATTTTTTATCACGAAAAATCATAAATTGGTACATCTATGATAAACGAAGGGTGAAAGCTCAAACTTGAACACCCGTCAACTGTCATGTATCATTCAACTCAATAATTTGATAATAAATTTGAACAAAAATTAACAGAGGTTAAATTTGTCTTGAGATTTTTGGTGATCAAAATATTTATTTGAGATAAATTTTTCACAAATGTATCAGGTTGGAATTTTTCGTGATATTAACCATTTTTAAATAACTCATTATGAATTTTTATTCGAGAGATAAATATTAAATTATCTATTCAAGCAAGTTGATGATGCGGTTAACGATAAGGTTTTGGAGAAAGAAATCAGTAGAGAAAAGAGATGCAATGATCTCTTGAAATGTATGTAAAGTTTATTAGTTCAAATTAAGAGGAATTAGAAACGACGACATCCTAGAGAAGCGGTGTCCTGTGGCTTTTGTAACTCACGTCATGTGACATATCAGCTTGCATTCGACAAAAAGTTCAGCGGTGGATACTTTTGCTCTCCCAAAAGTTTGTGAGTTTTATGGATCATTTGAGAAGTCAAGTTACCTTCGTCTCCCGAGTGAAAGAACGCCGATTTTCTTTTGTATTTGAACCACCAAAGAGGTGGGGGGGGGGTGTTAGAGCCAACAACACCGTTGGAAATTAAGTAGGTTTGGATTTGACATAAACGGGATGTATAGGCATGCTTAAGTTAACTGTTTAGGATATTAATTTTTTTTTCAACGCGACTCAATTAAATACATTTAATATTCGTATTTCAAGATTTTATTTTTTTTTTTGTTTACAGAGTTTATAAAGAAAACACCCACATCAAAGAGAATAACTAACGATTAAAAAATAATTTTCACACGAAAGTCGTTAAACATAAATAATAACTCAATAATACACTTTTGATTAAAGTTACATAAAAATAGTTATATCATCTAAGAACATGTAAACATAAGCTATTGTTGAACGTGTTTTTCATGTTTACATGTACAAGATAGATTTGTAGATAGGTTAATGTATTATGTATTACTGACATTTGATATAGTGATGCGTTTGATAATTATTTAGTCATGTTGTGAAGTGTGATTTCTTATATTAGGCATGTCGTGCGACACAATAAATTATTATGTTCGAGTTGGTAATATTCATGTTATACTCTTATTTCAAAACAACAAGATAAATATGACATGACAAGAATTATTGGTACAAAATTGCATCAAAAAGTTAGCAGGTGCATCTTTTTCCTATATGTCTAGGGCAGCCGCTTCACGCCTCCAAAGTAACTCTCGCCTTGCTTTGCTTACATTAACAAGTGCATTAGGCCTATATGTCTAGGGCTAAACGCTTCACGAAAAAAAATGACCAACTTCAACCGAAATTACAGAAAAACAAAAAAGTGTGATGATAAAGCCCTCCAAGTTCTCCATGCGTGCTCTATAAATGAAAAGGCAAAATCGCACTATCACATCGTACACAGCATCTTCGATTGGCCAAAAGAAAAGACAGTAAAAAAAAGAAGAAGAAAAAAACATGAGTTCGGAAGAAGCCCCAGTCATTACAACTTCCCGTGAAGATGAAGACATTTTGAAAGCCTTTGAGATCCCCCAAATGGTTTTTGTTCCCATGGTCTTGAAAGGAGTCCTTGAGCTGGGGATTCTTGAATTGCTGGCCAAGTGTGGCCAGCTCTCTCCGTTGGACATCGCGGTCCGCCTCTCCATCAACAACCCGGCCACGCCGGACATGATCAACCGGATGCTGCGGCTCCTCGCGAGTTACTCCATCTTATCGTGCACTCTCGTGGAAGATAAAAGCGGCCCCCCCCAGAGGCTCTACGGCCTCGGGCCTCGGAGCAAGTTCTTTTTGGACAACAATGGAGCTTCTGCTGCACCAACTCATGTGCTAGGCCAAGACAAGACTCTCCTGGAAAGCTGGTTTGTGTGTATATAACCCGCGAATTTTTACCCACCCGTTAGTTTCTCTCTTGATCGTAAAGTAGAATCGGAAAACCCAATTTTGATAGATCAACCGTAAAAAGGAAGGGATACAAGTAAAATTTTCTGGATACTCGAGGAGCGATTACGATGTTATTCTATGCACGTGATTGCTCCAGAGAGCACACTGATACTAAATTTGTGTTGCGTGTTCTGTAGGCACTGCCTTAAAGATGCAGTTAAGGAAGGAGGGGCAGAGCCTTTCACCCGCAGGCACGGCATGAACCTGTTCGATTACATGGGCCGGGACCCGAGATTCAACGACCTGTTCAACAAGTCGATGACGAGCTTGTCGGCGATTAACATGCCCAAGATCGCTCAGCATTATAGCGGGTTTTCAAAGGCGAAGACGGTTGTCGATCTGGGCGGTGGTGTCGGCGAGACCCTGAAAACCATCCTCTCCAAGAACCCCCACATCCGCGGCATCAACTACGACTTGCCTCATGTGATCGCAATTGCTCCTCCCATTCCTGGTAAAATCGATCCTAATGATATCGAAGGTTTTGTGTGCATACGAACCGTAATGAGAGCTCGCTCAACTTCATGTTTCACACAACCTTAATTTTTTTCTTTTCTGGGTTAACGGTCCTTGCCTTAGTACGATCACACAATTATATATTCATTTGCAGGTATTACGCATGTTGGAGGAGACATTCTAAAGGCCGTCCCTAAAGCAGATGTCCATTTCCTGAAGGTCAATTAATATTTTTTTTTTGTACCATCGAATAGTCTAATCATTCAAAATCAGCTTGACTGCTAATTGATTCGTTTAATGAAAATTATAAGAGAGACACGAGAGGTTCTAGTATTGTGAAAACCAAGTAAGTACGATGTTTTGAGTAGTCTACTTATTTAACAGTCTGTTCTCCATTGCGGGGATGATGAGTTCTGCGTGAAGGTGCTCAAGAATTGCTGGGAGGCATTGCCGCCGACGGGGAAAGTGGTGATCGTGGACGAGGTGACCCCGGAGTATCCTGGGACCGACTATGTCTCACAGACCTCGTTCTTGATGGACTTGAACATGCTTAGGACAACCCCCGGCGGGAAGGCCCGGACGAAAAGGGAATTCGCGGACCTTGCCCGCGCCTCGGGGTTCCATGCCCCGAAATACGTTCTGCGCGTGTACAACCTGTGGTTGATTGAGCTTCACAAGAAGATGTGACGATCGCAATGGTCGATGGCTTCTTCTCAGTTTGATGATGACTTCACTACGTTAACAGATGAATTACCTATGGTCGGAGTGTTTTGGGTAATTTGATGGAGAGACACCATTGTCTTATGTTGTCGACAAGCAGTGGTTTGGTCCTTCCAAATAAAATAAGAATTTCCCCTTTCTCTTTTCGATTTAGAATGCGTGTCTTAGCGACAATTCCATTCTCACCAAGTAAATCTAATAACTATGGTTGTAGGTTCGGCTCATTTTTTCTTGGCAGACCGGTTATTTTTGCATTATATATATTGAAGAAAAAGCAATAAGGTTTTGATTAGAATAATTGGACAATTCTCAAAATGACTATCCCGGGTCAACGGTTTTGAAACTGGCCAGTTTTTTTTTTTTTTTTTTTTTGTTAAGTGTAACATAGCTTGCGTAGCTACCAAATTCAGGAGAAAATGATCAAACTCTCCACCCTTAAATGCTACCAACTTAAACTTTGACATCCTCTCTTAAAAGCTGGTACGATTGATGATTTACAACTAGCTACTAGTTTCACATTGTTGAAAATGTCCTTTATCCCTTGACAACGGGGTACATATGCTCTTTTTATATATATATATATATATGTGTGTGTGTGTGTGTGTGTGTGTGTGTGTGTGTGTGTGTGTGTGATCAAACTCTACCTAACTTTAATTTTTGAGTTGGACTTTTTAATATGTACATATGAATGGCATTGTTTGGATTACTATTAAATCCATTGACAGAGTCATCAAATACATAGATTCTTAAAAGTATCTCAAAACATAAGGTACCTACAAAAAAAAAAAAATCCAAAGACAAAAATAGCATGGATGGCACCATTTACTTAAAAGTATTTTTTGTATATGCATTCCCTTGTACAAACCAAGGAGGATCTCATAAATCAAATAATTCGGTTTTCTTGATATAGTAACTGAATCTTGATTAAAAAGTAAGATTTTAACCTTAATCTTAATAAGGGGCATGTTGTGAATCATCGACGATGGTTAAGGTTGCAACCTCACCATAATACAAGAGCTTGAAAGCTATGTTGAGGGCTGCCCCGCCTACCAGTTAATCCTAGCGAGCTAACAAAACTTATCTCCAAATTAACATTGGATGATGGTGACATCAACCGTAAATTTGCTATTTCAACTACTGCTTCGGCGTGTTTACGATGTTTTTGTTGGCTAGAGACGTTGAAGACGCATCTGATGGGAAAATAACAAATTTCATTTTCTTGGTGAATTTATGTTCGTGGAATTATTATGGTAAAACAACACAAGTTTTGGATTCTTTTAAGATATTTATTGATTTAAATTAATTAAAGATCAAACATAATTGGATCTACAACTTCTCTTTTAAGCCTAAAAATGTACTTTAGATTTTTTATAAATATTTTTCAAATATATCCAGTATGCACCTTTATGAGTATATGTTCTTCATTTTGTCTTGTTATAGTTGGAGAATCCTTTGAATACAATCTAATCCAAATTTCAATTATTTATTTCATTTTTTTAAGGCTATTTGTAGAATGAGGAATTAGAATACCATTATAGTACTGTTAGGTTGTACAACTAATACCAATAATCTCCATGTTATCTAAAAATGCATTTCAATAGTACGATGTATAGGTCGTTTTTTGTATTTTTTTGTATCTAGCGGCCTCACTAATAGTAATGTTCTCAAAGAATTAATTTCCAAAGAAAGAAATAAAAAGAAAAGAGAGGAAAAATAATTCAAAAAATAGGTATTGGGGTTAGTTAAATTTCAATCAATCCTAAAATATTCTATGTAAATTGGGAGTTGACACTAACCTATTGGAGTTGGTTAGAAATCAAAGTGAAGCACAGGAGACTATCTCACTTCCTATGCAATTAGAGTTTTCTAGGTTTGTGAACCTAATTACACTAATATTCATATTAGTGCCCTTTTGGGGTTTATTATGGTTCCAAAGCTTGTCCTATCCATTCTAAAAAGGAAAAGAATAACCAATCTATTAAAGGCCTGGGAATTAAATACTGTGGAAATGAAGCTTGATACTCGTTGGACAAAGAAAATTATATGGCTTTGTTTTTTAGGCCGTGGACATGATCCCCCATGAGGTTGAAACAATACTAAGTTGGGTAAAGAATATTATGCCGCCTTATTTTATGTCTCAGGACATGAACAATTGTAAGCTTGAGTCTAAAAACTAGATTGAATATGGAATTGTTTTAGCAATATAGGTCGGATATAAGCCATTAGATTTGTACTGCATGAAAATGAGTCAAAATGAATTGAAAAAGTTAATTTGGGGAACCATTTTCAACCCCACCTATTTGTTTGATGAGTCTAATCCTAGCTACTAGCAAGACTTTATCTCCAATGGTGATCTCATAGTGGCCCATCATGAAGTCTCCATCTCCGATGGTTCTGTGGGAAGTTCCCGTCTCCACCTAGTATCTTATTGCCGAGCTCTTTTAGATCATAAACATTGAACAACCCATCAAGCTATGGAAAAACCAAAAAAAAAACCATCAACCCAAATGCTCTGATCTTGCTGTCACTTCCTGTTATCAAGAGTGCTCACACAATGACTCATGGAAAAATGACGACTTCAGGAATTCCAAACAAACCTTTCACAAGAAAGCACATGAATTGCAACCAAAACACAATAGATTGAGGAATTGTTGTGGTGGTGGTGGACTAGGGAGATTGAGGCGTCGCTTGAGGATGGTGGCTCACCGTAGATTTGAGACTCTGATAGAGAACGGGGCAAGGTAATCTCAGGCGACTACCAACTGCACGGTCGTTGTCATGGTGGTTCAGCGCGATAAAATCAGTGTGATTGCCAAATCGGCATGAATATTGATCCTGTCAAGCGATTCAAATTCGATTTCATTGATACTAGCCGACGGCAAGTGTTTTCCTACTAACACTAATGTAGTCCATTGAGCCAGAGCTATTCTGACGAGCTCTTTCACTGGAACAATAGACTTTATAGAGAATCGTGTTGCGCCACCATGGCTGCCAATGGTAGAGTTGTTCATCACAAGAGAAAGCAACAGTTTGTTGTTGTCGTTTTTCTTAAATATATTTTAATTTTTTCTTATGCGATCTGGTCCATCCCACTTACTACTACAGAGTTCTTATAAGTCATTTTATTAGGATGTATCCTGGTTTCTTGGTCCAAAGAGCGTTCTAAAACACTAAATAGGATAAAAATTGTCCTATCTGAACTCAAATTCAGATTACCAAACATGGCCTTAAAGTTAAATCCAATTGAAGGCCTTACTAAATTGTGAAGTTGAATGATTCCAATTCTCAATTAAAATTTAGGATGTCCTCTACAACTTTTGTTAGTTCACTATTTATAATTATGGCCCAATCGATACAGAATATTCAATAAAGCCGGACTACTCCTAGTATCACCCTATTTCGACTAGATTCATTCAAACTTTGGTAAAAATATAAAACGACTACTAAATGGCACTAAATTTGACATGCAAATAGCTCATCACACGCTCAACAACTTTTATTTTTTGAATTTTTTTCAAACTAGCCTTCCAATTATATGAAATCACATGATCTATTCCAAGGGTTTACACTAGTTTTGAAGGCAAGTTTCCACTTTGACCTTATTCAATTAAATTGACCGACTTGTCTTAGTCAGATTTTAATGAAAAAAATTGGGTTGGGACCTCCCATACAAATTCTATGTTCTGTACATTTGCTAAACAAGTTAAGTCAACGTGCCGATCAATTTCCAAATCTGACTCTCAATGAAATTGATGATTATGAACTTGATTTCACTGCCTTAACGTTCTTCAAATTTTATGAAACTTATATCAAATCAAAGCTATAGATGTTAACTACAATTTATCTAGAAACATATCATCTAAATTCTAGACTTATTCTCCATAAAAATCTTAGAATACAGCAAGTTCAGATCAAGCCTTGAATTTTCCAGAAACAATTCGAGTGTCCAACTCATTCAACACGTGAACCTAGTAATTTATCTAAGCCTAGAGCATCTTCAACTTAACAATTTGAACATTCACACGTCTTCAAACATTCAAACATCATCGATCATCATCTTTAATTTAATTCAACCATAAATCCTAAGGAATCATCATGGAAAACAACTAAACTTGTTTCTAAATCATCACACATTCAACACATCTCAATCTTAGGCTAATTAACTCTCAAATCGCTTTAGTAGCCACGTTTCCCTCATGGGAAGGGAGTGTAAGGAGTTCAATCTCCACTTTCTTAAGGGGTTGGGAGTGAAGGTGTTTAGTTTTAGGTGTGGAATTCAATTCCCATACTCTATAAAGAGACAGAGCAACAGTTTCAGAGTGAGTTGAGAGTTAGAATAGGATCGACAAAAAAAAAAAAAACTCTCAAATTGCTATCTAATTCTTAACCTAAGTGTTTTGGCAACACGAAAACAGGACTGTTACCTAGACACATGAAATCAAGTTCAATTAATGTATAATCACTCCAAATCAATATAGATTCAACTTTGGACAATCAGTGGAGCAAGTAATTAGGTGCTAAGTTACCTAAACAAGCAATTGATGTTCGAACTAATCAATTAAACCAAAATCTCTAGCTAATTTCACTTCAATTTTATTGAATTCCATCACATCCTTACTTGATTTTTTTTTTTTTTTGGAACATGTGCACTATAAGTTCTAAAACTTGTCGCGAAAGTACAATTGACTCTTAAAAATTTCAAAAAGTTTAATCAAGTTCTAAAACTTGTCAAGTTGGTACAATAGAGTCTTTTCGTTAATATCATCAATTTGTCTAATGGAAAACGTTAACGTGGCATTTTTAAATTCATTTCCCTCTCCTATGTGGCATTTTTATTAATTTTTCCTTTAAATTTTATTCAAATAATATTTAAACTAAAAAAATGCTAAAATAATTTTAAGAAAAAAAAAACAAATTGGAAAAATAAGAACACGAAGGGGCAAGGGCTTACTAGTGCGATGGGCGCTTCCCCCGCCGCTCGAAAAATGATTAAGGTAATTATTTGAAATTACCTTAATTGCTATGGCATCACATCACTTTATTGAATATTGTGATTGGCTGGCTGTGGTGTCACGCCCCGATCCTCGGGGAAGCACCCATCCTTCTACTTGGTCGATTTTAAAATGCGATATCCCAGGACTACGTATCGCCGACCCATTCATTTTCAATAGCACATGCGGAAGCAGTTATAAATCCCCAGACAATAAAATAATGGGATAGAAAAGCATGCCATATTTTTCATATTGAAATTCACAATTATACTTTTATACTCAGCACAACACATAGTATATTTTATAGTACTATTCACAACTTTCTAGTCTCCCACTTATCTACACATATACAGGGTTCACAAAAAGGATGGGATCTCAATCCTCATCCGGATCGTACTCAGGATCATCCTGATCCTCCTCTAATTCCGCTTCACTAAGCTCGTTTTCTTTTAACCCTTCATTTTCTTCTTCAGACTCATCCTCGGCTTCAACTGCCGGCTCCTCCTTAGGTACCTCCTCCATGGTCTCATCCTCCTGCCATTCCTCCTACTCCACGATCTCACAGTCCTCTCTGTTCCAGTTGTCTTCGTCGATTGAGTACACGGGTGTGCGAGCTTCGTCCTCAAGTTTTGGGTCCTTAGCATCCACAATCGACCCATCCTTATGGTCTACTGTACCCTCCCCCAAACGCCTCTTCCAAAACGTACACAGGCACGTCACCCTCGAGTATGGGGCCCTCTCTTCGCCCATCAAAGTACTCACGATACCATGACCGGTACTCGTGGGGCCTCAGGTCTTCCTAACCCACGTCAACCCAGACGATCGACTTAACTAAAACATACTCCAGTCCTTCTGAGTGAGGGTGTATATGGAAGTGGTATTCCATCTCTGTCATATCTTGGGGGATACCAAAATGCATTGGAGGACGAGAAGGTGGAGGTGTTGCCATCTAGGGGCCTGAAATGTTGTCCCACAATCGGGATGAGACTACATCTCAGCAAGTTCTACCCCTAAGACCCGATTAGTAAACCAATTAACTATAAGGTTGCCTAAGCACAGCACAAGACAGAGGACTTACCTTGGCCTCAGTCCCAACCTGCAATTCAAGGTTATACACAAATGCCTCATATATCACATCAATTATTCAAACAATTCACGACATCAGATCAAATCATTGATCAATCGACCTAGTCGATTACATGTCAGTTGGACCATCTCTAGGTCATTTCCACTCATACTATAATTTCCAAATAGTATACATAGTCACCAAACCACATGTATTCTCTCTGTCGCCATTTTCACCAAATGACATACCGATCACCAACCCCATGCATTCTTTAAGGCGACGTTTTAACCAAGACGACATACCAATCACCAATCCCATGCATTTTCTAAGGCGCCGTTTTCACCAAGGTGATGTACTAATCTCCGAGCCACGTGTCTTTTTTAGGGCGTCGTTTTCGCCAAGGTGATGTATCTAATAGACAATTACATGCATTCTTTCAGACGCCGTTTTCGCCAGTGATATCCTTAATCACCGAACCACGTATGTCCATAAGTCACGTACATTCTTTCTCTCTGGCGCCGTTTTCGCCAACGTGACATACTTAATCATGTCCAATAACATCGTACATGATTGGTCTTAACCAAGAGTATTTCCAGTTCACTCTCACCATTCTCTCTACTTTATAGCCCATTAAAGCATTAGTGGCGCTATATAATCATACTCGGCCATTTACCATCAATTGCTCAATTTCAATCAATTTAGGATAAATTCCTAAAATTCCACAATCAATTCAGTTCAACACAACGTAGAGTTGAAATAAATAAACGGACTGCACCACGATAGTCAGCATAAAATTCCGGTCACTGGCCATCCCGATTGAATTTCCGGAAAATAAATAAATAATTAAATTAATTTCGAAAATTAATAAATAATTACTAAAAATCCAATTTAGGCCCGTAACGCCTAATTGGAGCCCGATACGGGTCGAGAAAAATCCCGAGATGCATTCAATAAATAATATAGGCTATCCTCTAGCTAAATGTACTAGTCAAATGCCTAACATGCCTCATAATTAAATAATAATCACTAATCTATTATAATCTAACCACCTAATCCTACGTAATTAACACTAATCAATCCTTAAGCATCATTAGCAAACTAAGCAAGGATTAGTGAGCTAAACTCACCCGTTTAACGATCCGCTCAAATCGAAACTTCGGGAACGTCGCAAGGGCCGTTTTTCTCCAAAGCGGGCCTAGGGTCCGAGACCTACAAGTGCCTCAAAATGGGCCTACAAGTGGCTGTGATACCCACTAATTTCCCTGCTGTTCTTGGATGGAAATGGAAAGAAATCAACTCGGTTTAGGCGAAAATTATTTGGGAAAGAGAGAATAGGCCAAACTGGGCCTAAAGATTTCATCACGGGGGTTGAATGGACTCGGGACAGCCCCGGGTGAGCTGCAATAGACCCGAAGCAGCTGCTGGGAGGCGAGAAAGAGACGGTCAAGGGGCGGACGGCGTGCGGCTGGCGCGAGTGGAGGCGAACGGCGGTCTCCATCGGCTGTGAGGGCGTGCGGTGGCGTCTCGGCTGCGACAACAGCTCCGATCTTCTTCTTACTGTTGGTGGCATCGAGAATGGAGAGGAGGGGGGAGGGTATGGTCGGCCAAGAGAGAGGATAAGGAAGAGAGAGAGGAGTGTGGGGCAAGCTTTGCCTTGGTGGGGTCCTTTGGCCAAATTTTCCACACTTGCTCTCCAAGTTTCATCCTACACTACCCATCTTTCCTTGGCTCTCATTCAACCACACCTACACCCCTCACAACTTCTCAAATGGTCCATTTGGCTAGGGGGAAGGGGGAGCTACGAATTTGGTATAATCTCCTCTCAATTGGACACTTAGATTGTCTCAAATCAACCTCATTTGGCCTCCATAATTTCAATTGGTCATCCATTGACCACCTCGGTATTTTTCCTCACCTATGCATCCATCTCGCTTTCCAATTTTGCCATAAAAAATAACCCGGCGACGACCTTTTCCCAAAAAGTCTCGAGTGTCAGAAAAATCTTCTGAGACTGAGTCGACACTCCTAGAATTTATTGTGACATGACAGAAACTTCAATTTCTGAAATCGGACTCAAATTCACGGTTAATTCCTACTTGACGCGTTTTTAGTGTGACCTAGACCACCGGATAACTTTCAGGCATTTTTTTTGTGCAAATGACCCGTGGTCGATTTTCTTCGAGCCACAATGAACCCACTTGACTCGTTAGCGACTCTCGGTTGTTGTGAAAATATCAAGAATTCAAATACGGACACAGGGTACCAAAACAATAGGAAAATCAGTCTAGTGCCAGTCGACGAGAATTTTCCAATTTATTGGTATCACCCACGATTAGCCACACATCTCTATCGAACCGACCTGTTTTTGATCTCTAATCAATTTTCGTCTGTGTCATAATGATCTCGGCAGATGAACACAGTCGAGCAGCCGATTCCTGGTCGAATTCTCAAGTCTATTTGCCTTAAAATCCTTAATGGTTTCCCCAGACAGTCTAGTTATCTCGGGAGTGATCAGCTCTGAGAACAGCCCTATAGGCGCGTCAATAAAATGCCAGATTTTTTCAATAGAAAACAGGACTGAAAATCTGGGATGTCACATGTGGCGTGTGGCCGGTAACAGTAGTTAGAAAAGACATTTTTCATCGTGAGGATGAAATATTGCTAACTAGGTTTTGTACGTAAATTCTTACTCTACAAGTTACACTTAAAGGATGCGGTGATTACGAGAGAGGGTGACCCTTTCAAGCTCGCGAACGACGCAAGAATCTTTGACTACTTCGGGATAGACCCAGAGTTCAACCACTCCTTCAACAATGCCATGTAGCATGCGTTTTTGTGTACATTGGTAGAATCATGGAGTTTTACCAGGGTTTCGAGGGTGCCAATACTGTTGTCAAGTCAGTGGCGGCATCGGCGAATGCCTTAGGCTCATACTATCCAAGCACTTGCATCTGTGAGGCAAAAACTTTCATCTACCCTACGTCAACAAAGATGGGCTTTCTTATTCCGGTAATCAATTTCCTCGCTGTATCACAGGTTCTTTTTTCCCCCTGTAGAGAAGTAAAATTTTCTCCTTCCTCTATAAACAAACAAAGTTTAATGCAAATTATGCTGCGTAGATTAATTCTCTCAACAAATCGGACCTTTCTAACTCATTTCAATTTATGTTGAAAATATATCCTTTTTTTCTCCATGCCTGTTGATTGTCTTCTTCCTATAAATTGGCCACCTCTATATAACTAGCCTTTTGATGATGTCTTCTATTGCAATGATGACGAAAGGAGACGGTCGGTTGTTGATGGCAGGTTTGGAACGTGTCGCGGGAAGCTTTGTAGATGACCCCATTCCCCAAGGAGAGCTCTATTAGTGAAGGTTACTCTAGATAAGATATTTTAGCATAGCAAATTCTTGTCCATCAATTAGCTCTCAAAAATGAAATGAAACGAAACGTATAAACTACGTATGCTCATAGTCATTTGCGTATGTTGATTTTAATCTTTTTTGCATTAACAAACCTAGTTGACGACGTTTCCAATGTATGACCATTTTGTTTGGGATAAATTGGTGATCAGGAGTCCTAATTATTTCTTGAATCACGATAGTTCATGATTTCAGTTGAGTTTTTACCGTGGCAATTTCATTGTTTCGGGGACGAGTTCGGCTTACAGCTCCTGAAGAATTGTTGGCGCGCATTGTCGATGTCGAGCAAGGTGTTGATCATAGACCCGATAAGCCTGGAACACCCAGGGATTGACATAGTAACCCCGGACCACATTCAAGTTTGACATGATCATGTTGGGCATCGTTGTTAGAGGGAAAGATCTGACATTGAAGGAAATTGAGGTCTTGGTCCGTGCGGCCAGGTGTAGGGCCATGAAAGTAGCTTGCTCAGCACTCAACATGTGGGTGCTGGAGTTGCACAAAACTGCCTAATTCGCTATGTCTAGTTGCGTCCCTCTTTGTTTTCAAATGGAATAAATATTATGTACCTTTCCTATGTTTCCGGTGAATAATGAGACATGAGCTTCTTGGTCTTCTTTATAATTTTGGTGAAGCATCAAAGAAGAGCCTCTCTCTCTCTCTCTCTTTCTCTCTCTCTCCCTCCCTCCTACCTATCAAGCTCCGTGTCCTATTTTCAACCCACGTTAAGATTCATTCTAGCTACTTACAATTCGCTAAGCCAGGAATAATTGTACACTCACTATCTCATTGAACGATGATAATAATCAAAAGTTGAGTAGTGACGCACGGACGATTGGCTTGGATGCGGCAACTTCATGTTCAAAGTCATTACCTAACCATTCAAATATAACCTTAAGGAGGCCATGCCTAGTGCTATAAGGGTGGAATTTTTTCATCATATATGGAGTGAGCGGTTTATGTGTACTCTTTAACCCAAGTTTAGATTGAATCGACCTACAATCATGCTAATCCACGGAAAATGACACTTTTAGGCTTATTTGTTTCTATTCTAACGATAAGCAGCATGTGTTTTTTTCTTTGATTCTCAAAAAAAAAATTAAATATCGAGGAAATTTTAAAAAATTATGAATAACATCTGTGAAACTACGTTTCAATTGTTTTGACTTAAATGAAAGTCAATGCATGAGGTCTACAAGATTTAGATTTATCAAAAAGTGAAAGGTTAATAATCAATCTAAAAGTAGGGTTATCACAAGGACAAGTGCTTGGTTTGGTTATGACAAATCCTCACTTCAAGGTATTGTTTGTTACAGGAAAAATGAAAACTAAATTATTTAAAAAACATTTCCTAAAAACAATAATGTGTATCATTTGTAAAAATTAATAAATGAAAAATGTTTTCATTGTACAAAAAAATGTTTAGATATAAATGAAGCCAAAGGTTACAAATGTTTTCCGACTTAATTCTACATTAATTAATTTATTTATTGAATCACAATAACTATTAATTTACCTAGCTTTTGGATAACATTTATTAAAATTTCAATTAGGTCACTGATTGTGTGACGTTGGGAAGGTTCAGAAGATACTTTCTGTGTCTAGGGTTTTTTCAAAGTGCGATTCCATTAGGTACTAGGAGTTATAATTCAAGTAAATAAATTAAAAATGAAGGTTTACTAATTTCAATTCGCCTAAAATAATAGATAATTTATATTATAAGTTGGCGTGGCTAACGAAAAAGGATTCCCCCGCGGAGGTGAGGTCAGCGTGGGTGCTGGCGGCACGGAGGAGATGGAGGAGAGAAGGAAGGGGGAGGGGAGAGATGGTGGTTGCGCTGAGGGTGCTGGTTTCGGCCAGAAGGGGAGAGAGGAAGATAAGAAGGAAGATCGCCATATCTGGCCGAAGGAGAAGAAGGCGTGTACTCGAGTTGGCCAGAGAGATCTAGGACCGAGAGGAGGAGGATGCCGATTACCGAACAGGAGAAGGAGCTGATTCAATCAAAAGCGCGAAGCGAAGTTGAGAGGAAGAAAATCGGTGAAGTTCTCTTCAAAGGATCTCGCAGTGAGAACCTTCGAGCCTTTCTTCACGAACGGAAGAGGATCTCAACGGAAGCTGTTCATCGCCGGCATCATTCATTTCTGTCCGCGCTGATTTTGTTTAGTCCGTCGTCCATCAGGAACCGGGTAATGATCTCTCTCTAATATACTCTGTTTTCCCGTTTTCCTTAAGAATCAATAAAGCCGAGTCCTGTCAATAGATTCGTAGTTTAGTCGTATGAAATTGAAGCTTTGTAGCGAATAATGTTGATTCGAACATCTGTTGCCATGTTTAAACTGACGAAATCATCGAAACAGAGTTTATAACTGGGATCTCGAACCGCATATCTTGCGTTTGCTAAAATGCCTGAAAGAAGACCGTGAAATCTTCACGGTTAAATTTTTCGAGGTCGCCGGAATGAGTGGCCGGAGTTGGTGGTCGTCGGTCGGTGGCGGTTTGGTGGCATTGTAGGCGTCGGTGATGATGGGCGACGGTGTGGCGTTGATGGTTCTTGGTTCGGCTAAGGCAGATTGCAGGTGAACGGGGGGCTTCGGGATGGAGATGGCCGGACGGAGAAGATGCAGGAGAAAAACACGAAATAGGGAAAAGGACACAAAAGAGAAAATAAATAAAAGAAAACAAAAAACGAGAGGAAAGAGTGGAAAAAACAGAAAAATAAAGAATGGAGGAAATGGGCTATGTTTTTAATTTATTTTTGGGCTGGTCGGTGAGTTAGTGTATCATGGGCCGAAGAGAAAGTTCGGGTTAAGAAGAGGAAATGGACGCGGGCTGGAATTTGAGTGGGCTGTTTGGGATTAATTCAAGGTGGGCCTTAGCTTTTTTAGCCCAGCCTGATCCCATAGGGTTCGGGTCGGTCTAGTTGGGTCGGCCTCTTGATCCGGTCCGAATTTCTTTTGTATTAATATTTAAAATAATAATGAAAATTAAAAAATAGAAAATTATAGAAATATAGAAAATTCGGAAAATCATTAAAGAATTTTAGAAACTTCAGAATATCACTAAAAAATAGATCCAGAAAATAACTAAAAAATTAGAAAAATCATAAAAAAAAAAAAAAATTCAAAAAAAAATACAAATTAAATCCTAAAATTGGACAAGCCTTTAGGGCTTTACAATAGGCTTCTCCTTTTTCTATTGCCTTTTTCAATTTCAGGGACAATCTTAGAATACTTGCATGCTTTATATTATAATTATAATTGATTGTGCTTTTCAATTTTGGATGTTACTTTCCTGATTTAAGATGGTTAGGATGCTACTTAGAATACTTGGGTAAGCTCCTACGGTGTTAACTAGCATGTGATTAGGTTAGGTATCGAAAGGACGTTAGCCTTAAGGCTAACGTGATCAAATCACTACACCATTCGCATCAACGCGGAGGAACACCGGCCGGACCAGTTGCCTTCTCGAGTCTTTCATCTCAAGAATCTTGGTCAGCTCCTGCAAGCACCAAGTGGAGGCGGCGAAGTTGGGGGAGAAGACGACGATCGCTATCCTGGAGCTCTCGATGGCCTGCTCAAGCGAGAGGGAGATCCTCTCCCCCGGCTGGAGCTCATCGTCGATGAAGACGCGAGCTCCACTGCGGCAGAGGGCACTATGGAGGTGGCTGACGAAGACGGCACGAGTGTCCTCGCCTCGGAAGCTGAGGAAGACATCGTAGTCCCATCGAGGACCACAAGACGAGGAAGAAGAAGAAGATGATGGTGCAGTGGCCATGGAAGAGGGTTAGAGAGAGTGGGCGTGACCATCTTTTACGGGAAGCGGGCAAAGGCCGACGGAGACGCGGGCGCAAGTCAATGGAGTCCATTTCCTTTCGACGTAGACGACATGCTCGGACAGGATTGCGACTGACGCTGCAAAGAAGTCAAAGTCGAGCTGACTTTTCCTTTTGCATGGACGAGCGCGACATCGAGCAGCCCACACATTAGAGTAGCCCAAAGTCACCGTTAATCCATGAAATTTGAAATGAAAAAAATTGAGCATGGATGCCATTTGTTTTCACTTTAGAGAAGATCGTGTTCAGTGTTCAAAGAAGATCAAACTATTTGAAAGCAATGAATTAGCTTCCGATAAACGGAGTCATAATGCAACCGGAACTATTTCAAAACAATGACTAGGAAAATCTAACTTTTGGATAGAAGATATTAAAAAAGTAGAAAGTGGATCGTATATTTAAAAAAGTTTGGGAAAATTCCAAATAAGGACCCGAAGTGAATCTATTTTCTCAAATAAGGACCTAAAGTGAACTTTGTGTCGTATAAGAACCCGAAGTTGACCCATTGTTTCAAATAAGAACCCGAAGTGAATTTTGTGTCAAATAAGGACCGAAGTGATCAAGTTAATCTCTATTGAGGACCTTAGCTCACCGGTAAACATTTTCCGACAATTAAAATATGGGTAATTTTGTTAGAAATTTGTGATTGGAAAAAAAAAAAAAAGGAAAATTCTATATTAATTAAGTTTAGGTTATCTATTTAGATGTTTACGTTTTCTTCTTTCTTCTCCCTCGCTGCTCCTCACCTTGCTCAACCGACAGAGAATTTGGGTCTCCGCAAAAAAGAAAAAGAAAAAAAAAAAGCAAGAAGCGTCTGGTTTTCTTCTTGTTTTTGAATTCTTGCCTCAACCGGCGGAGAATTTGGGTCTTCGACTTTGCAGATGATGGGTACAAGGAACGGAGAGACCGTAGAAAACCTAGAGTGTTTTTTTTTTCCGCTTTAGGATTTATTAATTTTCCCTATATTTTTTTTGGACAAAATTACCTAAACTCCGGTCGTCGGAAATGTCACATGCTTGATAGCCGGTGAATATTTGGTGACCGAAGCTCGGGTTCTTATTTGGAATTGAGGTCCTTATTTGAGACAATGGGTCCACTTTAGTCTTTATCGACACAAAATTTATTTCGGGTCCTTATTTGAAAATTGGTCAACTTCGGGTCCTTATTTGAGACAATGGGTCCACTTTAGGTCTTTATTTGACACTAAGTTCATTTCGGGTCTTTATTTGAGAAAATTGGTCAACTTCGGGTCCTTATTTGGAATTTTCCCAAAAAGTTTTCTCTATGCACCGGTACTATGTGATCGTTACTGTTTCCACTTGGAAAGCTGCTATTTCGACGATAAAAGTTATAATCATCACTAAGCTACCATCCCCACATTGATAGATTTACCATCATATAAAGTCTCATGTTTAATATAATAAATTTACTGTCATGTAAAGTCTCGTGTTTACTCTTTTCCCAATTGTAAAATCTTTGATTTTCGCATTTGATTGTGTAGACCGGTAAAGCCAAGGCGCTAGCCAGCTATATGATCCCATTATAGGGTGCCGGGTTCTTATTAGGATGAATAGAGCTGGCCAAACGAATCATACTCGATTCGATTTGCATATTCCATAAGAAAAATCTATGCTTCTAGAACTTGGGGAACTTAATTTTCTTCCTTATTTATCTTTTAGGGTACCAACCCATTAAAACGTCTTGTCAAAGCAGTCGGGCGAAGAAAAGGAGGAGATTGCATTTGATTTGGTGGCTGCAATAGTTGCTATCTTTCTGTGGTACACCGGCGGTATTTGGCTACAATGTGAAAATAATAACTACAACATCGCACAAGATCTGGTGGGTATAACAAGCAGCCTATTTTCTTTGGCAGGGTATTGGCAATTCGCTAAGATTTACATGGAGCAATGCTACCCGGCCCATTTATACAGAATGGTAAAGGGGCCCATTCTTCTTAGCGGAAGGCAAGTCCTTTTCATTCTTTTTTTAGGGTAACGACAATACATATCCATATCCATCCGTATCTCGTACTCTCTGTGATTCTTCCGTGTGTAAAATCTGGGAAAGTGGTAGGGCAAGAAAGGCTTTTTCTTATATAGAAAAAATAAAGAACCTGTAAAATCTAGCATGAAACTTTTTAATTATATCATGAATCGTGGGACCTTATGATCATACTAGTGTGATCTTACGATCGCGTTTGTACAATAATACAATTTAGGAGACAAAATAGAGAAAGGGAAAAGAACACAGTGAGGGACTTTATTTATTTATATATTTATAGTATTGTAAACTAGAAAATATAAGTTAGCACTTAGCCACCTAAAAGGGCAAAAAACGCCAGAAATTTTATCTGTTGGACAAAAGTAGCAAGATTTTTTTAAAGAGTTAATATCATGAAAAATTTATACATGACAAATTTATCTCAAACTAATTTTTTATCATGAAAAATCAAAATTGATACACTTATGATAAATTGAGGGTAAAAGCCCAAACTTGTACACCCGTTAATTGTCATGTATAATCTAATTCAGTAATTTCATGATAGAATTTAATAGAAATTAACAGAGGTCGGATTTTTCTTGAGATTTTTGGTGATCGAAATATTTATTTGAGATAAAATTTTCCCAGATGTATCATGTTGGAATTTTTCGTAATATTAACCTTTTTTGAAATGACCCATTATGAATTTTTATTCGAGAGATAAATATTAAATCATCTATTCAAGCAAGTTGATGATTCGGTTAAAGATAATGTTTCGGAGAAACAAATTAGTAGAGAAAAGAGATGCAAGGATCTCTTGAAACGTATGTAAAGTTTACTAGTTCAAATTAAGAGGAATTAGAAACGAGGACATCCTAGAGAAGCGGTGTCCTATGGCTTTTGTACACCTCATCCCTATTAGTCACGTCATGTGACATATCAGCTTGCGTTAGACAAAAAGTTTAACGGTGGATATTTTTGGTCTCCCAAAAAGTTTGTGGGTTTTATGGATAATTTGAGAAGTCAAGTTACCTTCGTCTCCCGAGTGAAAGAGTGGATTTGACATAAATGGGATGTCATAACAACAAAAACAATAAAAATTATGTTTTACATGGATTGACCCAATTAAGCCATTTAGAAATGTATAGGCACGCTTAGGTTAACTGTTTAGGATATTAATTTTTTTTCAACGCGGCTCAATTAAATACATTTAATATTCGTATTTCAAGATTTTTTTTTTGTTTACAGAGTTTATAAAGAAAACACCCACATCAAAGAGAATAGCTAATGATAAAAAAATAATTTTCACACGAAAGTCGTTAAACATAAATAGTAACTCAATAATACACTTTTGATTAAAGTTACATAAAAATAGTTATATCATCTAAGAACATGTAAACATAAGCTATTGTGTTGAACGTGTTTTTCATGTTTACATGTACAACATAGATTTGTAGATAGGTTAATGTATTATGTGTTATTGACATTTGATATAGTGATACGTTTGATAAGTGTTTAGTCAAGTGTGATTTCTTATATTAAGCATGTCTTGTGACACAATAAATTATTATGTTCGAGTTGGTAATATTCATGTTATACTCTTATTTCAACACAACAAGATAAATATGACATGACAAGAATTATTGGTACAAAATTGCATCAAAAAGTTAGCAGGTGCATCTTTTTCCTATATGTCTAGGGCGGCCGCTTCACGCCTCCAAAGTAACTCTGGCCTTGCTTTGCCTACATTAACAAGTGCATTAGGTCTATATGTTTGGGGCTAAACGCTTCACGAAAAAGGACCAGCTTCAACGGAATTTACAGAAAAACAAAGAAGTGTGATGATAAAGCCCTCCAAGTTCTCCATGCGTGCTCTATAAATGAAAAGGCAAAATCGCACTACCACATCATACACAGCATCTTCGATTGGCCAAAAGAAAAGACAGTACAAAAAAAGAAGGGATATGTTCAGCAGAAGTCCTAAAACTTATCAAGAAAGTACAATTGAGTCCTAAAACTTACAAAAAGTGCAATCAAGTCCTAAAACTTGTCAAATTGGTTCAATTAAGTCCTAAAGTTAACACCATCAGATTTACTAACGGAATTTGCTGACGTGGCGCTGACGTCATATTTGAAATGAATTTTTTATTTTTCAAATGGTTTTTAAAATTATTTTTTATTCAAAATCTTTAAAAATTAGATTAAAAACTAAAAATGAAAATCTAAATTTATTTAAAAAAATAAAACTGTAAAAAAATAATTTTTAAACAATTTTAAAAAAATAATTTTTAAACAATAATTTAAACAAAAAAAAAATTTTAAACAATTTTAAAAAAATTTTAAACAATTTTAAAAAAATATATTTTAAAAATAATTATTATTTTTTTAAAAATTAAACAAATTAAACTATTTTAATTTTTTTAAATAATAATTTTAAAATAATTTTAAAATAAATTTTTTTTTTTTAAAATAAATTTTAAACATTTTTTTAAAAAATCTCCGGCGATGGGCGGCGGCGGGAGAGAGGAGCCTGATTTTTTTCAAACAATTTTTAAAAATAATTTTTTTAATTTTTCTTTTTTGTTTTTGGTGAAAATAAGATAAAATGAATAAATCTAATTTTTTAGTTTTTAAATCTATTTTTTAAAATGAATAAAAAAGAATTTAAAAATCCACGTGGAAAATAAAAAAAATTATTTAAAATACCACGTTAGCATTTTTAACGGAAAAGGCTAACGGTGTTAACTTTAGGACTCAATTGAACCAACTTGACAAGTTTTAGGACTTTATTGCACTTTTTTGTAAGTTTTAGGACTTAATTGCACTTTCTTGACAAGTTTTAGGACTTCTGCTGAACATATCCCAAAAAAGAACAAGAAAAAAATATGAGTTCGGAAAAGCCCCAGTCATTACAACTTCCCGTGAAGATGAAGACATTTTGCAAGCCTTTGAGATCCCCCAATGGTTTTTGTTCCCATGGTCTTGAAAGGAGTCCTTGAGCTGGGGATTCTTGAATTGCTGGCCAAGTGTGGCCAGCTCTCTCCGTTGGACATCGCGGCCCGCCTGTCCATCGACAAACCGGCTGCGCCAGACATGATCAACCGGATGCTGCGGCTCCTCGCGAGTTACTCCATCTTATCGTGCACTCTCGTGGAGGATAAAGGCGGCCGCCCCCAGAGGCTCTACAGTCTTGGGCCTCGGAGCAAGTTCTTTTTGGACAACAATGCAGCTTCTAATGCACCACCTCATATGCTAGGCCACCACAAGACTGTCCTGGAAAGTTGGTTCGTGTGTATATAACCCACGAATTTTTACCCACCCGTTTGTTGCTCTCTTGGTCGTAAAGTAGAATCGGAAAACCCAATTTCGATAGATCAACCGTAAAAAGGAAGGGATACCAGTAAAATTTTCTGGATACTCGTGGGGCGATTACGGTGTTATTCTATGGACGTGATTGCTCCAGAGAGCACACTGATACTAAATTTGTGTTGCGTGCTCTGTAGGCACTGCCTTAAAGATGCAGTTAAGGAAGGAGGGGCAGATCCTTTCACCCGTAGGAACGGCATGAACCTGTGCCATTACATGGGCCAAGACCCGGGATTTAACGACGTGTTCAACAACGCGATGAGGAACTTGTCGGCAATTTTCATGCCCAAGATCGCTCAGCATTATAGCGGGTTTTCAAAGGTGAAGACGGTCGTCGATCTGGGCGGTGGCGTCGGCGAGACCCTGAAAACCATACTCTCCAAGAACCCCCACATCCGCGGCATCAACTACGACTTGCCTCGTGATCGCAGCTGCTCCTCCCATTCCTGGTAAAATCGATCCCAATGATATCGAAGGTTTTGTGCATACGAACCGTATTGAGAGCTCGCTAAACTTCATGTTTCACATAACCTTAATGTTTTCTTTTCTGGGTTAACGGTCTTTGCCTTAGTACGATTACACAATTATATATTCGTTTGCAGGTATTACGCATGTTGGAGGAGACATTCTAGAGGCCGTCCCTAAAGCAGATGTCCATTTCATGAAGGTCAATTGATTATTCTTCTGTACCATTGAATCTTCTAATTATTCAAAATCAGCTTGACTGCTAATTGATTCGTTTAACGAAAATTATAAGAGAGACACGAAAGGTTCTAGTATTGTGAAAACCAAGTAAGTACGATGTTTTGAGTAGTCTACCCATTTAACAGTCGGTTCTTCATTGCGGGGATGATGAGTTCTGCGTGAAGGTGCTCAAGAATTGCTGGGAGGCATTGCCACCGACGGGGAAAGTGGTGATCGTGGAGGAGGTGACCCCGGAGTATCCTGAGACCGACATTGTCTCACAGACCACGTTCTTGATGGACTTGAACTTGCTGAGGATAACCCCCGGCGGGAAGGTTTGGACGCAAAGGGAATTCGCGGACCTTGCCCGCGCCTCGGGATTCCATGCCCCGAAATACGTTCTGCGCGTGTACAACATGTGGTTGATTGAGCTTCACAAGAAGATGTGACGATCGCAATGGTCAATGGCTTCTTCTTAGCTTGATGATGGCTTCACTACGTTAACAGATGATTTACCAAAGGTCGGAGTGTTTTGCGTAATTTGATGGAGAGACACCATTGTCTCATGTTGTCGACAAGCAGTGGTTTGGTCCTTCCAAATAAAGTAAGAATTTCCCCTTTCTTTTTTCGACTTAGAATGTAAGTCTTAGCGACAATTCCATTCTCACCCAGTAAATCTAATAACTATGGTTGTAGGTTCGGGTCATTTTTCCTTGGCAGACAGGTTGTTTTTGCATAATATATATCGAAGTAAAAGCAACAAGGTTTTGATTTGAATAATTAGACTATTCTCAAAATGACTATCCCGGGTCAACGGTTTTGAAAATGACGAGTTTTTTTTTTTAAGTGTAACATAGCTTACGTAGCTACCAAATTCAGGAGAAAATGATCGAACTCTATGCTACCAAATTAAACTTTGACATCCCCTCTTAAAAGCTGGTACAATTGATGATTTACAACTAGCTACTGGTTTCACATTGTTGAAAATGTCCTTTATCGCTTGACAACGGGGTACATTTGTTCTTTATATACATGCGATCTAATTCCATATGTCTTTAATTTTTGAGTTGGAGTTTCCAATATGTACATATAAATGGCATTGTTTGGATTACTATTAAATCCATTGACAGAGTCATCAAATAAATAGATTCTTAAAAGTATCTCAAAATATAAGGTACCTAAAAAAAAATCCAAAGAAAAAAATAGCATGGATGGCATCATTTACTTAAAAAGTATTTTTGTACATGCATTCCTTTTATTGACATCTAAATTTTGGCGAACTGATCATCCATTTATTGCATAGAATAATTCAGGATTAATTTTTAATACCTAAAACAAAAAATAGAATTAAATTGCGTATAATATAGTTTTAGGAGCATTGATTGCATTTGCATTGGACCGATGATGGATGTGTTCGAACTAATGGTCCGAGCTTTAATTTAACGAGTTAGACTAAGCCCACAAAGAGAGGGAATTGACTCAAGCCCGTTAGTCTCTAATGACAAAAAATTAACTTATGAAGACTGGTAATTTGATATTTTCAATAATATGACCATGGATTTTTCGTATACTTTATGCAATCTATTCATATATCCTCATTAAGGGTAAGCATGGGAAGGAGCGAGCTCATTTTTGTGAGATTCGAAATTTGGAAAAATTCTATTACGATCAAGGACTTTTGGCAATGTTGGATCAATCTTTGGTGAGTTATTAAAAATAATAAAATCAATGGACGATCCAATGGGAAAAAGAATTTCTTGTTGATCCTGTGAATGTAAACGTGCGGACAAAGACATCATAAAAAGGCAAGAAAGGATTAGCTGATGGGAAGGAATGTTTAAAAAAAAAATATTCTTCAATGAGGACACATGGATCCGCAATGCATACAAAGGAAAGAAAAAAAAAAGGACAGAACCTCACAAAAGAAGGAAGTCGGTAGGTGGCTTTCCTTGGCATATTCATATTTCCTATTTTGAGGTGCAGAGTCGGACGCTATAAAAGCAGGCTTACAATAGATAAAAAGGGAAGGCCACGCATTGAATATACGGCCACAACATTGAGAAATAGAGAAAAATAGAAAAGAATGCAGGGGGGAGAAGTCTTCTCTTCGGTCATCTTTGATGGAGTAGCACCACCCCCGACGCCACTATTTCCTACAACCTCGGCGAACTGCTCCTGACGTCGTTGTTTTACCCCGAATGCCACCGCTTGCCAGAACCTATCCTGATGTCGCGACCAGCCTGAGCGCGGCCGCACCCTTGCCCTCCGCAGTCACTGTAGGCCCGAATTGCTGCTGCTTGTGATCCACCGCCCGAGCTGAAGATGACTGAGATTGCTGCTCCACCGCACTGCCACCCTGATCGTCATCTCGGGCCTTGTCTGTGACGAGTTATTGCTTGCTGCTCCTCCCCGAGCTTCCGTCCGCGCCGTTCTGGACTGATGACGTTGCTGCTCTGTTGCTTTCCTCCCTCGACCCCGACAGTCTTTGTTTCATGCAACGACTCAAACCTTGAACTACTGCTGGATAATGGCCGATTGTTGGAGGACGTGGATTGCTAAGTCAAATATTAGATTTTGAGTAAAAATAGAAGAGGCCATCATCGGATAGAAAACTCACGGATTGGTAAGGCTTTGAATTAGTTGGCCTGCACAAGGGAATAAAAATCATCAGCAGGAGGAGAATTCACAAACTCACTGAAGTCCCCTTCCACGAGTCAAGTTGAAGCATCCATCAAGCTCTATTTTTGCAAGTTTCCAAGCCGAGCCAAGCACCGCGGCCTATCGCGAGCCACCCGTGGAGCCCCTGGCAAGCAACTACACCGCGGGACCCTGAACCTCGTGGCCATGTAATCATGAGTCCCTTGCCACCGGTCCCGTTTTGGAAGCAAATAATCCAAATAAGGTAATTTTATTGAACCAAATTTCTTCTCAATATTATTGCCTAAATATGGCCCTCATATGAATGGGCACATGATGGCTAAGAAGATCATGAGATTAGGCTACTATTGTCTCATACTGGAAAGTGACTGCATCTAGCATGTTCGAAGTTGTCATTGTTGCCAAATTCATGGAAATAAGATAAACGTTCCTCCAATTGAGCTGCACCAGTTTTCCAAGCCATGGCCTTTCTCGATGTGGGGCATTGATGTGATTGGCCCAATCAATCCTAAAGCTTCAAATGGGCATCGATTCATTTTGGTCACGATAGACTATTTCTCCAAATGGATCGAAGCTACATCCTTTGCAAGTGTCACTGCTCGCAATGTTGCGAAGTTCATTAAACATGACATAATTGCTCGCTATGGCGTCCCTAAAGTAATCATCACTAATAATGAGACGAATTTGAACAACAAACTTGTTCATGGGTTGTTCAGCGAGTTCAAGATCAAACATTTGAATTCGTTTCCTTACTGCCCTCAAATGAACGGGGCTATTGAAGCGGCCAATAAGAACATTAATAAGATCTTGGCTAAGACAGTCGAGAATTATCGAGATTGGCATGACGGGTTACCCTATGCTCCGATGGCGTACCGAACATCGATCCGCACTCCTACTGGGGCAACCCCTTTTGTTCTGGTGTACGGCATGGAGGCAATTATGCCTGTGGAAGTGGAAATTCCTTCTCTGAGAGTTTTATCCCAAGTGGAGTTGTCTGAGGCGGAATGGTCGCAACAAAGATTTGAACAGTTGAACTTGATTGACGAAAAAAGACTGAAAGCTCTCTGCCATGGCTAAACATATCAATAGAGAGTAGCCAGATCTTTCAACTGGAAGGTACGGCCGAGACACTTCGAGGTAAATGATCTTGTTCAAAGGAAGCTGTTACCAATTTTTCCGAATCTTGGGAGCAAGTTTGCTCCAAATTACAACGGCCCATATGTGGTGAAGAAGGTACTTTCTAAAGGTGCCTTGATCTTGATAGAAATGGACGGTCGTGCGTTTTCCACTCCAGTTAATTCCATGTTGTCAAGAAGTATTATCCATAATAGAATTTGCTATGTCAGGTTTTGAACTGCAAGCATTTCTATGATGAATAAATCGCTTCAATGAGTTGAATTGTTCAAATTTGTTGCAAATCTTGCATTTTTCTTCATTGATGAATTGTGTGAAATAAATTGAATGTGTCAAATGGGATACCTTGGAATGATGAAAGGCAAGCCTTATTCCATACACTATTTCATACACTAATCCCCAATGGAGTTGCCAAGCTGTCGCGACCAAAATTTTGGGTGAACCACTTAGGATTTGGCTAATGGATTACTAAGCCTAAACTTAGTTCAGGCTCTCCCAAGCCTATACCAATTCACGACTTAAGTTCCAGTTCTTAACATGCAATTGATTTTTAATTAGGAGTCGACACTAATCTATTTTCGGTGGGTCGATTAGAAACCCAAGTAAAGTAATGAGAGATTTACCTTACTCTTGCGAGCCAAAGATTTATGTTTGGGGACTTGATTACACTAAATTCCTCTAACGCCATTTCGGTACCTTTCTCTTTTATTTTGAAAGAAATGTTTGGCAAACACTTTGAATTTATTTTAATTTACCTCCCTAACATGTGAGTTGTTCATGCGGGTGCGCAAACCACCAATTTAACACCTAGATAAAAGCAGTGAATAAATTGCAGGACTTACCTCACGGCAATGAAAGCATCTGCAATGTTAGATCAGAATTCATATCGATAGTCCTAGATATGATTTATAATTAACGCGCAGTCACTTTTTTTTTTCACTTATTTAATGAGAACCATGCTTTATGCAATGCAATGTTACTAATATAACATGAAGTGATATGACATAGCAGTATAGCCTAAACTATATGGCATGAGTAAAGGAATTTTTTTTGTTTTTATTCATGAAATACGAAATTAAAGAAATGCAATAATCAAATATGCAATCAAAATTAACCAAATGACCTAATTCTAATGACGGGAAGTTTCTAATTAAATTAACCTAGCAACGATCACTAAATAACGTTCTTTTCATCAACCTAATTCTATGCGCATAATTTTTTTGTATTTTTTTTATGAAAATTCGTAATTAAAATTGCTAAAAATAAAAATATAATTAAAGTGAGATATTATCTATTTTAAGTTAGGAATAGACTAATCCGAATCCTATCTTAACTTAGAAAATTATCTCATCATACAATTAATTCAAAAGATATTATGTAACCTAGATACCATCTAAACATGCATTTAAAAAAAAAAAACTATTCTATCATGCAATTCTATCTAAGAAATCAATTATAATCTACATGATATGCAAATGCAATCTTTTGTATTTTTGGGATAAACAAAATAACTGAACGATAAGCACCAAATCATCCACGGTCATCGAAGATATATCCATTGTTTGAATTTGAAAACGATATCTAATCAAGCTTGATTGTTTCGCTAATAAAATCGATAAATTGATCTTAAGCCTTAAAGATCAAGATACCAATTTTATTCCAGCGTATTATTCCATCTAAAGCCTTATAGATGGAATAAGAAATTGATGTGCGGTTGCGGATTAAGCAATAAATCCTAATTGGAAATACGCCTATCTTTCAAATATGCACGTAAAATATTGAAAAGCATGTATTAGGCAATAAAATATCCAAATCAAATTTAGATATGATAATTACCTAATTCCGCAAATAATATTACCAAATTTGAACTCAATGGAATTGGCTCGACAAATGACCGGCGGTGGCTCACGGGCGAGGCTTGGCACAATGTAGAGATGGTGCTATGACACCAAGGGTTGCTAGATGGGTGGTGTGGGCCCAACGATTACGACTCGCTGGTGCTGCTCACGATGGCCAATTGGAGCAAGAAGTTATCCGTGAATTTCAAAGCTTGAATTTCCTCCTTCGCCTCTTTCATGAAAGAGGCTCTCTCCTTTGTTGTTTTTGTCTTTGTCTTTTTGTATTATTCCTTTCTATCAACTCTCAGCCATAGATAGTGCCGTTGTGTAGGATGGATGCCTTCATGCTCACTAGAGAAGGCAAAAAGCTTGCTGGTCTCAAGAGAGATATTCAACAAACCGGGACTGCTTCAATGTTTGCTGGACTCGCTGGACATCTTGGCTGAGCAGCTTTCAGTGGCAGGTCCAGCAGCAACTGATCATCATCGAAAGTTCGATGACGGTGCAAAAAGGCAGCAGCGAATCACCAGGGGCTCGAGGTGCAGCAAGGACCAGTGACGGTGCAAAGTGTAGGCGCTTGGGGTTGTTGTCGCAAGGGGCGTCGCAGCTTCGGGCAGAGGCGGAGGCGCTGTCGTTGGGGGGCTAACCGCAACTAGTTTGCAAGCTTGGCCGATAGAAAGGGCATCGGCGAGGAACTTCGGCAAGGGAGTAGTAGGCGCGCGGTGAGGAGGCTCGGAGCGGAGGTGACCGACAACGGGGAGCTCGATCGGTCCCGGCGTCGCGGGTCGGCAACAATGGTGGGCGTCGGCACTAGGTCGTGGCTGTAGAAGCGCGAGACCGGCGAAGAGCAGCGAGGACGGGGGGATGCGGACGAACGGGCGGGCAGCTGCCGGCATCGGTGACGGAGGCGGCGAGGGAGGGTTCGGATGCGTGGCGGAGGATCGAGCTACCGTTGGCGGTGCTCATGGATGTTCGGCGCTCCGGTAGCAACCGCGCGAAGGTGCGGGCGTTGCTCGAGGGGCGAAGAGTGACAGAGGGAGGCGGAGTGCAGAGACTAGCAAAGAGGGGCGGGCTGCTGTGTCGTAGTGGCACGGCAGAGCAAGCAGTAGCGGAGGCTTTGCGGGCGACATTGGGCCTGTTTGTTTGTGTTCTTATTTTTTGTTCATGGACAGAATTCTTGTTTTTTTGTTCTGGGGAACAAAAAAAGAACATAAACGTGTTTGTTTGCGTTTTTGGTCCAAATCTACTTTTTGTTCCCGGGAACAAATTTGGAACAGAAACAAGAAATAAAAAAACTTGTTTCTTGTTTCTGGAACAATTTGAAGAAACAAATTTTCTCTCTTCTTTCTTTTCTTCTCTTTCTTTTCTTTTTCTTTTCTTCTTCTTTTTCTTTGGCCGGTCGCCGGCCTCGGCCATGACCAGCGACCGGTTGTCGAGGGCCAGCTACCTCGCCGGAGCGTTGCCGATGCGGGCGAGGCTCGGCCTTGCCTTGGTTGGGCGAGCTCGGGCGGCTCGGATTTGGCGAGGCCGAGCTCGCCCGGCCACCGGAGAGGCTCGGCCTCGCCGGGCCACCGCCTGGTTAGCGATGCTTGGCGGTGGCTCGGTGAGGCCGAGCCTCGCCGATGGCTGGGCGAGGCCGAGCGTCGCCAACAGGGGCGAGGCTCGGGCTCGCCAGGCCGGGCGAGCTCGGGCTCGCCTAGATCCGGCGAGGCTGAGCTCGCCAAGCCACCGGAGAGGCTCGGCCTCGCCGTGGGCCGGCGAGCCTCGCCATGGCTGGGCGAGGCCGGCGACTAGCCAAAAGAAGAAAAAAATAAAAAGAAAGAAAAAAAGGAAAAATAAAATAAAAATATTAAAAAATTAAAAGAAACAAAAAAAGAACACAAATTTACCAAACGTGTTTTGTTCTTTTTTATTCCCGTAACAAGTTTACCAAATGCGTTTTTGGTAAAAAATTGTTCCCCGGAACAGAAATAGTTTTTTCTATTTCTGTTCCTTGGAACAATTTTTTAACAGAAACACAAACAAACGCACCCGTTGCGGACAGCGACCTGTGGGGGAAACAGGCGGTGATGACTGGTGAGCAGGGGCACGGTAGAGCGGCGGCGGCTCGGGCAACAGGCGAAGACACGAGGAAGAAGAACAGTATTGTTGGTTTTGCTTTTTTTCCTTTTTTTCCTCTGCTGGCCTGCTGCACACGACCCTTCCCTCTCTTCTCAGTAGAAGCTTTTTCCTCTGCTGCCTTTTTTTTTTTTCAGCAAAAGGAGCGGCTGACTTCAACCCCTCCCCAAAAGAAAACCAGAAAGGAATTTTCTTCCCTTTGTGTTGAACTTTTGACCTAATAAACCGAGAGAAAAAGAAAAAAAAATCAAGGAAAGCTTTTCGTCTTTTTCAGTGTTGAATTTTTTTTTTTAACCTAACAATTGAGAGAAAAGCCCCCATTGTGCGGCCGTATATTCAATGTGTGGCCCTCTCAAAACTCTACGCGAACAATTTATTTATAGGTCAAGGATTAGGGTTTTAATTTTTCCAAATTAACATCCACGAAATTTCTTTTCCGAATGCAATATTTGTTTTTGATACGATTCAGGATTGCAAAAGGATTTTTTTGAAATTTCAAATCTTGCAAAGTTGAGCTCGCAACTTTTTTGTCACACTTGCCCTATCCGAAGATATTAAAAAAAATCCCGAACATATCCCGGAAAAGTTTCAAATCTCTATTTTTCACGAGATAATTTTTTGTCATAAAAGAAAATCGGTTTGGGCCAATTTGCTCCCTTCGTGGGCTTAGTCCAACCTGTCAATTTAAAGCTCAAACCACCAATTCGAACCCATCCGTCACTGGTCTAATCAATAAATGCAAATGCAAATTAAAAATAAATGCACCTAAAATTATATGCTATGCAATTAATATTTTTCAGAGACAAAATTAAGCCATAATTTTTATGCAATAAATAAATGCTTGAATCGCCAAAATTTAGGTGTCAACAACTGCCCCTCTTTTAAGGTGAGCTCGTAGAGGTTGCATTCAAAGACAGATTTAGACCTAAATTTTGATCATACATTTGCGCTGAATGATTTTTATTTTTTATTTTTTGGAAAATGAATTCCATTTTAAAATGCAATATGTATGATGCATGGAAATGCTAATGCAAATGGTAAATGAACTTATCTAGAATAACTTACCTTCAAGAAGGGTATAGTAACTCAAGATAGTTGGTGTTACATGCCTAGGACCCGTACATTTCTACGGTCGCCTAAAATAGTAACGAGGCTTTGTAAGGAGACTGCTTTCCTAGAACCCGTACCTTTCTACGATCGCCTAGAATAGTAATGAAACTTTGTAAGAAGACCGATTTCCTAGGACCCGTACCTTTCTACGGTTGCTCAATATGGCAGCAAGATTTTGTAAGGAAACTGCTTTCCTAGGACCTGTACATTTCTACGGTCGCCTTAACGAAAAAAAATTGATTTTCCTAGGACTCATACCTTTCTACGGTCGCTTGTTAGAGCAATAAATATTGTCTAGGACCTGTACCATTCTACGATCGCTTAGCATAAGGTTTTGCTTAACTAGGACCCGAACCTTTTTTCGATCGCCTAGCATTGCAGCATAGATCATCTAACTAGGACCCAAAGAATTGAACATTTCTTCGGCCACCTTAATCAGACTGAATCTTTGAGAAAAATCTTTGGGGGACAGCTCAATCAAGTGTCAGTTAAGAGGAACTTCGGGCTACGGAAGCACGCCGATTTGATAGGGGGACTTACGCCATGTCGATTAAAAGGACTCTGGGCTACGAAAGCATGCCAGGTCAATAAAAGAAATCCAGGTTATGGAAGCACGCTGATTCGATAAAAGGGACTCTGGGCTACAAAAGCACGCCAAGTCAATATAAATGGACACCGGGTTACAAAAGCACGCCGGGTCAGTGAAAAGGGCTTCAAGGAGCAACTTGAACGTCAAGTATTACTCGGTCTTCAAGGAAATATTACATGTCAGACATGATTAGAGCAAAAACTGGTATGCATTCATTAAAGAGGTAGACAATCTGAGCTACTTTAAAATGCACATTTCAAAATTCAGTAAGGTTTTCATCAATTCAATCAAGGTTTATACATAATGACTTTACCATATTTGCATCACCCCAAATTTCCACAGGAGAGAATTGTCGTTCAAGACAATAGCATGGATTTCTTAAGAATGCTAAATGAGAGACTTTCAATTAGAAAGGACTTTCACTCACTCTCATTCAAAATGGCTATTTTAGGAGAATCACTTCATCTCATTATCATCATACCAACAAGGGTCTGAGTATTCTCGCAAGCAATACGACCTTACCAATCTAAGAGGTCTTTAATAGAGATCGTAATGTGGGCTTGGTCAATGGCTTAACAAAGGGACTTTTTGAGTCAAGGCTATTGAAAGAACAACTTCGCAATCAGCTTCGGGTTTACAAGTCAAGAACCCTGCAAAATAAGAAAAAAATAGTCTTGCTTGCACTTCTTTGAGTGATGCTTAAACATGTGAACCCCTAAGTTAATTCAAGTGCCCTAATTAGAAGAGACTTTGCAAGGGACGTAACTTAGGCTAGGTTCATGGGTTGAGAAACAAAGGATTGTTAAGCTAAAAAATGTGTATAGGGGTCAAAGTTGATGATCATCTTGGCATTGCCACCAGTTTTCTTTTTCACCATTGGGGATTGTCTTCATAAGGCACCCCATTGATTGTAAAAACTCAGCATTTGAGTTCTTTGAGTATTACTCCATTAGAGATACAACCTTTTTACAACCAATAGTCCTTATCTTGACTTTTTTTTTTTATCTATAGGCATTAGCCTTGATTTGACCAGGCACACCGCTTTTTCATGCCCCTAGTTCTCATTCATTTTTTATTCACTTCTTTTTTCATGGGCATTGGCCTTGCTTTTACCAGGCATACTACTTTTTCATGCCCCTTGGTTCAATTGAATTTTTTTAACATTTGGACTTTCGGGAGGTCTTCATCTTTTGTTAGCACTCCAGACCATATTATTTGAAAAATTGCTTTTTGTCTTGCCCTAGTGTGGGGGATGATCACCAACTGGGTTTAAAGAAATGAAATTGTAGGCTCAAGTGGGCTATGTAAAGGATATAAGTATGTAGGATAGAGAAAAAAATGCTCTTCATCATCCTAAGACACTTAAATTACCACATGAATTCAATGTAATAGCACGACTTGAAGATTAATGCAAGTGAGAGCAAGAAAACTTCTTTCCATTTTCTCACCTCATGATGCCATCTTACCTCCCATTTGCCCTAATGTGGGGTGGTTCTTGACATAGGTAATTTGAAAAGAATCTCCATAAGTTTATGGATCTCAAAAGGGGTTAAGCAATGGATCACTTGTAGTGTTTGTGATAGAGAAATAAACCGCCCCTCGTCATTTCGGTTGTCATACTTTTCGCGAGAGAACTTTTTATCTTGTGGAAATGGAACTTTTTACACTCATCTCACAAATGTATAAGTAGAGGACTGTGTATAAGATAAGGCTTGCCTTTCATTATCCTGACATGTCTCATTTTGCATTCTTAAGCATTTGATATCACTCCATTGAATTGTCAATCTTGACAAATCTCCGCATGAAATTGATGAGTTAAATAGAAAAAATCATTATAGAAATTCTCTTTTCAAAAGAGTCCAGTAACTTTAAGCATGGAAAGCTTTTGTCAAAACAAACAAATTACCACACTCACAATATGGTTTTAAGCATTTATTCAGGGGAATGCCCCACAAAGGGATTGCCTTAGCAATTGGTGTTCTTGAATTGTCCCTATCAATCAAGATTGAAAATCCGATCTTGATTTGATAAATACTCCATTCTTGCTTTTGCCCCTGCACAAAACAACGTGCATGAATAGGATATTATGCAACATCAAAGTAAATGAACATGGAATATCCATTTTAGTTTGGGTGGAGATTTTATCTCAGTCGGGTCACTATTAAAATCTGTCATGCCCCTAATTCGTCATTTGCAAGGAAAAGAACATAGTGTCATTTCCCAAAATTAATTATGATCAAGGATGAGATTTACCTCTTTCACCACTTGCCCCTCATTTTATTAAGTCTTTAGAAATGTGTTCTCAAACTTGTTGAGTAACAGTTGGGCCAATTGATCTATCATTGAAACCTGATGTGCCTTTTTCAGATGCTTTCTCATCAGACCAAGAAAGTAATGCTTTAGGATCATGAATCATGTGCACTTGAATTCTTCACCCTCCTTGGTATTGGGATGTGAACCCTCCAAGTCAAATATTCTTCCTTCTAGATATATCACTAGTCTTTTCATGGTGGCATCAAATTCCACTACCTCAGGAAAATGAGATGGTTCAAAAGTCCTCTTGGCTTTCTTCTTCAGGTCACAATTTCTCGCTGAAGATAGAGTATCTATGTCATCACAACACTTTTGCTTGACAAGACAAGTCACAGTAGGAGACAATTCATCGACTTGACTTTGGAGGCGTGCAATTCGCTTGTTCATGTCATTGTCAACATCAATGTACGGTTCAGCACCTCGTTTTGATCCGCCATTTTAGTTTTTGACCGTGTATGGATGAGCGAACGGGATCGCTCCATAATCACCTAATTCAAATGAACGGGAACATGTAAGCATGGGGTGTAAATAGAGAGCAAATCCATGATGATGATCTAATCGATTTTTTTTTTCATTTTTTTTTCATTTATTCATGACAAGTTCGCACAAGAAGGGAATTTCCTAAAAAGAGCTGGAAAAATAGACACTCTAGCAAGACCAAATTTCCTATTGAAAACAAATTCTCCAAAGTTTTTTTCCCAAATGATTCATTGCATGACAATTTCCTCATTTCATCTCTAATTGACAAAGGATCTAAATCAATGATTGACCTAAATTGTCATGTACCGACCAAAAGCATAATTAAGTAAGTAAATTGCGAAGCAAATGATAGATTACTTACTTCACCAAGGAAAATCAATGGCAATCACATAGATAAGCGCATGAGATGTGAAGTTCGATTTCTATCTAGATGGTTTAACTAAGTGGAGTTAAAAGGGTGGGATGACTAGTTGCAGCTTCGCGTACTAAGTCAAGTCATCTTAACTTTAACTCAGTCAAGAATGATATCCAATTGCGGCACAACCTCGCGGGCAAAGATAAACATTCTTGATACCAAGAAAGAAGCTTTCGAGATTGAGTTGGGCAACCTCTACTATGTGGCCTCGCGGTCAAAGTTGTATCCAACTCAATACCATCCTGTGTACCCTGATGCGGCCTAGGCGGGTTGTGTGTGCAAGAGTGTAGTGTAAATGCAAGGCATGCACAACAGTTTATATCAAATAACACTTCAATAGTTTGAATTCAAAACATTCATCCTCAACTCCAACCTGCAAGACAAGGGTTAACAATCACTACTCCCATTATACCTCCCCATCTGCAAGAACATTTAACACCTTAAATGTTAGAAACGTACTTGGGATCCTCGCTGCCAAGCAAAACCATTTTTCAAAAGAGAAAATTGGTCTAAGTCCACTAAGAGTTTTAACTCAAGTCCCCAGCAGAGTCGCCAATCTGTCGTGACCAAATTTTCGAGTGAAACACCTGGGGTTTGGCTAATGGATTATTAAGCCTAAACTTAGCTCGGGTTCTTCCAAGCCCATACCAATTCGCGACTTAGGTTAAAATTTTTTAACATGCAAATAAATTTTATCTAAGAGTCGCCACTAATCAGTTTATGGTAGGTCAATTAGACACTTAAATAAAATAATGGGAGAACTATTTTACTCATACGAACCAGAGACTTTGGATATGGGGACTTGGTTACACTAGACCTCTCTAATGCCCTTTTGGTACCATTTCTTTTTATTTTCAAAAAAATGTTTTTTGCAAGCATCTTAGATTAATTTTAAATCTATTTCTATAACATATGAAGTGATCATGCGGGTGCACCAACCACCAATTTAACACCCAAGAAAGTAATGAATAAATTACGGGACTTACCTTGTAGCAACGAAAGCATCTGTAATGTTAATTTGAAATTCACATTGATAGTCCTAGATATGATTTCTAATTAACAAGCAATTTTTTTTTCACTTATTTAATGAGAATCATGCTTTATGCAATCAATATAACCAAATGACCTAATTCTAATGACGAGCAATTTTTAAAATAAATGGACCTAAAGTTAAAATAAATGGACCTAAAGTCAATCACTAAATGACATGCATTTCATGAAATTATTCTAGATGACATGCACATAACATTTTTTTTGTTCTCTTTAATAGGTATGCAATTTATCCTAGAGAATGGAATTAATTTATTCTAAGATGATTTTTGGTATTTTGCATGAAATTCAAGATTAGGAAAATGCAAAACTTATCTATCCAAATTAAGATATCATCCAATTTATATTAAGAATTAGGTTAGGCCAAATCTTAATTTAAACTAGAATGTTATCTTAACTTGGTAGCCCTAATCTAAGATGCAATCTATTTAAAGAATTTATCTAAACTTATAATAAATTAAAAACTATTATCTAGCATTAAACTACATGCAATTTTATCCTAACATGCAATGACGTGCAAAGAATGCCCTAATTCTAGGTTTTTTTTTTTTTTTTTTTTTTATAAATTTCGAAATTAAAATTGTCAAACAATTAAACATGCAAATTGAATTAATGAAACGAAAATCTAACATCCTAAATTTATGTTTTTGGTATTTTTTTATTTCAAAAATTCAGAATAAATAAAATGCTTAGTCTAAATATGCAAATTACCCTAAAGTAGACGATGAACCTAATCTAATTCAAACAGAGTTTGGGATAAACAGAGCAATCAAGGCACGACGAGCATCAAGCCATTCAGAATCATCAAAAATACCATACATCGTTTAGATCAAGGAATAATATCTAAATCAAACTCGATTATCTCGCTAATAAAATCGATAAATTGATCTTAAGCCTTAAAGATCAATATATCAATTTTATTCCCGTTTGATTAATTATTCCATCTAAAGCCTTATAGATGGAATAGAAAATCAGTGTTCGGTTGCGAATCAGGCAAATAACCCTAATCGGGAGATAGGTCCATCACTTATAAATGTGCATGTTATATACCAATAGACGTATATTTGGCAATAAATAAATTATGCACGAGTATTTACCTAAATTTGAAAATAATTTCCAAATCTGGGCTTAACACGATTGGGGTCGCAACCGACTTGCACTCAAAACTCCGGCGATGGGAACGATGAGGGGGCTCGGGCTGCCGGTGTTGTGGTCTCGCTGCTCAATGATGATACCTCGCTCAATAAGTAATAGCGAATTTTGAATGGTGGCTAATACTTCACTGATTTGGCCTGACAAGGTCAACGAAGTTGACCAACACAGCAAGGGGACGTCCACCAGAAGACTCGAACAGCAAAAAGGAGGGTTGTTGGCGTGAAGATTTGAACGTCCAGGGTTGGTCTCCAGTGTGACTCAGGTGCATGCAAGAGGCACTGGGACTCGTGGGAACTTGAAAATCAAAGCGCAAAAGATCGCCGACTCGGTGGGGTAGCATTCACCGGTGGAGAATCGACGGGTCAGGGAGCAACGGCGCCAGCTCACAGCAATAACGAAACCAAAGCAGCAGCGTGGTCAAGCACAGTAGCTCGAACACAATTGACCTCTCAGGTGGCACGCGTGCAAGGAGCAGCTTGGTCGTCGTTGACGGCTCAGTAGGACAGCAACACGATGCGGTGATGTCGGTAACAGAGGCACGGCCACAGGTCTGGCAGTGGAGTGGGCGCCTGCTTGGAGGGTTGTCTCAGCCAAGAGCTGGTCGGGATTTCCTCTCTCTCACGTGTGTCTCTCCCTGGTATTCGGAATTTTTTTTTTTTTTGTCTGCGAAAGGTCCCTTTTATAGGGAGAGGGTTCGAACTCATCGAGAAAAAAAAACAGCATATTTCCTTTCCTCCTCTGGACACTTGAAATCTTCCTTGACAGCACACAATTTCTTGTCTTAAAACAGGAATATATTCACTAAAGACCAATCCTCTCTTTGTATTATTTCTTCATGTAGAGATATCGAAAGGGACGATATTGCAGACATTCCTTCCTTATGAACAATAAATTTTGTCAAAAGGATATATTACCAGAATAATGAGATTAAATATATGCCCTTGCACGAGACATTATCCTTTCATCAAAATCCCTTCCTGCCCCCCTTTTCCTTTAGCGGAGATATTCGGTCAAATCTTTGGATGACTTGACCGAATTTTCAATGGCTAAACATATATTCTCTGGGGACGAGCCATTCAAGTGTAGTGATGTTGCTCCTGCTTATTTTCTTTAGACAAGATATTTCTTTCATTCTCTCATATCGATAAAATCGATATCAACATGATTCCCATTCATCGACTTGTCCGAACTCGCGGTCTCAATAAAACTCAAGGCCAATAAGTTAAGTCCATATGTTATTGGTCCAATGAAAATGCAGTAAAAATAAATAATATAAACTAAATAATGAATGCTTCTAAAATTATATGTTGCAATTTTAATTCTATTTTTTTTTATGCCAAAATTTAGGTGTCAACAAAGATATACGTTATCTTTAGGTCACAGATCTTGATGATGGAGCTGATGTCGTCGCTCGGCCGAATTTACCAATTGGCCGTTCAGGAGGAGAGTCAAAGGTTGGCTACGGCCGAGCACGTGAGAATAGCTGAAGGAGTCGCTCTTGCTGTTGCCCTTGCAGGTGGGTCCAACTCGCTAGATTCACCGCTTGGCAGCCATGGAGGGTTCGAAAGCCTCGGAAGCCTTAGGCGTCTAGCAACCGCAATAAGTCAAAGTGGGAACCCTGAGATCTCGCGGATGGATAGCCATGATCACAAGAAGCCATCCGACGACCCAAGTTCGCCCATCAACCCACTTGGATCCAACAGTGGATATCAAAAGAGATCCGATGGTGGATATCTTTCATTTGCTACACCTGAGTCCGACGGCTCTAACCTAGCCACGTCAGCATCAGCCTATATGGGATCCAACGGACCATGTCATGCCATGTCATTGCACAGATCAATTGGGAAAATTTTGAAAAATAAAGGAAAATTTTGTGAATATTGTAGACGCCGACATCATACAATTGAAACATGCTAGAAACTACATGGCAAGCCGGGTGATAAAAAAAAAAAAAGGAAAAAGAGTTTTCTGCTTATCGGGTTTCGATACTGAGGACTAATGGGGCATCCCAACCAATTACCCAAGATCAAGTTGATTTGGTAACTTGTGATGAAAAAGATGGTACTATGGAGGACGCAATTGAGGTGTAGCAGGGGCGCGCTTGCAAGAAATTTAGTTCTTACAAGTAAATGCTCAAGACCCAAGTAAGCTTACAAAATTCATCATAATCAAGTGCTTTTTGGGAAACCTCAGAAACAGAAGAAAGGGGGGAAGGTGAGGAAGAAATAGATGTAGAAATCGAAATAACTTTTGAAACGAAGAGGACTAAACAGGAACAAGAGAAACCACTGAAGAAGATCCTTCTCCTTCTCTTTTTTTGGAAGAAAATGAGGATCCTGACAAAATCGATGAAAGGGAAGAGATCCGAGTGAATGAAAATGAACAAACAAGGGATGAATTCAAGAGATATTCTATTAAGATCTTCAAGTTTTTAAAACTTATTATATGGATAGGAATAAAAATAAAGAGAATTCGAAGTTAGAAATATTTAAAGAATATCCATTTTCATTATGGATTGAAAAACCTCGTCACTATTCTTTTTGGCGAAAAGGCCGCAGGAGTGGAGCGTGGTAGGTTTGCGCCAGGAGAGCATAACATAGGGAGGAAAGGGAGCCCAGACGGTGGAATAGCCAGGGAGGCCGGGTCATTTGACGGAAATGGAAGGCTTTTACCCCTCAACGAAAAAAGAAGGCCCTATGGAGTAAAGGGAATGCACAAATTCTTGGAAAAAGAGGGAGCGAGCCTATATAAAAAATGGTTGAAAGCAAGCCGATTCAATGAATAGATAGAGTCAACCGTAACACAAAGCGCTGCCTGTGCGCGAATTAGCTGAGGCTGGAGCAAAACGTGCACGAGCGATGCGAGTGATGTCTCTTCGTTTTAAATATTTCGTCGGGGCATGTGGCGGCGAGATAAGAGCTCCAGCTCCTGCTGCTCCACCAACGCGGCGACGACGACGACGAAGATCATAGGTGGGATGAGCTTGATGCATCAGCGCCCCGTCGCACCACGCCACATATATAACGCTCCGTGATTATATTCGTTGTAGCATTTGCCAGTTTCGCCTCTCTCTCTCTCTCTCTCTCTCTCTCGTCTTCCGATCAGCATGGGGAGGCTGCTATCGAGGATCATTTGTATTTCGAGGAGCAGAGCGAGCCGCTCCGGATCCGTTTCTCCAAATGGGTGCTCGCCTTTTCGCGACCCAGCTCACGTATCAAGAGCATCGGGAAGTGGGTCGTCGAGAACTCCGCGGTTCTTGGGCGGGGCGAGGACCTTCGGTAGCGAGACGGGCGGGAGGGAATCGATCGAGTACGACGTCGTCGTCGTCGGAGCTGGACCTGCTGGTTTGTCGGCGGCGATAAGGTTGAAGCAGTTGTGCCGGGAGAGAGACTTCGATTTGTCGGTTTGCGTTGTTGAGAAAGGAGCCCAAGTTGGTATTGCCTTTTTACCCATTATTTCGAGTTGTAATCGAGTTTCGGAATCCTTCGGCCTCTTTTCTTGGCTTTCTGATGCTTAGTGTGTTTGATGTCTGGAATAGTGCTATGAAAAAAAGGCTTGCTTTGCCCACTGGTTTGATGGTTATTGGTTGATTTTAGGTGCTCACGTGCTATCTGGAAATGTTTTCGAGCCACGGGCGCTCAATGAACTTCTCCCTGATTGGAGGAATGAAGAGGTTGAACTTGATTCTTCTACCGTATCATGTGTAGTACTGTGCATATTTGTATTAGTGAGTCTCTGAAGAATAACGTCGGCTTACATGTGTTCAATTGAGTGCTCCCATGTACGTCGATTTCTTGTAGCCTTTTTCCTTCAGAAATTTGTAGTCATTCTTGGGTATAATTGCAATTGTCGGCTGACTGCATGAAATGGTAATTTTGGATTAGAAATTTGAAAGCTCCTCTAGTTGTGGTCTGCAGTCTTATCTCAAATTACGCAGGGTATTACTCTTTCTGTATCTTTGGTCTCTTCCACACAACTATTTAGCTGTTAGGCTTGTTCAGCAGTAGTGAGCTGTTGTGTTTCCATGTGTAGGCTGCCAGCCGATTTTTGGATTTCAACGGAACATGTATAACAGGGACAGCTTTTGTTGGCTGAAGGGAAATTTGACATGGGTTGTGCTTTTATAAGAATTTTGGGGTGAAATTTTAAGTATGAGGATAGGTCTACTGCTCCTAGTAACTGCTGATGGTAACTGATAATTCTTTCCTGGGAAATGATGATAGTATTCTTAAAAGTGAGTGTTGAAGGAGGAACAATGAACTCATGGGTCTTTACAAAAGAATGATGAGCATGTTAGCTAAGTCGTTTTGTTCTAACATATCTTCTTAAATTATATCTGCAGGCTCCAGTTGATGTACCTGTTTCATCAGACAAGTTCTGGTACCTCACGAAGGATCGAGCATTTGCACTTCCTTGCCCTTTTGACAATAGGGGAAACTATGTTATTAGGTAGTGAATTCAGTTCTTATTTGTAACTGTGCACATGCTTCTTGATATTCCAAACTGATTGTCAATACCCAGAAACCCAACTTATGGTTATGTGCCTTGGATAGCATGTTTCAATTAAGATGATACTGTCCTGTATATCATAGATTTGTGCTGTTGGATTGTAAAGGAGCGTGACCAAATGCATGACACATTAGTCTTAACCAGGTGGTTAGGCCTTTCAAAATTTTGTTGAGATGCTGTCCGCAATATTCTCATCAAACATTAGTTGAGAGAGGGAGGGTGGGAGGGAGGGAGAGAGGAGTCCCTTAAATTGTTGGACCAATTACCTGCCCAATACAGCATCTGGATCACAACGTACTGGCATTTTCCCTCTGGCACTTCTTTTATCTATTTTTCCTTTTGGTTCTAAGCATTTAGTTCCTGTCAACCTTCTGATAAGAAACAGGTTATCTTGATGATTGATGCAGTTTGAGTCAGTTGACACGGTGGATGGGTGTAAAAGCTGAAGAACTTGGTGTAGAAATATATCCTGGCTTTGCAGCTGGAGAGGTATGATTTTCTCCTGTTTTATCAACGGCAATTTTGCACCCACGTCCCATGATGTTATAAAGTTATTCAGGTACTTTATGATTCAAATGACAATGTTGTTGGAATTGGTACTAATGACATGGGCATCTCGAAAGATGGTTCAAAGAAGGAAACTTTTCAGCATGGTGTGGAATTGAAGGGTATGCTCTCTCTCTCTCTCTCTCTCTCCCCACAGGAAGCATGCATGATGCCATCCATCAGCTGACAAAAAATGCAGTCCTTCAAGAGTGATCACTAGCTGAAGTCTCATTTGATGAGTGATTTCAAAAATATCTTGACTTGGTATTTTTTATTGCGGTTGTATTTATCATAAAACCACTTTATTATACAGCAATGTATGAATGCATATTTTTCAATCAGATTGTGAGATGAAAACCAAGTTAAATTTTTGTTATTTCTTTTTGGTGTACAATAGTAAAATTTTCAATAGGATGACTTTGTTTAACTAACATTTATGTCGGATTAACTAGATTTATGAAACCCATACCTTAGAATATGAAAATAGAATTATTTTCTCTTTTCTTGATTGACTGATGTTAGAGCCAGTACGATGTAATTATTTTATTTTGTCGAAACTAAGGTAAAAGTAGTAGAACAGAGCTATGTAACATGTGGCTTACCACAAAACTCCATTCTACCTACTTTTCTAATTTTATATTAAAATAGATGTTAGATAATCCTTTAATTATTATTCCAGGAAAATTCATAATCTCAGTAAACAAGCTTACTATTTCTCATAATGAAGCATGAAACAATTTTTACAAGCCCATACTCCTCTTCTTCTTTAGGTTGGGAAACACAGGTAAAAGATTTTGGAGTCTCTCCTGTTTTTCACTAAACTGTTTCTCTTATATTAAAAAGGAAAAAGAAGAAAATATCATTGGTAGTTGCACATCCATTTTGTTATATTCTGCAACCATCTTTACAGTCATTTGGAGAGTGTCATTACTTTCAGTTTCCATATCACTGTGTTTTATGTCTGTTGATATTAGTGGCAACTACTTATAGAAAGGAAATACAGGAAAGTTAACGCTGCTTGCTGAGGGTTGCCGGGGATCGCTATCCGAGGTTAGGAGATCTCTTGGCTGCAGAAGTTTACATGTGCAATATGTTGATAAATCAAGTGAGTGGTGGTTTTCGTGTTCAACAGAAAATTATAAGTAAATTCAACTTAAGGAGAAAGGTGCAGGCACAAAATCAGACGTATGCTTTAGGAATCAAAGAGGTATGGCAGTCATGTTGACAATTTTTTATTTTTTTATTTTCCGGTTATCTTCTTCCTCTGTTTCTTTGGTCAAATGGATGTATTAGTTACTGACAAAATGCATTTGGTGTTCATGATGAAAAATTTTTCTCCTTTTTTCTTTTCCTTTCAGCCTATTTATGTTTCTAACCACTGTCATGCACAGGTCTGGGAAATTGATGAGAATAAACATGAGCCCGGTGCTGTGATTCACACATTGGGCTGGCCTTTAGATCATAAGACATACGGTGGATCTTTTCTGTACCACATGAAAGACAGACAGGTGAGTAGAAGCTTTTCCTGGATTCACATTGATAGAAAGTCTAACCCAGAAGCTTAAAGCTACTAGGTGTATGGAGACCATGTGTATATATTTGACTACTGGGTTATACTTTAACACTTATAGTCTCAAATATTATATTGCAAAACATGTGTCTTTGGAGTGTTAATATAGTCAGAGCTTATGCAACAGACAGGGAAATTACTCCTGTGACATCACAGTGCTTGACAAGTTGATACGATCATTCATGGATTGAGCATGTAATGGGATAAGATATTGCTTGATCTAATCATTCACGGATCAAACATATGACGATTTGTGTCTGTGTTTCTCTAACACTGACATTTAATATTCCTTTGCTTTTTTGTCTCTTCGTCAGGCAAAGACTCTTCATGTGTACAGAAAACATTCTTGGTATTAGTGTTTGTATCATACTGTTAAGCATGTATGGGTATCACATAGCAGTCAAATTTTCTTTGGCTATGGATGACAGAACTATAGGCCTTTTGACCTGATGAAGGCTTTGGAGAGGGAACAGTGACTGGCTTTCTACTGCTTTAACAGAAGCTAGTGTTGTTGTTAGCTGTGAAGCACCAAATAGTACTTCCTATCACAATCACGTGCTTCTTAGGAGATTCTACTGTTAGTTCTGGACCTTCTGGTATTATGTGAACTGCATAAGAAGAAGTAGCTTATACATAGGAGCTAACAAAAGATGGAGGACATGATACCTAAGTACTCAATATAGTTTGTATTATTACCAGATTGGAAGCCATAAATGGCTGAATGAGTTCTGGTAATTTGTCTAGTGCACTTACAATAAGATATGTCTCGACTACGTATCAGTGTGCATCACTGAGTTTATATAACTTCTGTTGCCATCAAATAATGTAATGTCCCTCCTGTGCTTCCGGTGGCGACTAGAAATGTTTGTAGAAAGAGAAAAAAGAAAACTTACTGAGGAAGAACTGAATGGAAGCAAAGAATAAATAAGATTGCTTGTCACATTTTCTGAACAGGGCAGCCTGTTCTTTTTCCTTATTTGTCCTTTCCAAGTCTATGAATTGCCTCTTGAAATCAATGCACATCGTGATAAATCTTGCTGAATAGTGGTGGTTGGTATTTAGTAATCTAACAGATTCACTTGTTTACATGATTCTAGGTACTTGCTTTTAATTCAAAATTTCCAATAGCATTTTAATTTTGTTGTTGGGCCTGGCAGTGGCCTGGTGAGGCCGAGCCTTGCCGGTGGCTGGGTGAGCTTGGCCTCGCCAGATCTGTCATCAAGATGAGATTTTATGTGCCTAGTAAGAGCTATTATGTACCATCTACATTTCTGGGCTTCTTTTGTTGGCAGGTTTCTATTGGCCTTGTGATTGCTTTAAATTATCAAAACCCTTACTTAAATCCCTATGAGGAGTTTCAGGTAAATCTCTGTTGCTTTTTTGTTCACTCTTATTCTTAGTCTTTCTATTTCCATTTTTTTTTTTTTGGGTTAATTCAATATCCAGCTGGAGGTCCATATATATGCATAATATTCACAAATCTTTTTTGACATTGTTTAACATGTTAATACAATGCGACAGGCTGTTTTATGCAACAGTATCCTCTATCTCAAACTAATGAATTGGCAAGATATGTCATCATCGCTTTGAGGAGTTTTGACTTAGTAATATTATGAAAAATTTCAAATAAGGGCCTGAAGTGGGGTCGGTTTTACAAAAGAGGGCATAGAGTGGACCTTGTTACAAATAAGGGCATGAAGTGGTCAACTTAGTCTCAAATAAATAAGGGCCCCAACTTGCCAGTCGGCAAAAATTTGGCCGGCCAGCTTTTTGGGCAGCCAGAGCAGGGTACTTTTGTTCAAAATTTTTGGATTTTACCCAATTGAAGTTAGGGTTCATGCTAACAACTGAAGAAGGGCCAAAACCATTAAAATCAAAAGGCCCAAATCAAATTCACCGATTCATGTTTTCTCCCTCTCCAATATCTCCATACACGTGATTTAATCTGATACACCCATACAAGTATTGTCTTTGTTGTAGAAAATTACAGCAAAACACTCCTCGCTGGAAGCCAGAAAACAAAGGGAGGTCTGAAGAGTGAGATACTCATGCGTTTGTGCTGAAGTGTGCAGGAGGGCACAGACGTTCATGGATGTGAGTGTGCAGGTGAAGAAGAAAAAAAGAGAACAAAAAAGAGAGAATCCAGGAGAGTTTGGAGTATATATGAGTGAGTGTGCAGGTAAAGAGGCAGGAAAAGAGAAAAAAAGAAAAGCAGTTAAGAGAGGTTTTGGGGTGAATAAAAAACAGAGCAAGAGAAAAAAGGGGGAAAAGAAAAAACGAATCCATAGCTTGTCTTATTCTTTAAGCTTCATGGAGGAAGAGGGGCAAAAAAAAATCGCTTCCAACAGCAAATCACTCCACGAGAATCTCATTCTTCAGGCCTACTCCTTTTTTTGTCCATAATATTTTTGGACAAAAGTGCTCTTGCTTTGGCTACCAGAAGAAGCCAATTGTTAGGGCTGAGCGTGGTTCCGGGTTAGAACCTAAAACCTAAGAGCCAAACCAGTGTGAACTTGTCCGGTTCCAAGTTTTAAGATATGCAAGGTAGATTCCAAGTTCCAAAAATTGGGGAACCTATTTTAATGGGTAGGTTCGTAGAACCTGTAACCTAAAACCTAGAAATAGCTTTCGTGTTTTTATTGGTCTATGTTTTCGTGTAATCCTACAGTATTCCATGGCATTCGATGATAAGTATATAATCTGAACTAATAGTTTGAGCTTGCATTTTATGACTAAGACTTTTACTTTGTTAATGTTTTTTTATTTTTTGTGTCTTAATAGAAGTTATGGTCAGTGAATTGGAACAGTAAGTGGTAATTTAAGGTGATAATATACTGCACTGGTTAATTTAATAAGACAAGTGGAACCTATGTAGACCTTGGAACCTGATAGGTTTCAGGTTTCACAGTATGCATGGTAGGTTCCGGGTTCCAACAAATGAGGAATCTGTTTCAATGGAGAGGTTCCAGATTCCGGGTGGAACCTGTATGGAGCCTGGAACCGCCCACCCCTACCTATTGCTAAAGATATGACACGCCAGGGAGTTTGAGCCTTTATTTGAGATTAAATTGGCCATTTCAGGCCTTTATTTGAAATGAGGTCGACTTCGGGCCCTCTTTTTGAGAAAAGGACCCTACTTTAGGCCCTCATATGAAATTTTCCTCTTATTTGCAATTTTATTTTCCTAATATTAATCCCATTAACTCGTGATAATTTCTTTTGATAGAAATTCAAACATCATCCTGCCATCAAATCTTTATTAGAAGGTGGGACAGTTATCCAGTATGGGGCTCGCACACTGAACGAAGGTGGTTTCCAGGTGAGACATCTTCTAATTCATAGAAGTAATCTGTAGCATTATGTGAACCTGACCTAATATATGAATTGTTTGAGTCAAGGTGTCTTTTGTTTTTTATTTTTTTTAAGGGTAAATCACAGTGTAGGTACCTGAATGCATTATTTGCATGTGACAATCTGAGGTTTTATAAGTTTCAGAAAAGAAAAACCTGAAGTTAATTAGTGATTTCAAGTATAAAATATACGAGGAGACTATTTTCTGGCTCATATAAGTTTCGATCTTGGAAGGGTGAAAATTGAGAAGATCGTTTGAACATTGTTCTGGTACGAGTCAAAGGAAGGTTTTTTATATGGTCGAAAATGATCGAGGTGCATGAGGGATTCCAAGGAGTTTAGAGTCAGGGGTCCATGGAACTGTCATGGAAAGAGCAGGTTTTAATAGTTCAATTTGAAGACATGGGTGGTTTAGGTGCAGTCTACCTAAGTTTAGTTGCCTCTCATGTAATTGACCCTCGTGCATGTCCTGATTTCAGCGAGAAACAATTTTCATTGCTGTTTCACCAGTTATAGGTCGCACATTTTTGCTTTAACCATAGCATGTTATGCAAATGTGAATATGATGCCAGTTAAATTTCAGTCTATTCCATATCCAGTTTTCCCTGGAGGAGCGATTGTAGGTTGTTCAGCTGGCTTTCTGAATGTGCCAAAAATAAAGGGAACACACACCGCAATGAAATCAGGTACAACCAGTGTATCAGCTGAACTGCATCTATTTTACCTTGATGAGTATATAATGAAGTGTTGGGATTGTGAAGTGATGATGCTTAATAGTATTGGTAATCTAGATAACTACAAAGTGTAGTCATCTAGATATATTCTGTCAGATGTTATTGCAGAAAAGAGGAAAAGATGAGAATTGAAGGCCTAGTAGGGTGCCCAGCTTTCCATTTGTTGCCATATCAAGCAAAGAATAAACTTCCTTCTCATCATTTCCTCTTTTCCTTTTTATGCAGAACAATTCCTCTGTGGATCTTGGTCCCATTTCAATTCACTCAACCTAATTATTCTAATCTTCATGTGTTTGACATTGGCATTATGTTACTGATAAATAGATGATTCAATTTTTTATATCAATTGACTTTTTTTTTTTTAAATGAAAAGATTAGATGATACATTTAAGAGCTCTGGTTGTTTACGTTGCATTGCATCAGTGTATGTGTATCAGGGCACTACATCCAATGGCAAGAAACAAGAAGGCAATTGATAACATAAATGCATGTCTTGGCACTACATCCCATTGCCCCTTTTGAATTAGTCCTCCTATATGGTTGCTACAACTTGGTCACTCTTTCTTTAAAATGTTTCATTGACCTATAGACCATATGACGTCAATTATGATGCTAACTTATACGGATTTTGCATTCCAAAATGTTTTTGCTGTACAAAGGAACATTCAGGAAGCTCAGAAGGTTTTATGCATTCTCCATCTTAAAAATCATCATAGCCATGAGACTCAAAACACTTGATTTTGCAGGGATGCTAGCTGCAGAGGCTGCATTTTCAGTACTTAGTGAAGGATCAAGCATGGAGGTTTATTGGGATTTCCTAAGGAAGTCATGGATATGGAAGGAACTGAAGAAAGCTCGCAACTATAGACCGGTTAGTGTGTCTTTTCTACTTATATATATATATATATTGATGGATTTGATTCCACTTGCTATTTTACGATCTTCTTTAGTTTTATGTTGTTAGTTGGTGGATTCTTAGGCTGAATAAAATTGGCATGCCATGGAGAATGATTTTGATGTATCTACCTATTTTTTGGTCAACATGTAGTATCTACCTTGAGAATGGTAATTTTGACCAAGCTTATGCACAGTAATAGTCAGGATGGTGCTATGCCAACCAGAAAGGTGTGTGGGCTGCCTTCATAGGTAGACATAAATATTTGATTGATCTGATATGGATACACTGATAGCTTAGAGAGAATTTATTTGTTCACTGTTAAAGTTGTTCCAGTTAGATTCATAGATATGAACCGTTTGACAAATTGAGATTGAGCTACATTTCTTTTTCTCTGGACGGGAGATTGAGATACAAACTAAATTTTTAGTTACTTTAATGTTGGTGTAGATACACAGTCAATTAGTCACATTCCCTAAATGACCATTACTTTATGTTTTCCAAATGCTTGGTTCAGTCAAACTTTTTTGGCATCTATAGATGTAGAATCATTTATGTGCTTCATTCATTAAAGAAACACAGCATATGTGTAACTAAGTAGGTGCTTTCTCTGTTGATTTTCCAAATAGTAATGAAACCCGAAGAATCTATATCTTAGTTGTTAATTCAATTGGGTAGTTATTGACATGCTTGAATGGTAGATATGTTCTTGTTATCTGGTGAAAATTGATTAATGTTGATTTTCAGGTTCCTTTTTATGTGAGACCAAACTTTTGTTGTATGATTCGGAAAATAGTTTTTAGCTATGTCGCAGCTCACCATACCTGTTACTTGCATGCTTTTATTATCAGAGGTGAAGTTATGTGTGATGGGCTTAATATAAACACTAACCCAACAGATGGAATCCAGCATTAAATGAAAAATATGTGATAATAGGTTCAAACATGCTGGAGTTCCCTTTAGTTCATAGCACATTGGTCTTCTATCTAATGGATACTTTTGTTCCCCTTACAGGCATTTGACCATGGGCTTCTTCCTGGATTAGCAATAAGTGGTTTAGAGCAGTAAGAACTCATCTTTCATTTGTATTAATTTTTTTTACCTATATGAGAGCTCTTATCTCTGTTTGCGTGACAAAATTGATTTATTTCTGCAGCTATCTATTTAAAGGAAGGTTGCCCTTCACCCTCAAGCATGGCAAACCTGATCACGAGGCAACAAATGTGAGAAATGTTATCCTTGAAACCATGATATTTTGTTGAAAGTCTAGTCATGAACTTCAGATTCTTTTTCTATCCTTATGTTATCTTCAAGCAATGCAAACTTAATCATATGGTGACCAAATGGGAAACTGTATCTCTGAACCATGAAATATATCTGAAATGGTTGTATAGCTAACCCAACTAATGGGATAAGGCTTGTTGTTGTTGTTGTTGTTGTTGTTGTTGTTGTTGTGTTGTATTTTTATGTTTTATTTTCCTTTTACTTCACTTTATTGAGGACTAGAGTTTTTTTTTTTTTTTTTTTTTTTTTTTTTGGGGGGGGGGGATCATACAAAAATTCACATTTCTTGACACGCTAGAATTGGTTCAGTAGTGCTAAGCAGATCTTAAATATTGATGTATTGGACAGACGTCTACACGGTGAAACTGTCCCAAGCAATAGATTGTTATCCATAGATCACTTGCAAAAAAATCTTAAATAACTGGAAGATGGAAGGCGTTATTGACTGGCTGCTGTGTTTGCCAGCGATACTATAAGCCATGAAATTTTTGAGTATGCAAGAAGGTAAGGATCACTTTCTCTGCTTCATTATGGATTTTCATACATTCTGCTTCAACATTTGTGCAGGTGGCAAAGTTACACACTCCCATAGAATACCCACGTGCTGATGGCATTCTGTCTTTTGATGTGCCCACATCATTACACAGGTATTAAATCATGTTTCCATCTGGTAATTTGGCAGTTCTTAAATTTTGCAGTGTAAAGGACATGTTGCATGATGACCTTACAGCCTTGAATGATGAGAAACTGAACCAATTATGATGCCAGATTCTTTTAGCCCCACATCTCAGGAGAATTCTAAGAGATGAAATGCTTAAAGTTTATAAGTTGATGAAAATAATGGTTTAAGCAGAGGAAACCAGTCCAAGGGAGAGATATCTCCAGTATTGCCTCTTTTTATTCTGCCTTTTAGTGGCTGATCATATAAATTGATGCACTGGAACATGACACATGCAGATCACTAATGGACTGGGTTCCTTTTTGAGATATTGATTTTTGAGGATTGCCTCTTCTGCATTAAGCAAAAATCGTTACAATCCATTCCATGACCTGCCGAGTCCATTTTGCTGGACTTGGCCTCTTAAGTTTGATGGAAAAACAAAATATAGGGAAACTGAATCAAAACAGTTAATGGGTGGCATAGTTGAAGGGTGTCACACGATTTTTTCTTTGCTTTGTTTTCATACATGGAATTTACATGGGATATCAACACCAATTATCCTCCTTGTCATTTTCTATTGCTTTACAGTACTTTAGATTATTCTTTTCTTTTTCTTTTTCAAATTATGGCTGCAATTAACCAAGCCACGACCTTGTAACATATCACCCAATAGAATCATCGTTCTGCTTGTGTTTTGACGTGAGATTATCAGCTGTGGATGCTTATGCTTCTTGAATGTTATCCTTCCACTTTGTAGGAGCAACACAAATCATGAACATGACCAGCCAGCTCATCTTCGATTGAGGGACCCTACAATCCCAGAGTTAGTGAATTTGCCAGAGTATGCTGGACCAGAGTCGCGATATTGCCCTGCACGTGTATATGAGTAATATGAAATATCTTCTATGTGATTTTAGGATTTATTGATGCGGAACATTGTATAATATGCTTTATGATAAATCTTTCGTAGATACGTGCCAGATGAAAAGGGAGAACTAAAGTTGCAGATAAATGCTCAAAATTGCTTGCACTGCAAGGTAAAATTCACATAATTATTTGCACACTTGTTACCTTGTGTAGATTCATCTACTTTGAGCATGCGTGTAGTGTGTTTCATCCTCGCCCAAACTGTGTAGAGAAGATTGTTACTGTTTTTTCTAAATCCATAACCTTAGCTCTTCTTCTTCTTCTTCTTCTTCCTTTTTTTCACTTTTTGGTGTTACTTCCTGAAATTACGACAAAATTTTCATTAATTTGTAAGTTCAGGCAAAGTCTAGATGGTGATGATGGTAGTTAATTTTGTGCCTGTGTGTAGTCCACTTGCCGAAAGGAAAATCTTTTGATCGTTTCAGCATTCCACTTTGCATGCATCATTTTTGTTTGATGGTCTTTTAAGCATGCATCGTCTCCTATAATCCTCCAACTCCTGTCGATATTTGCAACGAACATTGAATATTGCCATGAAAAAAATCTTCTGCATCTATATCTAATCTGGGATCCAAGTGGTGTTCAAGCTTTTTTTGCTTCATTTCTAGTCCAATTTTCCTCGAGAACGACTCTGCGCTCTCTTGTGCTCTGTCTTCCAATAAAATCATGGTGCCTGGTGTATACATTTTGCAGGCTTGTGATATCAAAGACCCGAAACAGAACATTGAATGGACTGTCCCAGAAGGAGGTGGCGGTCCTGGCTACACCGTAATGTAGTTTCGTATACCCTGTATATGCATCAGATTTTGAGATGAAATCCGTCGTAGATATGCTGCATCAACTTGACCTTTATTGATATTTGTAGGGGAACTTTTATGTCATAGTTATAGGACAGCGGAATTTCTCTCTTTCTTTCTATTCAAACTCAATACAACCAATTATGTTGGAAACAAATAAATTTAGACACATTATTCGACACTTTTTCTTGTCTAAGCTTTCGCTGCTTTTACTCAATAACTAGGCAGTTTAATTTTGTGTTATCTTCAATCGTAATCTGGCAGTGAGCGAGTAGCTTATTTGCGAACGAGGTTATTGTCTCAAATTGTCACAATAAGTGTATCACAAAGTAGAAGTCGGTAAGTATTAGTAACATTATTATGTTACCATGCAGGATTGTTAATTGTGATAGAGTGTGCTTTTGTTGTGGGGGAAAAGTGTTTTTTGAGAATTGATTTTCTAGACTTTTTGCGGAAAATGACTAGTAAATCGAAAACACTTTCTAGTTAACGAAAACATTTATTCATAAAATGAGCAAAATGAATTACTATATCTAAAGAGGTGAAAATAATTTTCGGAAATTGCTCATCTCAATTATTTAATGTTTTTATTTTATATATTTTTTCTCTTTTTGCTTCTTTTTGGGTTAGTTGTTGACCACGGCGAAGGCTGGCGACGGGCCAAAGGTGAGCTCAAGCCTCATCGATTTGGCGAGGCTCCAGTTGGTGGGCGAGCTTGAGTCGCACTCGACTGAAGCTGGCGAGACTCGAGCCTTGAGCTTGTTGATTTGGCCGGCCCCTGCCTATAGTTGGTAATAGGCCATTGTCGAGACTTGACAACCGGTCGATGGGAAGAAAAAAAGAAAAAAAATAAAAATTATTTAAAAATTTGAATTTGAATTTTCATGATATTGAAATCACTTTTTAAATGAGATCGAAAGATCAAAAAATGTTTTTGGTCACATATCACCAAATAAAGGAAAACTATCCACTTTCCTAAAAAATGATTTCCCGAAAAGTATTTTTTCTTTATCATAAAATTTTTCCCAAAGCAAACACATCCATAATTTACATCTATAAGTATCTCCCCCTAATGGTTCCTAGCAAAGTGCCAGAAAGGTCTTTTTAGTGGAGAGGTAACAATTTCTCTTATCAGTGATCTGTCATTTTGCCGCTTTGTTAAGCAACCTGTGGAGGTCACAAGTGATTTTTCAAAATTATGAGAAGTTAATAACTTCTATATACGAAGTTCCAAGTTATTACGGGAACTAGGTTTTATGCTCGAGATACTCGAACGAATATCCGATGAGGAATTATGTTGCTTGGAAATGGAGGTGCAAAGTTCCCAAGCATCGCAAGAGTGCCGGTCCTCGGATAAAAAAGTCCTTCCGCGCGAGATATTTGATAAAACCTTCCCCTTCTCTGGGTTGTAACCATCAAAGTAAATAGTTACACTTCTGTAGAACAACAGTGACTTTTCTCAAAGCAGTGATTATTAGTTTTGCCACAGGATTTAGCTGTAGCTTTCCAAAATGAAAAGTAACAAAACTGCCATATGGAAGTAACTTTACAACTCAGTTGGCAATTTGATACAGGAAATTAAGTTGCCATATACTACATGAAGTCATTTGCACCACAACACAGCTTCAACAACCACCATAGCATCTGCAGAATGAAGAGGAATTTGAAGAAATCATGTCATAACAAGATAACGATGTAATAGCTTGACAAGCGTTGATTGGTGTGATGAACTGTGGAGAAGAAGACATAATTTCATTCGCTACCAAAGGTTGGTAAAAAGCAACCATACAATTAGGATGGTATTAGGCACATCCGCGACAGCAACAATTTTGATTTCAGACCACGGCGATAGTGAAATCGGACAACCAAAGCAATAGATAATAAAATTATGGAATTACAGTCAAAGAGTTCCCCCAGAGGGAAAAACTGGAAGTGGCAGGAGAAATGTCCCACTGGGAGTACGATAATACCTGAAATGACAACAGAGAACAATTTCAAAAAGAAAAAGCAAGATAATATGAGGATATCACGACACAGAACCATATGAAACTGTGAAAGTTCCGACTTTGAACCATTCTGATAATGAAATTGGATAGCCGATAGAAAGCATGATGATATTGGACATGGGGAACTAGAAATGGCAAGAGAAATGTCCAATTAAAAGTATGACAACATCCGAAATGAAAACACAACAACGTCCGAATGAAAAGTACGATAATATCCGGGAATAACGACAAATGAAAGTTTTGAGTCTTTGCATGTGCTACAGCGCAACGAAGAAGAATTGTCGAGTCTTAGAATGTGCTGTAGCGCCATGGGCTTTTGCTCAGTTCCTCATATTAGAAGAATTCCCCGCAGCATGGTTGTCACCCTGGATAGCCAAGTGCAAGGGCCCGCCAAAGCTGAAGCCTCCAGTCGGTTGTTGCAGCTGCGGCAGCTGAAGTTGAAGAGGCAGCGGATGATGCTGAACCTGAAACGGATGCTGCAGCTCTGGCGGCTGAATCTGCAGCTGCTGGAGCTGCTGTGCAGCAAAAAGAGGGCGCGGGTCACTGTTGTAGGGAGGATAAAACAGCGGCCGGTGTGCAAAAGGAGCGAAAGGCATCATGATTGGTGCACCGTTGGGCATGGCCTGGCCAGTCAGCACCTTCAGATGTTCGATCTCGTCCTTCAGCGTATCGTTCAGTGCTGTCGGGAAAACAATGGGAAAATACAATATCTAATTAGGTCCACAGTGGAAGGAAAAGTTCCACTAGAAGTCGTGAACGTTTTGTAAGAAATCCAACGGAGCCCTAAGCATCATAAAGGGCCGTTTAGAGTTGAGGCATGAACGGTGATGCTTACCATCTTGCAAATGAACCTGTTGCTCCATAGTCTGCAACCGGTACTTCAGCTCATGGTTTTCGGTGTTCAGACCGGTTGTGTCCCTCTGTAATTGAAGAGACATTATTGCCAATGTTAGAATCCAGAAGAGTTTGGGAAAGATGCATATCCTAAAGAGAATAAGGTCACTGAACACATTAGAAGAGCAAGCATCACAATGTTACTAACATGTTGCACCATCAATTATCTATAATTAAACGTATAGCAATTAACTAAGTTGACTAGAGTGTACCTGCAAGACGGTCAACTGAGAAGACAGATTTGTGGCTTGAGTCTGCAAGGTCTGCACCTTCCTTTCGAGCTCTGCAATGTAACGCAACTTCCGCTCCTTCGACCTTGCAGCCGACTGCCTGTTTGACAAGATCCTAGGACCACTAAAGACATTACCATAATATCTGCAGATACGATACAATAACCTGATACAATAACCTAAAGAAAACCATTCTATTCCATTATGTAGAAGTGAAACGCTATGAAAATATTAGTTGGAACACGTACGGACAGTATCTGATGCCGTTACAGGGTTCAAGAGAGATAACTACCTCTTTGCGCGCCTTGGGTCGACCAGGGCCAGCTCCGCGAGCTTAGCAGCAGAAAGAGCCTTCTTTCTCTCCACTCCCAAGGGCGCCTCGGAGCTCGAAGCAAGCATTTCCGGGTTGATAGTCATCAACTCGTCCACCGACTGACTGTAGTGGTGCCTCACCCTTGGTCTCTCCCCTGCTGAAACGGCGGCGGAACCTGATCCAAGCACCAGTGCCGGTCCTGTAGATGCAGCTAACGGCGCAGCAACAGCAGAAGGAGGAAGGGAGGGAGAGAGAACGGCAACAGCCGCCGAGGATGGTTCTCCCACCTGAAACAAAGGTGTCATAGCAGACGAGGAGTTAAGTCTATCCATATCCAAGTATATGCCATACAGGTCGGGCTCCTCATTCTCATCAGGAAAGATAGGCTCGTAACCACCGCCCAGAACACCGTGATCACCATTGACGTTAATGCCATTTTCAGGACGGGTCAGAATCTCGGAATGGGCGCGCCGATGGCCGAGATTCGTAAACGGGTCATCTAGCATTCGGCCAACGTCAGGGCCGAACTGGCTACTATCAGTTTCCCCTGCACCCTGCCCAAGAGCACCGGGCTCGGGGACGAAAGTCGGAGCGGGAACCGATAGGGGCAACGTCGAACTCGCATGTTGTTCCGAATTATCACCGAACGACTCATTAGTTTGAGAAAAACCGGTGGACCAATCAGGAGATGGTATTCCACCTTCATGGGAACGGGGCATCTCATTATCCATGAACACTAGACTCGCTAGGAACCCGACCAACTCAAACTTCTATAAAATACCAAGAAAGTCTACAACCTTATAAAGGCATAAACCCACATTTCACCTTTGAAAAGATTGTGAGTTGGTAGGGCACTCATAAGGTGCTAATCCTCCCAGCATATATATAGGAAACTTGACAAGGCGTAATGTTTTGAATGCGTGACTAACGTGAGTAAGTAATTAATTGAGCAATGGTAGACTGTATTGGGCAAGTTTAATTCGGATCATATCGAGAGCTATAGATGGCAAGAGTTGTGAATATGGTAAGTGAGTAAGATCAATAAGTGTGCGATACAGCTGAAACTGACCTGTGAAAATGGCAACTTGAAATTAGTGAGACAAGGCTCTCTTTCGTTCTGAAACTGGAAATTTAATAAATGCGAAGGATAAGGCCCTTTAGTTGGCAAGTAAGTTAATACCACCTTCACCAGTTTTGGGCTCTTTGGAACCTTAAAAAGGCTATAGTTAAGTTGTATCTATTCTTTTGTAATTGACAAAATATGGGTATGAAATTTAATTTAGAGGATATAAGTTCAAACATGCTTTTTTATTTTTATTTTTTGGAATTAGAGGAACTGCCTTACAGCGAGCGCTCAGCGTAAACTCTCAGGGAGCACGGGGACCCACCTCCCACAGTGCTCCGCTTAAGTCGCGTTATACGCGCACGCAGTGACTCGAACCTCCCCCCTTCCGCAATTAGAGGGGGAAAGGCCCAAACCAACGCGCCAACAGCGAGGTGGGTTCAAACATGCTTAGTTGGTATCTTAATAATGGAAAAAAATTCGTAAAAACTGATAATAATTATAAAAAAAAAATGACAAGCTATTGAAGTTGTCTATGCAACTTTGCAATGGAAGTTGATACGTAATTTTATTATAGAAATTAAAATTATTTTTCTCGTATGTGTGTCTATATATATATATATATATATATATATATATATATATGCGTGTAATTAGTTAACGAGATAAGTAAATATAAGGTTAAACATATATTACACCAAACACGTACATATTTTCAAAAAGGCTGTCTCAGTGTCTATTCTAACTATTGAGAGAATGTAATCAAATCTAAGAACACAAATTTTTTTCTTTATTGGGCCAGAAAGAATACATAAAATGTTTAGTTTGCACGTGCATTATGATTCAATAAGATCAACACAAATTAAAAACCAAACCTGATATGGAAATATGTTATAAATTATCAATATATATATATATATATATATATATATATATATAAGTAGAATCGATCTCTTTTAGAAAAAAAAAATATATCTATACTGTAAATCAATTTGAAAACCACCTTGAGTTCTCTAATTAGGGTGTGTGCTTAAGTTTTCTAATGCAAGTCCATATAGGATTCTCTCAATAAATACACTGAACGTAAATAGAAAAAAATCCATGACAACCACCGCAGAAAAACAAAAAAAAAAAAAAAAAAGGAGAGAGAGAGAGAGAGAGAGAGAGAGAGAGAGAGAGAGGGAATTAAGGTAAGTAAATAAATAAGATAGGCTAATCATTGGTTAATTACCTTGACGAGGTCAACATTATAGTGATAATCATAAGCACCAACAAGACCATTGATACGTCCATAAGTTTTGCGGATCTTCAATGCGACCTGCAATTTCCACTTTTGATGTTCCATCCTGCAAATTAAGCAGAGCAACTCTCCAATTTCTACCACCGGTAGAAATAGAGGGGTTGAATATGTGTTAAAATGGTTGCGTCAATTTCGTGCTTGATCGAATTTAAATCTAAAAGGATAAAATTAAATTAAAATATCAACATGAGATGACTTAAAAACGAACGGAATTTGGATTTGTCTATATGACACCTATTACACGTCATGTCAATCATTTTATAAGAGTACAAAAACGAAAACATGTTATATAAAAAATTTTGTGCATAGATCTAATTTACCATGGCCAAAGAGAACTAGCAACCAAAAAAAAAAAAAAATCCTACTGGATGCACACCAATGGGACCTGACAATAAGTCTATTGGAATTGGCTTTGTATCAATGGAATCTTCTCGAACGAGGAAAAGGACCCAATGACTTCTGACGCAGGAAATCCAATGACGAAAGGCAATTGGTCTACGGGTTTTCAAGACTCGATGCCTTTGGAGCGGTGAAATGCGTAGAGATCAGAAAGAACACCAACGGCAAAAGCACTCTGTTGGGCCAACACTAACACAAAGAGGCGAAAGCTAGGGGAGCGAATGTACTTATACCCTTTCCTTTTTCATGGATATAAATTTCTCATATTTTCATATCTAGGATTTCCAGCTACAACACTGCACAGGTCGATACACGCACTTGATCTCCTCAAAATCATACAAATTTCTAACTACTATCACAATTGTGGAGAAGAATTATCATAACTTCTTAGTGCCTGTCATAATAAAAAATGGAAGCATACAATAGATGGACAAAATCTAGTGAATGTGTAAAAGGAAAAAGATAATCCAATTGAAAGGGCAAAGAATGAGAATGAAACAAACTTACAATCAGATTTACTTTAAGAGACGTGAACTCAAAAGTCTCAAAGATCTAAACCACAGAATCCTTGAATGTGCGAGTCCGTATTGAGATACGGCCATATTTATGGGGAAAAATTTGTATCCGTGTCACGTGCACAGTTCATGCCGTGCCAGGCATTTAGTATTTACAGGAAAGAACTTCATAAAGCAAGAAATTTCAACATTTGGTTGATTAGCTTTTTCACGGTCAAATTCCACGCGTCAGCCATAGATTGGTACAATATAGATTCTTGGCTGTCTTATCATGTCAAAATACATATTTAGAAATAATTTTTTTGGAATCCGCGTCAAACTTTCATAAGCCATTTTTTGGACTATTCCGGATTTTGCCTTGGATATTCTCGGTCCAAAATTAGTAGAGTATTCAATTGCCGAGAGGCTTACCTACCTAAAATGGTATTCGCGTAATGATAATTTTAAAGTATATATAAACTCAACACGGACCAATTTTTGTTGAAGTAGTATTTTATGCTTAAGATTCATATTATCTAGTTAAAGAAAATTTTGTGGTCATCCCTTACTTTAGAAGGCAAAGAGTATCATCGAATTTCACTAAATTAGAGTGATGTTCAGGAAATTGACCCCGTCTTATTAACTAGTGATTTTTGTTGACCAAAATAAAAATTAAGTAGTGATTTTTGACCAAAAATAAAATTTTCTAGTGGTTAGAGAAAAAAATACAGATGGGGCTTTCTATTTATTTTTGGAATGGTTGATTTTCTGATTTTACAACTTTATTTGGTTCATATCGAGTTTCTTGTTTGCTCATCGAAACATCCAAATTATTTAGCTACGTTTAATAACTAGAATAAAAGTGAACAGGATAAAAATCATCCCATCATGTGTTTGTTCCCAGCCATCCCATAGGAGAGGTGGGATCAAGGTGGACCAAATTTCTTGTACACATGGTGTAAAAGAGATGTTTTCTCAAATAATAAGCTTTTTAAATTAATAAAATTAAAATAATAATTTAAAATATAAATAATATTGAAATTCTAATATAAAAATAAAATTCAAAATAACAAAAATAAATAACAACAGTTTTTTTATTTATTTCTACTAATATGTATTTTAATTTCTTTTTATTCTATAATATATATTCTTTATATATATTTAATATTTATATTTACTACATATCTTAAGTACATGAGTATAATTCATTATTTAATGGAAATTATTAAGGAATGGCGGAAGGTAAAAAAGAAATAAAAATGAAAAGAATAAAAAATCAGAGGGGAAATAATTTATAAATAGACATGAAGTAGAATAACGTGGATTTGAAATGAAAAGTTCAAGTTGAAAATGATCTTTTTATTTTTTAAAAAATAAGGGAGCAATGGGATTTCTATTAAAAAAAAAAAAAAAAAAACTAAACTATTGGTCTCCTTCTCCTCTTATCTTTGGTTCATGTCGATGCTTTACGACTCATCCATAGTCTTTTGGTCCATGTGAAAGTTCTTAAAAAATGGTGAGAGAGGTGACACTCCTTTTCCTCCATAGTAATCTAATTCATATCAAAAGTCGACAAAAACATCAGTAGATTCGAAACTCCTTTTATCCGTAACTTGTTAGTACACGTTCCAGATTCACGAAAGTAGTGAAATATCCAAAACACTATACTTTTGTGAATCCTAAAGATGAATGATTATGTTTTCTCTCTCTTACTAGATTTAGCATTCTCTATCTAACTTTCTCTTGATGTTGTTGGTGCCCATTTACATTTCCTGTCATAATCAAACATGTGCCTTTGGGATGCTGCAATGAGCTCATTGCCTATTTTAGATTTAGATTGCACAGTAATCTTAGATTGATTAATAGATGTTATCTCCGTTCGTGCATTTGTGATTTCTTTAGTTTCTTACCATCTCCATTTGTGCTTTTTCATATTCATATACACTAATATGCCTTTTCTACCAAATAATGGACAAGATAGGATATAAAATGGGAGAATTACCAAAAAAGTCATAAACCTATTGCAATTGTGCCAATTCAGTCATATTTTTTTTTTTTTTTTGGCCAATTTTGTCCTAAACCTTTTATAATTTTGTCAATTCAATCCATCCGGGCCAAATTTGGCCGGCCGGGCCGACATGAACGCCGGCCTTCCGCGAACACCTTGACGTGGCATTTTTTAAATATATATTTATTTATTTTTTTGAATTTTTAATATTTTTTTGAATTTTTGAATTTTTATTTTCTTTTTTTTTTTTCCATCTTCTTCTTCCCTTGGCCGGCCGACGCCGGCCAGAGACAAGGGCCAGAGAGATCAGCCTCACCGGCCACTGGCAAGGGTGAGGGCGAGGCCCTGCCGGATTCGGCGAGCTTGGCCCTCACCAGATCCGACAGGGCCTCGCCTAGCTAAGGACTCAGTGGTCCAAGTCACGCGGGGAGCGTTCAACGCCTGCAACATCACGGATCCGATCCTGTTCATGGACGACGGCAACTCCCTCTTCAATGTCACCTCCCCTGGCGTGTTCTACTTCACCAGCGGGTCCCCGAGCCACTACGAGAAGAAGCAAAAGCTCCGGATCTCGTGCTCAACGTGAACGGCTCCGCCAACGCCCCATCATCCGCCGAAGGCCCCAGCGCGCTGGCCGACATCTCACCGGTGGCCGGCAAGGTTGACCCTCCCCTTGGCTGGGCAAGGCCCTACCGGATCTGGCGAGGCTTGGCCTTGCCCGGCCTTGGCGAGGGCTGAGCTCCGGATCCGGCGAGGCCTCGCCCTCGCCGGTGGCCGACGAGATTGACCTCGCCGACCCTCGCCTCCGACCGGCGGGGCGAGCCTCGCCATTGGCCGGCGAGGCTGACCTCGCCTTCAGCCGGCCAAGGGAAGAAGAAGATGGGAAAAAAAAAGAATTCAAGAATTCAAAAAATTATTTAAAAATTCAAAAAAATTAAAAATTGCCACGTCGCATTCGCGGACGACCGGTGTCCACGTCAACGCTGGCCGGCCAATTTTGGCTGGATGGATTGAACTGGCACAATTATAAAAGGTTTATGACTAAATTGGCAAAAAAAAAAGTTTATGACTGAATTGACACAATTGCAATAGGTTTAGGACTTTTTTGGTAATTCTCCTGATATAAAAGTATCGGGCATTATTAGTGTGATTTACCAAATAATAGATAGGATATAATAAAATACCTTAATTTCTTATATTATCCTATCATATCCGACTAAATTTAGATGACCAAATGCAATACGTTGCACTAAAGCAATTCATGCATATACTGATTCAAAATATATTTTTGATTGCTATTGTTAGCTCCACTCCCTTTTCTTTAATAGTTGAAAAAAATGTTGCATGAAATTAATACTTTATGGTAACCAAATCTAAAGCATAAGGTTTGTGCCAATGTACTGAATTGTCTAAACTTCAAAGATTTCTGGGAGAAAAAAACTTAAAGAGGAGTATCCTTAGTTAAGAATCATATTGACAACTTCGATTATGCAACACAAGATCGCCACACAATTAGGCGACAATCTAATTTGCTCATCAAAGACATGAATTTCCATGTGACTAAATTTCTCACTAACTTATTATTATCGATTGCAACTTAATTAAAAAAAAAATCGCATTTCATAAAATCACGTTTACTATGAAGAGCACGAGGAGATGAACAAATTGAGAAAGTACCTCTATATGATACGATATTGGTTTGTTTAGGATTTCATCGTATAACTAGTGGCGTTAACGGTTGCTAAAGTATGTTTGTTAAGTCAAAACGATATTCCATTGTTTTTAAGAATTGTGTCATTTATTATTTTATTTTAACTTTTACGACAGAATTCAACATATCTAATACAGTAGATCTCTAATATTTCCATACTCAAATATACTCGAAGGGTATATGATTATTGCTCATGAATACTTTGAAAGGAATCCTCAACTCTCAATATTATTGTTTCATTAAAAAAATGAAATATCCTTTAAAAATACGAATGGAGATATGAATCAACAAAGGTTGTAAATGGTCTTTCGTTGATTTTAAATAGGAAAGTAAATGATAAAAAAAATTAAATATATGACACCAGGAACAATTATTGCTAGTGATGTAAAATGCAAGAAAGTAAAGACAAAAAATAAATTTGTAGAAGAATGTTAAGTTTTGTGATTGATTGGGGCTCCTTTAACAAGAATATAATTGGAGTACTTACAACCCTCACGGTTACGTACAACAGTTATTTGAATCTAAACGGACATATAATTTCGTAACCCTATTCGCAATTGCAAGAAGTTACTCCACAATCTTCTATTATTAAGCAACACTTATCTACAAGAATCACATATTTGAAAATATCATCATATGCGCAATTACATGGTAGTGTCGATGACTTCATCTTGGTGAAAGTTCAAGTCTATAATTGATGTTTGTCACTGATAACTTAGTTGGAGAATTGTCAATTACCATCAAGTTGTTGAGTATTATAATCGTCTTTATCAATAGTTCGTTAATTGTTGATTGTCGCGACCAAAATTTCGGGTGCACCACCTAAAATTAGGCTAATGAATTACTAAGCCTAAACTTAGCTCAGACTCTCCCAAGCTCATACCAACTCGCGACTTAGATTCAGGTTCTTCACATGTAATTGATTTTTCAATTAGGAGTCGCCACTAATCTATTTTTTGGTGGGTCGATTAGAAACCCAAGTAAAGTAACAGGAGATTTACTTTACTCCTATGAACCAGAGATTGTGAGTTTGGGGACTTGATTACGCTAGATCTCTCTAACGCCCTTTCGGTACCTTTCTCTTTTATTTTGAAAAAAAAAATGATTTGCAGACAGCTTAAATTGATTTTAAATCTATTTCCCTAATATGTGAGATGATCATGCGGGTGCACAAACCACCAATTTAACACCCAAGAAAGCAGTGAATAAATTGCAAGAGTACTTACCTCATGGCATCGAAAGCGTTTGCAATGTTAGATCAGAATTCACATCGACGGTCCTAGATATGATTTCTAATTAACACGCAATTTCATTTTTTTTTTCACTTATTTAATGAGATTCATGCTTTATGCAATACATGCTACTAATCTAACATAAAATGATATGACATGGCAACATGACCTAAACTACATGACATAAATAAAATGTAGTCTATCCTTAAAAAATGAAATTGATTTGTTCTAAGACAATTTTTTTTTTTTGTATTTTCCATGAAATTCAAAATTAGAAAACTACGAAAATTATCTAGCTAGATTAAGATCCTATCCAACTTATATTAAGGATTAGGTCAAGCTAAACCCTAATTTAAACTAAGATATTATCTTAACTTAATAATCTCTATCCTAAGATGCAATCTATCTAAAAAATCAATCTAAACTTAAAATGAAACATGCAATCTTATCCTAATATGCAATAACGTGCAAAGATTGCCCTAATGACATATGCATGATAATTTTTGTGTTTTTTTTTATAAAATTTGAAATTAAAATTGTCAAATAATTAAACATGCGATCTAAGTTAAAAAAAAAAAATAGCATCCTAAATTGATTTTTTTATTGTAAAAAAAAATTGAAATAAAATTCCTATTTTATGTATGCAAGATAACCCTAAGACGAGGAATATTCTAAAATGAACCTAATCTATCTCAGATTTTTTTAATTTTTTTACGAAAACAAAGTCGACTCGAACCACACGACGGAAAATCAGAGCAAGATAAGATTGATATTCAAAAATTAACGAATCATATCTTGCGCATTAGATCGGGTTGGTCAGTTTAAATAAACCGTGAATCGAATCTCGAGCGTGTGATCAGATTGGCGATTTTCCAAACTATTGCGAGTAGGATTTCGGGCACAAAAGTCAGACTGTCAATCTTTAATTTAAGAGGCTCCTCGAGTTGTAAATATCATGACATATCAAGTTTTTTCAATCGGATACATCAAGGAATACTTCGGACAAAGAAATTTTAAAAAAAAAAAAACTATCTAATTTGAATTTTCTCCAAATCCGGGTTTAGCAACCGGGCTTGTGAATCGCGATGACTCGGGGATGGGTCTCCGTGGTGGTGCTTGCAACACTGTCTCGGTGGAGTTCGTCACGAACGCTTGCGGTGGATGGCATCGAGCTGTCGTTGGCGCCGAGAGGACACTCGGATGCCCTGCAAAGAAAACAAAAAAGATCCGGCGTCATGGAGGGGCTCCTAATAGTCCTTGGCTTAGTGTTGTCTGTTCTTCCTGATGATCGACAAGGTGGCTGGCAACGGCAAGCAAGGGACCAAGGGTTGTGAGCGGCTCTCGGTTTTCGATGGTGAGTGGAGGAGATCACCGTTGACTTCTCGATTTGGTGATCAACGACCAATTCTCCAAGGCCTCGCCAAAGTTGGAATCGTGGCAGCAAGACAAACCGAATCGCGCAAGAGCAGCAGCAGGCGATGTGGCGTGGACAGGAGCTAGACACCAAACGCTGCTTGAAGTTTGCCCAGAACAGAGGCAAGATGTCGCTAGGTCATTGTTCTTCTCACTAGTGTATGCATTCTCCTCTATTCTTTTCTTCTCTTGGACGTGCTGCACTTCATCCCTCTATTCTCTCACTCACAATTTTTGTTTCCTCCTCTCACATTGTGGCCATCCTCTCTGACCTCTCCTCTCTTTTATTCTCTGGCCGTGTATGCCAATTGCGCGGCCTTAAATTCTATGAAGCCCCCCAAAAATCCTAAAAAAAACAAAGAAAATAATTTTTCTCCTTTATCTTGAATTTTTAACCTAGAAACCGAGAGAAAAGCCCCGTTTTGTGCGGCCATATATTCAATGTGTAGCCCCCCCAAAAACCCTACGCGTTTTATCCCCTATGCAACGCCGAAAAGGAGTGGTTCAGCCATGCTGAGCAATGAGGAAATTGATTCTGGCTATTTCGTTTGAGATGAAGAAGAACACGCGTTGTCTTGAATTGATCATGATCTTGATTATTATGGAAGAAAGGAAAATGTAAATGTCAACCGTACCTCTCGGACTAGGACTTTGGCAGTCAAACATTCATAGATAACCGTGCAACTACTAATAAGGAAAAAAAAAAAGAGGAAGAGAGAAACTCTAACTCAGGCATCATAATACCCAATGATATGCGACTCATCATTCCCTTAAGTATTCAATACTTAATGGTGAAGTTAAGAACACACCGGTCTCAACAGGATTATAAATATCCACTCAATAATCCATTGACCAGGAACGGTTTAAAGATTCAGCCTAACTATGAACCCGTCACATATATTCTTGACGTCTCAAGAATAAGTCCAGTTGCAACTAATCTTATGGAATCATTCATAAATATAAAATAATTGGACAAATGAATGAATACGTCATTGCCATTAATTAAATGCAAATGACAAGACTAAGCATGAGGGGGAATATTAGAATATTTAAATAGTAAACCATACATTCATCCAACAGCTTAAGTTTTTAAAACAGTTGCCAATGGTCTCATAAAATCTCACATGATATTAGAGCCGTTAAAAAAAAGGGTAGTTTAATATTTAATTATATTCTAACATTCTCGAACCCTTCATTAGAAAATTGACACCTAGCAATTGCTAGATATTGGCCATATCAAATTAATCACATTCTTTCTATAAAAATTTTTGTTTGATTGATTCTGAAACCTTAGGGATTTTGTTCTACATGTCGATATCTTTCCAGCCATATATAATTTGTATAATTTCGTTAAGAATTGAGTGAGAATTTTAAATTTGAAATTCTAGGGTTTATACATGAAAAAGTTCTAGAATTTTCAAATTACTTACAATTGATTGATGTTCGTTGTAAATCATCGCATGGATATTGTTATATATATGTTTCAACATCTTTTTTGTTGCATTAAGATAAGTTTCTTTTGGCTTAAACATGAGAAAATGGGAGGCTTAGATTCGAAACTTTGAAGCTTGAATGTGGAAGATTTACTCTTCTTTTTTTTTTTCGTTTACTCCATTCTAGTAAATTATATTGATGTTAGATGCAAGACTCATGGAGAGAAATCATCAAAAATAAAGTTGATGGGAAGTTGAAGAAAACCTCCAGCCCGGCCCTAGGCCCAAATATGGGCACAAGCCCATATTTATTTTATTTTTTGATTCTGGGCTCGACGCAAGCCCATTTTTTTATTTCTTTTGTTCTTGTTCATGGGCTCACGTCCATGAACATTTGTTTTTTTTTTCATGGTTCATGGGCTCACGCCCATGAACCTTTCTTTTTGTTCTTGTTCATGGGCTCATGCCCATGAACCAAGCCCAGAATCTTGGGCTACTGCTCCAGCTGGCCCGAACTTACTTGGCCGAATTTCGGCCATTAAAAAATTAAATAAAAAAATTAGTTAATTAAAAAAAAATTGTGGCAAAAATTTTTGTTTGATAAAATGCAATATGATCTTGGGAAGCACATGTTGTAAAGTGCTTCATATTGTTCAATAAATTTTGGGCATAAATTTTTTGGACTTTTCTATTGATAAAATTAGTATATACAATAACTCACCCAAATAGGGTTATTGTGAATATTAATTTGAAAAATAGCATGAAGATTAATTCCCAAATTTAAAAGATGGGGATGTATACTTGAAAAATATTTATCTGCCCAAAGAGGAAATATATATGTATATGTATATGTATATGTATATGTATATGTATTGGAGCTTCTGGATGGTGTTTGAGCTTTGTAGGGGCCTGGGGGTACATATGTGGAGGTGGACAAAGATAGTACAGTTTGAATGGGAGGAACACTAACAAGTTCTGACCTATCAAATTTGGTTTTTTTTTTTTTGAACAAGTAAACGGGATAACATTACTAACTGAGGGTCTGAGCAAATACAACATGTGCATCAATACATAGTAAATCCAAAAGAGCAAAGGGGGTTTAATAACCTAGTTTAAAGGAAGGCAACACATACGTTGGGATTTAGCTAACCAATCGGCGACTCTGTTGGTATGGCGGCTACAGTGGGCTAAAGTCAGTCCCGACATAGTCTCCAGTTTGTGCTTGGCCCGGTTCACTAGAGGCTGCATTGACCAGCTTAAGGTAGATGAGAAGAGGACACTCTCCACCAGCACACGACAATCAAATAGAAGTACTGTTTCTTTTTCTGGGGAATTGGGGGTGAGCTTTGAGGATATAAAATCTAGGGTTTCGACTAAAGCTACGGCCTCTGCTTGTTCAGCAGAACTTACCTCGACATTTTTTGCAAACCCATCTCTTATTCTGCCAAAGGAATCTCTACAGATGCAAGCGACAGCAGCGCGAGAGGAAGGTCTTCTCTGCTGGGAGCCGAAGAATCCCCCAGCCATCTCCCTGGTCGTGGTGGGGTGCGATGCTAGATCGGGTCTGCTATCAACACGTCGCTCGGCTCGATTGGGGCCAGGAGGAGAAACAAGTTCTTGCTCTGCTTCGCTGTTACACAGGTAGGTCTTATCCCCCATCCTTTCTTCAGATTTGCAAAACCTTACATGATGGGCGTCGTAGGTGCTCCTGTTGTCTTGCTGTTGTGCTGGAGAGTCAGATCCAGTACATCTGAATTCGTGTGCTGGTGTTGTAGAGGCGGTGGATTCTTCGTCAATGTTATTACTGATCAGGGGAAGCTTGCCACAATCTCTTGCTTCTCCTCTGCTATACAACTCAAGCGGGCGTGTTTAATTCCAGATCTGGATCCAGTTGAGCATCTCCAGTGGGTCGGACTCATCCCCATAGTCGTTGCTATTCGGGTGAGAGCTGCCCCTATCCAGCTGTGTCGATTGGGTGTTCTTAGCAGGGAGGGCCTTCTGGTTTGGCCTCCAGTTCTGGATTTGTGCTCTGTATTCAGCATTATCAGAATTGGACTTGTGAAAGGGCTGTGTAAGTGATACCGGGCAGGCATTGTTGGGGCCACCACCAAGGGGATGCTTCCCGTAATCTTGCTCTCGGCATTTACTGGGCTTCACGGGCGTGCCTTTCTAGGTGTGCCGTTGACTCAGATTGGGAATTTGTCGGCTTGCCTCTCTATTTAGGCCAGGTAAGCATCGTGCCCATTCTGTACTTCTTTCTTCAGCTCGGGGTGATAAAGTTCTATATGTTTTATCCTTCCGGGTAGTGATGTTTACCTGCGGGTTGTGTAGTATATCAGTGTCGCTATCGGCTATGTTTGTAGGCAAAGTTGGAGAAGAGGTTGGGAAATCACTTGGGTTGACGGGAGTGATGTTGCGATTGGAAATTGAAGCCATGGCAGGATCCGAATTAGCTTCATTGCTATGCACCACCTCCTCTTGAGATATATCAGGCGAGTCATCTTCGAATGAAGCATCAATGTTTATTTTGAGAACTCCAGGGGATGCCACTTGTCAGGTTCAAGTAGATCTTGTCCTTGCTTCCCAGTTTGTGATTTTTTATTCCAAGTTATGAAGCTCTCCTGTGACGTTGTAGCTCTGAATATGGTTTGATGTGGGTTGAGAGGATGTTTCTTGAAGATGAAGTGGTTGCGGTCCTTCCATATGCACCATAAAACTGTGGCAACCTGTTCAAAATTACATGAGTTCCTTGGTCCTGCAAAACATTTGCACAACCAGTCATCAAATCGTGTTAGACCCATTCAATCTATGTGGACTTGCAGGGTTGGATCATTCCATATTTGTGCTGTCCAGGGGCAAAGGAGCAAAGTGTGCTCGACCGTCTCCGCTTCCAGATTGCATATTGGACACATTGGCACAGGTACAATCTTTCTCCTATATAGATTATCCAAAGTAGGCAATGCATTTTGGCAGGCACTCCAAGGGAAAAACTTGATCTTAGGTTGTATGACCGAGTTCCAAATAAGCTTCCATAAGTCTAGATCAAACTGGTGAGATGTTGTTGGTATTGATTGTTGATGAGTAATAGGTTTTTTGGTCGAAAAGTAACCGCTCTTCACCGTATAGGTTCCCGATTTGTTAGTTGCCCAAACCAATTTGTCTTCTGTAGTAGGGAGGCCTATGGGGATTGCTTTGATTTCTGCCACTAGGGAGTCGTCGAACGTGGACCGCAAGAGGTCTTCCTTCCATGTTACGGCTTCAAAATCAATCAAGTCGGCAACTTTGCTTGGTTCATTCGGTCTCACAAGTCCGCCAATTGAAACTTTCTTCAGCCACTTATCTTCTCAAATTGAAATTTGTTGACCATTACCCACTGCCCACATAACTTGGGGAGCAATTGCATCTCTTCCTGCTAATAAGCTTTGCCAACCCCACGATGGATGTGAGCCTTTCCCTGCTCACCAGAAGTCATAGTTTGGGAAGTAAAGTCCTTTCATGAGTTGGCTCTAAAGTGTGTTCGGATGCTGAGAAATTCTCCCAACTTGTTTTCCTAACATAGCGGTATTGAAAGCAAGTAAGTTCTTAAAACCAAGACCGCCTTCCGCCTTTCGAAGCTTTAGGAGATCCCACTTTCTCCAGTGCAAACCAGCTGTCTTGTTAGAATTTCTCCACTAGAAATTAGCAATTTTCTTCTCAATGGCTTTGATAATGGAAACTGGGATTTTAAAAATTGACATAGCATATTGAGGTATTGCCTGAACTACTGACTTGAGGAGAATTTCCTTACCAGCTCGCGAAAGCAAGTTTTGTTTCCAACTCTCCAGCTTCGAGTTTACCCTGGCAAGTATCCAAGCAAACATATCTTTTTTTAAAGCTCCCCAATCCGAGGGGATTCCTGAATATTTCCCAGCTTTCGCAATTTTGGGAACTCTTAGCACCGACACCATGTTTCTTCGAAGGCTCTCTGGACACCCTTTGCTGAAAAATAATCCTGATTTGTTGAGGTTTATGGCCTGACCTGATGCATAACAATACTGGTGAAGTATAGTTGCTAGGTTTTGGCATTCCAAAACTGTACCATCTAGGAAGAAAATAGAGTCGTCTGCAAATAGTAAATGAGAAAGAGTTGGGCAATTTTTGTTCAGTTTTATGCCGTGGATGGTATCTGCTGCAATTGCTTGTTTCATCATGTGGGATAATACATTGGCTACAATAATAAATAGATACGGAGATAGAGGATCTCCCTGGCGAATATCCCGAGATGGCTTAAAGTAGTGTGAGGACTCTCCATTAAACTTGATGCTGTATGACACTGTAGTGACGCATTGCATAACCCACTGCACCCATTTGTCGCAAAAGCCCATCTTTCTTAGACACTCCTGCGGGAAGTCCCACTCTATTCGGTCATAAGCTTTCTGCATGTCGAGTTTAAGAATGGCTTGGAATTTTTTCCTCCTATCTCAAGTTCTTAATCTGTGGAGAACTTCTTGAACAATCAGAATATTATCATGAATTTGGCGACTCCCCACGAAAGCACTTTGTTCAGCAGCAATGATGTCTGGTAATAATGGTTTTAGTCTGTTTGTGAGGATTTTTGAGATGATCTTGTAAGCAAAGTTGCACAGGCTTATGGGTCTAAAATGTTCTAATTTTTCTGGATTTTGATTCTTGGGGATAAGAGTGATTTGGGTTTTGTTTAGGGCTAGGCTGAGGGTTCCAGACTCAAAGAAAAGATGCACTTCCTTAAGCATATCCCCGCCGATGTCTTGCCAATGCTGCTGAAAGAATAGGCCGTTCAATCCATCTGGTCCAGGAGCTTTGGTCGCACCCAACTGGTGAGTTGCATCATAAACTTCTTTCATAGTCACAGGTTCAGTGAGTTTAAGGTTCATAACTGTGTCGACTGACGATGGTATGTGGTTTAGGATATGCTAGAAATTCCGAGGACCCACTGAAGTATATAAATTTTTAAAGAAATCCGTCTTCATGTGCTTGAGTGTCGCATTATCCCTCACCCAGTCTCCTGCAGCATTCATCAACATGGATCAAATTTGGTTTGTATTGGGAAAGTCAGATTCCAACACTGGGTCTCCCCCCAAAATTGTGCTGGCCCTGCACCACTTGATTTTGTCATGCTTCAAATTCTTCAGCTAAAGCTAATGTTGATTCATTAGGTATTCAATGTGTTTGATCTTTATCTTTCTGAACTTTGGAACTTAAAGTGTGTTGATACCTAAATTTTGGCAACTCGATTACTTGTTTATAGGTCACTGATTAGGGTTTTAATTTTTTTCAAAATCGATATCCACAAAGATTTTTTTTTTCAAACGCAATATTTGCTTTTCGAACGCAATATTTGTTTTTCCAAATGGAATATTTGTTTTTGAATTGAAATCTCGCAAAAATAAATCCGTAAAATCTCCCCGAGGATACAGGCTTGGGCCGATTTGCTCTCTTTGTGGGCTTAGCCCAACTCATCAAATTAAAGTTCTAAACCATCAATTCGAACCTATCTATCACGGGCCCAATGTAAATGCAGATTAAAAATAAATGCACCTAAAACTATATTCTATGCAATTAATATTTTTTCAGGTATAAAATTACCCCCTAATTTTCTATACAATAAATAAATGACCGGATCGCCAAAATTTAGATGTCAACATTGATAATAACCAAAAGTTTATTCATTTTTTGGTGTCAACATGTCTCTTTTTAAAAGAATTAAATAATTTATCAACCATTCAATTCTTTTGAATAAGATTATTAAGAGTCATAATATGCCCCCTTGTCATTGACTCATTGACAAACAAAAATATTCCCTGCCAAATTTGCTCTTGAATTGTTTTCCTAAAAACAATACAATTGATTGTGTTATGATTCCATAAATGGCGCCATTTGCAATACTTTTTTGTTTACTCAACCTTCTTTACTAGGAATTATTTGGCATTTAATTAATTTAATTAGGCCATCTATTAAAAGTAAGTAAAAAATTTTGTCCAATTTATTAATATCGAACAAGTAAACTTAAGTGTCTTTAGCCCTAGTCATGGTTGTTTCTTTTATTCTGGCAGGCTTGAAGACAAATATAAAGCTTGTCGAGCACCATTTTTACCACAACTATTTCAATTTTTTTCCTTTGGTTAGATTGAATATCTAACTCATATATTTCTATTAAAGCCACGTTTTGTATAAATGTGGCCCTTTATCTCTGTCTTTTAGCAATAGCTCATACTTCAACACTCTCGTCACTAATTGAAAAAAAATCAGGAAAGTCCTAGCCTTTAAATCTTTCTCGCAAGTTAAATTTTAACCCGTTGAAAGCCAAATTCTTGATTTTTAATTTTGTTTTTTTGTATGGAAAGGAGCTAAAGCCAAATACAAAAGATTAATGTCGTCAATCTACTATCCATATTTTATCACCTAACAAAACATGAAGTGACTCTGTAAAATGTAATGAAAAGAAACTTGTATCCACCAAGATTAGTAAGCAAATCAGCAAGCAATTTCCTTCCCGAAAGTTATGTTGCCTTAAACTCAAAGTGAACGTAATAATCTTCTATTATCAATCATAAGCTCTAGACTAAATATTGGAGTGATCAATTTAGATTCAATCTCAACAATGATCTTATCAAATCCAAATTGTTTTGCAAAGTTGAGTCCCAATCACAAAGCCCACAAAACATATTCATACGAATGTGGCAAAACCACCAATCCAATCACCCCTTTTGTTTCTAAATAAACCCCCTACACCAACAAATCTTGGGTTGCCTTTAGAGACTCCATTAGTATTCAATTTAATCCACTCGGAAGATGGAGGATCTTTTCTAACCAAAATCCAAAAAGTGCATGATCCACTTAACGTCGAGTTATTCATAAACAAAGCTTTAATAATTTCCTTCGTGTATGACCAAATTACTTGTACCAGATTTGAAGGGAAAACAAAGTTGTCCTAAAAAAGTGACTAGTTTCTCCATTGCCAAAAAATCCACACCTACTCCAAAAATTATGCTCCAATCATGATGAAAATCTAGTCACCTCTTACCAGCAAGATCTAAATTCAAGAATTGCAACAAATTCATTAAGAATAATTTTCCCAAATATTGTTGTGGGACAAACTCATGCATTGCAAGAGTTTGATTCGTCACATTTGATCTTGGGTAGTCCTCAAACAAGATCATTTGATGATATCTTTGAAATTTGCTTCATATTCACAAGTCCAAATTTCTTGTGCCATAAGTCTCTTTCTTCTTTGGTTGATACCAAGCACTAAGCATCGTCTAGATTGACATCAAGTATGTGTGTGTGTAGTTACATGCCTGTCCTCGTTCCAGTGCACTATCTTTCTTCAAAGCTAATGCTAAATCATTTGTCACACAACTGACTGATACTTACCGTATTATAATTTAATCCTTTAACAAGTAAGACATCTTCAATGATCAGATTTCCCATCTTGATATTTTCAGTACCAACTATTTTGCTTTTGTCTTTTTCACTGAATGTGACAATTCCTCCATCCACTTGAGTGAGGCTTTCAAACTTGGTACTGTCTCCAGTCATGTGTTATTAGCAGCCACTTTCCAGATACAATTTGTTTCTCTTCACGATTACCTATAATTAAGGAAATTTCTCATCTCTTCTTTGGTACCTAGATAAGCTTGGGTCATTTTTTTGTTAGGAATTGTGTCAAATCTCTAGTGAATCTTTTTAGGCCTCATCTGCTATTTGTACATTCTAATTCGAAATGACTACATTCATTGTAGATTGAACAATTAGAAAATTGCTTGCTAGTGGATTTTGTAAATTGTGTTGCATAATGACTCTTATAAAGATGCACATGAGGTTTCTTTCCAATCTCTCTTTGACTTTTGGAAATGACTCTTCTCATAATGAATTCTCCCATGTCCTAAACCACATTTGTTATAATGAGTAATATGCATCGAAAAGAATGCACATCAAAGTTTTTTAGCCGAGAGAAAACTTGTTGCTGATTTTTGAAATCTCTTCCTTGATAATGCTATTTTCAGCCTGATTAATATTATGTTCACTCATTATGAGATCCATATCCTTTTTCAAGTTCCCAAGAGCAATATAATAAGAAAGGTTTTCTATCGTAAGATCCAAAGTCTTTTTCTTTAGATCAAAAATCCTTTTTGAAGCATTTTTTTTTCTTAAAACATTTCTCTAAAAAAATCCTGCATCTCTTCATAACATAATTCAGAAGTATTTACCTCATTTTCTTCTTCACTCTCGGAATCGGCCATAAGATAGAAATTTGCTTCATCATTATCACTTGACTCGCACTCACTCCATGTTTCTACTTTCAGTACACGTTTCTTCTTTTTGAGTTTGCTTTCTTTTTTCTTGATCAGCAATCAATTTGGTTTTATGTGTCCTAATTTCTTGCATTCATAGCATATAATATCCTTACCTTTACTTTCATCTTTTTTCTTGAATGACTTCTTGTCTTTTTAGAGTTTTGAGTGTCTTCTTCATTTATAATTTCCTCATTTTCTCATAAAGTTCTTGAATTTTATAGCAAATGGCACCATATCCTCATCATCTTCATCTTCTGATGATGTTCTCTCACCTGCATTATGCTTGTTAGCTTTAAATGTAATAATTACCTTTGGAGTTGCTTTCTTCATTTAGGTGTTAAGCTTCATAGACATCAATGTCCATATCAACTAATCCATGGTGATGGGTTGAACTCTCATCGTTTCTGGTACTGACGTTTTCATGTTGCCCCATTCTCATGGGAGTGCTCTTAGTAGCTTGTTCACCTTTTCTCCATCGGCGAAAATTTTTTCTTGGTTTGCCAGTCCTTTCACTATCTTTTTGTGAATCTTGTGAACATTAGCATCGTGGTTTCATCAGCTTTCATTTTGAATAACTCATAATTTCCAAGAAGTATTTCATCTTTGTCTCCTTCACCCTATCAATTCCTTCAAATGTCCCTAGGAGTCGTTCCCAAATTTCCTTGGCTGTGACTTTCCCGGTTCTTGTAACCTCTACCGCCAATAACATATGGCTATTACATACATGAATTTGAAATAACAAATAGCTTCCTAATTCTATTGGTAGTTACAAGAAATTACTCCGCAATCTCCTGTTACTAAGCAATATTTATCTACAAAATGTTACATATCCGAAAATATTGCTATTCAATAATTACATACCAGTGTCGACAACTTCATCCTTGGTAAAGGTTCTCGTCAAAAGCTAATCTTTGTTATCGATAACTTTATTGGATAGTTGTCGATTCTCTTCAAATTGTCAACTATTCTAATCAAAATGTCTTTATTGACTTGATTTCCTACTTGTCAATCATAACCAAAAGCTAATCATTTTTAGGTTTCAACACTAATATTATTAATGTTGCAAATTTTACTTAGCAATTGACGCGACATAACTAGAATCCAACTGGGTGTGCAACCAACAAAGTATGACTTTCAGATATGCATGAAAGAGAAGACGAACTTCAAGTGAGTAGTAGCACTTGAGAACAACATGAGGATAGGGGACGAAAGCATTGAGACAATCGCGCCGGAGGGTCCAAGTGAGATCATCAGGGAGTGAGGATGGCGAATCGAAGGAAGGAGATCCCACATTGAAATCACTGAGAAAATATAATGCTCGAGAAAATTGAGATTGAGATATGGTACCATATTTTGTTACATAAGTTGATACAACAGATGCGTACATGTAAATACATCTTGAGACTTTTGTGATTAATCCACTAGTAAATTGGAAAATCAAGGTAACCAATAAAGCTGAAACTCGAAAGCCAAAGAGACAAAATCAAGCTAATTGGATCAATCAAGCCATGTTTGCAACTAAAGCAATCCTTCGATTAATGAGTTACAAGGTCGAAAACCCCTCCCCCATCAAGCACGGATCGCACAGTTCACAACTATCGAATTTGTATTTATGAATACAAAATCTTCCTATGATCATATGGACTTGTCAACAATATGCTTGGCCAATGCCTCAAGTGCCACGTCGACAGCATCGCGAAACCCTAATCTCGTGCCATTGGGATGTGCGTACGTGACTCTAGGGATCAAGCCTATGACTTTGGACCTCATCTTCTCTCTCCTTTCCGGTGTTATCCTCATAAGCTCATCCTCTATCATCTTCATCTGCGTCGAGCCCTCGGCTTCTATGAAGACCGAGTAGGATCTCCAGTCCTGAGGAAGGAACCAGGCGTACTGAGTGTAGCATGTATGGCGCGAGGAGAACACCGGGATGCAGCCCGCCAGCAAAGCATCGAAGGTCGACCGCCTAGTGAACGAGTCGCCTGGGGCTTGCAGGCAGAACTCGGACCTCGTCATGACCCGAAGCACCTCCTCCGGGCTGTGGCACTTGCTTTCTTTGTCTGCACAGTTCACTAGCTCACACCGGGGCGACGCCGCGCATTGCTTCATCATCTCGTTCCTTGTGACAGCATTGGCTCCCCCGCCCTTCCGACCCTTGCCTATGAAGGAGAACAGGTTGGGCCGCTTCGAGCGCCGCATCTTTTCCTGCCATGTCAGCATTTCGCCCGAGGTGGTGGGGTGGAAGTAGGAGGGGTAGGGAAGCCCGTGTTGGTTCGTCCCAGTCCACGGCTGGCGCTCCACCACGAGCACCGACATGTTCTTGACAGCCGGCATGTGGAGGAGCGCGTTGGCCCCAATGTCTTGGCTTGCGTTCGGATTACGCAGGAAGTCCCAGGCAGTCCTCCCGAGGGTGATGAAGTGGTCCCTCCCGTGGCGCCGCTGCCACCACGGTGACAAGCCGACGATGTGCTCCACCATACTCATAGCCAGAGCATCCCTCACCACAGGATCAGGCTCGCGGGACCGGCTCGACATGTGGAACCCCCCATAGAAGGGGACATAGAAGAGGTCGGCGTGGGCGGGGTCATGGGTGCGGCACGGGTGGCCCTCAAGGCGCGCGTGGAAGAGCATCTCTGAGGTGAACTGGTTGGTTGCGAACCAGGAACGGCCCAAGGAAGGGAGGGGCTGGCCGAGGCCGCGGTTAGCCACGTGCGGGCACATGTTGATGAACCGGTTCAGGTGCTGGCAGTCCTCGAGGAGCCGGAAGTTGAACTCGGGTGGCAGGTCGTGGATATAGACTGAGACCCCTGCGCGGCACTCAGCAGGAGGCGTCGAGACGGCAACAACATCGTAACTGGTGCTTCGGGTGGTGAAGAGCGACTGTAGAGGCATGCGATGGAAAGGCGAGGCTATCTGCGGCCAAAGCCGAAAGAGGAGGAGGGAAGGGAAAGAGAAGAGGATGAAGAGGGAGAGGGAGAGAGTGATGCGGAAGGGTTTGCTGTCGAGGAATTTGTTGTGCTTCTTGGTGAACATGGCTAGAGCCGCGAGAGAGAGAGAGAGAGAGAGAGAAAGAGGGTTGTGGAGGAGAAGTGAGCAAACAGAATACAGGAAGGAGGTAATTAAGGGCAAGACAACAGAGCAGAATCAACTGCGAATTGAAGAGCAGAACTGGGGATCAGACTATTTGACCATGAGAAAGGAAGGGACGTTACTTCAAACTTAAGACCCAGACAAAATCCTACAGAGAGAGAGAGAGAGAGAGAAGAAATGTTAGACAATAAATTAGGGGCTATTTTATATTTTTCTGATATGAAAATACGAGGTAATTCTGGTAGAAAATCTAGATATCCCTACATTGATCTCACCAAATTGGCATGATACGATACACAAATTCAAAAGATCTATACGTGCACAGTTATACTTATTCATAAGATCACGTTTGAACTAGTCGTACATTTGCGTTCATTTTCCAACACTTCGAGCAATATACGTTTTACGTCGGCAAAATTTTCAGGCATAATCTGCTCATACAACTGCGTTCTATAAATTTCTAGATAAATTGCGAAAAACTTACTAGTCAATGCGATACGCAGTTTTGTGAGTGTTGGAACCCTTCTTTTCCAGCTAAAAGAAGGCTGCACATGCTCCACATAAGTAATTAAGCAAGGACCAATCTGATAATATGACTAGTCATTACCTCCCCCGTCCTTTGAATTGAAGGACCACCTCAAATTCAGCTCACGTCCATGGGTGGAGAGCCACGTTCAGTAGATGCAAAAGGAGAAGAGGGAGAATCAGTTGTCTTGGCATTGTCACTGAAATATACCTCCCCCAGCAAAATTTAGCCGGTTGCTTCCTCTTTTAAGAACCATCTGTAGTAATCAATCAATTGATGAAGCAACGCCTCGTAATTTATCAACTGGGTGTGGCTTTAACCTAAGTCAACCGACCATTATTGACATATAAATTAAATTCCCTCATTCCCACGATTTAAATTATGGTATGTTTGGTAGGATGCTTAAGTCAGGACTAAAATTTCCAGCAAAGGATTCTTTGGAACGTCAGAGGTTGACATTTCTAGGGTCATTAAATTATGGTATGTTTGGTAGGATGCTTAAGTCAGGACTAAAATTTCCAGCAAAGGATTCTTTGGAACGTCAGAGGTTGACATTTCTAGGGTCATTCATGTATAGAAAGTGAATGAAGTCTTGGATGGGTTTAGACAACGAACACGCTATAATGGAATATATCCAAACTTTACTAATATGTACCACGCTTTGTTTTTGCACGTATATTTTCAGATTTTACTTGGTGCCTGCCTCTCGTCTACGATTTTCCACTTACACACTAATCATATGTATTGAGATGCAAAATAACTAATTTATGTCACGTACCTCTTTTTTTCTTTTCCCTTTCTCGCTATAAAACGTTGCTAATCTCGCATTTAATAAAGACATTACAAGCCTTTAGCTTTGTCACCTTAACATATACGTGCTTAGATAGCAGCATTCTTATAATCATCAGTATTTCCATTTCCGTACCTTCCCTTTTCGATTCTACATATCGCCTCTCTCTCTCTCTCTCTCTCAGTTTTTAACCATTACAATCTCATTTATAATTAAGAAACTAAGAGTCTCTTTTACAACTTTGTAGCAGTTCGTGTATGCAAGTATGCTGGCACGCCATGCACAATGCAAACTCAATTGGCATCATGTCCAAAGATTATTTCATGGAACTCATTTGCCTTATTCATATAAATTCGAACTGTATTATTTGAGAATCAACGAAATTTTAGTGTGAAAAGATCAACATAAATCTCTTTCTCTCTACTAAATCCATCGTGTTATCAAAATAAATTTAAACCCTCTGTTTACGCAACAAAATATTCTTCTGCTAATGTTACTCCTATCCCTCATATTCTACAGTTTATTCAGTCTTTTAATTTTTATTTTGGACCAGTTCACCAGCACGCTTTCTCATATGAAGAGTAAATGAAGCACACACTCGTGTGAGGAAAGAAACGCAGCACGAAATTATGCATGTCTTCGTGAATATAGGAGAAACTGGTGAAATCATGGCTTTACAAAGAGGGGACTTGGGGTAATTACCAAAAAAACAAAATAATAATCTCCCACCTAGCATACATATGAGTGATTGATTTCAAGTTCTCACCTTAGAACTAGACACCTTAGAACTAGACCAGAAGGGTCAATTCTCAATTTGCGAAGTCAGTCCACTTGATCCTAAAAATGGATCGGACCGATTGATCCAATTTTCAAATGGGTCTAGGAACCAGTGGTGATAACTTTCTTTTTTTTTTTTTTGTCATTTCTTTTCCTTTTTTATTTCACTATAGACCCGCGACCTTCACCAAATCTAGGCTAAGGAAGGGCATCATGGTCCTTGCCCTAATCACCACTAAGGCAGCTAGGAGTGGCAAAATGGGTCAATGACCCATATTTTAACCCACATTAATGGACTTGGTTAATATGAGTTGTAAATGGATTATTATAATAGAGCCCAATTGAAAATGGGTCATAAATGAGTCTATTCCAAATCCATTTATAACTTACTAATAACTCAACTTAGACCCATTACTTTTCAATTTTCTTTTCCCTTTTTCTTTTTTTTCTTTTTTTTTTTTCTTCTTCATTGGCTGGGTGCCGGCCTGTGGTGAGGCTAAGCTTGCTCGACCAACCACAAGCAAGCACGGGCCTCACCAAATTTACGAGCTAGGCAAGGCTCAAGCCCTACGCGAGGTCACCAAAGCCTTGCCAATGTCTAGCGACCTCGGGCGAATCTCAAGCCTCCCCCAACTCACCATAGGCTAGCAAGGCTCTAGCTCGCCTTTGGCTAACTATTGGTCGTTGCCATGGCTAGTGACTGGCCAACGAAGAAGAAAAAAAAAAAAAAAAACAAATAAAAATAATTAAAAATCAAATTTTAAAAAATATAATGATAAAAAAAATTATTGAAAGGGGTGCATGAGTAAAAGATTTTCCTTGCCCAATAGCGGAAAATATATTCTAGTTTATTTTTAGGTTTCAACCGAATACCAAAATGGTTATTTTCTCGAAAAAGATTTTCCAGGATATTAATATGTTTTGATAATACGAGACGGGTTAGGTATGGGTCATGTATGAGTCATTAAATTTACATTGTATGAAAATGGGTTAAAACGGGTTAAATGGGTCAATATGAGTCGGACCATTTTTCACCCAACCCGACCCACCCGGTGAATGGCCCTTGAGGTAGCTAATAAACGAAAGGAAATCAAAAAACGAAAAAGAAAAGGAAAAAAGCAAAAAATGAAAATAAAAAGAAAAAAATTCAGAAAAATTTAAAAAAAAAAAATGCAAAACTTGCCAACATTAATACCAATCATGCCACTTAACACAATGGGCTAATACCCTAAAAACCCCAAACTGGTACACGTGTGATAAATTTATCCCAAACTATTTTTTTGACCATGAAAAATCTTAAACTAGTACACCTATGACAAATTTACCTCGACTGATAATAAAAACCCTAAACCGGTATATCTATGACAAATTTACCCCAAACTAATTTATTCGACCACTAAAAATCCCAAACTGGTACATTTCTGACAAATATACCCAATGTTAAATTAGATTAATATCACAAAAAATCATAAAAATTGTAAACTGTGACAAATGGAGAGTAAAATTACAAATTAGTATACCAGTCAACTGTCACGTATTGTTTAATTTAGGGGAAAAAGCCATGAAAAACCCTAAACTTTGCCCAAAGTGACACATTTACCCCAAACCTTTTTTTGTGACGTGAAAAATCCTAAACTTTGCCAACCGTGACACATTTATCCCCAAACTTTTTTTGTGACATAAAAAACCCTTAACTTTTGTTATGTGACACATTTACCCCAAAATTATAGGGCATTTTGGTCTTTTCATTTTTTAAAAAAAAATTTTTTCTTCTCTCTTCCCTCCGCCGACTGGCTGGAAGAGGGAAACCGGCGTCCGGCGAGGGCTGCCCTCCCCGGCATCGGGCTAGGGTCACCCTCGCCGACGTCGGGCAAGGGCCGCCCTCGCCTGCGTCTGGCGAGGGAGGCCCTTGCCGGACACCGGCTTCCCTCTGCTGGCTCCGCCATGGCCGGCGGAGGGAAGAAGAAGAAAAAAAAAAAAGGGAAAAAACATAATAAAAAGACAAAAATGCCCTAGATGGGGTAAATGTGTCACGGTTTAAAAAGTTTTGAGGTTTTTCACGTCACAACAAAAAGTTTGGGGTAAATGTGTCACTTTGGGCAAAATTTAGGGTTTTTCGTGACTTTTTCCCTTACTTTAATAATTTGACAGTAAAATTTAATGGAAACTAAGATATGGTAAATTTGTCACAAGTGTACCAGTTTGGAGTAAATTTGTCAAAGGTGTACCAGTTTAGGGTTTTTGGTGGTCAAAAAATTAATTTTGGGTAAATTTGTTATAGGTATACAGTTTGGGGTTTTTAAAGGTATTAACCCTAAGACAATTGGCATACGTGTCATTGATTTTCGACCAAAAATATCTTGAAGGACTATAATTATATATTGTTAAAAGATATAGAACCAAATTAACAAAATTAAAAAGTCTAAAAGTGAATTGATCACCGTAGAATAAGAGCATGCGTGATAACTATTTAAAATATATTTCTAGTTAGAAATTGATTTTTCTATTTCTATTCCACGCCCAAGTTTCTAAGCATACATACACATTTGATTTATTTTCCTAAATAGAAATTCATTTAATAACGATACAAAATTTCTCCCTCCTAAGTCCTAAGTGGTGGTGGGAGGTGTCCAATGTTCGACGGTCGACGATCGCCAGAGGCGAGTGGGCTATACAACCGACAGCCACAAGGTCTGACAGTCGACATCCAATGATTGGCAACGGGCGTCAAGTGTTCGACTGCTGGCGACAAACGACCGACGGCTAGCGATTGGCAATGGGCATCCATTGATAGGTGGTAGGCATCCAACATCCCACGAGCAGTGGGTGGACAGCAGGTGATAAGAAGAGTGAACAATGAGAATAGTCGTCCTAGGAGTGGCGGATGGATGATAGGCACCGACAAGAATGAACAATGAGAATAATTTTCATTTCTTACTTTTGTTCCAGAAATAGAAAAGCTAAAAATTTTAATTTCTGATTTCTGATCTAAATCTATTTCTGGACTAGACATCCGATCCGAAATAGAAAAACAAAATTACATTACAAAATTATATTACCAAACGGATTTTGTTCCAAACCTATTCCGAATAACAGAAAAATAAAAAAAACGGAGAAATATAATAGTTATCATGCGCGCTTTAAGTTTAAAATTTTTTGTTATTCTTCCTTCTTTTTTTTGGGGAATTATCCCATTGGAAATCGAAGGCTCCTTAATAGAAAGAACAAATCCGCTAAACATCCGTACAAATAATATAAGACCTGAACGACACATTTCAATTATCTCATCATCTGCACGATTATCATTTAACCTCAGCGCACTATAGTAGTCAGACCAAATACACGTCCAGATGCAGCAAATGGTTAAAAACTGAATAGAGTGATTTCCTAGTGGTGCTGCTGTTAAGGGCCAGCTTCCGCAACACTAGACTGAGTCAACCTATTCGATCCTATCAAAAATAGATCAATCTACAACCAAACAAAGGTTTAACTAGGAATTCATCTGCTTCAAGTCGCAGATGATTATATTTCTCTCAGCATTCAGTAAGTCGAGTTTAAAACAAGTGGAGAATCAGATCACCTCTCGTTTATTTGACACTGAAGAGACAAAAAAAGAGTGCATACGAAGCAACACAAAAGGCACGAATGATGCTTGGTGACAAGGGTTCACATCAACATAAATTTACCTCAAAACTGTACGATTGAGTAGGACCGAAGGCAAAGGAGAGTAAGCGACCTTATTTATGGACAATAAACTGAAAGAGCAGGTAGACTACAAGGCAAAACAGATCAAATGAAACCGTTCATAACATAAAACAAGCCACACCAAAACTATGAACTTGCCTTCAGTGACTTCCCAAAACAGATCAGTCAATGCGATTGCAGGATGGATTGCATACATAGTAGAAGTTGAGCATCATATGGTGACAGATACACTTAGAAGACATAATCTGGAAGCTGAAGAGGAAATTGTGCCACTTGAACTGAAAAGAAACTGCCCTTTGGATCTGCCATTCTGGAATAATACAGACCAATTAGTTCTCACTAGCATCATCAAATAGGAAAAAAAAATTCCCACTTGAACTTCTGTACCCAGCCAATCTTGATTTACTATGTCAAACTACAGAACAGAGTGACAATATTAATTATCTAGAGTGGAACCGAGACACTGGAGGTTCATTCACCAGTCTGATTTTAAAAACATTGGTTGCAGAATAGCAGTTTTAAAATAGAAAGCTGGGTTTAAATAGTATACCTTCCAGGCACAAAGGTGAAAGCGCCTTCAATAGATCCCCTTGGAGATTTCAAATGAGCGCAACTCTCATAAACAAACTCTTTGCCACCCGAATGCAAGAGAGGGAACTGCAATATATGTGAAGATATTCAGATCCCAAATGGTTCTCATGAAAAGATTCCAATACATGATCATTTTGATGATGATCAACACAGAAGATTTTCAATAGCGACTTTCACAAAAGCTCCTACTTGTATGTGTCAAAAAGTCATCAATTTCCTAACAGGCAAAATGCCATAATATATAACTAGTTCGACAAACATCCAAGTAAGAAGAGAGAGAGAGGGAGAGAGAGAGGGGTCTGAGAGGTAGGCAAGGATGGCCATACTTTGTAAATCCAAAGGAATTTCTTTGCTTTCTTTTTTCAGCTGAGTATCAGTACTTGCAAAGGAATTTGCTGAAGTTTTATTGCATCGACCTATACAATAACCTATTTATATATGCTCCAATGAATGAAGACCAAACAAAGCTGCTCAGGAAACTAGACAACTAACAATTATAAATCTTTACATAGCCAAATTGGTGGTTTAAAAACGATAAACCTTTAGGAAAACTACCTCATGACAAAACCATCCATGCATGTTATATGTCCCCAAGATAGACATGAGAAGATGCATGTTATATCTACAGAAGATACAAAACATGAGGAAAATTCCACACAGATCACATCCCACCTTTCCAATGACAGCATCCCCATTGACATTTGAGACTACAGCATCATTGGCACGGATAATCCAGTGCCTCCTATACAATTGGCAAAAGTTGCAGGGCATTTCATTGGCCATGCATCCCTCGGGAATCAGTGACATCCGAATTGAATATGAAAATAGATATTTATCAGATTCATTTTGGAGATCAGAGTGCTCCGGAACGAAGACAGCAGAAGATCGAATCTAAAAAAAAAAGAAAAGAAAAGAAAAATGATCTCGTGTCAATTTCAAATAGAAGATCAATATATTATGAGCCCCTGAAGTGCTGGCATGGCAGAACAGATAACCAGATGACACATAAGATAATACAGATCATTTCTACAAAATTAGGCTCACTAGTAGACGGAATGGATAGAATCTAATCCAATTTTTTTTTCATGCAATTTTAGAGAATTTTATCATCAGCAATTCACTGATCAGCAAGTAAGAAGTGCACATATCAAGAAATAACCCTATTATACTATCTTGAACATATGGAAAAGATGACTTGGCCAGATTGACAAACTAGACAAACTTCTGTAAATTAATCAATTGTTGGCTATCTTCCTTCTCCAAACACTCTCCCTCATTCACATGGACACATCTGTATAATTGCATTTTCAATTGAGTTTCCATTTAACTTTGAAGAACCAAAGTCACAGTTCAGTGTTCAAAGCATATTCAGATACTAATTATTGAAGCAAATTTGTTACTGGATAATTCATATAACACTTTCGTGTAGGTCAGTCAAAAAGAAATACAGCAACACTTAGGACGTCAAATGCAAAATATAAAGAAAGAAACCATCCTTTACAATTTCAACAGAGGTACAAGTCTCTGCTTTGGAATCCTTGTCATTATTCACCTCCCTCATCTCTGATTCTTGTATGAATTACGTTGAAAAGTCAAATTTCAAGTTATAAGGGCATTATCATCTTAATAACTAAGTAGGCCATAGACTTCTTATAGTTTACTCCGAATCCGGAAGAACGATCCATCAAGTGTTTGGCAATGTTGAATGACTTATTTTAGGTCTCTAAACCCTCCGGAAGAATTTTCTATGCCACAGGACTTCAAAATAATAATTCCATTAGCATGAAAAATTGGTATAATTCATGTATAATGGCAGTTCAACATATGTTGCCGCTGAAAAGAACAAGATGGACATGTTGGTACTGCTAAAATTAATAGTTATTAGCATGAGCATTAAAAAGTAGCTATCGTCCATGTATTATAGAAGTTACACGTGTGTTGCGGCTGCAAAGTATAAAAAGGCAGGCAAGGAGACTGACACACTTACCCGGACACCATTAGTTATGGCAGTGGAACAGAGGGGAGGTTCTTCCGGAAACAGACAGATACTTCTGACACCTCCTTCTTCACGAAGTTTGATCATGCCACTTTGCAAGCGACGAACATGTTCCTCTAACCAAAGAAGCATGGCATCCGGCTGCAGATCAGCATTCCTATCATGCACTGAACTTATCAATGATTTTGGAACACATGGCATCATTTCTCCATCAATGGGAAGATTCCTCGTGCCAACATGAAGTTGACCATCTCTACAGTTGAGGAAAAACAGCTTCTCTCCAGATGTGGAAGAAGCAGCCACGACTATGTAGTTGGATCTGCTCGAAAATCCAAGGTGCCGTACAACATGATTTGTCTCCATAATCACCTTACTTAAAGGTAACAAGTTCACATTTACCACGTGATCATAAAAAGAATAGCCGCCAATGATGCCCAGGGAACTGCCATGCGTACTTTCTGTGAAATCACTTTCGTCAAAATCTTGACCATCGTGAAAACGATACAGTATCCTCGTCGGGAGAGGCAACTTTACCCCTAACACGCTCTCCAACTGTCGAATATCAGCTTCGGATGCACCCTTTCTGAGAGTGACCGCAGCCTCAGGGAAATTCGTCAACAACCATCCCTGCAGTCCGTCCCAACATCGTTTTACTCGTTTGACAAGGGGCCATGGATACATGCGGAAATCTTCTCTCCATTTTGTATAAGCCGCCTAGGCATGGGTATTGCGTTCAATAAACAAGAATAGTCAAGTCTCAATCATTAAAAATCACAATAATAACTAAACGCGTCAAACGCGTCCTGATCGCACGCGCAACCTGCAAAAGAGAAACTACTAAGCTTCCCCTCCACACCTTCAAATTTTCCAGTGAATTGGAAACTCACTAAGCCCTTCATTTGCCCTCCCATTCAGTGTCACCACCTTCGAACTCGAATCACATCGTAAACACGAAGATCAAGCTCCCACGCGGTTTTGGCGATCGCGCAATCACGAATTCCTCGATCGCAGCAACATCACGCGGCACGGAATCACGCACGGCACACGCCGAGGGCGCCAAGAAAACACACGAGAGCGCGGACGATTCGAACTCGACGAAACGGATTAGAGAGAGAGAGAGAGAGAGAGAGAGACCTTGAAAGAAGGGAGAGGATCGCCGCGGGGATCGAGAGGAGCGGAGAGGTGGAGCTCCTCCGAGCAGAACCGGGACCAGAGGGCGTCCTCGGCGGCGGAGAGGCGGAGCTTCCGGTTCACGCAGGCGACCCGGCCGACGTTCTCGGGCCCCAGCTTGGTCAGGATCAGGTTCAGCGCCAGATCGCCCACCGACTCCAGCTCCATCTTCTTCGCCTTGAATCCTCCCTCTCTCTCTCTCTCTCTCTCTCTCTATATCTCTAGAGAGAGAAAATGGCTCTGGCGGTGGGACTTGGGAGGGAGCTTTACTAGAGTCACCAGCGCTCCAGAGATTTTCTGAGAAAATGACGAGGCGAAATAGGATTGGGACGTCCCAAGCGCGCTTCGGTGGGCGCGGGTGCACCCGATCTTTCCTTCCGCAGTACCGCACAATCCTCGTGCGTTTCGTGAATCGACTGATTTGACCTCCCTCTCAATTCCCATAAAAAAAAAAAAAAAACTTTGGTCCATGTCAATTATTATCTATAATTAATATACTTTTTTTAGTAATTAATTATCTCGATCAAGTAATGTAATCGTTCATTTATTAATAAATATTTTCTAATTTTTTTTTTTTTAACAAACGGAATTTTTATTCCATCTCCATTTTCATTTGTCAAATCAATGAACACGTATTGCATACCTATCTACTCGAGTTAAGGATAATTTGCATTCATTGCCGACGAGACATGCCACACGAAACTTGCAGATGCGCAACGAAGGCCGAGATGAGCTTCGCATTCCCGGGAGCAACTCAGGTGTAGCAAGAGCTAAAAAAATGCGATGAAAATGCGACGAAAACATTCATCGGGGAGAAGAACATTGACTCATTCCTGTCAAACAATACATCATCTCCCCCAAGCCCTCTGGTCTGTATGATTTCAGTATACAAAATAAACCCTTCATCTTGCTACCGTCGAATTAAACAAGCCCGCCTCATTCTTCCTGGTGGAAGAAGAACGAAAATAGATGCACCAAACCAGTGTTGACTCTAAAAACTTCACAATTTGATAATCGACCGTGGGCAGCGGCTGCTGCCCCATCTATACCTCCATACATATGTTGGACCGTATGTACACATAACAGGACGCTACAGACTAAGGAACTGACCCTCATTACCGTCTCGGCTTTGGCTCCACTGTAGAGGCGGTAGGGGCGGGAGGGGAAGGCAGGGTGAGCCCGTTCCCGAGAGCAGCGGCGGCTGATTCGACGTGCGTTAGGAGGTACTCGTAGATCTTCTTTCTCAACCTATCGACTACCTCGCCAGAGACGCCCGGCGTCTGTGCTTCCCCTTCATCTGTTTTGGTGGAGCCAATCTCATCCAACCAGTCATTGACACTCTTGAGCTGACTCAGCATCCCCGCTATCTGACCATTGTTAGACAGAACCGATGTGTCCACGTCCGCATCCAAGAATCTCTCCACAAACCCCAGAAACCAATCTCTCGATTCCACCTTCAGCACCTCGGCCAAGTCGACTGTCTCGTCGAGGCCGTTCCCTCTTTCCCATTCCAATAAAGGCGGAGCTGGCAATTTCGGGCCATTGGAAGCAGCGTCCCCACCCCGCCGTGGAGTTGCAGGTCCTGCCAGCTTTGTACGGGTCTTGGCTGGTGTTTTGGTGGCGGCATCGTTCTTTCCCAAACTCCCTAGGAGTACGACAGGTTGTTGGTTTCCAGAAACACCCTTTTGGGTTTGAGAAGGATTCGGACCTAAACTTGAGATAGGTTCTTTAGTATATACACTGAACGACGAAAGATCTGTGGTTAAAGCTGCTTGTACCCATGAAGCTGCAAGCTTTCGCTTCTCTGCTGTTGTCTTCAGGGCCTCTTCTGGTGGCGTCTCTTCACTAGTGGGAGATGATGATCCCATCGTGATGGTCTTGGCAAGAGAATCAGCAATGGTGCGAGCATTGTTTAGGTTCGCATGGAGCATCAAGAAGTGCTCCACCGTGGGTTGTGGATTATCTTCTTTTGCACTTGTTGTCAGCTCCGTGTATAGGCTGCCAGAGACACATAAAAACAGGAGATACTAATTAAGACAACAGAAATTATGGTAATTGTATAATCCCCGGAGGAGCAGTTTCTCAAGAGTTGGAAGCCATTAGATCATAGAAAAATAGATCCCTGGCAATCATTAAAAACCTTTCGAGTGTCTGTACGTAATAATTCATATTCGAATTATAACATCGTACATCACATTGGAATTAAGACATGATGCACACCATTACAACACGGTACAACCAGAAACCATTCCTCGAGGGACCGCAGAGGGGCCTCAGAAATTGTACATTGGATTACAGGACAGAGTAACATTGATGAGGAACCAGATCTCTACAGAAGAAACTACGGTCAGAAGGTCAAAATTTTCTGTTGTACCTGAATAATGCAATCAAACAAACAGAACCAAAATTTGCATAGTTTAGATTGGGAGGTACACAGTAACCTCTCTAGCCTTCTCTACGAACTTGACAGCACAATTATGGAAATTAATTCTCCATTCAGGTTATTAATCGAGATTTACTGACCCTAATATTTCTAGCGGTATGCAGCCATAAATAGTTTGTCCTTGATAAATGCTCAAAGCTTATTTTTAGCCTGATTCGTTAACAACCATTTGGACCTCTCGCCCTTTCCAAGTACATCTACATGTAGAAAATTTACTTCTTGAAGAAGAGGTAAGAACCTCTAATCCAGTGATTTCCACGCCCTTTTCAAGCCTATTTTGTCTCATATACTCTAAGCAATCTTAGCATGTTGGATGCAGAGATGAGATTCTCAAAGTCATTACAACCTTATTCCTCATATTTTCCAAATTCTTACAACAACACAAAGTCAATACTTCTCCATTATTAGAGCCAGACAAGGGCAGTAATCCTTGGGAAACCTGGGTAGTACTGCTCAGCAAGCACGGAAATAAGGCTAATGTGCTAACAGTTACAGCACCACCTTCAGACAAAACCCAACTTCTACCATCATTCTACTTCATTATGATAAATGTGACAGGAGATGACCAGTTGAAGGTTCATGAATGAGACATTCTATCCTTCCAAACCTTACACTACTCATCAGGTCCTTAGATATTGGAGTCAACCATTACAATGTTACTGCCGGTGAAGTGGTCTAAAATTGACAAACAAAACAAATAGAGAGCCGTGTCTTGGCCAAAGCTAATGGACGACTGATTTTGCATGTCAAAGCCGAAGCTAGAGAAAACTTATAAAACGTCTTCAAAGATACTTCTACCATACCATCACTCATGTTCATTGAAATCATTTTACCTTAAGCACCGAAGTAAGCTCTCAGCAGCAGAAGCCTCCTGCATAGCCTCTATTGCTGCTATTTGTGCACCATCCCTATGCTTCATTACCTCCTGAAATAATGAACACAACAAATTCATTGCACCAGATCAAGCAGATGTAGGTATCTGAAGCACTTCGTGCAAAGAATCTGATAGACTTCAATCAAATCTCAAGCTCATGATAATCACATTTTCAGTGGATGATGCATCAATTAATTTGTATTATTTGTCTTACATAAAAAAGGGGAAGTACTAATCAAGCTTAAACAGGGCACTTCATATACAATCAAAACACGCAAAACTAGCCAAACTCCTGGCCAGCTCATATCATCTGATGGGACCTGTCAGCAAGAGGACTCTGAAGGCATTGCTTCATTGAAAGGTGCAGGCATGGAGGTTCCGAGGAGTATTCGTGCAGGTTCGGAATATGCTAACAGCCACTTCAAACTAAAATGACAATTATTTGCACATGACAACTATTTTCCCTGAATTGACACTCTAATGCTTCACTGAATTTCGGTTTCCATAAACTTCTCCTCTTTCTTAATACAAAATATAGTATCAAAGCACATCTAAAGAATCCAAATAGTCCTCAGACTTGAACATTGATTGTTCACTAACAATGCACATCGATTCAACAAATTGAAGATATGAAGTTAAACTGCAGAAACAATAGCCAATAAGGTCATGAATGTACCTTCCCAAGCTTCGCAAGAGAAGATGGAAGTGAACCCCATGCAACATTTCCATCTGTCAGTCTCCTGCTATTCAAAGAAACCCTGACAAAGTTCCCTGGTAATCCGTTATTCGATTCTGTCAATGATTTCCTCACTATTGGTCTTTGCTTAAGAGATTTTCCATGATCATCCGTTAATCCAATACCACTTCCAGAAACATTTTTTGCTGACGTGTGAACAGTGTTCACCTCTTTAGACGACCTTGCAGGCACCACTTTATTTTCCTCTTTTGATGGTAATCTCTCGCTTGAAGTACTTTTCCGTGGAGCCTGGAGGAACGCAAAATCAGTTAAATTCAAGGTTTAAAAGAAATTACACAAACAATGACTCCAAAAGCATGCAGTTCATCAAACTTACAGAGACACTCCGAAAATCATGCTTATGATCATAGTTGGGGGCAGTCAGTCTCGACTTGTCTTTGCTCTTCAACTCAGTGTTACCTTCCCAGCTCTTCCTTAATGCCTTGGCCCCGTATTCAATCCCTTGGAGCAAATCCTTGATGTGACTTCCTCGAGGCAACTTCTTCCTAACTGGACTCTCACTCCGAACTGAACTTGCCTTCTCCACTGACCCCAACTTTGCAGTCACCTTCTTCAAACCCTTTACCTCAGCCTGCTGCTTCATCCCATTCGCAAATTTCTCGAAAGAAGGAGGCAATGAGTAACAGCTCGATGGAGAGCCAGGAATCGACCGCGAATTCAGTGACTTCATCCTCATCAGAGATTCCTTCTTCACCTCAACTGTCAACCCCGGTTTCGTTAACTGAGCCTTTGATTTACTAAACGCCAAGGATTTCTTATCCGATTGCTCATCTCTGGACCCTACACTCAACCTAAGCGGTGACATTTTGCCCTTCTCCCTGGTCGCATTTTTACTAGCACTCAGAACTTTTGAATCTGCAGAAGGTTTCTCCCTCTCCCCATTTTTTGAACTGGAAGAGCTATTGCCATTAAGAAACCCTGGAGAATGAGTTGCCACAATATCCTCAGGATTACCCACACAAGGGTGCCGACCGGGAACTGGCCTAACCCCTTTCAAAATGGGGACAGGTGAGGCAGGTTCAAGCCTCTCCACATGAATGAACTGACCCAATTGGATCTTATCACTAAGAATAAGGTCATCGTGCTCATCAGGGAGGGACACATACGTGGCGTGAGATGAATCAGAGACCTTGAGGTAAAAGCCTTGGTTTGGGAACAACTCACCGCCAGCCAGTGCAGGGACTATGCTCACCACTTGCAGCAGAGATGATCTGTGCTCGCCCCCAACTTTCACATCCGTGTTCATGTGCTGTAGAAGCTTGAGGAGGACCCCAGGAACGAGATTCGCCATTTTTTGGTTGCTTCAGTGACTGTGAGCATCACTCTGAGAAAAGCCCCAGAGAAAGAAACATTCAAGATTCTGCTTGCAAAATCAGGAGATCTAGCAGGACTAACATCTCAGCATCACCCAGATTCAAAGATCAGATCTTTTCTTCACTGTCAGAATGAAATGAGCGAGAAATCTGATTAACGCATTAATCTTTGTCTGATTAACGGAGGGTACCCAAAAAAAGGGCGTCGATGAATGAAATTTCGAGCAGAAACTCAAATGACTGTCTGGAACAACGTGGAAGGCAGTAAATAAATGCAAGAACCTAACAGGAATGAATTTATTGTGACCGACCCAGAAGAGAGAAAGATGAAATGAAGCTAGAGAAGGACCACTGGTTCCTGTGATGGGCAGGGGAAATCACAGAGATTGCGCAGGGCAGAACCTCCGAAGCTGAAAATGGGAAGAGCGGCAAGATTGGGGGGAAGCATTATATGGTTTCACACGCGCTTAACCGAAAGGCGACGGAGTATTCATTACCCACCAAGAATCCAGAAGGGGGTTTGATAAAAAGAGGAACTATATGGAAGAAGAAGATGAGGAGAGGGAACAAATGATCATCGAGCAGCGTCCAGCTCCACACCGAACATGGGATGGTGCTGAAAATAAGCAGAAAACAGAGGGGAATGGTAAAATGGGAAGATGGTTCGATTGATGCCAAGCCAAGTAAGCCTCACTGCATCATTAGGTAGATGCGCAGAGAGCAGAGAGAGAGAGAGAGAAAGAGCGTGCGTGGGTTTGTGTGTGTCAGAATCTGACCACCTATACACATGCAACCAAAAAAAAAAGGACCTACTCTGTCTCAGCCACCAAAAACGAGACCTGACCCACTTCAGATTTCTCTCGGGCTCCAGAATTTCACAGAGCTAGAGAGAGAGAGAGAGAGAGAGAGAGAGAGAGAGAGAAACAGGGAGAGATATCAGAGATGCAAAGTACTGTTTCTTGATTGTTTTTTGCTCTTTTTTTCTTGGGGGGGTTTGAGCCAATGAAGCAAGATGAACTGTCGATTTGTCACTGTGACTGGAAAGGAATCTCGGCAGAGAATTTGATATTGTTTTCATCGATAACGTATGCAAAGTGGGAAATCACTATTTTATCTTATTTCTCGCAAGATGGGAGATTTCTCTTTCTTCCTCGTATATAAAAAAAACGTACATTTGCTTTTGTTCATGGGTTTTGTGCAGTATTGGGAGATCATGAGCATGTGCGGAGGTGGTGGTGCGGGGTGTGAGGAACAACGTAATGGCGTGTCGGCTAGCTCAAAAGGTGTCGTCGCATCACGAAAGATAATCGAAGTAGCCTCAGTCGGTTCTGCTGTCCCTTGTTCTATCTCTTTCTCTCTCCTTTATTTCTTTCCCTTTTGCTTATTTTATTATTGTTTTCATTATTTTCTTTCGAAAGAATTAATGGTGGATAATGAGCTTGAGAGGGAGGAATAATGCAAAAGAAACTTCATTGTTTCAGGTGGTGGATGGTCCCTATTCTAGATTCACCTGAAAGTAACAGCAAAAGGGTATCTAAATTTGAGTAAATTGAGGTTGGAAATTGATTATTCACATTGAGATGATCCCTGTTTCTTTTTCCTGGATGGAATCAGATTGACATGTTCTGAGTAATGAATTTTGTGACTATGAGAGGATGTCAACGGAAAATGACAGATATTTCCAATGGTCGTGGTAGATGCCATGACAAAACTTAGTGATCATGGGAGGACTTTTGAACCCACGGAACTTTGAATAACATAGACCATTTCGTTGAATTGAAATTACCTTTTCATTCAAAGTGAAAGTAAAGTGAAAGTATATCTGCGAGAATTTATTTTTGGACTTTTCGATATTTGGATGACAGAAAACTAATCAATCTGCAAAAAAAGTTTTTTCATGAATCGAAAATAAAAAGCTTAGATTGGTAAAAAAAACGATTTCCCCTTCCAACAAGAAGAGAATAATTTTTTTAAAATAGTCAAATAAATGAAAATTAAGTATTTTCCATAAAAGACATAAAGACAATCACTTTTTGTAAATGGCCAAATTAATGAAAATTAAGTATTTTCCCTAAAAGATAAGAAGAGAATCACTTTTTTTAAACCTCCAAATAAATGAAAATCAAGTTTTCCTAAAAAAGAATTTTATGAAAAATATTTTCTTTTATCATAAAATTTCAAATGGAACAAATGCATTTATATAACTATCTAATACTTATTTCTCAAAATTTGTATTGTAATTTTGTCGAAATGAGCCAGTCTCGTCTGTCTTTGCTTTGCTGTTCGACGATGCAAGATGTTGAAGGTAACAACACGAAAGTACATTTAGAATGGCTAAATACAGATTCATCTTTTCATCTCAATCATCACATTCATCTTTGAATCATCATCACATGCTCCAAGACTCGCCGGCACCCTTGTTGGTGACTCGCCACCTAATTATGCTTTTGCGTGCGAGTCTGATCCAATGAAACAATGAAAGGTTCCAAAACAATGACTGTTCTCTTTTGCCAAAGCATCAATTAATGCAAAGTGGAGCATTAGCTAGTACCAAAGTGGCTGGTAATCATTCCTCGTCCTGAAGTGAAAGCTCAGAAAGGCACAAAAAGTCTCCCAATTTCTCCCTCAGCCTCATTAGCGGAAGCAATCCATGTTCTCGAGGACTAATTCCCCTATAGCTAGCTGGATTCCCCTAGCTGACCCTTATTGAATAACTTGACGCGTATATTTCGAAAAATGAATTATTTTAAATTATTTTCTTAAAAATAATTAATTATATTATTTGAAAATTAATTAATAATGAATGTTTTCATCATTGATAATAAAAACACTTTTGGTTGAGAGTTTTCATTTGTTTATGTCAAAATACAATTGATTGTTATTAAGAAAGTATATTTTAAATTATTCAAAAAAAAAACAATTTATTGTTATTAAGAAAGTATATTTTAAATTATTCATTTTTCATAAAACAAAAAAACCTTAATATCAAAGTCATCAGTGTATGCTTAATTGTAAGGTCGATTGCAAATCATAATGTATAATTAGCTATAAATGGGGTCCATATAGCCTGCAATGGCTGGCTGGTGCATATATCGACAATGGTTTGTTCCATCCACCCCATCTGTCATTGACCTTCATTAAAAGGGGAAAAAAAAAACCTAGCCTTAATTATTTGGTAATGAGTTGATAGGGAGAGGCTTAATTACAACGTGCGAGCTAGCGAAAGCCATCCGGAAACTGCATGAAGACAAGGGGTTACGTTACCATCTATGCTGTAGGGAACCTAATCAAACTATATTGGTGGTACGTCAGTAGTGTCAGAATTGACTTGTGGCCCGTAGGGAGAAAATGAAGTTTCACAAAATTAAATAGAGGATGGCAAAGTCAACCGATGTACGTCGAGGAATTTCAACTACGCCACAACCCGTCATTTTTAGAGCTACGTTGTGCTACGATTCAGAGTGATTTACATGTGCAAAATTAATTATCGAGTGCTCTGATGCGCTTTGTTACGTCACTATTGACCCGCTCATCAATGACCGTTATAATTTGTTTCTTTTGGCGAAGTAACGATCACTATGTTTTACACTTGGTAAAACCTAATGTCGCAACGAGAGTCCGTCTTATATTAGAGAACATAGATGGCCATGTTGGACGTCTTGATGAAGACAAAAGCGAGGAGATCAAGAGCAAGTCTATTTTACTAGCTAACATGACTCGCCAACAAAATGTATTGTTCACTGCTGTGCGCGCCTGAAAGTGATTTATATCCTTGCACAATGCCTCTGGTTTTTAAGATAACCAAGACCATCCATCGAATTCGAAAGTACAATAACCATCAGTCACCACACCATTTCTTGCCGGCGATGACATACCATACACATTCGACATGGACGTGACAACAGAAATCTGTTAAGTCTGTCCCGGAATGGATCTAGCTGGTTATGAGAAAGTTGTGCATCCGAAAATGGGTCGAACAAGCTTGATGATGTTTTGGCAATCCCGCATTTTACTTCTTTTCACCTTCCCTTCCGTTAATTCGCACTCCGTTTCCATTTTCAAACAAGCTATAACTGCTTCTAAAATATGCCACTGCCCCACCTACACGCTGCAACTAAATATGTTCAACCACCCAAGTACGACTTATATGACAATAAAGGTCAACATCAACCGTCTATCAAGCAAGGAATCACACACATTACAGGAAAAGTCACCACCTTGAAGAATTAAAATCTTTGTTAACAATAATGTGAATGATCTGATGCGACTTTTGAGCTCCTTCTGGAAGATAAACAAAATGATGTACAGATAATGCCTCTCAGAACTACCTAAAAGCATTCCCTAAGTTAAAGATCTGGCCAGTGAGATCTCCGAGGACCGCCTCAGTGCTTCCATCCTTTCACGTGACCATCCTTCTCATATGGCTCCAGGAATCCAATAAACTGAGAGGAAGCAGCCAGAAAATGTCAGTACTAAAAGCCCCTGGCAATGGCAGTGAACGAGAGTGCCTCACCTTCTGCATGAACTTTGAAATTTAAATGAAAGAACGTGTCCATTTCGTTTCTTGTTTCCTGTCCTATGGCTTTCAGTGACCTATTCCTGTGTCAACATTGCATGGGACAAAATCATAAGGATGTGGGCACATCTTTATAGTATTATTCAAGTAACAAATATTTACTTATTCTTTGGGTCCGCTGACAGGATTGTCAATGTAATTTTCCAGAAATGTAAATGATACTGCTGCAATCTATCCAAGCAGCTTTACAAAAATTGACACATATATTTGCACAACCAGTAAAAGGGGAGATATCATCATAACTAAAAATGTTCGCTCAAGGCGAGAGTACCTTAGCACCATCCTCTGACCACCGTGCACCATAACCACTAACATCTCTTATCTCATAGACAACTCCATGTGGTGGAACAACATGCAAATTCTGCCATTGACAGGTTGCAACTAAGCAGCTGATAACATCCTTTGCTACATTATTTTTACATGAATCTGAAGAAAAAGGCTCAGAGATCAGTAACGAATGAAGTAATGTTCATGAGGAACTTGTGAGCTGGTCATTTGATAGGTAGATGATCACAGACGTGCTTAAATGACATCATTTTGTAAACTTCCATGACACTATGAACTCTGTTTTGAGGTAACTAATTACTTGATGTGCACTGGAAAGTTTATTTTTCAGCTTATGGGGATTAGCGTTATGCTTCTTTTGAAAGAGAATCATCCTAGCAAATTTTTGAAGTATGTACAACATATAAATAAACAACCAAATTATGCTTCTTCAATGGAAAATATTTGAAGGCATGCAGATGAAGTTAACTAATAGAGTTCATGTCCAGAAACATGAGTTTGCCAGGAAAATATCATTATAGCCAGAGTAGAAAAAGTCAATAGGCAGCAATAAAGCATGAGAAGCAAGCCTAAATTCTCACCGCTCCCTTTGAAATTCCCCCAATACTTGTCACTACTCCTATTGACATGCTTTGCCAAAGCCCTGGCTCCATCAGTTAAGGTGCTACCTTTAACCTCGTATGGATAAAGGAGGAAAATCATCAAAAAATCAAATTTAATGAATTTCTACTTGATAAAAAAAGGCCTCCTAATCATTCAACAGAGCAATATAGAACACTTGAATGAGACACTATAAAGTAATTTGTACATAAGTTAGAAATTTCACATTAACCTCGTGTGATTTGTTTACCACACACCAACATGCAATATTCATCTACTTGAATTTATGTCGTTTGATCAGCATCTTGCAAATTTCTCACTCCACAGCAGAAAAGGAATTGTATCCTACCAAATGAACGGATTTTATCCATAAAATCATGGAAGAAATATAGTACCCATGAAAATATAGTTAGTGACTTCATGAATTCCTGTGGTAAGTACAATTAAGATATATCCAGGGACCCCACGAACAGATCCTAGCTTTCAGGCCTCTGCCTAAGTCTCTACAGACATATATAGGACGAAGTAAGCATTATGAGTACACCATTACATATCAAATCCTGCTTGACCTTATTCTCATTGAAAAACTGCACTCTAAACAGGACACGTAAAAGAGACAAAGGTGAGAGTACCATTATCATACATTTGGATTGTAAGGCAGCTGAAATGCGGATAGAAGAGCAGATCTCGGTGGAGGAAGTGACTCAGGAACTGTACCCACAGTATGGATGAGACCTAGAAGTTTTCGAACGCCTTTAGAAGTCAATGCCTGTGTAAAGGCAATTACATCAGTACCATGTTTGGCACCAAAATGCTCTAAGTTTGTACATCATAAGGGAGAGACAGATGTAACATCAGGAGTTTTCCATCACCAGCTTCCAATAAAGTGTAGAAATCAAGCATTGTGATCATACACACTCATGCCAGGTCAAAGGGCTAGTGACATCTGAGAAGACTGCTGGTCAACAGAAGTGTAAAGTGATAACGACATTATACACTGGACAATCCTTTCCAGAATCACATCACAAGATTGTCGACCGATTGAAATGAATTTGATGATGCATTGTCACTATATAATATAAGATGTGAAGTGCACAATCTGTCTTTGTCAACCATGAACACCTAAGAAGTGCACAATCTATCTACAGTATATTATGAATGACTAAACAAATTCTTGGACTGAAGCCCAGCATTATGTATGATCCTCCTCAGGCATGGTCTGTTGCAAGGGATATTTCAAGACTGACAGACTATTTAATAGATGAACTTGCGTGCTTCCTCAGGAATCAGTTTGTCTAATTGATCCTTTCCGAGAGTTAAAAGGTTTGGCTCCATTAATGCATCACGAACTTTGGATTTTAGGATTGTTATTTTGACTAACGAATGAGTTGCGTTTGCTGTTGTTTGTCCTCATCAGTGGGGTTGAATTTCAAAATCTTTCTTCGCTTTTTTTCTTTTGGTCCTCTTTAATCTTTTGCTTTATTTGTGTAAACATAAAAAGGTACCATTAAGACAGTACCAGAGCGGTACAACTCTTATACAAAACAGCCTTAGATTTGAAGCCACCTATCCACAAAGATATGAACAAAGGGACTTTTTCCAAAATATTAAATGTACTAAAAGTATGAAATTGACTTCTACACTGTGCCAAGGTTGAAGGGTGTATAACCAATTGTGCCTAGGAGAAACATGGGGCTCTAGCTCCTTGAAATGCTCTCTAGTGTCTTTCTCTTCAAATGAACCTCAGGACAAGAAAGGTATTATCTAAGCAACTCTCTTCTTTCCAACACAAGAATTAATGGTACCTCTCCAAGCCCAAATTGACTATGCAAGAACAAAGCAAATTTACTTACAGAAATTATTCTAGCCAAAGAGATGTAGGGCTGATCAACTGATCTGGAGACATCAATTGCAAGAACACCATTAGACTTTTCTTTCTCTTCAGTGTAAAACTTCCTATAAACTCGAACACCTGAAAGTAGCTGTAACACGTTATACGCAGCCAAAAAGGTAACAGAAAGATTGTGTCAAAGGGGAGTTAATACTTAGTTCCCCATAAAAGTCATACAATTGTCTTTCTTGTGAAACTTTGCAAAAAGAGCATGGATTATTCATAAGAACTCTCTATTTATCCCAGGTTGATGGCACCCAAATATACAAATTGTTCAGAAGCAAAATATTCAAAGGTAGACTGTCATTTGAACTTCTAGATAGGTATTAAGTGATAGATCATGTTTCTTAACCACCCATCTTGTCACGCTAGATGAACAAGAACAACATTTAGTTCACTAAATTACAGTAAAGTCAGGAGCAACTTCTACATATTATTAGTTAACAGACGTTTGGCATGGCAATCCTGCATTTTGATCACTGGTAGAGTAAATACCATCACCCCATACTACTACTATCCTGTCAGGGAACTTGACAAATCACTGAGCTGACAAACTTGTATTTAGATACTTCCATGAAATTGAACTTTAACATGTGACAAAAGACTAAAAGACATGTATACCACCAAAGGAAATTTCATTTGTGTATATGTATATGGATATTAAATGCACTGCCTTGCTGAAGACACCTAGCACCAGTTCAATCTCCAACTCATTGACCATCCAATAGACAGTTGGGCATTTTTACTTTTCAATTAGGAAACTAGTCATGGGATGTCCTTTAGACTTCAGTCAGAACACTGCCATAAGGGTGACAGAAACAGTGTCAAGCATCAGCATAGGGAATAGGTGTTGGGGTGTGGTTCATACTCTCTATCGACAGAATGGCACAGAGGCCTCGCTCACCGCTAAGATGACAGGGGTCCGAGGACTGCCCCTGCGAGGGTCATAAGGCACAGTGCCCCTGTGACACCAGAAGGCTTTTATAGTTTAAACCCATATTTTATTGGTAGTTTATACTTGGGTCCATGAATAGCTACTAAATATATATGTTCTCCTTTCTCTTGTAATTAAGGGATGTAACAGAGAGATGCAGAATATTAATTATAGTGGAATCATCAGTTGCACATACCACTAGTTTAATGGTGAATTAGGATAAAACCTTGCATCTCAAATTCTCTTTCTCGCTTTTACCCATTATTTTCTTTGTGATCATGCAGCGGATCCTAATAATAGGCATATAATTCCAACAAATGCAGAAGACATGCAAAAACCTCAAGGCAAAGCAGAAGACATCAAGATGGAGGAGGCGAAAATCCAATTGCAGTCTAGTACCCTCATCAATTGAATTAACACCGGGAAGAACTTCACTCAGACTTTCTGCACTCAACATCTCGAAAAAGGAAGCATACCAATGAACATCCTGCAGCTTGAAATGTTATATTAGTGTGCCACCCAAAGTAGCACGGATCAACTGTATGTTCACATAAGATCATCACCTGAACCTCAAGAACCAAACATTTGTTGAACAGAATCAAGTCTCCTGACACAATACTGAAGATATAGCTAATGTAAGCAATTCAAAGATGTTAATATGCCCCAAAAACATGATTAATAGGAAAAAAAAAGCACAGCTGCATACATTGGGGAAAAAAACAACAAAATAAACACTATCGTCAAGAATACCCTGATTAATATTCAAATCCTTTATGAAAGTACAGTACCGTGTGTAATTCCCATGAGCGCACCTTCCTTCAATTGTTTTCAGCCCATCTGCAAACAATATCAAATTCGTGATAAAGAAAGGCATTCCTAATGCATCATTATTTCAGGCTTATATGGGAATATATAATTATATCAACAATGATCATAGAAATGATACATTTTCTTAAAGGTAAGAATTAGAGCTGGAAGGGCACCTTTAAGTTGAGTAAAATAAGGCTCCTGCACATGAAGTTCAAATTTTATGCTCTTCAAAATCTGTAGATATACAGCGTTAGATCATTACAAAAGAATTAGATTCCGAGTCTGGCCCTCAGACATATTGTTGATACAAAATAGTAACTTCCATTGCATGAAAAAAATGTGTACATTCAGCAATTCAGCTCCCTTGCATGAAATCAATTGGTCCAGCACTTCCTTATCGTGTACATCATCCTCTTGATTAAACCATGCCAGTGACTCGTGCCTTGGAAACGACACTCCAGATGATATAGCTTCCTCCAAAGCTGAAGCTAGACGCTTATATAAAGGATATGCAGGCACACCCTGAAAGATTTCTGCATAATGTCGATTTCACATATAAGAATCCAATTCTGCCAAGGATATGAGCATACCCTCAAACCACGTTACAAGGGTATGACTCTAATCATTAAAAATGAAGTCTCGCCCATTCTGATTCAGAGGAGAGAGGACACTGATAATTTCTTAAGTGGGTCTCTTCCTTTTGAACCTTTTCTGCTACACTTTCAACTTTCACATATTCAACTTTCACATAACGACAGCATTCATCAAATCTTTTACGACACGCACAAAAAAATCGAAACTTTCACATTCTCTTTCTCGACTTCTGCAACGTCAGCCACGACAAGGGCCATCGAAGAACAAGCGAGCACGATCGAAGTCAAAGCGATGGCGTGAATTGGGTACCCGAGGAAGGAGACGGCGACGACGAAGGGTGATCGTGCGGGTCGTCCCGGAGAAGAGCGGAGCAGAATTCCGCGGAGAGGCCGAGATTGAAAGCGGGATCAAGGGTCCCGTCGACGTGGGACTGGAGGGTGAACCTCAGGAGCTCGTCGATGCAGTGTCCCAGCTCCACCGGGCAGGTTGCCGGCGGCGACGCTGCTCTGGCGTCCGCCATTTCTTCGCCGCCACCGCGCCGGAGAGAAGCACTAGCTTTCCCCGGCTCCACTGGAACTCCTATTTATACGGGAGAAGTGCCACCGGTCCCTGAACTTACGCTTTTTCAAAATACGGTCCTCAGATTTTAGAAATCACTTCAATTAAGTCCTCAAGTTTCTTGAATTTGTCCAATTAAGTCATTTTGTGTAAACGACAAATTGAAGCGGTTGCCACCACGGAATGACCAACGCCTGACTGTATCATCTTGGATTATTGTTCTTGCAAATTGATCCGTGCAAACTTGATTATCTACGAGGGTGGACGCGATTCTAGGGGTAAACGATTTCCATAGATACATCGTCGTCTGCTTCGACTCGCTGGAGCCAAAGACTGGGAGAAATTTTGATTTGGATGGTTTTGCGAGCAAGGACTCGGTTGTAAAAATGAAGTGAAGTAAGATGATGAAGTCAAAATTCAATGAAATGGAATCAATGTCCCATCATGACAATTCCATTGCCTTTCCAGTTGCTTATAGAATTAAAATTGCAATGAATTGTATGGCGGGGTTGAATCCCCTGATTGACATTTTCTCTATATTTAAAAACAAAAAGCCATGTGTCCCTGTCTAAAAGAATTCACATCTTTGCTTACTCTTCTTTCCTGGGAGATTCCAGCAACTGTTCACCTCAAAGCTGTGAAACAGTCTCGGATCTCTCGCTCTCTATATATCTCCTATAACCCGGGTTCTCGGAATTCGCTTGCGCATTTTCCTTCCGATAAATCCTGTCCGAAAAATCAAACAAGTTCTAAACATTCCCTAGACAGAGCCGTGACCAACATTATCCTGGAATCCTTTAGTTTCCCCAGGTTCCTGCAGATCCGGTGCTGCCAAGTGAGGCTTCACTGAACCATCAGAATGTCGATGTTTCTTGTCCTGGATCGCCTTTGCAGTCCATATCAGGACCAGGAACACCATGATCACCGAAAGGAGCATGAGGGACGCCCAGGCCATCCGGGCATACCTCTTTAGTGGCCTGCAATGTCTGGTTAGGATCTGTGAGAATGCATCCTTGACCAATTGGCATTCAATCAGGCTCTCCATGCCTGGGTAAGCATTTAGCAGGCTCTGGATCGAGCTCGTGTAGGCCTCGACTATCTTGTAATTGCTGGCAGATATGAACTGGCTGCCGGAGCAGTTACCACCATTTGGGTCAGAACAAGTGAACATCTTCAATACCTTCATGGGGACCAGGCCAAAACAAGAAAAAAGAAAAAGAATCAGACAAATCCATAATCTTCGACAGCAAAATGTCCAAGTTTCTAAGCATAGAACATAAAATGACAACTTCGGTCAGGCGATGCAATGGAAGATACGCCTGGCGTAACATTGCACATACCTTTGGGATGTCTCCTATTCGAATTGTGTTCCCAGGGCATTTATCTGGCTGGTACAAGTATTCAGGTGGCGGCGAAACGGGTTGCAGACGTACATGAGATTTGGGAACAATGTCGCCGGAAGATTCGATATGTTTGCATTCACCTGAGGAGCATTTTTTTCTCCATTTTCAGTTTTAATCTGATGATTTCAATCGACGAAAAGCAATGTTATTGATTAACTCATGACGCACAAAATTTGTACCTTGTTGACCATGTCGTATATTCCTGCGCTGACACCTGAGAGAATGGGCTTTGCCGAGAGAAATTCATCGCAGGGGAGGATCGAGCTCAAGCTGCTGTTGTTCGGATCTTGTTGGAAGTCGTCCAGAACTGTGCATGTATCGCTCGAGAACCTGCACAAAGAAAAAGTAATTTCTCTCAATCTGTTGCTGCATTACAGAAACAACATCTATTCCGTTTTTCTTTTCAATTTTGTGATAAGAGAAAGTCATATACAAGAAGCGCCATGATTACTCGGAGGGCATTACCTTTCTAAGAAGAAATAAAATCCGAAGAAGATCCAGCAGAGGACTGTCAATAGCCAACATAATGCGATCAACCTGTCCAGCAAAAAAAAAAAAAAAAAAAAAAAAAAAAAAGAAAAAAAAAAAAAGAGAGAGAGAGAGCAAAACCGCATTGTTTAGAAAATCTTAGTGCTTTGGATCAAGGAGGATTTTTCAAGCATACACAGGAATGGCTGTTTGATGTCAGATAGCCAATTTCTTACCAGTAAGGCAGATGCGGTAGTCTTAAAAACCCAGAAACTGCATCAAGAGGGATAAAATGAAACCATGTATTCAGTTAGTACTTTTTCATGGGGTAAGAAGAACTGTAATAGTCAGATTTTCATCGGTTTTCAATTTTCGTTTTGATAGATTTAAGGCAAGGATTTATGTTTCCATCAGAAGATGCAAACTTGATCGTCAAAAGACATGAGCTTGTGAGAACTCGACTGGGTACCTGACAGAGCTATGACGGTGACCAAGTTCAAGCATATGGTCACTGTGGTTACTATGTACCTGTAAAAGGAAAAGCTTGTCACTAAATGGCATTGGAAGATCTGGGGAAGACAGGAGTTAGGATTACTTACACTATCTCCAAGCCCTTGTTGATCAATCGCCGGTTCTTCCTAGCCTGTCTTTGGATATCGGCAGCCTCAGAGTCCAATTTCTCGGACGTGGTCATGAGGAAGGTAGAGGTATATCTTCCGTTAGACACTTGTAAAGTGTCTTTGATGCCCCTTATCGCTCCTGTGGTGTTGTATATCTTTTCGGATGCATCGTCTGCTGTATCAATGATTATGTTCACTACGGTCTTCGCCCTCGAATGGAATTTAGCATTGGCCCCAAGCACTAACGCGACTGCCACTCTGCACAAATTCAGATTCATGAAATCCAGATTCGTTCTAACCAAAAATCATTGTGCTTTTCATATCACTTACATTGCTAAGACCATGAAGATGAAGGCAATTAGAACAGGCCACAGAGGGCATAGCTTGTGACACTGTGATCTCTTCTGAAGTTCTCTGCAATTTCCTGTACTCCCAACACAAAACCTGACCAATAGCATGTAAAACCCGAATGCTACCCCAATCAGCAGCCACAAGATTGCGATGGTGTATCCATAAACTCCTGTAAATATTGTCGACTGCATGTGTAGGGACCAAATTGTCATCAGCACCACATATATGTTGCACACGAGAGAGAGAGAGAGAGAGGCTTACACTCCAATAGTGCTCGTTGGTTAGGTTATATCCTCCTCTGTATTTCTTGAAATTGTCGAGTGGATCGACTCTAACAGTGTCATCACCCGAGTGCCTTACGGTATCTGAAGCACTGTCAACCTGAAGGAGATGTCTCCCTGAGAAGAAAAACAGAAAGTTCTCTGCATAAAAACGTTGCCTGTGCCGGAGATTCCGAATACAAAGAGATGATACCAATTTACACAATCATTTAAATGTAATCGAATTGAGTTGGCACGGAAATGGAAAACTTTGGAGCTAAGGAATTCATGAGACTGAACATCGAGAAATGTTTTGTAACTTGTTTTGCACAAATCTGCCACTCGATTTGCTGTGCCGTACCTGCCAGTCATCCTTTTTCTGGGCCCTGAGCAGGGCATTAAGATTACACAACATCGTTATATCTACACGGAACAGGTCAAGGAATTGACTGCTTCTCTCTCTCTCTCTCTCTCTCTCTGTGTGCGGCCAAAACTTTCTCCTCCAAGCTATTAACATGGAGAGAAGAACTCTTTCATTCATTGGTATTCCTTATTAGCGATTACAGAGTTGAAAAGGCACATGTTGATCGGTGATCACTTACCTGGTGCGCGACTGTGGGATGATAATGCGTTTCCTGCGATAACTTTTGAGCTGACTCCGGAGAAAACGATCATCAAAAGAATAGGGAGGACAGCTTGTCTGCAACTTCTGGAGCCCATTTCTGCTTGAAACCTGTGAAAACGGGGGTGGAACAACAACCATGAAGATTGCTTGCAGAGTTCTCGCACCTCACATGTTAACAAAATCCAACGTGGGTATCCCCTCTATAATAAAACCTTTACCCATCAAAGAGAAAAACTTGTATCAATATCTCTAGGAATGATCATTCCATAAAGACTCTGTAACAAAATTCGTCGACAACACAGAGAGAGAGAGAGAGAGAGAGAGAGAGATGGTTTGGGCATGAGGTTTGAGGTTCATATGTGCAAGTGGAGTTGCAAGCAAGTAAAGTATAAAACTCATGCGGCCAATTTTCCAACAGATGGCATCGCCCTATCATGCCTAAAGGGAGAAAGAGGAGACATTCAGTTTCAATGTGAAAAGATGATTGCTTTCATCTCTTTGTTGGCTTTCCGAACATTAACAAACCAATGATGCCTTTCCTAAAAGCAGATTAATTCTTCTTGCTGTTGCTAGATCGTTGCCACATCAACACAAAGACTTCGCTTTTCTTTTCCTTTTCTGTTTTCCTTTGTGTGGAGATTCTTGAAACAAGGACGTGATCACCCAATGAACTGATTGAAATTCACTAACCAGGACTGAGAGATGAGCAGACGGGTTTCTCAAAATCCAAAGCAACTCGAAAAGGCCTGCAAAACTATGTCATTCAGAGTTGGGATCTCTGCATCTTCTTCAAGAATCCTCTGAGTTGTTTAGCTTCGCCTTCCTCTTAATATACAACATAGCGCCCTCGAAATCAATGGCAAAATCCTGTGTCTATCTCCAGTCTCGGCATGTTCATAAATGAAGAGTCATCTATGTATATATCGTTATGTAGGAGCACCCCTACCCTGACTCGAGGCTGTCCAAATCCAATACTAATTCCGACTCTTCGGCAACTTAATTAATGATATAACAGAGAGAGAGAGACCCAAGTCAATAATCTCACCAGAAACACTGTCAAAAACTCCCACTTCTTTTTGTTAGGCTATAAAATAAATTTTCTGCCGTTTTATAATATTAATTTAGACATCTTGCTTCGAATCCTCATGCACTTTTCATCGATTTATATACTTTTCTTTATGTATGGAAAGGAAAATCTTTTCAGTACCCATGTCGGGACAATCAATTTGCCCCCGTTCACTTAAAAGTAAACGGTTGCGTGCTTAACTTTTAACATAAATCTAATGAACATCATTCGTGTAAGTCTCTCTTTTCTCCTTCTTTCTTGTTTTTTAATCACACAAAGTCGATTCGAATTCGGAAGCCGCCAACATTTTAGGGGGGGCTGACAAAGGAATTGATAATCAATTTCCCCTTCAATGCTTCAGGACTAACAAACCGTGTCAAACACTTCTTTTTGTTTGTCTAGACAGTGAGACACAGAGATTGTGGTTTTTCAACTTAATCCACCTCTCCACAGTCCAACAACTCCAAGGTTTTGTGAAGACTACTAACCAAGGAGGAATACATTCGATTGCAGTGATTACGTCTCTGAAAACGCATGCAGCCCGGTCTTAACTGATACGCCTGTGCTGCAGATGCCACGGAACTTCTGGTCAAAAAGAGACCAAGTAATTCGGTATAGGAAAAGGAAATTCCTAGTCAAAGCCTATGACTTATGCCCTTCTTGCTGCTCTGTCTTCGCTCCAAGTTCTGAAGAATTTTTCAACGGGGTGCGCGAGTCTTCTCGTCTCTAATCGGAGCACGAATTGCTGAGGAAAATGATGATAGATAATGTGGAAAAGGGAGGGAAATAGCAGAGTGAATTGGACACGGTTTCCCTGGCTTTGGAAAGCGAGAAAAGAGTCAAAAAGAGACCACAAAAATTCAGGGCACTCCTTTCCGTCGTTGATGTCCTTCGTAAATTGCACGTATCTCATACTTAATTAATGTTAAATGCACGCATTTGTTTCGTCTAGAAGACGTACCCTTTTTATTTATTTGGATAAAAGACCATCAAAATATCTTGAACTATACCGACTATAATACGAATTCTTAAAGGTTATTTCTTTTAAAATAAGCAAAAGCCGAAACCTATACCGAGTCAGCAAAAATCCTAAACCTTGCCCATTGCCCACTACAACTCCAATACCCTAAATTTTTTTTCTTTTTTGTTTTGTGCAACACCAATACTCTAAATTCCTTTTTGGGTATGAGGTTTTGGTGGTAATGATACTTTTTTTTTGTCACATTATGACTCACCTAATTCAAAATATGTTTTCGTCCATTATTAAGAGAATGAGCTTATCATAAATCAATAATGAGGAGAAAGAAAGAAAACATAAAGCGGAAAGAATGGATGAGGTTGATAGCTGGTAACGGCGATTTATGCTTTCTTATCTAAAACCGGTAATTGAGGCACACTAATCCTATAATAAATAATCTATCAATTTTAGTGTTTTGGGGATTTACTTTTCCAAAAAAGGAGAGAGAAAATCTAATCCATTGTCACTAGAATAGAACAAAGGGAAAGCCAAATCATAATTAAGGAAGCCTCCATCCATGTCGACGTCGAGCGCAGCCTAACTACTACATGTGCAATTAGCACAACATTTTGCCGCCAAACATCAAGAAGGTGGGCCTATAATTAACTTCATTTAAGGAAACTTTAGTGGTCCTTTTTTTTTAAAATAGAGAAAAGGACATTATCATTGTCTCATTCACACCATGATTCGATCAAGGTAACGCAAATGTAACTATGTAGGCAAATTTTTTATATTTTTTTATTGGGTGGCAAAATTATGAGCTATAGCTATAGGTTTTGGCAAGTGAGGTTGAGATCATTTTATGGTGTATTTGGTTAAGTATTTTGAAGCCCATTAAAGAAATGTAAAGCAATTTAGCCTAAAGAGTTTTGACTAAATGCAAAGGCCTTTTGGTAAATTACATTTTGGAAAGCAACTTTGAGAGAAATGATACTCAATAGAAAACACATTTGAAAAGCCCTTTAGTGATTAATATTGGTTTTAAATTTTTATTTGTTTAAAATTAAAAAAAACAAATATATATAATTTTTTTAAAAATGACCAAATCCTTCGCTAGTCCGGCAAATGATTACGATCGCCGATGAGCCAAATTTGGCGTCGCGGCCATCGATCGAGATCTTCCAAGGTCAAGCGACCTCTTGCAAGGGTCATGCATAGTGAGGGCCCGAGGGTCGCCCGACCTTAGGCAACCCTCGAAAAGAATCGCATGACCCGGGTGGTGCATGACCTAAGTGATTGCTGCCTAGGTCCCATGACCTCGGGCAGCCCTCGCCTGGGTCTTGCGAGGCGTGCAATCGAGCCCAATCGTCGCATGACCCTCGTGAGACCTAGGCGAGGGTCACGCTTGAGACTGCGAGACCCCAACAACGGTCACCTAGGTTGCGCACCGCTTAGGTCACCTGAGGTCATGCAACCTCCGGTGGCCCTCACCAACGTTGCACGACCCTCCTTGGAGGTCGCCCAACCTCAGGCGACCTTGACCAATAGTTGCTGGCACTAGATGTGGCTCATTGGCGGCCATAGCCCTTTGCCGGTCCGGCGAAGGGTTTGCTCCTTTTTTAATTAAAAAAATAATGAGGGACAAAATTAGAAATTTGAAGAAGAGGTCAATGTAGTTTTGGAAGGAAAAAAAATGAGTTCTAGCATTTGGTCAAATGCTGAAAGCTCAATGCTAGTCCCAACTAGCATTAAGCTTTTAGCCTTCCTAATGTTGGCTTTTAAGTAAAAGCCCCTTCAAAATAATTACCAAACAGTTTAGTATTTCCCGAATGGACTTTGGAAACCAAAAGCTCCTTGGAATACTAAACCAAATGTACCTTTAGAAAATTTATCATTGATTAAGCCTATTCAATCATGTCCGATCGACCTCCTTATTAAATTTGAGTGTGTGGCCCTCCACTAAATAAAATTGAACTCTACCAAGCGTTGTTACACAAATTTGCATACGTCTTGATTACTCTATTTCACAAGGATAAGTATGGAATCGATCATAAGTCTATTATATGAATGTCCATTGAGTAACTAGACTTTTTCAATTGACCAATGTTGTTCTGAATCTTTTGTCTGAAATTGTAGTGTAATCCTTTGTCGAACTTTAGCCTGAAATTGTTGATGTGGCGTCTAGTCACCACTGAATGTCGTACGCAACAAGTAGGCATAGCCATCCTACGTGACAAGATGACATAGTACTCAAAATGATATCTTGTGTGGACCACCACTTTGTTAATGATCATATTGGAATTCCGGAAAAGATTTAGAACTACGTAAGGAAGATTGAAAAGTTTAAAATTGAATTGTTATCCATACAATATGTTAGTATGATACATCTATTCGAATTGAATTCATCACCAGCTCTACTCTGGCTTGTCATGGGCTAGTCGGGACCAAGAAAACAAGAGATTTGACTATTGGAGCCGGTAGTTGCCAAGTTGTGTTGCCAATTTTTCTCCCAATAATTTATTTCTCAGGAAAATTATGGATAATATATCTTTAATTATGCAGAGAAAATTAGAGACATTTGTCTTAGCCATAAAGATATATTTTTGTTCTTCTCTTTCATATATAATTCTCAGAATATGAAATTACTAGTTAAATATCATAATCTGCAATTTTTTTCTCATTTTTATTATAGAAATTTTGGTGTCTAGGGGGTAGAGTGTAAGATGGCCGACTTTTTTCCTTGGGGATTAAGGAAACAAACAAGGAAAGCCAGAAGCTTTCTTTTTCCTGGGCCGCAAAGGGAAAGTAGCCAAGCACTATTTTATGAAAAAAGAGGGAAAAGGAAAAGAAAAGTAGACAGCAGCCCATGGGAAATTCTAGTTAGAAGATAGAAGATAGAAGTTGGTTGATCCGCCTAATTGTATTGCCTTTTTCCGTTGACCACGAAGGGCTTTCTTTTGTTGATAGTTTGACTCTTGAACAAGCATTAGGAGCTCATTTCTTTCAATCTGACCATAATAGTTACTGTAAGATTGACCTGATAATTAGGTAACCATGCATGGACATAAAATCGTTAATTTAGACATTTGTCCATTGACAAAATACATATAAAACCACTTATTGAGAATATTTGGGAATATGACAAAAAAAGGATATTTTGGAAAGGAAAAAAAAAAAACAGAAGAAGATTGTGGTCTCTTAATAGTAAAAGGTCCCCAGATTAGGTTTGTCAAGCTTTTATTATCATAAGTTATGCACCGGACTATATTCCTGATGGAAGTGGTGAGGCTACTTACAAATTAAAGTATCAAATGGTTCGCTCACTATGTCTGCAATTAAACTTGACGATCAAGTTTGCTTTCGCAACTAGTGAAAAGTGAGAATTAACAGTGGAAGGGCAATAGCAGCCTCTTGAAAATACCTAAATGGAAGTGGGGTATATCGCTAGGATTTTAGTGTTGGTTCATTGAGAGAGCCAATTGGTGAGAATGCTATGTGGACAATTACTTATAGTTTGACTTGAGAAGGAGGTAAGATACAAATAGCCTTAACTTTCTTAGGTCTAAAATGCATTCATCAAATACCCTTATTTTTTTTATGGTCAAGGTACGTATAATTTTTTTAAGGCAAAATTTTTGTAAGGATGGTAGATTGTAACATATGGGCCCAGCCCACCCATTTTTCTTAAAACAAAGCCCAAGGCTCACATTTCATTCCCTCCTTGATAGATGAAGAGGAATTTTGCGGAAAAAACAAGAGGAAGATGTGCGACCGTGAAAAAGGAAAAAGGGGAAAGGAGAAAGAGGAAAGAGAAATTTTGCGTGTATACGATCCGGACAATTCATTAAGCCAAATCAACTCCGTTTTACAATATCGGATAAGTAATCAAATCCTCTGTTGTCTAATCAAAGGAATTTCTGAAGTTAGGGTACAAATTCAGATATAAGTTAATTCTGTGTTGCTGTGTTCAATTGAGGAATTTTTTGGTTGCGTATGTGTGCGTATACATATACATATAAATAATAGTTTATAATGTTATGGAGCTGTGGGATTTGAAGGTATTAATTTGGAGTTACGATTTGATTTGTCTGAATTTTCGAAGTTCCGTGCGCATTGCTGGACAATTTCAAATTTCTATTTTTGGTGATGAATTTCACAAATCTTCGGCAACTTTTTTAGTTGGTGAAGCCAGGGGTCTTGCAGGACGTTGGAAGAGCTTTCTATTGATGATAGTAATTTTGTTTGAAATGGAGTTCGATGGAGGAAGTTATGGCCCAAACAGTTTGAGCTTTCGAGCTGCATATAGCAGACCGCAAGGGACTTTCGCTATGGACAAGCTTATTATTGACATGTAGGTGTCATTTTTTTTACAAATATATGTAGTTTAGTTGTGTTATTCATTAGAATAATGTTAGGAATGCGAGTGTGTCGGCTCAAGTAACCATCATAGGTTGTTTTCCAACTTTTTCTAGTTGGTGGTGCTATATCTTTTATGAATTTATAAACTCATGTCTTCAAAGGGATAAAAATTTAAAATAATATAGTTATGAATAAACATGTGTGTTGCATAAAATCTGGATTAGGCGTCTATTACAATTTGATATTTGTGAATTATTTTAAGAAATGTGTCGCAAAAGATTATATTCTAATTCATGAACTTGGTTTATAGAATAGATTCTAAAATAGTGTGATAAATGCCTCGAGAAATGTATTATGATTGGTAAATAGAATTGAGAAAAATAATTTATTTTGTTTTCAATACATGATTTTTGAAATCAAGTGGTGATATTGATTATGGATTTGATTCATGGTATGGAAGGATGTGAGTTTAGTGCTCAATATTACTGTGAACTTAGTTGAGGGTTTGCGGGTATGCGCACACCAACTTAGGTTATCCCAATATAGGATTAGATTTTTAGCGAAGGAGAATCTTGGTCGTCTTGTCATGAGACATTATGCATGATCATAATTAAATATTTGAGCACGAATTTGGTCAATAGAATAGGTCATGGATGTGTGATTTGCTGAGATTAATCAATGAATTAAATTTGAATTAATTGAGATTGATCAATGTACTGGATCATTAACTTTTGTTTAAACACTATTGATTGAAATGAGTATTTATGTTATTTATATTATATTGAAGTAACATATAACTCATTTTAGTCTTGAAGGTTTGTTATGTTACTGATTTGATGCAAATGAGTTATGTTTGTGATTTAAGTGTGCACAATGATTGTTCAATCTACTTAAAAGAGATGTATTATTCAATGGGCTATAATTGCTTATTCTATTAATCTACTTTTTTTTTTCAAGTTCTTTAGTGCGCCGCAAATAGGTCAAGTTTTGGATAGCAGGAACTTTTGGGTATGAGTTGTATATATTATTAAACTTATGAGTGAGCCTTTTTATGGATTATAGAATACTTCTAATATTGTAACCACGTGACTATTTGACATTTTGGATAGCTGGAACTTTTGGGTACATGTTATATATAATGTTAAACTCATGAATGAGCTTTTTATGGATTATAGAATACCTCTAATATTGTAACCACATGACTTTTTGTCAAATATATATAAGGATGCATGTGTACATGTTTCAATATTAGATTGAATTATAATTACAATGAGAATAAATCTTTTGAGTAAAAGGACAGTCATGTTATTGCCCATACTCTTGTATGAGCCAGGGTTGTGACATCCCAATATTGTGAGAACGACATTTTCCCGTGTCATCATCAATGTGTGTATCGGACTCTAGTGATCATGATCAATACTGTCAAGATGTTTTCTAGAATACATATGTATGCGGTAGAATTATTTGGGCCCATGGTTCTTCTAAGACCAAGTTCTGAGTCTTCTTTTTTTTTGGTAAAAGTCATGAATTCATTAAAAAAGCACATATCCAAACTTCACAAAGCTATCAGCCTTATTCATAGACAATTCAATGAGTTGTCTGTACATGATCCGAACTAGAATATAAGCAAAGAATCGAACTAAAAGAGATCCTGATCATGACAAGAAACGTTCTAGCAACAATGTTAGAGGACTTCTATAGATTTCGACCCCTGCTATGTATTCCTATTGCACACGCTCCATTACTTGGGCACATGGTTCTTTTATGACCAAGTTATGAGTCCATCTTTTTGGTAAAAGTTATGAATTCATTAAAAAGCACGTATCCAACTTCACAAAAGCTGTCAGCCTTATATCATAGACAATTCAATGAGGAGTTGTCTATACATGATCAGAACTAGAACAGAAGCAAAAAATCGAACTAAAAGAGATTCTGATGGTGACAAGAAACGTTTTAGCAACAACTTTAGAGGACTTCTAAAGATTTCGACCCTGCTATGTATTCCTGTTGCACACGCTCCATTGTGGCCCACCTCATTTTTTCCAAGTGACTATCAGAAGAGGATAATTGTTTTTTTTTCCTACTACAGAGACAGCCTTATGTAATGTTGTTGCTCTGCATTACCAATCCACCATTGTATTTTCCAGAATACAGGATTGCCAGATGCTTGGAGACAACATTTTCAATGAAGATAAACAACTTGGCCTAGAACATAAAGAAACTAGCCAACTGAATAGGGAGAGCTACTGAACCCAGAGTGCACCTTCACGTTAGAGACAGTTTTGATCATTCTAGCATCCTGTCAAGAACCTGTCCTGGAGGGGACCGGTCATGGCTCTCTGCCAACGACTCTCACTAATTTTAACTGGGAACTTGCAGCTGGTATCCAGGCGTTCAGTATGTCATTTGTCTATGGAGTCAGATGATAAACATCAAATGTTTACCTGGAGATAGAAATGCATAAGCCGTCAAATCAGAGGTAAGGGTGATTTGAAGCAGAAGGGGAATCTAATAAGAGACATAAGTTGAAGTGCTTATGTGCAGCAAACAAATAGAGGATTCTGTTAACATGTGCCCCACTTATTAAGCACCTCACTAAAGAAAGTTTGTCGTTTTCATTATACAGTTTGTGTCATTAGTGTATTGAAAATTAAAAATATTTCCTTATTAAGTATGGTTAATCGATGCCCTGGCAACACTCGTTAACAAGACCCTAGAAATAAATCCAAAGAAGATGCAACAAAAAGTAAGGTTTTCCCCACGTATTAATATAGTCGATGACCAGTTCTTGCAAGTCAACATCTCATTGACTATGAAATTCAAACTCATCACAAACATCTTCTAGCATGTGCGTGTGTGCGCGTGCGTGCGTGCGTGTGAGAGAGAGAGAGAGAGAGATTTTGACTGCCTGACCTGTCTGAGCTTGTCCCTAGAATAACCCGGACATGCCATTATGTTATGACAAACTAGTCCCTGCTACTAGGACCTCTCAGCAGTGTTCAGACTGAAATCACCAGCTAAGTGGCATATCATATGTTCTGACAAGCTGGTACCAATAGGTCATCTAACACCACCCGAAAAATGGTATTCGATAATATAAACACAATGCAGGACAACAAAACTTGAAGTGCGCCAGTCTCCTGCTTCTTTCTAGCTGAATGTTCCACATGCTGCAATAGGTTTTTGCCTTTCCAAGAATGCCACCATTCTGCACATAGCACAGGAGTGCCAGACCCCCAACATTGAGCAGTATCATTATCATTGGATGACACCCTTGTCGATGACTGAGACTGTTTCAAAATAAAAATGCAACTAAGTCCTTTTCAACAAGAATTCCTCCAAAGCTGCAGCATTTTAAATAATTAAAATCTTCACTGTAGCCTTTACATCAACGTTCTCCCCCGTGGATGTTTCAATGGCTATGGCATCTCAGTTACTACATTGCTATACTAAAGCATGTTTCATATGCCACTTTTATTTATTGACTTAGTAGTGCACTCTTATGGTTCACCACTCCCCAACATAATGTCTTAACCTAGTAGTGGTCCCCTCTAGCAGTAAGAAAGAAAAAAGAAAAAAACATGAATATTTCAAATTATGTAGACATAATCCTCACTGAAGAACTAACTCTGTTTTTTGCTAATACTGCAGCACTAATCGTGACAGGAGCAACTGTGTAATATTTACCTGAAGTTAAAGGTGGAAGAGGACAACAGATGGGTGAGTCTTCAAACAACAACATGCTAGTTGCCGAACTTCACTATATTTTTGTCAGTACTCGACTCATCAACACCATAATAGAACATGGGAACCAGGCAAAACAGAAGAATTGAACGACCTAGCTGCACTTCTGCTATGAGGTTGGAGAGGAAGCATGACAGTAGTCAGAATCCCGAGCAGCACTCTTGCTCTTGACCAGCTGCTTCAATGAGAACTCAAAGGTGTAAATAATGCAATGGATCCACTTGCAAAAGATGGTGATTTTAAGTATTAGCATGAAGTGAATCTACCAAACGTACAGTAAACTCAAATTTTTGTTATGAAAAATTATATCATGTTCTACAAAATAATTGATCATCAATATTATACTCAATAGACGAGTCTTCACAGTGTCTACTCCAAATCAGAGTATTCGAAAATACCATAAGATAGCCAAATATCGTCTTCGTAAAGAAATTACCAAGCAAGGCTAGCTCTTTTGCATAGATATAGGGAGAATATTTTCAGAGAGGACAAGCAAAATATAATGCTAACAAGTTTTTCCACATTGACAAAAACAACAGTGGCAAATATCCAAATACTGCCACATAGACATCATTGGAGCAACATAAAAGAAAGGTACAAGAGCAAACCTTGTAAAAGTATTTTTTCCTAAGTTTTATTGCCATGCGTATGCATCTTCTGACATTGATCTTGAGCATGTTATCATTGAAAATCTGCAATGCATCAGATATAGGTGTCACCTTCAGCTCGAAGAAATTACTACAAAGGGAATACTATATGAAAAACCAAGCAAGGTATTAAAGATTTTATTTCTTGCCTTTTTTCTATAAACAGAGGAAGCCTCTGTTCATATTCATGTCGGCACTTTCAAAACCTTTCAGACTTAACTTTCTATAACTAATGGAGGTACTCAAAGACCCTTACATATGATAAAAACAGTTCAAGCCATGGATTTTTGCCATAAAAATATCATCTGGTACACAAAGAATATACATTAACCCCATCAAAAAAAAAAAAAAAAAAAAAAAAAAGCTATGACTATACTAGGTATGTATCAGGCATTTTAAGTGTGCATCAGCATAACTTGTAAACAGCAGAGAAAAAGCCAAACGGAGTCTATGGAAGATTTTGACCTTTAACTACATTAAAATAGCTCCAGTATATCTGAGAAGCATGCCACAATTGATTCAGCAATCATATAGATGAGGCACATACTTATCATGAGCACACTACTTCTCTTGACTAGAACCAAAAAATCCCTAGAGCAATCAAGAATGCTCGCGTATGCATGATCTCAGAGAATAAGCACAGAAGTTGGAAGCACACTAGACCTACCTTTATCATATCATCAAATGAGTGGGTTTCTCGAATGACTTTATGGCGGTTAATAATCAGAATTGCTGCGACACAAAAGACAGATAACCTGTCACCCCCTTTCGTAGTTGACGAGACTGGACTGCTGCAGATTGGCACTCGATCATTCCTTGACCAAAAACCTTTTGTCAGGCCGCAGAAGGGCCGTGTTGATGCAGATTTCACGCCACCATTCTCAGAAATGGACTCTCCCTTGCCGTGTTTTGACTGTGCAGCAATTTCTAAATTATCACTACCATTATTTATAGCTTCTAATGCTGCATCAGCTTCAAAATCCCTAGGGTCATGAATCACCAATAAATCCAAGCAATTCTCCTCCAAATTGTCTTGTAGGGATTCGTCAAAATCAGCAGCCCACATCATCTGCATTCTAAATCAAAGTCAGAACTGACAATGAAAAATTGAAATGAATGCACGCATATTGATTTCATGCCTTCAAAAAAAAAAAAAAAAAAAAAAAAAATGTTTGTAGAGATGCGATGGACCAAACCAACTTTACTTTGTGATCTATAGAGTTCTGATTTTTTACTTTCATTAATAGCAGGCAGAAAAGATAGGACTTTGATTGTTGAAACAAACTCACATGAAGTTCAATCCCAAGAGATTTAATGGTTGTATCATTAACAAGCTCTTCTCAGCATATTGGTTCAATTGAAATACTAAGTAGCATGGAATATCTTGTTTCTTATACATCTAATTTAAGGTGAAAAAGAGTTTTGCATCAATTGAAACAAAAAGAATTCCAAATCAAGATAACTCACTCAAATTATCTGAGAGAGACAATCTGTAGCAATAACAAAACATCTATAATCAGGAAGTCATTCTCTCAACTATTAAATGAGTTAGGAAAAGACACGATCTAGACATGTTCAATTTCCCACGCAGGCAAATAAATAGTAGATGTAAGACACTCAGGTGAATTGAAAAACACCCAAGCTCACCTATTGTCAGATTTTTCTCACATAGACAACAGCTCTGGATAATTTTTACAGATTTGAATCCTTCAAATTTAGCAGTTAAGACAACCTTTCCCTAATGCTAATTGCAGAACTGACAAAAGGCGCCAATGATAACATTATGCTGGTGTGTGTCAGGTCAAATTAGTAACTCAAGTCAATTTGAGTAGGTTAGAAACCTTTTCAACAATGATAAAACAGATCACACAAAAACAACTACCTCAACAATAGCATAAGTAACAAACTGACTTACAAGGTTATGTTAAGCAGTAAAATGCAGTTACCATAAAGCATAACATCCCTGCAATAGGCTTATTTTTCAGTTTCCAAATTCTCATCCCTTCTTATGCCTATCTAAGGATGATAAATTAATCTTTTCCAAGTCTTAAAAAAGGTTATTGTCCTAAACTTGGGCATCTGTCTTATTGCTGTTTTAGTAGTCCCGGACATGTGACTTTATTAGCATCTTGAGACAGTCTCCATAGTTTTTTCCTTCCCCTTTTCTTCCCTCATGAGATATCTGTCTGTCCAAAATTTAGCTTGTTTGTTTTTTTTCTTTTTAGGGGAAAAGCGGGGAGGATTAAGGTTTAGATGCATACAAACCTCCCACATTCGAAGAGAATCATTAAAGGTTAATTCGCGGCGGAAAAGCACCAGCAACATTCTGAATGCAAAGTGAAGACTTTCAGCACCAATGCGCGACAGGTGTGCAAACATCTCCCTGTCCGTGAGTTCCAAAATGTGCCACAAAACTTGCAATTGGTTCATCACTCCCGTCGGCCCTTCCATTTGAAAATTTTCACGCTGGAAAAGGGAGAAATGCTCAGGTTGAGGGGAAACACGATAACATCAATCTCATTGGTTTCTAAGAAGGGATACCATTCTCCTTAGAAGCATCTCAAAGCACCAAAATGCGTCAGCATTATCCTCAAAAAGAACCACGAAAGGTGACAGGAGGTCACTCATACCTAAAAAGTTTCAATAGAAGCTCTCTTTGAGTCAAAGTTTAAAATACAACAACCATAATCAAGCTAAATTAATGCAACACATAAAAAAAAGCTGGCGTGACTGTGATTAAAAACATTCACATGTCCAGAGAAAAGGGACTGCACCTTGACAATACCCAGTTGCAGGATCAACCCACGCATAGACTGCAAGGATATCAGACATTCTAGCCAAATTTCTTGTATCCTCATAGAATTCGAGATGACTATCTGTTCTCACCACATCTACAACTGAGAAAATAACAAATATCAACTCCAATAGAGTAGAACTATGTGAGGATATCACAAACATATTTACTGGATTTCTGTAAAAATTGAGACAACCATGCTCAACTTACCAATGCGGTGCAGAGTCCATAGCCATTCTGACACTCTCTCTTCACTGACGTTAACTTCTTGAGATGAAGTTTCACTTCTGAGAGGAGATTCTGGAATACTAGATATTTTCAAACTGCTTACAATTTGAGTTTTACTAGCTGACTTTTGGGGGGCTGTGGTGCTGTCCCACAGGCATTAGCGGGGCTCATTTCTATTTCAGAGCTCATGGGGGGTAAAACACCATTAGAAGGAAAATCATTTTGCTCCATAACTATATCAGCGTTGTTAGTAATTCGGAAACTATGCATTCTATCATCACCTGTTTGAAACATATCATGTGTAGAAAATTTGCTGTCAGCCTCGTTATATTCTTCCCTATCATCTTCATTTTTCTCAAACAAATTAGTTACAGGCAATGAAGGAAAATCAAAAATAGTTTGGATTCCAGATTTGGATCCATTCACTTCTCTTCCTACTTCTTGAGAACCAGAAGTATATGGAGGAGAACTGGCCGGTAAAGTAGAAGAGTCATAGGCTGCACCAACATCATTGTCCCTCACGCTGACAAGATCATCCGAATCAATGAAGCCTTCCCTTTGACATGCTCCTGACTCTGAAATATCTGTACAATCATTTTCCAGATGTTGGAAGTTATCTAATCTACTTGCACTATCTACGGAAGTTTGTCTGCTTTCAGTTTTGCCTTCTCTCCCATGGTCATCTTTTGAAGATGTCCTTATGTCCAAAACTTTAGATCCCACCACATAGGCAAGTGAACCAGTCCCCACACTTGAATTCATCATTTGGCATTGTCTGATCAGACAGCTGTATCTATCCCTGCATAAGTTCATACAGTGCTTTAACAATTGAATTTTCAGCCGTTTTTATCACGATGCAAATGACAAGCTAAGAAGTCTACCAGCACAGGTTTTTTTTTTTTTTTTTTTTTTTTTTTTTTGCGCCCGGGAGGGAGGAATTGTGAACAAAGATGCATAGAATATCAGCACATGTAATATGAAACCAACTATGTGAAAAGCACAATATAAGAAAAGGCAAATTACCTTAAGATTATTAAACCGACACTTATAAATATCTGCATGCTGAAAATATTTAGTTCCGCAATAATCATCCCTCCAGAATTACTAAAATGCCAATTTCCTACCCAATAACACATTTCCTGCTCCATACATGTACAATATTGTAACATGAATTAATATTAGCGGGAAGCAATTTTAACTGATCTAGGTAGCCAATGCTTAGCTCCAATTCAGTTTGAACTTTTCAAGATGTTCCTTTTGCCAAGACTCAATGGATTGGAATGAAGGAGATCTAACTCCTATTATTTTCATGTTAGCATTTCCAGGGAAGATTTATAAAAATTAAAATTCATGTTACTACATTGTCCTAAACAACTCACATACAGTGCAAAATCAGAGCACATAAGTAAAGATCATAAAAATCATCATCATATTCAGAACAGATAGAAAACCCAAAGCACGTGCATTGTTTGAAATATACTTGATCCTTGTAAAGGACCTCAGATATCCTCAAGTTTACGCAGAGAAATTAGAGGATTCCCCTTCATCAATTATATTGATCTTTTGGCTTGAAAGAAACAGGAGGATTTCTTTCGAGAATTTATAGTTTTCATGTCGAAAATTACATATGTTGCTTTCAACATGCTATTGACTTGATTGCCAAATTATTTAAGGACTTTTCTATTGTCTCAAATGCATTTCCTTTGTTGTTCAAAGTTCTATTGGTGGTAATCGTTTGCTGCCACTTTCAAATACATAAACACACACGCTCAGCATGTATCTTTGTTTAGTTGAATTTACTTATCATTCATCAAAAGAAGAATATTGTGAAATGCCAAGTCTAAAGAAGTACATAAACAATCATTTTATTCAAAGTAAAGGGAAAAATTGACGTAATAAGTGTAATGGCATGTTGTACACCAGCAAAGCTAATTGGATCCAATGTTTCGGATTAATCCATTTGCAAGAACAAGAAAAGAGGAGGTTGTATCATATGTTTATCATGCAACATTTCAAACACAGAAATAATATTTACATAAGTGGGCCAAGACCTCCTTGCTTTTCTCAATTGCCTTCGAAACTCAGCTGTACTGTCCAGGGCATAGCAGCCAAGTAAAAATTCCCATACTTCTGGTCTTATAGATGGATCTACACCCTAAATGCAGAAAACAAAGTGAACAATGGTTAGTATTATTCGTCCTACAAAATAAAAAAGCAGCCCATTCCACAAAGTTTGACTATACCTATGAGAAACAGAAGCAACGTTAAATAAAGATTACCTAATAATTAGAAATAAATCCAATTTGCCACCACATAAAGACATCTAGTGAACTCAGTAACAAAGCTGAGGTAAGCAAATAGGAAAAGGATGAATCACCAGAATATTGGCCCATAAACTAGGAATTGGCATGAATTTGCTTCAGCAGATTTTTGACAACATAAAGGAGACATAACAAGTATGATGTTGACAATTTTTTTGTCAAGCACTCAGGGGATCGATCTTATCACATTTTCTCTAATTATAGCTAAAAAAACCATTAAATGACAAATCAGTGATTCAATGATGCCAATATCAGCTATCAAAACCTCGGCTAAAGCATACAGTAGGAACAAGATTGCCCATCGTGCAAGTAAAGCATGGTCGACAAACCAACCATAGTTTAAATTGTCTACTGGATAGTAGATTTTCTTCCAAGAGTATAGTATAATCAACCAAATAACAATACTTATAAGTGAATATGTCCGTTAGCTTCGTAAAGATAAAAAAATCTTCATCTAGAATAGGGTCGTAAGGCCCGATATAATACAAAGATCCATCTGGTTCAGTATGTGCAAATATATCAACCGGTCTAAGCAAGAAGTAGGTTGAGTGAAGCAAGCCTAAGAAACAATGCTGAGCAGGAATCTCTCTGGAGAACTACTATCATCGTGGAACTAACTACATAAAGGGTGTGACCTTCTCAAAAAGCATACTGTACTCAAAGGGCAAAAAGCACACAGTTGTTTATGCAAATTAAACAACTCCCAAAATGTACATACCCCAAGAATGATCAACCTAAGTGCTTTACGAAAAGCCAAAACCTTTCCATCACTATCAAAACTCGCCCTCCACTTTTCAGGCTTGAGCATTCGGCTGACCTGAATCAAGACAGAAAATAGAAAACTCAAACCACTTTAAAAGCTAAAAGTTTACATGAGCCCCATTAATATATATATATATATATATATATATATATATAAAGGCATACTTTTTAAAGAAGAAAAGGTGCATGTCACTAATTAACGGACCATGCAATAACATAGATTTGTCTTTTCTGAGGAAAAAAAGGTTTCAAACTAGAACACGGGCTTCTAGATTAGCATGGACATGTGCTGTTACTTGGCAGTCGGTACACAGATTTGAGAAGCTTAAATGAACCCTATCAGAATTAAAAATTTAGGCTCTCTCTTTAGTCGGCCTGTATTATTTTCTCATTTTAGGAATCTAGGATCTTCCTCGGCAGTCAATGTCCTAATATTTGAGAAGCTTAAGCGAACCAAGTAAGTCATTTCCACGTAAGCAATAATCTTACATGGGATAAGAAATAAAGACCTAACTAGGCTGTCACTGTCTTTATGTGTTTCTCAATAGAATTTCATTCAGATAAATGTTCTTTCTTGGCTCACAAACTTAGTTATTCTCTCCTATCTCTCTTCCCCAATAAAGGAAGGAGCAACACTGAAGCTCCATGCTTAGAAGGGCCCGCCAATTGTATGACTGACTGTGGAAGTACAGCGCATCCACTTGCATCCTTCCAGCTAGTGTGCGTGATTGGTGTAAATTACAGGCCAATGTAAATATATGATTTATTTTTAACAAAGAAATTGTAAAATCACATCACGAACCCATCACATTGGAGACATCTTATCAGCGATCAACACAGTGGTGTAGCTGTTGACAGATGCATCAACACAAGGGTGAGTTGCAACAAGCTTTTTTCTTCAGAAGCATTGAGACAATTCAACCTACATTATATATCTTCTGATGCAGCGAAATGCAGAGTGTAAATTCATGTCGACGGAAGCTACTGAAAGAAGAGATGGCGTGAAAAAATCATATACCAAGAACAATAAGGATGGCCACACCAGTCGATCAACTTTGTCACGCACTGGTTCAGTTCCACACTCATTGAACCGTGGGCATAAATGAAGGAACAACGAAAGACCACTACAGAAAATTACTACCATAAAACAACCTTCCTTGGAGATTGAGAGAGGCAAGGATCCCCGATATCGCGGACAATCGAACTCATCCTCTGCAGATTCACCGAGCTCGCTTTCCCGCATCGCCATGGCTTCTCCTCTCCACCAGAAGACATCACACTTTCCAAAACCCCGTCTTTCCTCTCCCCTACCCGGCTATCATCACCAGCGAAATGCCAAGTCAAGAATCACAACGAAACTGCAAAAACCAAAAAGCCACCGAATCATTCGAATGCGCGCAAACCCATCACAACCAAACCAGAGAACTAATCCGGGGAAGCTTCAAAAAACCATCTTTTATGCCGATCGCTTTAGCCGCGATCAGTGAAGATCAGGAATCGGGAATCGAATTACATTTGCTCGATGACCGCGAAGAAGGCGCGGGAATGGGGCTCGCCAGGCGATGCGTCGCTGCGAGCGATGGTTACGACGATCGAGGCCGGCAATCGGATTTGGCCCGATCCGACGGTGATTGCGAAGGGGATGGGATGGGTACGTGCATGCGCCGCCGTCGCCGTCGCCGTCACGAGAACGGTGGTCAATGCGTGGTGGCGCGGCGTCGTTTCGGCTGGAGGGGAGGGAGGAAGATGAGATCTCCGAAGCGCAGGGAGGGAGAGAGAGAGAGAGAGAGAGAAGGGGAGAGAGAAAGATGGTGGAGGGGTTGGGTTGGGTTTAGGGGGAAGGAAGGAGGAGTGGGACGCAAACCTCTTCCTCCTTTTGTCAATGTCACAGAATCGTAGACCGTTTCCTCTCTCTCTCCCTCTCTCTATTTCCATTTTTTTGTTTTTTTCTAGTCACCCAAAATAATAATTGTTTCAGTTCAGTTCAGTTCACATATATATATATATATATATATATATATACTCGCACACAGATTTTTGGATTTTTTTTTTGTAAATTTTTATATTTTTAATCCTACTTCTTGTACTTCATTCTATTACTAATCCTGCTGTTTATCTTATCTGACCAAATTCCACCACTATTTTAAAAACTATTGAAACAAAATATGTATTTATTTAAAATTGGAATTTTAATGACAAAGAGATTGCGCGTCTTTTATAATATTTTCAAATGTTTAATATTTTAAACTTGCTTGGTTGATTTTATCGCTATTATTTATTTGTTGGTGAGGTATCGTAAAAAGTGATAAACGTATATATTGATGTATCCACGATCAAAGGCGGTTATGCATTGTTATTTGGATGACGTTGATCTTCTTAGCACCATGATTTTTGCTCTTTTTTTTTTTTTTTGCTTTCAATTTGTAATTGTGTTTAAGCGAGAGAGGAAGTACGTAGGACATGGAAAAGAAAATCTCATTTTTGTTATAAGTCCTTTCACAATTTTTAATGGGGAACTTCGAAATTGTTTTATGAACACGCTATAGACTTCAAATTCAAACAAATGATCTTACCAAGATTTAGTCAAACAAAAATTAAAAATCATTATATGAGATTATTTGTCAATGTTATTTTCAACTTTTAAGACAATTTTCCAAATTTCTATTCTCTACTCTTTGAAGACAAAATCGCTATATTTTCTATCCATGTGCTTGGCCAATCCGTGCATCACATGGAAATTATTCTAATACTTCAATATATAAATATCGTTGGTCGAATTTTCATCCCTTCAAATAGGGCGACTATTGTATGATTCCTTTTGCGTGATTTTGGTACTTCTTTTCCTGTTAAGAAAACTCTAAACATTTGTTAATACTAAAGATATATCAAAAAGTATATCATGTTGGTTTGACGACGAAATTAATCTCGTCCGGCCATTATTATTAATGTTGTCAGGAAGTATGATGGTAGATAAATATTTGGAGTTTACAACAATTCCTGTCTTCTTTTGTACCCTTTTTTTCTTATTTCAAAGCAATTGAGGACTAAAAAGAGATTTCCCTAGAAAAATTAATTTGCAATTTGAACTTCACATAGGCCTAATAGGAGAAATATACATGCCAATAAATAAATAAATAAATGAATAAACGAAGGATCAACGGCATCGAAATACTTGCCTAATTAGAAATAATTATTTTCTTTTCTTTGTCCGACGAGACCGAGGAGGATGCCCTAGAGCTCAGTCGCACCGGCATTGGCGCAAGACACCATTTTTGCTTCCCCGGCACCTCCCGCCGCCCACTCCAATGGCGCACAGCCTTTGCCGCATCGCGTCCCGCCTCGCCGCAGCCGCCGCCTACCGCCGAGCCGGACCCAAAGCGCTGAACTTGCCGGGAGCCGCCGCCGCCACGCCGCCGCCGTTCTCCAGAGCTTTCTCGGCGAGCTCCGGCGGAGGCGACCCATCCTTCCCCGGCTCCGGCTCCGGCTCCGGCTCCGGCTCCGGCTCGGGCCATTTCGACGACGGGGGTTGGGATTCGGTCTCGTCGTGGTCCACGGGCATGACCAAGGACTACTTCGACGGGGAAGCGGTGGGACGCCGGACGGGCCCGAGCCCCAGCACGAGCGCGACCGCCCCCGGCCAAAACCCTGGCTCGAACCCTTACGAGTCGATGATGATCTCCGATTTGCAGGAAGTCGAGGACAAGTTGAGGGAACTGGACGAAGAGAACAAGAAGAGCAAGGCGTATGTGGACGGCTGGGGCGAGAGGCTGAGAGAGATCAGCGTGTTGCTGAAGCAGGTGCGGGAGCCCGGGGCGAGGGGGTCGTATTTGAAGGACTCCGAGAAGGCGGAGATGTACCGGCTGCACAAGCAGGATCCGGAGGTTTACACTGTGGAGAAGCTGGCCAAAGATTATAGGATCATGAGGCAGAGGGTGCACGCTATCCTTTGGCTGAAGGAGATGGAGGAGGAAGAGGAGAAGAAGCTTGGCCACCCTTTGGATGATTCGGTCGAGCTCTTGCTCGATACTTGCCCGAGTAAGGAATTGTTTTGTTCAATTTTTGTTGCATCACATTATTATAGCGGTAATTCGATCGGGATTCGAAAGGTTTGATCAATTTGCTTGTTTGTATTAGGAAGTAGCGCTTAAACTCAAGAAAGCTCAAAATTCACTGTTTGGGATTTGTTGTGGAATCTACTCTTTTGCCACATTCGGTGATGATGGAGTATTGTAGCCAGTTAGGAGCTTTAAATAAATTCTCTTTAGGCTTTTATCATTACATTAGCTCAATTTTGTGTGCACTGTAACTGGAGAGCTCGCCACCTTCTTTGCATTGTAATTATCTTTCTGTCGAACAAAATAATTTGCTATAATACAAGCGATGCCGATGTTGTAATCTGTTGGCCTTTCAACAGGAGTGGCACGCTGTTGAAGTAACTTATTTGTCGATTAATAAGGAGAAATTCTTTTTGTTCAGCATAATCACAAGTAAGAGGGTAGGTTCTAAGATGTTGCTCTTCAAATTTGCATTTTGAATTCTTGTGTTAGAAAGGATTGAACCATATTATTCTAGAATCAGTAAAATTGGTGACCTATTCTGGAAGTCAATGTTCCTTCATTGAGATGGCCAGCTGTTGCTGCACGCATACACTTGCAGACAGCAGAGAGAGAGAGAGAGAGAGAGAGAGAGAGAGAGAAGGGGGGTGAGGGAGGAAGGGAAGGAGGGAGGGAGGGAGGTGCCTGAGTCGAAGGCTCGTCTTCCAAAGAGAGGGAGGGAGGGAGGGGAGGGGAGAGAGGGAGGGAGGGAGGGAGGCAGGGGGAGCTGCCACAGAGTCCAAGGCTCGTCGTCCTCTCTCTCTTAGATAATCTTGCTGATTCAAGCTCTCTAATTTTTATCATTTTTTTTATAAGAGAAATCTTATCCTGTCTTATCCAGGGATTTGGGGCAGATTCAATCGGGAGATAAATCCAAACATATGTGGATATATTTCATTGACCCCAAGTGTGGGATTGGATAATGTGTATCCTGTCCGGCTCTATGTTAGATCCATCAAATGCATTCTTATTGTGCGTGGATTAGAAGTGCACTGTGCAGAATCCTTATCCAGAAAACAGAATAATTAGCCTCAAAATTGTTGGCTTTACTTTTCAAGTGATTTAGTCAATTCACATTAGGGGACATGAATTTTATGTTTGATTTGTAATGAGGTTTTGTGTGGTGAACTGAAGAGAACTAGTGACTCTTAATCAAGATTATGTTCTACATTTAGACAGTATTGCTCGTTACTTCTAAGTAACCCATGGTTTCATATTTTAATTTGAAATTTTCTAATGCAATACTTTTAACTTGGGCAGAATAGTGCGATATTGATCATTTTCTCCTTGCAGATTTTTCAATTCCCATTGCAGGGAGTTTCATGTGGCATCCCTTCCCTACAAACCTGACTTCAAGGTTATGCCAGAGGGTTGGGATGGAACCGTCAAAGATCTAGATGAGGTCCATTATGAGATCTCAAAGAAAGAAGATGAAATGCTGTATCAAGAGTTTGTCCAAAAATTGAACTTCAACAAGATGAAAGTAAGTTCACCTGCCTTTTTTTTTTCTCGACTCTTGGAAAGATGGGGAGATCAAATATATAATTGGGATTTGGGTGCTTCTTTGGTTGGTAAATGTAGGTGGAAATGATTAAGTTAGCAGATGAATCTGGACATTGTCTTGTCGGTCTTCATTTTCATGCCATTAATATCTAGGATAATTCCTGAGATTTCCTCTTTTGATAGTCAATATGCTAAAGTTTTGGAGAAAGTGATCTGCTAATATGCTAAAGCTTGTTGCATAGGACAAAAGCTTCACCAGCCGTTGCTGGTCAGATAAGTATGGGCAGGATCATCTAAAACCCTGCTAATTTATAAATTGCATGAGAATATGAGATATAGGCCCTTATTAAATGGGTCGGTATCCTGGTACTATGTGACTTTTGAGAAAGCTTGTTCTGGCCTTTAGCTCCACAAAGGAAGAGCTGCTCTGTGGAGAAAAATGAGATTTCAAATCATGATAGCCTAGTGACATTTTGATATCTGTTCCTTTTCCTCATCTTTCCTGTACATAAACTCTCTTGTTTTCCAGACTGAATTCCAGTCAGATATTGATGAACTAATGGATGTGATTTGGTCTGTTTGCAGGTGGCTGGGAAGGTGAAATGCCACAAATATAGCCGACGTCGGCCCTTGGAAGGATGGAATATCACAGTCGAAAAACTCGGACCACGTGGGAAACGTGGAGGTGGTGGAGGATGGAAATTCGTAAGCTTACCTGATGGATGTAGCCGGCCGCTTAATGAGATGGAGAAAATGTACGTGCGGAGGGAGACACCACGTCGCAGGCGCAGGATCCTCCCTTGATCACTTTGGATCCTGGTGCTGCTTTTTTCAAATAGTGGGTGACATGATTAGGTACTATTACCAGGGAAATGTCTGTTTCTTTCCTCTTCCTTTTATGCATCTTTGTGCTGTTGGTGCACCTTTTTCGTCTCTCCTCTTTCTGCTGTGTAGTCACAATTCAGCTGTAGTACTTATAATAAAGGCCACAATTTTTTTGTCTACCTGCAATTTATTTTGATCACTGATGATTTTTTTGTCTACCTACATTTAAAACCCTTGATTCTGCAAGGATCTCTTAAGTTATGTGTATCATCAAATCGCTTTTCTATTAGTTTCGATAAGAGCATCATGGAAGGAAATGATATTGCGCTTTGTGGTGGCAGACTTTACCTCATACGCATGCATTCATTCGACTATGGATACAAGCACACTATGAAGGGACACCCTAGGGTAGCTCATCTCGTTGCCTGAACTCGCTTACTTGCTCTAGTCATTAACCATCTTAGCGTTAGAGAGGGAGTAGGGATATGAAGCGTGATCCTGCATATTGAATAACAGCATGATTGACCATGAGAACCGATAGATTTTGGACTTCCATAAGAGAAGCGGTACATGTTCTGAACTCCGATGTTTCGTTGCCAAGTATTCTGTATCAACCACTTTGGAGAGTCTGTGATGTCATCACTGTCGATCATTTCATCCTGCAGGGCCACAGCCAGCGGTGAGCCATCTAGTTCTGTGATTGAGTTATCCGAATGTTCTACCTCTTCTTCTAAGTAATCTTCCTTTTCATCTTCTTCTGCATTGCTCTTGAATGTGGAGTAATTACGATGTTAGTAGGGGACCAACTTTTATGATCTCAACGTCAGTATGAATGAGATCAAATTGGTATTGATCATCACTTTTAAAGTTGATCATTTCAGGATGTACCTATCAATATGTAGAAACTAATATATGTCATATGCCTCATGTTGTCTTAGTATCTGATCCCTCTGGAGTTCAAGGCCTTATGTTTTACATTATATGGTTGACTGTCCAATGCTTTTGGTGAAGCGACCAATCCTCTATTTGTACTGGCAAATGGTGTGTTAGTACGAGGACTGAAAATGGGTTGATCAAACAAAAGGAAAACGAAATGAGCTCGATATTTTCATGAATGTCATGTCATTTTCAAGTTGGTAAGAGTTTTTCAAAGTTAGGTACTTCAAATCCATAGTCGATGTTGTTTTTAAATAATGAAGTTTGACGATTGGCTTCTGTATAAATATAAATATAAATATATATAATGCTTGCTAGAATATTTCAATATTAAATCACATTTCATTTAATAATTAAAATTTTTAAGAGTGATTGATCATGGTTATACAAAATTATGTGTGTGTATATTTGGTGGTTCTACTTATTTATGATCTAAAATAAGAGATCCTAAATCAAGCCCTTTGTTTGTCTTCCTCATTATATATTTCCACACTTAATTCTATGCCAAAGTTTAAACTCGTATAAGGGAGATCGTTGGAACATTTAGATGTTAATTCGTGTCCTTATCTAACAATTTAATTTTTTGGAGTGGTTGGCTGTAATCATACAAAATTGTACGATGATTCTGCCCAAAAAGGTTATTTGCATAGGAGGTACAAGACACCAGTTCATGGAAAATAAAACAAGCTCGAATGGAGATGTTAAGCTCATATGCTGCGAAGTGTAACTTTGGGGGTGTCCCATTTGCACATGGTAACATTTATGCCTTTTTCCGAAATTAAGTGTATTGAAAATTTGTTTGTAAGTGTTCTAACAAAAAAAAAATTAAGTTCTAAACTTGTCATTTGAGTTCTAAAACTTTTAAAAATTAACATCCTAAAGTTGTCATTTTTCTATTTCCCGGAATAAAAAGTTAGCCCGAGAATAGATTTGGAGCGAGAAACGAGAAAAAAAAAAAATTAGCAATGTTAAATTGAAAAGGATAGGGCTACGGAAATAAAATCACAAGATTCACAACTAATTTTCTTTTTTATTTTTCAATTTTATTCCTCTCTTAAAATGCCGCGACCACTTCCAACCGCTTAGAGCCACCGCTGAACTTATCATGAGGCTTTGGCCGCCACCGCCGCTGCGAGAGCGGCAAGTCTATCCAATTATTTTGCTCGGTCGTTGCCACCGCCGGCCGCCTTTTTTTTTCTTTTTCCAACGCAACTATTCCAATCTTCCACCGGATGTCGATCGCCGCCACCACCGTCCCCCGTATTATTGAGCAAGAATAAAAACGAATAAATACTGATTTGTAAAAAAAAAGAAACTATTGCATTACCAAACACATTTCTATTCTTTTTCTATTCCAAGAGTAGAAATTTTGTGTAGTTACCAAACGCGTTCTTTTACTCATAAATTATTCTGACCGCCAATGAATTATATGATTTAAAATAGAAATGAATTTAAAAAGAACTATTTCTAATTCAATGCCAAAAAAAAAAAAAAAAAACTCTTCCCCAACCAAAAGAAGCGTTGTCATGCGCACCTTAAGTATTATTGTTTGATAGTTAAAACTTGTTAAGAAAGTGCAATCTATTTTTTAAATTTGTCAATACTTATTGAAAATTTTATAACTCTCATAACAAATTTTATGACTTAAGTGCAAGTTTTGGAAATTTTTAGGATAAGATTGCACTTTCATGATAAATTCTAGGATTTACTTGCACTTTTTGAAAATTTTAGAACTCAATTGTACGTTTATAATAAGTTTTACGACGTATAGTGCACTTATCCCTAACTCAAAAAGGAATATGCTACACTAGAATGGATTATACCATAATCCTAGTTTACCAGCAATTGCGAGGGTAGTAGTGGAAATGCCTCCCCGGGTGGTCCATAACCCCAAAACTCACTCATTTTCGATGAAAATGGGGAAAAATAATATAAATAAAAAATCGAAAATGGAGAAATGGAAGAAATATCTTCACCATCGTTCAGTCGAGCGTTCGAGCCAAAGCCTTTGAGAATGGGGATAGCGGCGTCGAAGAAGAGGGTCCAGTCCTCCCTCCACGGCTCGCCCGCGTTCGACTCGGCCTGCGACTCGGCCTACGCCCACTGCCTCTCCCTCACGCAGCACGCCTTCCACGGCGTCTTTCCCTACCAGCTCTCCTCCGCCGCCGCCCACCTCCACCGCTCCCTCTCCTCCTCCTCCCCTCTCGTCTCCCGGTGGGTCCCCTCTCCCCCCTCCCAGTCCCAGGTCGACCGCGCCCTCCGCGCCACCGCCCGCCTCCGGCCCCTTCCCCCCTCCGGCGGCGGCGACGGGCCCCAGCTGCTCGGGGCGGCCGAGTTCAGGGAGTGGGCGGCGGAGCTGTTCGCCGGCGCCGTGGTGGAGAGCGCGGGGAGGGCGGTGCTGACGCGGGTGCCGATCGGGGTGGCGGGGATCGCGGGGGTGGGGATCGCGACGAGGAGCGGGAAGGAGGTCATCGGGTCGGTGATCGGGGTCTACGCGCTCGGCGTCGCGACGTCGATTTATCTCGGCCTGTCCGGTTAGCGATTTCTCTCTCATCTTCTCCTCCTTCGTTTTCTGGTGAATGTAATGAACATTTGGGTAATCTGTATATGGCAACTCCTTCGATCGCAATATATTGCCCGGAATGAATTGTTGGTGAAATTGGTGATGAATTTGAGAGTGCTTCTTCTTGAAGAGATGAATTGAAATGGCCACGAATCACTCGTCGTCGTCTACTCTGTTCGATACCGATAGCGACTAGGACACCGAATCGAATCTCTTCGGCATCGCCCCTCCCTCTGCGCTCTTAGACAATGAGCTCCTGGCACTTCCAGGTCGGAACATGCGATTCGCACAGAGGATCGCACCGTGTAACGAAGGAGCTCCTTCCGCCGAGGGGGTCGAGCGCTGCTCGGCAACCCAACTCTCTGTCGCTAGTCCCCATGGCGGGGGTTGAGCATGATTTCAGGCCAGATTCTTTGTTCTAGGTTCCAAAAATTGAGAAACCTGTTCCGACGAGTAGGATCCAGATATAACCGGGAATCTGGATCAAGTCTTTGTGTTTGGTGTTCAACGATGAGTGTGTAATTTGAAGCCACCATCCAATCTTCCATTTCCGATATGAGTTGTGATTGGTGCATTGTAGCAAATGGTAGTAATTAGATATGATGATTCATTGCAATTGTTCAATTAAGAATACATATGGAGCCTCGGTAAATTCTGAACTGGCCTCGAAACTTGTTACAAGATAAATTCCATATTCAAAAAATTAGGGAACTTATTCCGACGGGATAAGTTCAATGTGGAAATTGGCGCAATATGAAATTAAAAGTGAGGGGTTCTAGGTTCCATACAAATTTCACTTAGAACCTAAAACTTTCTTTATTTTCTAAAATCCGAAATCTACTTTGCATTTCCTGTAACCTTGGAACTTATGTAATAGGTTCCAAAGTCAATTTTAGGGTCCATCCAGTTTCCACTTTTATTATTAATTGAATTATTGTAGTAAATTATCACATTTAATAACTATTATTTGCCACTTCAATTCACTAATCATAACTTATATTTAAACAAACGAAAATATGAAATATTAACAAAATAAAAGTCTTAATTATAAAATAGAAACTCAGACTAGTGGTTTCGGATTATATACTTATCATGAGATTGCATGAAAACATATATTAAGAACAACACAAAAACTTATTTTAGGCTTTAGGTTCTTGGTTAATTCCAAGTTATAGGTTCCATCAAACTTAGAACTTAAAGCCTACCTCTAGAAATAGGTCCTCAATTTTCGGAACCTAGAATCTACCCTGCATACCTTAGATACTAAAAATGGACAAGTTCCCACCAGTTCGGTTTTTAGGTTCTAGGTCCTATTTTGGAACCATACTCGACCCTATCTGAAACCACTTATCCCTACTTGTGGCAATGCACAAGGAACAAAAGGTTGTGTAGAAGGAGCGATTGCAGTGCCTATCGTCTCAAAGCTCGAGGCCAATGGAACATCTTTCATGCATATTTCGTAGTAAGCATTTGTCGACATCGATAATCAAAGTCTAATATTGAACCAACCTAGATCTAGAAGCTAGATATCTCGATTTCATCATCGAATTTAACCTTTGTTATTATCTAAATAAATAAATAAATAAATAAATAAATAAACTAGCCTCATCTTCTGCATTGCTCTTGAAGCAACCTCTCCGTTTGTCGTCTCTCTTTGCACATGCGTTTCTACTAAATTGAAGATTGACGGATAGCTTATCTTTAAGGAGCGATTCAACTAGGGTAATTGGAGATTGTATCTCTACTAGAATCATGCGATTTCGGAACTGCCCTGGAACCTATTACAGGTAGGTTCTAGATTAGGTTTTATATTCCAAAAATTAGAGAACTTGTTCCAACGGCTGGATGGAACGTGGAACCACACATCCCCATTCACGGCAATGCACGAGGAGCAAAAGGGTGCGTAGAAGGAGCAGTTGCACCACCCATTGTCTTGAAGCTCAAGGTCAATGGAGCATGCTTCGTGCATATGTTGTAATAAGCTTTTGTCGACACTGGTAATCAAAAGTTTGATATTGAACCAACCTAAATCTAAAAGCTAAATATCACAACTTCATCATCGAATATAACCTCATCGTTGTCCAATCTAGATAAAAACTAGCCTCGTCTTCGTCATTGCTCTTCAAGCAACCTCCCCGTTCTCCGTCCCTCTTTGCACATGCCTTTCGGCTAAATTGAAGATTGATAGACAGCTTATCTTTAGGGAGCGATTTCAACTTGGCAATTCGGGATGGTACCTCTACTAGAATCATACGAAATTTAGGGGTACGTAAGGAAAAACAAAGCCTTCACACCAGTAAGGAAGGAAGGAGTAAATTTACATGGCGCTTCTTGTCCGCCTTCAGCTGATTCCGATTCCTCCAGTGAATTCTCCCATCGCTTTCCCCGAAATAACAGCAAACAATGATGTTAGTGCCACCGCTCTCCGGAGCCGAAGGGTATCTAATCAGCTTCGTTTGCAGGAACATGAAGATCTGGTTGTGTTCCGCCCGCAAACATAGCAGAACAACGTTCGGCATCTGCAATTCATGTCAAAACCGAAGCCCCTTAGATTGTTTCTATACATAAATTTGCAGATGAAAGCATGACTATATAAGTATCGTCTCCAAGCACCCTTGATTACCTGCAACGGATCATATTGCAACCTCCGAGGCGCTCGACGTACATGCGGCAATTCGGGCACTGCCCCCACTTCTTCCTTTCCGCTAGACGTTCCAATAGAATAAGCCCCTCATCACGCGTTCGGCTGCATCGATGGCCTTCGACCCATGCGCTCGCACACTGGAAACAACCCCTTTGGTGGCATTTAGGGCAATCGAATCTCTTGGCTATGCCACTGCATCCACACTCGTCCACAATGAGCTCTCGGCAATTCAAGTTCGGGCAGTAACACTTCGAGAAACCCCCGATGCGTGACTCACATAGAAGGTCGCACCACGTAAGAAAGGATTTGCTCGAGACGAGCTCCCTGTACCGGAGGGGGTCGAGCCTGGCTTGGCAATTCAAACCGGGGCATCGCACGTTCACAAGTCCTTCGCCGATGCTCCAGGTGATGTGCGAGGACAAGCAGCGGCTGCAGAAGGAGTGCTCGCACTGTGCTGTGGCCTTGAAGCTCGAGGTCAGCTGGACGTGTTCCATGCATATTTCGCAGTATGCGGTTGGCGCAGCCCGAAATAATTTCGGACGTCTGAAATTCAATCTAAAACATAAAATTCTCATTGTTGGTCGCTGTTTCTAGGGGCATATTTGTGGAGACTAAGGCCTTAGCTGAACCTTAGAAAGCAGTTAGGTAGTTTTTGAGACTAAGAACCCTAATTACCGGCTTAAGTGCGCTACTCAAAAGAGTGCTCATACGAGTCGGAGTTGAGGAAAGACAATCTGAAGTTTAGATGTTCTGGATGAGAGATTATCTCTCTTTCTTGTTAGATTCAGGGGGTTTCATAGATGTTATGTGTTGTTATTGATAGTTATCCCTATTAAATCCGAATTTTCATGGGTTTTAGTGGGGTTTTGTTTGGGGAATGATTCAAAAGTTTTGAATTAAGGATGGGTTTGTCATATGGATGTTTTTGCTGTACTAATGTGGAAATTAAAGAGACCTTATCTTTTGGCGGTGATTTATTCAACTTGGTAATTCAATTATGACTCCGTTTGTTTGAATTAGTTTCGAGGAGGATATGTGTTCATTTGCAGAAAATCAATTAGTCTAAGGAAAACACGATCTCTTTTTTGGAAAACTCAAGTTAAAAAATTTAGAATATGACTTTCGACATTAAAGCCTAGAATCTATATTTTCTTATTGTTTCTATTTTACTATTCGATAACTTGTTTTTTCAACACGGAACTCTATCACCGATACTCCGGGTGATGTATGAGGACAAACAGTGTCCGCAGAAGGAGTGCTTGTACCGTGCCGTGGTTTGGAACCTCAAGGCCGACCGAACGCGTTCATGTATATTCCGCTGTATCTGGTGCTCACAAATAGGCATATGAAATCGAATCTAAAACCTAAGTATCTCGTTGTTGGTCAATCTTTCTAGCATGTTTGTGAGACTAAGACCTAAATTGAACATCAAAAAGTAAATAGGGAGTTTGTGAGACTAAGACCTAAATTGAACCGGCATAAGTATGCTTCTCAAAAGAGTACTCATTCGTGTGAGATGATATGAGTATTGAAAGTTTTGAGACTTATCACGAAAGTACAATTGAGTTTTAAAACTTTCAAAAAATACAATTAAGTCCTAAAACTTAGTACGAAAGTGCAATCGAGTCCTAAATCCTAAAATTTGTCAAATTAATCCAATCAAGTCTTTCCGTTGATTGAACATTTTCAAAGTTTTAAGAATCAATCACACTTTCGTTATAAGTTGTATAACTCGATTGCATTTTTTGAAAGTTTTGGGATTTGATTGTACTTTTGCAATAAGTTGTAGGACTTGTTTGCATTTTTTGAAATTTTTAGGAATCGATTGTACTTTCATGACAAGTTTTGGTATTTCTAGTACATTTATCCCCTCATGCGAGAGTTTTGATTGATTTTTCCATAGCAAACACATGTTGGAGTTGAGACCAATTCTGAATATAACAGATCAAACTCATGTATAGTTAGAAATACATTTTGAGAGATTATCCATTGTTGATGGGTTTTTATGGAATTTTTTCGGGAAAAAGTTCGAGTTTTAAATTAAGGATGAGTTTGCTAGACGGAGGTTTACTATACTAAATTAAAAATGAAAGAGACTTTTTATCTTTTGGTAGTTATTCAACTCGGTAATTTGGAGATGATATCTCCTCTAGAATCAAAATTGAAATCAAATATTGCAATGCTAAACTTATTACACTATGATTTACAAAACATCCCATAACTCGTTTCTTGGAAGTGGTCCATGGAGGAATCAATGACCATATATCATGATCAACCTACGAAGCATATCAGATTATTTCCATCCCCTATTAAATCCGACTTGTAATTATAATTCATTCTTTTTTAGCAATTGACAATGGGATCTTTTTTGGAAAAAAAAATGTCGAGTTTTAAACTAAGGATGGGTTAGCTATATGGATGCTTACTGTACTTAATTAAAAATTAACGAGGCCTTATCTTTTAGTAGTTATATAAATTGGTAATTGGAGACAACATCTCCGCTAGAATCAAAATTGGGCGGAAATATCCAAGTTGGATGCTTGTAATCCTAGATTTACTAATTACAAGATTGATAATATGAGTGATAAGAAAGGCGCGCATGAGTGATTGTACAACCCCATTGTCTTGAAGCTCGAGATCAGAGAGGGACACGTTCCATGCATATTTCGCAATTTACGCCGCCGGCTAATCAAAGCTTGATATCGAATCTAGATCGAGAAGCTAAGATATCTCATCTTCATCATTGAATTTACAAAATTATTACTATCTAAAACGAAAACTTGCCCCCAGCTTCTTTCGGATGTTATTCGACTTGGCAATTGGAGGCAATATCTCCACTAGAATCAAACGAGATTTTACAGTAACACGTGGGAGTGTCATGGATGGCAATGAATGGAGGACAACAGGATTTTCGCAGGCTCAAGCGAATGCCAACAAAGTATTTGCTAAGTAAACTTTCTACGATGCTTCTCGTCCCCTCGAGCGCCGTTCTATGCCGATGACGACTGCAACGAATATGGTAATCAATATTGCTCCCCCCCATTGGGTACCAGTGCAGCTTAGTCTACACAAATCAGGAATTTCGCCAAGGAACTAAACACCTTTATGCGATTAATAGTAAATTAAGTAAAAATAACATTTATCTGAAAATTTTGCTTACTTTTCCATTTAAAATGGGCACGGAAATAATTGAGTATTATAATAAGTCATGGACATAAAAGAGACATCCATCCTACATATTGAAGGCCCTTAGCAGCGGGGACAAGTCCAGCCCAACTACTTGCATGGGCTTGGGCCTGGCCCCAAAAATGAAGTTATCACGAGCTTAGGTCATTCCCTACTTCGTGAGAGAGTGGCAAGTCTGGTCCAACTGCTCCACTTATTTTGTTCTCTCTGCCAACTATTCCAATATTCAATTTTTTATTTTTTTTTAGAATTTTATTATACCATTTAAAAGCGCGTATTATTAGATATATGAAACGTATCTGACATTGCATGACACAACAAATATGCCACGAGAACCTCACTTGATCCTATTCTATAATGAGAGAATTTGATATATTAATCATATTCGAGATTTAACATTCAATTAAATTAATGTTTATAAACTTTTATTCGCTCTATTTTGTGACATATACAAACTCAACCTCAAGAAGAAATTAATGAAACCATTCTGTGTTAATCAAATTCATGTGAAAAGACCTAAAAGCTCGACTGAAAAAAAAATTAATAGTGAATACATGCTCGAGTTACTATATAAGTTGGGATCAAATGGCGTAATATATTTAACCAAATATATATAAGCGATCTACCGGCTATAGTAGGAAAATTCACTTTCTAGTCGACCGCCAAGGAATTTTTGGCCACTTTGTCTTAGCAAGCAAGCAATCGAAATTTGAAGAGCGAGTACTTGGAAGTCACGAGAGTTGAAAAAAAAAAGGAAAAAAAACAGTCGTTTGGAGTGTGTCTAATGACTAGTTTGGCTTTGGTTTAACATAAATAAGACCTATAGGGCTTATCAGTAAGATAAGCACACGCAGACTTCAAAGACAGACGGTAGTGTGCACAAAATTAAAAAAACAAGGGACGATTTGGAATCTCACAAGGTTTTAAAAGGATACATCACATTTACAGCGCCGGTCCTTGCACGTCTTGAATATTATTCCGCCTTAGTCCTAAGTTACTTTTTTGCTAGAAATAATTAGAACCATTGGATTGGAAACTTCGGGAAGCAGTCAACAAGTTGAATCAACGAGTGCATCAGTCACGACCAACTCGTGAAATGGAATTCGGCCCACTGCCTCCTCTGAGAAACCCAAGTAGACGGCTAATTAATATCCGTGGAGAGAAATTTATTCAACGTGTTAGAGCAGGAGTGACCAGTCAATATTGTTCCAAGCGTGTCCTAATTTTGAACGCGCTTAACTCACGTTCTTCACTTTTGAATTTTTGGGTACAGTTTATTTTTTTCCTCTCGATTTCAATTGGGTTGGCCAGACTAGTGCGTAACGTGCGTGGACTGGACCAGAAGAGAGGTCCCCTCGATCTGCAGAGGGGAAGAACTGACCGATCTCATTTCGTGCTACCCTTGAATTCTTCAGTTGACAGTCCGCTCTAGAGAATTTGAAAATGCGTCCCAATTTAGGTTGATTTGCTTCGAGAAAAACTCATATTTTGAAAAATATTTTCCTAAAAAGGATTGCTTCTATCGCTCACAAAAATTATTTGTTGTTCGAAATTTACTTGATACTGTATATTGCCCATTTACGTTCCTAAAAAAAAAAAAAAATGTAATGATTCATTCATTTTAAGCAATGATAAAATATTTGGGACAGCTTGTGATTACAAATTAAGCAACCAAAACCTATTGGATCCTTAATCAAGGTAGATGTTAAACATAATGAGACGTTGATGGATGCTAATCGTATAGTAAATTGAAAAGGATGAGGCTATTTTCACCACTTTTTGAATGAGATCACAACTAAACACCCTTATGTGATTAATACTCAAGTAAGTTAAAATAACATTATATGAAAAGTCTGCTTACTTTCTATTTAAAATAGGCACGGAAATAACTCCAATACACACACACACACACACACACACACACAGGTATATATAAAATCTACGACCATTATAAGCATGGACACAAAAGAGACATCCATCCTAAATGTTGAAGCGCTTAGCAGCGGGAACAAGCCTAGCCCAACTGCTTCCTTGAGCTTGGGCCTGGCCCAAAATCGAAGTTACCGCGAGCTTAGGTCATTCCCTACTTCAATAGAGTGGCAAGTCTAGTCCAATCGCACCCCTTATTTAGTCCTCTCTCTCAACTATTCTAATCTTCAATTTTTAATTAGAGAATTTGATGTGTTAATTATATTCAATATTCAACATACAATTAAATTAATGTTTATAAACTTCTATGTGCAGTTTTTTTGTAACAAACACATACTCGATCTCAAGAAGAAATTAATGAAACCATTCTGTGTTAAACAAATTCTTGTGAAAAGCCCTACAAGCTCAATTGAAAAAATTTGATAGCGAATACTGAATACATGCTCGAGTTACCATATAACTTGGGATCAAATGGTAAAAAATTTTAACCAAAAATAATATATATAAGCGATCTAATGGCTCTATTGTTCTCGATGCCCAAAATATGTCCAGTAGGAAAACTCGCTTTCTAGCCTACCGCTGAGGATTGTCCACTTTGTCTTTGTCGCTGAAAACTCACTTCTTCTTTTTTTTTTTTTAAAGGATATTTTAGGTGGAAAGGTCCGGAGTTATCGGTGAGATAAGCTCACACGACTTAAAGAACATGGTGTGCTCCGCACGAAATTAGAAAACAAGGGACGATTTGGAATTTCACAAGATTTCAAAAGAATACGTCACATTTACAGCGCCGGTCCTTGCATGTCTTGAATACCATTTTGCCTTAGATCCTTCTTTAATGCTTTTGCTAGAAACAATCAGACCATTTGACTGGAAATTTCAGGAGGCAGTCAACAATTTGAATCAACGAGTGCATCGGTCACGACCAACTCGTGAAATGGAGTCTCGCTCGGCTGCTTCCTCGGAGAAACCCAGTAAACGTGTAATCGATATCCGTGCAGAGAAATTTATTCAAAGTGTTAGAACAGGAGTGACCAGTCAATCTAATTCCAAGCGTCGTAATTTGGAACGTGCTTAAGTCGTGTTCTTCAATTTTGAATTTTGGGTACGATTTTTTCCGGCTCGATTTCAAATAGGTTGGCCGGAGGCGTGTGATGACATGCGTGGACTTGACCGGAAGAGAGGTCCCCGATCTGCCAAGGGAAGAAGAGCCCACTCTCATTAGTGCTAGCCTTAATTTCTTCCGTTGACAGTCCGCTCTAGAGGATTGAAAATGCACCGCAATTTAGGGTTGGTCTGTTCCTCGAAAAACCCATGTTTCAGAAAATGTTTTCCTAAAAATTTCTCTTGCAAAAAATACATGAATGAAATTATTTTTATCATCTATGAAAATATTTAGACATTAATTGTTGTTGACAATGAAAATATTTTTTTTTGTTGGCGAATTATGCCAAGCGATACAACTACTCATTATTTTAGGGAAATATTTTTTCAAATCGTTAATTTTTCTAGAAATAAACAAATCCTTCGATAAGCCAATTAATCAAGAAAAGCCTTAACGTTTACCCCTCTATAGATGGAGTCCTCAATCTGAAAAAAAAAAATGCAAATGGAATAAGCAATAAGAGCAACGCTTGTCTCAACATCATATGATTTCTCCATTATTAATTCTAAGTGCCCTCATTGTGGGGCCTCCTAGGATCTCCCCCAGTTAGCATTAGAGACCTCGAATGACTTATTTTTCTCGAACAGCAACCTTCCCAAAATCATTCATAATGTGTCGGGCATTAAAATATGTGAATATAAAATAACGTATTTATTTAACAATTTAAAATTCTTTTAACAATTGACAGTGATCTCACAAAAATCTTACACGTTATTGAGTTCCTCCCACAAAATCTTTCAACGGGCTAGTGCTGAATGCGTGGTGAATATGTGCAACGATTTCTTACTAATCTATTCAATTTATCTATATTTGTACAGGTGATTTTGCGTATGTTATACTCAACGCGCGGCGCCATGCATGTCGCGGCTTTGACGTGATCCACGTTCAGTCTCCGACAACGATTTCTCGGTAAATCGTTGAATTTGTCGGGGATGAAGACTTTTGGGCTCACCAAAAAGAATTCCATGTGCACAACCTTAAATTCTCTTTTTCCTTTTTTATATTCAACTCCCACAGACTTTTTGTTTCTTGTAATTTAGTCCTCGGAATTTGCAACGGTGTTTCGATAGGTCAAACTCCGGCGATTTCTCCGTCAAACAATGCGGGGATGAGCTCCATTTTGTCTCCCGTACTTTATTCCTTAATTTCATTTTGGCAACCCGAGTTTTCTTTCTTGTCCTTTTACGTCCCTAGATTTTTGCGATAGTAATTAAAAATATTTTCCCTATCGCGACTTTTTATTTTTTATTTTTATTAAGTCTATTGTAGGTGAGAAAAACGTGACATCCCAAAGTCTCACATTAGATGAGAAAGGTTTTGTTGAATGATTCACATGACAATACCTAACCCAAATTATTGCGACTTAGAGTATTCTTTTCGGGGATTTTATTGATATCAAAGTAGAGCCCCTTTCAATTGATGTGTGGTTCATGGACGGACTAAATCAATACCCGTTTTGGTGAGGGCGGAAAGAGAAGACTCGGATAAAGTTCGGTCCAGGCAACTTTCTACAATGATGGATAGTCCAAATTAAGCTAGGATACATGTCGAATAAGACGAAGGTCGATTCTTTAAGTGAGGTACTTTGTGACATTCCAAAGTTCTATTGCTAGTATTCTCTTAGCCAATTGAACAGATTCAGTTGAGTGATTTGTAACTCAATACTGATTTCCAAATTATCACCACAAAATATTGTTCTTGGGAGTCAATATGGGATGATCCAGATTGTTATAAAAGTAATTCGCACTCAACATTGGATTTTTTGATACGTTTAAAACAACTTGATTACAAAGCTAACTTCAAATACACGTCACTCATTCAACAGTGGTCGAATGAATATTATTTTTATTTTTGGCATCAGGGATTAATTTAAAAATGAACCATTTTTGAAACTTTTGCTAAAGCGTACGGCGCAAAATGGAACTCCGAATAATACAAAAGAGTACTGTATGCAGTCCGGAGAACGCTTTGGGCGAATCCCCCATCCGTTTGGTATTTGGACCAATATAATTTAAATAGTACCAAACAATCAAACATAGTGTGAACATAGGCAAAATTACAAGGGCACCCGACTATTACTTTTTTTTGTAACTCCCGACTATTACTTTATGCTGCGGAAAATGTCAACACGAATGCTCCATTTCCATTATTTGAAAGATTCAAATTTGATCAAGTGGATGGCAGAAAAAGTACACATGCATCCGCGGAATCAACATGAAGGAAAATGTATATCTTGTGATGTATGATATTAAATGGGTTTTTATCCTTAATCAATTAATAATACCATATAAAAGAAAGAGGACATCCTATTTTAAGGGTCGTAATCTTTTTTTTTCCCGTCCATAAAATATGCACAATTTTGTTAATGTTTTCCTCAATGTGAAGATTTGTTAATTAAAGATTCTATTCTCTCTCCTAAGCACGCACACGCACATCCAGTACAAATAATAATAAGGCGATTTCGCCAAATCTTATGATATACCATTTTTTTTTTTGCGACGTGTGTGCACTTTTGCTAGTGTAACTTATGAGAATGAAAATGCAATAAAATGAAATAGAAAAAAAAATTGGTCATCACACTTAAACTGCTGCAATAATATTATTATTGCTTCACTTATGGACGGAAAAAAGACGAAGAGTAAATTATAAAAGAGGGCATGTAATGAGAATAATCAAAACCAAAGCGCACGAGATGATAGGGTTTGACTCATTCAAACTTTCAAACATGGCGAACCGGCCCGACTCAGTCCACCATCACGGGTCAACACGCCATCCCGAACAAGCCCGTTCTCACTTCTAACTCAGCGACTCAGCATCGCTCGCGCGAGCCTCTGTTTCCTCGCTATAAATATCTCACCACGTCCCAAGCCTTGCTCTCCAACACAGCAAGCACCCCAGATTACCAAACCCAAATTCTCCAACCAAATTAAAATATTTCGTTTCCCGTTTGAGAAGGAAAAGAACAGATGGGTTTCTGCAAGCTCGTCATTGTTCTGCTGGTTCTCGCAACCGTCGCAAGCCATTTTGGGGTAGAGGCAGCCCGGGCCTTGCCGGACGATTTCGCGAGGGCGAACAACCTGGCAACATACTCCTCGGGGCCTACGAGAAGGCAAGATACACCATGGCTTGCTGGCTCGAGCGCCTGCCTTCCGGGCCAAGTCCGAGAGGCCCCGGTCACTAGCTTCATAGCTATACCAGCATTACGGAAGTCAGAATACACAAGTGTTTGGTGTTTCTTTTATTCTATTTGTTCATTACTTTTTCATTTCATCCGAATCAAGATATAGTGGAAACGATGTAACACGAGCAATAATAAAGTTCTTCTCTTTATTCAACTCTTTCGTTCCTTTTACTAGCGTTTTGTGCTTCATTAATCCTTGAGAATATCATCTTGCAAAACACTTAATAGAACGCCAATGCTTTGAAGTGGTCTTCTTGAAGAGCTTCCCAAAGTTGACATGCAGCATGCACCAAACTTCAACGATTGATAGTCATCATGAGGCGAGATTCACGAAGCGGGAGATTTTCGCGATTTAGACTTTCTGATTGAAGGATAGATGTTAGGTACAGCGTTTGTTGAATCGATCATAAATTTACTTCATAGTAATTACAACGCCCGCGAGTACGACATACGTCTTACCAATATGACGTGTTTATATTCTCTGGAGAATGTCTATTCAGCTGAACTACGTTCTCAGATAACGTAGAAAGATAAGTCTTGCATGTTTCAAATCTTGTACATATAAAGTTGCAATACACTTGTCATATCCACTTGTCAATTCTTAACGTTGCATGGTGTCGATGTGCTTTCCCTAAATTCGCCAAATGAATGCCAAACCCTCTGAAAACAGACTCATCCATGACCAAGGCTCGAAGCCGACAAATAGAAAAGATAAAATAAAATGCAGTCCTTGTATTATCGATAAGACGATTGTAGTCCGTAAAGGAATATGATTTAGACTTAAAAAATGGGTCAAAATTAAAAGGCAGCAGCACAAGCTTAAATCAAACGCGTCGGCATTGTTCAAGGTAATTACCAATCTCCCTCGGGATCTAGAGAGTCCCGTGACTACTTCCAATTTTTAGGTTGGTACCATGGAAATTGATAACAAAGAGTTGTGCGATGCAACTCTCTTTTTTTATTGATCTTTTCATGTTAGGTATGTTAATTTTCTGTGTGGACATGATGATCTTTATTTGTGTTCTATAACTTATGATTTAATGATTTTTGAGATTTTGGCTTCTTATTTTTGCATCAATATCCAAAGTCATGTGAAACTTTTCTAAATAATTTTTTGAATTTAGAATACATTTTCTATTTTGGAACTCAACCACGCACGAAGAGCGAGAGCTATTTGTATTTATTCATTTATTTATTTTTGGAGGGAAAAGACAATCCCACGACACGATGAGCGGTTGGTGTTAATTTCAAGGCGCAACCGGTCAACAACTCCACCACACTCGCTACACGCCACGTACATGCCCCTCAATTTTCTGCATTTTTTCCGCTAGAAAGCTCCCCCATCTTTTCCTGGCCTAATACGTGAAAAACCTTCGACTTTAATTTTTGTCCTAATTTTACTTTTTATCTCATAAAATACTTTCTATCTTCGGTCATGTCCTAATTTTCCCTGATTTTTTTGTCCCATAAAAAATCCCTAACTTTATATTTAGTCCCAATTCTATCTTCAACTTTTTTTTTGCCTAGTAAAAATCAACTTTAAGTCTAAAACCGGTTTTATCCTAAATTTTTATTTTGTCTCATAAAAAATTCTCATCTTCAGGTGCAATTTCAATTTCACTCTAATTTTTTTTTTGTCTCATAAAAGATCACCAATTTTTACTCAAAGCCTAAATCTGCTCTCCATTAACCCTCTGTCAAAATCTATCTTTGTGATTTTGCGCTTCGATGATCTCTCGAGCTTGGGATGTTCCATCTCTCACAATCGGAGGGCTCACCCTTAGGATGCTTGGCCAACTCATGCTTGGGAATTTTTTATCGAAAAAAAATTTAGGACATGACCTAAAGTTAAGGGTTTTTTATTGGGCAAAAAAAAATTATGATAGAATAAGGTTTGCACCGAAAGTTAAAGGTTTTTTATGAGACAAAATGTAAAATTGGGAAAAAAACTAAAGTTAGAGGTTTTTTAGGCTAAATACCTTTAAAAAAACTGCAAACTTTAAATCCAATAATAATTCTACCTTAAACTTTTTATGTTCCATAAAAAATTCACAACTTTGAGTCCATTCTCACTATCCTAAACCTTTTTTTATCTTGTAAAAATCACTAATTTTTACTTTAGTCCCAAATCACCTTGAATTGCTATGGATAACCGGCATCTACATCATTAATTTTCAACATTAATTGGATGGATGGACTTAATTGGAACTAAAAGTTTAGGACTAAATTTGTTTAATTGTATAGTTTATGATTGAATGAATTGATACCGATGTAATAACTTTAAGATTTTTTTTCAATACTTTTTTTTAAAAAAAGTAGGTTATAGAATTGATATTAGAGATAAAGTTGAAGTTTTTTTTTTTTTTTAAAGGTATTCGGCCGATCTTCTTGGTTTGAACCGAATTTGCCCTACTTACCCAAAAGCCCAAAAAAAAAAAGATAAAGAAATGAAGACGTCAGGAATAGAGAGTCGTGTATTGTAAGCCTAAAAAAGGAGAAAAAAAAAAGGAAAAAGAAATAGAGAACATGGAGCACGTGAGCACGTGATTAGTGTTCATCCAAATTTATATGCAGATGCCGAGCTTGTGTCGCATGCGAAAATAAATTTAAGTTGATCGATTGGGGACCATTGTTTTTCAAAAAGTAACGAGATATTGTCATGTGTTTTCGTCATTTTGTCCCATAAATATCTTGTGGAGAATTGAGTTCGTCATTAATGCTTGAGGGAGAAGGTAGTCTGCACTGGACTGATCATGGACCTAGTCAATCGTGTCTGAGATGCATCCCTCAATCAGAGGCAATATGTGCTGCTTAACATTGGTAATAGTAGATGTCACATAAAGCATCTAGTTTGATCGGAAAAGGGTGAGGTATCGTGCGATATGTGACAATCATGATTTTATGATTTGAGTTTACTTTCTCTCGTATATATCTGTGTATGCATGATTGATTGAAGAACAGTCCTTTTTAAATTTAAGTCACACTTTTTTTCCGCCAATTTTTTCATAGTGGGCGACATATTCTTTCTAGATGTACCTTATATATATTATTTCACCAATTGGGCATTTGACATAGGTAGGGAAAAATCTTTCACCAAATAATTGATCTTTGATTTTTCGTGAGAGGGACTCAGTGGTGAATTCGAATATGTGTTCAATTGGCATTGCAACAAATACGAACAAGATGAATTTATAAGTGAAAGATAATAAATGATGGAAACTAAAAGGACGACACCATTAATAATTGATAATAGTATATCGAGAATATGCGTATCATATGATAAATCCCCTACATGATTATACCCACGGTATATAATAATCCCTTAGTAATTATCGCTTACTAGTCATTATTCTTCTAAGTATGGTTATAACAGCACTTCCGATATTTTTGATTTGCACACCGATCTCATTGCAACTTCCAAGGTCATTGGGTTACTCAACGGTCACTCGGTATCCCTGCCTTCAATCGATATTCTTGTGCTCGTGTTCAAAAACACCTAGCCAAATTTAGAATGGCCAAGTCTTTGCTTGTTCTATTGATGGACTTCATTGAACATCCCTTTGCTACTCGTCGATGTTGATTCGACTTAACCATCGACTATTCTTCTTTGCAGATGTCAATACTCGTGTTGTACGATCGTCAGTTGTTTGATGGTTTGAAGGGCTCCCGTCGACCATTCTTTCTTTGATCAACTGCACTTTGTCGCTCGTCGATAGCTGTATTGTAAAGTTATTGAAATCTGCACATTTTGGTCATAATACCTTGCTGTGTGAGATATTCACTTTGACTTTTCATGCTATTTTTTCAATGGTTGAGTACGAATTCCCTATTAACGGGAAGGAGACAGGAAATTACTCCAGATGACATTAGCCGTGACCATCCTTGGTTGACCACAAGCTTCAACGTTTAATTTTTCCTCTCTTTTATTTGAATAATTTATAGGCAAAAAGAAGTAGACATGAGTGGCGTGTTTTGATTCTAAAAATTTGATTCAATGGGAGACGTCAAGCTGGACTGGAGCCCAAGAAAGTCGCGAAATTGAGTAATTCAGGGTGCTGCCATCAGCAGAAATTGACTAAGATAATTTGAAAAACATTTTATTGGGTGTCTAAATAAAAGATAAATATCGGGTTCTTTGAAAATGCAAAAATGTTCTTTCATGTTCATGATTGGATGAGGGACATATATGTTCTAGTTTTGTAAGTATCTCGATATATATATCCTTAAATTAAAATTCCACCGCGTAATTTTTGACATGTTCAAGCGTGGGAAGCAAATGAATAGACCCCGGGAATTTTCATTGCGGGAAGGTCCTTGGTCAACACGTAACCCCACCAAAGTCAAAGACTTGGGGCTTCCCCCAGTCTCAGCATTTTGGCTTTGACCCTTCTTCACCTGCCTCCCTCCTATATATATAAATACACACCCTCGTCTCTTTCCAACAACCACACCTCAACACATTACAAACTACTCTCTCTCTCTCTCTCTCTCTCTCTACACCCATTATTTTGGAGATAATGGCGGCCAGGAGGTCCGTGATCGGCCCCATCGTGCTCATGTTGGTTGTCTTAGTGGCATTGCTTGCCTTCCAGTGCACGGAGGCGATGAGGGTGTTGCCGGAGGATTTCGCGAGAGCAAACAACTTAGCATCCTATTCACCGTCGGTACTGTCCGAGCAAGCACGGCAAAGCATGTCGTGGTGGCTCCAACGCTTGGAATCAGGACCTAGTCCTAAAGGCCCCGGTCACTAAGGAAAGTGAACCGGCATACCACCTCAGTCCACCATCCCTTGTGCGAGTCTCTTTTTTCGGCTATAAATATGACCCCACGTCCCAAAATCCAACCCAAAGTCTCCAACCAAGAGTCAAATTAACAATTAAAATATTTCGTCTCGCGTTTGAACAGGTAAAGAACAGATGGATTTCTGCAATTTAGTCATCGTTCTGCAAGTTCTTGGTGGCCCGAGCGTTGCTGGAAGATTTCACAAGGGAAAACAACCGTGCAATGTACTCGTGGGCGGCTTACGAGAGGGCAAGATGCACCATGCTTGCTGGTTCGAGCGCCTGGCTTCCGGGCCGAGTCCGGGAAGCCCCGGTCACTAGCTTCATAGTCATACCAGTAATACAGAAATCAGAATACATACGTTTTTCTTGTTTCTTTTATTCCATCTATTCCTTACTTTTTCATTTTCATGTGAATCAAGATCCAGTGGAAACGATGTAAACACGAGCAATAATAACATTCTTCTCTTTATTCAATTCTTCGTTTCTTTTATTCTTGTTTTGTGCATCATAATACGTGAAGAGTAATCCTGAGAATATCATCTCCCAAAACATTTCAGAATGTCATTGTTCTGAAGTGTTCTTTGTGAAGAGCTTCCCAAAGTTGACGTGCAGCATCCATTAGACCTTGGGATAATTACTCAAATGGTTCTTTGACTTTGACCCAACGTATAATGCGATTCCTGAATTTTTAATTTTATTCAATATAGTTTATGAACTTTAACTAAATCATCAATGAAATTTTAACTTGTTCAATATGATCTCTAAATTTTTCACACACATTCAACTTAATCCAAGAATTATGTCAAGATATTCAATGTTGTCATTTCATTACTTTGAGAGCGTGAGTGCTGTGAAGTGCTCTTCGCGAAAAGATTCCAAAAGTGGACGCGCAGCATGCATCAAACCTTCAACGATGATCGTGATGTGGGAAGATTCACGTGGCGGGAGCTTCCAACGATTTGGACATTCTGAAAGATAAGTTTTATGTACATCATCACATGGCAAATAATACTACTTTTTTTTTTTGGCGTTTGTCAAATCGATCGTAAGTTTACTTCGTAATTATTGCAATGTTTGATGAGTATGATAAATGCGTTAATGACAAGACGTGTTTATGTTTTCCTGAAAATGTAAGTTCAGATAAATTATCTTTTCAAATAATGTAAAGAGATAAGTTTTGCATGTTTCCGATCTCGTACGTATCAAGTTATAATACACTTTTCTCATATTCATTTGTCAAATGCTTAATGATGCATAGTGTCTATGTGCCAACCCTCTAATAAAGGACTGGTAAATGACAATCAAGCTCAAAACTGGCGAATATAAAATATATGTAGTCTTGTATTATCAATTTGGCGATTACAATCCAAAGAAAAATACGAATTAGACTTAAAGATAACTCAAAGTCAAAATCTGACAGCGTGCAAGCTTAAATCAAAAATCAAACGCAGTGGCACTCTCCCCGGGATCTAGAGAGTCAGTGTCACTACTTCAATTTTCCCATTGATATCATGGAAGTTGGTGCGGCAGAGCTGCGCAACACAATTGTTTAACTAGTATATTCATATTTTATTTCCTTTTTTTGGATTGACGTTTCCATGTCACATATGCTGATTTTTTTTTATCACTCTAATGATGTTTGTTACCAAACATTCACATTTCATTATTTGTGAATCGGCGCGCAAATTCACGACATATGTGTATTTAGTAAATTCTGGTTTAATGAATTTGAGATTTTGGCTTCTTATTTTTGTATCAATATTCAAAGTCATGCGAAACTTTTTTAAATATTTTCTGAATATTAGAATAATTTTTCCATTTGAAAACTCTTTCAAGTTCTGAGTGGGCACGAAGAGCGCGGGCCATTCGTCCTTTTGGGGTGGGGAAAAGACAAATCCCAGGACGAGCGGCGGGGTCAAATTCAAGGCGCAACCGGTCAGCCATTCCACTCAATTATCTGCAATTTTCCCGCTGAAAAGCTCCCCCACGTTTTACCAAAATTTTCTTATTTCCTTGGTCCGAACCGGAAATGCATTACCCACCCAAAATAAAAAAGAAAAAAATAAATGAAGATGCCAGGAGTAATAAATCGTGCATGTTATGTCTATAATTAAGGAAGATGGAATTAATATGGAACACGGGGCACGTGGGCATGTGATTAGGGACGTCCAAATTCATGCACAAATGTCGGGCCCGTGTTGCATGCGAAATTAGCTTGAGTCGATCGATTGGGAACCACGTTTGTCCAAAAAGTAACGAGATACTGTCATGTATTTCATTGGCATATTCCTGTAAATATTTTATGGGGAATTAGGTTCGTTATTAATGCTCTGAAGGAGAAGACAAGTCTATACTAGATTTGATCACGGACTACTCTGAGAACTATCACACTCAACTAGAGGTGACGGGTGTTGATTAACATCGGTAATAGTAAATGTCACGTAAAGCATTTTTTTAAGGGTTGAAGTTGCTCTTTTTTTCTGCCAATTTTTCATAACGAATGATATATTCGGTGTTGTTTCACTAAAAATTTGATCATTGATTCTTTGTGAGATGGGTTTAATGGTGATTTCACATAGGAGTTCAATTGGAATTGCAATAAAGACTAACAAGATGAATTGAAAAGTAAAAGACTATATGGAAATTGAAAAGACGATACCATTAATAAACTGGATAAAAGTATATCGGGAGCATGTGTCATGGAAAATAAATCTCCTACATGATCATACGTTGCCATAGATATAAGCCCTTTATCGTAATCGCTTACTAGCAGTTATTCTTCGAAGTACGGCTCTAACCGCACTTCTGAGATTTTAGGCCCTTCATTCACAGCCAATCTCATCCATAAACGGTCGCAACTTCCAAGGGTCGGGTTGTTCAACCATCACTCAGTATCCCTATCCTCGATCGATATCCTTGTCCTCATCTCCTCTCAATACTTCCAACACTCCGCCAAATTTAGAATGGCCAAGTCTTCGCTTGTTCCATCAATGAACTTCGTCGAACACCCCTATGTTAGTTGTCGATGATGATTCAACATAACCATCGATTCTTCTTCGTAGATGTCGATACTCATGCCGTGAAGCAGTCTCGTCGACCATTCTTCCTTAATTAACTACACTTCATCGCTCAATAATAACTATACCGTATAGTTATCGAAAGCTATACAATATAGTCATTAATAGATTGGTCAATAAGTACATCGTTATTAAATACAGTTATCGATAATCATGTTGATTATAATTAACCAAACTCACTTAACCAACTAAATCCATTGTGGTTGGCTTAAAAATATTATGCCATTTTTTTTTTATTATATATGAAGTAAATAGAAAGAGAAATGTAATGCCTTCGTGTATAAGATATATTCACTTTGACTTTTCGGGCTAGTTTTCAATCCCCGTTTAAGGGAAGGAGACAGGAAATTTCCCCTGATGACACTAGCCGTGACTATTCTTGCTTGACCGTTGGCTTCAACGTCCTCTTTTTTCTTCTCTTTTACTGGAATAATTTAAAAGGAAAATTTCCCCGGATGACATAAGTGGCGTGTTTGGATTCTAAAAATTTGATTACATGGGACACGCCAAGCTGGACTTCGAGCCCAAGAAGCAAAATCGAGTGGAATTCTGGTGCTACTCATAACATCAATTGACTGACTAACTTGCAATAACTTTCGTCCCGTATTTGAGCAAAGGACTAATGTTCGTATATATCTCGATCCATGTTCTTGGATAAAAATTGCACAGTAAATTTTGACGAATTCAAACCTGGGAAGCACGTGTATAGACTCCGGGAATTTACATTACAAGAGGATCCTTGGTCAACACGTAATCCCGCCAATGTGGAAGACTCAGAATCTTTGCTTTGACCCTTCGCCTGCTTCCTTCCTCTCTATAAATACACCATCTCTCCTTCCAACAGCCTCACCCCAACACATTACAATTTATAACCCTCGACTACTCTCTCTCTCTCTCTCTTTCTCTCTCAACTTTCATTATTTCAGAGATAATGGCGGCCCGGAGATCCGTGATCGGCCCGGTCGTGCTCGTGCTGGTCATCTTCTTGGCGCTGCTCAGCCTCCACTCCACAGAGGCGGTGAGGGTGCTGCCGGAGGATTTCGCAAGAGCGAACAACTTGGCATCGTATTCATCATCGTTGCTGTCCGAGCGAGCGAGGCAAAGCATGTCGCGGTGGCTCCAGCGCTTGGATTCAGGGCCTAGTCCTCAAGGCCCTGGTCACTAGGAAAGTGAACCGAGACCCCCTTCCCATCCCCACCCACCCGACTCAGTCCACCATCACGAGTCAACACGCAATCCCCAACAAGGCCGTTCTCACTTCTACCTTAGCGAGTCTCTTTTTTCCGCTTTAAAAATATCTTACCACGTCTCAATCTTGCTTTCCAACACTGCACACCCAACAAACCAACCCTACATCTCCAACCTAAGTCGAAATACCAACTAAAATATTTCGTTTTCCCGTGGAAGAAAGGAAACGAGCAGATGAATTTCTGCAAGTTTGTGATCGTTCTGCTCGTTCTTGCGGGCTGTTGTGAGCCATTTCGGGATAGATGCGGCGTACGCTTTGCTGGAAGATTTCGTGAGGGAAAACAACCTCGCGACATACTTGTTGGCGGCTTACAAGAGGATGAGATGCACCATGGCTTGCTGTCCGAGAGACCCCGGTTACTAGCTTTATAGTTATACCAGCAATACGGAAATCAGAATACACATGTTTTTCTTGTTTCTTTTATTCCATTTATTTAGAATACACATGTTTTTCTTTCATTACTTTTTCATTTTCACGTGAATCAAGATACAGTGGAAACGATGTAAACACGAGCAATAATACCATTCTTCTCTTTATTCAATTCTCACGTTTCTTTTCTTCTCCTTTTGTGCATCATTACATATGAAGAGTTATGAAGAGTTGATCCTTGAGAATATCATCTTGCAAAACACTCGGAACGCCAATGCTTTGAAGAGTTCTTCTTGAAGGGCTTCCCAAAGTTGACACGCAGCATGTATTAAACTTTAATGATAGCCGTGATGTGGGAGATTTTCACGATTTGAACATTCTGATTGAAGGATGAATTTCACGTATATCATCACATGCCAAAAAATTATGCATTTTTTTGGGGGGTTAGCGTTTGTCAATCCATCGTAAGTTTACTTCGTAATAATTGCTGTTAGATATAATTATATTACTTATGATTTTCTGAATATCTATAATATTCTAGACATATTTTTGATTGATTGTAATTGGTTGTGTAATATTTTATTACTATAAATAGTTTATCTGTAAAGCCTATAAATAGGTTTTTGTATTCCTCCATTACATATTATTGAAATATATGCAATTTCTCTACTTTTCTCTTCCATGTTATTCTAAACTATTGCAATGTCTATGAGTATGATGCACATTTTACCGACATGACGTGTTAATTTTTTCTAGAGAATATTAATTCAGCTACATTATGTTCTTAAATGGTCTAAAAAGATCAGCTTTGCATGTTTCCGATCTCGTACATATAAATTTATAGTACACTCTTGTCATATTCATTTGTCAATGCTTAATGATGCATAGCGTCGATGCGTTTCCCAAAATTTGCCAAAAGAATGCCAACCCTCTAAAAAAGTACTCGTAAATGACAAGCAAACTCAAAACTAGGAAATTTTAAAAATGGGCTAATACCCTGAAAAACCCTAAACTGGTATCATCGTGACAAATTTACCCCAAACTATTTTTTACCACCAAAAACCCAAAACTGATATACGTTTGACAAATTTATCCCAAACTGATACACTTGTGACAAATTTATCATCTGTTAGTTTTTGTTAAATTTTACTGTCAAATTATTAAGTTAAATGACATGTGACAATTGACTAGTATATCAATTTGGGATTTTACGCTCCATTTGTCATACTTTACAATTTTTATGATTTTTTTTGTGGTATTAATCCAATTTAGTGGAGAGCATATTTGTCACAAATTTATCAGTTTGGGATTTTTTATGATCGAATAAATTAGTTTGGGGTAATTTTGTCATAAATATACGGTTTAGGGTCTTTTTATGGTATCGGTTTTGAGTTTTTCATGGTAAAAAAAATAGTTTTGGGTAAATTTGTTACAGGTGTACCAGTTTAAGGTTTTTCAAGGTATTAACCCTTTAAAAATTGGTAGTTCTTGTATTATCAATATGACGATGATAGTCTAGAAGGAAATTTAAATTAGACATAAAGATGACACAAATCCAAAATCTGGCAGCACAAGCTTGAATCAAACCCATAAGCATCGTCCAATATCGACATTGATCAAGGTCATTACCAATCTCCCCCTATCTAGAGAGTCGGTGTAACTACTTCAATTTTCCAGTTGGTACCACAGAAGTTGGTATGGCGGAGACGAGTAACACAATTATTTAATTAGTGTATCCATCTTTTGTTTCCATCTTTTATAGGGAAAATTGTCCAAAAAGTCCTATATTAAACTTTTGCCAATTCAGTTATAAATCTTTCAATTTTGCGAATTAAGTCTTAAACATTTTGCATCTTTTGTCAATTGAGTTAATTCGATCAATTTTGGTTATAATTCGCTGACTTAGACGTCGGCTGTTCTATATGGTGGTCGATGTTGACCTGAACATTTTTAATAATATTTTGAATTTTTTTTTATGGTTTTTTCTTTTTATTCCTTTTCCTTTTTTTCCCTGATCTTGGAGTTAGGGCTGGCCAAACACCCTCGCCAATTCTAGACAAGGGCTCGCGTGCCCTTGGCTAGCAAGGTTTGGCCAGCTCTTGCTTGTGGTTGGTAAGAATCACCGGCCTAAACCCCAAAAACCAGAAAAAAAAAAAAGCAAAGAAAAGGAAAAAAACATAAAAGTTTCAAAAAATATTAAATTATTGTTAAAAATGTCCACATTAGCGATGGTTGTCCATATAAGCAATTTTTTTATCAAAATTATTTAGATGGACTCAACTAACAAAATAAGAAAATATTTAAAACTTTAGTTTATGATTTCAAACAATTTTCGCTTGTTTTGTATTGACCTTTCCATGACCTATTTTTCAATATCGACATGACGATACTTGTTGTCAAACATTCATAATTTAATTTTTGTGAAAGGGGCATGCAAATTTGTGACATTTATTTTGTCAAATAAGTAGGAGTAAGAGAAGCCCCTCTGTAACTTCTGATTTAATGAATTTGAGATTTTGCCTTCTTATTTTTGCATCAACATACAAAGTAATGTGAAACTTATCTAAATATTTTTAGAATATGGAATAATTTAAACTCTTAGGGCGCGCATGATAAAATTTATACTTCTCTATTTCTCTATTTTTCTGTTCTCTAAAACGGGTTTGGGCAGAAATCCATTTGGTAATGCAATTTAATTTTTCTATTTCTGGAACAGATTTCTATTCCAGAAATAGATTTGAACAAGAAATCAGAAGCGAAAATTTTTAACTTCTCAATTTCTATTCAGAAATTGAGAAATCAATTTTTGGCCGGAAATCAATTTCTGTTTCAGAAATTTTGTCATGGACACCCTTGAAGTTCAAATCAGGCACGAAGAGCGCAAGCCATTTGCTCTTTTGGCGTGGGGAAAAGACAATCCCAGAAAGAGCGGTGATGTTTAATTCAAGGAGCAACAGGTCAACCACTCCACTCAATTTTCTGCAATTTTCCCGCTGAAAAGCTTCCCCATGTTTTCCCAAAATTTTATATTTTCTTGGTCCGGTCGGAACCGAATCTGCCTTACCTGCCCAAAAGAAAAAATAAAAAAAATAAATGAAGATACCGGGAATAGAAAATCGTGCATTTAAAGCATATAATTAGGGAAGATAAGAGTAAATATGGAACACGGAGCACGCGGGCATGTGATTACGGTTCGTCCATATTTATGCACAACTGGCGAGCTCGTGTTGCATGCAAAATCAGTTTGATTCGATCGATTGGGAACCATGTTTCTTCAAAAATGTAATGAGATCCGTATTTTTGTCGCATCATCCCATAAATATCTTGTGGGGAATTAGGTTCGTCATTAATGCTTAGAAGGAGTAGGTAGCCTACGCTGAATCTGATCATGAGAACTATCACTCGACTAGAGGCGATAGATGTCCCTTAACATCGATAATAGTAGAAGTCACACAAAACATTTTATTATAAACTGGAAAAAGCTGAAATTTTTAAGGGTGGTTTCTAAATTTTTTTTTTTCATTTTTTTCAATTTTTTTTTTATAACTTCCTTTTTAGGATGAAAGGCAATCGAATGGGTTCCCAGTTTTTAAAAACGATCAAAGTTCTTAAATGCTTACTTAAAAACAATTGGGCTCTTTCCTCCTAAAAAGGGCACGCACATGGCCAGTTGAAGAAAAAGTTCTTACGTAATAGATGAATAAAAAACGTGCTTAGAAATTTAACATTGTTTCTTTACGGATTCAAAATTCTTGCAAAATCAAAATAATTAGATTGTTACACAATCTTGAATTTTAATTAGAAGGCAAGAGATTCAAGAGAATCTCTCTTTGCTATGCAAGAGCTATTAAAGGTTCATTGAGCAACAATAAAGAAATTAGGGATGAGCAACTGGATTGATTCAATTTGAGAATCAAAATAAACCGACCTTTCCCCGATTGGTTCCTAACCATAAACGTTACTTCAAGGTAGAATTCTCATATTGTGGCATCCCTTGACGGCCCCCGATCCATTAGGGTCGCCACACGTACCTTTCACTTATCCTATTAACATATCACTCTGATACCATTTGAATTGTAGTGGGTCCATAAATCCTGGGGGTTTGTATGATCTCAATCGGTCCCAACGTAGTTCATATAACGGAAGCATACTCGACATCTCCCTAACCCGTACTCAAACTAAATAATACAATGCAATACACACCAACTACACCTTTCATATATATATAGAAGCTAATGCCGAACCACTTTTATTTACATACTTTGATGGACATCACGAGTCGGTACAACAAAAGGCCAAGGCTTTAACTAAGCTCGGCTATAACCCAAAAGAACCCGACTCTACATCAGACATGTACATCAATCCATCAACCAGTGTCGGCCATCCAAAAAGTGTCATCCTCCAACAGTCACACGCTCTAATCACACCCAGCCGGTACATCGGCCGGTGGTGGCGGCAGCATCCCCATCATCCTCTGTCGCGACGAACATGGACGAACAGGAACTCCTGGACTACAGGGCCATCAGGTAGACCCACATCATATATAACCAAAACACGAACACGGATAAACACCAGACCATGAACACCAATGCAGGGGTGCTCCTAGCACTCGACCTCAACATCAAATGGTAAGCCATAAAATGTACCACACGTGACAGGTGACAGAGGCATCTCCTAATCTGAAATGTTAGTCCCCAAAAGGGGTGAGTACAACCATTCAGCAGTAAAGATCCATCAAACTACATAATGCAATAGGCAGGACAACCACAATTTCGTGTGAAATGCACATATCATTCATGTAATCATGCTTGTATTTCCATGAGGTTCATTCATTAAAGCAATTCATATTCCATGCCATATACATATACATGCACATGATTCATAACATCCATACAATCATGTATATATCCCCATGAGATCCATTCAATACCTTCATGATCGCATTCTCAATGCCATATAGTATCAACTCAATTTCATAGGCAATTATATCCCATGCCATATGCACACCCACATGCGCATGATTCAATTTCCATTTTAACTTTCAAAAGGATCTCATTCATTTTTCTTCTAGGGACCGGTGTTTGCATCCCTCATATATCGCTTGCACCCAACCTGGCATCGCGAGGAACCTCCCGCACACACCTCCGGGCATCCGGCACACACCTCCGGACATCTCGCACCCCAACCGGCATCACGAGGCCATCCGGCACACACCTCCGGGCATCCGGCACACACCTCTGGGCATCTCGAAACTCCCGAGGACATTCGGCACACACCTCCGGGCATCCGGCACACACACTCCGGGCATCCCGACACTCCCGGGGCATCGTCGGCTCACACCTCCGACGGTATCATCATTATCACAATGTATATTCACATATATATCTCATTTTCAAATTAGCATTTGATGCAATAATATCAGAGGTCTAAACCAGCCTTTTTGATGTCATATGATATGCCAAATGTCACCATATATGCAGTACAAATAACACCCAAGATATCACATTTCATAAAGCAATTCATTTGTTCTTGAAAAAGAAGCAAGTTTTTGGATAAAGCAGAATGTACTCCTTTAATTAAAAATTCTGGAAAAATTAGTAAACAATCTCAATAAATTCTGAAAATTTAACATGTTATAAAAAAGATCTATAGAAAAAGGTTTCATGAAGAACACCATGTCAAGAACGTTTCACATCAATCACATAGGTCCATACATCACAGAAAAAGAAATTCCAACACCACTTTTGCACAGTTTCGGAAATAATTTCGATTAAGTCCTTAAATGAACTCAGAAAATTCTGAGATTTTAATATGTTATATTGAGACCTAGAGGTAAAAGTCCCATGAAGAAATAGAAGTCTAATTCATTCTGGATTAAAAGATATGATTATTACAACTCACCCTCGGCTCAATCTCCAGATTTAACCCTTTCGAAGAAAAATCATTTCCCTGATCAATACTTGTCCGTTTATTCTCAAGTTTCAGTATGTTGTTCCTCAAGATGTCATCTACAATTCTTATCAAGGACACGAGATCAAATTCGGACTGGATAATTTTACAAAATTCACAGAATCGCAAGGGATCAACATAACAGTTTCCAGATCTAGCATCTCTGAAGAAAAATGGTTTCACCATCAAATACTTGTCCGTTTCCCCTTAAATTTTGACATGTTAAACTTCAAGAAGTCCTCTACAACTTTCATCAAGAAGTCAAAGTGAGATTCCAGCTAGAAAATTACATGCAGCTCAAGAAATCACCAAAGGTCGGACTGTTTTTCCATAAAACAGATTACTAGACTAAGGCACTACTCCCATAACTTCGAAAATTCTCACCTCCACCACATCCGTAATTCACCATACATCACACACAATCACAGCAAGCAAAGTGTAGATTAATGGACTCTACTTGCCTTAAATCCAATGAAAATCACAGCAAGCACAACGGCGGGGCTAGGCGGCGTCGATCGACGGCGGTAGTTAGGCGGATGCACGGCGGCGGGTCTTCTTCTTCCTCTTGCATGCTAAGACACTTGGCCTGGGGTGAGAGTCCCCATGTTGGCCCCTGGGGCTTATTGGACCGGGCCTCTTGCCACTTTGGGAAGGGCAAGAAAAATATGCAGAAAATTCCTTCCCCCATTGCTATCCCGCCACCGGTGCTAGTCACCTGGGGAGGCAACCCGAATGGCCGTGAAGCCGACCCGGTGGTCCATGCTTAGCATTCCCCGGAAGGTTCAGCCGTATGAAGGGTTCGGGAGGGGAAACCCTCCCGGGTGGCGAATAGATATTGATAATGATGATTTTATGATTTGAGATTGCTTTCTCTTAAATATATGATTGACTGAAGATCAGTCCTTTTTAAGGTTAAACTTACGCTCTTTTCGCCAATTTTTCATAGTGGGTGATATATTCTTGCTAGATGTACTATGGATGGATTTACATTATATAATGCCTATTACCATTCAGTCATTCTACATTTTACTATTGTGCCCATTTCACTGAAAAATTGATCATTGATTCTTTGTGAGATGGGCTTAATGATGACTTCATATAGGAGTTCAATTGAAATTGCAACAAAGACAAACAAGATAAATTTAAAGTAAAAGAATGTAAATGATGGAAACCATAGTATGTTGGGAATATGTGTTTCAGATGACGTCTCCTACATAATTACATGCCACCATATATATATATATATGTTATATTATATTCCCTTTATTATAATTGCTAACTAGCAATTATTCTTCTAAGTACGGCTATAATTGCACTTTCAAGATTCTAGCCTCTTTATTCACAGCCTATCTCATCCACAACGGTTGCAACTTCTAAGGCCATTGGGTTACTCAACCATCACTCGGCATCACTGTCCTTAATTGATATACCTGTCCTCATGTTCTTTCCTTGCTTCCACCACTTGGCCATATTTACAATGGCCAAGTCTTTGCTTGTTCCATCGATGAATTTCGTTGAACACCCCTTTGGTACTCGCCGATGATGATATCACACAACCATCGGATTCTTCTTTGTACATGTCAATACTCATGCTATGAAGTGCTCTCGTTGACCAATCTTCTATGATCAACTTCACTTCTCAATGATAACTGTATTATACAGTCATTGAAACCTTCACATTTGGTCATTGATAGATTGGTCAGTAACTACAATATATAGTTATTGATAATCGTGCAGATCATAATCGACCAAACTCACTTAACCAACTAAACTCACTGTTTGTCGATTAAAAAAGCTATGTCATTCATATATGAAAGTGAATGGAAAGAGATATCTAATGCCTTGGTGTATAAGATAAATTCACTTTGACTATGCATGGTAGTTTTCAATGGCTGAGAAAGAGTTCCCCATTTACGGGAAGGAGATAGGAAATTCCTCCAGATGACATTAGCTGTGAGACCATCATTGCTTGACCATAAGCCAAAAAGACCTAGAATTGAGTGGCGTGTTTTGATTCTATACAGTTTATCACATGGAACACGTCAAGCTGGACTTTGAGCCGAAGGAAGTCGCCAAACCGAGTAGAAAAGGGGTGCTACTATAATCCATCAGTTGACTAAAAGTAATTTGCAATAGCTTTTATCCGGTAATTTGAGCAAAGGACTAATACATCGATGCATATCCTTATATTAAAATTGCGCGCAGCATTTTTTGACATATTCAAACCTGGAAAGCACATGTATAGACTTCATGATATTGCAGACAAGATCCTTGGTCAACACGTCATCCCTCCAAAGCCAAAGAGTTTGAGCTTCCCTCGGTCCCAGCATCTTGGCTTCACCCTTCACCTGCCTCCCTCCTATATACACACACACCCTCGTCTCCCAACCACCTCTCCCCAACACATCACAACCCTCAACTCCCCCCCCCTCTCTCTCTCTCTCTCTCTCTCTCTCTCTCTCTCTCTCTCTCAACACACATTATTTTGGAGATAATGGCAGCCCGAAGGTCTGTGATCGGCCCCATCGTGCTCGTGTTGATCGTATTTGTGGCGTTGCTCGGCCTCCGGTGCACGGAGGCGACGAGGGTCTTGCCTGAGGATTTCTCGAGAGCGAACAACTTAGCATCATATTCGTCATCGGTGCTGTCCGAGCAAGCGAGGCAAAGCATGGCGCGGTGGCTCCAACGCTTGGACTCCGGGCCTAGTCCTAAAGGCCCCGGTCACTAGGGAAAGTGAATGGCGATGGCAATCATATTGGGGTTTCTTTTCTAGGTTTCTTCGCCATTTTTTTTTGTTAATTGAGACGTTATATGGAACAGTAGAGAAGATTGCGGATGTCTAGTTTCCTGTGTAAAAAGTCGCGAAAAGAGACAGATGTTGAGAAAAGAAAACTGAATTCTTTCTTTCTTTCAAGTTGCCCTAAAGTTTCGATGTTGATCCGTTTGATTACGATGGTCGATGGTGATGTAATGACTCATAGGAACTTTATGCGGGTATTTCGTATGAGCACTTCATGAACCAGTAATTTAATTATATGGACTTTCTTACTTCACAAAAAAGTTACTATATCATAAAAAGTCCCAAATCGATATATATATATATATATATATATATATATATATATATATATATATCTGTGATGCCTCAAACTAATATAGATTTCTATGTGAACTTGCCATGTTAATTGAGTTATTGTCATTGGTTATCCAACTCAATAATTTCGCAATAAAATTTGATAAAAGCTAGCATAGGATAAATATATTATGAGTGTATTAGTTTTGGATTTTTGGTGACCTGTAAATTATTTTGAGTTTAAAATTAATTTAGGGTGAATTTGTTACATCTGTACCAATTTTATATTTTTCGTACTATTAACCCTTCACAAAAATAAATATACACAACTTACTTTCATTTCATTTGTAGTAATACTAAAGCGGGGCGAGCATATATCTACTCGGACTTTCCACTTTAGTCCGAACTATTCGCGCCCTTCGGTTTCAATGTTCCACGAGGTGGCCCCTAAAATTTTGAGTTTTGTTCACATAGGTCCTCAACATTGAAGATACAGAAACACGTGTTCTCACTTTCTAGGATCGAATAGGTTCAAGGTCAACTAAGTGAAGCTGACAGTCAAAAGAACAGAAATTACCATTTTCCGAGATTATATTAGTTGAACCGATATTGACAAAAGGTATTAATTACCTATAAATCATATGAAGTAATATAGCCCATGATTATAGATTAAAAAACTGTTCATATTCAAGCGCATTAACTAAGTACTATTTTTTTTTTTTTTGGTTAGAAAACTAGGTAGTATTCACTTTGCCATAAAAAGCCACTAACATTTTTCTCTGGAATTTTATATGGTACACTGAAAGTGTAAAAAATTATTGGACAAGAGACACTTAGGCCCTAAAATTTTTTAATTTGGCAAGTATATTCATTCCATTAATAGGTGAGATAGTTTTCACCTCGCTTATCTAAAAAGTATTTTTACATTGACGATGTACCTAGTCCTTCTTTCTTTGTGTTAGCAATTGATAACACATTTAAGAAAGAGAAGTTCCAAGCCTCCATGCGAACTCCAGAAGGTTTAGGCGACATATTAAGACCATGAAACCAAAGTTCACATGGGCTCTTCCCCTTTTAGGATCTATCTCGATCTCATCAATCTGGTAAGGCTCGAGTCTAAGTATGAACGAGTCCGCCGAAACGAGATTGATTTGTTCAGCAAATTTTTCAAAACATTGGAGATGCGTTGCATTAGTCATAATTGTTACAATTGCACCGCTAGAAAAAACTGACCTCAAGTACATGCATGGATCATGCTCTCCTCAATCTCTCTCCAGTTCTTCCGTGAAGAGCTCTTCCACCATATTATTTTAGAACACGAATAATGCTGGATCGATCGTGTGTTATCTGATGACAATGTGCCATTTCTTCCCATCCATTGCCGTTCACTCGAGAATTGACCCCGCGTACCTTGAGCTGTCCTGTCTCGACTGATTGATTATTCGAACTCGGCTCGATGATTTTCTACTTCTAATAGTTAGAGGATCGAGCTTGAATTTTAAAATACTTCCACACAAGTAGCTTTTGTCTTGGCCTAATCGAATAGCTTCATTTTTCATTTATTTAACTCTATATACATATAGGTTTTCACTCTACAATTTAGTGTTTCACGTTTGAGCTTCATTCAAATTTGACTTCTTTTTTGAAGTGCACATACTTCATACATAAAATTTGACTTCTTCTAAGCTACGCTTCAATGCTTACATTTGTCTTGATACTAGACGTGACCGTCCATTAAATTTGTTATAAAAGATTAAGAGACTGAAGACCTCCTCGGATTTGCTTTACGTTAGACGTCTATACTCCTTTTTAAGTTAGAGATTCTCAATTTGATCTTTTGTCCGTAAAGATAAATTTGCCCATCATGACACAAAACCCACAATTACATGGATATATACCCTTTATTTCAGTTCCATCTAGTGTATATTTGTCACATCGATATAAGTTCGGGATTTTTTATGGGGTAATTTGCACCACAATGGGCAAGTTTTGAGTTTTTAGTGATACAAAAAAAGTTCGGAGTTTTTATGTCACAATGAATATAATTTAGGTTTTCTTGTGATATTAACCATTTTCTAGTTCAAATAGTTAAAGGATCAATATTGAATTTTAAAATATTGCAACACAAGTAGCTTTTGTCTTGGCCTAACCGAGTGGCTTCATTTTTGTTTATTTAACTCTATATACATTTTGGTTAAAAAGCATAAAAGCTAGATAGATATAGATAATATTACTCTACAATTTAGTGTTTTGCATTTGAGCTTTATTCAAATTTGACTTCTTTTATGAAGCACATACTTTATATATAAAATTTGACTTCTTCTAAGCTACACTTCAATGCTTGCATTCAGGGAATCACCAATAAAGTCATAAACCTATTATACTTCTATCAATTCAATCATACACATTTTAATTTATCAATTGAGTTCCAAACTTTTTGACGATTTACCAATACAGTCCATTGGGCCAAATTTGGCAATAAATTGATGATATAGGCTATGGTCGTTCTATATGGCATGATCTGCACTACGTGGATAATTTTTACAATTTTTATTGTTTTTTGAACCTCTTGCATTGTATTATTTGGTCTACGTACCGGAACTGATAACATTCGAGATTATGCAGGATTATACATGAAAGATCCTTTTTTGGCTCTCTCTTTAGCCCTATGTCTCTTATCCCTAGGAGGTCTTCCTCCACTAGCACTTTTTCTTCTTTCTTTGTTTTTCCCTTTTCTTTTCACTTGTGACCACCTAGGGTGATCCTCGCTTGCAAGGGCCCCCACCAAATTTGGCAAGGGCAAGGGTTAGCCTTGCCAGATCTGGCGAGGATGGCCTTCATCCTCGTTGGTGCTTGCCCTCACCAAAGTGAGGCTCGACGAGGCCAACCCTCTCCTATGGTGGGGGAGGGTGGACCTCGCTGGCCATCTCGTTTTAAATAAAGATAAAAAAATAACCAATTTAATCTCAAATAATTGTGGGTGGCAGTGGTAAAGGTAGAGGTATCTTGTCTAGTCTGAAATGTTAATCCATAAACGGGTGAGTACAACCACTCAGCAGTAAAGACCCATTAATCTACACATTGCAGCAAGTAGAACAATCAAGATGTCACAAGTAGTGCATATCATTCATGCTGTCAAGCATACATCACCATGCAGCCATGCATATATCACCATGCAATCGTGCATATATCTCTATGCAATCGTGCATATGCCTCTATGCAATCATACATAACTCACCATGCCATCTCGCATATACCACTATGCGGTCATGTTTGTATTTCCATGAGATCCATTCCATGCCATAAGCACACACATACGCATGGTTCATATCATCCACATAATCATGTGTATATCCCCATGAGATCCATTCAAGCCTTCATGATCACATTATCAATGCCATATAGTATCAATTTACTTTCATAAACAGATCATGCATCATGCCATATGCACACACCCATGCACATGATTCAATTTCCAATTTTATCTTTCAATTGGATCTCATCATTTTTCTTCCCAGGGACCAATATTTACATCCCTCATTTATCGCCGCACCCAACCTGGCATTGCGAGGAACCTCCGGGCATCCGGCACAAACCTCCGGCATCTCGCACCCCAACTAGCATCACGAGAAATCCCCGGCACAAAAACCTCCGGGGCTTTTTACGTGCATCGACATACCACCAGGCATTCCCCCTGGAATTACGTACCGTATACCACCGGGCATCTCGAAACTCCCGAGGACCCTCCGGAATTAAGCCACTGGGCCACTGGGCATCCGGCACACACACTCTGGGCATCCCGACACTCCCGGGGCATTGTCGGCTCACACCTCCGACGGTTCATCTTTATCACAATTTATATTTACATATATGTCTCACTTTCAACATGGCATTTGATGCAATAATATCAAAGGTCTAAACCAGCTTTTGATGTTATATGTCATGCTAAATATCACCACATATGCAGCATATTTAACCACTCAAGACATTATATCTCATGGAGCAGTCATTTATTTTTTTTAAAATAATAAAAACAGAATGCACTCTTTCAGTTAAAACTCTAGGAAAATTAGTAAATGGTCTTAATAAAACGAAAATTTGACACGTTGTAAATGAGACCTAGAGGCAAATATCTCATGAAGAACACCATACCAAAAGAACTTCATACAATTCGGTAGAGTCCATGCGTCACAGCTTTCAAAATTTCAGCATTACAGTTTGCACAGTTTCGAAAATAATTTCGATTAAATACCCAAAAGAACTCCAAAAATTATGAAATTTTGATATGTTATATAAAACACCTAGAGGTAAATATCTCATGAATAAATATAAATCCAATTCGTTCTAGGTTAATAGCTATAGACGATTTAGTTCCTCCTATTCTCGGTATTGTTTTTCCAGATTAAGTCCTTTCAAGAAAATTCGTTTCACCGACCTACACATGTCCATTTCTTCTCAATTTTCAGTATTTTATTCCTCAGAATGTCATATACAACTTCCATTAAGGGAACAAGATTAAATTTCAACTGGATGATTTTATAAAGATTCACAGAATCATACTAGGTCAAGGTAATGTTTTCCGGATCCAGTTTCTTCAAAGAAAGATGGTTTCACCGACCTATACTTGTTCATTTCCTCTCAATTTTTGATATGTTATACGTCAAGAAGTCCTATACCACTTTCATTGAGAAGTCGAAGTGAGATTCCAACTAAAAAAGTTGCTTTACAGGTCACGAAATCACCAAAGGTTAGCACAACAGTTTCCAGATCTAGTTTCTTCAAAGAAAAATCATTTCACTAACCAATACTCGTCCGTTTCATCTCAAATTTTAGTATGTTACTCCTCAAGATGTCCTCTACAACTTTCATCAAGAGGTCGAAGTGAGATTCCAACTAAAAAGTTGCATGCAGCTCACGAACTCATGGAGGGTCGGACTGGTTTTCCAGAAAACAGCATGCAAAGCCAAGACACTTCTCCCCAATGCTTCGAAATTTCCTCACCTCTACCACATCCAACGTTTACCATCCAACATAAACACATCATAGCTAGAAAAAGGGTAGATAAATGGACTCTACTTGCCTCAAATCCAAAGAAAACACAGCAAGACAACGGTGGGGCGAGGCGGGCTCGACAGCGGCGGCTAGGCGGATGCACGGCGGGGCAAGCCTTCTTCTTCCTCTCTCGGCGTCACTCTCAATTTCTCTCGGTCTCTCTCTCCTCTCTCCGTGCGAAACCCCCTTCCCCCTTTCTTTGTTCTTTGATTAATTAATTTCCTCCATTTTGCATGAAAGAAAATGACTAAGTGGATGTAGGATGGACAAATGTTTAATGGCAAGGGACAAGTGTAATGGAGGAAGACAAGTGTGGGAGGGCATGCAAATTTCCCTCCCCCTCCCCTTGCTTCGTGCGACGCCCATGGGGGTGTCCTTGGGCCTACTTGGGCCCGAATCCTTGGGCCCAAGAGTCCATAAAATAAGGCCCAAAATTTTATTTTTTTTTTATATATCTTAGCATTTTATCTCTATCAAATTTAATTTAATAACAAAAATTCAAATTGCTTTATATACAAGTATATATATATATATTCCAAAATCTTGCGGCCCGTTCAATATTGTTTAAATTTGTGCATAAAATTCTTAGGCGAGATCGAATCCCATCCTTTTGATTTAAAAGGATAAAATTGAAATACTAATCCAAATGAACAAATACAAATTAATGCCTGTAAGATAAAAACAAAGTCACGGTTCGGTGGCGGCACCTATTTGAGGGTCACCTAAAGTTTTGGATGCCACAATTCTCCCCTCCTTAGAGAATTTCGTCCTCGAAATTTAATACTGCTTAAAATTCATTAAACAAATGAGGGTATCTTTCTTTTATCTCTTTTTCACTTTCCCAGGTGGCCTCTTCCACATCATGATGTCGCCATAACACCTTAACTAGAGCGATTTTCTTCGTTCGAAGAACTTGTTCTCTTCGACCCAACACTTGTACTGGCTCTTCTATGTATCTCACTTTCTCATCCACTTTGATGGCTTCATGATTGAGTATGTGACTAGGATCCAGCTCATATCTCCTCAGCATCGACACATGGAACACATCATGTAAGTTTCCCAACTTAGGAGGCAGTGCCAAACGATAAGCTACGTCTCCTATTCTCTCGAGTATTTCAAAAGGTCCAACAAACCTGGGGTTTAATTTTCTTTCATTTCAAACCGTGATATTCCTTTCATGGGAGATACTTTAAGGAATACATGGTCTCCCACATTAAATTCCAAAAGTCTTCTACGCTTATCTCGCGTAGTTTTTCCGTCGACTACGGGGCTGTCTTAAGCCTTTTTCTGATAATCTCAACAGCCTCAGTGGTGATGATAATACCGTCGGAGGTGTGAGCCGACGATGCCCCGGGAGTCGAGATGCCCAAAGGTTCGAATGAGTCGATGCCCTTTGGATGCCTGGTTGTATTTTGTAATAAGTGTATAAAGTGGTCACATTAACTTCAAATAAGGGCTTAGCTCATCAACATGCCAAATTTTATATAAGGCTAGGGGTATTTTTGTGCAATGGCATTTTTTAATTTTCTTTTCTTTTTTTCCTTTTTATGGTATTTTCTTTCATTCTTCATTTTCTTTCGACTTCCTCATGCCTCCTTGGCTCTACATCACATCCATCTTAAATTACAACCTCTAAATGATTGATACATTAGCGGAGAAATGACTAAAAACTTCAAAACTTTTCCATTACCAAAAACATAAAAGTTACAAACACTCAAACCTTGAATAAAAAAGTTCTCAATCTCTGCCCCATCCCCACAACCTAGCTGCTATCACCTTTGGATGGTCTTCAATTAATAGTTTTTTAGGAATGCTTCATTGAATCCGGGTTAGAGGATTCACGACATTCACGGATGTAGTTTGCTTTAAGGAGGAATATGTCGCTTCTTGAGAGGGTCCAACTATGTAGCACAAGCGTGTTGTCTACTCATAGAACAATCTACGAACATTGAACTTGTGACAGAATTTAATGCAAAATATTGAAAACGGATTAATTTGACTTGGATTAATAAAATATGGGAAAATTTTCAAATAAAAGGCTCGAAGTGTTCTCATTTTCTCAAATACAAATAAGGCCCTCAAGTGGCCATATCAGTCTCAAAGAAGAGCCTGAAGTACTTATTATTATTTCAAATAAGGGTCTAAACTCACTGGTCGACAAAAAATTCTCATCAATCAGAGGCATTTTTGTCAAAACACAATTCAAATTAAAATTTCATCATATTACAACTTAAAAAAAAAAAGAAAAAAAAAGGGATGGTGAGGCGGCGACGAGGGACCGGCGGGGTCGCCAGCGCCTAGGTGAAGGTCGGTGGAGTCACTTGTGCTTAGGCAAGGGTCGGGTATCCCCATTGACCAGAGGCGAGGGCTTGCTAGCCCTCGCTAGAGACTAGAGAGGGCGGCCACCCTCTCCCAGATCTAGGCTCGGCCCTAGGCCCTTGCCTCTGGTCAGCAAGGATGCCGGCCCTTGTCGACCATCGCCATCACCCCATTGGCGATGGGGCGACGGCCATGTGTTTTCCCTTTTAATTTTTTTGAAGTTTTAGTTTTATTCAGTTTTATTTACAACAAATAGAAAAAATAAAGAAAAAAAGGAAAGATTAAAATTTTTAGGAAAAAGACAAAATTACCCTTCACAACTAGTGAGTTTATGTCCTTATTTGAGACCGATATGGTCACTTCAAGCATTTATTTGAAATAATATCTACTTCAAGCTCTTACTTGAGGAAATGAAGGCACTTTGGACTCTTATTTGAAACAATGTCCACTTTAGAACCTTAATTGAGAAAACGAAGGTACTCCAGACTCGTATTTGAAATTTTCCCTAAAATATGCATGTGTAGTGTAACTGGTCATAGCATATGTATACTTTTCTAGTTCTTTATCAATTTTTTCATATTTTAGGTTTTTTTTCCTAAAAAAAATTACTATTTGCATGAAGTGCTAAAGTGGGTTAAATTGGTAGGCATAAGTTTTGATAGGTTGGGTTAAATATAGATGTGTTCTAGTAATATGAGTTGGGTTTGGTCCGGGTTAGATGGGGTATGCATCGCAAAAGTTGTAGTACATAAAAAAATGAGTTTATATGGATTTGACCCATTTTCATAAAAAGTTTGTCTAGTGATTACCAATTAAACAACTTTTATCTGATTAAGTAACCAAATAAAAAAGTTGTATGACCCGATCCAACTCGATCCACTCGTTTGAATTGTCTAGTGATTACCAACCTTTCTCCGATTAAGTTACCAAATATACTTATGCGTAGTTTACCAATTTTTATTTGCCTTTATTACCAATGTTTTCAATGACCATTTATGATACAACATTGTCAACCATTATATGGGGAGATCGCCAAGAGGGAGTTAAGATTCAAGTCTATCAACATATCCAATTGAACTTTTCTTCACTCAAAAGCTTAGAAGCTAATGAGTTATGAACTAATTAGGATATATTAACTATTCTAAACCATACCAATTCTCTCATGTAAGACTTTCTCTTATACAACTCAAACATTTATTTCAACATTAGCAACTAGTTTTGAGTTACGAATTTTTACTCGAGTTTCTTAGTAACATTAATTTGTTTTTCCTATATTCAACGAACTTTTTTATATAGCAATTAGTGCTTTCATTTGCCTTATTCGCTAACTGTTTATATTTATCAACTATTTTAGAATTACAAATATCAAGCAGGGTAATCACCAATTCTTCTATGATCAAGTCACCAACCAGATGCGTTTCCAACTCTTAGTTGAGTTCGTTATCAACTAATTTTGCATTTCCAACTCTTTTTCATTATTTCCAAAAATTTCAAAGCTAATTCATAATCATGAACTATCAGACTCTCACTCAACAAGATGCTGATATTCCTTTTATTTTTTGGATCCATTATTAAGTGGCGTACGTTATTGTAAATCGAATATGGTGATGGTGCTAACCGAGGTTGGCTACAATGCCATAACAATAAGCTGGTTTTCTATGCCATCTAACAAGTCAGGTTATCTCCGGGAGAGACACCAAATCGGTTGCAGTAATCAGTGTAATATTGAACCCGAGCTTGAACTGCCGCCGGGTTTCCGCTGCCGCACTCCTTTCCATTAATGGCTCGAATCGTCATGCCGAAGCCTTGACCGGAAGTAATAACGGAGTGGACGTTGTTTATCCAAAACCAGAGGGCGGTCTTAAAAGACACGACGACGTTGTTGGCGACGGTTTCGGGAGAGTTGAGGCCATCGAAGCCGATGCTTTCTCCTGCGCGTCCGTAGTTGTAGTTCCAGGATATCTGGAGGGGCCGCGGCCGTAGTAGCCTTTGTTGGGGTTGCATGGATACTGGGTGTTCGATTCTTGGCAGTAATTTTTCGAGGGACCATCGATCTCTTCAATGTAGCAAAAATCTGCACCCAAGAAGATCAATTGTCATATCTGAAGCAAAGCAGATCGTATGTTCTAACATTTGTCTCCTGGAAGTCACAGTGAATAAAATTCATGGCAAAGAGCAAACATGGCAAGTATAGATTAAAGGACTTTAACATTTTGTTGAGGTTCTTACGTCCGGTCTCATGCGTGACATGAGCGAAGAAAGCAGCAATCTCGCGCTTAGAGTCGTCAGCGGACCCGACTGTGCCGAATTCAGGGTAACTACCGGCAGCATCAAGGAAAGCTTGCCTAGTGTAGAAGCTCTTCCCTGCGCAACCTGCGTTGGCCTGGCCAATTATCGAATTGAAGAAGCTATCCGTCACCACGTCTGCCACTGAGACGCGGCTGCTCGGGGTGGTGGGCGTGGATGACGAGTAACATGGCCCGGATTGACAACCAGTCCCACAGTACTGATCCCCAGTACCGCAATACCCATACTGGCTGCAACACAGGTTGGCAGCGCAGCCACAATCTTGACTGAAGACGCGCGCCGGCGAGAATCCAGCAATGAGGCCAGACACGACCAGAATGTTGAGAAGAGCTCTTGCTATGTTTTTCGATTTGGCCATTGGGGATATGGGTGTGAGAGATGTGAACATGCAAAGAGAGGTTTTTATAGGAATAAAGGTGAGAGAGATTAAGCACAGTTGATTTGAGGCTGCTAGGTTCTGGAGAGTCAGCTTTGAAAATTCAAGATCTTGATTCGCGGGAGAACGTACCATGTGCGATAGGAAGCGTCGACTTTGACATTGCAAGGAGACATTGTGAAATTTATGTTCCTATCAAAAATTAAAATAAAATGAATTTATACAAATTCTAAGATTAGCTTGCGAAATTAATTTATCTCTTGACTTGCTGAATATGACGCATATATAATCTGTCACATCATTTGATAAATTAATTTTTTAAACCAATCTTAATAGATTTAGCAAAGAGCATACAGAAATGTTTACCGACATAAAGCGAGTCTTTTGCCCGTCATCGCAAGTGTGGCGGTGATACCATCATTTTCAAAGAGTCAAGTTAATGATAGGGTGGGGACGAATTAGTTTCAGGAGTGGGTTTCGACTCCCACGCCCTATAAGGAGGCAAGGCAAAAATCCGAGAGTGAGAATTAGAATAGAAGTAAAGTAGGACTGACAAAAAAAAAAAAAATTAATGATGGGATGCGCATAATTGCCAAGGACAAGTTGGAATAATCAGTGGGGCTCTTCATGCCAAGTCAACGAGACTGTTTGATGAATTTTCATTCATGCGCGTAATGGACCGTCCATTTAGTTCGAGAAATTATAGTACATGTACTAAGTCGGGTCCATCCTTATCATTTGAGATGAGAATAGAGTGGAGAATCCAACTTGAAATCAAAGATTTCGGACCATTCGACTGACCACCTCAATTGTGGATCGTCGACTTAGTAGAAACATAGCTGTGTGTACATTCACGTCAAATTCAATGGAATGCAAAATTGATGTTTTGCGTAACTTTCGCCTCATCTCAGTGAACAATTCTTGTGTCCTCTTCAATTTTATCACTGAAATGATTCATAACTTGAACGTTCTTGAGAAATTTGTCCGGCTGACAAATCTGAAACTTCCTCGTCTAAGCACGAGTCGAACACTACGCGATCTCGAGATTCTTCATGCTCTTGAGCCAATGAACCTTCTTTTGAAATTTCCGAATTTGACCGCACTTTTATCTCACACGCTTTACGCAACATAAGATTAAGTGCTTTTACCCAACCATTTCCCAACCCGATTCCGAAATGAAGACATTGGTATGTGCTGCTAAACGAAAAAACGACTTCTCAAGCTTGTCGAGATCAAAGACTAGAGCCAGTGTGGCCGAATAACTACCTCAATAGACCAAAGATAAAAGCCTCTTGAACGTTCTAAGAACTCCAAGTAATGCACAAGCTCTCTATTTCACCATGGATGGACATTTCTTGCTTTTGCAAGCAATAAAACAAGTGAAGGAGATTATATTAATTCTATATCGCACGACATGGAGAGAGGTTGCAATTATTACAATACACCTAATGTACTTTCGCACTATTAGTATAAGTTTATTCCGTTCAATTTAGACTGTGGAATTCCAAACTTTGGTGATACGCTCCCACCAATCACGTTCCCTGTCATGAATTTGTTAATTATGGATAGGGATGCGACAGGCCTAAATCGTTTCCGTTGTCGTTCAGATTCAAAGACAGCCCCCTTAGGGGTCGAAATGTAATGTTTAACGTTCAGACCAGAACAGCTTCGCACTTCGCAGTTGCGCAGCGGAAACTTCTTTTGACTTGGTTTGATTGATTCTCCTGAACATGCCAAGAACATGGCGTGTGCTTCTTCTTCTTCCCATCCATTGCCATTCACTCGAGAATAGACCCAGCGTACCATGAGCTGTCCTGTCTCGACTGATTGATTATTCGAACTCTGCTCGATGATTTTCTAGTTCTAATAGTTAGAGGATCGAGCTTGAATTTCAAAATAATTCCACACAAGTGTGCTTTTGTCTTGGCCTAATCGAGTAGTTTCATTTTTCGTTTATTTAACTCTACATACATTTAGGTTAAAAAAGCATAAAAGCTAGATAGATAGATGGTATCACTCTACAATTAGTGTTTCACATTTGAGCTTCATTCAAATTTGACTTCTTTTTTGAAGTGTACACACGTCTTACATAAAATCTGACTTCTTCTCAGCTACGCTTCAATGCTTGCATTTGTCTTGATACTAAACGTGACCGTCCATTAAATATGTTATAAAAGATTAAGAGACTGAAAACCTCCTCGGATTCACTTTACGTTAGACATTTATACTACATTTTAAGTTAGAGATTCTCAATTTGATCTTTTGTCCGTAAAGATAAATTTGCCCATCATGACACAAAATTCACAATTTAAGTGGATATATACTATTTATTTCAGTTCCATCCAGCGTATATTTATCACACTAGTATAAGTTCAGGATTTTTTATGGGGTAATTTGTTTCACAATGGGCAAGTTTTGGGTTTTTAGGATGTGAAAAAAGTTTGGAGTTTTTATATCACAATGGATATAATTTGGATTTTATTGTGGTATTAACCATTTTCTAGTTCAAATAGTTAAAGGATCGAGATTGAATTTCAAAATACTACAACACAAGTAGTATTTGATCTTAGCCCAACCGAGTAGCGTCATTTTTGTTTATTTAACTCTATACAGATTTTGGTAAAAAAAAAAAAGAAGCTAGATAGATATAGATAATATTACTCTACAATTTAGTGTTTCGCATTTGAGTTTCATTCAAATTTGACTTCTTTTATGAAGCACATACTTCATAGATAAAATTTGACTTCTTCCTACACTTCAATGCTTGCATTTAGGGGAATCACTAATAAAGTCATAAACCTATTATACTTCTATCAATTCAGTCATACACCTTTTAATTTATCAATTGAATCCCAAACTTTTTGATGACTTGCCAATGTAATCCATTGAGCCAAATTTGGCCGAAAATCGATGATATAGGCTTCGATCGTTCTATATGGCATATCTGTACTGGCATGGATAATTTTTAAAAATTTTGATGTTTTTTGAACCCTTTTTTTTCTTTGTTTTCTCCTTTTCTTTTCACTTGTGTCACGCCAGGGTGACCCTCGCTTGCAAGGGCCCCCACCAAATCAGGCAAGGGCAAGTGCTATCCTCCCTAGATTTGGCGAGGATGGCCTTCATCCTTGCTGATGCTCGCCCTCACCAAAGTGAGGCTCGGCGAGGCTAACCCTCGCCTATGGCGGGGAGGCTGGACCTCGCTAGCCATTTCTTGTGATCGGCGACTCATCATTGGTAAAAGAAAAAGGAAATCCCTATAAGGGCCATAAATGAAGTCAGTTTCTTAAAAGAAGGCCCATATTAAATTTCGTTTTAAATAAGGATTTGAAGTGGCCAATTTAGTCTAAAAAAATAAGTGTATAAAGTGGCCACCTTAATTTCAATTTAGGGCCTCGGCTTATCAACATGCCAAATTTTATATAAGGCTAGGGGTATTTTTGTCTAATGGTATTTTTTTTTAAATTTTTTTCCTTTTTATATCATTTTCTTTCTTTCTTCATTTTCTTTCGACTTCCTCACGCCTCCTTCTTGGATCTACATCACATCCATCTTAATTTACAACCTCTAAATGATTGATACATTGGCGGAGAAATGACCAAAACCTTAAAAACATTTCCATTACCAATAACATAAAAGTTACAAACACTCAAACCTTGAATAAAAAAATTCTCAATCTCTGTCTCACCCCCACAACCCAGCTGCTATCACCTTTAGCCACTCTTCAATTTATAGTTTTTTAGGAACGCTTCATTGGATCCGGGTTAGAGGATTCATGACATTCACAGATGCAGTTTGCATTAAGGAGAAATATGTGGCTTCTTGAGAGGGTCCAACTATGCAGCACAAGCTTGTTGTCTATTCATAGAACGATCTACGAACACCGAACGAGCGACATAATTTAATGCAAATTATTGAAAGGGATTAATTTGACTTGGATTAATAAAAAATGCATGTATAGTGTAAGTCGTCACAGCATATGTATACTTTTCTAGTTCTTTATAAATCTTTCTTTTTTAGGTTTTTTTTTTCCTGAAAAAATTTACAAGCATCATTTATTTTGTTACTTTACTTTTTTGATTTGATAGAAAATTTTATCCAAGTAACATATTCATATGAAGTGCTTAAGTGGGTTAAATTGGTAAGCATAAATTTTGATAGGTTGTGTTAAATACAGATGTGTTCTAGTAATATGAGTTGGGTTTGGTCCGGGTTAGATGGGGTATGCATCGCAAAAGTTGCATTACATAAAAAATGAGTTTATATGGATTTGACCCATTTTCATAAAAAGTTTGTCTAGTGATTACCAACGAAACAACTTTGTGACATTCTTAATTTCATCCCCGTCTCGATTATATGAAATGGGCATTTCGTCAACGCGCCTATGGTCCTTTTTCTTGGAGCTGATCACTCTCAAGTTAACTGATCTATCAGGTGAAACCGTTAAGGGATATAAACGCGACAGACTTGAGAATTCGATCAGAAATCAACTGCTCGACCGTGATAATCAACAAGGGTCAATACGACACCGTTAAAATCGATTAGTGATCGGATATAGGTCGATTTGACGGAAATATGCAATTGAATTGTGGTTGATTCCAAAGGATTGCGAAATTCGCGTCGAACAGCACTAACCCGGTTTTCTGTCGATTTTGTACTCGGTACTCATAATTGAAACCTTGAGATTTTTATGACAACCGAGAGTCGTCAACGAGTCGAAGATGCACAAACGTGGATTGAAAATTATCGACCACTAGTCAAACGAGCTAAGATCCCTAAAAGCTACCCGGTAGATTAGATCGCGCTAAAATCGCGTCCGATCGATTTTAACCACGAAATTGAATTCGGTTTCGGGAATTGAATGTTTGAGCGTGTCACGATTTATTTTTAGGACATCGTCTCATCTTTTGGAAAAATTCCGTCGAGCCCGGAATATTGTGGAAAAATCAAATTTGGCAAAAAGAAATAGGAGGAAATTCGGATGGGTAGCTTCCTTAGGTTTTTGGGCCACCAATTTGATTTGTTATGTGAAGAGTTGAAGGGAAATTCGTATGGGCTGCTGCCATAGGAATTTTGGCCATCAAAAGGGCTTTGTTTGGTGTGGAAATGAAGGAAATTTGCCCATTGGATGATGCCTTGAGTAAAAGGGGCTGAAGACTTTGTGGCTTGGCATTTGAGTGCAAAATATTTACCCCTTGGCCCTCATTGGCTGCATTGTTGACCTTCTTGGCTACCTCTCTCCCTTTGTGCATGCACTCCGCCCTCTGTAGAATAGCCTCAGCCTTCTCCTTCTTCTTCATTTCCATTTCCCTCTCTTTGGTTCTGTTCTACCTTCATTTCCCTTGGTGCCGCAACCTACCAGCTCAAGGCCGGCAGCAATCGTGTCCAGCTGCTGATCGAGCCCAGCTATTGTTCCTTGGCCATTCGCCTCACCATCTTGCCGCTAGGACCTCACCGAACCGGCCTCAGCCAGCAACCCGCGACTAGCCCCTCATGCCGTCCGACTGCCCAGCTTCGTCCGTCACTACCATAGCCATCCGCCTTGCCCGTCCAACCACGCTATCCCCGCACCTAGCTCACCGTTCAGCCTCAACTAGCTCAGCCATAGTGCTGAAACCATCCCAAACTGTGAGCCCCCTTGCGGTTTTCAGCCTCATCCGAGCCTTCTTGGTGGCGCCGTAGTCACGGGATCTCATCGTCTTCGCGCCGCCGTCGCAGTGAACTTGTCGCCACCCTAATCCGGTGAGTTAACGCCCTAATCTTGGATTAAGAAGTTAATTGTATCTAGTAGATTAGTTAGTGTTAATTAAGGATTAGTGTTAATCCTAGTTAGTGTGACTAGTTATTAGAATGGGTAGTTAGATTAAATAGTTTGGTTAGGATGGTTAGTTAGGTTAGTTGGTTAGCATAGTGAGGTTGATGTAGCTAGCCTAGTTAGATTAGTTTAGTTAGCTCAATTAGATTAGTTCGGTTAGCTTATTTAGATTAATTAAGTGAATTAGTTTAAATAATTTGCAATTTATTTAATTAATTTTAATTAGCGTAAATTATGACGGGATAGCCATTTATTAGAATTTTATGCTGATCATCGTGGTTGAATTTATATGTGAAATTGATTGCTTAATTGTGCAATTGAATGCATGGTTGTCGGTTTGGATTATTATTGAAAAAATTGATTTTTTTTTGTATTTAAATAGAAAAATACCTGGTGTCGTTTTTGATGCCAAAAATATTTTATATACTATATAAAATCATGGAATTTTGAAATGGAAGAGTACCACGTTTTATGGTTCGATTTAAATATGTGACCACGCACAATTATTTTATCGGGAATTTCTAATACGAAAAAAATTAGCCAAGTCTATCATTTGAAATAGAAGTATTTGAGTGCAAAGCACGATGTTCTTGGCCAAGTATGGATGTACATGTGATTGCTATTAGAACCCGTCACCCAACGGGAGTTGGGGAAGCGATGCTTGATTAAGTTCAGATGCCCTATGTCAACGGATACCGGTCGTAGTGGAGGCTGGGCCAATGCTCCTTTATGGAATGCCGTCTAGATGTAGATGTTGCCATGCTCGACAAAGCGGGACAACGCTCGGTTATGCCGGATGACCACCGACTGTTGAGTTGGTCGTGGCCAATGGGTTGTAATAACTGAGACACGCTTGAGTAATTGAGATAGCTGCACCTGATTATGAGATAAAATTGTGTGGCACGGAATGTAACATGTCATAACGGTTCAGCCTTATAATCGGGACCCTTATGATTGTTTGAGAGATAAATTGAGGTGTTCCAATTATTAAATACGCTTGCTGTATTGAGATAGTTGCCCCATGTCTCCGTCACTAGGTACCCCATCATTTCAGAGCGTGGTACATTAACTATCCTAACGGGGCTCGGGAGGGTCCTCTGCAGGGTTTTGACGGGCCTCCCGTGGGGACCGAGGAGTAGGAAATAGGGCATCCTATGGACATCAACATCTCAGATGGTGTTGTGGAGGATCCGGAGCCCGAGGCTAAGGGGCCCGTAGTGTAGGTTGGCTGGTTGTCTCTTTTGAGTCAGACTTCTGTATATAGACTTGTAGGGCCAACTTGATATGTATATAAAGTGTGGTTTTTGAAAAATGTGTTAATGTGTTTTATTATCCCATGTGTTGTTTGTTGGTTGGGTAATATTAGTTCGCTTCCGCATATACATAAAATGAATGGGTTGGCGACGCGTCCTGGGAACATTACAATTTGATCGACCGCCAAGGGATGTGTGTGTTCGGGGTTCGGGGCGTGACAACTTTTATCTGATTATGTAACCAAATAAAAAGTTGTATGACTCGACCCAACCCGATTCACTCGTTTGAATTGTCTAGTGATTACCAACCTTTCTTCGACTAAGTTACCAAATATAATTATGTGTAATTTACCAATTTTTATTTGCCTTTATTACCAATGGTTTCAATTTACCATTTATAATACAACATTGTCAACCTTCATATGGGGAGATCACCAAGAGGGAGTCAAGATTCGAGTCTGTCAACATATCTAATTGAATTTATCTTCACTCAAAAGCTTAGAAGCCAATGAGTTATGGACTATTTAAGATATATTAACTATTCTAAACCATACAAATTCTCTCATGACTTTATCTTATACAACTCAAACGTTTATCTCAACATTACCAACTACTTTTGAGTTACCAATTTTTACAACCAATTTTTACATGAGTTTCTTAGTAACATTTATTTGTTTTTCCTAGATTCAACTTAACTTTTTTATATAGCAATTAGTGCTTTTTTTTTTGGTCGGTCCTAAACTATTCTTATTCTAACTCTCACTCTCAGACTTTTGTCCTGCCTCCTTGCAGGGCGTGGGAGTCGAAACCCACTCCTAAAATTAATTCGTCCCCACCCCAACCCCCCTGAGAAGGTGGGGATTCAAACCCCCCACCTCCCCCTTTCATGTTGGAAGAGTGGCCACTGGGGTTAACCCCAGTGGTTAGCAATTAGTGCTTTCATTTGCCTTATTTGCTAATTCTTTAAATTTACCAACTTTTTTTAGAATTACCAATCTCAAGTAGAGAGGATCACCAACTCTTCTATGATCAAGTCACCAACCAGATGCGTTTCCAACACTTTTTCATTATTTCCAAAAATTTCAATGCAAATTCATAATCATGAACTATCATACTCTTACTCAACAAGATGCTGATATTCCTTTTATTTTTTGGATACATTATTAAGTGGAGTACATTATTGTAAATCGACTAAGGTCATGGTGCTAACCGAGGTTGGCTACAATGCCATGAAAAGAAGCTGGTTTTCTATGCTATCTAATAGGTTAGGTTATCTTTGGGAGAGACACCAAATCGGTTGCAATAATCAGTGTGTTGAAAATGACAAGATCTTGCAATTTACGTCAACGTGAAATCACCAAAAAAATAAACAAGAAAAAATAAGGACATCATAAATTTACGTGGTTTGGTCTGAGTATTTGTATCTACGTCCACCGGGAGGGCCAACAGCAAATAATCAATTATAATCGGAAAATTAGAATTTACAATCGTTCACATGCACGAGTGTTTCCTACATGTAGATTTAATTCCAAACCCAAAGTGTTTATAAATAAACAACTCACTTGGACATAAACTCACAGCACAAAATCACCGCGTGTTTAAGCTCAAACGAAACACTCTACGTACGCCGAAAAACAAGAACTCCAACGTCTATTTTTTCTTCTCACGTACATACTGCTTCGCTTCTCCTTTTTTTGATTGTGTGGCTTGTGCGGTGGCTCCTCTCTCAAATGGCACTCTCTGGACGTGCTTCTCCTTCTTCTTCGTAGGGCTTCATGTCACTTTTTCTAGCTAAAGTACATGCCTTTTATATGTGTGTGTGCCCAAAGTCAACGATTTGACCTGGGCCCACCACTTTAGTCTTCAATGTGAACAAGTCCATTGCATAAGAAAGATCCTTATTTTATCTTTTATTTTATTTCCTCTTTTGTCTTGTAGTGATAGGTTAACTCCCTTCTTTTGTTTCCTTGCTTATTTTTCACGTCCGAAAGAAAGTCCAATAAGAAAGACTTCTTTATCCGATTTGTAATCCGCTTGGGAAAATCTTGCTTAATAAAATTGGTTTAACAAATCGTTATTCGAATTCAAACTCGAGACATTAATTTAACAATTCTCCACATTAGCTCAATGTTTGAAGCCAAGTTATAGTGCTCATCATCCATGTTACTCTCCCAACACCTCGATAGGCACTCACTCTTCATAGATGCCAATAGAGCTTAGGCAGAGCTTGAGCTTTACTAAAGGAATAGACTTAGTCAACATGTCTGCCATGTTATTTACTATAGCAATCTTTTTAACAATAACATTACCCTTAGCTAAGACATCTTAGATGAAATGGTACATGATGTTGATATGCTTTGTTCGCTCGTGATAAACTGGATTATACGCCAAATATATCGCACCTTGGTTATCACAGTGTATATCCACACTTTTTTGTTCTAACCCAAAGTCTCGTAACCATATCGCCTCTTTCGCTACAAAGGTTAGTGCCATGTACTCTGCCTTAGTCGAAGACAAGGTAATATGATCCTGTAAGGACGTTTTCCAACTAACTACACCACTCGCTAGTGTAAATACGTACCCTGTTAAAGATCTGCGATCATCCAAGTCACCAACGTGATCCAAATCCACAAAACCAGTGGTCTCACTGCCATTGTTGTCCCTTCGATACACTATACCCACGTCTATTGTCCCCTTCAGATATCTGAGGATCCACTTCACAGCTTCCTAATGAGCTTTACCATGATGCTTCATATAGCAACTAACCACGCTCACAACTTGTGAAATATCAAGCTTAGTGCACACTATAGCATACATAATACTACCTACGACACTAGAATAAGGAACACGAGACATATGCTTCTCTTTCTCCTCTATCTGCGGTGATAATTTATCTAAAAGTTTAAAGTGCTTTGCTAAATGTATACTTACAAATTTTGCCAACTGCATATTAAAACATGCCGTGATCTTCTCAATATATTTCTTCTGAGATAGACATAAAAATCCTATAGTCCTGTCACACAAAATCTCCATACCCAATATTCTCTATGCAGCACCTAAATCTTTCATCTCAAATTCAGCATTTAAACGCCTCTTCAATACATCAATATTAGACATATTCTTGACTGCTATCAGCATATCATCAACATATAAGAGTAGATAGATCAAAGAACCATCCTCCAATCTTCTAAAGTAAACACAGCTATCCATCTGACTTTTCGAGTAGTGTTGACTAGCCATGAAAGTATCAAAATGCTTATACCACTGCCTAGGAGACTATTTTAGCCCATACAGAGATTTCTTTAACAAGCAAACATGATCTTCCTTACCTGGAATAGCAAATCCCTCTGGCTGCCTTATATAAATTTGCTCCTCCAACTCACCATGAAGAAACGTAGTTTTCACATCTAGCTACTCTAACTCGAGATCATGCGAAGCAACTAAGATAAGAGAATGACTACATGTTCGTAAAATTTTAAACACAAGTGAACATGTCGAACGAGTAATATAATGATGAGATAAAGTATTGTGATCGATGATTAATAAACTAATTAAATACTAAAATAGATTAATCCTAAAATTTATTTAATAGATCAAAATATAATTGATAATAAATTAAAAAAAAGAATTTGTAGACTAAATGCAGTAAATTAAGAAGATAAATACGTTAGAGTATCCTATTTCATCATAACCACTAAATATGAATTTCAGATTGTTATGGGTACAAGAACGATATCAAACATGTGATAGCGGAATTTCCTGATCTATTTACTATCCTATCTCTAGGTATAACAAACCTACTCAGTTTATTAATCCATTATATCTCTATGTGAATTAAAATAAACATAAGTGTATCAAAAACTATGAATATTCTCGGTCTACAATGAGTCTTTTGGATCACCTTATCACCGAAAGTTACACAAATAACGCGGTATATCTCTATCCACATTTAATTCATGGTTATATTATAATGAGCAATTGCATATTATCACTTCTCAGTCTCAAACATGCACATCAGATCATTCAAGTGGTGGCCAATCACTCAAAAGCATTATACACAATAATATATAACTCACATGAATGAAATCAATTGCAAAATATAAAAATCATGAAATTCACATCATCATGGTTAGGCTACATCGTAGCCCTAACAAAAGAAAATTAGAACATAGTAGATGAAGAAATAAAAATATAAATTAAACTCAGCATCTTGAATCAAAGAACAAGAGTTCTGTCACCACTTTTGTCTTCTCTTCAAAATACTTGAAAAACTCTCAGAATAATGAAAAACGATCTAACAAAAACCTAGCTTAAACCTAGCTGCTCTCTCTCCCTCTTTGTTCTCCTCTTCGTAGGATATATCCAAGATCCTTATCTCCAAGCAATTGCACACAAAATCAGGGAGTAAATCAGAGGATTTTGATTTGATATCTATCTTCTACTACTACTTGATTTAAATTCCTGAGTTTTGCCATTTTTTTCCTTATCTTCTCCATATATCATTATTCTGCATAAATAAGAAAAATTCAAATAATCAGAAGGAAATCCAAATATTTTCTCATAGATATTGCATTAATTGTTGCCTAAAATAGGTAAAATAACTCTATTTTTATAGAGTTATCACTACACTTCATTGTAGTCAATGCTCTCACGCTGTGTATATCCCTTTGCCACAAGTCTCGCCTTATACCTCGCTGCCTCGACACTGGGAATGCCCTCTTTCCGTTTAAAGACCCATTTACTTTCGAAAATCTTCTGGCTCTTGGGTACTTTGACCAGCTCCCATGTCTGATTTCAATGGAGTGATTTCATCTCTTCACTCATAACCCCTAGCCACTGCGACGACTCCGAACTAGCCATCGCCTTAGAGTAAGATGAAGACTTATTTGTCTCCACCTCATCACCTACAGTCAATGCATAAGCAATATCTGTATAACTATAACCTATTGGTGCTTTAATTTGCCTTATCTGTCTATCTGCAGCTATAGTGTGCTGTGACTTTGCTAGTTGTTCGCTATCACCAATTTTAGAAACTGCGGCCTTATCTGCAGTCTCAACTTCTGTTACCTTAGAGATTTCCAAAATCTCCACTTGAAGCTCCACCTCACTGATAACACCATGATCTGTCTTCTTTGCTAGTTGTGTCTCAGAACTCCTCTATTGAAGTATTGCAGTTTCGTCGAAGATCACATCTCTGTTGATTAGAAAACCGAGTGATTTGAGAGTAATGCACCACAGCCGGTAGCCTTTCACCCCATGTGCATAACCTAGAAATATGCACTTCTTCACTCTTGGTTCAAGCTTACCATCACTTGCATTAGCATATGCAGGACATCCAAATATACGTAATCCAGAATAATGAATAGGTTTCCCCGACCATACTTCCTCAGGAGTCTTCCACTCGATAACTTTTTTGACACTTTTCCCTAATATTTGCGCAAGAAACTTTAAAGGGTCAAAGGACTTTGGAATGTTGTTTCCAAATACAGCCAACCACCTATCCCTAGAGATGTGTCCGAGTTTTCGGAAGATTAAGGTGGGTGCGGGAGTTGATAGACCATGAACCAATCGTAGGTTCATCGATCCCACTGTAGTCTACTAAATTTTTGCTTTTGGGTCTTTGTAAATTGTAACAAAAAGGAAATATGGCTTTTGTAATCAATTCTTTTACTAGTCAGTTGGGTTGGTGCTTTTATGTTCAAACGACTTTACTTGCATTGTCTTGTAATTAAGATTTGGTTAGGCGAGTTGGGATTATGACATCGAGGGGATGATTAGGGCGAAGAATTTGATACAAACTATTGTAAAAGGATTGAATTGACTTGAATCATTAAAGCATGGATTTATAATGTGTGTCGTCACCACATATACGTACCTTTTTAATTCTTCGTAAGTTTTTCAATTTTAATTTTTTTAGCAAATATTTTTTATGTTGTTAATTTATTATTTTAATTAGATGTAGAATTTTATTAAAGTAACAAAATTCATGAAAATTTTAAGGTGGATTAAATGGGTAGGTATGATTCTTAATAGCTTGGGTTAAATATGGATGTGTTCTAGTAATATGAATTGAGTCGAGTCTAGGTAGAGTCTAAGACTGGTCGCTAAAATTGTTTTGAATTTTTAATCTCTAACCTTTTAGCCATTTGCCAAGTATAGAATTTTCTAATTTCTTTTCCTTTTTTCTTCCTTCCTTTTTTTTTTCCCTTTGCTTGTGGCTAGTACTTGACCGTGACGGGTGACTAGCTACAAGTGAGAGTTGGCAAGGGCGTCACGGCCTTCATTGGATCTAGTGAGGGCTTGATCCCCGTGGCTTGGGCAAGGTCAGGCAACCCTTGCTTGTGGACAATCGCCAACCATGGCTGTGTACAAGCCATAGACAAAAGCAAAAGAAAAGAAAAAAAAAAAGGACAAAAAAATGAAGAAAAGGAAAAATAAAAAATTATAAAATGCAAAAATTGTCCACACAGCTGTTCTACGTAAGATGGCTGGCATAATATATAGAAAAAATTGATAGTAAGAAATAAATTGGCATAATTGAAAGATTTATAACTGAATTGATCATTGTATAATAGATTTATGACTTTTTGGATAATTTTTCCACTCTTTTGCGATCAAGTTATTAACTAGTTTTGCTTCACCAACTGTTATTTGCATTAGCTGCTAACTTATTTTTATTACCATGTATATTTTGTTATTTTGGAAAAAGAAATAAATGCTAATTCATGGTCATGAAGTATCAAACTCTTACTCAACAAGATGCTGATATTCCTTTTATTTCTTAGATCCATTATTAAGTGGGGTACATTATTGGAAATCGACCATGGCTATGGTGCTAACCGAGATTGGCTATAATCCCATAAAAGAGACTGGCTTTCTATGCTCTCTAACAGGTCAGATTATCTCCGGGAGAGACGCCAAATTGATTACAATAATCAGTGTAATACTGGACCCGAGCTTGGACGGCGCCCGAGTTTCCGCCGCCGCACTCTCCTCCATTGATGGCTTTAATTGTGGCGCCGAAGCCTTGACCGGAAGTAATAACGGAGTGGACATTGTTCATCCAAAACCAGAAGGCGGTCTTAAAGGACACGGCGACGTCGTTGGCCACGGTTTCGGGAGAGTTGAGGCCATCGAAGCCGATGCTTTCTCCTGCGGGTCCGTAGTTGTAGTTCCAGGATATTTGGAGGGGACCGCGGCCGTAGTAGCCTTTGTTGGGGTTGCATGGATACTGGGTGTTCGATTCGTCGCAGTAATCTTTTGAGGGACCATCGATCTCTTCAATGTAGCAAAAATCTGCACCCAAGAAGATCAATTGTCATATCTGAAGCAAAGCAGATCGTATGTTCTAGCATATGTCTCCTGGAAGTCATAGTGAATAAAATTCATGGCAAAGAGCAAACATGGCAAGTATAGACTAAAGGACTTCAAACATTTTGTTGAGGTTCTTACGTCCAGTCTCGTGCGTCACATGAGCGAAGAAAGCAGCAATCTCGCGCTTGGAGTCGTCGGCGGACCCGACTGTGCCAAATTCAGGGTAACCACCGGCAGCATCCAGGAAAGCTTGCCTAGTGTAGAAGCTCTTCCCCGCGCAACCTGCGTCAGCCTGGCCAATTATCGAATTAAAGAAGCTATCCGTCACCACGTCTGCCACTGAAACCCCGCTGCTCGGGGTGGTGGGTGTGGATGACGAGTAACACGGCCCGGATTGACAACCGGTCCCACAGTACTGCTCTCCAGTACCGCAATACCCATACTGGCTGCAACACAGGTCGGCGGCACAGCCACAATTTTGACCGAAGACGTACGCTGGCGAGATTCCGGCAATGAGGCCGGACACGACCAGAATGTTGAGAAGAGCTCTCGCTATGTTGTATGATTTGGCCATTGTGGATATGGTTGTAAGGGAAGTGAACATGCAATGAGAGGTATTTATAGGAATAAAGGTGAGAAAGTAGGCACAGTTGATTTGAGGTTGCTACGCTCTGGAGAGTCAGCTTTGAAAATTCAAGATCTTGATTGGAAGGAGAACGTGTCGTGTGCGTTGGGAAGCGTCGACTTTGACCCTGCGAAGAGACTTCGTGAGATCTATGTTCCTATAAAAAAATCAAAAAAAGAAAATCGAAAACTTACTAAGATTAGTTTACCGAACTAATATATCTCTTGAATTGGTGAATATGACTCGTTTATAATCTGTCGCATCGCATCATTTAATTAATTAATTTTATAAACCAATCTTACTAGGTTTACCGCTGCTCAGACGGAAAAGGAAAGAGCGTACAGATTTGTTTACCGACGTATGTCGAGTCTTTTGCCGGTCATTGCAAGTGTGGGGCTAATTCCATACCATCATTTTCAAAGGGTCAGTCAATGAAAGGATGCGAATAATTGCGGTGGAGGAGTTGGAATGCCCAGTGGGACACTCCATGCGAAGTCAACATGACTGTTTGATGAGCTCTTTCATTCATGTACGTAATGTCATCGACCGTCGATTTAGTTTGAAAAAAATCATACGTGTATGTACTAAGCCAAGGCCATCCTTATCATTTGAGATGAGAATACATTGGAGAATCGAACTTGTAATCAATGTTTTTGGACCATTCGACTAACCACCGCAACTGTGGATTGTTGGCTTAGTAGAAATATAGTTGTGTGTACATTTCATCTCAAATTAAATGGAATGCAAAGTTGATGTCTTGTGTAACTTTTTCCTCATCTCAATGAACAATTCTTGCGTCCTCTTCAATTTTATCGCTCAAATGATTCATAACTTGAACATTCTTGAGAAATTTGTTCGACTGACAAATCTGAAACTTCCTTGTCTAAGTACGAGTCGAACGCTACGTGATCCTGAGATTCTTCATGCTCTTGAAGCTGATGAGACTCCTTTCGAAATTGCCGAATTGGACGGGACTTTTATCTCACATGCCAAAAGCAACAGAGGATTAAGCGCTTTTACCCAACCAGCTCCCGACCTGATTCTGAAATGACAACAATAGTATGTGCTGCTAAACGAAAAATCGACTTCTCAAGCTTGTCGAGGTCAAAGACTAGAGCCAGTGCGGCCGAATAATTACCTGGATAGACCAAAGATAAAAGCCTCTTGACCGTTCTAAGAACCCCAAGTAATGTACAAGCTCTCTATTTCACCATGGATAGACATTTCTTGCTTTTGCAAGTAATAAAATAAGTAAAGGAGATTATATTAATTCTATATTGCATGACAGAGAGAGAGGTCGCAATTATGACAATACACCTAATGTACTTTCGCATTATTCGTATAAGTTTATTCCGTTCAATTTAGACCATGGAATTCCAAACTTTGGTGATACGCTCCCACCAATCACGTTCCCTGCCATGAATTTGTCAATTAGGCATAGGAATGCGACATGCCTAAATCGTTTCCGCTGTCGTTCAAATTCAAAGACAGCCCCTTGGGGTCGAAATGTAATGTTTAACGTTTAGACCACAACAGCTTTACACTTCGCAGTTGCTGGCGGAAACCTCTTTTGACTTGGTTTGATTGATTCTCCTGAACATGCGAAGAACATGGCATGTGCTTCTTCTTCTTCCCATCCATTGCCATTCACTCGAGAATAGACCCCGCGTACCATGAGCTGTCCTGTCTCGACTGATTAATTATTCGAACTCGGCTTGATGATTTTTTAGTTCTTATAAAGATTGAGCTTGAATTTTAAAATACTTCGACACAAATAGCTTTTGTCTTGGCTTAATCGAGTAGCTTCATTTTTATATTTAACTCTATATACATTTAGGTTAAAAAAGCATAAAAGCTAAGATAGATATAGATGGTATCACTCTACAATTTAGTGTTTCACGTTTAAGCTTCATTCAAATTTGACTTCTTCTTGGAAGTGCGCATACTTCATACATAAAATCTAACTTCTTCCAAGCTACGCTTCAATGCTTGCATTTGTCTTGATACTAGACGTGACCGTCCATTAAATTTGTTATAAAAGATTAAGATACTGAAAATCTCCTCGGATTCACTTTACGTTAGACGTCCATACTACTTTTTAAGTTAGACATTCTTAATTTGATCTTTCATCCGTAAAGATAAATTTGCCCATCATGACACAAAATCCACAATTTACATAGATATAAACCCTTTATTTTAGTTCAATCCAATGTATATTTATCACATTGGTATAAATTTTGGATTTTTTATGGGATAATTTGTGTCACAATTTACAAATTTTGAGTTTTTTTAGTGACACACAAAAAAAAAATGGAGTTTTTATGTCACAGTGAATATAATTTGGAATTTCTTGTGGTATTAACCATTTTCTGGTTCAAATAGTTAAAGGGAGAATTATCAAAAAAATCATAAACTTATTGCAATTGTGCCAATTCAGTCTTGACTTATTTTTTTGGCCAATTCAATCTTAAACCTTTTACAATTGTGCCAATTTAGTCAATTTAGTCAAATTTAGCCAGCCGACATTGACATGGACATTGGCTGGCGATGGTTGTTTAGCGAATGTTGACGTAGCATTTTGAATTTTTTTGAATTTTTTTGAAATTTTTAATATATTTTTTTAAAATCTTTTTATTTTTTTTCATCCATCTTCTCATTCCTTTGTTTGGCCAAAGGCAAAAATTGGCAAGGTCAACCTCGCCGACCAATGGCGAGGTTGGCCTTGCCCAGCCATGGTGAGGGCCGAGCTCACCGGCATTGGCTAGCTCAGCCCTCGCCATGGCTAGGCAGGGCCGAGGCTCGCTAGATTCGGCGAGGCCTCGCCCAGCCAAGGTGAGGGTCAACCTCGCCGGCTGCAACCTCGTTGTCCACTAACGAGGTCAACCGTCGCCTTGGCTGGGCAAGGCCGAGCCTTGCCAGATTTGGTAGGTTCTCAGCCAGCCAAGGCGAGGGTCGGCCTTGCCGGTGGCCGACGAGGCTCCTTGCTAGATCACCGTCGCTGGGCAAGGCTAACCTTGCTGGCCCTCATTTCTAGCCCCCGCCGGCCGGCTAGAGGAAGGAGAAGGTGGGGGAAAAATGAAAAAAAAGAATTCAAAAATTCAAAAAATATTCAAACATTTGAAAAAAAAAAAAAAAAATTTATTGAAAAATTGCCACGTTAGCGTTCGTTAAACGGCCATCGCTGGCCGGCATCCACGTCAGCGTGGCCAACCAGTTTGGTTAGATGGATTGAATTGGCATAATTGTAAAATGTTTAGAACTAAATTGGCCACAAAAAAAAAAAAAAAAAAGTTTATGACTGAATTGGCATAATTGCAATAAGTTTAGGACTTTTTGATAAGTCTCCCAATAGTTAAACGATCGAGATTGAATTTCAAAATACTGCAACACAAGTAGCTCTTGTCTTGGCCTAACCGAGTAGCTTCATTTTTGTTTATTTAACTCTATATACATTTTGGTTAAAAAGCATAAAAGCTAGATAGATATAGATAATATGACTCTACAATTTAGTGTTTTGCATTTGAGCTTTATTCAAATTTTAATTCTTTTATGAAGCACATCCTTCACAGATAAAATTTGACTTCTTCTAATACACTTCAATGCTTGCATTTTGGGCAATCACTAGTAAAGTCATAAACTTATTAAACTTTGTATCAATTTAGTCATATTTCTTTCAATTTATCAATTGAGTCCCAAACTTTTTGATGATTTACCAATATAATCCATTGGGCCAAATTTGGCTGAAAATAGCTGATATAGGCTCTAGTCATTCTATATGACATGATTTGTATTGACATGGATAATTTTTATAATATTAAATATTTTTTGAACTTTTTTTCTCATTTATTTTTCCCTTCTCTTTATGCCTGTGGCAGGCCAGGGTGACCCTCGCTTGCAAGGGCCCCCACCAAATTCGGCAAGGGCAAGGGCAAGGGTTGGCCTCGCTAGATCTGGCAAGGATGGCCTTCGTCCTCGTTGGTGCTCACCCTCACTAAAGTGACGCTCGGCGAGGCCAACCTTCACTTGTGGTAGGGAGAATATGACGCATATATACAATTACTGAATAAATTTATCTCTTGGATTGTAGAATATGACGCATTTATAATCTGCCACATTGTTCAATAAATTAATTTTTACATCAGTTTTAATGGATTTAGCACTGCTCAAATGGAAAGAGCATACAGGTTCGTTCATAGACGTATGGCGAGTCTTTTGCCGGTCATTGCAAACGTGGGTGATATCATCATTTTCAGAGTCAGTCAAAGATGGGATGCGAATAATTGCCGAGAAGTTGGAATGCTCGGTGGGGCTCTTCATACCAAGTCAACCTTTTCTTTTGGTCAAGTGAAACAGTTTGATGAGCTTTCATTCATGTGCGCGATGTTATCGACTGTCGATTTAGTTCTAGAAATTGTACGTGTATGTACTAAGTCGGGTCCATCCTTGTCATTTGAGACGAGAATAGGTTGAAGAATCGAACTTGGAATCAATCTTTGGACCATTCGACCAACCACCTCGGTGGTTTACCGTCCGCTTAGTGGGAAGATAATTTTGTGTGCATTACACGTCAAAATAAATGGAATGCAAAATTAACGATTTGCACAACCATTTCCTCATCCCAATGAAGAATTCTTGTGTCCTCTTCAGTGTCATTGCGGGAAAGATTCATAACTTCAAGGTTTTTGAGAAATTACCTGACCAATGAATCTGAAATTTCCTCGTCCGTGTACGAATCGAATACTACGTGAGAGTTCGAGATTCTTCATCCTCTTGAAGCTAATGAACCTTGTATTGAATTTGCTGAATTCGACCTGCACGCTTTTTATCTCGCATAGAATCAAGCGCTTCTGCCAAACCATCTCCTGACCTGATTCTGAAACAACGACATCGGTATGTGTCGAACAAAAAACTGACTTATCGATCTTGTTAAGATCAAAGACTAGAGTCAGTGTGGCCGAATTGCTACCTTGATAAACCAAAGATAAAAGCCTCTCGATCATTTTAAGAACCCCTAGTAATGAACAAGCTCTCTGTTTCACCATTGAGAAAGCGCCTGACCATATACGTTCGGACTGTTTACTGCTTTCAATTAAGACCTTGGAATCCCAAACTTTGGTGATACAGAGTAGATAGCGGAATTTCTCATTTACCCCCACCAATCACGTTCGAGGTCATGAATTCGTCAATTAGGCACAGGACGCGACGTGCCTAAGTTGTTTCCGCTGTTGTTCAAATTCAAGGGCAGCAGCCCCTTGTGGTCGGAATAGAATGTCAACATTCACGCCGCAACTTCTTCGCACTACCCAGTTGCGTAGCGGAAGCCTCTTTTAACTTGGTCCATTAATTCTATGGAACATGCGAAGAACCTGGCATTTATTCCTTTTCTCATCCATTTCCATTCACTCGAGAATAGAGACCGCATACCCTGACCGACTCGATCTAGATCGGTAGATTGTTCGAACTCGGCTCCGACGATTTTCGAGATCGATTAGTTCAAATAGCTAAAGGGTCGCAGCTTGAGTTTGGCAACAAGTAGTTTTTGTCTTAGCCTAATCAAGTGGCTTCATTTTTGTTAACTCTATATACATATGCCCTTATTGCAGAAAATGAGCAATTGAACAACAAAAATAAATGGAACGATAAAATAAATCGGACAACAAATTTATGTGCAGTCATAGTGACCTATGTTCACGGGAAGAACAGTAATAAATTTCACTATAAATCAAGTAAGACTATGGAGATTACACATTTGAGTTATTCAAACATTTTTAGTGTTCCCAAGCCCCAATTACCCCTTATAACTCACGCAGTATTTAGTCATGCAATTCATCGCTACATAATCTTTCGATCTCATGAAGAAATTCACAAATCTTACCACAATATTTCCCGGTTGCAAACACTAATCTTTCTTGGATGTATTTGGAAACTGAAAATCATAAAAGCCCACCATTATTGATACTATTTAAAAAGTCCAATCATAATCAGGACTGCTCACTCTAAGCTGATAATAGATAGTATAGCTCGCATTAAGTTGATAAATAGTATACCGCTCGCTCTAAGCTACAAGCTGATATAGTATACTACTAATGTTCACTCTAAGCTGATAAGGTATACTGCTCACGCTAAGCTGACATATCAGAGCCCGTAGGTTGATATAGTATACTATCCTGACCATTTATCATTTTTGCTATTTTTATCATACCCGATAAAAATACCCATGTGTGGGTACACGATCGGCTTTAACCAAAATATAATAATTTCATTTCCATAAGTCCCACCATTATACACCATTTTATATAGTCCACCAAAATATTTTTGGCGTTGTAAACCGACACTCGGTTAATTTCTAATTAATTACTGAAATTAAATAAGTTTAGGAATAAATTCATAAAATACAAATCACACAAAATCAGCACAATATAATAGCCAATTAAATAAATAGACCACACCACAACGATCAGCATAAAATTTCCGTCACTGGCTATGTTGGTCCTAATTTTCGAAAAATAATTAATTAATTAAATAATTACGAAAATTAATTAATAAATGCCAAAAATAGCAACTTAGGCCCGTAAAGCCTAATTAAAAGCCGAGACAAGCTCGGAAAATTTCCGAACTACTCTAGATAGATAATAGAGCTTGTCTAGGCCCTAATTGCACTAAACCATCCACCTAATGCATCGATAATTAACTAATTTACTAATCCAATCTAACTATCCACTAAACCAAGCTTAGTCTAGACTAATCAACCCTTAAACGTCATTAACTTACTAGCAGGGACTAGTGAGTTAAACTCACTTGATTAATGATCCGCTTAGATCAAATTGACGGAGACGAGGCAACGCTCGAGGTACTCCAAAGTGGGACTGCCTTTCGAGGTCCAGAAGGCCACAAAAATGAGCGTAACAACAGCTGAAAAACCCACTGCAGACCGGTGCTGTGGTTGGGCCGAAGGAGGGGGAACGGTGGCCGGTTGAGCGAGCAAAGACCGGTAGTGGGCAAGTGGAGCTTTGGCGGGGCTTCACGGCCGCAAGCGGGCTGTCCGACGACTCTCGCGATGGCGGGAGGGCTACGACCGGCTCTAGGGACACCTGGGGGCCACGACGAAGGCAAAACGGAGGCAACTGAGGCGATGGTGGCTCGCAGTGAGCAGGCGAGACCCGCTGAGCAGCGACGGCGGGACGGTGGAGGCGTGCGGTTGGTTCTTCTCTATAGGTTTTTGAAGCTCTCAAGGCACAATGGAGGGGGCTGGTCAACTGGTGGAAGGGGAGAGGAAGGAGGATGAGACAAGTTGGCTAAGGGGGGCCTACCTTGGTTTTCCTTATCCTCTTTGGTCCCCTTGACCTTAGCCCACTACCAGTTGGATTTCATGGGCAATTTTCAGCCACCATTTCCTTTGAAAGCCTTTTGAAATGGTCCACAAGTCATAGGTGAAGGGGCATACGAATTTCACATTATTTCCTCTCAATTGACTTCAAATGCTTCTTGAATCACTCCAATTTGGCTCTTCAAAATTAAATTGTCAGACCCTCGATCAAATTGGTATTTTTCCTCACCAATTGAACCTACTTACATCCCAATTGCGCAATAAAAAACGGTCCTCTGATTTTTCTGGACAAAAATGTCCCTACCTCGACTTTTTCCCAAAAAGTCTCGGTTTGCAGGAAAATTTTCGGAGGCTGAGTCGACGTTCCTAAAATGACTTGTGACATGACAGAACTTTCAATAATTTGACGCGATTTTAGCATGATCTAGTCTACCGGGTTACTTTTAAAAAATTTTAGTGCAAATGACCTGTGGTCGATTTTCTTCGAGCCACAATGAACCCATTCGACACATTGGCGACTCTTGGTTGTCATGAAAATTTCAAGAATTCAAATACGGACACAGGGTACCAAAACAATAGAAAAATCAGTCCAGTACCGGTCGACGAGAATTTTGTCATTTAGTGGAATCACCCACATTTAGCCACACCTCTCTGTCGAACCGACCTATCTCTCGATCTCTAATCTACTTTTAACTGTGCCGTAATGACCTTAGCAGATCAGCACGTTCGAGTAGCCAATTCCTGGTCGAATTCTCAGGTTTAATGCATTAAAATTCCTTAATGACTTCCCCAGATGGTCTAGTTATCTCATGAGTGATCAGCTCTAAGAATAGCACTATAGACACATCGATGAAAGGCCCGATTTATTCAATGGAAAATAGAATTTAAAATTTAGGATGTCACAACTCTTCCCCTCTTATAAAAATTTCATCCTCAAAATTTAAACCATTACAATGCTTTAAACAAAAAAAGTGGGGGTACAACTGTCTCATCGACTCTTCACTCTCCCAGGTTGCTCCTTTAGTGCCGTGGTGTTGCCAAACCACTTTGACCAACTGGATGGTCTTTGTACGTAGAACTTGTTCCTTTCGATCTACAATTTGAACCGGGCTTTCAACATATGACACTCTGTCATCCACGTCCAATTCTTCAAAATTAAGCACGTAGGTCTGGTCAAGCTCGTACTTCCTCAACATCAACGTGTGAAAGACGTCGTGCACTTGCGCCAATCTCGGGGCAACGCAAGACGATACGCTAGGGTCCCAATTCTCTCTAGAATTTCAAATGGACCTACGTACTTCAAAGTCAGTTTTCCTTTCTTACCAAAGCACAAAATTCCCCTCATTGGTGACACGTTAAGAAAAACATGATCACCAATTTGGAATCCCAAAGGTCTCCATCTCCGGCGCTTATCTGCGTAACTTTTCTGTCTGCTCTGAGCAGTCTTAATCTGCCTCTGATCACTGCAACGGCATCCACTAACTGCTAAACCAACTATGGGCCTGTGATCTTTCTTTCCCCAACTTCATCCCAACACACTGGTGTCCTACACACTCTGTCATACAACGCTTCAAAAGGAGCCATCTGAATGCTCTGTTGATAGCTGTTATTGTAAGCAAATTCCACCAAATGAAGCTGCTCTTCCCAACTTCCCTTGAAATGTAGCACACAAGCTCGCAGTATGTCCTCGAGGGTTTGAATTGTTCTCTTGAATTGGCCATCTGTCTGAGGATGATATGCCGTATTGTACTGTAGCTTCGTACCTAAGGCACTCTGTAAACTTTTCCAAAAAGTAGCTATGAACCTCAAGTCTCGATCCGAAGTTATCGTCACCGGCACTCCATGCAGACGAACTATCTAACACACGTACAGCTCGGCATGTCTATCCAAGCTGAGGTCCTTTCATACTGCAATGAAGTGAGCCGACTTTGTCAATATGTCGACCACTACCCAAATGGAATCATTTCCTCTCTAACTCCTCGGTAGGCTAGTCATGAAGTCCATCGTGATGTGCTCCCATTTCCACTCTTGGATCTTGAGAGGTTGCAGAAGTCCTCCTAGCTTGCAATGTTAAGCCTTCACTTGCTAACACGTCAGACACTTGGCGACATACTTAGAAATGTCCGCCTTCATACCCGACCACCAATAGTGTTGACGCAGATTCTGATACATCTTAGTACTGCCAAGATGAATGCGGTAACTGCTACGATGAGCTTCTAATAGAATATCCTCTCTAAGCTTCACATCGTCAAGTACAACCAATCGTCCTCAGAACCTCAATGTTCCATCATCAAAAATATGAAAGTCAGCCTTCCTTTTCTCAGTATCTTCTTCCAAAATTTTCTGAACGTCTGGGTTTGTCGGTTGGAGTAACTTGATCCTGATCTGGACATCCGGTTCAATTCTGAGGGTGGCTATAAGATTCGAAAGGTGGCCTACCTCGAATTTGAATACCGAATCTTGAGCTCTCTCGATTAAATTCCACTCTTTAACTAACATATGAGCGACTGAAGACTTTCAACTCAAAGCGTTGGCGACCTTATTTGCCTTCCCAGGGTGATATAGAATATCACAGTCGTAGTCCTTCCGCAGTTCCATCTATCGTCGCTGTCTCATATTCAACTCCTTCTGAGAGAATAGATACTTGAGACTTTGATGGTATCTGAAGATCTGGAATCTTTCCCCACATAGATAATGTCTCCAAATCTTCAAAGCGAAAATGATGGCTGCGAGCTCTAAGTCATGCGTCAGGTAATTCTGGAGTGAAGAACAGCCCAAGTCCCAAAACTTGGCACGGAGGGACACTTAAGTGCTAAAACTTCGAAAGCTACACTTAAGTGCCAATTTCAAAGTAAAGTGGATCACTTAAATGCCACTCTGGCCAAAATTCAGCCAAATTGCGACGTGGCAATTTTTCGGCGAGTTGGGTGCAAAACGGTGTTGTTTTGCACGCCGATGTGGCGACAAATTGCAAAAACGACGTCATTTTGTGTCCGATGTGTAAATAATTAATATAAAAATTAATTAAATTAAATTTAAACTTAAATTTATTTAAAATATTATAAAAATTAAAAAACTAAAAAAAAAAAGGTGGCCAAAGGGGCGGTGTGGCCGAGCCCTCGCCGCAGCCCATCGGGAAGGGCGGTGACGGAGGGGGAGGGTCGGCCGGGGTCGCCAACCCCGGCCGACCGGCGGCGAGTGGCCCGCGAGCCCTCGTCCAAGGGCCCGCCGACCCCGGCCGATGCTCCCCCACCGTCGCCGCCCTTCTCGGCGATGGAGGGGAGGCGGCGAGGGCCCGCGAACCCTCGCCCATTTGGGCGAGGGTTCGCGGGCCCTCCCCGCCCCCCCCGGCCGACCCTCCCCCTCCCTCACCCGCCCTTCCCCGCAATGGCCGGCGGGGGAGGCGGCGGCAGCGAGGGCTCAACCCTCGGCCCGCCCTTTCGGCCACCCTTTTTCTAAAAAAAAAAAATTTAAAATTTAAATTTTATTTTTCGAGAATATTTTAAATAAGATTAAGTTTAAATTAAATTTAATTACTTTTTATATTAATTATTTACACATCATACACAAAACGACGTCATTTTTGCAATTTGTCTCCACATTAGCGTGCAAAACGATGCCATTTTGCACCCAACTCGCCTGGAAAATTGCCACGTCAGCTATTTGGCCGGAGTGGCATTTAAGTGATCAACTTTACTCCGAAATTGGCACTTAAGTGTACCTTTCCGAAATTTTGGCACTTAAGTGTCCCTCCGTGTCAAGTTTTGGCACTCCAGGTGTCCCAAACTCGGTAATTCTATTCATGAGGCCTCAACTGGCGAGACGCGTATGTAACAACCTTGCCATCTTGCATCAACACGCAACCCAATCCTTTGAACGATGCACCACTATAGATCTCGTATCCTCCAAGACCAGATGGAATGGTCAGCACAGGTGCGGTAGTCAGCTTATGCTTAAGCTCTTGGAAACTACACTCACACTTGTATGTCCAAATAAACTTTTCTTCTTTCTTCAGGAGTCTAGTTAAAGGCAATGCTAATGATGAGAACCCTTCCACGAACGTTCGGTAGTAACCTGCCAAACCCAGAAAACTTTTGATCTCTATCACTGTAGTCGGTTTCGGCCAGTTGATCACCGCTTCAATCTTGCTCAGGTCCACGGAGATTCCTTCTCCTAAAATCACGTGATCTAAGAAAGTAACACTAGTTAACCAAAACTCACACTTGCTGAACTTGGCGTACAACTGATGAACTCTTAAAGTCTGCAATACTAATCTCAAATGACCTTCATGCTCTTCATCACTCCTCGAATACACTAGAATATCGTCGATGAACACGATCACAAATTGATCAAGGTATTCCTTGAACACTCAGTTCATCAAATCCATAAAAGCAGCTGGAGCATTCATCAACCTAAACGGCATTATAGTAAACTCATAATGACCATATCGAGTACGAAATGCTGACTTTGAAATGTTCTCATTCCTGATCCTTAGCTGATGATATCCTGTCCTCAAGTCGATTTTCAAAAATATCAACGCTCTTTGCAGCTGGTCAAATAATTCATCGATTCTCGGGAGTGGATACTTGTTTTTTATTGTCACCTGATTGATTTGACAATAGTCGATGCACAGGCGCAACAAACCATCTTTCTTCTTTACAAACAAGAGTGGTGCTCCCGAAGATGATGTACTGGGACGTATGAATCCCTTATCCAACAACTCTTGCATCTACACCTTCAGCTCCTTCAACTCAAATAACGCTATCCGGTAAGGAGCCTTAGACATTGGCTTTGTCCAAGGTGTTAGTTCGATCAGGAATTGGATCTCTCTCTCTAGCGGTAAACCTGCCAATCCCTTTGGAAATACATCGGGAAATTATTGTACCACAGCGATGTCTTCCATCTTCAGCTCCTCAACTGTCGTATCCACGACAGTTGCCAGGTAACCTTGACAACCCTCGTCTAACAAACGGGTTGCCTTATGCGACGAGATCAAAGTAATCGAGGGTCCTCCTCGATTCTCAACAAACTCGAAGCTCTCACCCTCTAACGGGTTAAACTGAATCGCCTTGCGAAAGCAGTCCATCTTAGCTCGTTGCTTGGTGAGCCAGTCCATGCCAATTATTAAATCAAAGTCATACATGGCTAGGACTAATAAGTCTATTTTCTGCTCTCGCTCACTAATCGCTAACTTGCAACCAGAACAACCCAAAGCAACTAACACCTTATCCTTCAACGGTGTAGATATGCTAACCAATGACTTCAATAATACAGGATTCAATCCCATTAGCTTAACATATTACTCGGCAATAAAAGAATGAATTGCCCTTGGGTCGAATAAAGCATAAGCAAGATGTTCGTTCAACAAAACCATACCTGTGATAACATCAGGCGCGTCCTCGATCTGACCTATAGTGATTGCATACACCGTCCCTTGAACTGGGGGTCTCATCTATCCACCATGCGGTGCGTTCTGAGGCACATGCCCTTTGATCTGTCCCAACGGTGGTGGCGGCGACAACTACGGTTGTCCTTTTGGTCATCTAGGACAATCTCTGGCTATGTGACCCAGTTGACCACACTCAAAACAAGTGCCTGTCCTTCGAGGGCATGGGGTTGTGCCATATCGCCTTCCATATAGGTGACATATGCCATTCTAGCTTGGCCCTAACTTTCCAATTCCACCATTCCTGTTGGGCGGAGCATGGAATTTTCCTCCAGTCATAGGCCTTTTCCCATACCGGATCCATTTTCTGCTTGAACTAAACCTTGATCCAAACGAGCCTGCTTGCTCATTCAGGCTTCTCTCTATCAACTAAACTCGGCTGTAGACTTCACGATAGTCTTTTAGGTCAAGCAAGCATCAGCCAGCTGTTTTTCACTTCCGCCGAAGGCCATTCTTGAACCTTCGAGCTTTTTCTTCTAGATCCTCAATTAACCTTGGAGCATATTGGGAAAGCTTTGCAAACTTGACCTCGTACTGGTCGACGGTCATCGATCCTTGGCGAAGGCGTTGAAATTTCCTCCATCTTTTGCTCTCGGGTCCTTCCCGAGAAGTACTTATCGTTGAACACTCTGAGGAAAACGTCCCACAGCGGGACTACTCCTCCCTGGAATTCTGTCTCTTTGGTGGCCTTCCACCAGGTATTGGCATTTCCTTGTAGTTGATAGACTGCCAGGACGACTTTCTCCTCCTCATTGCACCTCAGAAGTGTAAAAGCCTTGTCCAGGTCTTGTATCCACAGTGAGGCAGTCTCGGGGTCTCTAGTACCCGTGAACCTCGGCGGGCTCAGCTTCAAGAATTGTTCCACCAACTTGTGGATCGGTCTCTCCCTATCCATTACTATGTTCCCACTGAACCCCTAGCAGTGCGGCAAAGGTATGGCAATGATCGTGGCAGCAATGGCAGCATTGGCAACGGCACTAGCGGCGGCCGCAACAAATGGGATAAAGAAAGGCGGCTTAGCTTGGTTCTAGGCCTCCCCGGCCCAACATTTCTCTTATCGTATCCAACGTTTGTGTGATCCGGCTACTCCCTAATCACCTGGGCGGCGACTCCAGCACCAACGGGAGGTGGTGCTACTCCACTAGCGCTAGCCTATGCTGGCGCCTTACCTCTGGCTCCTTGGGTATCGACCCTGGTCGGCATCCTACCTCGAGTCACACGTCTAACCGTTCTCTTACTAGGAGTTCTCTGCTCCTGATCACTTATGGCTAAGTTCTTTCTACTGAAACCTACTTCCAATTCCGAGCAGAAATAGAAACTGAGTAATCCACACAATAAGCAATTCTACTAATCAGCTATCACAGACATGTACTAGCATGAAATAAAGGTCTTTCCTACTAACTATTTCATGGACCATCACACCTTATCACTCCAATCCTAAACTTCGCTCTAATACCACTAAACGGGGATGTCACACCCCGGTCATCCGAGCGCGTGTCCATCCCTCTACGGTCGATTAAATAGCGACGTCCCAAGACGCATCGCCGACCCTTTCATTTGTATACGCATACGGAAGCAGATAATAATCCCCAGACAACAATACCATGGGATAGAAAAGTAGAGCCACAATTTTGGAAATTGAAAATCATAACAAGCCTTTTATAAACACTTCAGATTTATACACAGTACTAGGCTGTTTACAAAAGATCGGCTCAATAAAAAGGGAACTGTCCTATGACCCACTAGTCAGACACGTTCACCGATTCTTCAGTTTCCTCCTCATCAAAACTCCAGGGCTTCCAGTCCTTCTCCACCGTCATCTAAGAACCTGAAAATGTTATCACACAACGGGGTGAGACGACGTCTCAACAAGTTCAACCCCTTAAGACCCGACTAGGAAGAAAATATGCCCTGAGGGCTGCTTAGGCACAATCACGAGTTAGATGACTTATCTGAGCCTCAGTTCATTCCTATCAATCAATATAATTCACAATTTCATCGAGCATATCAACAAGTCAAATCATCCAATCAGATCGAATCATCGATCAATCGACTCAGTCGATTCCATGTCATCGAGACCCTTCCTCGGTCATCTCAATCGATACTATCTATAAAGTCCGATCATAATTCACAATTTCATCGAGTCATATCAACAAGTCAAATCATCCAATCAGATCGGATCATCGATCAATCGACTCAGTCGATTCCATGTCATTGAGACCCTTCCTCGGTCATCTCAATCAATACTATCTATAAAGTCCGATCATAATCAAGACTGCTCACTACAAGCTGATTATAGATAGTATAACTCATACTAAGTTGATAAATAGTATATTGTTCGCTCTAAGCTGATATATCGCCCGCAAGCTAATATAGTATACTAATAATGCTCACTCTAAGCTGATAAGGTATACTGCTCGCGCTACGCTGAAATAACAGAGCCCGTAGGTTGATATAGTATACCGGCATACTGCTCGTGCTAAGCTGACATATTAGAGCCCGTAGGTTGATATAGTATACCATCCTTACCATTTATCATTTTTGCCTTTTTTATCATACCCGATAAAAATACCCGTGTGTGGGTACTCGGTCGGTCTTAGTCAAAATATAATAATTTCCTTTCCACAAGTCTCACCATTTTATATAGTCCACCAAAATATTTTTGGCATTGTAAACCGATGCTCAGTTAATTTCCAATTAATTACTGAAATTAAACAAATTTAGGAATAATTTCCTAAAATACAAATCACACAAAATCTGCACAATATAACAACCAATTAAATAAATAGATCACACTACTACGATCAACATAAAATTCCGGTCATCGACTATCCCGGTCTAATTTCCAGAAAATAAATAAATAAATAAATAATTATGAAAATTAATTAATAAATGTCAAAAATAGCAACTTAGGCCCATAAAGCCTAATTAAAAGCGAAGACGAGCCCGGAAAATTTCCGAACTACTCTAGATAAATACTAGAACTTGTCTAGGCCCTAATTGCACTAAACTATCCACCTAACATGCATCGATAATTAACTAATTTATTAATCCAATCTAACTATCCACTAAACCAAGCTTAGTCTAAACTAATCAACCCTTAAACTCCATTAAATTAATAAGCATGGATTAGTGAGTTAAACTCACTTGATTAATGATCCGCTCAAATCAAATCGACGGGGATGAGGCGAGGCTCGAGATACTCCAAAGCGAGATCGTCTTTCGGGGTCTGGAAGGTCACAAAAATGGGCCTAACAACAGCTGAAAAACCCACTGCAAACCATTGCTATGGCTGGGCCGAAGGAGGAGGAACGGTGGCCGGTTGAGCAAGCAAAGACCAGTAGCGGGCAGGTGAAGCTCCAGTGGGGCTTCACGGCTGCAGGCGGGTTGTCCGGCGACTCCAGCGACGGCGGAAGGGCTACGACTGGCTCCAGGGACACCTTGGGGCCACGGCAGAGGCATAACAGAGGCAGCTGAGGTGACGGTGGCTCGCGATGAGCAAGCAAGACCGGCTGGGCAATAACGGCGGGACGGTGGCGCTCCAGGCGTGCGGGCTGGCTTCGACGGAGAAGGAGGGCTACCGGTTCTTCTCTATAGATTTTTGAAACTCTCAAGGCACAATGGAGGCGGCTAATCAACCGGTGGAAGGGGAGAGGAAGGAGGAGGAGACAAGTTGGCTAAGGGGGGCCTACCTTGGTCTTCCTTATCCTCTTCGGTCCCCTTGACCTTAGCCCACCACCAGTTGGATTTCATGGGCAATTTTCAGCCACCATTTCCCTTCGGAAGCCTTTTGAAATGGTCCACAAGTCATAGGTCGGGGGCATTCGAATTTCAAATTATTTCCTCTCAATTGACTTCAAATGCTTTTTGAATCACTCCAATTTGGCTCCTAAAAATTGAATTGTCAAATCCTCGATCAAATTGGTATTTTCCTCACCAATTGAACCTACTTGCATCCCAATTGCACGATCAAAAATGGTTCTTTGATTTTTTCTGGACAAAAATGTCCCTACCTCGACTTTTTCCCAAAAAGTCTCGGTTTGCAGAAAAATCTTCGTAGGCTGAGTCGACGTTCCTAAAATGACTCGTGACATGACAAAATTTTCAATTTCTAAAATCGGATTCAAATTCGTGGTTAATTTCAATTCGGCGCGATTTTAGCATGACTTAGGCTAAGGGGTAGCTTTTAGAAATTTTTAGTGCAAATGACCTGTGGTCAATTTTCTGAGAGCCACAATGAACCCATTCGACACGTTGGCAACTCTCGGTTGTCGTGAAAATTTGAATGATTCAAATACGGACATGTGGTACCAAAATAATAAAAAATCAGTCTAGTGCCGGTTGACGAGAATTTTGTAATTTAGTGGAATCACGCATGTTTAGTCACACCTCTCTGTCGAACCGACCTATCTCTGATCTCTAATCGACTTTTAACTTTGCCATAATAACCTCAGCAGATGAGCATGGTTGAGTAGCCGATTCCTGGTCAAATTCTCAAGTCTAATGCATTAAAATTCCTTAATAGCTTCCCTAGATGGTCTAGTTATCTCACGATTAATCAGCTTTGAGAATAGCGCTATAGGCGCATCGATGAAAGACCCGATTTATTCAATGGAAAACAGAATTGAAAATTTGGGATGTCACATTCAGGGTGTAATTCACAAGCAGAAGCTCTTCTTTGATAATCTTCACAAAGATCATCCACTTTGTCTATATAGGCAAGAATTGGACCAAAATAGGAAACTGAACAGATTTGCGCTATTTAACAGCCTTAAATAGCATAAGAACTAGACAAATATAGATAAAAGAATTTGTGCTTCATTCAAATTCGACTTCTTTAATGGAGTTATACTTCATAGACAAGAAATTTGACTTCTGTAAGTTACGCTTCAATGCTATTATTGTTCATAGTGTCCTAATGCTTGCATTTTTCTTGGCACTAGACGTGACCGTTCATTAGATTTATTATGAAAGAATTAGACTGAAAAAATCCTCGGATATACTTTATGTTGGACATCTACATAAATATCACTTTTTAAGTGAGATCCCATAAGAAAAGAGAAATTTGTCCATCATTACCTACATGGGTTTTGTATTGACCTCGATTTTAAACTTCACTCGCAGCAAATCGCGGGAAAGTAATCGAAAATTTCTAAACTTATTGTTTTTCTATCAAGTCAATTCTAAATTTATCAATTTGGTTATGAATCTTTTTTTTTATAATTTACCAATTAAGCCTATCCAGCTAATGTTAATCGAAAATTGTTGATGTAAACATCAGACGTTCACGTTTGGTGCTGACATCGATAATTTTTACTTATTTTTAACTTTCATTTTGGCTGACAAGGGTTGCTCGTCGGGTGCGAGCAAGGCCTTTGCGTCCGACAAGGGCCTTACTCAGATTCGGTGAGGGATTTGGACGTATGGCCCTAGGCAAGGCCTTTGCAACTAGCCGGGGCTTTTGCGCCTTTGCCCGTGCCCATGATGGCCTTGCCTTAGCCCTTTGCGACCCTTGCCCAAAAGTGGTGAGGGCCTAAGCCAGGGCCAGGACTCTCACGGGCCAAAATGAAGGGGAAAAATAAATAAACAAACAAAAAAATAAATGAAAAGAAAAATATTTTATAAAAATTAAAAATATCGCTGTCTAAGCCAGCCGTGTCATGTCAAATGGCTAACTTCCATATCGGTGATTTCTAGTTAAAATTAATCAAATAGACTCAATTAATAATATGTGAAAATATTTAAGGCCAAATTGATTTTATTAAAATGTTTAAAAATCAATTTTAATAAAATCAATTGACATCAATATAAAGTTTATGATTTTTTACTAAATACTTTCCTGAAATCGCCGCACGTCATTTACGGTTCTCAACGTATCATCTTCATTTTCAATTTTGTAAACTGTGCTCGCTTGAAACTCCATAACTTGCCACCATGACTTCCATGGTCTTGAAATCATTTTTGCAAGAACTCGATTATTTATTGGCCTCTAGCATACTCACAATTATTTTGTCTTTTCTTTTGAAAATAGTGAATTACACATGCCACATTACTTTCTCATACCTATTTTTAAAGACACTATGGCTTCATTTGTTTTTGTGTAAATGAATGATTTGAAAAATATTTTTCTAAAAATAATTACGTATATCACTTGAAATGATTAATTATTGAAATATATTTTCTTTAACGATAACAATTTAAGTTTACATAATTTTCTTGCACGATCAAAATATTTTTTATCCATTTATAATCTTTCATTTTTAAGAGGGTCCAATTATGTAACATAAACTTGTTGTCTACTCATAGAACAATCTATGAACACCGAACTCGATGGATTTTAATGCAAATTATTGAAACGGGATTAATTAAACTTGGATTAATAAAACATGCATGTGTAGTGTAACTCCTCATAACAGATGTATTTCTACTTCTTCATAATTTTTTTTTTTGGTTTTTTTTCTAAAAATATTTACTAACATCATTTATTTTGTTACTTTACTTTTCTTATTTGACACAAAATTTTATCCAAGTAACGTAATCATGTGAAGTGCTTAAGTAGGTTAAATGAGTTTTGATAGGTGTGGTTAAATATAGATATGTTCTAGTGATATGAGTTGGGTTTAGTCCGGATTAGATGGGGTATGCATCACAAAAGTTGTATTACATAAAAAATGAGTTTATTTGGATTTGACCCATTTCCAAAATAAAATAAAAAAATAGTCTAGGGATTACAAACTAAACAATTTTTCTTCTATTAAGTAACCAAATTAAAATTTTTATTACCCAACCCAACCCGATTCATTCATTAGAATTGTCTAGTGATTACCAACTTTTCTCTGATTAAGTTACTAAATATAATTATGCGTAGTTTACTAATTTATATTTGCCTTTATTACCAACGATTTCAATTTACCATTTATGATGCAACATTATCAACCTTCATATGTAGAGACCACCAAGAGGGACTCAAGATCTAAGTCCGTCAATATATTCGATTGGACCTATCTTCACTCAAAAGCTTAAAAGTTAATGAGTTATGAGCCAATTATGATATATTAACTATTCTAAACCATACTAATTGTCTTATGTGAGACTTTTTCTTATAGAACTTAAACGTTTATCTCAATAATACCACCTAGTTTTGAGTTATCAAATTTTACACTAGTTGCTTAGTAACATTTATTTGTTTTTCCTAGATTCACCTTTTTTATATAGTAATTAGTGTTTTCATTTTCCTTATATGCTAACTGTAAATTTACCAACTCTCTTTAGAATTACCAACCTCAAGTAGCGTAATCATCAACTCTTCTATGTTCAAGTTACCAACCAAGTGCATTTCCAACTCTTGTTTGAGTTTGTTAACAATTAATTTTGCGTTACCAACTCTTTTTCCTTATTTTTAAAAGTGTTAATGCTAATTCATGATCCTGAACTATCAGATTCTTACTCAACAAGATGCTGATATTCCTTTTATTTTTTGGATTTATTATTCAGTGGCGGACATTATTGTAAATCGAGCATGGTCATGGTGCTAACCGAGGTTGGCTACAATGCCATGAAAAGAAACTGGTTTTCTATGCTCTCTAACAGGTCAGGATATCTCCCGGAGAGACGCCACAATGGTTGCAATAATCAATGTAATATTGAACCCGAGCTTGAACCGCGTCGGGGTTTCCGCCACCACATTCTATTCCATTAATGGCTCGAATCGTCGCGCCGAAGCCTTGACCGGAAGCAATAACGGAGTGGACGTTGTTCATCCAAAACCAGAAGGCGGTCTTAAAAGACACGACCACATCGTTGGCCACGGTTTCGGGAGAGTTGAGGCCGTCGAGCCCGATGGATTCTCCCGCGGGTCCGTAGTTGTAGTTCCATGATATTTGGATGGGACCTCGACCGTAGTAGCCTTTGTTGGGATTGCATGGATACTGGATGTTCGATTCGTCGCAGTAATCTTCCGAGGGACCATCTATCTCTTCAATGTAGCAAAAATCTGCACCCAAGAAGATTAATTGTTATTAGTTGCTTTTGCTTTTGGGGTTTGATATTTCGTAATGATCTCATCTAAGCCATATTTCTAAAGCAAAGCAGATCATACGCTATGATCTCCAGGAAGTCACGGTGAATAAAATTCGCGGCAAAGAGCAAACATGGCAAGTAAAGACAAAAGGACTTTAACATGCATGGCATTGTCTTTAAGCATAAAAATGAACGAACTTAATCGTGAGAGCGAAATGAGAAAAGCTAAAAAGAGATAACGAACTTCTCGATGAATGAATTGGTATCACACAATGTTGCATTTCATGCTTTGGGAGAGGTTCTTACGTCCAGTCTCGTGCGTGACATGAGCGAAGAAAGCAGCGATCTCGCGCTTAGAGTCATCGGCAGTCCCGACTGCGCCAAATTCGGTGCAACCACTGGCAGCATCAAGGAAAGCTTGCCTAGTGTAGAAGCTCTTCCCCTCACAACTCGCGTCGGCCTGGCCAATTATCGAATTGAAGAAGCTATCCGTCACCATGTCCGCCACTGAGACCCCGCTGCTCGGGGTGGTGAGCGTGGATGATGAGTAACACGGCCCGGATTGACAACCGGCCCCGCAGTAGTCATCTCCAGATCCGCAATACCCATACTGGCTGCAACACAGGTTGGCGTCGCAGCCACAATTCTGACTGAGGACGTGTGCCGGCGAGAATCCGGCAATGAGGCTGGACACGACGAGAATGTTGAGAAGAGTTCTCGCCATGTTGTTTGATTTGGCCATTTTGGGCAAGGGAGTGGGGGATATGAACATGTAATGAGAGGTATTTACAGGAATGAAGGGGAGAGAGTAGGCCCAGTTGATTTGAGGCCGCTGAGAGTCAGTTTTGAAGATTCAAGTTCTTAATTCGAAGGAGAATGTGTCGTATGCGTCAGGAAGGGTCGACTTCGACACTGCTTAAGAGACTTTGTGAGATCTATATTCCTCAAAAAAAAAAAAAAAATCAATAGAAGAAATTATACATTTACTAAGATTAGCTTACGAAATTAATTTATCTCTTGGATTGTTAAATATGACTGAGTTAAAATCTGCCACATCATTCAATAAATTATTTTTTTGAACTAATCTTAATAGATTTAGCATAGAGCATGCAGATTTATTTACCGACGTATGGCGAGTCTTTTGCCGGCCTGCGACCATGGCTGGTGGCCATCATTTTCGAAGAGCCAATCAATGATGCGATTCGAATAATTGCGAGCGAGAAGTTTGGGATGCTCTGCGGGGCTCTTCAGCCAAGTCAACGAGAATATTTGATGATTTTTCATTCATGTGCATACGTGCATGTACTGAGCCAAGTCCGTCCTTCGCATCCGAGACGAGAATAGATTGGAGAATCGAACTTAAAATCAATTTTTGGATCATTCGACCGTCCACTGCAGCGGTGGACCGTCGGCTTAGTAGAAAGATAATTTTGTCTGCGTTACACGTCAAAATAAATGGAATGCAAAATCAACCTTAACAATTTCCTCATCCCAATGAATAATTCTTGCGTCCTCTTCGGTTTCGTCGCGGAAAAGATTCATACCTTGAAGGGTTCTTGAGAAATTCCCCAACCGATAAATCTAAAGCTTTCTCGTCCGAGCACGAGTGAAATACTACTCGATCCCAAGATTCTTCTTCCTCTTGCAGCTAATGAACTTCGTTTGGAAATTGCTGAATTTTACCCAACCATCTTCCGACTCGATTCTGAAGCAATAGCACTGGTATGTGACATTTCTTGCATTTACAGGTGATAAATAAGTAAAGGTAATCATATTTAATGAAGAAACGCATATAGCTTTTTGGAGAAAGTTTTTATATTATCTATATTTTTTACATCGTGTGTTTTACAATGCTTTTGTGTATATATATATATATAATCAATCCTAACAATCATCCTAATCAGAAGACAAAATAAGAAATAGATTGACTTGGATTCATATATTATCTCTAATTGACAGCTCATACCAAAGATTAACTTGGATTCTTGTATTATCTCTAATTGGCAGTTCATGCCAACACTCCCCCTCAAGTGGGTGAAAAAATATCTTTAATACCCGACTTAACAAGTGAGCTGTGAAAAGCCTACTTGACATAGCCTTAGTAAGTATGTCCGCCAACTGATCTTCAAACCTAACAAAAGGAAACCGAACCACCTTAGCCTCTAAATTTTGCTTGGCAAAATATCTGTCAATCTCAATGTGCTTGGTCCGATCATGTTGAACTGGATTGTGGGAAATATCAATTGCTGCTTTATTATCATAGAATAATCTCATCTCAAACTTTGGTGGGAAATCAAGTTCTATCATCAACTTCTTAAGCCACAGTAGCTCACACAACCCTTTGGCCTAGAGGTCTAGAAGGTATATTTGGTAGTTGATGAAGGAGGCACCTAAGAGATATTGTTGGATGTGATAACAACCTATACATTAGTGGAAGGACCAAAATGAACATGCTCGGTTCGAATGACTTAAAAAAATTAATACTATGAAGTGGAGGATGTGAAGAATGAGTGGGAGTGATGTGGGAGTGAGGAAACATAGTTTCATAAAAAAACGACATGAGGAGAAATATACACTCAATTGGATGACAAATCCATACAAAGACACCATTTGTGACTAGAGCTATAACCTATAAAACAACAAGGGGTCATTCGAAATTGCAATTTGTTAGCATTGTAAGGTTGGAGCCATGGGAAGTAAAGAGAACCAAAGGTTTGCAAGTGTGAATAATCATGAGGGGTGTGAAATAAAAGCTTAATATAGGGAGCCAGTGTGACGTTGAAGTAGGGGCATGCGGTTAATCAAATAAATGGCTATAATGAAGACTTCTAGCCAAAATTTAGAAAGTAAATTAGCTTGGGCCATAATAGCTAAGCCAATTTTGATGATAAGCAGTGCTTGCGCTCCATAGCACCATTTTGTCCTAGCGTGTGGGGGCAAGAATATTTATGTGTAATATCATGTGATTGGAAAAAAAATTGTTGAAGGTATTACTTATTAATGCACCACCACCTTCCAAGCGAGACATGGTGATAGTGAGTAGCAAAAGATTTTCAACTTGCTTTTTAAAACTAACAAGTATGTCATAAAGTCAAATTTTAATTTCATAGGAAATACCCATGAATATTTGGAAAAATTATCAACAAAGAGAACGTAATAGGAGTGATTAGAACAAGATAATGAGGGGGCAAGGCCCAATACATCACAATGTAATAATTCTAGAGGACAACTAGAGATAGAATTAGACTTAGAAAAAAGTACCTTGTGACTTTTCGCTTGCTAACATGAAGAGCAAGTGCAAGAGCTTGATTTATTGGAAACAGAAACGACAGAGAAAATAGCTTATTGAATATCATGAATGGAATCGCCTAGACAAGCATGGCATTGGTCCGTGATGATGTAGGAATTGGAATGAGCCTATGGAGCAATGAATGATGGTGGAGTGCGAAGTGGGGACAAGCCACTCTCAACTAGCCCTTCATATAGTATCCTCTTCGTGGCCTTGTCTTGATACAAAAACCATAGGCATTGAAGTTAAAGAGATAATTGTTATCTTTGAAAAAGTGGTAAATAGAGAGTAAATTGCTTGAAGCTATGGTACAATGAAATATAGATTTGAGGTGAAGAGGTGAAGAAGAGAATGAGATGATGGTGGAACCAACTTGTGTAATAGGTATCCTATGGCCATTACCTATCTCAACAATGCCATTACCATCATAAGCATTTGGAATTTTGAGATTTTTGAACTCCGGGGTGAGATGATGAGTGGCTCCAGTGTTAATGTACCAAGTGTTGGGTGGGGTGAAGGCAATGGCTAACATTGCTGCAAGTTTTTTCAGTGGATGGCGGCCTTGATAGCGTACTCCATTCGATGATAACAATCGATGGCGGTATGAACCATACAATTGCAAATCTAACATTGTGAAAGAACACCCAAATTTTAAGATTTTTATTGACCTTGGGGTGATGGTCATTGTTGCACTAATCCAGAGGAGGTGGATGACTATTGTCGTGGAAGAAATGTACTATGAGATGGAGCATGGCCGAGACCCTGAGAAAATCGACAAGAGTTGTTGGGCTTGGAAGGCTTGGAAGCCACCAATGCAGTAGACTAATCTAAAACTACGGGTTGTGTATCTTTAGTCAAAAAGAGATCTCACAAATTAACAGTTCAATAATTAGGTTTGACGTCTTGTCATGAATACAAATTGAGTAATAGAATTGTCGATATGATGGTGGCAGCCCATCGAGGATTTGAATAAGTAGATGATCCTTACTTAGGGAAGAGCCACAAGCTACCAACTAATTAGAAATGACCTTAAATTGTTGGAGATAATCAACCATAGATTGAGTGCCCTTCTTGATTTGAGTAAGCAACCATTCGAAGGACATCACATGGGCAAGTACTATAGAGGCATATTTATTATTGGGTAGATCCCATGCTTGCTTAGCAAATGTAAGTCCAACGATAGATGAAAGAGCAGAGTCGCTTAATATGGCATTGATCTAGGATAACAACAGTTGGTCTTTTTTAAACCAAGTTGGATATGTGAGATCATTAAATGATAGTGGAGGAATAGAGCAATCAACATGATGCATCGGGTGATGACCACCCAAAATAGGTGTGAACAAGGATTTCCAAAGGAGATAGTTAGAGGCATTTAGTTTGATTGGGATGAGGCTGGAAATGTTTGAAATCACAGTAGGTGGGGATTGAACTAGGGTATTAACGGTGCCAATAGCTTCAAAATTAGTGGAGGGAGCCTTGAGGAAGAAGAAGGAGGATCACAAATAATGCCATTGCAAAGAGCACTCTGATACCAAAAAAATTGTAAAGAAAGCTTTGATTTTTTTTTTTTTTTTTGACTTTCCTTGATGCTTCAATTGATGTATACTTTTTTTTTTTTGGTCGAAAGTAGTGCATTCATTCATTCATCAAGACGATAATTACAGGAAAATGACATTTCGGAATCGGAACACAAAATATTCCAAAGGGAATGAGGGGGTTCGAACTTCCATGTTGGGGGAAGGATTTTAAGGCGGGCTGCTTTTGCAAGCCAGTCGGCGGCTTGGTTTGCTTCGCGCGAGCAGTAGACCACGTTAACATGGATCATCTGGGCCAACTCCTATTTGCATTCCCGAATGAGATCCTTCACAACCCCCAAGACTCCTCAGCCCGGCCCAAAAGAAGTTCGACAAGTTGAAGACAATCACTTTCGCAAACTACAAATTGTTGTCGGTCTAGTACTTCTCCCATGTGAAGCACTTCTCTCTGTTTTAAACAGCAAATCGTGAAACGGGGCTAGGGTTTCGCCTGCGGGGAGGGTGAAGATGTGTGGGTTTAAATTGATGTATACTTCAATCGATGTACATAATGAGTTTATATAGATACTGTTGACACCTTTTTTTTAAACAAAAATAAAAAAATAAAAAAACAAAAAAAAAAAAAAAAAAAAAACGCTTAGGGGTCGGGTCGGGCCGGATCCGGCCTTGGCCCGGCCCGCCGCCCGCCTCTCTTTTTCTCGCGGCCCAAGCCGTTTCCCCTTGGGCCCGGCCCACGCCAGCTTCTTCCTCCTCCCTCCATCCTCCGCGCGCGGACCTGCAGCAAAAAGCAAAAAGCGAAAAAAGCAGCAGAAAGCAAAAAGCACAACAGCAGAGGCGCAGAAGATAAAGGCAGACGCAGAGGAAAAGAGAAAGGAGAGACAGCAGAGAGCAGGGCAGGCGTGGCAACCTGCAGGGGAAAAGACGAGAGAGCAGAGAAGTTAAGGTCAGAGAACAGAAGAAAAAGAACAGGAACACAGCCCGGAGAACCAGAGAAGAGGAGGAGCGGGAGAGAGACCGAAGCAGGAGAAAGCCGGAGAGACAGAGCATCGTGAGGGAGAGCAAAGCGAGAAATTGAGAGAAGAGACCGGGAAAGAAGCTCGACCGCGCCTGTGGCCTCGCCCCCGCCATCCATTCTTCCGGTAAGTTTCCTCTCGAGTTCAGTCCCCTTTAACCCGATGATCTCGTCTTGACGACACCAGGGTGGTCGGCCACGGTTCGTGCCATCTCGAACATGCTTGTAGGCCGCCGTCATCAAGCGGATTAGGGCCCCGTCACCCGAGCACCTCCTTTTATTCAAATTTTTTTAGTTCACCAGACCGGAGCTCGCGGTTCTCTGGCCCGCGCGAGTCTCCGATCCCGGTGAGCTGCGATTTTGTTGTCTTAGACTTTGCTTGATTCTTGCTTCTGCTTTGACTGTTGATTCGTTAGCTTTTCAGTCGGCGCACCCCAGGTGTTCGACATTTTGTCTAGGCTAGGTCTATATATATTTTCTTTCTTCTTTTTGTGGGTTGGTCGTGGATGGTGTCAGGAAAGGGAAGGTGACCGGTGATGGCACCGGTAGGTGTTGGAGGATGTCGGTGTCAGGGCTATCTCGAATGGAACCCGGTCGTTTAGGCCGAGTTTTGTCCCTCGGCTAACCTCGGTGGGGGTCGAGCCATGTCTCGGCCAACGACCGTGGCCGGCATCGGTCGGACTGAACGACCGACGCCAGGTGGTGGTTTGGCGGCGATCCCAAACGTTGGTGAGGGCTCGTCGGACGTGGTTTTATTTTGGCTATGGTTCGGCAAGGGAACCCACTTCGGAAGGAGTCGTCGAGGAAGAAGATGGGCACAGGGAAGGGACAAATTTAAAAAAAAAAAAAAAAAGACAAAGCAAAAAAAAGGTGCAGCAAAAAAAGTTAAAAAAAAAAAAAAAAACAAATGAAGAGAAGAGAAAAAGAAAGCAAACGTTGGCTTCGGATTGTGCAGAGGGGTTGTCGAAGGGAGTGTAGTGAATAGGACAAAACAGGGAAAGGACAAAAAGAGAAACTAAATCAAAAATTAAAAAAATTAAAAAAATTTCGAAAAATAATAAAAATTCAAAAAAATTCTGAAAATTCAACGACTTTCAAAGAACAATTAAAAATTCAAAAACTTTCAGAAAATATTGAAAATTCTAGTTTTTTTAAAAAAATTAATTAAATAGAAAAATTGGAAAATTCAACAAAAAATTAAAAAATGTTAGAAAATTCAGAATTTCATTTGAAAATTTTTAAAAACAAACTTTCCAAGCTATTTTCTTAAAAAATGGAAGTTTCTCAACTCTAAAGCGTGCTAAAAATTGAGTGAGCCTTTAGGGCTTTACCTTAGGGCTTCAATGGTCTTCAAAGGCAATTACCCTTGTTTGCATGCTTTTGCTGTTTTGATCCTTTTAGTCCAATTAATATTAGCATTTATCTTTTTCTTAATGTTAAATTTTTGCTCTCCCATGCAATTTATTTAAATGTTCTCCTTGGTTGTTAATTATTATTTTAATGATTGCGCAATCACCTCACGTGTTAGAGGATTGGTCTAAAATCAATCCAAACTATCTGACAAAAACCTTTTTAAAATGAACAAGATTAGGTACCAAAAGGACACTAATTGATTAATTAGTATAATCAAGTCCCCGACCCGATCCTAGATTCTCTTGTTGTGTAGGAAGTGAGGTACACTCCCATACCTCATTTGGTTTCTAGCGACCTCAATAGGTTAGAAGAACTCATTTTTGCAAAATTCCTGAAAATACCCCAACGCTAGATATATGGGGAGGAGCCCGCACCTAATCATGAGCTTTAGGTCTATTATTTAGGCAATACTCCTAAACATATGTTCCCTCCCCCCGAGGGGTAGGTCGCGACAAATACATAGTTACATGATGAGAACAAAATTGATTCCTTAAATTGAGGAAAGAATCTTGAAACTGAAGAAAGAATTTTAAATTCAATATTTGAATTTAATTTAGCTCTTGAAACTTTCCTTGGATACTTTAATATTTTGCTTTCTTTAGGGATCAAACCTTCAACCTTAAACTACCCATATTTTGCTTTCTTTAGGGATCAAACCTTCAACCTTAAACTACCCATTCAGATACTTTGTAGTCACAATTATTTTTCCCTAAATTTCAAGAGACATTTTGATAATGTGAATGTTATGTATATATTAGCAAAAAATAAGGTTAAGAAAACGAAAAAAAGATACCGAAGTAATAAAATCAGTGGTACATATGTAGGTGTATTTACATGATTTTCCATTTTAAACATTCTCAACGAGGGTAATGAAATGAAAAGGGATATGGAATTGATAATTTCAGCACTAACTATATAGATATTGAGTTTTGAAACTTTACATCATTATAGGCGAATAAATTATATTTAAAATATGATTAAAGACATTTGAGGAAGAAAAGAAGGAATGAATGATTGTATAAATTCAATGATAAGAAAATTTGTGCGTCGAAAAAGGGAAAAAACAGAAAGAAAAAGTTTTGAAAATCAGGTCTAAAGCCCAGCCCAGCCCAGCCCAGCCCAAGGAAGTTAGGCCCAATGTTTGGAGGCGGCAAAAGGCCAACAGTTTCTCTTATAGCGGCAAAAGGCCCTTATCTCACTTTCCTTCCAACCCTAAAAAATAAAAGTGAATAACAAAAACAAATATATTTCATGCTTGCCCTGTCGCGGTTGCAGCTGCAGGAAGAAGTGGCAGATTAACAGGGAAAAAGCTTCGGCTTCTTGCGGATTGGGCCTCCTCTGATATCAAAGTCTCAATCTTTCTTCGTGCCCTCCTCAGCTCTCTCTTCGCCGAACGGTGGGTTCGTCTCGTTTTCGTTGAATTTCGTGGCCCCTTCATTCAATTAGAGTCGGTTCAGTTTCGCTTTGTGTTTCTGATGCTTTTAGTGGTGGGATAATGCATGATAGCTGTTGAAGATTTCACATTTAGTTCTAGTTCTGCGTTGTTTTATCAATCATTTGTAATTGCGTCTGCCACTGAAAGTTTCGTTTTATTCGTTTGTGCTGCAGTAAGAATTCGATGGACTTGAGCTAGAAGGACCATGGGGAAGAGGTCCAGGAGTCAGAAAAGGGAGAAGAGGGGCTCTAAGAGGAGGGCTATCGATGAAGACCCGGCCTCGGAAGACATTGATGACGAAATAGATGCCTGTGAGTTATCTCCCTCTGCTGAGTATCTGCTTACTGGCGCCGCGTGCTTTCTGTTTGTGTAAATGCCGGTGTGAAGTTTGCTGCTTTATAAATGGTTGCTCTTATTGATGTTTTTATTTATAGTTCACAAACAAAGGGATATTGTGCCGCTGAACATTCACAGTGATGCTGGGGAGTCAGATGATGACAATGAAGAGCCTGTCTTTGATTTTAAGGTACTTAAGTTCCCTTTACTGCAGATTTGGTATAGTTTATCCAGTCAACTTGGGTTGGGACAGAGTTGAATTTGGTTTGACGCATGGTAGGGAAGGTTTTCATGGAATTTAGTGATAATTAAATAAATGTTTGTATGAGATTTGCGTTTGACTATTTGTGTGGATCAAGCTGGTGTCGTCTTGTGAAAGTTATATTTTTGTGGTGATGTGATCTTTCATAAGGCATTTCTTTTGTGGTTTTTAATTACATTTTCACATTAGCTGGTGAACTGTTGTCAAAATAACATGCATGAGAGACTTCCTTTCTGATTTTCTTATTAAATGAATAGTACTTTTAAAATTCTGGACTTCTACTGGTCATTTATAAATTGGTGCTTTGAAATTATTAGTCGATCCCCAATAATTGTTTATTGGAAAGAGAAATTAATGGAATATGGTATCTTGGAATTTCTTTTAGGACGAAGAGGATGAAGAGGAGGATGAAGATGATGACACTCAATTGACCGGGCTTGCTGCAAAAAGTAAGATTGTCTCAAGTTATTTTGCTTTTCTTGAGTTACTACTACTGCCCACTGAAGTTGTCCTTTTCTACATGCCAATTCATCAAATAGTTCCTAATTCTCTGGAGTAAGTTGTCATACCTGCTCAACATCTAATATCTGAAGCTAAGTTGGCTTAAGCTCGGCAGTCAATAATTCTGCTTAGAAAACTGGAAGTCTTGTTGGCCATGAAGTCCTTCAGAGTAAATGTGTTAACTGCTAATAGATGAAGAACTCTGAAATTGCAGTCTAAGTGCATGTTCACTTTTGTTGAGTCTGGTTTTATGGGAATTAGGTGCTAGTTATTGATGAGATTAGCCTAAAAATAGCTGTTTAATTTTTAACCAGTCTCCAGGAGTTGGTTTGCTTTGCGTTACACTCTTGTTTGCCTGTTTGTCATTTCAATGGTAAAACCTTTTCAGGTGAATTTGTGATGTTGTAACATCAAATAAAAGTGATGGAATTTGATCTTACTTGAATATGATATATTGAAAAGTTTTTAGGGAGCTCTGCTATCTTTTCATAATCTCATTAATTTTGTGTGGAGAGGAAAAACATCCTCTGATTCCGCCAAGCCTACCACAGTAGAATGTACAGGTGAAGAAGCCAATAGCAGTATGCTCTTCTATTATCAATTTCACGTGCTGCCATGCTGGGGACGCTACATCTATCCTCTTTTATGATAATTAGATGGATGGTAATGGTTACAGTTATCTGTAAGAGAAGTCATTTTTTTTTTCATAACTGGTAGCTCCACATGTATTATGTCTCCTATGAGTGACCTACTGTAATAGTGGGCAACCATTCAGTGTATTGCTTGATAGGAGCAAGGTGATTGTCCTAGTGATGATCAATTTACCAAATTCAGGAAGTCTTGCATTCAATTTTTTACTTCTTCATCCTCTACATAGCCTGGGACAAATGAAGAGAGTAAAATATCTTGTATGTCATGCCTTGGTTCATTTTGCCCTATTGATCATTCACTGCTTCTTAAAAGTGTAATGACCTCATGTAGTGGCCAAATGCTTGGTTTTTGTTGGTGATGTTGACTTCCACTTTTAAAGTTCAATTTCCATATAGTTGTTTGCGTTGTTTGTAGTTGCAAGACAGCAGAAGTTTTTGCGGGCGAAAATTGGTGGGGTGGAAGATGAAATGCATGATGAGGAGGAAGAAGATGAAGACAAGAAGGCCGTTTGGGGCAGAAGTAAGAGACAGTACTATAATGCTGATGAGGTACGTTGAGTTGGAAATCTAACTTCATCCCTCTTTACGCTTCATCAAGTTGATACAGGGGTTCTCTGTTAAACTACAAACTGATTGTGATTTCACTTGTAAAGTATTTTTCTTAAGAACCTGAACCCTTCATATTTGGCTTTTGAGCGGGCTTAAATTCTGTGAGTTTTTATTCGAACTACAGGCAACCTCTAGCGATGAGGAAATTCCAGCAGAGGAAGAGGCAGAGGTGTTAAGATTGCAGAGGGAGAAAGCAAAATCATTATCAATGGAGGACTTTGGGCTTGAAGATATTAGTCCAGATGAGACCACTGTGGAACCAACTTTAGGGGTAGCGTTTTCTGATAACCTTGTTAACTCTGTGGCTTTAAAGTTGTTCTGAAATGTTTTCCCCATAGAAGTAGGTGGAGTTTCGAAGTAATAGTGCTATTTCAAGTGCAAGTTATTCATGATTCTGCAGGAAATTATGGTTGGAGGAAAAGGTAAATTTGAATCTGGCGTACACGAAGGCACTGGAGATGATATTGCGACAGCTTTTGAGGAGGTAAAAAAAGATTTGAATGCACTGTCAAAGGAGGAGCAAATGGATGTTGTATACAGGTATTTCTTCTCTTCAAGTGAACTGAAAGCTGCTTTGGTTGATGTGTTGCTACTGGTTATGGAATTTCAACTGAAAGTAGCAAGAACTTAATATCTTTTGCTGGGAAGATCAGTATGGGAGAATTCGATACACCGGCACAATGTATTGACTATGAACATACAACTGATATTGACTATGACCTGTTTTGTATATGGCTTTACCTTTCTTGGGCTCTTTTTGTGTATGGGTTTTCACCCCCCTGGTGCCCTACGGTTGAACTTTTTATCTATGAAAGACAAAAAAAGATCACCAAAGATAGCTTCCAATGCATGTTTGTAATTGGTCAAGGTACATTAAAGCGCTGCACTATATTTTCTCATAATTCTTCATGGTGCTTCCTGCAATTAAACTGTGGAAGCTTATGCAATTCACATAATCCTTTTTGCATAAAACTGGATAATTTGTTGTCTGTGATTCCACTCTGTATCTTAGCTATTCCTATCCATCAAGTGGTGATTGTCGGTCCTTTCAGGTTCATGAGAACTATGCACTGAAATTTCTGGCAGGATAAACCAATCAAGCCAAATGTTCAGAAGTAGAACCCAGCAATGTTTTTCTTCCTTGATTAGAAAACCTACTAGAAAGCCTAAGGATTGTTTGGCAGTGGTTTTGAAGAAACGAATAAAACCAATTCGATGAATTGATTCTCTGGATTTTACTCATAAAAGAAAACATTGGATGAGAATTAAAAGGGAAAGATAATCAGCAGATTTCTCCTTGTATATCTCACATTGTTTTCCTCCTGTAGTGTAGTCTTTCAGAGAAGATGTTCCACTTTTTGATTTCATAGGATTTTTATAAGCCACCTCCTTGTTGGGAAAATAATTTGTCAAGCTAGATGAGCAAGACATCTTAGTGGTAAAGGCTAATGAAGACAACCACACTTGGTAAAAGGAAATAGGTGGGATTGTTGAGACATGGTAGATTTTGCAATAATTGGAACAATGTTAAATGAGAAAAATTCTTGTCCATGAGAGAGAAGCAAATAAAGAAGTGGTTGGAGTTATGGATTGCATAGAAATTAATAATTCATATGTAATATAGTCATCAATTCAAAGATTTTATTCCTAGTCATACTTGATCTCATAATATATGGTATTTTCCATCAGAAGTTATCTGCATCCAATCCTACTTCTTAAGTTAACAAATGAAATATAAGGGATATGTATGAAGTAAGTTACCCTGCGTTGAATGAAATTCTAAGTTACAAGGAAAAGGAAATATGTATGTAGTCTATGTACTTTATGTTCCTGCCTCTTGATTTAATAGAATTTTTTTCTTGCAGTTCTGCTCCAGAATTGGTGGGACTGCTGTCTGAGCTGAATGATGCAGTTGAAGAGCTTGAAAGCAGAATCAATCCACTTCTAAGCAAGGTATTTATCCCGCTGTCAAAGAGGCGTGTGCTAACAGATGACTTGTTTTTTGAATCTCTCTAGTATGGAATCATTTCGTTCACCATTTTTTTTTTTTTTTTTTTTTTGAGTTTTCTTGGCAGAAATTTATATCTCTATAAAGATTGCTTTGAAGGTCCCTAGGAAGGATCTCACTGAAGGGATGAATTTTAGCTATCCAATACTTTCTGTTATGCTTTTGGTAGAATGCTTTGGTGTCTCGCTTTGAAGTTTTCTTGTCCTGGGTCTTTCATATTTTTTTATTGTTTGAGCTTATTACTAAAATGTTTTAAGTCCATTTGGTTCTAGTACAGTGTTGTTTCTTTATTACTTGCTGTCTATGTTCTGTTGAATGTGGAATTTGCAGGTCATATTCTCTTGTTGTTCAGCATGTGTCTTTTATTCTATGAAGGTTAAAAAGAGGGAAAGTACAATGAAAGGAGGATCACGCTATTTGGAAGTAAAGCAGGTTCTGCTGCTGGCCTATTGCCAAGCAATTACCTTTTATCTCCTCCTTAAGTCTGAGGGACAACCAGTTCGTGATCATCCTGTTATAGCTCGCCTTGTGGAGATCAAAAGCTTATTGGAGAAGGTATTTACAGAAGCTATATAATTTCTGTTAGTGATTTTATCTATAAATCTGCACATGCATGCTGCGTGGCATGCCAATGAATATCGTTGTTAACTTTCAGCCTACTTGTTAATTCCTGTTAGAAACCACTCTTGGGCATGATAGGCAAAGTCACACTACACTGAACAGTGTCATTGCTCCTGTCATCGTAGTGATTATGGGTGATATGCTACTCAAGGAGCGTGTGGACGTACTTTTTACCCTATCCCTTTTTTTCCCCTTATGTTCAGTGATTTGCTAATTGTTGTTGTAGTTGTCTCTATTTGTAAGTATGGCTGTTTGGTCCAGTCTATGCTGCTAGTTGAACATCTTTACTAAAATTCCATTGAATTTTACATTTCCATTTAGTGAGGACTAATGAACCATTTGGTCGAGCTGTGTATAAGCCATTTATTTGTGGTGTCTCCCTATTCATTATGCTGGAATCGACTTTAACTGGCACCTGATCCTTATGAAATCAGGATCTTTCTTCTGTAATCCCTAATCTTTGTGTGGTGTAGTATTCTGAGGGTAGAAGGGGATGACTGGAAGGTTGTCAGGATTGTGCACATGCATATTTGTTCATCAACATCTTTTGCAGTTAGCTTTTGGTTTCCTTGAGTGTTGACTGACTATCCAAGTGCCCGGAGATTTTTTTTTTTTTAATCCTCCATTGAGTCATGCGTATGACTGTACTACTGAATCACTCGATGTTTGTGAGCATATTGCTCTACTGCTTTGCATGGGGTTTTGTCTATTGTCACAAATCTTAGATGTACTACCTTTGGCAGATGAAACAACTTGATGAAAACCTTCCGTCTCACCTCGAGGAGATTCTAAAACAAAGTACTTCAGATAAAATGCCAGAAAAGTTGATGAATGATGAAAATTTGTTGCAATCTGATGATTCTGATGAAGATGACGAGTCCATTCCACCGCCTATTGATGTTCAAGATCAAGAGGCAAAAGATGTATGTTTCACCTTAATCAAGATTGTAAATTTGCCTCCTTGTGTCTTTGGTATGAACATAAACGTTGGTTTTGCAGCCTCATGAACCCATTCAGGACGATGAGAATAATGGAGAGAAACATAAACCTCAGGTGAGTCTGGCTCAATTGACAGTGCCAGAAATGTCAGTTCCTCTCTCTCCTAGCTGCATAAAATAGTTTAAGTATTCTTGTATTTGATATCGCAAAATTTGGCAGAAGGAACAATTTGGGGTGCAAAGCTTGAAGATGTTAAATGTGAGGGCTGCCCTTGAGGAAAAATTGAGGCACAAGAATGTTTTTAGATCAAATGCTTCAAAAGGGGAGAAAAACCAAAAAACATCAAAACCAGTGAACAGGTACTGCTTTAATTGCCCACACCTGCTCTTTGTTTTAATTCAAGGCGTTTACTTAGGTTCCTTCTTCAACAGGCAGCTAGAGACCTATGCAGATTTCGATGATCATGCTACTGAAGATGTAGCATCTCGTCATGGGTTGATGAATGGGCATGCAGGATCATTAGAATTAACTAAACTCTCCAATCTTCTGCAGGTTGAAAACAAGAGACAGAAGGTTTGGATCTTGGCATGATTATGTTCAATTTTTTTTCTTTAAGTGCAAGAGGTTATGTGATTGATCAAAATGTGTTTGCAACAACTAGACTACTTTTTACCAAGGGGATATATGGGTTAAAAATTCAAAATGAAAGTAAATTTCCAGTTGGTGCAGTCCTTCAACAATGTTCCTATAAGATGTTTCTGATGATTCAGGAATTAGTTGCTCTAGAATGGATGAGACTGTTAGGATAATCTAGTATAGATGGAACTAACTATGTCAGTAATATACCTAAAACATTGCAAAAAAGAAAAGAAATCATCATGGGCTACAATTAGGGTATATGGCTAACACATGTTAACACTTTGTTTTTACTTATTTTCATGTCATACAATAATCTTGTATGGATTATGTCAAGTGAAATACCTAAATATTGGGAAAAAAATATTCTACTTTCCTGTCCCTTGAAGTTTTGGAGGAACTGTTTTTTATTCTCGTGATTGTATTCAGATTTTGATGTTGTCTCGTACCTCTCTCTGTCCTAACTCTTTTTTGACTGTTGGATATGATAGATGAAAGATGATAGATTGATATACCTTCCATTTAGATGATTGTTAAATTACCTAGGGTTATAAGTCGACTTAAGTACAATTTTTTATGGATTGGACTTGCGCTGAATTTCTACTAAATTTTTAAACAAATCAAGTGATAGTATCATATTAGTTCTGGAAGGATTCAAAGGAAGCTCTAAGTGACATTACCATATTATTCCTGAAATGAATATTACGAATGACAAGCTTTTCATCTTGCTCCTGGAAGGTCATATCGGGTGATGATGATTTGCCAAGGAGGGATGATATTGGAGAAAGGCGGAGGAAACATGAGCTTCAAGTATTGGCTGGAGCTGGAGTTAAGTCAGAGGATGATCTCGGTGACGAAGATGGGAATCTTGAGGCTAATGGAGGTGCTGACTCTGAGGAAAGTGAATCTGAAGAGTCAGCCGATGAGTTTTATAAGCAAGTGAAGCAGCAACGAGCTGCAAAACTCGCCACCAAAGCAGAGATGTATACAAGGTCTGTTTTCTGTTGCTCGTCCCATATTTTCCATCTTAATCTTAACGTAGTCCCAGAAGAGTGATATTAGGCACCCATTTTCATCAATCAATTACAACTTATGCTTTAAAAAGTAAATTAACAGTTACATGCTGGGTATAGAAGAAGGAGATCCTAGAAATTTCTCCAGTCATTTATGAGCTCCATGAATGTACCTATTTAAGATTTGTTTTCTTTTTTCCTCCATTTCTTGAAAAATTTTCTTAGACATTTGATATCAAGGGTTGAGACCTTCATTTACAAGGAAAAGTCTTAACATTGAATAATCTTTTGGAATGAAGACAAATTTTCATTACCAAGTACAAAGCGCAAAATAACGTGGTGCAAGTGTATAATGTGTCTTTGTATAAATAAATCATTTCTTTCTTTTTAAAGGATATTGAACCTTTATGAGGAGTTGGATTGAGCTAAAACTTGAACTTACATTTCTACGAGTTTGTTTTGCTATTATGAAATAAGAAAGATGTTATATCAATATTTTTGCTACTTTATCCTATGGACTTTAGCAGGAAAAGGGAAGAGAACTTTTGAGGAGGGTGAATAGCATTCTGGATCTAATTAAAAAGTAGAAATTAGATGAAGATTAAAGAAAAGACGTGAGAAAGCTAGCAATGCATCAAAATCAAGGACCTATGGCTTTCAAAATGCATGAGTTTTCTTTTGTTTTTGTGACACATGAAATCTCAATGGAAATATTTAGTGCCATGTCATGGTAAAATTGCTCTCAGAATGTATTCAATTTGTGGTTGACTTTGATGCGCCTACAGGGATCCGGCAATTCCATCTTTGCCTGAAACAGTTGATGGAAAGCGCCACATCACTTATCAGGTGAGCTTGCGTGCAATGGTTCTGGTCTGTTCCGTTAATGGTCTTAGCTACTCATTGCCATAGTCAAAGGTTTAACTTTTGCTGTGCAAATGCTTTAGATGGAGAAAAATAGAGGATTGACCCGTAATCGGAAGAAACAAACAAAAAATCCAAGGAAGAAGTACCGGGTGAGTCAAGAGAATCAGATTGTTGATGTATATTCTCATGTCGACTTTCAATATTGCCTGAAATTATTTATGTTCATCTCGCGTGCAGAGTAAGCATGAGAAGGCAGTGGTCCGACGAAAAGGGCAAGTTCGGGAAATCAGGAAGCCTTCTGGACCTTATGGTGGGGAAGCATCTGGTATTAATGCAGGAATCAGTCGAAGCATAAGATTCAAGAGCTAAATGCTACTACTTTGGATGAAAATCTGTCGTGCGGACCTTGGAGCAACCTGCCGGTGATTTGGGTGACAGGAGTATATATACATAGTCGAGCTTCTACAGTTGCACAAGCATCAGTTGGAGTCTAACGGGGATGTAAGGGGACGAGTTAGGAGCCCTGGCAGATACGTATTGCCCATCAGTGGCAGGCCATTTTTGTTAGTATCGGAAGACTGGAGTTTCACTTGAGTAGAGATTGCTTTCCATGTGGAAGGCCTTGTATTATTAGCAAGAAATCTTGTCGGAATTTGGTTATTAAAGATTGTGACTTCATCCTCTTTTTTTCCTGTTTCTTTGTAAGGAGCCGATTCCGTATGTTCAGTTTTAACTCCCCGCCCAAAGGGGTTTTTCTCTTCAGCTAGTAGGAGTGAATATTGTTGAATGAATTTGAGCTGAGGATGGGACTGTGTTCCAATATGTGATCACGAGTCGCAGTATCCTTTTAGAACCTGAGGTGCCTGTCTTTGGAAGATTCTGATCTCAGGCCGGAAGGACACATTCCAGGTGAAGTGCTCACATCAGAAATATGCAAGCTATGTCTGGTGTGGTGATCCTTTTAAGAGAGAATTTATAGCAAGGCTTGAAGCTATTTTGAAAGAGTAAACCACAGGGTTCCGAGAAGAACAAAGAGGGAACTACAGGTGTATATATTAGCCTTCATTCACGAACAAAAATATCCGATATTCCTGGTTTCTTAGAGATGAACCTCATTAAATTTTTGTGTCTGAAACGTGCGAAAACATCCGGTGCATCTGGCTAATGATCAGGGGCCAGTGTTCATTCGAAGATCGCATTTCAGGGTGAGGGGGGCTCCTATCCTTTAAGTTTCCTACCAAGATAAGAACGGAGTAATCTGATGGTTGCGTTTCGATGTAGATGATGACCGAGTTTCTGGATAAACCTCAGGTGGCAGAAACGAAAACGCAACAGCATTCATCCTTCCTAATTTTCGATCAATCCATGCCCACTTGCCCTAATTCCCGTAACTTCTCTCCACTCATATTATACACAAAAATACGGAAAATCCATAGCTGGTCGTAGACAAGAGAGAGAGAGAAGAGAAGAGAGATAATCATACAACACAAGAAGAGATCAAAGGAGAACATATTTTTTTCGAGGGTTGCGCACCTTCTGGTAAATTGTATGCGAGAGAGTTTTCTTCTCTTTATACGCACTAATATGTGTTGGAGATATGATTTCATCGGAGATATGATTTGACATCAAACATACAATCTAGGATTGGATTTGGATCGATTGATTGACTCAATTAGAGATCAAAATTGATACCATATTTTTTCCTTTCTTTTTTACTGTTCATACATTGCACTATAAATACGTGTAAAGAATGCATCTACATTACACTATAAATACATGTAAAGAATGCATCTATTTATAGGCCCAAATTAGAAAAAATTATCCAAAAAGTCCTAAACTTATTGCACTTTTTCCAATTTAGTTTTAAACTTTTCAATTTTATCAATTGAGTCTTAAATATTTTCATATTTTGCCAATTAAGTCAATCTGAACAATTTTGGCCAAAAATTGTAGGGGTTACGAAGGGAACTTCGAGCTCATATTGGTTATCAGTTGAGAACGGGAATCAAACTCTATGAGATCGAATCTCCCGTTGTTCCTCAATAGCTTAGTGGTAGAGTGGTCGGCTATTAACTAACTGGTCATAGGTTCGAATCCTACTTGGGGAGATTTGATTCATTTGGAATTAAAGTCATTTCGAATTAAAGAATTCATAATGAAAGGGTTCGTTGGCCGTTAAGAGTAGGTAACCCATTCATACGTGGACGGCTGGTGCTAATGTGACAATTTTTAAATAATATTTAATGATATTTTAATAATTTTTTTAATTTTTTATGCTTTTATTACTTTTTTTTTTTTAAAGGTTTGGAGAGAAGGTCAACGAGGGTGGTTGTCCAACCGTTGCCAACCACAAGTGAGGGTTAGCCAACCCTCGCCAGCTTTGGGCGAGGCACTAGCTGACAAAAGCGAGGCGTGTGGGCCCTTGCCCACAACTGACGAGGGCGGCGACCTCGCTCGAAGCCCTCGCCTGGTGTTAGCGAGGGCCACCTTGCTTGCCCAGCTTGGCCAGGGCGTCACGGCCCTAGCCCAAGGCTAGCAAGGGTCAATGGGCCACCCTTGCCAAGCTTCTCTCCAAACCCTTAAAAAAGTTTTAAAAAAATTGAAAAATTTAATAAAATTTTTTTAAAAAATTCCTATGTTAGTGCTAGCCATTCACATAAGTAATTTCCAAAAAAATTGGCTGGATGGATTAATTAGCAAAAAGTGTAAAAGTTTTAGACTTAATTGACAAAATTAAAAAATTTAGGACTGAATTTGCAAAAATATAATAGGTTTAGGAGTTTTTGAACAATTTTCCCCCAGATCATGATCGTGTTTCATCAGTTTAGATCTGAAATTTTAAGATGAATCTATCTATATAGGAAGTCTTGAAAATAGTATCCATGTTTGGAAGCACTTAATAGTCTTTTTTTCAAAAGAATCGTTTTTATGAACCCATTACTCCTTACTTCTTTTGACATTCGCATGAAAGAGCTCGGTGTATATTTGGTGTTTGCCGCCCTTGTCAGAAAGGGCCAGGTAGGTCTGGCGCTGTCGATTTTCTATAAGCTTTTGGACGGTTCGAACGGGGGCGGTTTCAGTCCCGAGCACGGTCGCGTGCAATGAGCTGCTTGTCGCACTTAGGAAGGCGCATATGAGAGTGGAATTCAGGGAGGCGTTTGACAAATTGAGAGGGAAGGATGGCTTTGGGTTGGATGCTTGGGGTTATAACATTTGTACTCGCGCGTTCGGGTGTTGGGGCGATTAGCCGACTTCTCTGCACCTTTTCGAGGAGATGAAGGCGAGGAGTTCGGCTTTGCTAGGAGTTCGGCTTTGTTAGCCATCCTCTCAATTTTAGGAGGTAAAGGAAATGGCAAATTATATCCAAAGACTATGACTAATTATCTATAGAAAAACGCATCAGCTTAAATTTTCAGTTTTTATTTGCCTCTTAAGATTATAACATATCACAAGCCCAACAATGTGTTATTGACATGGTATTCCATAGCCAAAAGTTTTGAACATTATGATGCAAGTCAAATCCAGCTGAACGTGCCTGTGACATGCTTATTTTTATTTTGATTAGAAGATTTGTAAAAGTAGGACCTAATTAGACAAATTAAAAAGTCATATAACTTGATTAAAAAAAGTGTGAAAGTAGACGGAAAGTAAACATGGAGCGTCATGTCATTGTAACACATTTGTTACAATGTGTTATCCTTCACTAGTATCATGACAAAAGTAAAAATACAGTCTAAAATTCTAAAATCATCCCCTTGTTACTATCCCAACCCAAAAACATGGAGCGTCATGTCATGGCTCGATGAGTCGACATGATCTAGAGGCTTTTTGAATGATTGTTATGACCGATTCATAACCAAGTGACCCTTAACCTATCTTCCAAAGACTTTAGGTTTTCTCTAGTGTTCTTGAATACTTTTAGGGGTGGACAATATGGTAATTGTACATATATGTAACAAATTTAGGTAGATGGTGGTTAGGGAGAAGCAATCTCTACCATTATATCAAGAGGAGATCTACGGCTACGGTTAGCCTTGTACTTGTATATATAGGGCATTCTCCCTTCATTTGTATCTCATTTACAATTGGAATATTTTTGGAACTTCTTTCTAGAAGACTAAAGTGTTTGAGATACTTTGCCTCCTACAAAAACATATGCTTTTTGTCAGTTCTAGGCTTTTTGTGAATTTAAGTACATATAATTAGGCCAAGTAATTTTTGTAGCATCACATTCCGGTCTCTCACGGATGTGTTGGATATATTATTAATATAGTCCAAAATAATATATTCACATATAAGCCCAATAGGTTAAAGCATGGTTATTTGGGTCTATATGGGCCGAAGCCCAATAACTTTCATATAAAAACTCTAGGGTTTTCCTACGCTGGAGGTAATACTATTGAGCGTTCCAAACTTGACGTCTCTTGGTGTAATATTTCAAGCTTCTCTCAAACCCATAACCTCCAACAATCTTGAAGTATTATGTTCGTGTGTTGGATTTGAGCGAGTAAGGTATCTTCTTGAAGATTTCGTCAAGATGAACTCACGGGTGTAATTTACTTTCGATTTCGACAGTGGTCTTGGCCGGGATTTGAGTTTGAAGATTCAAGTGACCGAAATCTTTGATTCAAAAACCCAAAAATTATAGCCAATTTTAGAGGGTGAAACCACTTGGGCTTTGTTCTACTCGTCAATACGAACGTTTTGAGTGGTCACTCACATCGATCGGAGGTCAAACGGAGAAGTTATGGCACCCGGAAGTTTCTATCTGATTTTCTAGCGAATTTCGGGGACGAAATTTCAGTGAATTTCGGCATAGAAATTTCCAGCGAGTTTCAGCGACAAGGGCAATCCATCTTAAGGTTTTTGGGCACTCCAGATCTTTTTTTGGGGTTTGTTTTGGCAAATTCCATATCTACAGAGCGGTTTGATCAAGGTTAGGGGAGTTATTCAACTTTGTGGCTCTAAGGACTTCAAGGTGCACTCTTTCTAACACTTTACTCTTATTAAAATAGCAAAGCGTAGTTCCTATGATATTATAAAGTTGCAATAATTTGATGTTACTGAATTTCAAGGCTGGAAATTACATGTTCAATTTGGCATGAAAGAACGTGACATATTCAATAATGTATTAAGTGATTTTGCATCTACCATTGAAGATGTAGATGAATATCAATGGAACAAAGATGAGGATTTTTGTAGAGATTACTTGTTGAACTCTCTAAATCCTAATCTGATTATGACTTATAGTGAGTATAAGATGGCGAAAAAGATATGAGATCACTTGAACGCTCAGTTCCAAAAACAATAGGGGCTCCATAAAACTCTCCTAGTGGAGAAATTTTTTGATTTTTTGACTTTAAATTCACTATGAATTCAAGCATCACCTCTCAGTTAGTTGAATTTGAGAACATGAGGAACAAGCTGAAAGATGATAACTCTGATATGTCCGATAATCTCTTTGTCGGTCTTGTGCTGAGCAAACTACCAACTGAATGGAGTTCTTTCAAGACTAAAATGCACAGATTGAAGGTACATATGGGACTGGATGAATTAAAGAGGTATATTCACATTAAGGATCAAAATACTACTAGGAAGAGTTTGGAACAAGTGGAACAACAAAAGTCAATTGCCAACTTAGTTTCACACTCCAATAAACCTTAGAAAAAGTCCAAGTCACTAAAAGGTGAATCATCTTTACAGTTAGAGGCCAAAAAGGCTATCTTCAAAAAGAAGAAGAAGGGCAAGTGCCATAACTGTGGAAAGTGGGGTCATTGGGCAGCAGTGTGTAAGTTGCCGAAAAAGCTAAAGAATGACACATTACAAAATGAGGCCAGTATGCTAATTAGAGGATATGAGCCTCAAGCCTTCATTGGAATGATGAAGAATGGAAAGGCCAGCGTTTCTTTTGAGTGGTGGTTGGACAGTGGCGCTACTTGTCATGCTACAAATGACAAGAACTTACTCACTGAGATCACAGAAGTGAAAGACACTGTGAAAAATTGCAATGGTGGTGAGGCAAAGGTGACTCATGCTGGAACCACAAATTTGGTGCTTTTTTCAGGTAAGTTACTAACTCTGAAACATGTTAGAATAGTACCTTTACTTAAAAAGAATTTGATATCTATGAGTTTACTTGATAAAGCTGGTATGTCTTTTTCAACTATGTATGGTAGATTAACTTTATCTGTTAATTCATATTATTTCGGTTGTGCATTCATAATTAATGGTATGTATACGTTGAGTTTAAATACTGATAGCATAAATCATGTGAATTCTACTTTGATTGATCCAAAATTGCTACACAATAGACTTGGATATGTGAATTACAGGAAAATGCAACATCTAGCTAAAACTCACAACATTCCATTAGATACTTCTATTCGATTTGACAAGTGTGAAGTGTGTGCACAAGCTAAAATCACTAGAAAATCCTTTAAGTTGGTTTCTAAAAGTACACAACTTCTTGAGTTAATACATTCTGACATTTATGACTTTAGAAATTACATTACTAGAGGTGGTCGGAAGTATCTAATAACATTCATAGACGATTTTTCTAGATATTAACATGTCTATTTGTTGAAATCGAAAGATGACGCTTTTGAAAAATTTAAGATTTTCAAGTCTAGAGTAGAAAATCAACTCAACTTGAAAATTAAGAGGTTTAGGAGTGATAGAGGAGGAGAATATACTATGTCAAGGTTCAAGGAATTTTGTGCTTTAGAAGATATAATACTTGAAACCACTGCTCCTTATTCACCCTAATCAAATGGTGTTGCAGAGCGTAAGAATAGAATGTTAACTGAAATGTTAAACTCTATGTTACTTACAGTTGGCATGCCTTCCTCCTATTGGAGAGAAGCAGTTATAACTGCTAATCACATCTTGAATAGGTTGCCACACACTAAGTTGTTCATGACACCTTATGAGATATGGCATAAGCGCTCTTGTAGATATGATACTCTTAAGACTTGGGGCTATATTGCTTATGTAAGTATACCAGATCCTAAGAAACCTAAGGTGGGATCTAGAACCATTACTTGTGTATATCTAGGTAGTGAAGAAGATAGTGTTGCAAATAGGTTTTTAGATCTATCTACTAACATAGTGATAGAATCTAGAGATGTAGTGTTCTTTGAAAACAAGTTTCTTAGAGATCAAGGCTTGAATGTTTCTGGATCTACAGATATGATTTCAGAATCTCCTGTAGAATCTGAAGCAGGCCATTCTGACACTAATTCCACACAGTTGGCTATTGAACCAATTCCTATTAGAGCATCTACAAGAGAGAGAATTCTCAAAAGTTTTGATGAGGACTTTGTTGCTTACCATCTTGAGGATGATCCATTCTCCTATCAGGAAGTAATGAGATCTAGGGAATCTCTACTATGGACATAGATGATGAAATGAAGTCATAGATGATGAAATGAGCTATAGGCTTTAAATGGGTATTGAAGAAGAAACTGAATAGTGATGGATCAATAATCACACTTGGCAGCTAGTAAATTTACCAAAAAGAGCTAAAGCTATAGGCTTTAAATGGGTATTGAAGAAGAAATTGAATAGTGATGGATCAATAGTCAGAAACAAAGCACATTTAGTAGTTAAAGGCTATAAACAACAGAGTGGAATAAACTATTTTGATGTCTATTCACCTGTGTGTCATCTATCAACTATAAGAGTTCTTCTTGTTTTGGCATCTATTGAACACTTTGTATTGTATCAAATGGATATAAAAACAGCTTTCTTAAATGGGGATTTAAATAAGGAAATTTACATGGATCAACTGGAATGATATGTTATGAAAGGTCTTGAGAACAAAGTTTGTAACTCAAAGATGAAATGCTCCTATTGCCGCAAGGAATGGCACAATAAGAAAGGTTGTGAGCTGAAAAGGCAGCATCAACAGCAAGATGTAATGGCTGAAGGTAGGACAGAAGGCCCTGCAGTAGTGCCTACTGAAGGGCAAACAGAAAGCCCTGCTGTAAGGTAAGTATCCTCTTTACCTTAGTAACTTTATATTTCCTATTCGATAGAGTTTGATAGTTGACCATGTGTACTGGCTTCTCTTGTGCTTTTCCTCTATCATGCACTTGTAATTTGATAAATTTTCTCCATTTGTTTCCACCATGAAAATGAGTAGATGTCTAATTATTCATTATAGTTGGTCATGATCCTGATATAGTACATTGTTGTAAGGCCTTCTAAAGGGCTAGAAAAAGGCCCTGTTGTAGGCTCAAGTGCAAGGACAGGGGCTGGAACAGGCAGGACAACAACAACAACAACTGAGTCCACTGTTGAGCAAACGAGAAGAAAAAAAGTTCTTGTAAGTTGTACATCGCTGTGTTTGTCTTTTATGGGCTGAATTTTAAATTTGTTATGTGTTTCTCAGGTGAGAAAACGAGCAACTACGCAAGTTGCAGAGGCTGCTCCCTCATCTGTTGCTGCTGAAAATGATGCACCACAGCGAACAATAGGGGCTATTGGAAAAAGATTAAGGTAATATGGTTATGGGATTTACACAGATGAACGAACTGGAATGACTATTTTGAATGTAAGATTTGTAAGCCTTATGCATTTAATTTGTTGTACTTCAATTCATTTGGTTGACAATATCGCTATGTTCTTGTAGCCTGGGAGAACTTCGGAGGTACTTCTCTCTCAAGGTGGGCCAACTCAAGAGTCAAGGGTGCAACCAAAGAAGAGTGCTCCAAAGAAGAAGACAGTGGGTATAGCTACAAAACAGTCATCCTAACAGAACCCAGCACCGGTTCCATCTCAACCAACGATTAGGCGCGATAGTGATGATATGGACCAACACATGACACGTGCTAGAACAAGAATAGCCACCATAAAAAACAAGGAAAATGAGGTGACAGAACGCCCAGTTAAAGAACCTGCACATCCAGTTCGAAAGAGTGCTCGAATTATGAATCAATTCAAAGCTCCAAGACAAAAAGGAGATCAGGGTGTTGTCCATATTGACTGATGGGAGGGTGTTGGACATGGTCTCTTTTTATGTGGTGCTGGACATTGTCTCTCTTTTTATGTTTTCTTTTTTTAGGAGGGTGCTGGATATTATATCACTGATGGTAGTTGCTGCCTCCATATTGCCATTGGTTTTTTTTAAGAGGGTGCTGAACCTTCAGTGATTGGGGAGTGAAGTTCATGTTTTTCTTTTCTTTTGTAAACAATCAATCAATGTCAATGACAATAGCTGTTTATGTTATTTTCTCTTGGCTTGGTTTCGGCTAATAGCTAGCAAGATAGTTATCAGTTATGCTATATATTTTTTTGCTGTTGGTGCAATGTTCTTATGAGGTTGCTATTATTTTTAGATTTAGATGTGTGCATATAGTGTTGCTAGTTGAAGTCGTTGATGCGTTGATGCTATTTGTGGGGTTCTGGTTGTATGTGCTGGAACAAGATGCAGTTTTGGGTGCTAGTGCATCTCGTTGCAGGGCTGTTGTGTTGCAAGAAGATGCACCAGCAACCCAACTGGTGCAAGAATAAGATGCAAGATGCACCATGACTGGTGCGAGTTTGAAATTGGCATTCAAGCGATCACTATTTACAACTTGTGCAACAGAAGTGATTACTTTGTAATCGCGGCGGCACTTAAATGATCACTTTTATAAAAACTTGGCACTCAAGCGATCACTATTTACAACTTTTGGCACCGAAATGGTCAATCGTTAATTTGCCACTATCCCTTAATTTTGCCATGGTTTGCAAAATGCAGCAAAGAAACCAAAGAAACCATTACAACGATAAAAATGTAGCAACCATTCTATTTGAAGCAAAAACTAACCAAAACAAACATTGCCAATACACAACTAAACAATAAAAAGTGCTCGAACTAATGCATTCCAACTCCAACCTTCCATTTCGCCATGGTTTGCAGTTGCAGCAAACCAACAAACCAGCAAATCAAGAGGGCAAATAAAAAATGCAGCAAGCAAACATTGCATTTCTGAAGTGCTCACAATTAATGCATTCCAACTCCAACCTTGCTTCGACCAAAAAAAAAAAAACTCCAACCTTGCATTTCTACCATGGATTACAACAAAACCTTCTGCTTCATACAAAAATGGTAGACATACAAACTTCGACTATGGTAGACATACAAACTTCTTCTCATTACTCACTTCACATTTGAATAAACTACCCAAGAGAATAAGAACACAATCAACGCTCGATAAAAGTTTCTTTCAATTTTCAGCCTTGAAACCTCCCTCTTCAAATGGTCGACCAGAGATGTTAAACCCTTCATTTGAGCTTGCATTGAGTCGACATCCTCCAACTCATCCATTAATGCAGGTGTCCCCAAAAAAATAGTGTACTTCTCCCCCAAAAAAATAGAAGTGAATAACGAAGTCAAATGTATTTCATGCTTGCCCCGTAGCAGTTGCAGCTGCAGGAGGAAGTGGGAGATTGACTGGGAAAAAGCTTCGGCTTCTTGCGAATTTGGCCTCCTCTGATATCAAAGTCTGAATCTTTCTTCGTGCCCTCCTCAGATCTCTCTTCGCCCAACGGTGGGTTCGTCGCGTTTTCGTTGAATTAAGTGGCACCTTCATTCAATTAGAGTCGGTTCAGTTTCGCTTCTGTGTTTCTGATGCTTGTAGTGGCAGGAGAATGCATGATAGCTGCTGAAGATTTCACATTTGGTCCTAGTTCTGCGTTGTTTAATCAATCATTTGTAATTGGGTCTGCCACTGAAAGTTTCGTTTCATTTGTTTGTGCTGCAGCAAGAATTCGAAGGACTTGAGCTAGCAAGACCATGGGGAATAGGTCCAGGAGTCAGAAAAAGGAGAAGAGGGGCTCTAAGAGGAGGGCTATCGATGAAGACGTGGCCTCGAAGACATTGATGACGAAATAGATGCCTGTGAGTGATCTCCCTCGACTGAGTGTCTGCTAATTGGTGCTGCGTGTTCTCTGTCTGTGTGAATGCCAGTGTGAAGTTTGCTGCTTGCTCTTATTGATGTTTTTTATTTGCAGTTCACAAACACAGGGTTGTTGTGCCGCTGAACATTCGTAGTGATGCTGGCTAGTCAGATGGTGACAATGAAGAGCCTGTCTTTGATTTTAAGATACATAAATTCCCTTTGATGCAGATTTGGTATAGCTCATCCAGTGAGACTTGGTTTGGGACAGAGTTGAATTTTGTTTAGCGAATGGTGGGGAAGGTTTTCAAGGAATTTAGTGATAATTAAATAAATGTTTGCATGAGATTTGCGTTTGAATATTCTTGTGGATCAAAGTGGTGTTGTGACAGTTATCTTTTGGTGGTGATGTGTCCTTTCATAAGGCATTTCTTTTGTGGTTTTTTTTTTTTTAAATATTTTTCATATTAGCTGGTAAACTGTTGTGAAATTAACATGCATGAGAGACTTCCTTTCTGATGTTCTCATGAACTGATCATTACATTTAAAATTCTGGAATTCTACTGGTCATTTTTATATAGGTGCTTCGAAATTGTTAGTTGCTCCTTAATATTTGTTTGTTGGAAAGAGAAATGCATGTAGTATGGTTCTTGGAATTTCATCTAGGATAAAGATGATGAAGAGGACGATGAAAGTGCCCGAAGATTGCCCCTTTTTCCTTTCTCTCTCTCCTGGTTGAGTCATGCATATAACTGTACTGCTCACTTACTCAATGTTTGTGAACATATTGCTGTACTGCATTGCATGGGGTTTTTTGACTTTTGTCTACTGTCTTGCTGTAGAAATCTTAGATGCACTACCTTTGGCAGATGAAACAACTTGATAGAAACCTTCTGTCTCACCTTGAAGAGATTGTAAAACAGAGTACTTCAGATGATTCACCTAAAGATGATTTGCCACTTCTTAAAAGCGCAATGACTTCTTGTAGTGGAAAAACGCTTGGTTTTTGTTGGTTATGTTGACTTTGCACTTTTAAACTTCAATTTCCATATTGTTGTTTGCGTTGTTTGTAGTTTCAAGACAGAAAAAGTTTTTGCGGGTGAAAATTGGTAGAGTGGAAGACAACATGCACAATGAGGAGGAAGATGAAGACAGCACTATGATGCTGATGAGGTAAGTGTGTTGGATATCTGAATCCGTCCCTGATTACACTTCATTAAGTCAATAACGGGGTCCTGTTAAACTACAAACTGGTCGTTATTTCACTTGTATCAAGTTTTTCTCTTCATAACCTGAACCCCTTTATATTTGGTTTTGAGCGGGCTTAAATTCTGCGATTCTTTATTCAAACTTCAGGCAAGCTCTAGCGATGCGGAAATTCCAGCAGAGGAAGAGGCAGAGGTGTTAAGATTGCAGATGGAGAAAGCAAAATCATTATCAATGGAGGACTTTGGGCTTCAAGAGATTAGTCCAGATGAGGCCACATTGGAACCAACTATAGGGGCAGTGTTTTCTGATAACCTTGTTTACTCTGTGGCTTTAAAGTTGTTCTGAAATGTTTTCTCCCTGGAGGTAGGTGGAGTTTCGAAGTAATAGTGCTATTTCAATTGCAACTTATTTGTGATTCTAGAGGAAATCATGGTTGGAGGAAAAGGTAGATTTGAATCTGCCATACACAAAGGCACTGGAGATGATATTTTAACAGCTTTTGAGGAGGTCAAAAAAGATTTGAATGCACTGTCAAAGGAGGAGCAAATGGATGTTGTATATAGGTATTTACTCTCTTAAAGTGAACTAAAAGCTGCTTTGGTTGATGTGTTGCTATTGGTTATGGAATCACAACTGAATGTAGCAAGAGCTTAATCTTTTGCTGGGAACTTCGGTATGGGAAAATTACATGTACCGGCACAAGGTATTGACCATGAATGTACAATTAATAATGACTATGATCTGTTTTTTATATGGCTCTAGTTTTTCGGGCTCTTTTTGTGTATGGGTTTTCACCCCCTGGTGCCCTATGGTTGGACATTTTATCTATCAAAAATAAAAAGGGCCTCCAAAGACGGATCTTTTGATGCTTGTTTGTAATTGGTCATGGTACGTTAAAATGCTGCACTATATTTACTCATCATTCTTCACGGTGCTTCCTGAAATTAGAACGTGGAAGCTTATGCAATTTGCATAATCCTTTTTGCATAAAACTGGATAATTTGCCTGTGATTCCACTGTGCATCTTAGCTATTCCTATCTGTCAGGTGGCGATTGTCAGTCCTTTCAAATTCATGAGAACTAGCCACTGTTTCAGGATAAACCAATCAAGCCAAATGTTTAGAAGAAGAACTCGGAAACATTTTTCTTCCTTGTTTAGAAAACCTACTAGACAGCATGAAGATTGTTTTGCTATGGCTTTGAAGAAACAAATGAAGCCAATTCGACGAATTGATTCTCTTGATTTTACTTATGAAAGCGAACATTAAACGCAAATGAAAAAGGAAAAGACAATTGGCAGATTTCTCCTCGTATATCTCACACGAAAAGATGGATACGTATAGAGACTCTGGAAAAGAAATAAAATCTTCGTGTTTCCTGGCAGAGGTCCTCATATCCTACCGACTTCCTTTCCATGTGCAAGGAGCTTGATTGTAGGGGATGCTGGGGCGGGTCAAAAGCTGAAAAATCTCTCTATCCAAGTGCAGCTACTGTTTGTGAAGCACCCTCCCAGAATTCTGGTGAAAGCTATCCTTCTAGGGACCTCCATTACTATGTTCTCATACGCAGGGATACCCCCGTTAGCCGGCTTTTGTAGCAAATTCTATTTGTTCTTCGCCGCTTTGGGTTGTGGGGCTTACTTCCTAGCCCCAGTGGGGCCTGCCTAGAAGAGCCACTCGCTCTGTAGTGTTGTCACACAAGATAAGCACGACGCCTGCCTGCTGGCCGGGCGTATCGAAGTTCTCTTCCGGTCAACTGTCCACCCAGTCAAGTGCAAAAAACACAGTAGAATCACACAACGCACGCTGCTGGTGTGCTTCCTGCCCGCGAGGAAAGAAGAGCGACAAGGTTCAGTTCAGACGCTGCAGAGCGACGACCCGGGAGCGGATTCCCCACCGGCAGGGGGACAGGAGACGGCCATCTCGAGGCACATCACGACCTACAGGCAACACCGGCGAGACCTGGGAAGGCAACCCGATTGGGAGTCAGAGGATTCATAGTACCTGCAGCCTTCCGGACTTCATATTCATCATCTTTTGTTGCGGGGGGAAGGGATCTCTTTTCTGCAACGGAAAAAAACAATGTTTTCCTCCTGTAATATGGTCTTTCAGAGAAGACGTTCCCTTTTTTGATTCCATAGGATTTTATAAGCCACCTCGTTGTTGGGAAAATAATTTGTCAAGCTAGATGAGGAAGACATGTTAGGCATAAAGGTTAATGGAGACGACCACACATGATAAGAGGAAATGGGTAGGATTGTTGAGACTTGGTAGATTTTGCAATAATTGCGACAATGTTGAATGAGAAAAAATTTTGTCCACGAGAAAGAAGCAAATAAAGAAGTGGTTGGAGTTATGAATTCCAAAGAAATTAATAATATATATGTAATATAGTCATCCATTCAGAGATTTTATTCCCGGTCATACTTGATCTTGTTGTATATGGTATTTTCCTGTTAGAAGTTACCTGCATCCAATCCTACTCCTTAAGTTAATAATTGAAACATAAAGGATATGTATGAAGTAAATTCCCCTGCATTGAATGAATTTGTTACTTACCGGAGAAAGGGAAAATGTATGTACTTTACATACTTTATTTTCCTGCCTCTTTATTTTATAAAATGTTTTTCTTGCATTTATGCTCCAGAATTGGTGGCACTGCTGTCTGAGCTGAATGATGCAGTTAAAGATCTTGAAAGCAGAATCAATCCTCTTCTAAGCAAGGTATTTATTCCTCTGTCAAAGAGGCACGTGCTCACAGATGACTTGTTTTTTGAATCTCTCTAATTTGGATTGATTTCATTCAAAATTTCTTCAAGTTCTCTTGGCATAAATTTAATTCTCTACACCGATCACTTTGAAGGTCCCTAAGAAGGATCTCACTAAAGGGGATGAATTGTAGCTATTCGATATTTTCTGTTTGTGCTTTTGTTTGAATGCTTTGGTGTCTCTTGGGTCTTTGAATGTTTTTTATTGTTTGAGCTGTATTCCTGTATTATTTTAAGTCCATTTGGCTTGTATACAGCATTTTTTTCTTTATTAATTGCTGTCTACGGTTTGTGTTGAATGTGGAATCTGCAGCTCATATTTTCTTGTTGTTCGGCATGTGTCTTCTATTTTATGAAGGTTAAAAAGAGGGAAAGTACAAGGAAAGGAGGATCACGCCATTTGGAAGTGAAGCAGATTCTGCTGCTGGCCTACTGCCAAGCAATTGCCTTTTATTTCCTCCTTAAGTCTGAGGGACAACCAGTTCGTGATCATCCTGTCATAGCTCGCCTTTTGGAGGTCAAAGGCTTACTGGAGAAGGTATTTAAAGAAGCTATATGTTCTTAATGTGTACTAGTGATCTTATCTATAAATCTGCAGGTGCATGCTGTGTGGCATGCTGATGAATATTGTTGTTAATTTTCAGCCTACTATATGTTTCAACAGCACAAGTGATAGTATCATAATAATTCTGGAAGGATTCAAAGGAAGCTCTAAGTGACAGTACCATATTAATCGTGAAATGAATATTATGAATGAGAAACTTTTCATCTTGCTCCTGGAAGGTCATATCGGGTGATGATGATTTGCCAAGGAGGGATGATATTGGAGAAAGGCGGAGGAAACATGAGCTTCAAGTATTGGCTGTAGCTGGATTTAAGTCAGAGGATGATCTCGGTGATGAAGATGGGAATCTTGAGACTTATGGAGGTGCTGACTCTGAGGACAGTGAATCTGAAGAGTCGGCAGATGAGTTTTATAAGCAAGTGAAGCAGCAACGAGCTGCAAAACTTGCCACTAAAGCAGAGATGTATTCAAGGTTTGCTTTCTGTTGCTCACCCAATATTTTCCATCTTAATCTTAATGTGGTCCCAGAAGAGTGATAGTAGGCACGCATGTTCATCTATCAATTACAAATCATGCTTTGAAAGGTATATTAATAGTTACATGCTGGGTCTAGAACAATGAGATCCTAGAAATTTCTCTGGTCATGTATGAGTTCCGTGGATGTGTACCTATTTAAGATATGTTTTTCTCTCCATTTTTATTTCTTGAAAATTTGTCTTGGACATTTGATACCAAGGGTTGAGACCTTCACTTACAAGGAAAAGTCTTAACATTGAACAGTCTTTTGGAATGAAGACCAATACCAATTACCAAGTATAAAGTGCAAAATAACGTGGTGCGAGTGTATAATGTGTCTTCGTATAAACAAATCATTCCTTTCTTTTTATAGGATATTGAACCTTATCGAGCAGCTGGATTTTAGCTAAAACTTGAACCTACATTTCTCTGAGTTTTATTTGCTATCAAGAAAAAAGAAAGATGTTATATCGATCTTTTTGCTACTTTATCCTATGGACTATTTAAATAACTAACGATATAGCAGGGAAAGGAAAGAGAACTTTCCAGGAGGGTGCATAGCATTCTGGATCTAATTAAAGAGTGGAAACCAAATGAAGATTAAAGAAAAGACGTGAGGGATCTACCAAGGCATCCAAAATTAGGGACCTATGGCTTGCAAAATGTATGATTTTTCTTTTGTTTTTGTGACACATATGAAAACTCAATGGAAATATATAGTGTGATGTCAAGTTGAAATTGCTCTCAGAATGTGATCAATTTGTTATTAACTTTGATGCGCCTACAGGAATGTAGCGATTCCATCCTTGCCTGAAACAGTCAATGGAAAGCGCCATATCACTTATCGGGTGAGCCTGCGTGCAATGTTTCTTTCTGGTCATTTGCGTTAATGTTCTTAGCTATTCATTGCCATAGTCAAAGATTTAACTTTTTCCGTGAAAATATTTTAGATGGAGAAAAATAGAGGACTGATGCGTAATCGGAAGAAACAAACGAAAAATGCGAGGAAGAAGTACCGGGTGAGCCAAGAGAATCAGCTTGTTGATGTATATTCTCATGTTTAACTTTTGATATTGCCCGAAATTGACATTCATTTCGTGTGCAGAGTAAGCATGAGAAGGCAGTGGTCCGACGAAAAGGGCAACTTCGAGAAATCAGGAAGCCTTCAGGACCTTGTGGTGGGGAAGCATCTGGTATTAATGCAGGAATCAGTGAAAGTGTTAGATTCAAGAGCTAAATGCTATATTTCCTTAGAATTTGCCGCACGGAACTTGGATCAACCTGCTGCTAATTGGAGTTAAAGATGAGGATATGGTCAAGTTTCTAAAATGCAGAAGATTCAATTTGTGTCCATCAGGGATTGTAATGGACGCTTAGGTGCCTTGACAGATGTGTATTCCCAACATGGCAGGCCAGTTTCGTTAGTATAATTATGTTCGGCCGAGTGTGTTAAGACTGGAGTTTTTCGATTTGGGCTGCTTTCTATGTCGAAGGCCTTGTATCATTAGCGAGAAACTTTGTCAGAGTTTGGATATTAAAAGATTGGAACTTTTTCCATCGATTTTCCTTTTTCTTCAAAGAAGCCAATCTGTACGTCAAGTCTTACTCCCCGCCCAAAGGGATTTTTCTATTCAGCTGGGACTGCATATATTGTCGAATGAAGTCGAGCTGAGACTAACCTTGATGGTAGAAACAAAACGCAGCATTCATCCTTCCTAAATTTCCCTAAAAAGTGGCGTCCCTCTGCATTTTCGATCAATCCATGCCATTTTGCCATAATTACCATTAACTTCTATAATTGAATACAGAAATCCCTAGCTGGTTGCACTAGAGAGAGAGAGAGGGGGAGAGAGAGAGAGAGAGAGAGAGAGAGAGAGAGAGAGAGAGAATCATTAAGTAGAAGAAAAAAGTTACTACATTCTTGTCCTCAGAGAGAGAGAGAGGGAAAGAGAAGCATCTCAGACAGGGATAGAGAGAGAGAGGAAGAGGAAGAGGGAGAGAAGCATCTTTAAGAGGGAAGAGGGTGGAGGGTAGACAACCATAATGTAATTTACGGCGGCCTCCACGAGGTAGAAGAAAAAAATTTATAAAAAAAAAAAAAAGCTTGCTACATTCAGGAACTAGGTAACCAACGGAGTATTCGGACGTCCCAATCTGGGCACTCGCCAGAATTTGTGCTTCACCATCGATGAAGAGACGAGACCAACGCAACAAAATGCTTCACCAACGATGAAGAGACGAGACGGACAGAAGCAGCAACAAAACTGCGGCCATGGCAACCAAGGAAGACCATCGGCAAATTCTCGCAGGAAGACCCGCCTTCCCGTGGTGGATCATCAGAAGCGAAACCAAAGCGGACGAGAAGGCGAGGATTATGGACAACACAAGTGCTCTGAAGGTTGATGAGTCACGCCTGAGGATCGACGTCGGAACAAGGGTGAGGGCGTTGCCGACTGCAAAGGTGGCCGTCACGATGAATCTACTCATGCTGGAGGAGGCATCACGAGGGGAGCATCGATTCGGGATGAACTGGGATGAAGCAGCGGCTTCTTCAGATCCATGGAAGCCACAAACGAGGGGGGACGAGAATAGTTTTGGGATGTCTGAGGTTTCTCAGAGTCTTGACCGTGGTTTTGATGAGGCCGGTCAATCCACTGACGTGCAAAGAATAATTCTAAACAAAATTTTGAGAAAGAAAGAGAAAAAAAAAAAGGCCAAGACGCGTCATCCTGACCGACTCCGTTCCGCAATTCCACAATCGGACAAAGCCTCTTTCCAGGGACTTTCTGACGGAAAACCCCATCTCTCACGCCCAAGAGCCTTAACGATTGAGTACTCTAAAGATTGACTTATAGCAATATAATGAAAAAGGGCGAAGACGCGTAGACGACGAAGACTTCTTTTCGTTTCTTTTCTTAATTTATTAACGATAGGCATATGCGTCGAGAGAGACGACTAAAGATTGACTCGTCAAGACCCCTACTCGTCTACCATAAACAACTCAGACGAGAATTAAGTCAAAATAGTAAAAACGGGGAAACAACAACAAAGACGAAGACTTATTTTTCTTTTCTTTTTCCTTTTTTTGTTGAAGAAAGGAACGCGTCGAGAGACCCGGGATGACTTGGCAGGGCAGCCCAGCCCATAAACAGCGTTTGCTTCCTACACAACCCCTGCTCGTCTTCCTTATAGCCCCCATCCATTGCCCCCCTCTCCTTGTCACTCAGAGCCATCATCAGCCATGGCGACTTCTTTGGATGAAATCACCTCAGAGCCACCTCAGCCTGACCGATCAACTTCTGAGCCTAGGCACTGCCGCATTCTTTCTCGCCGTCTCGACGCATATTGCTCGTCCCAGGAGGGAGGCCTGCCATCTGACCATGCCAGGCATCTGAAAGTTGGGTTGCACCCGACCGGCGAAGAGCTTGCCGAGATCTCGGATGGCAGAGGTAAAGCAGATAATACAAGCAGCGCATTCGTTCTTCGGTTTCTTTCGTCGCATTTTCCCCTTTCCCCTTATATGATGATGGCACGTCACCTCAAGAAACGGATGGGAGATTGTGAGATCCTATCAAAGGAGAAACTGAGTCAATTTGCTCACCCATGGATTTCATTAGCTTCACACCAACTCAATTGTTTTTTTTTTCCCTGGTGTCACTTTATAAGGACTAGGAATGGGAGGGACGTCGCGAGTGTCGCCATGAGTTACAAATTGTTAGAACTGAAATCTCTATGGCTCTTTTTTAATGACGTGGAACTCCGCTTTCCTGGATTATTCTTTCATTAGTTTACATCAGAGATTCCAACGGAAGGACTCACTTATCTTTTTCAATTGAAACGTTTCTCGCTTTTAGGTTAAGAATATTATGCGTGTTTTTTTAATTAATTAACTTCCAATTGCATGAACTTCTTGTCCGACCTTTGCAATTACAAAATTATTCTGCCAATAGTCTGATTGGTCGCATCACGTCAATTATGTGACATGGGTAGATAAATATTTTTTTCAATAACATACTCGAGCGTTGATGATATACATGCAATTTGTGCAAAGCCACTAGTTCCGTGTCATGTGTAAATATATTCCAATGCACAAGAGAGTGTTTCAAGAATTAAAAATGCGCTCTTTTTTTAAAAAAAAAAAAAAAAAAAAATTCAAACTAGCGCAATCATAACAAATTTATCCCAAATTATTTTTTAAATACAAAAACTCCAAACTAATATATTTGTGATAAATTTCGACCTCCTTCAATTTCTATTAAATTGAATCAATACCATAAAAGCCCACAAACTAATACACCTATGACAGTAAAACTCCAAATTAGTAGACCAGTGAATTGTTATGTATCATCCAACTCGGTAATTTAATAATAAAATTTAACGAAAATTAACAAACAATAAAATTTATCAGATGTATATCAATTTGGGATTTTTTATCGTCAAAAAATTAGTTTGGAGTAAATTTATCACACTTATACTACTTTGAGATTTTTTCTTGGTATAACTCCAAACATAAAGAATGTATCGTCATTCTCAGAAATTGGACCCTCTAAATAGGAAATTAGTTAATTGGACGACTTGACCATTAACATCTTGTCGTCTTCCGTATCCAATCCATTTCACACTTCTCCTTTCGGCATTTCAGATCCACGGAGACTGATTGAAGATCGTTATTATTCAATACTCCGCAGGCAGCAACTCTGTCGGACTGGCTCGGTGTCGGCTTTGAGGCAACATGCCTTTGTAGTCGTTGAGAATGATGATGGCCACTTGCCTGGATGCATTTTTGAGGGCGGAACCTGCGGCTGGCAATCCAATCCGCTCCAAGCCCTTGGAGGATGCCACGGATCCATTCTACCTGAGCAACGACGGATCCCGGGTGGTCATAGATCCGAGTTAAAGAGCTCAACAGCGAGAGCAAGACCATGCTGTCTCCCCTGGCCCCATTCCTGTGACCTGGCTGAGAGGGTTTGTCCTAGGGAAGTCAGAAACAGAATGCGCGATCACGTCTCTCGTGGCAAATTTAATGTTCATTCTGATGAATACACTGTTATCAATATTCTTGGGGTGGGAGAAACGTGCGTCCCGCCAGCAAGGATCGCACAGGTCCTACGGTATTTCTGGTGAAGGAACAAGCACAATGCACAACGTCTTTCATGGTGCATCTTCAAGCAGCAAGTTTGATAGTCTTGCCCATGAACATGCCGGATCCATCCCGTTGCAAGGCAGCAGATGGTCCTCAGATGGAACTGCCAAGTCACCTGAAAGCGCTTACGAGCGCGAAACCTGGGGCCTTCAATTCCCTCAAGCCCACGGAAGCCACAGACCTAATCACCTTAAGCTGAAAACAGTCATAGCTGGTGACGGATCCGGATTGAGGAGCTCGGTGGTGAAGGCAAGACCACACGGATCCCTCGAGCACGACGTGTCAACCATGTGGAATTTTTCTGGCGAAGGCACAAGCACAATGGTCTCTGGCGGTGCATCTCCAAGCAGCGAGTTTGATGGTCTTGCTCGTGAACACAGTGACATCGAGATGGGAGGCAGCTGCATGCGGTCCGTTGATCAAACACAGCAAGTTCACAGCAGGCCGAGATGGACGATCTTGGGAGACTCGTTGTTGGACGTGATCGTTCAAGGACCTTTTGCTCTTGTGGGTCTGAAGACGAACCACGCTTCTTCTCCAGCCAAGGACGCGCTAGTTCGTGTCCTTGTGATTGTTTACACGGTTGGGTTTTTATCTGCTTTTGGGGGCAAACTGATTGGCAGCTCAAATTTGGGAGGGATCGGTTCTGCGGCTGCGGTGCTTGGGTTTCTCGTCACCATGGCTTTGCTCCTCCTCTAAGTGTACATTTAGCTACCTCTGTTGTTGAAGGTACCAGGCTAGGAGAAATTGTGGGGTTTAGAGACCAGCATGCACAAATCCATTCCGTTAGGCACAGACCATTCTGGTGCATTGCTGAAGTGGCTCTGCATCCAATATTTTCTCCCTATCCATCTTCTCGCTACGTGGACATAGCCGCCATATACAGGAAGATGGTTTTGCCGATGCAAATCTATTTCTCTTTTTTGGTTCATTTTTATCTATCTCTTCTTTCTCCTTGTAAAAGAGCAAGAAAGCATCCAATTTGTGGATGCAAGCTTTTTTCCAGGGATGACAGGGTGGCAACAATTAAGCAAATCCCAATGACTTAGAGGGTCGCTGTGACAACTAAATTTTCGCCTCGAGATAGATTCATGCATTTCCAAAGAAATAGAAAACAATTAGGTATCAAGCTGGTAGTGACGGAATTTCATAGTCTTGCATTAACATGTCTTACCACATTTAGCAACTAGAGGAGCTGCAGTTTTAGAATGTCGAAAATTTAAAGCAACGAGGACGCTAAGTGGACACAGCCTCTCCTTATGTTTCATAATCCCCTCACCCTCTAATCACCCACTTATTCTCATTTTTGCTGGCATCATTAAGCTACTCAACTAGCCGCCATCTTACAATTGAACTAGAAGATTAACAAGACTTGAACTAGAACCCCAAGGGCCAAACTCGGTGGGAATACGTGGCTCGAGTTGCCGAGGACTGCAGCTGGAAATGGACAGGTTTCAGCAGAGTTTTGGGGCTAGAAAACATGAGGGAAAATGGAGACAATTGCTCGATTAATTGAGGTGATTTAGAGGCCGATTGAGTTCACCAAAAAAGAGGAAAATCAGCTCAGACAAAGGCCAAATCAAGCTGGAAGTTGGACTGAAAAATTGGACCAAAAAATGAGGGCCGACCGTGAGCTATAAAAGGGAGAGATGAGGGTCCTTGTGAGACCTTTTTGGACCCTTTTATACCTGAAAAAGCGAGCTAAAAAATGGAGAGCAAAATCGTGAATCAAGAGTTGAGTAAGGGCTGGAACTGGGTGTGTGAGGTTGAGCCGCAACTGAGAAAGATTAGGAGAGTAATTATTGATGATGATGATCAGGAAAGTAATTATTGATGACGATGAGGTTGAGCCGCAACTGAGAAAGATTTGGAGAGTAATTATTGATGGTTATAGGTTGAGCCTTCACCCTATAACCAATCCACGCAATGAAGAACAACAACAGGAACAAGTATCACTACTCCCCATGCACAATTCCCAGCTTGGCCGCTTCAGGTAGAGCCTCTGCCAATCAAGCGCCGCGCAATCAATCTCAATTCACCTTCGATCTCGAGCCGCCGCCGCCGCCGCCGCCGCCGCCGCCGCCGAGGCACAGAACGAGGCCAACCGTCGAAGAGCCTCGCGCGAGGCGCAGCTATCCTCACTCGAGAGCGCAATGACCGAGATCGAGTAAAGAGTCGAGTGTCCGAAGAGGAGAGAGAAAGGGAGAGAGCTATGATTGTTGATGATGATGGTGAGTGGGCGGTTCTCAAGGGAAACCATCAGCAAGAAAGTCGGAAAAATGATTTCCTTTTTCAGAAACGAAAATCATTTTCCCTAATTTTATAACAGCATTTTCACTTGTTCGAAAATGTTTTCTTGGTCACTTATTTAAGATTGTATTGTAATAATTTCACCAAAGGCTTTGGTTTTTACAATAAAAATAGAGCGGAAATAAATGCTTTGCTGTTATTTTCTCTATATCAGAGTGAGAAAACGCATCAAATTTTTAATCTTTGCCCCAAATCAACATTTCCTTTACTTCAATTCCTATCTCAATAATTTCCAATACAATTCCAATTTTTTTCTTTTTCTTTACTATCTTTTTTACTTGTCATCTTCTCTTTTTGTCAATCTCAATTTCTCATCGCCTCTTAATAAAATTGCGCCCACTCTCACCTCTTCTTCCCTCTTATTTGCTAGTACTCAAGTTAGGGCTGTGCAATCAACCTCACTGTCTTTAGTTTTTCCCATCATTACAAGCCCCATCTTCACCAAACACGTTGCATGTTTATACTGTTAAATTAAAACCTAAACATTTACAGTTGGTATGGGCCTGGGAGAGTTCATTCTAAATCTTTGTTCTTAATAATTCATTAGTTTTCAATTAAGGATTTTTACCCAAGAGAAGGTCCAAACAGTAATGAAATATTAAGATACTAGGAAGATAAAATAGAATGATGGGAGTTTATTGATCAATTGGCAATCTCTTGCTCAATCCTAATATTTACAGCTACTAGCGATGATTAATAGCATTTACGCAAAAGAAACTTTTCTGTTTTCTCTTCTCTGCGGTTCCTTTCCCCTCTAGTCACGGTGAGCTAACTTTCTCTTCTCCTTGTTTTTGTCACAAGTTGCCTTTCCTTTCTAGTTACCTTCTTTTTTTTTGGGTCGAAAGTCTAGTTACTTAATGCGCACCATCTTGGAGAAGGAATATTGATGGTGGGGCTGAATCTCGGCTTTAAAAGAACATGAGCTTGGGCTTGGGCTTGGGCTGGACCTGTTATTACACAAGAAGCAATCAAACTAAAACCTATTCGAGGGGAAAACTACACCCAAAAAAAAAAAAAAAAATGCAGTTCAATAAATTTTGCATTTGTATCAATTCAATTTTAAATCTTTTAATTGTGCCAATGAAGTTTTAAATCTTTTCATGTTTTACCAATTAAGTCTATCCAGCTAATTTTAGCTAGGAATCATTGAGGTTGACGCCGGCCATATCGCTGATTTTTCTACGTGACACGACAGATACTAACATAAATATTTTTCAATAAATATTTTATAAAAAAAATTCCTTTTGTTTATTGTTATAACTATCATTAGTTACTTTTTGGAGTGAGGGCCGATAATCCTTGCCAACTGCCAAGTGAGGGCTTGTGATCCTCGCTGTGGTTGCCAAGGGCTTGGCGGCCCTCATCTACTGACGCGCAAGGGTTGCAATGCCCTCATTAGATAAGGGCTAGGCCCTTATTATTCAGATAAAACATTTTCAAATAATTTCTATTTATCAAATGTGGCAATTCCTCATCATCCATGTTTATTAATCGATAAGCATTATCAATGAATTGGTCACTTGTTACGGTTCCTCCTAGTTAGGACCACTTGCCAAATTCTTCAATTTTTGTGTTAATTGGCAAGATGGTTTCCACACCACGTCACGTCACTATAGGTGAACTGTTTAATCCTAACACGTATTATTATACGCCTTAGCAACTTTTTCTTTTGAGCAATAATATGCTCTAATGCTGACTGTTGGAATTTCATCCAACTCCTCCAGATTCATGTACATTGACTGTTCATGGTCCTCTTTTAACATATTAGTAGTAATTTCGAAAGGCATAATAGCTTCCTCACCATATTTCGACATGCAAGACTTAAATTAAACTAGCTCTCTTTGACGTTTTGAAGTAAGGCATTTATTTTTAGACGCTTTAAATCAAGCTATGGACCGGTCTACCGACTCGCTATTATTTTGATTGAATCTGGCCAGATTTTGTAAGTGTTGTTCTATGAAAATTTAAAAAGGAATTGTCTTTTCATCTCTGTTTAATCATACATTGAATTAGGTGGTAAATTAGTGTACCATATAAAAGCAATTGAACTAGTTTGGAAGGCACTTTATCTCGTAGAATTCTCTCCATTTATTTACATTTCGGACCTCTCAACTATCCACGTGGCAGTACCTTGAGGTAGGTATATTTATAATTCTAACATTAGAGTTTTAGGGCGTCACGTATTAAGTAGTATCAAAGCCTAGAGTTGTAATAGAGTGATAAGGTACGCTTGGCCTGGTGGATTAATCAGGTGAACGTCTTCACAAGCAAATCACATTTACTTTGCTAGTCAAGAGTATGTGATTGCCATATACATGCGAATGCCTATGTAATACGAGCGATTTGTGTTCATCTTATGGCAAGTGCTTTACAAGCATGGGATAGTATTAGGTTCCGTTCGTTTCGCGGAAAATAATTTTCAAGAAAACGTTTTCTGGATTTTCCAACATTCGTTTACGAAAATGAATTTTTGGGGAAAATGTTTTCCATGAAAGGAAAAAAAATCTTCTAAATTAGGAGAAAATATTTTCCACTTTTGAAAAGTAGAAAACATTTTCCTCACTTGATCTCTCTTATCTCACACCTCTACAAATCTCACTTTCTCCTCCCCTTTCTTCTTCTTCTTTTCCATTTTTATTTGAATTATTTTTAATTTTCTTTTTTTTTAATTCGAATTATTTTTAATTTCCTTTTTCTTTTCTATTTCTTTTCTTCTTCTTCTTTTTTTCTTTTTCTTTTCTTTGTTTCCCATCTTCTTCTTTCTTGGCTAGTCGTCGACCGTTGCTAGGCGAACCTCAAGTTCGTTGATCTCAAGCTCACACTCGTCGATTTGGTGAGCCTTGAGCTCAACACTTGCGCTCGCCAATGGGAGCGGCGAGCCTCGTGCTTGTCGGCGAGCTCGAGGCTCATTGGTGGCCGGTCGTAGGCCATTGCCGTGGCCGACAACCAACCAAGAAAGAAGGAGATGTAAAACAAAGAAAAGAAAAAAATGAAAAAAATGAAAAAAAATTAATGTAGATTTTAAAAATTAAAAATAATTAATAATTAAAAATCAATTTTTAAAAAATATGAAAAATCCATTTTAAAAAATAAAATAAATGAAAAAGAGTATATGGAGGAAATAATTTTTCTTACGGAACAGCGAAAAATATTTTTCACTTCATTTTCAGGTTTCATCCAAATACCGGAAAATAATTATATTCTCCTGGAAAATGACTTTCCGGAAAATATTTTTCAAAAACGCCACATTTTCGCGAAACGAACGGAGCCTTAATGTCGGAGACTTATGCGGTTTGACAATAGGAACCTGAGAAATATGTTTACTGCTTGTGGAGACAAATCCGATCATTTTATGGAGACAAATCCCATCATCTTATGAAGGGTTTGGTGGAGCAATTTCTGAAACTCAATCCACCAAAGTTCACTAGCTCCGGAGGATCTGGATGAGGCAAAGCAATGGCCTGATGGGATGAAGAAAATTCTCGCTTCGCTGAAACGTAAGAATATCAAATGGAGGGTAATGCTTTACATTGGTGGAAGTCAAATTAAACACCAAATTTTCCCTCCTCCAGAGAGTGCCACTCGGAAGAAATTAGTCAACTTTGGAGCTTTTTAAGAAAATCGGGCCTGACAAACGTACATATGAGTATTAATTTAAGTTGGAGCAATTATGGTCTAACCTATATATTCCATATACTCCTGATTATATCTTAATTGCTCACGCTAATTACATAAGAATGGTTTGGCTCCCATCGATATTAAATTATTTGTTAACCTGAGAATCATTTTTTTTTATATAACAAGTTACAATTAAATAGTGAAATAATGAAGAGAAAGGGGAAGGGAAAGGGGGAATACAGAGGAGGTGCCTTGGCGAGAGAGGAACCCACCCAACACTTCCAACTAAGCAAATTGGCAAAAAAAATAGCATCCTAGCTCTAAGACTGCCCTCTCTGCAATAGCTTTCGTTATATATAAAAGGGAAAATTTTAAATAAGAACTCGAAGTGAATCTTTTTTTCTTAAATAAGGACAAAAAATGAACTTTGTGTCAAATAAGGATCCGAAGTAAATTTTGTGTCAAATAAGGATCCAAAGTGATCAAGTTAATCTCTATTAAGGATATTAGTTCGCCGGTAGACATTTTCCAGTGATTAAAATAGGGGCAATTTTGTCAGAAATTTGTGATTTGAAAAAAAGGGAAAATTCTAAATTAATTAAGTTTAGGTTATTCATTTAGATGTTTACGTTTTCTTCTTTCTTCTCCCGACTGCTCCTCAACCAAATCGCTACCCGGTCATCCTCACGACTCAATTCTCGTCGCTTATCACCTTGTTCGATCGTTGGAGAATTTGGGTCTACCTAGACAAAGAAAGAAGCAATTGGTTTTCTTCTTGATTTTGAATTCGTGCTTCAACCGACGGAGAATTTGGATCTTCGACTCAGGTTCTTAAATTGATTCAACTATTCGAGTACTTATTTGAGATAATGAATCCACTTTAAGTCTTTATCTGACACAAAATTCATTTCGGGTCATTATTTGAGAAAATTAGTCATCTTTGGATCCTTATTTGGAATTTTCTCTATATAGAATTATAGACCAAGACACATGGGAACAAGACTCATTTGCCAAATCAGTAGATGCTAAGTGACCGGAATTTTTTTTGCAATTATACATATAAGGTACTGCTGAAGTTCGAACATTATTCGAAAAAGGAGTTTCCACTTTCGCACAATGTTACCCCTCATCTCAATGAATTTAAAGAACAATAAATAGAGAGCAAAGAAGTATTCTGGTCGTCCCTCAAAAGTAAACCTTCCAATCTTCACCCAAAAGCCTAATATCCCGGCATCATTGGGATAGCTCCACTTCAAGATGAAATGCCAGAAGGCATTCCACCGTTGTTTTTCCCTATGGTCGCTTTGTCATGTGAGGGAAATCAAACCAGTGACCAAGATTCTGGACATGGAACTGACACTAATTATAATATCAGGAATCGCTCGAGGCAGAACCAGCCTCCGCAGCTTTTTTCTCTCTTTGTTTCTCCCTTTTCTTCTTGTTTCTCAGAGCATTCTTGCTCAATGTTCTGTTATCAAATTCCAACCAGCATTATGAGTTAGGGGCCAGAATTAGTTAAAGGATGATGTAACAATGAATGAAACATGTAATGGAAAACTTACTCTGAAGAGCTCTCTCCAAACAGCTGCACAACACAAGCAAAGGAAATCAGAATTTCATAGACACGAGTTAAAATCAAACGATACCATAACCCCCCACCCAAAAACAAAACAAAAGAACCCCAATTTGTAGGAAGAAATAGAACTACCAAGTTCCACACTCAACTTCAGTAGCAGAATAGTAGAACAAGAACAAGAACATTGCACTTTAGTTTTAATCCCTTCATAATGTCACTCAGCTTACTGTAACCACATGACAAACACTTCATGCTATATCAAATTAATAGGCATTCTGACATGGAGAGGACTATGATGGCTTCAACTGTAGCTAAAATGGAGTTTGTAAGGCTAAGCATTTTTTACATGAGCCAAAAATATCTAGCAGCACATTCATACTGAGCATAAGAAAGGATATAAAAATCATACAGATGTTAGTAATAGCAAAACATGCGCAATAGCCTTGCCCCTGTCTCATGCCTTTCAATCTTACATGAGTTAAAATGTAACAAATCCTGCATGAGTTCCACAAGGTTTCATTCTGCCTTTTCCTAAAAGAAATGGATATAATCTCTTATGGTGTTGCAACATCTCATTGTGGAATTCAAATGAGGGAGAATCGTTAGAGTCAAACAACCATCTTATGGAACTGCAGCCAGACCATGAGCCAGAATAACAGTGAAAGCCATATAAAAATAACAATTTCTAAGTTTAAAGCAAATTCCCCCTGTATGTTCTATATAAACAGCCAACTAGCTCAGGCGATGGTCTTACTGGACTAATAGAAAAACCAATTATCAAGCAAGCATCCCACATTGCTATGGTATAGATTGGACACATTATAAGTATTTGATCATCACCTCTGCCTGGACAGTGGCTGCATTCTTAGCATGTGGTGGACGATAGGCAGCAGGTTTCTGTGCAGGCATGTTGGTAGAAGTTACCTTTGCAGAATTTTGAGATGATCTTGCTGTTTGTCCTGTTTAAGTGGCAAAAGTTCTTCAGCAGATCCTAAAATATACATAGCTCTAGAAAGGAGGGTCTTCTTTAGCACTCTCCGATTACCAAACATAAATTAACACCTTGTGGTTTTTGTTCTTCCACCTTTAGAGAGTCAACAGACTTTATCAGTTCAGCAACTTCACCAAAACTCTCAGGTGATTCTGGTTTCCATTCAGCCTGTGCAACTTGTTAGCCATTTCTACTCCACCAAGGATTGGGCTGATTTAATACAATTCATACAAGATAGTGCAGACAAGGCTAACCTGGTATAACTTGTCAAACATCTTCTTAAAGAATAGTGATCCGTTGTGGTGGAAAATTTTAATACTACCACAAGAAAGATAAATCAATCAAGAGACAAAACATACATTCCTACAACACTATCTCACCAAAACTAGCTGCACATTACTAAGTGGCGCTTGAAGGATTATCGTATCGTTGGCACTAGATAAGGTCTCACATCTCTCCTAGGAAAATCCAAAATGTAGAATGAGCAAGAATATTTTCTACTAGCAAGTAGTTTGACCAACAGTAATACCACAAGTAGAAGGTATAAGAATCAAAAACTACATTGAATTGAATCATTTGCTCAAAGAAAAAGATTTGCCAATGAGACCTTGTTTGAACTATGAATGGTTCTTTAGACTAAAATTATACAACTTATAATTTGCTATCGATGATAATCCCACCATTAATTCAACTACTAAAGCTATTAAAAGTTCTTAACAAGTATGACAGAACTCATTCCCATAAGGCCAAGAGGACAAATTACTACCATGTTGTAACCACATAGTAAGTCAACTGATCTGTTGATAACACAACATCTAGATGTAAACAAGAATCAGCATACCAATTGTCAATTTGTAGTCTTGGAGCTGTTGTGGCAGTCATAAAATAGCAGCCATTTGGAGACCACTCACTGGTTACAGAGCATTCAGCTTTTGTTGCTCCCAGCTGTTTCTTCTCCCTGTAATCCCAAAATGCCTAGAAATTCAAAAGGTAACGAATTATGATAAGGAAGCATGCTTAATTGGCAAAGACGCAAACCAAAGTTGTAGGAGCTATGTTAAAGTGAAAGTAAATGGAGAAAACAGAATAAAGAAAGCTACCATCACTGGTTTTTCATATGGGATACAAAGTCATTAACAATGAAGAAACTCCAATAAATATTAAGTGTGCTGACATTGGTTATTGCCAGTACCGTTCATAACATAACCATCAAATCAAAATACTAAAAGGCCTCATCTATCTCTCTTCATACGGCATCAACTGATGACTAGACTGATTAAATGAAAGCTTTTCTTGCTCTAACAGAAGGGATGCTTTCTGCAGCCAAAATTTCTTGCTACACCGTCTGCGTTGAAGCCCTCTAAGCTTTAACAGTAATACCGCAGATTCTATAACATTAGTGGCTTGGTTATGTCAAAAATATTTAACTTTGCCCCTCCTTCAAGTTTCCGACCATCATATTTCTTCCCAATGCCTCTCAATCTACTAAGTTGACTTCATTAGGGGCCTGAGCCCAGAGGCCAGACTAGCTTCTACTCATCAGCAAATCAGCAGAACTTTAAAAGCTTTACTTTCCTTTATCATGAGCCACAGATCATGGCGTTCCAACTTCTGGGTCTACAAATACTAACCAGCTGAGAATCCAATCCCAATTACCTCACAAATTCCAACTTCTATTAGAAGTACTAATGTGGGAAAACTGTTTTCCAAATGCAAATGATGCTCTCAGAGTAAAGCAACAGATTTCCTAACCTTCCCTAAACGAGCATATCAACATATATTTTCTTTAAAAAAGAAAACAAAAAACCCTAGTTGGATCCTTCCAACAATACAAAGTCACAAGGCCTACATGAGTTTGCAAGAATAGTTGTACACAATTGAAGACACACGTGAGTAATGGCAAAAAGGTAGAATAATAAATAGGAAAACCTGTCTATTTGGTTTCCTCAATAAAAGAACAACCAATAGGGATAGAACCTAATATGTGATAAATTAGGGTGTTGAGGAAGAAACCCTCATCCCAGTACTGATAAAAGGTAATATACGAAATTCTCCCTTCAGCTGAAAAATAATTCTGAAAAAAAAAAAATAAAAAGGAAAGCACAAGTGAAAATGAAAAGAGCATACCATGTCACCAGGTAAGTTACCAAAACCTGCCAAACATATAACTGTAAACCAGAGAATTAAGGTCACAACATTAAGGTAACAATGCAGCTGATTCTCCTGCAAAAAAACCAAAGAAAACCACTCTAATAATAATGGAAAAGGATAAAGAAAGTAATAAAAGAAAATAATTGACCAAAATGGAAAACTGGATTTGGTATCAAGTCATAGCAAATAATGTTTTACAAGGATACACTTCCCCTTTGGATTCCATCTGATGGTATTATAAGGGCCTGTTCCAAGCTCAAGGAGCGGATTGCACTTCTTGTCAAAAATGGTAGCCTTTGCAGGCATGACTAGAACAGATCAAGGAAAAGTCAAAATGAAAGCTAACAGTTGCAAGGACAAAGTTCCAATAATGCATGAGAAGTGATGCCTACATGTCTAAGGTAGATAATGAAGTATCACTACGAGAAACTTCTGAACCATAACACAATGAATTTGAAGATATGACAATTCACCTAACTTCGTATTAGTTAAGCATCCTAATATTCTATCAGAGGCCAAAGATCCAACTGAGATCACACAGCCTAATACCTTCTAAAGCTCAAAGGAACCACTAAAGAGTTTAAACAACCATTACAAAGTTCCACCTGCTAAATTACACAAGCAGAGATCCTTGAGGATACAAACTTAATAAGGAAATAGATGTTTGTCCATCATACTCACACATGATAAATGTGATGATACTAGCTGAAAACAGTGAAGGATACAGCCATAAACAACAGCAAATTCTGAACCAGAATATGACCATTGAACATCATGAATAGGTCCCTCTTTACCTGACAAAGAACCAAAACTGCAAAAGATAAGTTACAAGAAAATAATTACGTGGGTAGTTTTAGTAAGAAAACAAATAAAAACTTACGAAGAGGCACGAGCCCTTCATGAGCCCCATCTGTTGTCAGGTAGTTTAACTTTGATTCCCCATAGTAACTCTGGTTGGTTTTATCAACATCAGACTGCACCACAACCAAAAGTCCAGTAGACCCATAATTCCAGTGCAGTTGCACTGATGAGCAGCGGAAGAAACTTCGCCGCGCAACAGATTGACTCTGTGAATCCTCCCTACAAGCAAATATTTGGACACTGGCAGGAACACCCTATATACCACAAAAATCTTATCAAGGTAAAGTTACTTGACATACATAAAGGACAATTCATATATAATAACAAAGGACAAAAGTTTCTAAAAGCCTACTCTTAAGCACCAAAAATTGTTTCTCCCGGACAAGAAGGAATAAAGACTATTTTTCTCAACAGCAGATGGAGCGAAACATGGATCTTCCAAAGTCATCATGCTCTTTGCAATCATGTGACTCAACTAATCTTTGTATTCACTAAAGACCAAAAGGACCAGTTAAAAATCAGCTGTGGCATCCTTTAAGAGCCAGCATCTCTAGTAATCTGAATCAGGATCAAGTACCAAACCAACCAACCTAAGAGTTTGTGATTTAACAGGTTCCAGGTCACAAAGTCAGCTTGAAACTAATGTCTAATAAAAAAGGAACGCAACTAGACATTATAGCTACTTATACTGTTCATCACATTCTTGTCTGCTCTGGCCTGGTCATAGAACTTTTCATGAGTTGCCACATTAGTCAAGGTTATGAACCAGTCCCTTACTAATTCAAGACATCTATGAAACACAAACCTTAGATTCTGGAACAAATGCTGCAATGTGGGACCCCGGAGTTTTAGAGAGCTCCACTGCAGCAACTCCAGGAACTCTCAGCCTATATTTGAAACCTTTTGAAAAGTCACAACCATCAAAAAATTGTATCTCATTCGTCACAAGTCGACACGCAACAGCTTCATCAGAACTAAATCGGATTGAGGGCCTGGAAAGAGCAGCACACAAACCATTAAGTAGTGAAAATATGGAGAGGCAATGCACAAAAATGAGGAAAATCAATGGTGCAATGCTATATAATGCGTATGCGCTATCATGAGTAATCTATCATTGACCAACTGATGATCCTGACTAATATCATTTACCATGTCATTTTAGTTATGTTCTTCTGGAGTAGCTGATAAACAGACTCCCCAGACTCAACTTTCCACAAGATCACATTCTTCTCCTGTGGCGTTGAGGATTTCTGGAAAGTCTGGAGATAGGTCCCGCACGGGGACAATGCTGCCGTGGCCAAATTGGGGATCTCAAAATTCCTGATTTCCTTGAAGTTGCTGCAGTCATACACGCCAACCACAGAGTCGGACCTTATCACCATCAGCCTGGACCCGTCTGTGCTGAACATGGTGCTTGTGCACAGAGTCCTCTCGAGCTTGACGCTGAGTTGACCGTTAGCGAATGGGGGTCCATTCCACAGAGAGAACCCCTCTGGTTCGCGAACTAGAAAGCAAGTTGTACCAACATAAGTCAAGTTCGAATTATCAAGTCACAGGACGAGCATCAAGATAGAGACTTTTCAGTACCTAAAATATGCAGAGGTGGTGAAGAAGCCGTAGTTGCCATCGGGAAGATTGCAACAATCAACAATACATCAAGGCAAAGATGCCCAGCTGATGATTGGAAAGAAAACTCTGCAAAGACACAGGATTTGGTTTAAAGAAGTAAAGATTGAAGCTTCTTCATTTACAGACTTACCAGGCAAAGAACCGAACAAAAAACCAACACCATGAACGAGACCTTGCCCTCACTCACTACACTAACACTCGGAATCAATTCAGCACAAGATTAAGCAATCAATAAATGCCCGACGAAGTAAAATAGCAAGGCACGCGATGAAAATTCCATCTGAGAAGCGAATACGGAAGGAAAAACTTGAGGGCCTTCCGAATTGACTCCATCAATGCGTTAAATGAAGGACGATGCGGAACCTCCACGACCAGCTCACAAGCTGAGGTCACTGCCTGATCAATAACAGAGGCCGACAATTTACGCGAGCGAGCGAGAGAGAAAGGACCTGAAGTGTCGGGCTTCGGACGTGGACTGAAGCTCGGAGTGTCGAGGAAGAGCCGCCGAACAACGACGGCGGAGGGAACGCTGCGCGGCGCTGGAAGTTCGATCGGTCGAAGCGTTGCCAAGTACGACGGGGAAGAAGAAGGACATTTTTCTCTGTCTCCCTTTTCGGAGCTGTCCGGAATCGGATTAAGCCCAAGAGGAAAGCCCATGGTGTTTTGCGTCGGAGTTGGACTTGATACATGGGCCTCCAAATGAATTTCCCCTTTGTTCTCTATTTCTTTTCTTTGTTTTCTCTTTCTGGTTGTGAGCTGCCCTTCTTTAACTAGAGAAAATTGAAAAAAAAAAAAATTACATTTCGGAAAGGGTTAAGTTCATTAAAAATGCCCAACTGGCACCGTGTGATACATTTGCTGCTAAACTAATTTTTGTTCGACCGAAAATGCTAAACTTGTACTCTTGATCTAAATCTACATTTTATTAAAATGCCTACGTGTCCACACACGTGAAATTTTCCACGTCGATTATGACATTCTCACTGTAAAATCTGCCTTACAATCGTCTACCAAGTGTGTCGAAACATATGGATTGTAACAGGATAATGAATGGAATGCTAAATTTAGATAAGGGATTTTGTGAAACAAAAATTAATTTGGGAAAATATATCATGTGATTTCTATTTCGTACATTCTTTTTAGATGAAAATTTATTTGATGCAAATATGTCATAAGTGTGCCATTTATGAATTTATTGGTAAAAACCCTTTCAAAAATTATGCTTCTCAATATCTGAATTAAGGCTCTACATTTTTGCACTTTGCATCGCGAGGGTTCAATAGAAATCTACATTATGCAATATCTAATTCTTGATTTTCATAGCCTTTCTTCTGCAGGCGTTGCATATATGAAATGGTAAAACATAGGTTTTTCTGGGTCTTAAAATGTTAATTTTCGATATTGAGGGTGCAAAGTGCTCAAAGTTGATAATGTCCTTTTCTCTTGAAAGAAAAGGCGAAGATTATAATTGTACAAAAATCTTTTAAGCTCCTTTTATTTTGCATAAAATGAATGATATAGAAAACATTTTTTAAAAAATGATTGTATATATCACTTACAAAAATGAATAAACAAAAAATATTTTCATCATTTGCGAAAATATTTAAACATAAATTGTTCCCAGTGATAAGAGTATTTTTTTTATTAACTAATTAATTTTAAGCAATATAAGGAGAAAATTGTCCAAAAATCCTAAATCTATTGTACTTTTTTTAATTTAATCCTAAAATTTTCAATTTTGTCAATGGAATCCTAAATCTTTTCACATTTTATCAATTGAGTTCATCCACCAATTTTAACTAAAAATTATTGATGTGGACGGCCGGCAATAACGTAGCACTTTTTTAATAATATTTTAATGATATTTTAATTTTTTTCTATGATTTTTATGATTTTTTTTATAGGGTTGGATGGCTAGCAAAAGCGAGGGCGCAGGACACCCTTGCCTAGCCAGATCTAACGAGGGTGTTGAGGCCCTCATGATTTTGGGCGAGGGTTCACGTGCCCTTGCTTTTGCCGACTAGGGCATTGCAACTCTTGCCTAAAGCTAGTGAGGGCTATAACGCTCTCGCCCAAGGGTCCGTGAGGGTCGCCGGCAACCCTCATCGGCCTTAAATAAAAAAAAAAGTAAAAAATATATATTTAAAAAAAATCTATCAAAAAATTACCACGTTAGCAATTTTTCAATTAAAGACTTGATAGACTTAATTGGTAAAAGGTGGAAATGACTCAATGACAAAATTGGAAAGCTTAGAATTAAATTGGCAAAAGTATAATAGGTTTAGGACTTTTTGAACAATTTTCCCGCAATACAAGTGATTATTTTTTAAGAAAAATATTTTTAAAATTATTCATTTTTAATGAGTTGCATTAAAACAATCCATTTCTTTCTTGACAATATAATTGGGTTCACCATCCATAAGTTGGAATAGATTCATGTCTCAATGACCCAACAAGTGAAAACATTCGTCTCCCTCTACTTTAACAACCAAACATGAAGAAACCAAATCTTAGGATCTTATAAGGACACTAGGGCCCCACTAGGGAAAATCAATTCCACGATTCAAGCAAAGCCTCTTTTTGGGGGACGGCGTCGGTCGGTGTTGAGTGTTGACGCGTCTTCATCTTTTTCTGTTGCTTTCCTCTTTCTTTCTAGAATCTTCTTTGGAATTATTCTTTCCACATCTCTCGCGCCCAACAGCCTTAATACTTACGTAATCTCTACGACTAAACACACGAATGATAATTATTGTGTTTAAATGTTTTCGAGATTAGGATAAGACGCGTAAGACGAAGACTTGTTTTCTTTTATTTTCTTATTTTTTTTAAAGAAAGAAATGCGTTGAGGAAGGGAGGAGCCCCTGGCGGTTTCACCATAAGGCTTCCATACAACCCCATCCGTGCCATGGCTTCTGCTTTTGACACAAACCTGCCCCATACACCCCCATCCGCGCCATCTCCTTCCATGGTGATTTTTTTGGATGAAATCACTTCAGAGCCTCCTCAGCCTGATTCTAGGCACCCCGGCCTTCTTTCTAGCCATCGCCACTCGAATGGCCTGTTCCAGGAGGGAGGCCTGCCGTTTGACCCTTCCAGGTGATGGGTTTTTTAATTGTGATGATGGGCCTAAGTAGGCCCGTCCGCCCATGTTGGCCTAAGAACCCGGCCCGCAGGTTAAGGGCTCATGGAGGAAAGAGTTGTGTCTTTGGGGAAACGTTTTTATGTTGAAGAGATGCATATTTGGAGGAGACGCTTCGAGGGAAAGTAAAAAGGAAAAGGAACGTACCTTTTGGAATACATACATGAAGAAGCTTTCTCCTCCTCCAGACAACGTAAGACAACAGAACGTTTCAAGAAAAAAGAACGTACGTCTTTTCAGAGTTTTCTCCCCCTAATAGCAATAGCACGCTGCTCGGTAGAACGAGATCGGGATTCTTCCTCAAACTTCAACGTTGGTGTTTAATCTGTGGACAATAAGGTATACTCGATTTCGTGGTGTATCTTTGATCGGTGATACATGTGATTCCTAGGCTTGTCTTCCGCATTTGTTTTAGGGGTTCGATTGTGTATTGGATCAGTTTTAGAGAATCAGTTATTCCCAACATTGGTGTCAGAGCCATCGTTCATGTTTCCCGACCCCTTTTCATGTTTATGAATTGTTTTTGATTGAATTTTCGTGAAACACCGCCGTCCGCCGATCGGGGACGGAAAAATCCCAACACCCGCATACTCTTCACCCCATTTTTTGATTTTTGTAAATCAAAATTCGTTTCTGATAATGTAGGGTCGAAGGTCTCGTCAATACGAGAAAAACGAGTGGCGGATCGCCGTTGGGGCCGCCGAACGTGCTGCCACGCGTGGCCGGAACGAACGGGGGTCATCGGCGCTTGCCATGCACGTGCGTCGCACGTTCCGTTTCGGCCCAGGCTCGTGCGCCGCACGCGTGCGGTCGCTGGAGCGTGTGGCACGTGCCGGCTGACGTCATCGTGACGTCAGCCGTGCACACACATTGTGACATCAACCGCGCACGTGCGTGGCACGTGCCGATCGGTTCGTCCGGCCCGACCGGCGCGTCCGGCCCAACCGATCCGACCAGATCCGACCCGTTGACCTCGACCCGTCTGACCGTTGACCATCGTCAGGACCTAGGATGGCAGAGGTAAAGCAGATAATATAAGTTGCCCGTTCGTTCTTCAGTTTCTTTCATTATTATTAGAACTGGATTCTAATTGAAGGACTTACTTGTCTTTTTCAGAAGAAACGTTTCTCCTCAGACAGCACCATGCATTTGTAGCCCATGAGAACGCTGAACATACCGTTATCGATATTCTTGAGGAGGGAGAAATGTGCGTGGAAGGCTACGTGCAGCGCTTGGATCGAACGCAGCAACTTCACAGCAGGCCGAAATGGACGATCCTGGGAGATTCATTGTGGGATGTGATCGTTCAGGGAAGTTTTGCTCTTGGGGGTCTGAAGACGAGCAACGCTTCTCCTATTAACGACGCACTAATTCCCGTCATTGCAATTGTTTATTCGATTGGGTTTTTAGCTGCTATTGGAGGCAAACTGCGTGATAGCTCAGTAATGAGAGGAATCGGATCGGTGGCCGCAGTGCTTGGCTTTCTCCTGACCATGATTTTACTCCTAGGTGCCTGGGTTTCTAATTTTAATCTTCTTGTATAGCCGGTGGTGCGTTGATCTTATTAATCTTCTTGTATAGCCCGGTGCCGATTTATGTGACCCTCGGTGCTGCCTCGGTGATCTTATTAGTGATCTTATTAATCTTCTTGTATAGCCCGGTGCCGATTTATGCGGCCCTCGGTGCTGCCTCGGTGGTCTTATGGTCCTGTTGGGACTCGATTAAAAAAAAAATATAAGAAATGGTTTCGAGACTCCCCAGCTACATGTCGAGTGCGTCTCTGTTCCCAAGAGTGCCCACTTTTTAATTACTAGAATTTTTATTAACTTGCCCAGAATATGAGCATTCACACTACTGAAAATACCCTCTCCCTCTCGCGCTCTCTCTCCCCTCTCTCTCTCGCTGCCCCTCATGCAAGTGTCTACTCTAAGCCTTCAAGAATCCCACATTGAACAATTACTCAAAGAGCATTTGAAAGATTACCAATAAAAATGAAGCCAAACAGCCGTAGTACTCTATGATTTAGCCTTCTAGCGAAAGCGATGGGGAAAGGTGAATGGGTAAGGGGTGGGTTAATGCTCGCTCAAGTAGTTTGAAGAATTTTCGCATAAAAGTTGGTTGGCTTAGTTGGACCGTCCGATCAGGGAACTAAATCGGACCGGTTCCTCCGGTCGATTCTCGGTTTTGCTTTTTTCGGTACGGTCCAATTTTCTGGTTCTGAGATCGGAACTGGACCGACTGGGAACTGAGCACCCTCACTCCACGTGCTGTGTGGGAACTCGATCGGGAACTGGATTCAATGGTCTGTCCGTGTTACGAAACATCAGTGTGGAAAGTACAGAGGGCAACAGCAAGCGGTGATTCCTGTGTGGGCCCAAACCATGAGGCCAAACTTTGAACTGAGTAAGGGTGTGCATGGTCCGGATGGGCGGTTCCCAGTGCCCGCTAGTTGTATGGATCCGGTCCAACCTCACGACTCATGACTTGCGAAATAGATCAATTATGCAACTGAACTAAAATAAATATTCGGTCGGAGTGAAATAGGTCCCATCCAACCCTACGCCATCACGACTTGCAACGCTCGTTTCCCTATGCCGGTGGGTCAATGCCCATTTTATATGATTTCAACTAATTATCGCATGATCGTAGTCCTAGATAAAAACATTTGGATTATTAGTTAACCTTCCATAATTATCTATCCATACACCATGTTGGCTCTTTGCTATTTGTCAAATTTCACTATAGAACGAGAACGAGCGTGAACAAGCTCCTCACCCTACTAAGAACAGCACAAAAAACCTACCAACCATCAACGATCCCCTCCGTAGCCAAAATTATTAAAGATCTCCTAAACAGTTCAATGATCATACACATTCATTTCTCTTGATTCTCTCTTCGCTAAAGGGCCGGACTTGCACCATTGGCATGGGCAAGTTCACCGGCTTAGCTCCACCACATAATTTAGAAGATTTACATCATAATCATTTGCATAATGTCCACGCAAGGCCACTTCTAGAGCCAAACAGACGATGTTTATCATACAGTGCTACCACCCCCCACCATCCTCTTTATAGCAAGGCAAAATTCTGCTTGCAAAGTTTATTCAGAAGATTCCCAAGCTAACAAATTTTTTTGCTGTTAAACAAGCAAATCTTATTTTAGTCCCCACAAATGAAAAAAGGTGTGAAGGATGGCCTGGTGATATGCTGTTCGAGGGAATTAAAAGAGAATGGTCCATAACCTGAGTGCAGTTCGAGTGGGCGGATCCGCCCATGGGCAGGAACCAGGATCGATCTTCACCGGTTCCCATAAATTCAAACTGAGAACCTGGGGATTAGAACCAGGTTTAAAAAACCACCGGTTCGGGCGGGTCTCGGTTCTTTTGCACACCCCTATAACTGAGCGTCCTCTCTCCTCTCCTCCCTCTCGTCTCTCCCCTCACTCTGCACGCTCTCTCTCTCTCTCTTTCTTCGCCGCCTCCTCTCTCTTCCACCGAGTTCTCTCTGACCGACGAACCACCGCGCTGCCTCTCCGGCTCCGGCATCGCTTGCGCTCGCAGCCGAGTTGCCTCCCTCTTCCTCGCTGGCAAGAACCTCTCCGGCTACATCCCCTCCGAGCTTGGCCTCCTCGGCTCGCTCAGACGGCTCAACCTCGCCGGCGATGACTCCTCCAAGCCCATCTCCTCCCGCCTCTTCAGTGCGACCTCACTCCTCTCGACCTCTCCCCCTCTCCCGAAACTCGCTCTCCCGTCTGATCTCGACCCAGATCAAAAGAACCTCCGTAACCTCGCCCACTTGGACCTGTCTCTCCAACTCGCTCAATGGGTCATTCCCCGAAGCGCTCGCGGAGCTTGGGAGCCTCTCCGGGACGCTGAACCTGCCGCACAGCGGGTTCTCTGGAGAGGTTCCGGCTATGCCCTCTCTCTCTCCCTCCGAGTCAAACTGAGCCCTCGTCCAACGAACCATCGTGCGGCCTCCGCCTCCCCCTCGAAAGGTTAACTCCATCATCGCGAAGTTCGTCGGTCGGCCGAGGGCTTGGTGGGAGAGAGAGAGGGCAACGAAGAGAGAGAAAGATGAGAGAATTCAAAATCGTCTAACTACTCGGGCCCTACTTGGACACGTGTTGATAATCAGAACCCATCTTGTTTGCCACGTTTGCACAGAAGATACGCCCAAGTTGTGACCAAGGGGCGTATACAGCAGGATGGATTTTTGGCGGTGCAAATATTGTTCTTTTTGTGCTTCATTTTTATCTCTCTTCTCTCCTTGCAAAAGAGCAAGAAAAGCATTTAATTTGTGGATTCAAAGGTTTGGAGGTCCTTTAGAAAGTAGCATTCTTGAAACATAAGTCTTAATTTCGTCCATACTGTTCATCTTCTCCATGCTTCGCTCGGAGAAGCCAAACAGAGGTTTATGACCACCAAGCAAGAGCACGGCAGCGATCATTGCCTGAGCTTGCAGGACCTTTAGGCATCGCCTAAATTGCTTGAACTAGGCAATCATTGACATGAGTTGTGCGACCTTAAACGAGGCTATCTGAGAATGAGGCTATCCAATGACTATTTTGGCCGACAACGACCGACCTCCATAAGGAAATATTTTAAATTTTTTTAAAAAATTAGGAAAAGTCGTTTACAAAATATAATTTTTACTAAACAACATGTAAGTTAAAATTATTTTCCAATGTATTTTAAAATTATAATTTACTAAATATTATTTGCATTTTAGAAATTTTCTTGAACTTAAAGATATTTACATTTTTCAAAAACATTTCTCAAAAGTTGGACCAAATGGAGCTAAAGAATATCAAATGCAAGGTAATGCTTTACATTGGTTGAAGTCAAATTAAACACCAAATTTTCCCTACTCCAGAGAATGCCGCTCGCAAGAAATTTGTCAACTTTGGAGCTTTTTAAGAAAATTGGGCCGCACAAATGAAAATATGAGTGATAATTTAATTTGGAGCAATTATGGTCTAACCTATATATTCCATGTACTCCTGATTGTATCTTGATTGAGTACGCTAATTTCAAAATAATGGTTTGTCTCCCACCGATATTAAATTATTTGTTAAACTGAAAATCATTTCTTTAATATAAGAATTTACAATTAAATAGTGAAATAATGAAGGGGTAATAGAGGAGGTGCCTCGGCGAGAGAGGAACCCACCCAACATTTCCAACCAAGCAGATTGGCAAAAAATAGCACCCAAGCTCTGAGAATGCTCTCTCTGCAATAGCTTTCGTCATATATAGATTTATAGACCAAGAAACAAAGGAACAAGACTCATTTGCCAAATCAGTAGATGCTAAGTGATTGGAAATTTTTTTGCTATTTCAAAGATAAGGTACTGCTGAAATTCGAACATTATTTGAAAAAAGAAGTTCCTAGTTTCATACAATGTTACCCCTCATCCCAAAGAATTTAAAGAACAGTAAATAGAGAGCAAAGAAGTATTCTGATCGTCCCCTCAAAAGTATGTCTTCCAATCTTCACTCAAAGGGCTAATATTCCAGCATCATTGGAGTCGCTCCACTCCAAGGGAAATGCCAGAAGGCACTCCGCTGCTGCTTTTCCCTATGGCCGCTTTGTTATGTTGAGGGAAATTAAACCAGTGACCAAGATTCTAGACATGGAACTCACACTAAGTATGATGTCAGGAATCACTCGGGGCAGAACCAGCCTCCGCAGCTTTTTTCTCTCTTTGTTTCTCCCTTTTCTTCTTATTTCTCAGAGCATTCTTGCTCAGTGTTCTGTTATCAAATATCAACCAGCATTGTGAGTTAGGGGCCAGAATTAGTTAAAGGACGACGTAGCAATGAATGAAACATGTAACAGAAAACTTACTCCGAAGAGCTCTCCAAACAGCTGCACAAACAAAGAAATCAGACTCTCACAGACAAAAGTTAAAATCAAAAGTACAATCAAAATCCCCCCCCCCCCCGCCCGGCGAAAAATTATAGGAAGAAGTAGAACTACTGAGTTCCACACTTGACTTCAATAGGGGAAGAGTAGAAGAAGAACAAGAAGATTGCACTTTGGTTTTAATTCCTTCATAAAGTCTCAGCTGACTGCAACCACATGATAAACATTTCGTGCTATATCAAATTAACAGCCAATTTGACATGGAGAGGACTATGATGGCTTCAACTGTAGCTAAAATAGAGGTAGCAAGGCTAGGCATTTTTTACATGAGCCAAAAATGTCTAGCAGCACATTCAAACTGACCATAAGAAAGGATATAAAATCATGCAGATGATAGTAATAGCAAAACATGTGCAATAGCCTTGCCTGTCTTATGCCTTTCAATCTTGAGTTTAAATGTAACAAATCCACATGAGTTCCACAAAGTTTCGTTTCGCTTTTTCCGAATAGAAATGGTGATAATCTCTTATAATGTTGGAACATCTCATTGCAGATAATACAAACTTAATAAGAAGATGGATGTTTGTCCATCATACTCCCACGTGATAAATGTGATGATACTAGTTGAAAACAGTGAAGGATACAGCCATAAACAACAGCAAACTCTGACCCAGAGTATGACCATTGAACATCATGAATAGGTCCCTCTTTACCTGATAAAGCACCAAAACTGCAAAAGATAAGTCTCAAGAAAATAATTACATAGGCAGTTTAAGTAAAAAAAAAAAATAAAGACTTACGAAGCGGCACGAGCCCTTCATGAGTCCCATCTGTTGTCAAGTAACTTCGATTCCCCATAGTAACTGTGGTTGGTTTTATCAACATCAGACTGCACCACAACCAGGAGTCCAGTAGACCCATAATTCCAGTGCAACTGCACTGATGAGCAGCGGAAGAAACTTCGCCGCACAACCATTCGTATATAATAACAAAGGACAAAAATTTCTAAAAACCTACTTTTAAGCACCAAACTCATTTCTCTCCAGACAAGAAGGAAACGCCATTCAAAATTATAAAACCTGCATGCTTTAAAGCAGTAATGGCTGACCGTAAAATACACTAAACGTTAGGTCGCTGCAAATAAAGACTATTTTTCTCTACAGTACACGGTGCGAAACATGGATCTTCCTAAGTCATCATGCTCTTTGCAATCATGTAATACAAGTGATCTCTGTATTCATTAAACACCAAAAGGAGCAGTCAAAAGCACCTGTGTCATCCTTTAAGAACCGGAATCTCTATTAGTTATTCGAATCAGCATCAGATACCAAACCAACCAATCTAAGAGTTTGTTAGTAATAGGTTCCAGGTCATAAAGTCAACTTGAAACTAATGTCTAATAAAAAAGGAACGCAACTAGACATTATAGCTACTTATACTGTTCATCACATTCTTGTCTGCTCTGGCCTGGTCATAGAACTTTTCGTGAGTTGCCACATTAGTCAAGTTTATGAACCAGTCCCTTACTAATTCAAGATAGCCATGAAACACAAACCTTAGATTCTGGAACAAATGCTGCAATGTGGGACCCCGGAGTTTTAGAGAGCTCAACTGCAGCAATTCCAGGAACTCTCAGCCTATATTCGAAACCTTTTGAAAAGTCACAACCATCAAAAAATTGTATCTCATTTGTCGCAAGTCGACACGCAACAGCTTCATCAGAACTAAATCGGATGGAGGGCCTGGAGAGCAGCACACAAACCATTAAGTAGTGAAAATATGGAGAGGCAATGCACATAAATGAGGAAAATTAATGGTGCAATGCTATATAATGCGTACGCACTATCATGAGTAATCTATCATTGACCAACTGATGATCCTGACTAATATCATGTGCCATGTCATTTTAGTTATGTTCTTCTGGAGTAGCTGATAAACAGACTCCCCAGACTCAACTTTCCACAAGATCACATTCTTCTCCTGTGGCGTTGAGGATTTCTGGAAAGTCTGGAGATAGGTCCTGCACGGGGACAATGCTGCCGTGGCCAAATTGGGGATCTCGAAATTCCTGATTTCCTTGAAGTTGCTGCAGTCATACACGCCAATCACGGAGTCGGACCTTATCACCATCAGCCTGGACCCGTCTGCGCTGAACACGGTGCTTGTGCACGGAGTCCTCTTGAGCTTGACGCTGGGTTGACCGTTAGCGAATGGGGGTCCACTCCACAGAGAGAACCCCTCCAGTCCGCGAACTAGAAAGCAAGTTGTACCAACACAAGTCAAGTTCGAATCATCAAGTCAAAGGACAAGCATCAAGATAGAGACTTTTTAGTACCTAAAATATGCAGAGGTGGTGAAGAAGTCGTAGTTGCCATCGGGAAGATTGCAACAACCAACAATATATCAAGGCAAAGATGCCCAGTTGATGATCGGAAAGAAAACTCTGCAAAGACACAGGATTTGGCTTTAAGAAGTAAAGATCGATGCTTCTTCACCTACAGAATTACAAGGCAAAGAATCGAACCAAAAACCAACACCATGAACCAGACCTTGCCCTCACTCACTAGACTAACATTCGGAATCAATTCCGCACAAGATTAAGCAATCAGTAAACTGCCCGACGAAGGAAAACAGCAAGGCACGCGATGAAAAGTCTATCGGAGAAGCGAATACGGAAGAAAAAACTTGAGGGCCTTCCGAATTGACTCCATCAATGCGTTAAACGAAGGACGATGCGGAACCTCTGCGACCAGCTCACAAGCTGAGGTTACTGCCTGATCAATAACCGAGGCCGACAATTCACGCGAGAGAGAGAGAAAAAGAACCTGAAGTGTCGGGCTTTGAACGTAGACCGAAGCTCGGGATGTCGAGGAAGAGCCGCCGAACGACCACGGCGGAGGGAACGCTGCGCGGCGCTCGAAGTTCGATCGATCGAAGCGCTGCCAAGTACGACGGGGAAGAAGGAGGACATTTTTCTTTTGTCGCCCTTTTCGGAGCTGTCTGGAATTGGATTAAGCCCAAGAGGGAAAGCCCATGGTGTGTCGCGTCGGAGTTGGACTTGACACATGGGCCTCCAAATGAAGTTCCTCTTGTTCTCTATTTCTTTTCTTTGTTTTCTCTTTCTGGTTGTGAGCTGCCCTTCTTTAACTAGAGAAAATTGAAAAAGAAAAAAAAATCTACATTTCAGAAAGGGTTAAGTCCATTAAAAATGTCCAACATGCACCGTGCGATACATTTTCTGCTAAACTAATTTTCGTTTGACTGAAAATGCTAAATTTGTACTCTTGATCTAAATCTACATTTTATTAAAATGCATACGTGTCAACACACATGAAATTTTTCATATCGGTTATGACATTCTCACCGTGAGATCCGCCTTGCAATCGTCTATCACTTATGTTGAAACTTATGGATGTTAACAGGATAATGAGTGGAATGCTAATGGAGGTAAGATCTAGATTAGGGGATAATAGTGTGAGTATTTTGTGAAACAAAAATTAATTTGGGGAAATATATTATGTGATTTCTATTTCGTACATTCTTTTTAGACGAAAATTTATTTAACGTAAATATGTCATAAGTGTACTATTTATGAATTTATTGGTAAAACCCTTTTAAAAAATTTATGCTTCTCAATATCTGAATTAAGGCTCTACATTTTTGCGCTTTGCATTGCCACGTTCAATAGAAATCTACATTATGCAATATGTAATTCTTATGATTTTCATAGCCTTTCTTCTGCAGGCGTTGCATATACGAAATGGTACAACATAGGTTTTTCAGGGTCTTAAAATGATAATTTTCGATATTGAGGGTGCAAAGTGCTCGAAGTTGATAATGTCCTTTTCTCTTGAAAGAAAATGCGAAGATTATATTTGCACAAAAATCTTTTAGGCTCTTTTTATTTTACAGAAAATGAATGATTTAGAAAATATTTTTATAAAAATGATTACTTATATCACATACAAAAATAAATAAATGAAAAACATTTTCATCATTCACGAAAATATTTAAACATAAATTGTTCCTGATGATAAAAGCATTTTTTATTAACTAATTAGTTTAAGCAATATAAGGGGAAAATTGTCCAAAAACTCCTAAATCTATTACACTTTTTTCAATTCAGTTCTAAATTTTTCAATTTTACTAATTGAGTTCTAAATCTTTTTACATTTTGTCAATTGAATCCATCTAGCCAATTTTAGCTGAAAATTATTAATGTGGACAGTCGGCATTAACGTGGCACTTTTTTAATAATATTTTAATGATATTTGAATTTTTTGATTTTTATGCTTTTTTTTTCTTTTTTCTTTTACTTTTCTTTGTTTTTTTTTTAGAGGGTTTTAGAGAGAAGGCTGGGAAGGGTGGCCGACTAACCCTCGTTGGCCATAGGCGACGGCATTGTGCCCTCGCCAGTGAAAGCGAGGGCACGTGACACCCTTGCCTAACTAGATCTGACGAGATTGTCAAGGCCCTCATTGATTCTGGGTGAAGGTTTGCGCGCCCTTGCTTTTGTCGGCTAGGGCATTGTAGCTCTTGCCTAAAGCTAGCGAGGGCCACAACGCTTTCACCCAAGGTTTGTGAGAGTTAGCCGGCAACCCTGCCAGCCTTAACTAAAAAAAAGGTAAAAAAATATATATTTAAAAAATCAAAAATTTATTAAAAAATTGGCACATCAACAATTTTTCAGTTAAAATAGACTGGATAGACTTAATTGGTAAAAGGTAAAAAATTTTATGAGTCAAATGATAAAATTGAAAGGCTTAAAAGTGAATTGGCAAAAGTATAATAGGTTTATGACTTTTTGGACAATTTTCCCGCAAATACAAGTGATTATTTTTTAGGAAAAATATTTTTCAAATTATTCATTTTTGATGAGTTGCATGAAAACAATCCATTTCTTTCTTGACAATATAATTCGGTTCACCATCTATAAGTTGGAATAGATTCGTGTCTCAATGACCCAACAACTGAAAACATTCGTCTCCCTCTACTTTAACAACCAAACATAAGGAAACCAAATCTTAGGATCTTATAAGGACACTGGGACCCGACTAGGGAAAATCAAGTTCTTGACTTGCTTTTACGCCACTCTAAATGAACATTCGAAGCAAAATCGGTGAGAGGGCTTGGGCTCTTTGTCTCGCCTTTATTATCCAAATAGTTGCTCAGTCAATTGGTTTGGTGACCGCAGTATCACTTTCCTTAAAGCATCTATATCCTGAAACCTGGCTTTCATTAGCCTTTGCCAGATTATCTTCTTGACCCTTTGCTTTTCTTCGTAACTCGTCCTAAGTTTCGGGGACGATTGACCTCATGCTGATCTGCTCTATGTTTGTCTCTCCAAATGATTCAGATAGAGAAATCTTCATCTGCTACCAGTTTCTTAAAACGGAAGTGATAAATAAGCCTAGCATGTGGGCTTTAGCTTAGTCCTTGAGCAATCTTCCTGCTTCTATTGTTATGGGAACTTTATTCTGAAACAGAGCTTGTTATGCTGTAAGACTCCATTCCCATCTTCCAACATAGTGCCTTTTGTATAATTCTATCCTTACATGACACATTTTGCATTTCCCGGCAATTACTCTTCCAAAAATTCTTGAATAATCTACACAATGCCATTGATTTACATATCTGGTTCTTATGCAACATCTTTTAGGAACAGTAATTTTAGCTAACAACGACACCCATGAAATAAAGTGAATACTATAGTCCTAAATTGGCCACTTTTTCCTTTGAATCATTGCTTCAAAGGCCTTTCGCTAGATGTTTATAACCTATAATTTAACAATGTCTCAATTCATGTCACATGTGTAGAATCCCGAAACATGTCATCTAGATTGTTTAATTTGTGAAAGCTAAAGTTGCACGCAGCCGGTCTTATGCACTGCGACATGGATTAAGATGCTTCGTGAAGTAGAGGACCATCTCCATTTTTCACGTACATAAAACTGACGCTTCCTTCCACGTATGTTCCCCGCGTACGTCCCTTCATGAGGCAAGCCGCACATGGTTGATGGTCACAGCACAGCCTCTTGGCATTAATGGTTGCGTCCAATTGGGATGTCTCGGGATAAGATGGTCCAATTTCGAGTAGTCTCTCTCTCATCAATACCACTCCACACATGCATCAGAAGGACCCAATGCTTGCATATATCTGACGGTGTAGAAAACACTCCAAGAGCTGCGTCACAAGACCAAGAAAGCAAGTTACTAGGTGCTGGACAGTTGGGAAATATAACGGGGGCAAAAGATTCATACATACATACATATATATTGATGTAACGCGAAGCATTTGAACATTTGACTCGATTAATCTCCACGAATGAGCAAAAACCTGCTATCCATAGGGTTAAGGCTTTACTTACAAGATGGCGCACATGACCTCTAAAATTATTCTAAGTGAAGTCTACCATGTTTTGAAGACGAAATGTTTTGCATATGAAAAGAGCCATCAAGAACTCAGCTGACCTATGGAGGTCGATAGATATTGGAGCTATAGTGTGTAGTGTATTGCCGGACGATCCAATTCGAAAAGTTGTGACAAAGTGATCAAACATGAATATCTGAAATATTGCAACATTTTAATGGCTCAAAAGACATGTTTGAAGTGATGGTGTTTAGTCATGGGAAAATAAATTTGAAGTGCTACTTCCATTCATCTAAAAGACAAGTCTACAGGGTTACATATTCAATGAAGTCCACTAATCCAAAAGACATTTACGAGGCATTGTATCCCCTCGGATGATTTCATTCATTCATTCAAAAGGCACACATCATGTGAATGAATGAACGAATCACTTGAACAACATTTATTTCACCGAATACAGACAAAAGTCCTTAATTTTTTCCACAATTTCCAGAGGAAAGCTTAGAAATTGAAGGGAAAATCAGATGATGATATTCTCCTATAACATTCATTAATAAATGAGATCGCATATTTCTGATGGACAACGCTAAACGGCTATTTATACGAGTATTGCAAAGTCAACTATGTACTCAGTCCTTTCCTTAAGCCAGTCGAGTACGTTTTTGAGTTTGAAACCAAAGTACTCAACGTCTTCAGCAGAGAACTACGGAAATCTCAAGTACCCAAAGGTGTCACAAAACAATATGAAGGTCAGACAAGGAGGGCCTTCCAAGCTAAAAACAAAGAGCACGCGTTGCGACCATATTAGATCTTGCGTTTTTAGACTTTGGACCTTGTGTTTTGGTTCCGTTTTCGTCTGAGATACGAAACATTTATTTTCTTCAAAGTAGTCTCTATGATTTCTAGGTCAAACAGCAAACTCTATATGCCCTAAACAAGTTAATTAATGGAACATATCTGAGGTTGGCTGGCTTTTATCTTGGGATAAGCGTCTGATACCTTTCCTTTGTAGTCACCAGAAGAAGACCCACTACCCGACAAAACCGACAAGTCATCGCTGCTCCTGTAAATACAGTATTTGCATTTATGAGGAAATTACTCTTGTGATGCAATCCTTTTGCGACCTGAGGACTCAAAGATTTGTTCCACTGGAATGTCGGTCGCATGAGGAAAGCAATGTATTGGTTTTGTTAGATACTCCAACAAAGTTGAATAATATTTTTGAACATGTGATGTCCATACAAGAAAGCAGACTTGCTATATTACTTCATTAAAATATGTTTGCGTGCCTAGGAGATAAGTTCTTATTAGATATTCACAATACCTCTAAACTATTGGTAATTTATACACGACATTTAGGCGATTTGATCCCCCAAAAATGTCTCCTGTCTAAGCAGCGAGGCTTACATGATATTAATTATTTACAGAATTCATCAATTATGGTTGGCACATGATTTGATGATACACAAGATGATATTTGTATGAATCAAGCTTACGGTTGGCACATTTGTATAAAATAGGAGATCCTGATTTATCAATGAACATATACGCAAGACGGGAGTGTATGGACTCTTCAAATTGCATTATAAAAGGAACACATTGTTCGGTTCTTTATTAGTTTTCACAAGATTGGGATACCATGATTATAGGATAATCAAGAAAATTAAAAGGCAGAGGACCAACCTAACAACAACCGTTTATAAGTGGGAAGTGTTGCTTGTCTATAGTCTTCCCATTGAAGTAAAGTTAGTTGAAACTGGCCATCTTGAGTGAGAAAGTGGCCAACCCTGTGCGTCTCTCTCTCATCATGATGGTGAAGCCAAAAGAAACATAAAATTTATAAATCCCAGAAAAAAGGTGAAAGGTAGGAGGGAGGGAAAAAGGTTTAATTCATACCAGCAAGCACCAAGATTCCAAGTCCTACAGAGAGAGAGAGAGAGAGAGAGAGATGGGGAGTCATGGTTAAAAGAATGAAGTAGTACCAAATATCTGTAAAGGGGAAGTATCATGTGTTCTAGCGAGCAAAAGGGAGGTCCAGGCTAGAGACAGGAAGAGAGAATAATCTCTCTTCTCGATCTTCCCTTCCTTTTGGTTTGTGACAGCTTTTCTCAAGGGTTTCTTGAAGAGAGCCAGTTTTCCCTAAGGTACGGACTGATCTCAGTATTCTGATAATTGAGTTCATTTAGAGCACAAACATGTGTGCTTGTTGATTCCATGAATTTTTCGCTCGTGTGCTGAGCTGAATTTGGCTTGGTTTTTGTGAAATCCCTCCTGTCTGTCAAAGATCGGGCTCTTTTCTTCTGGTACTCATCCAACATAGTGATTGATTCATTTTCAATGTGAAGATCAATACCCACTATTAGAATATATGCAGTTCCACTGGAGCAAATGTCCATCTCTCTCTCTCTCTCATGTGTTTATTTGTATAGACTTGACTACTGAAATCCTACGCTGTTGTTGATTCCGACATCTTGTGTCGAGACGTCATGGTTTGACAGCAAGTGTTTGTGTATTTCTGATCCTTGTTAGTGCTTCAAGTTTTGACATCTATGTCTTGCACAAAGATGAAACTGCAATCCGTCTGATCTGTTTGCCTGCCTTCCTGTCTTTTCTCTCTCTCTCTCTCTCTCTCTCTCTCTTTGTGGGTGTTTTGGCCATTTTTTGACTGTTAGTTGCTCTTTGTCATACGGAACGAAATGTTCAAAAGTTCAAAAATCCTTAGAAACTTGCCGATGGCCTCGTGACATTATAAAGGTTACAAGCTCATGATGTTGCTGGGGTCCATTATCCAACTAGCTGCTACCTCAGTTGCAATAGATATAAATGCTAATCTTCTTTGCTACTTTTTTGTTTAAATTTGACATTATTTCATCAATTATGCGTATGCATCATAGTTTCCTCATGCATAATAACTGGAAAAGGCCATAGCCACCTGAGAAGGCTTGCCAGAACCTAGGAAAAGGTCAATCTGCTCTTTTTTTGAAAGAGCAAAAGAGTGGAGAAAGAGTACAAAAGAGCTGGAAGTCTTATTTTCAAATTATTGGCTTTTTCTTTGTTGTTTTCTCCTTCAAAAAAGCTTCCGCCCTGTCAATTTTTTGAACTTCTGCTCTTTTAATTTCTTGGAAAAGGAAAAAGCCGGTCAATGAAAAATTCAGTTGATCAATACTTGGGAAGCGTCGGAATAACGAAACCAAACTTCTGCATGGAGAGCTAGTAATGTTGGGAAGATGGGAAAGAAAGGTAGCTGGTTTTCTGCAATCAAAAGGGTCTTCACACCCCACTCAAAGGAGAAACTAGTCAATGTAAGTTATTTTCCTGATGCGCCCTGTTAGCAAACTATTACTTGTGCTACCTGCTTAACATATCAAGGCCAATCTTGTAGTTGAAATGCGGTTCATTCTTTTTCCGGTGTGAGGAATAGGATGAGGTGAGCTAACTAAAAGCTTGGAATCATTTTGAGATCAGGCAAAGGCATGAGATAGATGAAATCAGTACGATCTGATCAATTGCAAACCTGTCCAGCATATGCCCTTAATGGGGTCAAGATTCAGTTGAGTTGTGAGTTTTGAGTGGCTTCTGTAAGGAAGGGAAAAAAAATAACCATACTGTTCATGAAGAATTTGTTTAGCTAGACGCATCATAGTGTTGCAGTCTTGCATATCAACTTGAGAAATGCTATCAGTCCGTTAACGTAAAGGATAACTCCATTAAGAGTATTCAGTGTTTAATAACAACCTTAAGATGCTGAGGATTAAATAAGAGCTCCAAACTTCAAATTTCTTTCAGACATCCATGAGATGGAAAAACTGTAGAAAAAGTTAAAACTTGAGTCCAAATTCTTGAGGATAGCTAGACCTGTGTGAAACCTTGGACTGTACATGGTCGCTTCCACATGCAGGAATCAGAGAAGAAATCTTCAAAGAAGGACAAGAAAAAGGGGCAAGCGAAGCAGAGACATGGAGAGACAAATTCATTCATTCCATTCTTCAGAGAGCCAAGCAGTATCGAGAAGATCCTGGGAGATGCCGAGAGAGAGCACAAAATCGTTTATAGACCTGCCACACCCCCTCTTCCCGAGCAACCACGGACATCTTCAGCTTATGTGGCTCCTCGAGTGGCTTCTCCTCGGGCTCCTTCTCCAAAGGTTGCTTCACCTAAAGCTGCATCTCCGAGGGCTGCTTCTCCTAGAGTTACTACTCCAAAACCAGCTTCTCCCAGGATTCATCAGAGAGAAATTATTAGGCACCGGCCAGAACCGACTTTGCAGAATCACCAAGCTTCAGCTACCAAGATTCAATCAGCATTTAGAGGCTACATGGTAGGTGCAAAATTCCTGTATCATTAACTGAAATTACTTGATGCTTATCAACATTTTTGAGGTTTTAATATATATATAATTACGCTTTCTTCTACTGCTCAGCGCTCCTCTATGTTTTAGCTCGTACAAGTCTATATGTCATTGAACTCGCTCAAAGTGCAATTGCTAATCAAAGAAGGACAATGAATGGAAAAAAAAAAGTGCAGCATCATCTGCTTTTAAAAAAATGTGACATGATGATAGCAATTTGAGACAGTTCTGTTATGTCAGGCAAGGAGGAGCTTCAGAGCACTTAGAGGTTTAGTGAGGCTTCAAGGAGTTGTAAGAGGGCAAAATGTGAAGCGCCAGACGGCAAATGCCTTGAAGTACATGCAGCTTCTTGTGCGAGTTCAGTCACAGATTCAATCACGGAGAATTCAGATGCTAGAGAACCAACTACGTCATCAGGCTCAGAACAAGAATGACAAGGAAGTGGATAGCCAATTCGGCAAATGGAGCCAAGCCGTAAGTTTTTTTAACATTACTAGTGATGGTTACACGGTCCAGTTTTACAAACTTAACCTGAGTATAGTCTTTCTCTCCATTTGATGTTTGGATATATGATCTGGAAACCAATTTTGATGTGAAGCATGGTATAGTCTGAAGCAGGTAATCACGATGACTGGGACGATAGCTTGCTTACCAAAGAGGAAATTGAGGCAAGGTTGCACAGAAAGGTGGAGGCGCTTATCAAAAGAGAGAGAGCAATGGCTTATGCATATTCTCATCAGGTACTTTCATTTGTTTGTTCTCGCATCTCCAATTCATCTGGTCAGAGCTATTCGCAATGTACCTTGGATGCTCAGCCTAGGACATTTGGAGAGTTACTCAGATGTCTTGCTATGTCCGAGTAATTTTGGGTGAAAAGGGGGAGGGGGTGGGGTGGTAGACTGCATCAGTCTGACATAACTGGCTCTTCTGTCCATTCATTGTGACGCTTTTTTTTTTTCTTGTTATGTATACGGTTTCTGCCTATGCCAAACAGCTATGGAAGAGCACTCCTAAGTCAGCCCATATGGCCTCCATGTCCATCCCAACAGGGCGATTCCCTTGGTGGTGGAGTTGGTTGGACCGTCAGTTGCCATCTTCAAATCCTGTCGAAAGCCAACCTCTGAACTTTCAACTCACACCCCCCAGGCCAAACACCGACCTGAAGCCGAGCCCATGGACCCCACCAAGCAGCAACAAAATGCAGCCTTTCGGTCTTGATAGCATTGAAACGCCGAAATCATCGAGGTCCGTGGTTGTAATGCCATCAAAACAAGCCCGGACCCCACCTTCAAGTCGAATACCTGCGGGTGGCAGTTCAACTGCATCAAAGTTTTCGAGATCAAGGGTCAATGGAGCCGAATCTCCATTCGATCTGCCATCAAAGGATGATGACAGTCTCACCAGCTGCCCTCCATTTTCCGTTCCCAGTTATATGGCACCCACGGTTTCGGCCAAGGCCAAAGTCAGAGGCGGGAGTAATCCTAGAGAGAGGTTCCCTGTGACTCCAAGCAGCGATTCAAACAGGCGTATCTCGTTCCCCCTTGCACAAGGCATTGGGTCTTTCAAGTGGAACAAAGGCTCTTTGTTCTCTGGAAAGGACTCTGGCTCTCAAAGGGTATTGGACAAGCACCAGCCATTGCATTCAATCGGGAATGTGAGCGTGGACTCAACCGTCTCTTTGCCTGCAGGAGTTGGCACTGGAAGGAAGCCATTTAACAGATTTGTGTGACCTTTCTTTCTTTGTTTTTTTTTTCCTATAAGTTTGGCGTTTATTCTGATTCTGCATGGTTTTATGAATTACAGAATGGGATACTGAAGTAGAATAATAAGCAGAAGTGAAAAAAATGAAAAAGGTTTGAGATTCTTAGTGTGGTTGTAAGGGTAATTCGATTGGCTATGTGATGGCTACATTCAATTGCTTTTTCTTCTATTTTAACTAATAAAAAAAAAATGCTTCATTATAGAAATTTGAGTTCGTACGTCCTGCATTCCGTATTTATTTAATTTCTTTGAACATTGTGGGGAACATCTATAGGAGCTGCTCAATTTAAAACAGACATAAACAGCTAGATTTAAATATTATAGGAGATTTTTCTCCAACTTAAATAAGAGAAGAGGTTCTCCAAATTAAATAGACATGGATTGGCCTTTCCACAGGAAAGCTGAAGGTTCCCTCTCCACGGCTTCTGTAATCTTGTTGGGAAAATGAAGACTTGGCACCAATAGTTCATCATGCTAAAAATCACAGATTTCGTAAGATGCAGCCTTGTAGCATAGCAAAGGTTCTTAGAGGTTCCTACCTAACTGTAATTTTATCAATGAAAGGCTTGCTTTCCCTGTTGGATAGCCTACCAGAGATCGAAAGAAGGCCAAGGTATCTTACGGGCAAGCATCCCTTGATGAAACCACTCAGCAGGGCAAGGAATAACTTAGTCTTCTCTGGCTTAGGCTTCAACACAGGCGTGGTTTGGAACTGTCGAAAGACAGCAAGGTTTGATGGCCGCGAGCTCCTATCACCTAGAAACAATATCTTTAAGTCATCAGGAAAAGTAAGGTGAGGAAGACCGACATTGGTACAAAGAGGTACGGTGAGAGGGGATCGCCTTGTCAGAGGTCTTTATCAAGGTTCATTGAGAAACGGGAACGAGTAACACCGACCTCGATCCACTTGTTGCTTTCATCAGGAAGCTCGATGCCTCTCAGAATTAAGAGGAGAAAAAAACTCTGTTTCATTCTATCAGAAGCCTTCGTCAACTCTGCTTTGATTAAATAAGAGATATAATTGTGGGTTGAATCTCTCTCAAAAATACGAGGCGGCTTATGCAGTGGGTAGTGTGCACGAATCCTACCATGATTTGCTTTAGAATTTCTCTGCAAAATCTTCCCACACTAGACTAACGTGGAAGCGTGCATATATGTTAATGTTGGCAACGTTAGTTAGTCGTACCAAATATTTATGAAGATTGATATAAAATTATACCGTGGTCATATCATTGTTACATGTGATAGCCTAGTAGTAAAAAAATCACACTTGTCTCGTGTGGTGACAAGTAAGAGCTCAATATCGCCAGCAAATCTCTTACCAATTTATTCTTTAGACATTTACTACATTATGTGAAGAGACTCCCTAACTTCTAATATGTCGGTGAAGCTATTGGATTGTATAGTTAGGGCACGAATCTAACATTTGGTAACTAGTGTGGGATCTTTATAGATAACGCTCATATTGGCAGCCATGAGGGTTGCCACTCTGACCCTTCTACCAATAAATAAAAAGTTATACATGGTCATCTGTTAGTGTGTACCAATCTTTGTTAGTATTTTATACGGATATCACTATCTATTTGTGGTGGATCATTCCACATTTTTATAAGGTGAAAGCCATTGTGAAAATTGGAAGAACCACTAAATGAAATAGAAAATGATGAACATCTATAGTGTGTGATTATAATCTTTAAGGATATTTCCCCTACCGAGAATGAAGAAGATAGAATGCGGCTATAGCAAGAGAGGGGGGGGGGGAGTGGAGGAGGCGGAGAGAGTGTGCTATATGCTTATGGAGGGTGGAATGACGAAAAGACATGTCGATATATATAAAAGGTCACTGTTGAATTCAAATCTTCGCTAATTTTGAACGCTTCCTTCCAATTGATATAATAAATTCCAGTCACTTCATATGGTGCCTTTCAAAAACGAAAAGGATGGGTGGAATTTCCAAGCTTAAAAAGGATTGTTACGTGCTATAAAAGTGGGTTAGTAACTATAGGAAAGAACATTCCGAAAACTATCCCCAAATTTGAACACGACTGGTGGTAATAGTAATGCATAGCAAATGCTCAATGGCCATTATTCACTATCAAGTCACTTTCAAAATTGGTCATGCCTACGTCACCCCCCTCCCAAAAAAAAATTCATAAAATTTGCAAAGGCTATGTACGAAATCCAGAATTAAAGTTAATTAGGCCCATAAAGAATAAATTCCCTAAATTCAAATATTCAATAAGCTGAAACCCGTCACCACGTCCGTCTTCTGTCCCGGCTTAAACGCCCACCGTATTAGGAGAAGTCCTAACATCGAGACACGAGAAATAGTGACGGGTTGATTCGCTTGCAATGACGCCAAATATCCCTATGACATATGCTGGTGACAAGAATATGCCTGAATGCATCGATACAACGAGATTCGTTCTATGTTTTCGGCTTATTTATGAGTTGATAGAGTTGGATCGAGATTTACGACTTTCTAGTGTCCAAGTGAAGTGACTTGTGAGATGGGTTGACAGGGACTCAATTGTCCACCCCTTGTCTCATTAACCGCTTGGGCATCGCTAAATCCCATCAAATGAGTGAGCTGAGTTATAAATGGTCCGACTTAAATAGACCTAATTAACTCATCATTTGAGGGATGAGCACCTTAATTGGTATCGGAGCCAAGTTTAGTGGATTTGGATGTATGTTAAGCTTCTGCAAAATGGAGTTCCACATTGCTTGAGGGAAGCCTGTTTGCCCTCATCTCACAAGAGCTCTTTTAGTTAGCAATTAATACCTGACCTAACTCATATTGCCAAAATATTTCCCTATATAATCTAATTTAGGAGAACTCATATACAAACTAAGTTGAGAGTCGCGGTCCATTCCTAGTCGATAGCTTCCTTGTACCCACCTCACAATGATCCACTCACCTTCAATCACCAGCTTAATTACATCCAGCAAAAGTGTCTCCGACTCTTCATCAATCTCCGACTCATCGTCAATCACGATTTGTCGAAAGGGAGAATGAACCGACCAAATGAATAATGCAAAACGTGACCTGCCGTCACATAAATGAGATTATGACCGAAATTCGGCCGTCTGGCCGACGTACTTCATATTAGTTCAAACCCTAATTTAGTCCTCTAACCATAATTTTTTTCTAAATTTTATCACCGAATCTAACATACATTTGTCAAAAGACACACCTAACTTGTCCACAATTTATGCTCACCGACACACGCCACGTTCACAAAAGTCTCTCTCTCTGTCTCTGTACCAATCTTTCATATCGTGAATAAAAGATGTCAATTTACCATTTAAAATAGCGTATCTCTATCTTAAGTTCAAGTCATTTTCTCTAAGCGATGCATGTTCCTTTATTCTCGCTTGGAAAACAAATAAAAACTCTGACCATATTTTTTTTCATTAATGGGCAATAAATTATGTACATCACGCATGCGAAAACTTAAACGAAATCAAAATTGAGTGATTTTCCATGATTTGTGAGCACCGATAGGAGACGTGATTGGAAGAAATTTCTGATGAAAAATGGAGGAAAAAGATCGACCCTTTTCTAAACCTAGGAAGACACGTTTTCTTGGCAGGAATTCTGTCCCAAACACGTTGCGCCATCGGGGATGGGATGACAAGCGTTAGGAAAGAGAAAAGAGAGTCGGAAGGGGAAGAAGAAGAAGCAACGAAAGCAAAGGCAAAGTGAGGAAGGTAAAATTCGAACCAGTGGAATCCATGCAAACGACGTAGCTTGCCAAGTGGGAATGTCCCTTCATTTTCCCCTTTCCCTTTTTTCCCTTCTTTTCGTTGTTTGTTTTTTTTTTTTATCCCTCTATTTTCCCATTTGCACACTTACAATTTCCCCCATTTCACTTCTTTAGTTTCCCTCATTATGTCAAATTAGTTTTCAAGCACGCGCCGTGCATTTTTCATTCCTTATGTAACCACATTATGATGTGATAATAAATTTAAGGGCAAATACCACTAGAAACTTCAAATTTTTTCCACTATAATACAAATACCTCAAACTTTTTTTGTATCACCAAAAATCTTAAACTTATCCATTGTGACATAAATATCTCAAACTTCTTTTGTGTTATGAAAAAAAAATATAAATTTATACATGTGTTAAATTTATATAATCTATTTCAGTTTCATTCAAGATATATTAGTTACTTTGAGTCTTTTATGACACGAAAAATTTGGGGTATTTATGTCACGATAAGAAAATTTAGGATTTTTAACTGCACAAAAAAAAGTTAGAGATATTTATGCCATAATGGGTATAATTTGGAGTTTTATGTGATATTAATCATAAACTTAATATCTTTAATTGGATGGAGAAACAAAGTACGCGGCATTACTTTCTCTGTTTACCGCTATACGGATTCTTATTTGGAAATCAAACTTTGATTGGACATATTGTAATGGTTCAAAAAAAGAAAATGAATGGACAGATTACCATCATTTCAATAACTATAAACAGTTATTCATACAAAATTCGGAACAAGAAAAAGAGAGAACGATGAAGTTGATTGTTGTACTATTAGGACCATTAAGAAATTTTATCGAGAGTAATTTTCAGGAGAAAGTGGCTTGTTGGCTTTTACCTTTTACCCTTTTATTATTTTTCTTTGGCCATTTTTATCTTTTCTCTTTTAAGCAAAGTGAATAATATAATTCAAGTAATATGCAAACGACGGCCAAATAAAACAATTAAAAGTGAGATAAGACTTGAGATATTTATGTACATATTGCAGGTAAAAATATATTCAACAAATGGCCTAATCAATATGTACCATTAGTGTCATTACATTCCTTAGAGTGGTTAGCCAAGATGGAAGGAAGTCTTCACTGCTTCTGGGAATGTTTTAATTCGGGGTCACTTGCATAAGATTGTAACAAGGAAAAATACCCAAAACCATCCACAAATTTCATTCCATTACCACTTACCCTCCTTTATTTTTAGAAACACCAATTAATATCTTGCCATCGGAGACCACTTTGCATCATCGCTATTGCATATATATATATATATATATATATATATATATATATTTCTTTCCAAAAATAGCCCCATCCAAATTCTAAATTTCCTATTCACACAAAACCGAAATGTAACCACCGTGAACTCGGTTGCCGCCATCAACTATCGCTGAAGCCTCCTTGCGGCGTGCTGACTGTCTAGATGGTGACGGAGGCAGCCAGAAGTGAGGGTTCGCGGGCGAGGGATAGGTGGTTTTGTTGGAAATTTTGAGAATTAGGAATTTGGTCTTTTTAGCAATGAGATATTATTGGAGGATGGTAAGTGGCATTTTAAAAAGTGGACGAGGGTAAGTGGTAACAGGGCACAAGGTAAGGATGATTTTTTCAAATTGAAACCATGTGCTATGTACGCAGAAATACTGCATATGATGCTGGTTGACTCACAACAAAGGGATAGATTTGCCTGTCTCAAAGGGCGAGAGCATCTTCGAAGCATTTGTCCTAACCTTTATAGTGTTTTATTTGTACTTCTCTTGGGGTAATTCCAAATGCGTACAAAGTGCGTTCGCGAGCGGTCTCATTTATGCGGGAGGAAGGCAATTATGGATCGAGGGATCTGTTGAAGTACAAAGGCATGCACCATGCATGCGTAGCTTGCATTGGGGAATTAAAATACTAACATCATCCGACTTCTCCATGTTCTTGTCGTGTTTGTGTTCTCGCTATCATCGACAAGGCATATTCAAAAATGAAGCCGTCCTTCAGTCGGTTTCATGAGGTACCTTGTGATTATATCCAAGTGATCGAACGCTTGATTCTAGTATGACCGATCCCTAGTTGAAATCATAGAGCCTTCGACTCAACTAATCTTAGGAACTTGTCACCCATGTGTGTTGCTCCAGGGGCTCATGTTATGTCACAAAATATAAGCGCATGCTAGGAGTGGCTTTCACTTTTTGCTCTTTTCTTAATCTAAATCTTGCAACTCACATATTCTAACTTTTCTCAAAAAATTTGAAATTTCCAGAACTTTCATGACATTTAAATAACGATACATAGATTCACATATAAATTTTTTATAAAATTTTTAATGCATTAATAATATTTTAAATTTTGATGGAAAAACAATTACTTTGTTTGTCTTGTATAAACAAACAGGCTCCAGCTTTACCTGCCAAATCAAACACAAACATCATGAGTGAGGGAGAGAACTATTGGCAACATCTTCAGTCTTCAGTCCGGCTTTGATGTCCGAAGAGATAGCAGCGTCGATTGATGGGTGGGAGGAGCGATTGGCGGTGGTTGCGATAGGTAGCAAATGGAGGCATGGGAGTTTTCCGCGCACCACTTAACGGGAAAGAGAGAAAATAACCATGTGTGCCAAAGTAGATCACCAGTTAAATATGGAAGAAATGACATCATCTGTAGCAAAGGGTCTACCTAAAATTGAGTGGGTTTGAGTTATTCGACACAATCAAGGAAGCTACAAAAAATGGAAAGATTGGTAACTAAGGTTTTGCCGTGAATTAAAGAAGGAAATGACATGGTCCCAAGAAACACCTATTCTCTCTTGTTTCTCATCGGATGCCTGTCATTTCCTTTCTCTTTTGCATTGTCTGAAAATGGAAATATTTTATAAATATCTTTTCCTTTACTTTTCTTCACCATCATTCATCGGAACCCAACCGATCTGGTCGGTGGAAGCCTCCATCTTACACGTACAAGGTAAAAAGGTTGGTCAAATAACACATAAATAGAGACCTACCTCTCTCTCTCTCTAAAATAAATATAGCTCCCGTGTGCAAATATCATTTCAATTCCGGTTTTTGGGGACTCGATCCATGCGAATCTATGTTAGATTTTTGCAAAATGGTAGTGTCGAAAAATTCTCCGCGTCGATCAAAAAAAAAAAAAAAAAAAAATCCATGTCGCTCAAGTCCAATATAAAATTCACATCAATTAATTTTCCAAGGAAAATTGGGAGCTATATGGTGAATCTCTAATGCTTGACCAACTCCAAATGTTATAACTTCAAAAAACCTCTTGCCGTGCACATGCATTGGCTCATGGTTAGTTGGCAAATCACGATAGAAAAGAAAATGGCTACTTGAAAAAAGGTTTGGAATAGCAACGTGCTATTTTAAATTTTCCGCCAAAATTTGAATGGAAAATTATGAACAAATTATATGAATTCAAAAAGTTAAAATGTGCCTGTTGCATGATTTAAATTAAGGAAAAAGTTAAAATAAAAATCTTTTGAATAAATTTGAAAATCTCTTTCTATGTTGAGGTTAACCTTAGACTTTCATAGTTATTTTAATAAGGGTAATAATATAAATGGTCTCTCGAATTTTGATCAAAGGTATAATGTGGCTCTTGAAATTTAAATTTGTTAAATGTGGAATGTGCAATGTTATTTCCAAATATTGAACATTTCAATAGCCTATAGACTAAATTGAACATATACAAAAATGTTATCGATTAAATTGAACAAATTAAAAAAAATTTAAATTTGTGGTTTAATAAATTTTTATATATATATATATATATGTATATAAGATGATCGATTCTTGGGTGGGCGATTCCCACCCTAGCATAAAAACTGATTTCAAAAACTATATGTTAGTTCCATGGATCCATTTGGTTCTTGGATGGGTCCATAGAATTGGTTGAAATATCCCCACTTTAGAAAAGCGTTAGACTTGAGAGCAAGTGATGAGGTCGGAGGCCAGAGGCGATCGAGAGCGAGAGCGAGAGTGACAGAGGGAGCGACAAGGCTAAAGATGATCTAGAGTAAAAGCAAGAGAGGGATTGACGAGGTCAAAGGTCACCGAGAGCGAGAGAGAGTATGAGGTGAGGTGAGATGAGTGAAGCGAGAGATGGAAGGAGACAAAGAGAAAATTAAGATTTTGATATAATAATTTAAGATTTAACAATTAAAATAGAGCACAAGCGGTTCCAAATTCTTCTGTACATGCTTATATAAGTAATTATTAAGCATTTTCGTTTTTCTATATTTATTGTATGGATTTAGTGAATTACAATTTTGTCCTTGAGCTCACATGTCGGGCTAGGCACGTATAAACGGAAAATTGTAGGGCGGGTCGACACGACAGATGTAATAAATTGGAAGTTCCGTAGACAGAACTTCGAGCAAGGGGCGAAAATTCCGAGGAGAAGGGGTAATGAAAATCGAATTCCCCATAAATAAATAAATAAACGAACTAATTGAGTGGGCAATATCGTAATATCGGGGACCCAGCGATAACAATTTCCTGAGACGCATCACACGAGCGCACGCATCGCAAGCCTCTGTCCCTCTCTCACTCTCTTTGTCGCCGTCGCAGCTATAAAACGCCCTCCGAAAAGGCCTTCCTCAAGATCTTCTTGTGGAGGAAAATCATTCTCACGCACAGTCGCACACGACGAGACACAGAGAGAAAGAGACAGAGAGAGAAGCGAGCGGAGCGAACGAGGATCAATCTCTTTGAGGATCAGTCTCTTGGAGAATGGCGCTGAAGCTGAATCCCTTCTTCGCCTCCGAGCCCATGATGATGAAGTCGCCTTCCTTCGCGCTGCCCCCATTGGCGAACCGCGGCCCCAGATCTCCGTCCTTCCTCATGGCCTCCACCCTCCGCTCCGGGAGCGCCTCCACCAAGTACGCCCCCTCCGTTCCCTCCCTCCCTCCCTCCCTCCCTCCCTCCCATTGCGCTCCAATCGATGGATCTTCTCTTCATTCGCCGGCGTCGGTCCCTCGATGTGGTCGCAATCGCGCGTGCCGTGGAGTGATTGAGCGTGTCATCTTTTTGGGCTCTTGCATTTTCGCATGTGTTTTGTCTTGCTCCTCTGCTGTTTCGTTCCTTCCCCGATTCGAAGTGGTCGATAGTTTCTGTCGTGTGTTGCGTTTTTTTTTTTTTTTTGGCCTTCGCCTGGTGAATGAATGGATGGATGCGACGGAATTTGTGGTTCCAAAGCATGGAGGGTCGAATCGTTGCATGATTGAATGAATCGAGTTTCTCCGTCTCGAGTTTTGATTGTTCGCCGATAGGTAATTTTTGTCTGCAAAATTGTGCAATGATTCTCAGCTAATTTTCCCTTTAATTTACTTACAAAGCTGGTTCCTTTGCGAGTTGAAATGGAGAAGAAACAATTAGCAGCAAGCATAGAAGAGCCGGTTTTTTTTTTTTTTTTTTTTTCCCGGGCTGTCTGTCTTAATTTCATACTGATACGTAAGCTTTTCGTAGTCATTTCTATTGCAAGTAGTTCGATTCGGTATGCTGTGTCGATTCGATGGGGGTGATTTGCATGAACAAATGGAGGGCTACAGCGAATTCATTGGGCAAAGTCTTATCGATTTGGTGGTGTATTTTCAAATAAAGATCTCTCCTTTTCAAGTGCGGAGTTGCAATTTTGTCATCGTCTCTTCATTGAAGACTGCATTTTTGTTACTCCGTATTTCTCCCCCACGCTCAACCACGCAAGAGTTTTTCGTTTTTCCTTTTTAAAAGGAAAGTACCACCTGAATTATTATCGAAGACTGCATTTTTGTTACTTCGTATTTCTCCTCCACGCTCAACCACGCAAGAATTCTCCGTTTTTTTCCTTTTAAAAAGGAAAGTACCACATGAATTATTATAATTTAATATATATATATGTGTATATATTTAATTCCACGGTCGGAGTCGATCCTCTTTAGATGACCAGGTTTCAAAGTACTGTTCCTTTATAGCTCATGCGTGGTTCTGTCGAAGCCTGCCTGGTGGACAGGTGCATGGTTGGGTATTCATTGCAGGATGGCACAATTTCTTTTTTCCTCTTTTCTTTATTAGTTTTTGCTGGTCGGCTGTAATAATGCGCTCCGCATTGCAATAATTGCGTCGCCAAAGCAGAGTCAAGTCCTGTAATTTCCTGAAAGTCTGTTCCATGATGGTGGAGTTATTAAATTCTTTGCTGGTCCCATTCAGTTCTCGTGCGACTTTTGCGTTTCTTTGCCTACCCCCCGTCCTTTCTGCACAGTGTCGAGGGAATTAAGTTATACTGTCAAACATCGAATATGGATTATTGTACGGTCACGTATTTTTCCACAGGTGGACTGGATCTTGGTGTTTGATCGGATTTTCTTGACCTTTTGGGGTGCCCCCCTTTTTTTTTTTAGGGCTTGACCCAATGTGGATTTTCGGAGTATCTTTTTCTCATCTAGATGGTTCCCGATGTTTTTCTTTTCCTCCTATTGTCCAATTCTCGATTCTCCCGTAAACATCGATGAAGTAGTTGATGGAGTTTGGTATTTAATGCAAGGAGTCTTGGGTTTCTTTCAGCTTCTTCCATATTTTGGGCCTTAGGTGGTGGTTCTTTGACTTGGGAGTGACTTGTAGCCGTGGGTCATGCTTGTGTGCCCCTATGCTTTGAGACCATAAGTTTAATATCTTTCGCGGTCATGTGCCGGTTTGTCCTTTTTCTTGGTTTGGTAGTTATCAGTAAGCTACTCTGGTGTAGTCCTGTCCCACATTCCTTGTTAAAGTGAGCTAGCGACTTAGCTTGATCTATGATAACTTGTCTGAAAGTTAACTCTTCATGGCATTGCAACCAAAGGTGTCAGGTTCGGGATCCTAGGTAGTATTGTAGGGAGGTCTTTAAGGGTCAGATTGTCGGATCGGATTGAGGATTGGAAGATCTTACAAAATTTTCAAATTAATGCGTCAACATTGTTTTGCTTGATTATTTTCACATTAACAATTTAGGAGGAGGCTGGCTATATACTTGCAATCCCAATATTAAACTTTAACATAAAATGTCTAAGCAACTTCCACTCCTTTTGCTTCATATTTACATTGATGAAATGAAGCAGCTCGATCTTTTGACACCCAAGTAGACCGACAAATAGTAGAAGACAGTTGTGGGGCTATGAAGGTGGATGGGAGACTTTTTAAGTTTTTCGAAGGAGTCAAAATGAAGAATCTCTCGATGAAAACCTGCCTCCTTTTATAGTAAATCACACACTTTGCATTCTATAAGTCATAACACTCCTAGAAAATTATTTGGTCCAGCATGGCTTTTGTTGTTTTCACAGAATGGTTGGTGCATTGAAATTGGCATTATGGAAAAGCATATCATGGGATCAGTGAGTATACATTTGCAAATAATTTCAATAGGGAATTAATGTTAACCAAAGTAGTTAATTTGAAGTACTTTGATCAGTGTCCTTGTCGAGGTTACGCTCCTGCATATAGTATTCATATCAGAACATGTTTTACATTAACCGGCCTATGTTCCTGCGTTTCACTTGAGATGTCCATGTGAGCCCACAATCTTTTTTCTATCATTTGACTGAGTGAAAAACATCTTATATTCGACATTGTTAACTAGATCTGACATCCATGTTTTCCTGCTTTTAATGAAATATCGATGATCAGCTCCTCTATTTATGCTTGATGCAGGGAGGTTGAGAGTGTCAAGAAGGTTTTTATGCCCCCTCGGGAGGTGCATGTCCAAGTAACCCACTCCATGCCTCCCCAAAAGATTGAAATATTCAAATCTATGGAGGATTGGGCTGAGAAGAACATATTAGTTCACTTGAAGCCTGTCGAGAAGTGTTGGCAACCGCAGGATTTTCTGCCAGATCCTGCCTCTGAGGGATTTGAAGACCAAGTTAGGGAACTGAGGGAGAGGGCTAAGGAAATTCCTGATGATTACTTTGTTGTTTTGGTTGGAGACATGATAACAGAAGAAGCTCTCCCTACTTATCAGACAATGCTTAACACCTTGGATGGAGTTCGAGATGAGACAGGTGCAAGCCCAACATCTTGGGCCATTTGGACAAGGGCATGGACTGCAGAGGAGAACAGACATGGTGACCTTCTGAACAAGTACTTGTACTTATCTGGAAGAGTGGACATGAGGCAAATTGAGAAAACAATTCAGTATCTGATTGGGTCAGGGATGGTGAGTTCATTGAGCTATATCCCAATTGATATACATGCCCACAGCACAAAATCATACTTACATGCATGCCAAACCTTAGCAGTTAAAAAAGACAGTAAGTCCACTGCAGTTAGCGATGATCATAGGATACAGCCAAAGATAGGTCCACCTAAGTTGAGAAGCATTCAATTGAATATTCTGATTCCTCTGAACTATTTGCTTCTCCTCCCTCTGGTGCAATATTTAATCCGTGACCTTCAGTTTTAAGTTCTGTCTGTCTCTGCTTTCAAACTTTGATTTCATCTTCTTATTACTACATTAGAACTAGTTGTTGAAGATGCTACTAGATATGCTGATACTACATATCATGTTTGCTTTTGACATCTTATTCTGCTGACTGGGCCTATATTCCATTTGTATCTTCTACTAGGATCCTCGGACGGAAAACAGCCCCTACCTTGGCTTTATTTACACTTCATTCCAAGAAAGAGCGACATTCATTTCTCATGGAAATACTGCCAGGCATGCCAAGGAGCATGGGGACTTGAAATTGGCTCAAATTTGTGGCACAATTGCATCAGATGAGAAGCGCCATGAAATGGCCTACACCAAGATCGTGGAGAAGCTCTTTGAGATTGACCCAGATGGTACTGTCTTAGCATTTGCTGACATGATGAGGAAGAAAATCTCTATGCCGGCTCATTTGATGTACGATGGTCAGGATGACAACCTTTTTGACAATTTCTCGGCCGTTGCTCAACGACTTGGTGTGTACACAGCCAAGGACTATGCTGACATCTTGGAGTTTCTGGTGGGAAGGTGGAAGGTGGAGAATCTCACTGGACTTTCAGGTGAAGGAAGGAAAGCTCAGGATTATGTTTGCGGGCTACCGCCAAGAATTAGAAGGCTGGAGGAGAGAGCTCAGGGAAGGGTGAAGGAACGACCCGCTATCCCATTCAGCTGGATTTTCAATAGACAAGTGAAGCTTTAAGGTGCAAAGATCAGTACCAGTCTATCTCTCAAGCTTCTATAATTGAACAAAAAAGTATCAAATCACAATATGAGTCATTTCAAATTGCTTCAAAGTGATGTGAGGGGAGGAGTTTGTGGTTTGCTTGTAGATACAGTTGTGTCTCTTTGGTGGTGTTGCTATATATAATTCACCTACTTTAGCCTGGGGGGCAACTGTAGTTTTGATGTCATGTTAGTCTTAAGATGACGATGTCTGTTCTTTTTCTGCGAATTTGGTTGGCTTATTCAATTGTCCGTAAGAGTGTAAGCAAAAAAGGTAGTGTCATGCAATTTTGAAGATGATGACGATCTCTTTCACTCCTGAAACATTCTTTATCAACATGTTACAGGGCATTTGGTCCAAGTCTGTCCATTGTTCAAGCGCCCTCTGGCCTCCTGCAGCCTGCAATAAGGTCATGGCCCAGTTAAATTCCAATCGTGTATGGGTCTTGTCCTTGCTTATAAATTCTCATGCTTAAGCTGATTGTTCGGGGAATTGTTTCTGCTGATCAAGTTCGAAACTTTCGAGCTCTTCACCCTGGAACGATGTCCCTTTTTCTGGTGATGCTTAAATGAGATGCTTCTTGCGGCCACACAGTTTGCGTGACTAGACGTAATCTGCGCAAAGCTTATAGCAACATTAGTCGAACAAAAAAGATCTATTATCTCACTTGATCTAATATTAATGTTGCTAGAACGATCTATAAACAATATGCATAAGTTATTGACTTGCATGTAGCTTGATATAATAGCCAATAAATCTAACTCAGAGAATTTTATTTGGAATTTCCTTATCTAATATAACGTATCATAGGAAAATTGAGTATAAATTATTGGAGTAATGTGCATACGAAATCCCAGTAATAACGTGTTGTATGGAAAGATATTAACCGCATGGTATATGGAAACGCTTAAAAACAGTTTCTGGCAATTGCCCTTTGGTGACTAATTCTTTTTATTTGAAATTCTGTAACTGAGATTAACAAGTGATGATTTGAGAATTTTCAGTAGCCCATTAAAAATTGCAAATTCCCGCTTTGTTTAATCAGTCCAGAGAAAAAAAAAATTAATCCATCATAATTTTATCTGACATATTTTCTTATAACAATGTGAGATTGCTCTTAGAGCTATCATCCTCTATTGACCAAATATAAAATTTGGGTCGTGGCAATTTGATTAGTCATCCAGATTTTTTGTTGGAAATTTCAATTTCCCATCGATAGATAGTGTAACTTTTTTTTTCATAGATAGGTGAAGACTAAATAATTATGAAGCTAACATCATATGTCCTAATCATATTTTATTCCAATAGTATCTTCTACCCGTCCGTGGTAATTATGAAATTAGATGTATCATCACTGTAAAACACAACTTACCCATCACCGTTAGAATCTTAACATATGGAAAAATTCGGCTAGAAAGCTAATTTTAAAATACATTATACTTGGATAATGGGCTTAACAGTAATACAAAAAGCTATTGATCTAGTATAAAATGAGAGAAGAAATTATACCCTGCCAGACTCAATTTTCGTTTTAATTTGACTACAAAAATTAGGTTGAAATGATTTCTTTATTGGATAAGATTATTGTACATAGTATATGAACTAGGGGTGTCATTGGAGGTGGCTTAATAAGCCTCTTGTGGACGCTGCTAAGGACTCAATCAGCTACTGGCCTACCAATCGTCCTTACCCTCCCAACCCTCGGCCTGATAAAATTAAGCTTTTTGCCTGCTGTGCAACTGATTTATTCTCGTGGATATTGGGCTTGCTACTATATATATATATATATATATTTCAAGTTGTTAGGAAATGGATTAATAATATATTTGCTAGCATATAAATTAAAACTCATCCTTGCGTTGGAGCCGGTCTTATATGGGCACGACGGGTTGTTGATAGAATTACTTTAACAGGATAATCATCGAAATAGAAAACATGTATAAGAACACGTAAGAGAAAATTGAGAGACTAAGCATTAAGATTTGAACTTTTACCTATGTTATGAGGCCGCGTTAATAGAAGTATTTTTTCCAAATGTTTAAACTAATAAGAAAAGGCTAACAATGCATACTTGTAACATATGACTTAATATGTCTCGTGCACAACAAAGCGGCCGAAATGTTTTGGCAGTCGGTGTTAATAAACTAGACATGGGTTTACTACTTCACTTTGGCTTGCAATATTAGACAGATTTTTAGTCACTAAAATCATATTACACACTGTTTTACTGTATGCCGTATGGTGACAGGCTTTACCAACCTTAATTATTTAGGTGCGGGCAGTGCGAGTGGTTACGACTAATCTCGTAATAAGTCCGACGTACAAAATCCATATGGTAACGTCCACTTGGAGTTGCTACCTCTGATTTTCCCTCCTCGTCCTTCATCCTATCAAGAAATTTTATGAATTATTGCATCTCATGCATTAACATCATAGCTGACTATTAAAGTCCTTCAACTACTTTGGAAAAAGCATGATGGATGCAATTTTCAGATTCTTTCTTTTGTTCACTCGAAGCTCTGAAGGCTCGGTTGGCATGGACCGACCTTTATTTAATACTTTGTGGACGATGATAAATGTCAATCAGGGTGCAAACAATTCAAGAGTTGGCATGACACGGTTACGCACCCTTGTAAATCTCAGCACAATTCATATAAACGGAAAAAAAACAAGGAAACGTGACTAACTAAAGAGACGTGCTTGAAATACTTAAGAGAAAAGAAAGAGAATCAAATTGTGCCATCTTTCAATTTGAGAGAAAAAAATTTACAAGAGAGATGACCGAAACCACTTTAATGACTACAACGACAAATAGTAACTTTGCTAGGGTTGGAGGTAGTTCGTTAATCGAAAAATAATATACAAAATATATAGTTTTCAAATCAAAACAACTAATTATAATCAAAGAAAAAAAGAAAAAAAATTAATGATGATGATGACGACGATTGTCATTGTTAATGCTATGATTCTTTGTAAGTGGTTATTAAGACTTAGAGTGTTTATATAACGGCTTCAAGAAATTAGTCACACGCACCTAATAAATAAATTTAGAATATTCATTTTATATGTATTTTTTTTAATATTACTATTAGAGAATGACTCACGGACCATGTACGTGATAATGATGGTGATAATGATTGTCATTGTTAATGCCGAGATTCTTTATTGATGATGATGATGAAATTTGTCATTTTTGTTTTCTAGTATTGCTGTTAGAGAAAGACTCATGGACCACGTACATTCACAATCGCTGGATCATGGAACTCAACCGATCAATGCTCGTTAGAGATCCAATTATTGGTCAAACAAATCTGGGCAACATTTCTTTAATTGTTGGGACTTTGGTGGGACCGTTGCTCGTATGCAGTGTCTTGAAAATCAGGCAAATGACCAAAAATGCACGTGTATCGTGTAACACTTGCTCTTCTTCTTTCCTTTTGCATTCGCCATGGCTAGAGCTCGAGCTCAAGGCTCATGGTTGCTTTAGCCATGGAGCTCGACCTCAAACCCAAAGCTTTGGGTAGCTATAGCTGCTCAAGTTTCGAGCTAGGCGTCAAGCTCGTGGCAAAGGTGGCCCTAGCTTTGAACTTTTGCCCATGGCCCGCTGGATTGAAAAACTTGAGAACATGGACACTCAATATGGAGTCTCTAGCTTCCAGGGCCACGAAGTTCAAGCTTGAGCCTAAAGTTGCCAACTTGAACTTGAGCTAGTAGCAACCATGGCAGCTTGAGCATGAGGTCGTGGCATGAAACCCTACAGGCTGGTGCAGCGAAGACTAATGATTTACTAAGTATTAGGCTTAACTCGGATTCTCTCAAATCCATCAATTTACGACTTATAATTCAAGTTTTCAACCTATAAGTCAATTTCAAATAGAAGACACCATTAATTAATTTGGGGTGGGTTAATTAGAAATTTAAGTTAAATATTACAAGAAATATTTTATTCCTATGCAATCAGAGAAATTAGGATCATATGTTTGGTTATACTAGTTAATCAACTAATACCCTTTTGATACATAATCTTGTTTAAACCTAAGATTTTTCAGATTTTTAAGGATTTTTCCATGTATTTGTGGAGATTAAAAACAATTTTTCAGGCATTTTCAAGCATTTTTGGAAAATGTCATTTATTTTTGGGATTTTTCTCATTTTTTCTTCTTTTTTTATGATTTTAAATATATTTTTTTATATTGAGATAATATATTAAAAAACCTCCAAACTTTACACATTTAATTCAAACACTTTTTTGTGACATCCCCGCATGACACATTGCCCAAACTTTTTCCTGACACCAAAAAACCCATAAATATTAATTGTGTAATACCAAAAATACCAATCTCATATTTATATTTTAGTATCATAAAAAATTGAGAATTTTTGGTGTCACAAAAGTAAAGTTTGAGATAAGTTGGGATAAATATATCACACTATATAAATTTAAAATAAATGTGTCATTATTAGTAAAGTTTAGGATTTTTTTGGTAAAACTTTAAGGTTTTTTGGACATAATTTAGAGTTTTTGATGACTTTTATCCAAACAAAAACCCTCGCTCCAGTATCCAAAAGAACTGGGTCAGAACTGACCCACGATCTGACTCGGCCAGTCTCGACTCACACCTCTCTCCTGGAACCTGCATCGCAGCAGGCGGCGTGGTCGCCTTGGCCGAGCTACACGTCCTCCGACGATGCCTCAGCAGGCCCAAGTCGAGGGTCCAGCGCCGCCCTGACCGGCGATGTGATGGCGGGCAGTCCGCCATACATACAGTCACCAGAAAACCCGCCTGCCCCACGTGACGCTTAATGAATGCGCAAGTAGCATGCGTATACATATAAAGCACCTCCATATGTTTATGTTTAGCTCAAAGTGTGATTCCAGCTTGATTACTCTTCATGTCCATCACATTCCCCTACATTAAGACCCACCCGGAATTCGCTCAAAATCATCTTCGTGGAGTCTCATCCTCGAAGAGAAAAAGAGGCAATCAAGAAGCTGCTCATCCCGTTGGCAAATCAATAAAAGAGCAAATGGCTGTCCAACTCAGTACATTTCTCACGTCAAAACCCATGAAGTCACCTTCCTTTAATTTGTCTTCGATCGCCAATCCCAGCCAAAGATCTCCCAAGTCCATGTCCTCCAATCTTGGCTCTGGCTCCACCTCCAAGTGAGTTTTCTAACGTTCCACTCTTCCATTCACTCCTGCCTTTTGGATCTATTGAGAGTGTGATTTAGTCTTTGATGTTGAATGCGTGCGTGTACTGTGTATCTTTTTGCAAGAACCATACATGTCTTATGTTATCATCGAGAGAAACTATGCTTTGTGATGGTTCCCTTCTAAGAGGTTGAAGAGGTTGAATCGGGCATCTGCAATTCATCCGTGTCCGTCTAGCCAACACATGAAATCTCTTGTGCTCACATTCAAGCCCTCTTCTTCTCTCACACCACATTGACTTGAGCGTCGGAGTGCCTATTTTCTTTCCCTTTTTTTTTTTCCCTCCATCTTCCTCCTTCCTCTGGTTGGTCATCAAATTGAGGCGACTAATCAGAGGCCAGGGAGGATCACCAGACTGAGGCGAGCTCACCGAGGTAGGGCGACCTCTCCTCGTTGTCACTGGGTGAGGGCAAGCTCGCCCAACCACTGGCGAGGGGTGAGCTCAACCTCCCCCTTGCCTAGCAACAGTGAGGTGGAGCTCGCCCTTGTCCAATAATGATGAGGTAAGCTCACCTTGCCCTGGCAAGGTAGCCTTAGTCCAGTGACTCACCCTTGCCTCTGGCCGATAACCTTGATCTAGTGAATAGCCAAAAGGAGGAGGATAGAGGGGAAATAAAAGAGAAAGAAAAAAAAAAGGAAAAAGAAAAGATGAAATAAAAAGATGAAAAATTCCATAAAAATAAAATATTATTAAAAAAATATTCATGTGAATATTGGTTGAATGGCCGATGTCGGTTGATGTTCACGTTACTGCCTAGCAGCCAAATTTTCTAAGATATGGCCAGAAGATATGCTTTTATATGAATATTAATCAGAGACGAATTTTCTAAGCTATAGTGAGAAATGTTTTTATTTGAATGTTTGGAGCTTTGAGCTTAGTTGTTGTCAACTTCTGAGCTGTAGACTTCGATTCTTCCCTGTCCAACACTCTCCTATTCAGCTTGATCGACCAACAACAATCGACACCGCCGTCCCAACACCCCCACTCCCAAGTACCTTAGTTAGAAAAAAACCTCACTTATTGTGATTGGTGGGGAAGTTGTTATGAAACTGTAGGCGGTCCCATAGAGATAATGAAAGGATAGGGCTTCATCGGTATAAATAATACTAACTTGTGCATTAGATCCGGGGCCAGCACCAACCACCACATTAGCACGGAACTCATGAAACTATGCAAAGAATTAGGCCGGCTTTACAACGTTACGAAGAAATTCATGACTTTATAGCTATCCTAGGAGATCACTCAAGGCAAGGGACAAGCTAAGACACGAGCTATAAGGCTACCAATGCCAACTCATAATCATTTGGGTCTTCCAAATATACAAGCACTTCTTTATACACAGAGTATCTCCTTTTACGCCTTTTTTGTTTGCCGATTGAACTAGATACAATTCGATGAAAAGTGTCAAGTGGAATTGGGTAGTCTCTTATAGGATGAACAAATTCTCAATTCCAAAATGAAAGATAAAACTAAAAAGAAAATGGAGAACTGAATTAGCATGAATAGGCTTTCTTATTTTCAGTAGAGTGGGGAGTGCCCCGGTCAATTCTTATGTTAAGTTTAAATTCCTGAGTATCAATATGCCAACCGGCCAAAGTTCTTATAATCCATTTGAATCCTCAATCTACTTCATGATATTTAAGTGCATAGGGTACACCCTTTCGCGATTTGACATTTAACTAGATCCAGCATCCAATTTATTCCCTGCTTGTAACGAACCATAAGAAATCACTAATTATTCAAATGTTTAATCCAGGGAGAACGTCAAGAAGCGTTCTGTTCCTCGCAGGGAGGCACATGTTCAGGTAACCCACTCCATGCCACCCGAAAAGATCGAAATATTCAAGTCCTTGGAGGATTGGGCCGAGAAGAATGTACTGGTTCACTTGAAACCTGTCGAGAATTGTTGGCAACCACAAGACTTTCTGCCGGATGCAGCATCGGATGGATTTGAAGAACAAGTTAGGGAACTTAGGGAGAGGGCTAGGGAAATCCCTGATGACTACTTTGTTGCTTTGGTTGGAAGCATGATAACAGAAGAAGCCCTTCCTACTTATCAAACAATGCTTAATACTTTGGATGGAGTTAGAGACGAGACAGGTTCGAGCCTAACACCTTGGGCCATTTGGACAAGGGCATGGACTGCGGAGGAGAACAGACATGGTGACCTCCTGAACAAGTACTTGTACCTGTCTGGACGAGTGGACATGAAGCGAATTGAGAAAACGATTCAATATCTGATCGGGGCAGGGATGGTGAGATCCTACCTCTACTATGACCAACTAATATGCAAGTCCATCAGCACAAAATCACACTCATATGCATGCAAATCTTGAGCATCTAAAAGAGACACTGAATACACTGGAATCATTTTGGTTAATATGTATGACCATCGCAACTCATAATTCGGATTGTCATGTTCAAATATAAGTTATGCCTCTGCAATTGAACAGTGATTTATGCAGATGACTTTAAACTTCAAGAGTCATTCCCCAAGAATAAGTTGAGACAGACGCCACCAAAATTTAAGGCAACTCTGTACTTTTTGGGGCTAATTACCTCTCTATATTTTTGTCCCAGGATCCTCGAACGGAAAACAATCCCTACCTCTTCTTCATATACACTTCATTTCAAGAAAGAGCAACGTCTATTTCTCACGGAAACACTGGCAGGCTTGCTAAGGCACACGGGGAAATGAAATTGGCTCAAATTTGTGGTAAGATTGCATCAGATGACAAGCGTCATGAAGCAGCCTATACAAAAATCATGGAGAAGCTCTTCGAGATCGATCCAGATGGCACTGTCTTGGCACTTGCCAACATGATGAGAAAGAGAATCACCATGCCAGCACATCTGATGTATGACGGTTGTGATGACAACATTTTCTCCCATTACTCGGCTGTTGTACAGAGGCTCGGTGTTTATACAGCAAAAGACTATGCAGATGTCCTGGAGTTTCTAGTGGGGAGGTGGAAGGTGGAGAATCTGACTGGAATTTCAGCAGAGGGAAGAAAAGCCCAGGAATACGTCTGCGGTTTAGTAACAAAAATTAGAAGGCTGGAGGAGAGAGCTTCGGAAAGGGCCGAGGAAGCACTCACTATTCCCTTTAGCTGGATTTCAGATAGACAAGTGAAGCTTTAAAGTATAAATTTACCATATGGCGGTTGAAATTAGTCTTTTACAAGCTTGTAGTCACAAGATATTTAGATGACAATAAGAAAATCCCAAGTCGTGTAGGGATATTGCAGTGACATGATCTGTTCAACCGCTAGACTCTGTATCTCTGCGTGCTAGAAAAATATTACTACTGGACTGATTTGTGTTAATTAAAATGGTGCATGTATCATCGCAGTTGCTTATGTTGAAGATTTCCCATTCGTTGAGCCCAAATGTTTTCTGTTGGTTGCACTGGGAGAAATGCCTGAGATATATGTACTTGATGAACTTATGAGGTTAATGCATACAGGGTTTTGAGAAGAGAATTATGGACCAAGATCACTAGTGAGAAAAGGAGTAATCGTCATTTTAGCTGTTGCTCTTGTTGAGGTGGCGTATCTTGTACAGAAGCCATAATAAACTTGGAAAAAGCAGTTTTAATAGCTATATTTCTTGCATGTGAGCTACATCACTTCCACCAAAAATGTGCACATATCCACTAGTTGATTTTGTCTCATTTAAATCTAAAATCTAGTTAGTATCACTGTATTCTTTTTATACGACGAGAAATTCACTATATGAAATGCCATTCTCTCCTTTGCATTGTGTTGCATTCTTTGTCTCAACTATTGTTTGACCGTCAAACATGTCACTTTTTTCTTTTCTTTTTTTTTTTTCTTTTTTTAATAAAAGTTAATCTATATGCATTACCTTGTTCAACATATTCAATAAATGTGGCTACACAATATAAAGTAACTCAACAGTGGACAAAGGTATTCAATTTCAATAACGCACATAGACTCAATCGAGCACACATATACTGGCATCACCTCTTGAAAAGATCGGGTCTAATTGAACTCAATTTTCATTGCATGCAATTGAATATGGTAGTGAATCTTTTCAACAACCATCCAAAGTTAATTTATACAAACATAGCAATAAATATTAAAGCTCTGAATATTCTTGGATGCCAAATCAACTTAGCGGCAAAAATGAATCACGTAATGGCGAATTGATGGAAATTTTTGTTATATCTTTGGATTAATACCATAAAAAACCATAGTATATTTGTGACAAATTTACCAAATATTAACTTTTGAACTACTAAAAACCTCAAACTGGTACACCCATAGCAAATCCATCCTTCGTTAGTTTATATTAAATTTTAATGTCAAATTGTTAAGTTGGATAACACGTGATAATTGACTGGTATGCCAATTTAGGGCTAAAGACTATGCTTGTCACATATGTACTAATTTCTGATTTTTCTTCGTATTAATCCAATTTAATGAAAACTAATAGATGGTAAATTTGTCACAAATATACCAGTTTAAATTTTTTATGGTCAAAAAATTAGTTTTTGCTAAATTTGTCAAAAGTGTATCAGTTCGGAGCTTTTGGTAATAAAAAAACTATTTTTAGATAAATTTGTTATGGATATACTAGATTAGGATTTTTTGTGGTATTGACCCTATTTCTTTTGACATCTAACATGGACATATCACAAGAAAAACTAATTTGCATCAACTTTATTGACAAATTACAAATAATGAAGAACTAAAAGATAAACTAATCTCGATTTCCTATTTCTTCACTTAAGCGACCAGTGATTTAGAAAAGAACATAGCACATAGAGCAGAAAAGGAACACGTGTGAATGCTCACAAGGTTGAAGAATGAGGGGATGTCAGGACTTTCGGATTTATTTTTCAGTAAGCTTATTCATGAGATGAAAATGCCAGATTATCCATCAAACTCAATGGCCACATAAACTTGAGAACTTACCTTTTTAATCCCAAAAAATAAAAATTAAATATGAACCCTATTTCTTTCCATTTCTTTTTCCAATTTCCGTTTCTTACTCTTTCTAAATGGGCACACGGAATCCCAATGTGGTTTAAAGATTTCACTAAATAGGTAATTGAAAAATTTGTAAGCATCTCCATATAAGAGTATGGAAGTACAAATTCATAACATATGCTTGATTTGATCGGTTATATTATAAGAGAACACACACAATAAGATTTCACAATAAACTCGATTACAAGACTTCAAATTTTAAACGTTGAATGAAAGAATCACCAGCTAACAGACACTTTAGATGCCATAATAATAATCGGAAAAGCTTGACCCCATTCATTAACGGCGGACTTTACCAATTACTGCATGGTATATAGATAAGCTTAAAAACAGCATCTGGCAATTGCCCTTTGGTAACCAATTTTTATTGCTTGAAATTCAGTAATTGAGATTAACATGTGATGCTTTGAGAATTTTTAATAGCCCATTAAAATTGCAAATTCATGCTTTGTTAAATTTTGGAGAGTTATCAGTCCAAAGAAAAAGATAATCCACCATAATTTTATCTAACTTATCTTCTTATAACACTGTGGGATTGCTCTTACAGCTATCATCCTCTTCTGACTAGATACAAAATTTGGGTCGTGGTAGTTTAATTAATCATCCAGATTATTTTTTTGATGGGAATTTCAGTCTCTGGGAATTTCCATTACTCATCTATAGACAATGAAACTTTTTTTTTTAATAGATAGGTGAAGACCAAATAATTAAGAAGCTAACATTATATGTCCTAATCATATTTTTTTCCAATATCATCTTCTATTTGTCTGTAGTAATTACGAAATTAGATGTATTGCCATTGTAAAACATAAATTACACATTCACCGTTAGAAAGTTGGAATACGGTAGAATTCGGCTATAAAGCTAAAATATTATACGTAGGTAATGAACTTAATATTAATCCAAAAAGCTATCGCTCTAGAATAAAATGAGAGAAAGAAATTATATCCTGCCACACTCAATTTTTGTGTTAATTTGTGCTACACAAAATAGATTGAATGATGTCTTTATTGGATGAAATCATTGTGGATAGTATATGAACTGGGGGTGTCATTGAGATGGCTTAATAAGCCACTTGTGGAAGCTCCTAAGAACTCAATCAGCTACAAACCGTTTTTGTCTGGACGTTTTTTTTTTTTGATCGGAAAAGAGGATATATTTCTATTCAAGTTGGGAAATAAGAAGAACCCATTAGAAGGGCTTCATTACAAAGCATATCTAGCATAACTTGAGGTGGATTAGTAGCCCAATTTGGTGAAAGGGATCCACGTCCGTGGGCCTTCACGGCCCAATCGGCTAGGGCATTTGCTTCTCTTCGACAATGTTGCAGCTTGAGGTTTCGGAAACAGGATAGAACAACTTCAATTTCGGTGAAAAGGGCGCAGCATTCCCACGGCGGCAGACGGTCGCGGTTGATGACTTCAACGAGAATGAGGCTATCGGTCTCCAACAACAGGTGGGAGCAAGTATTTCCTTGTTTTGAGAGGTCCTTTAGGGTGTATAGCAGTGCTTGAATCTCCGTCTCAAGTGCAGATGTTGCTGGAACACTCCGGGTGAAGCCTCCGATCAGTCGGCCCATATGATCTCGAGCAATATTGGCGATCGCGCCCATTTGATTGGCTATAGGAAAAGCTCCATCAATATTTACCTTGATGATGCCTTTCTGTGGTGGGATCCAGGTGCGATTAGGGTTCAGCGAAGGACGTTGACTTGATTGCTATTGCTGAGTTTGAAGATGGAGTTGAGCAGAAGCGAGAGCTGTTTCAACAAGCTGGTTCGGGTGGGTTTGTTGATGGCGAAAGACAAAGTGATTCCCGGCTTTCCAAATATGCCATAAGAGTGTTGCAATTGTCTCAAAAACAGGTACGTTCACCTTCTGTGCTATTAAATCAGCTAGCCAAGCGTCGATGCGATGTGTGCTGTAATCTGAGATGTTGATCTGCACTTGGGGGTGGTTCCAGATGTACTAGGTCCAGGGGCAAAACAAAAATAGATGCTCTGTGGTTTCAGGTAAGTGAGCAGAACAGAGTGTACATAGTGGGTCAGGGGTAATAATTCGTCGGAATAGATTATCTTTGGTAGGTAAGGCATTTTGACAAATGGACCAGAGAAAAGTGCGTATCTTTTGGGCTGTTTTGGTTTTCCATATCTGCTGCCATAATTTTCTGGGTGTATGGTAGGAAGAGGAAGCACGAGAAATTACATTTTCTGATTCTGTCTGCTTGATGACATTATAGGCACTCTTGACGGTATATTGGCCGTCTTCTGTCCCTGTCCATAAAAGTTTGTCCTCGGTAGATGCTGGCCACAGTGTGCTCCTCAAACGAAAGGTTAAGAAGCTGGACATTCCACTCATTTTGATCTGGGATAATAATCCCCGCTACTGTGTGAGGTTCCTCTCTAGGAGCTGGGTCGCCTAGGATTCCCATAGGTAACCAGTTGTCTTCTTTGACTCTTATCTTTTGGCCATTACCTACTAACCAACGAAGCTTCTTGAGAATAGAATCTCTACCTAATAGAATGCTCTGCCAACCCCATGACGGTCTAGACCCCTTATCAGCATGCCAGAAGTTTGTAGATTGGAAATATAAAGCTTTAAAAACTCTACTCCACAAAGATAATGGGTTTTGAAAGAGTCGCCAAACTTGCTTTCCCAGAAGAGCTTTATTAAAAGTTAGTAAGTCTCTGAAACCTAGTCCTCCATTGTCTTTTCTCTCTTTCAGAAGGTCCCAGCTCTTCCAATGAATCCCAGGTTTGTTGCTGTTGTTTTGCCACTAGAACCTAGCTATTTTTTGTTCAACAGCCTTGCATATAGATATAGGAACCTTAAATATCGACATTGCATACTGCGGTAAAGCCTAAACCACCAATTTTAATATAATCTCCTTCCCACCTTTGGAAATCAGATTTTCTTTCCACCCCTCCAATTTAGCATTTACGCGTCGTAGGATCCAAGCAAACATGTCTTTCTTGGATGATCCCCAATCAGAAGGAATGCCGAGATACTTGCCTATTTTGTCTAGAACTGGCACCCTTAATTCACTAGCCATATTTATCTTAAGAGCGTCAGGGCAGTTTTTACTGAGGAACAGACCTGATTTATTCCTGTTGATCTCTTGTACTATGGCTAGACAATACTGGTTAAGGATGTTTGCTAAATTTTGACATTCCGGGTTCTACCATCGAGGAAAAATATAGCATCATCAGCAAAAAATAAATGTGATAGAGTAGGACACCACCTGTTAAGTTTAAGACCCCATAAATGCCTATGTCGACAGCTTGCTGGATGAGGGTGGATAGCATATTTGCCACAAGGATGAATAAGTAAGGTGAGAGAGGATCGCCCTGTCGAAGTCCCCATGATGGTTTAAAATAAGGTAGGGGTTCGCCATTGAGCTTAACACTGAGAGAAGTTGTCGTTACACATTGCATTAGCCAAAGCACCCATCGGTCTTGAAAACCAATTTGACGAAGATAGGCTTCCAAAAAATCCCATTCGATCCTGTCATAGGCTTTGTTTATATCTAGCTTTAGGATCGCCTGAAATTTTTTCTTCCTGGTACGAATTCTGAACTAATGTAGTACCTCTTGAACTATCAATATATTATCTTGTATTTGTCGCCCTGACACAAAAGCACTTTGTTCTGTGGAAATCAACTCAGGGAGGCAAGATTTCAATCGGTTCGCTAGAACTTTTGAGATAATCTTATAGATAAAATTACATAAGCTGATAGGTCGACATTGATCTAACCTCTCCGGGCTGGGTACTTTAGGGATCAAACAGATTGCTATTCGGTTAACCTCAGTAGGCATCACTCCAGTAATGAAAAAATTTTGCACTGATTTAAACACATCATCCTGTATAATATCCCAATGACCATGATAAAAAAGACCATTTAAACCATCAGGTCCTGGTGCTTTGGTGGCTCCCAATTGAAATGTCGCTTTCTTTACTTCCTCCCGCGTAACTTCAGCTGTTAATTGTGTATTCATTGTGGCTGTCACTACTCGAGGACATTGCATTAAAGTAGGTCCATAGTCTCGCTGTCCAACGGAAATATAAAGATTTTGAAAGAAAGTAATTGTCATGTTCCTCACCTGAGCTGGCTCTCGTATCCACTGCTCATTTACATCTTTCAACATGCTGATTGTATTTCTTTTCCGCCTTTGAATTGTAGTGGCGTGAAAGAATTTGGTGTTTCTATCCCCCCCACCGCATCCAGTTGATCCTAGAACGCATCGCCCAGTAGTGCTCTTCCTGTAACCATATATTTTGAATTTGTTCCTTCAGCGAATTAACCTGAGCTTTGTTATAATTGCAAACAGGTTGATTGATGTAATGCTGAAGTTGCTGCTTCAAGATATTTAGTTGATGATGACGAGCAGTAAACTTCAATTTGCTCCATTGGGCCAGCGTTGTAGTTGTCGTCCGAAGCTTCTGAGAGATGGTGGAGGAATTAATTGATTCAAATGACCAAGCGTCTAAAACCACCCTGTGGCATTCAGCATCTTGAAGCCAATAAGATCCCAAGGTAAACTTCTTCCTCCTCCTTACTGATTTGAGCTCTGTATTTAAGATTAGTGGACAATGATCCAACCCTAAGGCAAGTAAAGCATGAACTTCAACTTCCGGATAGGTTAATCGCCAGTCCATAGTGCACAAAGCTCGATCAATTCTCTCCTTGACAACTTCCTCACCACTCCTATTGTTCACCCAAGTGTAGGCACAGCCCTTAGTCTCGAGATCCATCAAAGCACAGTCATGTAATAATTCTCTAAAGGAGTGCAACCGATATTGCTCAGGTGATCATTTTCCCACCTTCTCCCAATGATGTAAAATTTCATTAAAATCACCTATACACACCCAGGGTAGAGTATGTAGATGGCTGAGGTGCCGCAGATTTGCCAATAGATGTTGTCTCTGTTGAAAAACCGCCGGTGCATGAAGATAAGTAATGCCCATAGGTGTCGTACTCATATCATCAGAACAAATAGTATCAATAAAATGTGAGTCATGAGTATGGACAGTAAGTGTGATCTGCTCATTCCAAAAAAGAACCATCCTCCAGCCAAACCTTGGGGATTCACCACAAAACTATTTTTATACTTCAGCCTCCGCTGTACACGCCTGATAACAGGTTCCTGGTTCTTTATTTCCATCAAAAAGATAATATCAGGCTGTTCTTGGGCCACTAGGGCCTTTAAAGCTTGAATTGTTAGGGGGTTGCCCAGTCCCTGACAATTCCAACTGATAATTCTCATTTGTTTGGCAGTGGCTGTTTTGGGCAAGCCACCACGGCCCGTTTGTCTACCCCTTCAGCTGCAAATATAGGGGTATCCATAAGGAGTGATTCATCAAGTTGTACATTGACATAAGAGCATGTCCCATAAGGGTTATATCGCTTGGCTTTCTTGAGGGGACTCGCCTTGGTAATCATTCGTGGACCTTTTAGCTTCTTGCTGTTTATGGATCCCTCGGATGTGTTACCAATTAAAGTTAATTGGTTCGCCACTTGTTCTTTCAGTGTAGGTTCTGCCATTGAAGAGAGCTGCAGGGTAGGCTTGGGAGTACTATGAAGGTTATGTGCTATACTAGTCTCCACAGCTGTTGGTTGATACGTGGTGCTCGGAGGTGCTGCAGGAAGTAATAAAGGTGACTACCGTGGAGTTTCTGGTATGATTTCTTCAACCTCGTCTTGATATGGTTGCTGCTCATAAAATGCTGTCCAGAATGGACTATGTTCTCTGACCTCTGCCCTCAGCCAGGTACCATAGGACAGCTTGTCTTTTCCTTCCATTTTAGCATCGTCAAAAGGAATATTTTGACAGTGTGTTACATAATGGCCCAAGATGCCTCATGAATAACAATAGCGAGATAGACGCTTATATTTAAAGTCGATCCAGATATTCTTTCCCTCAAATCGGATTAGTTTGCCAGATTTCAACGGTTCTTTTAGATTAAGTTCCACTCGTGCCCTCCCTGTTTTAAAATTTGAACCTTCTTTGTGCTCGAGGTTCACCTCCTGTACCTAGCCAAGATGTCGAACAGCTTTGGCGAACATACTCTCAGTGCATCTTTCCAAAGGAAGCCCCAGGACTTGCACCCAGAATCACAGGTCGTGAAGTCATAGCAATGGAGAGGCGTATTTGGCACCCAAGGTTTTACAATCACGAGATGGTTTCCAAGCAGCCAAGGGCCATTATCTAATATTCTTTGCCTTTCCACTTCTGAATTGAATTGAAAGACATAAAGACCGTCTTCGCGTTGAGAAATTTGTACATGATCATTGCGCCAGACGCGCTTTAACGTATTCTGAAAAGCTTGAAAATTAATTGATGGGTCGGACAGAATTTTACCCACTAAGATTGATTTGCATTCTTGCAGCTTCTCCGGAGGTACTTCGTCATCCCAGACGTCCACTTCTTCTTCAGACCAGAGTCGGCCAAGTCTGTTGCATAGCGCGGCGAGGCGGGCATCTTCCTGGTGTTGGGATTGAGTCATAACTGAAACTGCCGATTTATAGCAGTAGATGCGACATGCAAAGCTCCGAAGAGGTTACACAGAAGAGAGCCCAGTCGCTGGGCCACCAAGGAAAACTAGGGAAGAAATTTTGAAGCTCGAAATACACCGTGGTTGTCAATTGCACTGGAAATACACCGTGGTCGTCAACATAGAGGGAAATGGGCAACTAAATTAACAAGCGAGAAGGGATTGCGGGTGGATAAGGCAGCTACTTCAATGGTGAGATGGGAGTCGTCATCTACCGAAATGGGAATGAAATTCTGGGTAATGAGATGAAAGAAAGAACGAGGGGATTAGAAGGGGAAGCGAGGGTTTGGCTGAAACGGAAATACCCAAAAGCAGAAAAGAACTCTGCATTTCGAGAGAGAGAACTCTACATGTCGAGAGAAAATTGGTGTGCACTCTGGGTTCGAACTTGTCTGGACGTTTAAGTTGTTAGGAAATAAGTTAACATTGTATTTATTAGCATAGAACTTAATACTTGTCCTCGCATCCGGGACGGCCATAACAGGTTGTGAATAGAGTCACTTTAACGGAATAATCGTTGTATCAGAAAACATGCATAATAACAGTAAAAGAAGATTGAGAAATAGAGCGTCAAGATTTGAACTTTTACCTAGTTGTGACGCCGTACTTTTTCCAAATGTTTAAATTGATAAGAAAGGGCCAACATCGTGCTTATATCACATGACTTAATCTGTCTATTACATAATAAAGCGACTGAAATAGGTTGATGGTCGGAGTAAATAAACTAGACACAACAACAACAATAACAACAACAACAACTAAGAGTTAGTGTGTTTATATAAACGCTGCAAGATATTAGTCATGCATATCCGGTAAACAAAGAAGAAGAAGAAGAAAAGAAAAGAATAATAATAATAATAATAATAATAATAATAACTGTCATTGTCAATGCTGTGATTCTTTATAAGTAGTTATTAAGAGTTAGTGTGTTTATATAAACGATTCAAAATATTAGTAATGCATATCCGGTAAACAAATTTTGTGTGTATATATATATATGTATATAAATTTATTTATTTATTTATTTATATTTTTTAAGTATTACTGTTAGAGAATGACTTATGGACCATATACATTCACAATCATTAAATTACAGAACTCAACCGATCAATGCTCGTAAGAGATCCAATTAATGGTCGATCAAGTCCAAGCAACATTTCTCTAATTGTTGGGACTTTGGAGGGACCGTTGCGCACATGCAATGTCTCAAAATCAGGCAAATGACCATGATCATGCACGTGTCTTGTGTAAAACTTGCTGCCCGAGCCCTAGGCTCATGGTTGTTTTGGTTGGAGTTCAAAGCGAGCTCGGCGGTCTCGAGCTTGTGGTAACGTCCACTTGAACTTCAAGCTTGTGGGCATGGTGGCCTGAGCTTTGAAATCCCATCCATGGCCGCTAAATTTAGACACTCGAGAACACAGACACTCAATATGGAGTCTCTAGCTTTCATGGACACGAAGTTTGAGCTTGAGCCTGAAGTTGCTAGTTTGAACTTGAGCTAGCAGCAACCATGGCGACTTGAGCATGAGGTCGTGACCATGGTTGCCATATCATGAGCTTACAGCCATGGCCACCTGAACTTTGACATCTTGCCGCTATGGTGTCACTTGAGCTAAGCTCGCGGAAGCCATGGCCGTTGGAGTTTTGGGTGCGTGGCTATGGATGCTCCATGGGAAAAAGTAATTGAGAATATGAGGAAAAAGCAAGTGAGAGAGAGAGAGAGAGACAGGAAAAAGTAATAGATAGAGAGGAGAGAGAAGTAAGGAGAGAGGAAGATTTTTGGAAGGTAAGCTCGATGTGACACGTGTCACCTAATAATAGAATAATATTTACCTGAGCCAATATTTTTTCAGCAGCGTGAATGAATGCACAAGTAACAGTATTCACTTTTTAATGCACCTTGATCGGTATGCTTAGCTCAAGGTGAGATTACAGCTTGATCACGCTTCGTGTCCATCCCGTTCTCCCATATAAAGAGCTTCTAGAATTTGCTCAAAATCATCTGTGGAGTCTCTTCCTCAGAGAAAAACAAGCCAATCAAAGAGCTACTTATCACATTGACACATCAATAAAAGAGAAAATGGCTGTTCAACTTAGTACATTTCTCACTTCTAAACCCATGAAGTCACTTTCCTTTAATTTGTCTTCGATCGCCAATCCCAGCCACAGATCTCCCAAGTCCATGTCCTCCAATCTTGGCTCTGGCTCACCTCCAGGTGAGTTTTCCAACATTCCCTTTTCCATTCGCTCTTGCTTTTTGGAGCTGATGAGTGTGATTTTGTCTATGACGTTGAATGCATGCAGGTACTATGTACCTTTTGCAAGAACTGTACATACGTTATGTTATCGTTGAGAGAAACTATACTTTGGGATAGTTCCCTTTTAAGAGGTTGAATCGGGCATCTTCAATTCACCACCTTGAAGGTTCAATATTATCATCCGTGTTCATTTAGCCAACACATGAAGTCCCTCACGCTCACACGTGAGTTCTCTTTTCTTCTCTCGAGCTACACTAATTTGAGCACCAGAGTGACTATTTTTAGGGGCGGGCGGGGCGTGGGGGTGATGAGGGAGGGAGGGAGGGAGGGGGCGGGGAGAATTACCAAGTCTCTTTACTTAGTGATAAAAATTGCTAACATAAGAACTACCGAATGGCAACATTAGACAGAGGCTGGAAGTGGCCATTGGACTTAATTTATAGGGGAACTTGTTTGATCAATCATAAACATATTATACAAATATTAATTCAGTCCTAGATACTGGCCTGCCAAAATTTATCGGATGGATTAAATTGATGTAATTGTAAAGGATTTAGGACTGAATTAGCCAAAAAAAAAAAGTTTACAATTGAATTAGCATAATTACAAGAGGTTTGATTTTTTATTATAATTCTCCCTTATTTGGGTTTCTCCCTAGGCCCTCATCACCCATATCTCTCTTCGAGGTCACGAGTGAAGTCGACATAGACCTTCCAAAGAGACTTTTCCAAGAGCGTAGGTCACTATTTGATTGGACCTAAGCAAGTCACTAAAAGGTTTCATTTCGATCCTCATTCAAATTTTGAGAAGACGAGGATGTAAACCAACTAGAGGGCATTCTCTCTTTATTGGGAAGACAAATATACGGAAAGAATTGAGAGTACAAGGCATGCAGATAATAGCAATTACAGTTTTCATTTTACACACCAATCATTTACTATTTCCATTATTATCCTATTCCATCCCTTCCTTGCATGATAATGGATATTGCGCATGTCTAGTATGCTAATGTGGAGAATAGAAGGCACCTCAGAGCGTGACATGTGTTGCCTATGGAGCCTAATTCTTATACCAAAATTTTTGAACTGCGTGGCCTCCTTTTCTCCTTATTTTGAGAGAATGCTCTCTTTTCTCTCCCCCCCGGTACTTTCTCTCTCTTCATGCCTGTCCACCTCTTTCTCTTTGCTCCCTCTCTCCCATCAATGAGCCACCACGCCCGACCGCCGCACCGCCCATCCGGCTCGTCCGTTGCCTCCACCACCACCGAATCGTTGGCACCCCTGACTATGCCATCTCTCTCTCTCTTTCCGCCCCCCCTCCCTCCTAGTCACTACCATGCCCTAACCGTGCAGCCTCTACCTTCGCTATTGCCAAATCTCGACGAATTCAGGGGGTTTACAATGACGATGCCGTTCCGTTGCCTTTGCCTTGACCGAGCCCTAGCCGCGTGGCCTTTGCCTCCTCCTCTGCCTCGAAAGGTCCTTTTGAGTCACAACCGAGCCCTAGCCACGCCGACCTTTGCCTTCGCTGTCATTGAATTGCGACAAATCCAAAGCCTTACACTGACGACGCCCCTCGATTGCCTCCGCCTCCGCCTTGACATGGTATGTGATTTTAGCAAAGCCTTCTTTATCTAAGAGTTTGTGATTTTAGCAATGGCAGATATGTTTCAAGCGCTGTTTGGATTTTTTGTTATGCATTTGTCAATTGAAGGAAGTATAGCCATAATTTGAATGAATTTTTGTAGAATGTTTTAGGTTGTTGGAGTTCTAAACTCTTTGCAAAATTTTACACAAGTGTAAAATTTTTCCCCCCAAATATGTTCAAATCTAGAAAAAGAAGTTCCATTTTACATGGCGGAGCTATTGAAGCAACCAGATCTTCATAGATTATCAACTTGCCATGTCTTAGGCGGAGTGCACTTTAATTACTTATGCTGCAGAAGTGAGGATATACATGTGGACTTTAATTACTTTAAAATTGTATTTTGTAGTAGAATTATAATTGCAATAGCTAACTGCTTTGATTGGTAAACTTTCACATTTTTTAGCGAATGTCATAAAGCTTGCTGATTATCTTGATGCAACAATATTGTTCTTTCATTATTGTTCATAGTCATAATCTATGAGAAGCATAGCTTCTCCATACCTTCTAATCGGTTGCCTAGTATTATATATGAAGGGTGCCAGTGGCACAAAATGATGGTTTTATTTTATAGAATAACGATAACAAAGAAAATAATAAAATTTTGACTTGTGACACCATTCGGGATGTTTGCTTATCGTCCACTAGAGTTGTGTTGGAATTGTATCGTGCTGCAAGGGATGCTATTCTTCTTTACGAGGCTATTATTCCTATCAGGGTAGGTGATATGACCAACATATGTGTAAATATGGTATTAACATGTGATGTCACTATATATATACTAGAGTATGATTTGATGTCTGCACTAGAAAATTTTCTTGGCTAATGATATAGAATGCTCAAGATTGCTGCTTGCCCCCCCCCCTTTTCTTAGAGTGAGTAATAATTTGTATTGTAGACATGAGGGTACAGATGACAAACTCAATAGTATCCTCCATGTTACTACATACGTCTCTATATGTGATGTGATGTTGTTTGTTTCTTTTGGGTTATGAAGCAAGAATGATAGCTTGATGGCATCAATCGAGTTGATGTTCTCATGCACAATGACTTCCCTTATCTTTCTTAGGAAATACTCAACCTCGCATTCGAGGTAATCATGCATGAATTTGTTGGTGTCTAAGAGAAGTTTGAAAATTTGAGGCCTAGTGCGGTTTCCTTCTTTCTATGAATATTGTCGCGACCAAATTTTCGGGTGAACCACTTAAGATTTGACTAATGGATTGTTAAGCCTAAACTTAACTTGAACTCTCCTAAACTCATATCAATTCGCGACTTATGTTCAGATTCTTAACATGCATATAGATTTTATCTAAGAGTCACCACTAATCTATTTTTTGATGGATCGATTAGAAACCCAAGTAAAGTAACGGAGTTTTACTTTACTCCTACAAACCAGAGACTTCGTGTATGGGGACTTAGTTACACTAGACTTCTCTAATGCCCTTTCGGTACCATTTCTTTTATTTTCAAAAATGTTTTTAATGTAGTTTGGATTGATTTTAAATTTATTTCCTAACATGTGAGGTGATCATGCAGGTGCGCAAACCATCAATTCAACACCCAGATAAAGCAGTGAATAAATTGCAGGACTTACCTCATAGCAACGAAAGCATTTACAATACCACCGCCCGCGGTGGCGCAACTGGCTTCGAGCTCCCTCCCCCTCGCGAAGGGGAGGAGTTCGAATTCCAGAGGCATCGCGTTCGCGCGACTCAAACGCTACTGGGTCTATGGTGGTGGCTCAGTCCGCCCCGAGTTTTACGTTTAGGCTGCCGGCCGACGGCGGTTCCCGGGTCATCAAAAAAAAAAAACGAAATCATCTGCAATGTTAGATCAGAATTCACATCAACAGTCCTAGATATGATTTCTAATTAACACGCAATCACTCAATTTTGGTTTTCACTTTATAAATGAGAATCATGCTTTATGCAATGCATGCTACTAATCTAACATGAAATGATGTGACATGACAATATGACCTAAGCTATATAATCAAAGTGAAATATGAACATGCAACCTATCCTAAAGAATTAAATGGATCTACTCTGAAGACAATTTTTTTTTGTATTTTCCATGAAATTCGAAATTAGATAAATGCAAGGATTATCTAGCTAGATTAAGATTCTATTCAATTTGTATTAGGAATTAGGTTAAGCCAAATCCTGATTTAAATTAGAATCTTATCTTAACCAAGTAATCCTAAAATGCAATCTATCTAAGAAAAATTATCTAAACCTATAATTAATTAAAAAAAGGCGCAATCTTATCCTAATATACAATGACATGCAAAGAATGCTCAAGTTCAAATTTTTTTTCTTTTTCTTTTTTATGAAATTCGAAATTAAAAATTTACACATAATTAAACGTGCAATTACAAAAAAAAAAAAAAGTAACATCCTAAATGAATGCATTTTTTTGGATTTTTATTTTTTTCAAAAATGCTAAATAAATAAATTCCCTATGCAAAATAACCCTAAAAGGATAAACTTAATCTAACTCAATTTTTTATTTTTATTTTACGAAAATAAAATTGATTTAAACACCACGACAAAGAAATCAAACAAAATAAGATCGATATCTAACAATTGACGAATCATATATCGCGCGTGAGATCGGGTTGGACCAATTTTTAAAATTAAATTGCGAATCGAATCTCGAACACGAGAGTTAGATTGTCGATTTTGAAGAGATTGTGAGTCGGATTTCGGGACGAAAATCGGACCATCAATCCCAAATTTGAGGGGCTATTCCATGTCAAACATCTCATCCTTGCACTAAGGAATAATTATACTAAAAGAAAGAAAAATAAAGTGAAATAACAAAAACAAAATAAGATAAATAAATAAAAGAAGAAAACTACCTAAATTGATTTTTTTTTTCCTTTTTGTTTTTTTTTTTTTCTTTCCCCTTTCTCGAGCAAGGCTTGCTCGTGGGTCTCCAAGGGCAGCCGGTCGCCGGCGCTCCGGTGAGGCGACGGGGCGACGGCGGGCGTCGGGGCTCCGGCGAAGGGCGACAGCCGGCGAACCAGCAGCAGCAGAGGGCGGAACGGCGGTGCTCGGGCGAAGGCGCTGGGTCGCGGCTCCGGGCTGCAACAGGCGTCACTCGGAGCGGCGTGCAGGGCGGCCGGCGTTCGGTTCAGCTCTGGCGGAGGCGTAGCGACGGCAAAAAGGATTCGGGACCTGCTGCAGGGCATCCGTGAGGGGGCGTCGGCTTGGAGCGGAGCTGTTGTCGGGGTTGCAAACAGGCGGGCTGAGGGCGTTGCAGCAAACGCAGGAACGGCGGCGGTCTCGTGGGTCTGGGGCGGATCTGCTGATGCTGGATTGAGCAGCGAGAGGAAGGTCCAGGCGCGATCGTTGGGGACAGACGCCGGTGGCGCGGGCAGGGGCTGTGTCCGCGGCGGCTGCAGGTGGAGGTGCCCGGGTGGATCGCGACAAGTCGCGGGCGGAGCGGAGCTGGGCGGAGGCGGGGCGCTGGTGCTCGGGCGTCCGGATCTGGCGCGGCGCAGCGCTGGTGTGGCGGCCACGCGAGATCGGGGCGGCGATGGCGAACGGGAGCAAGAGGAGCACGGCGGTGGGCAGATCTCGGCCTCTGGACAGCAGCTGCAGCACGAGCTTGCGGGCGATGGAGCGACGGTGGCAGGGCAGCAAGGGCGTCGTTGCTGCGGCGGCGAGCAATGGATGGCGGCCGCGGTGGGCTTCGGTTCCGGGCGGCGTCGGTGTGGCGAGGCGGCGGCGTTTGGCGGGCAGGGAGCGCGGGCAGACGGCAGTCGAACCCACCGGGAAGAAGAACAGGGTCCTTCTTTCCCTTTTTTTAATTCTTACTCTCTCCTCCTGTCTCCTCTCACGTCTCATTTTACTGCTGTTGTGCCTTCTGCAGACTCTTTGCTTTTTCTTTTCAAAAGCTTTCTTTCTTATGTTGTTTCCTTTGACTCCAACGAACAAGGAATGGCCGGCCCCAAAAAACCCCAAAAACGATGAATTCGACCAAAGAAAATCCAGAGAAGCTCCTTCGACGTGAAAATTAAGGCTGCGTATGATAAAATTTCTGAAATAGAAATTAATTTCTAGCTAGAAATCAATTTCTCAATTTCTATTCCCTGACAATTTTTTCGAAAGAAAGTTAAAACCCGTTTGATAACGACTCAAAATTTCTATTTCGAAATAAATCTGTTTAATAACGAGAATAAAATTTCTATTTTAGGAATAGAAATTGATTAGATAATAAATAAGAAATCCTCAAATACAAACCACCGCCCGCGGTGGCGCAGTTGGCTTCGGGCTCCCTCCTCCTCATGAAGGGGAAGAGTTCGAATCACAAAGCGTCGCGTTCGCGGGACGCGGGTGCGTGGTGGTGGACTCAATCCGCCTGATTTACGTCTGGGAGCTAAGGCGACGGCGGTTCCCGAGTCATCAAAAAAAAAATCCGCAAATACAAAATAATAGTCGAAATAATACTAAAACAACATAGGAAATCCTCAAATACAAAACAATAGTCGAAATAATACTAATACATTACAAAAGTTGAAAATACAATTTTATGGAATTTCCAGCATATTATTATCCCTTACCATTTTATTGGCAATGGTTTTTCTAAGCGTATTTATTTGTTTCCCTCCTCGGTCAATGTATCGTTTACAAGCTCATCCCAGGTTCAAAATGGCGCATGAATATGGGTGCCATCAATGGCGCCTATACAGTCCTATTATTTTATCAAAGACTAGTATTATACAAGATTATCAACAAAATAAAACTGATGGTGTAAAGAAATATATGAGAATTCTACCTTGAAATAACGTTTGTGGTTAGGAACAAATCAGGGAAATGTCGGTTTATTTTGATTCTCGAATTGAATCGGTCCAGTTGCTCATCATAATTTCTTTATTGTTGCTCAATAAACATTTAATGGCCCTTGCATAGCAAAGAGAGAGTTTCTCTTCAATCTGTTGCTTTCGAATTAAAATTCAAGATTGTGTAACAATCTAATTATTTTGATTTTGCAAAAATTTTGAATCCGTAAAGAAACAAAGTTACATTTCTAGGCACGTTTTTTATTCATCTATTACGTAAGAACTTTTTCTTCAACTGGCCATGCGCGTGCCTTTCGAGGAGGAAAGAGCCCCATTGTTTTTAAGTAATCATTTAAGAACTTTGATCGTTTTTTTAAAATTGGGGACCTATTCGATTGCCTTTCATCCTAAAGAGGAAGTTATAAAAAAAAAATTGAAAAAAAAAATGAAAAAAAAAACACGAGCAAAATAAGAAAAATGAAAATTAGCAATAATTTGTAAAGTTGTGGTTATGAGTGAATTAAGTTAATAAGAAAGCACAAGATTCTTTTTATATGGTTTGATTTCAACTTCTAATTTCTATTTCAGAAACGAGAAGTTAAAAATTTCAGCTTCGATTTCTTCAATTTCTCTATTTCTAGAATAGAAATCTGTTTCAGAAATAGAGAAATCAAATTGCGTTACCAAACGGATTTCTGTTCCAAACTTGTTCCGGGGAACAGAGAATCAGAGAAATTGAGAAATAGAATTTTTATCATGCGCGCCCTAAGTGGCCGTGTATTTCTATTGTGTGGCCCCCCTAAACCCTACACGTTTAACCTATTTATAGGCCATGAGTTAGGGTTTTAATTTTCCAAATCCATATCCATAAATATTTCTTTTCCAAACGCAATATTTGCTTTTCAGAACGCAATATTTTTTGTAACATTTGCCATATCCAAAAAATTCATATCCCGGAAAGATTTCAAATTTCTATTTTTCACGAGATAATCTTCGATCATAAAAAGAAACGGGCTTGGGCCAATTTGCTCGCTTCATAGACTTAGTCCGGCCCGCCAAGTTAAAACTCAGAACCACTAATTCCAACCCATCTGCCACCGGTCCAATGCACAAAATGTAAATTAAAAAAAAATGCACCTAAATTTATATGCTATGCAATTAATATATTTTTTCAGAGATAAAATTAACCCCTAATTTTTATGCAATAAATAAATGACCAGATCACCAAAATTTAGGTGTCAACAAATATCAACAAACTGCTTTAGAATTTCTTGAAGAAGATCTTCTAATAAGATTGTACACATTAAATATGATGTTCCAGTACCTGCCTGACTTCCTGAATTCCATCAAAGAACATGCTGTTTTTGTTCATTTGGCACCAAGATTACATTTGAAGGTAGAAGAAATGTTGCAAAGACAATCTTAACTTGTAATTTTCAATTTAAAAGAGGTAAGGCTTTCTATGTGGATGCATCTTAGTTGCTTATGGCAGGGTGAGATCCTAGAAGTTGTGCGTGTCTGTTTTCTAGAAGTAACTTTACTTTTCACTCTTTGCTAATATTGATTATTATCAGGCCTTAGACAGTGCAGATGGTTCTAGAATAGCCATCAAATATAGCATTTTTGTTGTCAAGATTCCAACTACCATATTAGAAGTTGAGATTGACTATGCTTCCCTACTTGAAGATTTGAAAAAGTTTGGGAGATCATGTCAGCCAAAAAAGTAAGCGTCTTAGGATATTTTTGCATTTGGTTGCAAACGAATTGTTAGACAATGCGATCATTTTTCCACATTTCCGTCAGTTCACTCTCATAGCACTTCTTCCCCTCTTTGGTTATTTCCACACTTCTATTAATTCATAGACCCTTGTTTTGCAGTTTGAGAGTGACGTGAAAATATTATCTAGTGTTGGTCATGGATGGAGCGTGAGGTGCAACGACAACAATGAATTTGCTGTCAAGGGTGCCTAAGAGGGAAAGAGGACATGTTGAATTTGTTTTTGAGGCATGTCAAATGAATAGAAGGCATTTTAGAAGAATATAGCGAGGCAAATTAGTAGATGGTGTTGTCAATCATGAATTGGTTTCGTCAGCATTGAAGTTGAGTGCATGTTTTGAATGATTCTTTAATTCTTTTTTGACCAATTTGATGATCGACACATTTCTTGTTCTCTGAACTTCAACTGTGATTTTTGTAAATTGTACTGCTCCTATATATTAAAGAATAGCAAATTCTTGGCATTTATGCATTTATTCAGCTGTGAATGATATAGATTGCACAAGAACATACTACCTACTGAGTCTTGAGCAAATAGGAATATTTTCTAAAGCAAACAAAATCATTGGTTTGGGCTTCTTTCTAACTTATTTTTCACCATGCCAAAGGGTGAAATTTAACTCCTACAAGATGTCTTGTCCAAAAAGAAAAAGGAAAAAAGAGAGATGCTACACTTTCTCTTCTCTATCTTACCATAGAAAAATCCAAAAGAGCTTTTAAGTACCTAGTGCACATAAAGAACATTGCAACAAATATGTGCTTTTCAAACGGCAAAAAACTTTCACTTCATTCATCCCACAAATAAAATTCACACAAATGTATAAAACATGTCAAACTCACGAACTGCCCAACCAACATATTCACATTTGCCAAATCTCAAAACATGCCAAATTGCACTTGAACAACCAAAAGAAGTCAGTTGCACATGTCTCGGGGCATTGCACTTTTGTTCAGAAACTATGGTTTTGGGATATTCCTCTTGGGTTAACTTTGCACTTGATTTAATCTTGACAATAAAAGAAGTCAGCTAATCCATGAATTAAGGTAGCTTGGGTCGACAGCAAGTTCCTAATGGACAGAAGTTGTCCCTCTAAATCCAATATCTCTTTGGATGTTCTGCAAGAGGAACAATAAACAAAAATCAAATTAGTGAATTCCCAACTTAATTAATTGTCTATCATCGGATTTATTTTGCTGAAGGATCTTATGGTATCATGATAGGCTTAGAAAACAATGGGCTAACATGCACTATTAATCACCCATAATCCAATGAACGATGAGCTTGTGAAGTCACTTCGTGAATGTTGCATAATTAGCATAAACACTCTCCACATTTCCTCAGCGGAAGCTTTCTTGAGGTCCAAGGGGTAGAAGCATAACTATCTTATTTCCTGCAAGAAACAACTCGAATGTAAATTATCCGTGTTCTTCGTGATGTTCTATCCAGATTTTGATGAATAGACTAAGTCTTGCGTGTACCAAATTACCCTGATTGCATGAGAAAATTTCAAAGCATATCATATTTCAAACCATTGATCGCATGAGAAAATTTCCAGACACTTTCCACGTTCTCAGCTTCTTATTAAAGTTTTCTTGTTCAAGAACTGAATCTGTCCAAGCAAAAACCAAAAAAATGGAAACCGAGACCAACCACTTCTCCTTGTTTGCCTCGAGCGAGGCTAAGACATCTTTAGATACCAAATGACCTTGCATCAATATAAACAGTCACGCATCAAATTGGTCTGTATAGCATAAGTCACAGCATTCCCAACTCTATCCTGGATGTTTATGTAAATAGAAGGGCAATGGAAGAAGGAAAAACAAGTAAAGCCAACTATGCAGAACTTCACCAAATAAATTGCTTGCTTAACTGCTTGAAAAATACATGGAAAAACAACATTCATTTGTAAAGATATACTCGGTGAATATGCACATCGCTTGAATGTATAAAAAGAAGAAACTACACCTACAATGCTGTCCGCTCAGCACGTTACTATCATCAGCTCCAAACCAAAAACTGCTCTAGCCTCTAGCCACGAAGATATGTAAGCCAATGAAAGAATGATCAAGAAGACATATGACATACACAGATCCTTTATTTTTTCCTCATGAAAAGCACCATTACTTTGTTGATGAACTTGACCCGTTAGGAAGCCTCCACTTCCTATGTCAATAGATCAACACCGTCGACCACGAAGGAAACCCAAAACTGTGCTCGAGGGGTCCATCCACAGGACCCCCGACAAGCAAAGGAAGCTACACATACCTAGAGTCCCTCAAGTCGACTGGATTCTACTGAATAAAAAGGTTCTCACAAAGCACATCACAGGCTCTAAACAACATGGACTGGACCAAAAGCACATAATTTGACAATTATTCAAGTTATGAACAAGGTGCTAAACGTATACATATAGGAAAATGTACTTTGAAAGGGCCAAAAAGTGTTGAACTTTCCGCAAGCCTTGATATTTTCTGACATGCAAATAAGATAGATGGAGATTTGGTCAGACTAAAAAGCAAAGAAAAGCAGTTCGTCCATTAAGGTCAGTGGATACTAAAACTTAGGAGTTCTTTAGGTCTCACTTTTGTCCCCAGGCCTCTGCTTTTGGCTTTCAATACAAGTAAAACAAACCATTTTCAATCAAAAGTTGCTGCTTGTACCAAAAGTAACATAGAATTGATTGACCGTAGAAATTCTCACTAGATAGCATTCTCAAGGAATCTACAAATTGCTCAAAGCACATGAACCCGATATCAATATCTATTCAAGTCAAACACCAAAGGAAAAAAAAAACACAAGAAGACAGCAAAATTCATGAAATAAATTAGGGCAATTTATGTCCATGACAAAAAAAAAAATTAGGCAATTACCCTAAATCATAGAGGCGGAGGCGGAGGCAATGGGGGTGGCGTTGTCAATGTTGGTTGGGAGCCAGACGGGCAGCGCGGTGGCTCGTCGGTCAGATGAGGGCTCGGAGGGAGATAAAGTCAAGTGAGAAGGGAGAGAGTCGGGGTGTTGAGTGGGGGAGAGGGAGGGAGGGAGGGAGGGAGAACACTCACTCACACTCGCTGAAGTTCAAATTTTGTGTGGCCCGACAACTTAGGCCCACTTTGTACACATGTCGAGCTCTGAGTTGCCTTCTGTTCTCCACGATGGCACACCAGACATAGGCAATATTTTTCGCTCACGTACATGCACAATCCCCCAGTTGGATGGATACCCACAAGTACAATAATAACAAAAAAAACCTTGCTTGTCGGAGTTAGCTATAATAAAATAATAAAATGACTATGAGAATTGTCGAGTGCAGGTAATGCAACAGGAAGCCATCATTATCTGTGAATGTGATCTCAATTGAGTTGACCCTTTCGATTCTAAATCTGATCATAACATATGAAGTAGCCTTTTGTTGACCCAATTTTTTAAGATATAGCCCGAAGAGATGCTTTTTCTTTGAATATAGGTTGGAGCTTTGAGCTTAGCTTTTGTCATCTTTTGAGCTGTAGAATCAATTTCTAGTTAGGGTTAGGCTTTTACTTCGATTCTCTCCTCTCTTTTTTTAACATGGCTTGTTGTCTCTTCCAATTATGCATTTGATTTCTTGTAGTTTTTAGTAGTGAAAATTGGAGTCTTTGTTTCTTCCTCTCTGCTATGTTCTTATCTTGCATCTTGCATCTATAAGATGTGTGATGAAAATTGCTAACATAAGAACTGCCACATGGCATCATTAGAAAGAGACTGGAAGTGGCAATTGGTTTTAATTTATAAGTCAACTTCGATCAACCTTAAATCTATTGTATGAATGTTAATTCAATCATAAACTTTTCCATTTTATCAATGGAGTCCTAAATTTTTGTACAAAATTCCAATATAGTCATTGTAGTTAATTTTCATAGGAAATCGATAGCATGGTAGGATGCTACGTGGGATAGCCGGCGACAACTATATTGCCACGTCAATCTTATAAAGCTATATTTATACATGAATATTGTTACTGAACTTCTATGGTACCTTAACAAAATGAAAGTGGGTAAAAGCTTTTGTGATTGGTGGGGAAATGGTTATGAACCTGTAGGTTGTCCTATAGGGATGATAAAAACCGTGCAAAGAATTAGGCAGACTTTACAACGTTATAAAGAAATTCATGACTTTATAGCTATCTTATGACATCACTCAAGGCAAGGGACAAGCTAAGACACCAGTTATAAAACCATCAATTCCAACTCATAATCATTTGGTTCTTGCAGATATTCAAAGACTTCTGTCTGTACAAAGTATCTCTTCATATGCCTTTTTTGTCTGCCAATTGAACTAGATATAGCTTGATGAAAAGTATCAAGTGGAATCGGGTTGATTCTTATGCGACAAACAAATTAGCAATCCCAAAATGAAAGATAAAACAAAAAAGAAAGTGGAGAACTGAATTAGCATGAACAAGCGTTCTTATTTTCAATAGAGTGGGTAGTGCTTTGGTCAATCCTAATGCTAAGTTCAAATTCCTAGGTATCAGTATACCAACAGGCCAAAGTTCTCACAATCCATTTGAATCCTCAATCAACTTCCTGTTATTCGAGTGCATAGGGTACACACTTTCGCTATTTGACATTTAACTAGATCCAGCATCCAATTTGTTTCCTGCTTGTAACGAACCATGAAAAATCACTAATTATTCAAATGTTTAATCCAAGAGAACGTCAAGAAGCCTTATGTTTCTCGCAGGGAGTGACCTCCTGAACAAGTACTTGTACGGCTTCGAATTTGTCAATTCAAGGTCGAGCTGAGCTCTAGATCACAAATCTATGGCTCACCGAGCTTAGATCCAAAATCTAAGGGTCAAGTTTGTGGCTAAGCTCGAGCTCGATAATGAAGGATTGAAACGGTAGTTAGGTGGTGAAAAATGACGGTGGCGGAAGACAGCGGGATTAACTTGACAGTGAGTCTAAGTTGATGTTGTGATGGCGGAGTGAATGGAAGAATAAGAAGAGGAAGAAAAGAAAAAAAAAAGTAAAAATATATAATTGAAGAGAGATAGGACATAGAGTTTATGACAGGTGGGCTTAAAGTGACACGTGTCACCCATTCAATGGACTTGTGTAAAAATGACGCATCACCGCTAGTGTATCTAATATTCCTGAGAGGAGAGAGGAAGATTTATGTAAGGTGGGCCCAACGCAACACTTATTACCCAATAAATGGACTAGTATTTTATTAAGTTGGCCTACTCAATATCTTGTCATCAATACGCAAGTAATACGTGAATTGACTTTGTTCACCTCGATTCGTATATGCTTAGCTCAAGGTGAGATTCAAACTTGATTACCCTTCGTGTCCGTCACATTCCCCTATATTAAGACCCACCCAGACTTCGCTCAAGATCTTCTTCGTGGAGTCTCATCCTCAGAGAAAAGCAAGCCGGCCAAAAGCTACTTATCACGCTCACAAATCAATAAAAGAGTAAATGGCTGTCCTCGTCGCTACATTTCTCAGTTCTCAACCCATGAAGTCACTTTCCTTTAATTTGCCTTCGATCGCCAATCCCAGCCACAGATCTCCCAAGTGCATGTCCTCCAATCTTGGCTCTGGCTCCACTTCCAAGTGAGTTTTCCAACATTTCCCACTTCCATTCACTACTTCTTTTTGGAGCTAATGAGAGTGTAGTTTAGCCTTTGATGTTGTATGCGTGCGTGTACTATGTATCTTTTGCAAGAACTGTACATATCTTATGTTATTGTCACAAGAAATTATGCTTTACATTCACCACCTTGAAGGTTTGATATGATCATCCAAGTTTGTCTAGCGAACACATGAAGTCTCTCACATTCGAGTTCTGTCTTCTTCTCCCTCACTATACTGACTTGAGCGTGCCTATTTGGGGGACCCTCCCTATAACCCTCCTCAACCGTTTCTCTCTTTGGGGTCACAAGCATAGTGGACATAGACCTTCCAAAAAGACTTTTCAAGAGCCTAGCTCACCACACGACTAGAACTGATTAAGTCACTAAAAGGTTTCATCTCGGTTCTTGTCTGGACTTTGGGAATTCTGAGTTGTGAAATAACGAGAGAATATTCCCTCCTCTTGGGGAAGACAAATATACAAGAAGAATTTGGGATATGAGGCGGGTGGACATCGGCAACTACAATTTTATTTTACACACCAACCATTGACAATTTCCATATCATACATGAGACAGAATGTTATTGTGTTCCCTTTCTTTCACGCTAATTGTGCATATTATATTCATGATGCTGAACCGAGTGATGCAAGTTGCACAAGCCCCAGTCCAACACTCTCCTATTCAGGTCGACCAACCGACAACAATCGACACGGACGTCCCAACAGCCCCATCCCCAAGTACATTAGTTTAAAAAAAAAAAAAAAAAAAACTCACTTGTCAAAGTTAACTATGGCAAAATAAATAAAATAAAATAAAATAATAAAATGTCAATGACGATTGTCAAACATCTACACGTATGCATCATGAAACCATCGTCATTGCTAACATAAGAACTACCAAATGGCAACATTAGAGAGAGAGTGGAAGTCGCTATTGGATTTAATTTGTATGGGAACTTGTCCGATCAGTCATAAACTTATTGTATGGATATTGATTCAGTCCTAAACTTTTTTAATTTTGTTAATTTAGTCCTAAACTTTCCTATGGAATTCCAATATAGTCATTTTGATTCATTTTCATAAGCAATCGAGGTAGAGCACTACGTAGGATGGTAGGTGATGACTGAATTGTCATGTCAATCTTGTATAAAGCTATATTTATAAATGAATATTGTTCCGTTAACTTCTATGGAACTTTAACAAAATGAAAGTGGGCAAAAGCTTTTGTGATTGGTGGGGAAGTGGTTATGAAACTGTAGGAGGTCCCATAGAGATAATGAAAGGATAGGGCTTCATCGGTATAAACGATACTAACTTGTGCATTAGATCCGGGCCAGCACCAACCACCACATTAGCACGGAACTCATGAAACTATGCAAAGAATTAGGCGGCTTTACAACGTTACGAAGAAATTCATGACTTTATAGCTGTCCTAGGAGATCACTCAAGGCAAGGGACAAGCTAAGACACGAGTTATAAGGCTACCAATGCCAACTCATAATCATTTGGGTCTTCCAAATATTCAAGGACTTCTTTATACACAGAGTATCTCCTTTTACGCCTTTTTTGTCTGCCGATTGAACTAGATACAATTCGATGAAAAGTGTCAAGTGGAATTGGGTAGACTCTTATAAGATGAACAAATTCTCAATTCTAAAATGAAAGATAAAACTAAAAAGAAAATGGAGAACTGAATTAGAATGAACAAGCTTTCTTATTTTCAGTAGAGTGGGGAGTGCCCTGGTCAATTCTTATGTTAAGTTTAAATTCCTGAGTATCAATATGCCAACCGGCCAAAGTTCTTACAATCCATTTGAATTCTCAATCTACTTCATGATATTTAAGTGCATAGGGTACACCCTTTCACGATGACATTTAACTAGATCCAGCATCCAATTTATTCCCTGCTTGTAACGAACCATAAGAAATCACTAATTATTCAAATGTTTAATCCAGGGAGAACGTCAAGAAGCCTTATGTTCCTCGCAGGGAGGCACGTGTTCAGGTAACCCACTCCATGCCACCCGAAAAGATCGAAATATTCAAATCCATGGAGGATTGGGCCGAAAAGAATGTATTGGTTCACTTGAAACCGGTCGAGAATTGTTGGCAACCACAAGACTTTCTGCCGGATGCAGCATCGGATGGATTTGAAGAACAAGTTAGGGAACTTAGGGAGAGAGCTAGGGAAATCCCCGATGACTACTTTGTTGCTTTGGTTGGAAGCATGATAACCGAAGAAGCCCTCCCTACTTATCAGACAATGCTCAATACTTTGGACGGACTTAGAGACGAGACAGGTTCGAGCCTAACACCTTGGGCCATTTGGACAAGGGCATGGACTGCGGAGGAGAACAGACATGGTGACCTCCTGAACAAGTACTTGTACCTGTCTGGACGAGTGGACATGAAGCGAATTGAGAAAACGATTCAGTATCTGATCGGGGCAGGGATGGTGAGATCCTACCTCTACTAAGACTAACTAATATGCAAGTCCATCAGCACAAAATCACACTCATATGCATGCAAATCTTGAGCATCTCAAAGAGACACCGAATCCACTAGAATAATTTTGGTGAATATATATGACCATCGCAACTCATAATGTTGATTATCATGTTCAAATATAATTTATGCCTCTGCAATTGAACAGTGATTAATGCGCATGACTTTAATCTTGAAGAGTCATTTCATGAGAATCAGTTGAGACATATGCCACCAAAAATTTAAGGCAACTTTGTACTTGCTGGCGCTAATTATCTCTCTATATTTTTGTCCCAGGATCCTCGAACGGAAAACAGTCCCTACCTCTTCTTCATATACGCTTCATTTCAAGAAAGAGCGACATCTATTTCTCATGGAAACACAGGCAGGCTTGCTAAGGCACATGGGGAAATGAAATTGGCTCAAATTTGCGGTACGATTGCATCAGATGAGAAGCGTCATGAAGCAGCCTATACAAAAATCATGGAGAAGCTCTTCAAGATCGATCCAGATGGCACTGTCTTGGCACTTGCCGACATGATGAGAAAGAGAATCACTATGCCAGCTCATTTGATGTATGATGGTTGTGATGACAACATTTTCTCCCATTACTCGGCTGTTGTACAGAGGCTCGGTGTTTACACAGCGAAGGACTATGCAGATGTCCTGGAGTTTCTGGTGGGAAGGTGGAAGGTGGAGAATCTGACTGGACTTTCAGCAAAGGGAAGAAAAGCCCAGGAATACGTCTGCGGTTTAGTACCAAAAATTAGAAGGCTGGAGGAGAGAGCTTCGGAAAGGGCCGAGGAAGAACTCACTATTCCCTTCAGCTGGATTTCTGATAGACAAGTGAAGCTTTAGGGTATAAATTTCCCACATGTCGGTTGGAATCAGTCTTTTACAAGCTTTTAGTTTCAAGATATTTAGATGGCAATAAGAAAATCCCAAGTCGTGTAGGGATATTGCAGTGACATGATCTGTTAAACCGATAGACTCTATATCTTATCGTGCTAGAAAAATATTACCGCTGGACTGATTTGTGTTAGTTAAAATGGTGCCTATATCATTGCAGTTGCTTATGTAAAACATTTCGCACTCGTTGAGCCCAAATGTTTTCTGTTATTTAGACAGGGAGAAATGCCTAAGAAATATGTACTTAATGAACTTATGAAGTTAATGGATACTGGGGTTTTGAGAAGAGAATTATGCACCAAGATCAGTTGTGAGAAAAGAAGTATGGAGTTGAGAAGGGTCGAGCACTCATTTTGCCCCTTTAGGGTTTAATATCTCAGACAAGTAGTAATGAGAGTTGCCCCACATCTATTTTTCATTGAAAGTGTGCTCTAAGCGAGTTGATCATCAGTCAAACCGAAACTTGATATACTATTTTCATATGCCCCTTGTCATAACAAGTTATAGAATTATGCTCTAAGACAGAAGTCAATGAGTCAGACAAACAAACAAGTTTAATATGCTACAAGCTTTGGGAAAATGTTTTTAGCATTGAAATGCTTTTGTTTTCGAAAAGGTTTTGGGAGGAAGCATGAGAAAGTCCAACTCTTAGGGTTTCTCCGTGGATGATATTTTTTCATTGTTGGATATCATCACAAGGCTGGTTTGATGTACCCTATCATTCCCTCAAAATTGGAAATAAACTTGTAATTTCATTGAATAAAATCAAATAAATTACATTATTAGAATGGAAAATGCAAACAAGCAAACCCTATAAATGAGAGCAATAATTGAAATTTCAAAAAGCAGGAAATCCTAAAAAACGCTTAAAATCCTAGAAAGTAAAAAAAAAAAAAATCTTCATAGAGGGGTGTGAAGATAAGAACTTTTTCACTCGGTGACAGTATTTACGCCTTTGTCATGGTTGGGCAAAAGGTTCTTCTAGACATTTGGTTGATTACTATTAAAAGAGAATGCATCTATATTCAAGAGATCTTGGACTCTATGCTTCAAAACATAGCAATTATCAGTGGAGTGACCAACATCTCCCATGTGATAGTCACACTTTTTGGAGGGATCATATGCAGGATAATGCTCAGGATTTGGTCACTTCAGCTCAGCGAAGAGTAATCCCTTATGTTAGAGAACAAGCAAGACTTTGGACAAGGGTCTAGGGAGCGATGTGAATTGTCTTCTAGCACTTCGTTGTCAACTAGAGAGCTGATGTCCTCCACCTTCTTGCTCGGTGGAAATTTGAATTGCTAGAGTGCGATTGGACGTATCACGATTCAATTGAGAATAGGCCACATTAATCTCGACTTCAAGCTCCTTCTCTTTCTTTGGGGTAAATGTTTTTCTTGTAGAGATTGGCCCATTAAACCATCCATCTCTCAACCCTGTCTCAATCTGCTTACCCACTGGGATGAGTTGATTAAAGTTCTCAACATACGTGCTAGCCACCTGATTGCAAAACTCAAATGAAAGGGTCTTAATAAACAGCTTCATTAACTCTTTGTCTATAGGTTCAAAAGTGATCTGGGCGAGCAGATTTTGCCACCTAATGGCATACTCTTTAAACAACTCACTCTTCTTTCTCTCCATTACACTCGAGATCTCCCCGGGAAAGTGCAATGTCCATATTAAACTTGTACTGTTTGAGAAACGCATTGGCCACCTCATTCCAAGTGTCAAGAAGGTTTATGTTCTTCATAATGTACCAATTTAATGTGGGTTCGGTCAAACTCGCATAAAATGATTAGATCATGAGGGGCTCATTTTTTACATGTTGGGCCATCCGCACATGGTACATCTGCAAGTGAGATTTCGGGGAAGAAGTACCATCATATTTCTTGAAATTCGGCATTTTGAACCCGTTCGCCATGTTAACCTTCTCATAAATAGACAAGTCGATCGGAAGTGAGCTTTGTGACTCCTGCAATTGTTTCACTTTCTCCTCAAGTCTTGCAAAGCGTTCATCTTGCTCTATCTTAGAAGGACTGTCAGACTTAGCCTTCTCAACAATGACTAACAATGGATCATCCTTCAGCTCAGGCATGTCGTCATCAATCATTTGGGCCATGTTTGCCTATTTTGAGATTACTAACTCAAGGAAAGCGGGTGCAGGAATCAAATTTACTCGGAGGGAATCGATTTGGGCAGTCATATGTTGCACCGAGGTGAGTGGCTGTTTGAGCTGATCTTCCATATTGGCAACACAATCGCACATATCAGTTTGATCGGCCATCTTTGTCCTAGACCGTGTACGGATGGGTGAGTGGCGTCGATCCATAATCACCTATTTCAAATAAATGAACGCACATATAAGAACAAGGTGGAAGTAGGGAACTAGTCCATGACAACTATTTTCTTTTCTTTTCTTTTCTTTTTATTTTAATCACGAAAGTCCATATATGAAGGAATTTCCTAAAAATGGACTAAGACAATAAAGACATTGGACACCCTACCAAGGACTAGATATCAAATTTTATAAGCATGAACTAGGAAAAAAAAAATTAGACTCTAATGGGAACAACAAAGGTATGAATTGAAAACAAATTCTCTAAAGTTTTTTTTTTTGTCATTTTTTGTAAAACAACAATTTTTTTCTTGGGAAATAACAACCTAAGACACAGCTATGAAAATAAAAGGCCTAAATTAAAAGTAAATTCTCTGAAAAAAAATTTAGGAAATAAATGATTGTTACTTCTAAATCGAAATGACCATGGCATTAACTTCCTAGTTGACCTATACCCAACATGGCCCAACCGAATGTATGGAAAGTAAATAAAATGTGAGACGAAGGTTTAGAAGACTTACTTCATTGGTAGACCCGATGGAAATAACAAAGATATGCACATGGTACATGGCTCGATTTCTACTTTATAAGGCTTAACAAAGTGGAGTCACAATGATGATCGGACTAGCCATGGGCGTGTGGACTCAATCAGGTCCTCATGACTCCGGCTTGATCAAAGAGTTAACGTAGGTCTCGAGCATGCGGATCGAGGTGGGTACTCATAACATCAAGAAAGAATTTTTGAGATTGAGATGGGCGACTCATACCGCGGACCTGTGGTCGGAGTGGTATTTATCTCAATACCATCCTAGATGATCCTATGCAGTCCAAGTCCAGCAGTAGGTTGTATGTGCAAAAGTGTAGTGTAAATGCATAGGCATGCACGATAGTTTATATTAAACAACACTTCATACATACAAACATTACTACATCTCCCTACAAAACCAAGGTTAGCAAACACTTCCTCTTATACCTCACATCATACAATAACATTTAACACATTAAACCTGAGGGATGTACCTAGAATCCTTGTTGCCAAACAAAAAACATTTTTTTTTTCAAAAGAAGAGAAAATTGGCCTAAGTCTACTAAGAGTTTTAACTCAACTCCCCAGCGAAGTCACTACGCTATCGCGACCTAACCTCAGGTGCACCAAGTAAGATTTGACTAATGGATTACTAAGCTTAGACTTAGCTCGGGCTCTTCTAAGCCCCTACCAATTCGCGACTTATGTTCAAGTTTTTAGCATGCAAATGAATTTTAATTAGGAGTAGCCACTAATCAGTTTATGGTAGGTCAATTAAAAACCTAAGTAAAAGAATTGGAGAATTATTTTACTCCCACAAATTAGAGAATTTGGATACGGGGATTTGGTTACACTATTCTCTAATGTCCTTTCGGTACCATTCTTTTCGTGAAAAAAAAAAAATGTTTATCAAGCAACTTGAATTCATTTTATTACTCCATAACATGTGGGGTAACCATGCATGTGCATAATCCATCAATTTAACACCTAATAAAATGATGAATAAATTGCATGACTTACCTTATAGCAACTAAAACATCTACAATGTTAGCTCAAAATTCACATCAATAGCCCTAAATATGATTTCTAAGGTTTTCTCTTATTTAAATGAAACTTAGTCTACGTGAAATATCATGCAATGACACACCAAAACGCCTAATTAACGTGACATGTAACATGCAACCTATCATGCAAACTATATGTCACACGTCATTAATTATTTAACATGATCTAATGACAAGAAAATATTAAAGGCAACTATCCTAATATGTCACACACTCAAATGATCTTAAACATGTAATGACTAGATGACGTGCAAGAAATAACCTAATTCTAGGTGACACATGCATGATAATTTTTATGTCTTCTTTTCCTTTTTTATAAAATTCGAAATTAAAGTTGCATAATAATTGAACATGCAATTTAAATTACTGAAAAGAAAATCTAACATCCTAAACTAATGTTTTTGGTTTTTTTATTTCAAAAATTCGAAATAAATAAAATGTCTGATCTAAAAATGCAAACTATCTTAAAACAGGCAATATTCTAGCGAGAATCTAATCCAATTTGAATATATATATTATTTTTTGGGTATTCTTTTATAGAAACAAAATCAATTCAAATAAAGGCATATAAAATAACACGGCAACAAATCAAGCATGATATCATTCATGTCTAGTTAATATTTTAAATTGACGAATCGTATCTCGCCCATGAGATTGGATTGGCCAATTTTTAACGAAATCGCGAATCATATCTCGGGCGTGAGATCGGCTTGGCGATTTTTCCGTGCGATTGCGAGTTATATTTCAAGCGTGAAATCGGACTATCAATCGTATACACGTTATAAAATTAGGAAGATTTCTCAATTCATGAGGGATCAAGAGATTCGTTGGATATGGCAATGTGGATCAAACATTCAAAGAAAATTACGATATTACGAATTAGGCAATAAGATATATGAAAATCATATTAATCGAGATTCTTACCTAATTCACGATGTCATGCGGGTGACATTTCCAACTTCGGATGGACGATGGGTCATGGGAATCATGGTGAGAAAGACCGGCGATTAGTAGCATGCATGGTTGCTTGGTAGTCGTGGGACGTGTTCCACAAGACCGAGTATTTTGGAATTCTGTCTGAGAACTTCAGCTTCTTTCCACTTTGCTATCGAGCTTCACTTTTTAAAAAAGCTTGGGCAAAACAGGATAAAGTTCAACGCTTTTTTTGTATTGGGAACGCCCTCTTGTGCCCAAAAACTCCTCCTCTCCCAAACAAATCTCTAGCTTCACGTCCATTAAATTCCCTCATAAAAGACTCCCCAAGATTTGCTCAAAATCGTCTTGTGCAGTCTCGTCCTCAAAAAGCAAACCAAGCCAAGCAAAAAAAAAAAAAAAAACATATATCATCAACAAACAAAAATGGCCTTCCAACTCGGTCCATTTCTCACTTCTAAACCGATGAAGTCGCTTTCCTTTAAGCTGCCTCCAATCGCCGATCGCAGCCTCGGATCTTCCAAGTCCATGTCCTCCAGTCTTCGCTCTGGCGCCACCTCCAAGTGAGTTTTCAACATTCCCCTTTTTCCATTCACTCGTTCTTCTGGAGCTAACGTAAGTGCTTGATTTACTTCTCATTTGAATGCACAAAGTATGTATCTTTTGTAAGAACTAGGCGTAAGTTATGCCATCGATAAGCGAAACAATGCTATACAATAGCTCCTTTTAAGAGGTTGAATCGACATCTTCAATTCACCACCACGAAGTGGAGACCCAATGATTCAATCTTCTCATCTTTGGGTGTGTTTGTTTGAGTGAAAAAATTTCTGCAAATTAGTTTTCTGAATTATTACGCATTTTTAGTTTGCTGAAAATGATTGGTCAATGTAAAACCATTCAGGATCAAAGAAATTATGCATACTTAAAGTAAGGAAAATGAATTCACTAACCAGAAAATGGGAAAACGTTCTATTAGACAATGATTTCCTAAAAAGCAATTTTCTTATCATGATTTTTTTCTTGAAACAAATATACCCAGAATAAAACCCCGAGTCTTCCAGTTACTGCAAACACAAACCTTGAGAGAGATACCAAAACAGTAACCCCAAGGATCTCGATCTGTCTCTATCCTGCACCCTCCAACCACCTCACCTCCGGCGCTGGCACCAACCACCCCACCAACACGAAATTTTCCGAACCATGCAAAAAGTTAGGCAAGCTTTACAATATTTTGAAGGAAGGTCATGCTGTTATAGCTATCCTAGAGGATCGCTTCGCTGTAGCGGGAGCATGAGAAAATTGAGCATTTCTTATCACAACCTTTTTTGGTGTAGCAGAAGTGTTTGCCGATTCTGTATCACTTGGTTCTTATGAATGATCAAGGAACTTCTGGATAAACAGAGTATCTATCCATAGTCATACGCCTTGTTTTTCTGCCGATTGAATCAATTACAGTTCAAAGAAATATATCGAGTGGAATCAAGTAGATTCTCACTTTCAAAATGAAAGAAAGAAGCGAAAAAGAAGCTGGAAAACTGAATTAGCATGAACAGACGTAATCATTTTCGATAGGGTGTCGGGTGCTCCAGTCAGTCCTTCCAAAATCCTCATCATCAGTATCCCAACCAGCCAAAGTTCTTGCAATCCATGTGAATCCACACATCTACTAATCCTATTATTTAAGTGCGGAGGAACACCATTTCACGATTTGACATTGAACTAGATCCAACATCCAATTTGTTTCCGGCTTGTAATGAACCATAAAAGATCATATGTTCGATGCAGGGAGATTGAGAACGTCAAGAAGCCTTCTATTCCTCGTAGGGAGGCACATGTTCAGGTAACCCACTCCATGCCACCAGAAAAGATCGAAATATTCAAGTCCATGGAGGATTGGGCCGAGAAGAATGTATTGGTTCATTTGAAACCTGTCGAGAATTGTTGGCAACCACAAGACTTTCTGCCGGATGCAGCATCGGATGGATTTGAAGAACAAGTTAGGGAACTTAGGGAGAGGGCTAGGGAAATCCCTGATGACTACTTTGTTGCTTTGGTTGGAAGCATGATAACAGAAGAAGCCCTCCCTACTTATCAGACAATGCTCAATACTTTGGACGGACTTAGAGACGAGACAGGTTCGAGCCTAACACCTTGGGCCATTTGGACGAGGGCATGGACTGCGGAGGAGAACAGACATGGTGATCTCCTGAACAGGTATTTGTACCTGTCTGGACGGGTGGACATGAAGCGAATTGAGAAAACGATTCAATATCTGATTGGGGCAGGGATGGTGAGATCCTAACACCACCACGACCAACTAATACTAAAGTGCATCAGCACAAAGTAATTACTCAAATGCATGCAAATCCTTGCAGCTGAAAGAGACTGAATGCACTGGAATCATTTTGGTTGACATATATGTCCATTGCATCTCGAAATTGTTGATTGTCGTCTTCAAATGTACTTTATGCCTCTGCAATTTAATAGTGATTTATGCACGTGACTTTTATCTTCAGGAGTCATTCCGCAAGAATCAGTTGACATGGATCCCACTAAAATTTGAGGCAACTCTGTGCTTCTTGGAGCTGATTACCTTTCTATATTTTTTTTCCTAGGATCCCCGGGCGGAAAACAGTCCCTACCTCTTGTTTATATACACTTCATTTCAAGAAAGGGCAACATCTATTTCTCACGGAAACACTGGCAGGCTCGCCAAGGCACATGGGGACATGAAATTGGCTCAAATTTGCGGTATAATTGCATCAGATGAGAAGCGTCATGAAGCAGCCTATACAAAAATCATGGAGAAGCTCTTTGAGATCGATCCAGATGGTGCTGTCTTGGCACTTGCCGACATGATGAGAAAGAGAATCACCATGCCAGCACATCTGATGTATGACGGTTGTGATGACAACATTTTCTCCCATTACTCGGCCGTGGTGCAGAGGCTCGGCATTTACACAGCAAAGGACTATTCAGATGTTCTAGAGTTTCTGGTGGGAAGGTGGAAGGTGGAGAAAATGACTGGACTTTCAGCGGAGGGAAGAAGAGCCCAAGACTACGTCTGCCGTTTAATACCAAAAATTAGAAGGCTGGAGGAGAGAGCTGGGGAAAGGGCCGAGGAAGCACTTACTCTTCCCTTCGGCTGGATTTCTGATAGACTTGTGAAGCTTTAAGGTAGAAATTTCCCATGTATCGATTTAAATCAGCCTTTCTCAATCTTGTAGTCACAACATACTTAAAGGACAATAAGAAAATAGCAAGTCAAGTAGGAACATTGCAGTGACAGCATCTATTCAACCTGTAGACTCTGTATCCCGCGCCTTGAAAATTACTACTGGACTGATTTGTGTTGTTAAAATGGTGCATGTATTATTGCATTTGCTTAGGGATAAGAATGTCGTAAGTATCATAATTCTCATATCTTTTAAAAATTATTCACGTAAGTGCAATAGGCGATTTGTCTCGTGAGAAAATCCAACGTGGCTCACGGGCCAAACAAAATTAACAAGTGAGAAGTTACAACGACAATGTTTACATATGTGTTTGAAGAACCCTCACCCAGATTAAAGAAATTGGGGGCAAAATCCTGTCAAAATTGCAAGTGTTGGTGAAGAACCTAACTCTGAAATTTGGGCAAAAATCTGCAAACCCAAAATTGGGGTTCTCAAAGCTTAGAGGGAGAGGTTCATCCCTTAGTGAACAGTCCTAACTCAAAAGGAGGGAGAATGACACTAAAAATGTCAAAAATTGTATATGACACTTATTTTAATGTCGAAAGTATTCGCCGAATTACCTAAGTGCCAAATTGAAAAAAAAAAAAAAATGATCATCTAAGTGTCAACAGCGATAAATTACGGTTAAAATTAATACATGGCTTTTTAATTAAAATTTTAATATGAGTTGGCTTTTTTTTAAAAAAAAAAAATCCATGGGTACATTCTCCTCCTCTCCCTCCACGTCATTTTTTTTCTTTTCTTTTCTCCTTCTGCGCCCTCTCTGCTTCTTTGTTTTCTTCTTGTCACGACCAACCCCATACGCCAACAACCTTCACTAATTTGCCGCCACCAAAACATTACACCAGTCACCATCTTCGCCGGCTGATAGGGATCTAGCGATGATGGCCTTGACCCAGGGACATCACTGGAAATTGGGCAGGTACTCCAGCGTAGGTGCTCATCCGCGGCCAGCGCTGGGGATCGAAGGAAACGTCATAAAACTACGGGGAATCATAGATTTACACATAGTTTTAGCTATCATGGAAGAAATCGTGAAACAATCCTAACTCCGAACATCGATTTGATGAAAACAACTTTATGAGCTCTTTCAGGCAAATAGTCGAACACATGCTAAACGTTTTAAAACGTAAGCTTTGGACTTGATTTCAATGTATTTCTCAGCCTAAACATAGTACGTAGAGTTTTAAGTCATCTCTATTTTGTCATGAATCCATCTCATTCTGTCATGATTTGCGTACGAAACACTAGAATGGACATCCCCGTGCAAGAACTACACAAGAAGCGCCAAACTCTCGCTGAAGAAACCGGTGGCCGAATCATCTTCAAGCGCTCCAATATCGAGCAAAAGCAAATCTAGAAGCCTCGCGAGTAAGAGAAGCGCGAGCTTGAGGCCGAATCCCACTGCCAATCTTCCACCTCCAACGCCGCCTCCAAGCCCAATCCTTCCCTCATCTTCATGTGATGTTGTAGAGCTCAAATGAAGAAATGAAGGAGGGAGGGAAAGAGGGAGGGAGGGATGAATGATGTCATTCAACAAGAAATTTCAACACGTTTTTCTTGTGAACAGCATTGTTTTGGGTTGTCAGGTAGATGAAACTGGTTAAACGACATTGTTTTGGGTTTTTTATGCTAGTTTAGACTTGGCAAACCATATCAGCTTAAGATATTAATAAATAAAAAAAAGTCACTTTAGATTTCCTGCCAAATTAATCGAAATTGACACAAAAGATTGTTTTTCAAAAAATTTGACACTAAAGTGATCCAAAAAAACTTTGACCACTAAAGTGAGCATTGTACACAACTTCTGGGATTTCTGGTGTTATTCTCCTCTCAAATAAAGATTCTCTCTTGCAATCCTTCGGGAGTTCCCATTATTATTTCTTTATTTCCTCCATCAATGGATCTTGGAACTCAAGGCTAGCGTATGGATAGAAAAGCCAAAGGACAATGGACAACGGAAGAGAAGCATTCCCGTCAAAGTTGCCAAGCTATGCTTCCAAGCCGCGTCGAAGTTGCTGGGCTATGCTTCAAGGGGGGAGAGAGAGAGAGAGTGTTCCCAAAAAAAGTTGTCATTTTGTTAAATCTTACCACAAAAATTTCCACATTGGATTTCAATATCATTTAAAAAGTCACGTTGAATTCAATACATAATTTAAAAAGCCACGTAGAATAAATTGTTAGAATAGACACTCAAGTGGATGATTTTACACCTAATGCGACACTCAAGTGAGCAAAAAAAAAAAAAAAAAAATTGACACTCAAATGAGCATTGTAAGAAAATGATGGCACTTCTAGTTACTTATGAAAAAGATTTCCCACACATTGAGGCCATATATTTTCTGCAGATTGTACCAGAAGAAATGCCTTAGAAATATGTACTTGATGAACTTATGAGGTTTATGATACTTGATTTTTTAATAGAGAATAATGGACCAAGATCGCTACTGAGAAAAGGACTAATTGTCATTTAGCTGTTGCTCGTGTTGTGGTGGCTTCTGGTATAGGAGCCATAATAAACTTGGAAAAACCAGTTTTAATAGCTATATTTCTTGCATATGAGCTTCCCTACAAGTGTTGACATCCTTCGATCTGATGAAGTATGTGATGCGGCAACTCTACAGCCTGTTGGACAATCTCCGGTCTTGGGTTAGTATACGGATCCAGCTAATTAAATCTACTCCCACAATCCAACCCAACTAACAACCCATTTCATTTACATGAAAACATCTGACTACGCCAGATTTCTCAAATCTTATGAAAACATTTTATGCTCCCTAACACATAAAGCAGAAAGGGTATATTTACTCTCCTAATGGAACTAAGGCAGATGGTCTCTTGGACAACCAGTGCTGGAGGCTAAATTTTTGCAACAATGAAAAAGTCGAATACTGATCAACTCAAGACAACTGACATATGCCAATGAACTTCCATGAAATACAAGCACGCGTGTTTGAATCTGGGCTGCAACTTTCTGCAGTTTCGCAGCAACATTTGACATGAAATAAAGAGAAGAGAAGGGGAAAGGGAAAAATCAACTTCACAGCACAAAGTAAAATTTTGATGTCCTGAGAATGCCTTTATACTTGATTGTACCCTATTCATAATCAATGGTTTACAGATTTCAAAGTCTGCATCTAAAAGTAATTAGTCTACTCTTTCCAGCTACAATCTGAACATCATGTGGAAAGCTCTTACCAATAAGTTTAATTATTCTTAATGGTATACAAGGTGAATGACTCAACATCGTCAAGCGATCACCTCTGAAACAAATCCAATAAAACTAGTCAATTCAGAGAGACTGGCCTTTGGGACATTTAGGAATTCACATCCACTTGCCTCGGTCCCCCTTCTTGGAGCAACAATCCCAGCCCACTCCTCCTATCATCACCTAAGTGAGACCTGTACTTATTCTGGTAAAGAGGGTTGGATGTCAAGATCCTCAACTCCGAATTCCCAGTTATCTCCAAAACTTCAGGCAAACCATTACCACATCCTTTCGACAGGCCAACATCAATCCTAATCGCCCTGTCGTTACAAGCCCCATTGATCCCAGACTCCTGGATGGTATGCCCCATGATCATCCTCTTTGCACCAGGAATTGTGGCTAAAGCATGCTCAAGGGCAGAACAATCACAATTCTTTGCAACCTCATCCGAGAATTTCCTCAACCAAACTAAAGAATTCCTCCCTCTCATGTAATGTGGCGATAATCTCCCCTTTAGGCCATTAATCCAATCCCTCACCTCGTCGTTGACCCTCTGCAATCCGTAACTCACATGCTCCGCCAAGATCCCTCCATGAACGAAAACAGATTCACCAACAACCACCACGGTCAAATTTTGTGACAAGAAACGGCTTGCAATCGGCCCGTTCGGCTGCAACGCAGCGATTCTAGCTCTAAAACCATCGAAAAATTCCTGCTTGATGCCAGGAAAGGCTACTGGAATACCATCAAGAGGATCCTTCTCCTTCTCCAACCCCTTACAGAGCCCCTTCATAGCAATCCCAGTCCTAAACCAATCCGCCCAAGCCCTAAATTCCTCTAATCCCTGCTCGGTCACATACCTAAAGTCGCAGTCCACATTCATAATCTCATGATTGCCATTCATAGTGATAATCTTACCTCCAGACCGGGCCGCTTCCCGCTTCAATTTCTCCAGAAAGTAGAGGATCTTGAGCTCGTCGCCGCCGCGGTCGAGGACGTCGCCGACCTGGACGACGGTGGAGGAGCCGCCGGTCCATCTACCCTCGCCGTCGATGAGGCCGGCGAGGGCGAGGGCCTGCTTGGACTTGGGGAGGTCGCCGTGGAGGTCGCCGATGGCGACGACGCGGTCGGTAGCGGAGTGGAGCGTCTGCAGCGGCGGCGGCGGCGGCGGAGGGGAAGGCAAGAAGAGGCCGCCGCTGACGGAGAAGTCAACGAAGGTGTCGACGAAGGAGGAGAGGAGTTGCGGGACCCGATCGCAGATGTGTGCGGACTGCGCACGCGAATGCGATGGCGATTGCTTCGGGTCATTCGCCATCGTCTCTTTCGTCTTTGGCTTTGTGGTAAAGTTGGTACCTTTGAAGGAGAAGGAGAAGGAGAAGGAGAAGCGATGGGGGCAAAGCCGACGCTGGTTGGTGGCTCTCTTCTAATTTCCCCCTCTCAGCAACTTCCGCTTTCCAGGAGTCTTCGCAGGGAGGGAGGTTATTCTTTTCTTGTCGTCTATGGGAGACAATCACATTGAAAGAACTAAAATTCACTGTTGCAATTGAGCCGTAAAACTAAGTATTTTAAAACTCAATTACATTTTCATGATCAGATTTAAAATTTAAAATTTGACTACATATTTTGAAAGTTTTACTGTTTGATTATACTTTCATATCAAATTTTCTTTTCTTTTCCAATGGAAGTGTGATAAGGCCCCCAGTCTTAGGACTTATCATAAAGATATGATATAGGCAAATCCATCACCACAACCCACGAAGATCTATCAATCAAGAAATCTTAAAATGCAATGTGAATCAAACTCAAGATCTTGTTAATTACTTATTAATAATAGAGGTAATATGTACCAAGAAATCTTTGCTCACAATATGAATCAAATTCGTAATCTCATTAATAATAAATGACCCTTTTATCACCATTCCAACATATTGTAGGTGACCATACTACTGAAATAACAAAGAATGAGAGCGATTTGATTTTTCCCTTTTTCCCTCATTAAAGAGTAATCCCATCACTTTTTTATAGAAATTATTAGACTCATTTTAATTTTAAAAAAGAATCACAATATTTTCACCCTTAATTAGCTTCTAACATCCCCTATCACGTTAAATAGATTGACTTTATCTTTTACAAGTCCCACTGTTGACTTAAATTATTTCTTACATTTTTTTTCTTTTATACTAATTTGCTAAAAGACAAAACTACCCATGTCTCTTTCAAAACATTTTTTTTTTACTATAACCGCCTTGTTCACACCCATTATGTGACAGTTTGATTGTCTACTTCTGTTTTCAATTGAATAAATCGGGTTTTTCATCGACGTGTCTATAGTGCTATTCTCTGAACTGATCACTCATGAGATAACTAGACTAGTTGGGGAAGCCATTAAGGGATTTTAACGCAACAGGCTTGAGAATTCGACTAGGAATCGACTATTCGACCGTGTTAATCTGCAAGGGTCGTTGCGACACAGTCGAAAATCTATCAGAAACCGAAAATAGGTCGATTCAATAGAGATATATAATTAGGCATGGGTGATTCCATATAATTACAAAATTCTCATCGATCAACACTAAATCGATTTTTGTGTTGTTTTGGTACCCTATCCTCGTAATTGAAACCTAGAGATTTTCGCGACAACCGAGAGTCGCCAATGAGTCGAAGATGTATATTGTGGTCGGAAATAATCGGCCACGGGCCAATTGCACGAAAATTCCCAAAAACTACCTAATAGTTTAGGTCGCGTTGAAATCACGTTTGATTGAATTTAACTACGAAATTTATTCCGATTTTAGAAATTGAGAACTTTAAGGTGTCACAATTAATATTAGGAATGTTGTTACATCTTGCCAAGAATTATTGACAATGGGAATTATTGGTGAAAATTTCCGAATACAACAAATTAAAAGAACAAGGGAAAGGCCACATTTTAAATGAGTTTGTGGGCCTTTATTGTGGAACATTTGGAGAAGGAATTATAAGGACTTAAATGAAGAATTGTCCTTATTAACTAAGATGGTGAAATTGTAAAATGGAAAAGGGAGAACTTCTAGAAACAAGGCAAATTCGTAGGAATGCCCAACACCATGAATTTCTTCAACATTTGAGTTCAACATTTGAGTTTCATTTGGAGTGGATAGATGTGTTCAAGGGTGGTGGGCCTCATGAGAATGATAGGAACCATTTTTCCATGGAAAAAAGGACCAAAGGCGTGTGGAAAATGAAGAGGGGACCCTCCATAGTCCTTTCCTCCTCTCTCTCTCCCCTCTTTTCCGCGCCTGATCCCTAGCTAGCAGCAGCAAACATCTGCCTCTCCCTCTTCTTTTCCTTTCTTTCCTTTTCCCTTCCCCCTTCCCCAACCGAAAAAGCTTTTGTCTCTTTCCCCTTTAAACGTTCGAACCGTTGTTTTCGCTTCCTCTGTTTTTCTGCTGAACCAAACAACAAGTAAACAGAAGCAAAGAAGACCCGGTTTTGGCGCTACAACCTGCGGGGCCACCAGAAGTTTCGACCCAACTGCCTTCATGTTCCACTTCTCTTTGTCGTGGGATTCGTTTGAGGACCAAACCCCTCGCCAATAAGCCAACAGCTTAACCGATCAAGCGCCACTCCAGTTTCTCTCTACCAAAAATTCTCCAGCTCCGTCTGTTGGCGTCGCAACCGCACCTCAGCACATCCCTCTTCTGTTTCAACCTAACCTCACCACCGAAGGACCCAAAGCCTTCCTCTATGTTGTTGTCCACCCACCAACAAGCAAGCCAACACCGCCGTGTCGCAGCCGCACCCTTGCAGTTGCAAGTCCTTCACCGCTCGGCTCCCACCGGCCGAGAGCCAGCCTTCTCGGCCCGTGAGCCGAGGGCTTCTCGGCCGTGAGCCAAGGGCTTCTCAGCCTTGTTCCAGGATGACCGGAGCTTTCTTCGGCGTCCCTAGAGGTCGCAACTTGGCTGCTGCCGCTCACCAGCAAGTGCAACCTTGAGTTTTCTTAGTTAGGTGAGTTGTTTTCCTAAGGCTTGATTAGGGACTGTGTACCTCTGTTTAGGAATTTAAATAATTTAAGAAAGTTTTAGATGATGTTAAATATAGTTTAGTGTTAGTTTAGAAAGGTTAGATTAGTCATAGAAAGATTTAGTCTTCATTTAAACAACAAGATCAGAACCGTAGAGGACCGTTCAACCAAAGGTAGGGACTGTTCTCCAGAATTGCTTTCTAGACACATGCGGTTTGCTATTTTTGTAGACTGAGATATGTTGCGATTATGAAGTGATTTCCTTCTGAAGAAATGTTTTAGACCTCTTCAACCATAACATATATTTTTCTCACGATTTTTGGGAATCTAAAAGAAGAAGATTTTAACCCTATTATCTTTAAACAGAAAGCCGGACTATACAAGAAATCCTGACCTGTTGGGATTCTAGGGGTTTTTATTGACCCTTAGGGTTCGAATTTCCAAATGGTTTCTACACAAAAGTTGTTTGTTATATCTTCTAGTTTAACATACTCGAATTTCAGATCAAACGGACCTGGTTTTGGTGCTGGATTGAATGAATTACTGGGCCTAATCCAGAAGGATCTGGGTCTTGGTGTCTTCATGAAAAATGTCTATTCAGGTGTCCTTTACAACATACTCAAGTTTGAGAATTTTTCGAACTCATTTGACCTGGTTTCTGGTTTTAAACTCGGAAGTGCGCAAATGGACAGTTTCCACCAATTTCGGTCAGTAGTAAGTTGTAATTGTTCTCAAGGTGTTTCTTGCTGGAAATTTACTTAATAGATGTTGTGAATAAAATATGCAATTGATCATTGAATTGTGGTATTGAGTGGATGCATACATGACATAAGAATCCGTCACGAGCCTTTGGGGCCTAACAATGCTCTTTCGGGAATGCCCCAAGTCAACGGATGCCGGTCGCAGTGGATGTTGGACCGAAGTTTCTAATCGGAATGCCGTCTAGATGTAGACGTTGTCGTGCTCAATGGCGTGAGATGATGCCCAACCACACCGGATGACCGTTATCTATTGGGTTGACCACATCCAGTGAATTGAAATTTGTCGAGACGCATGAATGATCGAACTTAAGGGACCTAATTAGGAGACGGAATTGTGTGGTGCGGTATGGGACGTACAATAACAATTTAGTCTGGTAATTGGGGGCCCGTACTATTGTTTTAATCATTACATTCCTGCATATACATCTGTGGAAATATTAATATGATATATAATCTTGATACTACTATGTATGATGTGATTGATACTAATGTGCAGGGAAATGTTAAAGTTAAAAGAGTTGTGAGAAACGTGATTAGGTTGCATGTAGAGTGTACCCTTCTCATAATCGAGATTTAGGGATTGAACTCGTTGAGATGTGATCTCACCCCGTAGTGGCCTAAAATTTTTCCAGTCCCTAGATGGAGGGTGGACAGGCAAGGAGCAAAGGATTGCAGGCAATGGAGTATGGATGCCTCAGTAACTTCTGCCAGATATTGACGGGTTTGCCATCTGATCTGGATAGTGGGTGACTCCTCACCTAGGTCTATTGAAGAGTCTGGTAGGGTCGTAGGTTGGGATTTGGCCCCATGGACAAGGAGCTCGGAGCATACAGAGCCTAGAAGCTCTTCATTTTGAAATAGACCATGTCATGTTAGAGTCTTTTGTACACAAATACTATTGTAAAGTTTTGTGTGTTTGATGAAAATATAATCCTTTGTTTGCTATCCCATTTCTGTGTTGTTTGGAGTTTATGATCACGCTTCTGCATGCTTGATAAAATAAATGGGTCGGCAACAATTCTTGGGATGTTGGAAATTTGTATCGACCACGGAGGGGTGTGCATGCGCTCGGAGTTCGGGTCGTGACACATTACATTTCAACTTTCCTTCCCGTGGGTCTTCTTATGAACTTATTCTCCATGTTGTGACTTGTAATCTAAGCAAGCACTAATCATATATTAGAGTAAAGAAATGATAGTTTTATCTACAGATTATTTACTTTATTTCCCTAAGTTATTCTCATGATTATGAATTTCTCAACTTAGAGTTTCAATATAAATTTCTACAAGATTGCATGGACCACTTATATAAATGAATGAATTAAAAATATTTTCATCAAATCTTAGAGCAAACTCATATTTAGGCTATGTTTGTTTTAAGAAAAATGAATGATTCATAAAACATTTTCCTAAAAAGGATGGCTTGTATTGCTTATAAAATTGAATGGATTAATAATATTTTCATTGTCTACACAAATAATTAGATATAAATTGTTATCGACAAGGAAGACATATTTTTTCATTAATTGTTTCAAGCAATGTAAATGATCACATTTTTGAAAAAAAAAATTCTAAATCATTCATTTTTCTGCAAAACAAACAAGCCTCTAAGATCATTGAAATTCATAGAGGTGAAATGTAGTAAGCATAGGGGACTAAAGCATCCAACAATTCAACTTTAAAGATGTATACTAAGGCTGGAGCTTCTCGCACTATAACATTGAAAATTATTCCTATGTATGTATCTATGTATTTTAAGTAAATAATGACTTTCTTATGAATATAATTAAAATCTTTTCAAGAGAGAAAACTTTTTTAGGGGAGCTAAGCATCTGAACAAACAATATCTTTTGTTAAGTTACAAAGATGATTCTATAAAAAATTCTTATGCATTTAGAAATGACAAAATATCTTTTTGCAAATGGTTTGAATTGGTTGTCATATGATGCGATTACTATAGTCGTAATTTCTTGTAAACATCTAATTATACCATTTCTATGTAATAATCTGCATTTGTATGATAACTATGGATGTTTAGAATTTTTTATGCACCTAACTTTGTCATATTTTTAAATTTTTTTGAAAGTTTTTTTAAAACATAATTCAATGATGGCATGAAAAATAAATTAAAATTTGACTATTAGATTCATCGAAAAAATGAAGGACAAATAGTTAAAATACATGGATTACAATGTAATGACACATATTAAAGTTATAAGCAAACAAAATGTGTATTAAAATCGGTAGATGATTCTTTTCACTCTTACTTCTGCTTAGGTTATTTTTTAAATAATAGTTAAGTGTGTGTGTGAGAGAGAGAGTGAGAGAGAGAGAGAGAGAGAGAGAAAGAGAGAGAGATATATATACAACTCATTAGCACAATAATTAGATAGCAATCTACCAAATAAACTTTGTTTTGAAAAAAGATAGACACCAATTTTATTTTAATTTTTTTTAAAACATCATGCAATAATTGCATAAAAATAAATTAAAATTGGACCATTAGATTCATCGAATAAAATAAACGGCGAATAGTTAAAATACATGGACTACAATGTAATGACACATATTAAAGTTATAACAAAACAAAATGTGTACTAAAATTGATAGATGATTCTTTTCACTCTTACTTGTGCTTAAGTTATTTTTTTAAATAATAGTTTCCCGGTATATAAGAGAGATAGAACAATACAATTCATTAATACAATAATTACTTAGCAATCTACCAAATAAACTATTTTTTTAAATAAAAGGCAGACATCAATTTTTATCCAAATAGAGAAAGAAAAGAAAAAAATCAAAAAGGAAAAGAAAAAGACAAGAAATAATCTTAAATCAAAAGTAAGCCTTGCGTTTAACCTTGTCTAATAGAGTATGGATAGTTTGTCTCTAGTGTAAATTAAACAAAAGAAAAGGAAAAAAGAAAGGTAGGGAATAATCTTAAATTAAGAATGGGACCCACAATAAATAATATGATCAATGTACATAATAGGAAGTAGAGATGCACATTAGTCCTGATCTACCCTAAGAATTATACCGAATTGGTCGGTTATGCGTGGTTCTCATATTAAAAAATATGGAATTAAGAATAAATTGATCCATTCTCGATTTCACATAAGGGATCGGATTGGACCAATGGACTAGCCAAAATTTCTTAATATTTTTATTTTTATATTGAAACAAATCCTAATCAATAAATTTTTTCTTTTAATGTTGGGAAACTCAAAAATAAAAATCGATGGTTCCGAGACCGATCTTAGAGCCGGACCAATTCCAAAATCACGATGAGTGGGTTTTCTTCGATTCCACAAATTGGAAATCGAGGGAATCCACCTACTTCGAAAGTTGAAATCCATCGCCCGAAATAAAAAGTGTCAGAAGCCAATAATGGACCGACACAAGGCGAGCCTCCATCAATGGTAAAGTTTTTGATCCGGCGATCGCGATGACGACACGTTTGAATCGCTAAGCTCGCGGGGGCAGTAAAAGAGCGGTCGAGAAGCGACAGAGAGAGAGAGAGAGAGTCGCGCGGTAAAAAGCCGAAGTCAAAAAGTCATCGTGCGCCAAACGCAACGACCCCCGCCTCCATCCACCCCATTCCCGAATTGGCAAAAAAAAAAAAAAAAAGGAGGAAAATGACGGCTGCTGCTGCCGTCGAATTTACCGCCGCCATTACTCCCCCACCTCTGCGATCTCGCCTCTACCTCCTCCCCATCTCCGCCCCGATCCCTCTCCTCCGCCCTCCCAACCTCTCCTCCTCCTCCTCCTCGCCGCCCGGCCCCCGCTTCGCCGCCCCCGAGGTACCGCCGCCGCCGCCCCGCCGGAGCCGAGCCCCCGCCGCGGCCGCCATGCTGCACGAGAACCCGGTCGTCTCCGATGCCCTCGCCGCCGCCGTGTCCGGCGGCATCGCCCTCTCGAGCCTCCGGCTGTTCGAGGAAACGGCGAAGCGGGGCCTCTTTGACCAGGTTGGGGCGGGATTTCTCTCCCTCTTATCTCGATTGGTCGTTCGTTCCCGTCTTTTGCGTGCGCGTGCCGTCTAAGTCAACGGAGATTATGTGCAATGTGGCTTGGACAGAGCGGCGTTTTGCAATTGGAATTCGTTTCCAGATAAGTCAACGGGCCAGCATTTGACGCTAGTATTCTTTCAAGCTTTACCGAGATGACGAATTACGTCTGGTCCGTGGAATCAAATCGGATGCGCAATTAGAGAGTACTGTTTAATGCCAAAAAGAGGAAATTAGATAGATTATAGCCCTTTATCGGACCGTGTTCGGTGGCTCTCCTTTTTATATAGGAATAAGCGATTCCAGCTTCAATAGTTTGCCTTATCTGTTGTCGTCGGACTCCCATCGAATTGCTGTGAATGAAATCTGCGGAAGTACACCGCATCTCTCGTCTGCCGGCTTTGTTTGGGCCTCACATCCATGTATCAAAGCCAAGTCTCAACTCTTCTTCCCCCATTTAGAACTTCATTTTGTGCGTGTTTCTTGTTCAGGAGTCGGCCTATGTATTGCGCAGTTGAAGCAACTAAAATTTGGGTTGGAATTGTGAAAGATACCATTTTAATTTATTATCCATTGCAGTTGCAAATAACTATAAGGGATATTACTGATGAGGATTGTCGCATTCCAATGAATGATCTCATAAAGTAAAAGGTAAGTTCCACATTTCAAGGGAGAAAAAAAGTCAGGACTTTCGTTAAGCAAACTGTTTCTGCGGAAAGAATTACTTGAACTAGTAAGAAAGAAACAGATTAACCCCCTCATTCATAAGACGATGAATGAAACTTTGGTATGTCCTCACGAACTCCTCTAATAAACTTTTCGCATTGTAAGATTTTAAGAAAATTTGACGACCTGATTAATCATAACAGATGTATGTGCTTGCGTATGTGTATGTACTTTTTGAGGAAGGCAATTGATTTGTGTATTGCCTCCTATGGGAATTTCTTGCCTTTTAAACAAAAAGGAAGGGTGTTCAGTGATTTTCCTGCTGATGATGCTGCGTCAGGATGCTTGGATGTTTTGTTTCACTAACGAGACCAATTTTATTCATATCTGAAAGCAGTCCCTGTAAATATGACAAGTTCTAGAGTGATTGCTGTTTCCATGCTGTTAATTACATCTAAATATCTTTGCCTTTTTCCCTCATTTAGAAACTTAATAGGAAGCTTGTGCATGTAAGCATCGGAATAATTTTCATGCTTTGCTGGCCGTTGTTCAGGTATTCTCTAGACTAAGTGACCTATTTCAGAATTATGCTGGCTTATTTTGTTTGGTGAAGTGGCTATTGCTAATTCATTACAGTTCTGGGCATCAAGGTGCACTGTTAGCTGCTACAGTTCCAGGGCTTAACATCATACGCATGCTTCTTGTGGGATCTGGCATTTGGAAAGATGAGGCAACGGTGAAGTCTATGAGCAGATTTGGGGACCACAGGTTCGTAGCTCGAGTCAATTATTATCTGCCTAAAGAGAAGTGAACTTCATGTGATAGCATTACGTTGCCTATATTACCATAATCACAACAGTGATTTTTGCGATTAGTTATTTGATAAGTGATCTTCTCTATCAAGCAATTTAACCTAGTGGTGGCATCAGTTTCTTCAGATTTTCATTCTTGGTCCTGTATTGCTCTCCTCTCCTATTTTGTCTCCAAGAAACCTTGCTTAACTTCTGAAACTGAAATCATCTTGATCTCTCTTTCAGGGAACTTCTTAAAGGCCCACTATACTATGCTTCTACTATTACATTCGCTTGTGCTTATTATTGGAAGACTTCGCCAATTGCGATTGCAGCTATATGCAACCTCTGTGCAGGAGATGGTAAAGTAATCTGAACTCCCATATTTTCTTGCTTGTTATATCGGCATATTCGATAAAGTAACTGCAATTATTAAGGGAGGATGTACTGAGGACTTCTTCAATGTCATGGGATGTGCCCCCTGTGGCCCTGCCTAAATCTTGAGAAATACTTTTAGAGTGGTTAATGTAAAAAAATGATAGTTGTGTGAAGATATCTCCATCATTCAATGGACGATATCATCCTTGTTCAAGGCTTAGAATAATAGAGAGATATCAAGTGTGCGGCACGGTGTTGGTTGGCCTCCTTCTTCCTGACTGCATTTCCTGGACAGGAGATGTGGTAGTCATTTTGAAGATCTACATAATTCGCCCCAACATCCATAAATAAAAAGGGTAGGCTTAAGGTCAGACACTTGTTTTGCTTGTTTTCAGGTTTTGCAGACATTATTGGAAGGCGGTTTGGCCGTCATAAACTTCCTTACAACAGCAATAAATCGTTCGCTGGTAGCATTGCGATGGCCTCTGCTGGGTTTCTAGCATCTCTCGGGTAATCTTCAGTTGAATATAATATGATTCTGTATTGACCGCAAACTAAAAACTGCTTGAGTGGTGGCCTGAGTGGTACGATTTACTTTGTCTACAGGTTCATGTCCTATTTTTCTTCATTTGGTTATATCCAAGGAAGTTGGGAGATGGTTTCTGGTTTCTTGATGGTCTCTCTTGCTTCTGCACTGGTGGAATCGCATCCTCTGAGCTCTGAGCTTGATGACAATCTCACAGTTCCCTTAACTTCTATGTTGGTCGGGAGCCTTGTTTTTTAGGTTGGCAAGTGGGAGCTTCTCGGCAAATGTGACATTCATTGTAGTAGGTAACCTTCATTGTATCCATCCTGTTTGACTGGTCTAGATGCTCATGTTGTATTCTCTGTATTATACTTCCAGCTAATAGCTTGACAGATGTATCTGTAATTCGACTATAATACAGTAAGTGCTGTAAATTTTGCAGCATTCAAGTACTATTTACCCAGAAAATTTCATCTTGTACCATGTCATAGTTTTTCACTACTTTTGTGTATTTAAAGCAAATTATTCTCTTATTATGCCCTCAAAAATATTGGCGAAGCATTGTGTTGTGGGAAGTTTCATATCCCTGTAGATAAAGGTTTAACATCACATTCTTCTGTTCCAAGAGATGAGAATTTGCTGGACGTAAGGCTTATGTTATGGAAGAACCTTATTTCCTCGCTTTGCTTGTGGAAGTCGCTCACTTGATAAAATAAGATATGAGCTAAGTGGGTCCTATCTGATGTTTTCTTTTTTTCTTCCGAGGTGCTTGGGGAGAAGGAAGGTTGGGGGAAATGGTCAGTACAATAAGGAGATGGAGGACAAAAGTGATTTTTTTCCCTATATATTGCAACTATCGTATACCATAAACCATGATTTAGGCTCCACAAGTCTAGAGAACTCACCGTGTTCACCATTGTAGAACTCTTTGAACTCTTCCTTCCACTGCTGGTTATTGGCATTTTGGGGCTCACTGTGCTGTATTTGGCCATGGTGCAATCAGCTCCGCATGCATCATTAGGCAATCTAGATTCTGCTAGGAGGCAGTTAAAAGTCTGTATCTCAGTTTGGTGCTCTTTTTTCAACTTATTCATCTCCTGGAAATCATTTTGAGTTTCTAGCTCTGTCTCTATAGGTCATTTCTGCAGCCTGTTAAAATCCAACATCAGATTATTTTTATACTACAATCAATAGAAAAAGATACTATTGGTCTATTGCCCCCCCAGACAGCGGCTGCATATAAACCAAACAAATTTTCTCTGAGAACCTTAACTGGCGACCTGCTAGCTTCAAGCTTCGTTCTGAACTCTTTAGCGAGATAGATCTATTTGTTTTCTGCTTCAGTCAAGGGTTTCTCTCTTAAATTTCTCTTCACCTCTTTCTTCAATGGACTCTGGGACTGTGCTTTATGATGGAGCCAAACTGGGTCCACCTGGATAATCCAATAGCAGTGTCAGACTGCTTTTCGTACCCAGTGAAGTGGAAGCATCCATAAAAAAGTGGAAGCTGGCTTCTTAAATCTCGAATCTCTTTCAGCAGTGCTTCCTTCTCCCCCATATCAAAGGAGTTTTGATTTTGTTCCAGTTCATTTTGGGGTCCTTAAACTCAATCTTTGACCGTAAAACTTCAGGATGATTTTCATATTTCTCCTTCAGAAGCTGAAACAAAGGAAAACTGTAACACTATTATATCACATTGACACCATGATATGTGTAACTACTTCAGAGGAAAACAGTACTTTGTACTCAGGTTTCAAGGCAAAATGTTCCCCCATAAACTCTTCACTTGGCATAAGACCATCCATGAGGCTCTCGAGATGAAGTATTCATCCTTCTCTTGTCTGTGCTATTATTGCATTGCATTCTTGCACCTGTAAAAGATTTCCCAAAGTGCTCAAACTTTAAGATCTCACTAATTGAAGTCTCTGAAAGGCAGATTTAGCAAGTACCAAACGGTTAAACTGCATTATTGGTGTCACTTGTTTTGCACAAAATTCTTCTAGTGCCATTTCCCCTCCTAAAAGATCCTGCCAAAACTTTTTCCACTGCCTGTATGACAATGAGAGATTGATGTCACCACGACTTCTATGGTAAAGATTAGTTAGGTATGGGGAGATATTTCCAATGTGCAGTCTTCAGGCTTACTTTAGGAACTTGCTTCTTTGATTTCTCATTGGAGTCTGACCCACCCACAAGCAACATCTGCAGGTTGTCCTCATAGACATCTTCAATATTTCAGTATTCCGGTTGGTTCCGTAGTTACTGCAAAAGTAATCTACTGGAGCTTTGACAACCATTGGTTAGTCTTCCAATGAAACCTGCTTTCTTGTGTCAAACTTCAATAACAGGAGTAAGTGACTTAGATTCTGCAGGATTATATGACAATTTGAATGACAACCTTCTCGGAACTGTAACGTGCCTTAAATTATTTCAAGACCACAGTGGAGGCTTGCTGCCTAGTGTTCAGTAGGTAGAAGGTAGCTACCACTTTTCTGTTTAGGCACGTGATGCAATGAGGTCGTCTTTAATGATTGTGGAGAAGAAATGTATAAGACCTCTTTGCTATATGGAAGTGTCATCTTCCAATTTTTCCTGTGATGCAGTCAACGGCAGGGAGCACGCAGATCCCAAAAACAATAGTTTTCCCCTCCAAAAGTGACTTCTCCAGTTGGGGAATATGGACAAAGTCCTGAGACGTTTTGAGCCTATTCTACGGGAAACATCTGGAGTTAGAGAATTAAGAGGGATGTCTGACTAACAGTGACATTAAGGTCAGACAGGGAGAGAATTAATTCAACTGCTCAGCGGTGCTTCTCCATCATCCATTTTTGACATCCGAGGAGTTCAACTGTTCTTCTTTGAGTAAGAAGTTTGGAGGAGGGGCTATCTGAGGTTTCTACAATAGGATCTCCAAGGTTTTACACATCAGGTTGTTCAGATACTCCTTTTTCCATATCTCCACAACCAGATAACTGCAAGCCCACTTGACTGACAGCCTCTCAACTGCCTCTCCATCTATTTTCAACTTCTTATCACCATCATCATCTGCATGAGGTAATGTCATTGTGTGGTAGAGACTCAATTTCAGAAGATTCAAATTCTCCTAACGTCCTTTCCCGTTAAGTAATGTTTGGAGTCACTTGGGTTACTTCAATTTGCCTTAATTTGAAGTGGCTCGTTCTGCCGATTATCAAAGGGTAAGATTCTCTAATAACATTTCCTGCTTGGTTACACAAGCTGGAAGAGAAATTAAGGATCACATACCTTAAAAATGCCACAGAAATTTCACCTTCTCCTGCATTACTTTATTAAGGACTGCTTTATTGTTTACAGAATTTGCACGCTTTGCAAATCTCAAGATACTAACTGTCTCGCTCCTACAGCTGTATATTTGTCCGAGTAAGGATCCATATTCTGAAACCAGGAGATACTTCTCTTGTTTTATTGAAGTGCTCTGGGGAATTGATTACCTTTTGTGCAGGAGATATAGCGCCCAAAGGATTGCTAGCTTGCATTACCACCAAGAGATTCCTGCAGAAAGAATGTCTACTTGTATATCTGTATGGACTATGCCTTTGCTTCCCATTTTGCGAAATTTTAGCGAGGATGTTTATCAAAGTCTGCATTCCCAAAAGCAATATGATTAGTATAGAATTAAAAAGTCTGTGGCCTTAATGAATAAGAGCCTTCACACCACACGGTAATCTTGTCTGCAAGCGATATGCAGGACATCTGAAAAAGATGCATCTAACTGAGAAAATGCAAATGCCATGAAGTACCTTTGATGGAGGCTTGCTTGAGATGACGGAAGCTTGCAAAAGAATCCATATGTATGCAAGAACTCTAACAAATGGTACTTCCGGTACAACTTGTTTGGAAAGGAGTTTAAGACAGTTAAATATGGCCAACATCCTTGTCAAATGTTGTTCAACTCCATTCTCCTAAGCAAAATCAACTGGAAATTTGTATTGTGTGCCTTGTCACTAAAAACACATTCCCTCTCTCCTCTCTCTCTCTCTCTCGATCCCTCTAGGGCTAAAAAGCCCACCCAATTCCATAAATTCATAACTTGGGTTCTGCGCATCAAAGGTCCAAAACTCCTGCCAACGAGACTAAACCTGCTGGATTCTAATTGAGCTTTAGGGGATCAAGTTTCAATCAAGAAAGACGGTAGAGGAGCCACCTCGGAAGCTGCCAAATTGCACAAGTCATCATCAGCTATGGATGGACTGTAGAGTTGCTATCCATGGTCTACACAATCGGGCACATCCGAACCCTGGCAGCTGCTTCAGCCGTGGCTTTTCTTTCACTTTGCTTCTGTAGGGGTTTGAATCCTGGACTTGAGCATCCCGGCCACACCTTCCCGTCCCAGTCACTAGGCCGGATGCCTTATTGGTGCTTCAGCCGTGGTCGGTGACGGGGAATATTATATATATCATGAGTGAAGCTCAAAAGAGCTTATATATATATATATAACCAATATATCTTATCTGGGCCGAGAGTCCACGAATTTGACCGTCTGGCTAGACATGGGCTCGAAGGAGCCCATATGGACTCTAGGGCTTATTATATATATATGGTCCTAGCCAGATTTCTCGCGTCTTAAGCAGAACGCTTTCTCGCTGCTGAAGCTGAAGTAAGCCACCCCAAAAACCCCTCGAAAGCCCCCCACCCCTAAACATGGATCATATCGCAGCAGCGGAGGAGCAGCTCGTTTCCGACCGGCTCCGGCGCAAGCTCAGCGAAGTCAACGCCGCCGCTCAAGCCCATCTCTCCGGCATTCAGGACCACGTCAATTTCACTCTCCAGGTGGGTGCGTGCGTGCGTGCGTCCGTCCTCTGTTTTTTCACACGTTTCTTCGACTCCATTTTCTGGGATCGACCTTTCTTTAGCCGCGGGTCGCTGTATCCATAGAATTTCGATGTATCTGGGGCTGTGATTCTTGTTGTCGTTTGATGAATTTTGGGTCGCAATTGCGTGCAGCAAGCGTATTTCAAGTGCGCTCACGAGTGCTTCGACAGGAGGAGGAGGCAGGAAGAGATTGGCAGCTGCGTGGAGAATTGTAGCATTCCGGTTGTCAGTGCTCAGCAACGGGTCGAGAATGAGATGGGCAAGTTTCAAGTCAGTTGCTTTTTCCCTTTTTCCTTCCGTTTTTTTTTTTTTTTTTTTTTTTTGGCTCTTATGATGTGATTTCATTTTGGTGTTTTTCCTTGTATGACTTAAGAGCAGTTTGATGTTATGGCTGAGATGATTTATTTTAGAGTTAGAGGTATTATAACTGAAGCATTGCGATTGCTGTCTTCTGAAAGTGGTCATTTTGGCACAACTGGAATTGATTTTGGCGTGCCTCTAATATGAGTACTAAAGGAAAAAAAGAAAAAAGATCTTTAGGATTTTCTGTGCGATTGAAGAAACATTAATTTTCGAATTAATTGCCTTAAAAGCTTCATGTCTTTTGGATTGTTGGGCAAGGAAACTTGAAAATTGTTTTTTTTTTTTTTTTTTGTCTCAACAGTTTCTAATCATTAGTCTTGGATGATGTCCGGATCAAGTGATAACATATGCACAATGAATCACTTTCTGCATTCATCAAAGCTTATGAACTCGTGGCGTGTTGCTTCTTGTTGCATTTTCATGTATCCTAGCAAGACAGATTTACATGATGAAAGGACAGAGAGAGCTGTTTTACACCGATAAAAAACTGACCTGCGTGACACATGTCGTGGTTTCTGTCATGCCAATCTGGCCTACAGTGGAATATCTAGTTAGAGAGGAGCGATAGAACATTTGAAGTTCGAGAACTGTGGACAATATGCTCAAGATTTAATCTCAATTCCAAAAGTTTGAGAGGGAATGGACTGGACTTTTATGGTCTCCATTTGGGTGGGAGCAGGGGAAATTACGGGGCTTGACTCAGATCTAGTGGCTGAGTTTGCTGACTTTCGGTTTTCGCCCTTATAATATAAATCCTCATCTTCTGGATGACTTAAATCACCAAATATCTAGTGCTACTTCGCTCCTTGTCACAAGAATTTTGAATTTACAACTTCATGGAGGCATTGGACCTTGCCTTTGGAAAAAAGAATTATCACCAAACAATCTGTTTTGTTCCATCGACATTGCATTGTAATTGCACTAGTTTACCTTTTCCAAAGAGATTGCTTTGTAATTTGTACCTTGCATGTCCTGCGAAAAGAGAAGGGTATCTCACATATTGTGAGGTCTCTTCTACATGCATTTGGATGAGTGTTTTCCTTTTAGTATTTGAAAGTATCGTGTCTTTATGTGTGATGCAGGAAAGGTTGAATAGGTCCTTAATGGTGTGCCAAGATAAGTTTGAGGCAGCCAAGCTCCAACAGAATAGGACTGGCGCCATGAAAGATTTGGAGGCTTGTGTCGAGCAATCGATCGACGATAGCATCAACACACTGCCACATCTAGTGACGAGACTGAAGTCTTCTCTTGCCATCACCGACTGAATTGAAGTAACCTTTCAAAATGGTGTATGTTTTGCCTCGTTCCATAATTAGCTGACAACATGATGTTCTTAAAGGTCTGAAAAGATTTAAGAATCAGACCTGCCATTTTTTCCCCCTTTTTTATAAACCTTGAGATGTTTGTGTTTTTTTTATGTTTAAAAGAAGAGGAAACATGTCCTGAGAGCTGCGGCTTTTGTGCGGCAAGTAGTATAGTAGAGGCAATTGTCATTCTTCGCATGGCCAGTTGGTTGCATGTTGATATCTTTTTGAGTAAAGATCGACTCGTTCTCAAACAACACGGCGCATTCATGTGTTGGCCAAAATATCTACATGGAGATTCTACTTAGAACGGGTATATTTTGTCAACCGGACCCCTAAACCTTCTCTCTCCATTCTTTCTTTGCTTCAACGGTTACCATTGTCTTTCGTTGCTGTGTCTAGCATGTAGCTAGTCTTGGCTCTGTCAAAGACAAGGGAGCCACATCTACTCGTTCGAAGAGCTTCCCCCCCTCCAAAAATAATAATAATAATAATAATAATTCGAGTAATAATAATAATAATTCGAGCCTCGCTCAATATCGATGACTTTTGGTCGATTAAAATTGACGATCTAATCTTGAGTCGAAATGAGAGCTCGTTCATTCTATAACTTGGAATTTATGACAGGGTTACATCCCATGAAAAACTTCCCAGTCGGCAGGTTTTCGGGCGGTAGTAACGCTATCATGGCACCAACCTCCGCAGCCTCATCGGCGGTTCGAGATCCCTTACCACCGGTCATCGAAGTCTGCGTGAAGCCAGGACAAAAGCAGTTTGCGCTCAGGCCACATCCGTCGTAGCGGGTTGCCAAGACTTTTGTGTATGCATTCAATGCGAGCTTGGAGACCGCGTAGTCCGTCCATACTTCGGGCCAACCTTGGCTCTTCCATGTCCCTTTCCTCACATCTTCTAGGAAGGACCCAACCATGGCCTCTATGTGCTCCTCCGTCAGGTCCTCTCCTTGTAACATCCTTCCCATGTTAGGGTTTCTCACTTTCTGCATGCATGGAAACGTTGACTGTATTACTAACTACTAGTCTTCCTCCAAGTTCAGAGCACAAAAGAATACATAAAGGAAGATATTCGACTATGTATTTCTGCGCTAATAATTGTAAAGTCAATGGAGACCTTCTCTAACTAATATAAACAATTTAATGTAAATTCAGTTGATGTTAAAGTACTTTATGCTCCATCACTTACATTGACTGAACCGAGTCGAGAGCTAACATTTAGTATCCGACCGATAGATGGCGAACGGCGAAACATGGGCAAGAGAGCTTCGGTTAGCAACTTCGAGCCGTAAAAATTGGTCTTGACCACAAGTTCGGCATTATCCACTGAATTTTCATGTATGTCGTTGAAGGATACGGCAGCATTATTAACCTGAATGAGGAGATACGTCAAGAAATCAATTGTTAGGACATTAATATGAGGAATTAGAAAAAGGGTATCGACAAAGTATCTTTACAAGTTGAAATCTCGTGCGCTGCGCGGGTTTGATTATGGATCTATTACAATATGGTTGGATCGTACTATTTCGAAAACTTATCTAAGTCAAACGAAATTTTGTATTTTATGGCGTCTATGTTACACCGACGAATATATACTTATAAATCGAAAACGTGGCGGGGTCGGCGGAAAAGACTCAGAAATCCCTCGCCAGACGCTGACAAGAGATAGAACAATAATGAAGAAATGTCTGCAACCGGGGAATGGGGAGAGAAGGGTAGCCACCAAGGAGAAAGACAAGGCCAATCCGGCCGGCATGATTCCCTCTATCTTCACTTATTTTCTATGGTGAAGCGGGACGAGCGGCGGCAACGGCGATGGCGGGGGGAGATAACTCAGAGAAGAGGATACCGACCGAGATAAAATAGAAGGAGACCCTCTAACCGAGAGCGGGAATGTGGACAGCTAGATGGTTGAACGGTAGCGGTGACCAAGACTCTAGCCCTAGCATGGAGAAAAGCAAGGCCAATCCCGTCGGTCGCGGCGGCGATTCTAGCCCTTGGGATGGTGACCTTGTCGAAAGTGGCGGACTACATTCAATACATAATTTCTCTTAGGGCCTAATTTTGGAGAGTAAAGTTACTAGCATATATAGTATATACCCCTCTACTTTGGCTCTGCCAAATTTTTCAAATTTTTTGGCATCTCAAAAGTTGAAAGAAGTATTTTTGGACTTTTTACCCAAGAAAAAAAAAAGTCCAATACGAAAGCTACTCTTGTAATTATGGTGCTCGCAACTGCGAAACAGGAGGCATGGTAACCACATAATTCCAAGTTGAGAAATAATTTACATTGGAATATACGGGAAGACTAAGCTTTCCCGTACCTACCATTGGTCAAATATTTAATTTTGCTAACATTAAATTTTAATCAAAAGTATAGCCACTATTGACTTATCCGTGGAAAATCTTAACGAAAGAAGTCTACTCTTTTTAGTTTCTTCAAAGATGAAGAGCCATTGCTATAGAAAAATTCATCAGCTGATTGTCATGAAAAAGTCATTAAAAGCTATTTGGTGTAATTGTAGTTGACCTATAATCTTTATATGTTATAACCGTGCTTTGAAGTGATAACATATTTTAAGATCTTGACACTTCAAAATTTAGTAAGTTGTTGTAATTCGAGAGGACGTTGTATTAGTTGAGGTGTTTGTCAAAACACTTTTACAAGCTCCACCACCCCCTTCTACTCCTCAAAACTATTACAGAAAAGCTATACCGAACAGTCTCTAAGTTAGTTAGGTATTTACCATATAAAAAGATAGATGCTTTCTCCATATGCAAGGGCTGGTTTGATTTAAAAGCCAACAAGATTTTGCGTCATCAGAATGCAAAGTAACCTCTTGCAAATTTCACTCTACAGCATTTCCAGCATCATCATAAAGCAACACAAGTTTCGGGGAACTTTTGTTTCACCAATTAAGAAAAACTTTGGTCAGTGCGAACGATCTAGGGAATGGAGCTCTTCCTGGTTAACTGTGATATGTAGAAGATCCCTATGACGCAATTTGAAAAAATTAAGAGAAGCAAAGCGCGTGCTATTTTGCTTAATGAAACCTTCTTTTGACTCGAGTAAATATGTGCATTGCATGCATATTATTCTACTTTCAGCACAATAAGACAGTCAAAATCATTGTTTTATTCACCATCTTTCTTTGGATCAGCCAACGCCCCAAGCAAAAAAGACTATAGTTTATCATAATTTATACGAGAGAGAGAGAGAGAGAGAGAGAGAGAGATGGGGAGGCCAATCCAGCCTCTTTCCAGCGAAGGCAGTGTTGGACACGTTATCTAAGTCACGCGATTATTTATATCGCACGTATATGCATGTTATGTATAATATAAGTTGTTATATTACCGTAAATGCACTGCGCATAATTGAAAAAAGGGAACGAAAAGACAAAAGCAGACTCACGAGAATGTCTAGGGCTGTGAATTGGTTCCTGAACCAAGAGACGAAGGCCTCGATGGAGACGGGGTCGGAGACATCGAGGACAGAAAAGCGGACGTCGACGAGGCCCTGAGCTCGGAGGGACTCGGCCGCTTGGCCTCCTCTCTCGGCATCTCTGGCTGTGAGGACGACGGTGAGGCCAAGTTGAGCCAGCTTCTTGACCAGCGCGAACCCAATCCCTTTGTTCGCTCCGGTCACTATTGCCACTGTCTCTCTGGACCACCACCTGCTCAATTGCACCATTTTTTCTTGAGCTATCGACCACACACAGAAAGGCGATTGGGAGGAAGAGGGGGAGAGAGAGAGAGAGAGAGAGGGAGAGGGGGGCGGCGGGCGGGGGGAGAGAGAGGTCATTTCTTTTCACATGACATAAGTACCTCCATGATATATGGGTATGTACGAACTACAGGGAAGGAAAAGGACGAGCGAAAAAGATAAGGCAACACATGATTTAAACGGTCATACATATGTATATAACTAAGGCCGTTATGATGCAAATGACCAAAATGGTATTTCACGTGAAGCCCGAGCAAAGATGAATCAAGTTAGAGAAATAGAGAGGTGCTTTAGAAGGGCAGCGGATACCTAACGGAGAGAGCAGGAGAGAGAGAGGGCGGCTCTTGTTCCCTCGGTTCCATCTGGGTTTGAGAAGCAGTGAACATGTCCATGCACGCCACAGAGCATTCGCTCGTCGCCCACCACCGATTTATAGAGAGAGAAGATGTGAACAAGCCCCAGGAAAAAAAAAATTGGCAAGTGTCATGAGGTAGCCTTGCTTTGGAGTAAATAAATGACCCAGTGAAACGTGCCTTTAGGACTTTTGAGGACTTGGCCCCTTCCGATGGACGGTGCCAGGACAATGGTTCATTTAAGTATATGTAATTAGGACATGCCTAGACCCCACGTTGCCTGCATACCTCGACTAATTAATCCATTTCTTCCAATTACTGATTTGAAATTGTTGTTGCTAGCATGATGGATCCCGTCGTTCTTGGCCAAGAATTTCAATGGAGGAACATGGGTCACCAATTAGACTCCGAGTACATTAGTGGAAGAACCTCGCTAGATTTACAAGAATAGCCTTACATTAAACAATTAATCTGAACCTTGAAAACTAAAGAAAATGAAGAGCGTGCCTAACATGATAACTTATTAAAGAGTCTAACTATATGATCACATCGACAATGTTCGGTTCGTTTCACGATGACATCTATATTTATATTTAGTGAAGAATTAACTTGAACAATTGTTATCAGGAATTGATCTCCACCGATTCATGATAGGACTTGCATATATCGGACAACCTGAATGAGAAGTATATCGTCAGAGACGAATGGCGGATGGCCCATCGCAGACCCCCGTTACATGGATGTTTTCCGCGTGAAACGGGGTTTAATAGGACGGGAAGGGAGGGGAGCATGGCGCTGCGGAGAGGCATGAAGAGGGATAGGGCTTGATGAGTTTTTTTTGGGTTTTTGTGGGGGGTGGGTCCATGGCAACGGGCAAGGACAGTCCTTGCTCTGGCAGAGAGGGATGGAGAGTATTGACATGGTTGGGGTTAGTGGATGTCTTAGTCAATTTGGAATAACTGTACCATGTGCACTAGCTGCCCCTGATATGCGAAGGAACATGTCCCGGCAAAAAGTTTGGGAGGCTCTACCTGGCAATTGATTTCTGTTATTAAGCGAAAATACACCCATATGCGTCAATTTCCAAGTGAAATTAAAACGCAAAAGTCCTCTCTCTCTCAAACTCGGGATCTTAGATCAAAAGTTGTTGGCCTCAAATTTGAGGTCCACAACTGATGACAATTGTCCATATTTATTAGATAGTTCTCAATGATCTCATGTTTAGTCGATATGATGTCAAAGATAGAAAGAGATATTATGGAGAGAGAAGATAGAGATGTTAGCGTGGCTTTAGTGGCTGAATGGTGAGATGATAGTGGCTCACTTCCGTCGATGGTGGTGATGCTACGGACATAAACACAATTCCCATGTGTTGGTTTTTCAATGAAGGATTTATTTTGCTTTTTAATTTTCATTGTAGCTTTTAAACTCTTAAGTAATATATAGGTCATTTCATGACAGAATCTTGAAATCATGTACAGTTTGATATAGAAACCACTCCACATGTGCTTGAAGAGTTCTTTTTTCATTTGGTTAGGCCAAATGGTCATTAGGTTGGATTGTTCGTGGAACAAATAAGTGATCTTTTAGATCGGTCGATTTTCTATCGTGTTTGTCCATTACTGCTCCATTAGATAATAATGGAACAGTGTGAACATAGCCACTACTATTAATTTGTACTCACTAGCTCTAGGCATAGACCCTAGATATCTCAAAATAATTTCATGTTGTTTATTAAAGTTCATAAAGCAAAAGGTAGGCGCACCATGACCAAAAGGAGGGGTCAATGAAAGACTTCAAAGACTCCCCACTAAATTCTATTTTTGTTTCTTATTACATTCATATCAATTCCACTACCAACACACACATATATCTTAAAGTCCTTTTGCTTAGACCTAGGTTTTCAAAAATCCTGTAGTTATAAGATCTAAATGGTTATTGATTCAATCAATCGGCCCTGCATGATTTTAATGACTAACATGCGAACAAAAATCCTAATTCATCAAATAAGATATTTTATGTCATCCCCATCACGATATGTAAAATTTGATTGGGCTATGATCATTTTTTTGGGGACATGTAATTGGTACATGGGAATCGGATCGAATCTTTCACAAGGTTAAAAGCGTTTTGTGTAGCTAGCTATAGATTTGATGTGTATATGACATGGCTCAAACTTTGTCTACTATCCAATAACGTAGTCAAATCGACTTACAATGTTAGGCTTGTGGAATTCAAAAGATTCTCAGAAGCCATCACAAATCAGAATATAGATGCATACGCAGCCAATAATGACAAGCTACATTGTCCAGCGTTCGCATTGCATGTGGAAATTTTTTATTCAACCCATTGACAAACTATACCTAATGAGTACCCACAAGCAGATGACCTTTTTACCGGCTTATCTAATTAATAATATCATCTTCTCCTCCTTTTTCGTAGATGAATAATTCCTTGATGGAAATTTGGAGGTAGATGAAGTCAGTCAAAGACCTGAAACTGAAAGTAACGCTTTCGATATTGCTTTTTCATATTAAGAAAGATGAACTTTAAGACTAAACAGGGATTATGGTTTGCATGGTTGGAGTCCACACAGAGTGAATAATGGAATTGTTTACATCATCTTCTTTGTACAGAAGCACAAACAAGCTGACAAGAGCTAACTAACTCCTCCATAAATAACTATTTTCGCCCTCTTTTTCTAGTCGTCTTCGTTATGCCATAGTGCTTGCATAAAGACAATGTTGCCGTAGATTGGTCCGCTTATTATTATTTTTATTTTTATTTTTGTGGTGGCTCGGTGGAAGTCACCAAGAAATTGTAGGATTGGGATACACTTAAACTAAGACAACTCTACCGTTCTCCAAAGAAGAGGATTTTTCTTTCGTGTTGGTATACTTCTAAAATTGTTGGTAAGTGCCAAAATATTATTAGTGAAATATGTTGGTACTGACATCTTTTCCTGATATAGTATTGGTAACTTAGGGTGCGAATGGTAACGTTTCTTGGCTGGGGAAGAGTTTTTTTTCAGAAATAGTTCTTTTCTATTTCTATTCCGAGGAACAATTTCTGAGTAAAAGAACCCGTTTGTTAACTACACAAAATTTCTACTCTTGGAATAGAAAAAGAATAGAAATGTGTTTGGTAACGCAACGATTCTTTTATGTGTTTATTCGTTTTTTATTCTTGCTCATGGATTGTCGACCACCAACCGCTGCCCGCCGCCGCCCGCCGCCGCCGCCGCCTAGCCGCCGCCGCCGACGCCGGGCGGTGGCGGCCGGCGATCGGCGCAGAGCGAGCGGCGGCGGCGGCGGCGATTGTGGGTGGCCGCAACAAGAGAGGAATAAAAGAAAAATAAAAATGAAAATTGGCTTATTTCTAGAAGTTGTTCCCGGGAACAAGAAGCAACTTTTTTTTGTTTCTCATTTCTGCTCTAAATCTATTTAGGGAACAAAAAGTAGAGAAATTGTTTAGGAATAAATGTTTTACCAAACGGGTTTGTTCTTTTTTTGTTCCGAGGAACAAAAGAATAGAAATTGGGAGAAACGAAACGTTACTATGCAGACTCTTACCGACGCTTTTATGAAATTATTGACTTTTGTTGACAATTTGTACATTAGCAACTCTTTTTCTTTTTTTTTTTCTTTTTATCATCTTTTACCATCTCATATGCCTTTCTTTTTATTAATGTCTTAAATTTACGAACTTTTTATATAAACTCGCCAATTGGTTATTTGAGCAACTTACCAATTTTCTCCTATTAAATTATTGACTAGTTTTGAGTTACTATTTCTCAAGTAAGGTAATTATGTTTATTTGTTATAAATTTATTAAATTTTCTTACTAATTTACAAATTTTTCTGTCAATTTGACATGCCCCTTAAATTTACCAACTTTATTTGTGTGACTTACCGACTTTTCTTCCATTAGGTTACCTCTAGTTTTGGTTTGGACTCTTCTTTAAGCAACTTACCATGTTTCTTGTAAATTTATCAAATTTCAAATACCGATTTTCATTTGCCTCACTCACCAATCATTAAATAAGCCAGCTATTATTAGAAATTTCCAATGTTATTCAAAGTAATTACCAACTTTTCACCATTATTTTTTAGTTTTGCTTTACCAGCTCTTAGTTAAGTTAGTTACCAAATTTTGTTATCTTTGACAAAAACAAATTTTCTTATCTCTAACAAAAAAGGAACTCTTTTGATCTTTTACTAACTTTTATATACATTTATTATCGACTTTTTAAATTTTCAAAATATCATACGAGCTTACAAATCTTTAGTTGAGCGAGTCAATAATTTTTTTTTTTTTGAATAAGTTACCAACTAGCTTCGTTACCTGATTGAGTTACTTCCTAACATTCATGTGAGTTTTTTTTTCCTCATTTACCAATTTTTCATATAGTTTACAATTCTTATTTTCCTTACTTTTCAACTTTACAAATTTACTTGCTCTTCACAAATTTTTACTAACCTTAATTAGAGTGAAAATTAACTTTATCTAATGAAATTACTATTTATTTTTGCATAATCAAATTTTAGTTGAGTAAGTCACCAATGTTAATCATTTGTTTATTTTTTTAATTTCCAACTTCTCTTATCACTTATTAAAGAAATGCTTATCTTATATTTTACCAACTTTTATTTGTTATACATACTAATGCCTTAAAATTACCAAATATTTTAGAAAATTACTAAGCTTTATTTGAGTGGTTTACCTTTTCTTTAATCATGTTACCAACTAATTTTGGTTAGCTACTCGCATTTGAATTATTTACAAACATTTTCTAGTTATTTTAATATACCAACTTTTTTTGCCTTACATACCAATGCTTTTAATTTTCCATTCTTTAAAAATTTACGGCCTTCAATTAAGTGATTTATCAACTTTTTCTCTGCTTGAATTATCATTTTATTCTGCATTACCTACCTTTATTTGAGTTAGTTGCCAACGTTATTTTATTAATTTCCCACATTTACAACTTCTCTTCATTTCTTACATATAACATTTTCATCTTTACCATATTTTACTGACCTTTCTTACCAACCCCTTAAACTTATCAACTATTATATCGCATTACTATCCTTTTTTGACTAACTTATCAACTTTTCTTCCATTGAGATATTAATTAGTTTTGGGTTGCCGACTCTCTTCAAAATTACTTGATGAAGTTTATTTGGTTCTTTATTTAATCTACCAACTTTAGTTTGGAGTTACCACTTTTATATATTTTGCTTACTAAGCCATTTCTAAGATTAAGTTACTAACTAGTTTTGCTTTATTAGTTTTTATTTGAGTTAGGTGCCTAAGTTTATCTAGTGCAATAGATTACCAACTTCTCTTTTACCAACTATATTTATTTTGTCACAAACACCTTATATTTACCAATTATTAATGTAAAATTACCAATTTATTTAAGTGACTTACCAACTCTTTTCTCGGTTAAGTCACCGAATTAACTTAACCGAGAAAAGAGTTGGTAAACTAAAACAAAACAAATAAAAATTAGTAACTAACTCAAGTGATAGTTGGTAATGTATGACTAGTTTATAACTTAATAAGAAAAAGTTGATAATTCACTTAAATTAAAGTTAGTAATTTCATATGAAAATTAGTAAATTTAAGGCATAGTTGAGAAAGGTAAATAAAAATCGATAATAAAATTGGAAAAATTGATGATTAAAAGAAAATCAAACTTGGTAAATATCTCAAATGAGAGTTGATAATTAAAATAAGTTGGTAACTTTGGAAAAAAAAAAAAAGTTGATAAGTCACTCTATTTATAGTTGGTTTTTTCTTGAAAGAGTTGGTAAACATAGGTGCTTGTAAGCCACTCGAATTAAGGTTGTTAATTTTTTAAAACAGTTGGTTAATATATGTGTTGCTAAGATAGACAAATAAAAAGTATGTAAATAATAAGATTTGTCGGCAAGTTAGGAAATGTAGGTGTTGCTCAAGTTCGCTTGTGTGAAGACTTGTTGTATACTGTACAAAAGCTCATTAAATAAAATAAATAAATGTCAATAAGTAATTCAAATGAGAGTCCATAGCCCGATACTAGGTGGTAGTTTAATGGAAGAAAAGTTGATGAGTCACGATAATTTGGGTTGACAATCTCTAAAAAAGAAATTAATAAATTTAAGGGGTTGCTAGTTAAGGCAAATAAAAGTTGGTAACTCTAAGAAAAGTTGGTAAAATAAAAGATATCATAAACGCATGTAAACAATTTAAAGGAGAGTTGGTACATAATTCAAAATCAGTTGGTAGTATAATCAAACAAAAACATTTAAGTTATTCTAATTTAGATTGGTAATTTCACATAAGAGCTAGTAATTTGAAAAGTTAGTAAGTTACACAAATAAAAATTGGTCGGTTAGTATAAGCATTTGTAATTTGCAAACTTTACCTAAGGTTAATAATTTTATAGTGCTGCTAAGCTACCAACAAATTTTGAAAGGAAGAAAAAAGTTGTTGGTTGACACAATAACTTTTATTAAAATTAACCGGCACAAAAAAAGAGATGTGTATTTTTTGACATTGAACAATAGAATTATGAACTCTAATGTTTGAAGTTCTTCAATTGTTGTTCATGATATAAGGTAGAGGTGAAAGTAATAAAAGTAATCGGTTACCAATTTCAAATACAAAGATGAAAAATTTACCAGCAGATGTTTAACCAACTCAATCTTAAGTATACATTTGTTTGGATTACAAGTATCAAATATGAGTACCACCAGTTTTGCTTGGATGAAGAGATGATTGACACTGCCTCACCAACTGAGATGGGTGTAATCAAATGCTTGGATTGGAATCTCGAAAATTAAAACCAACTACACAAACATTGACAAGTTGATCTTTTGATGAGCTTATTGGAACATGTAGAGTTGCTCTCTTTCTTTCAAACAGGAAAGTTAGTCTCGACATACTCGATCCCATGATGAAACGCCATGACAGAGATCTAAAGACAAGGAAGCATGGGAGAACCCTTAAATAAAACTCCAAGTCCCAAAATGCAAAATTTGGATTTTGAACGAGTCAAAGATGATCGGCTTGCTCTAAATATATATGTTGTGAATGGCAAACTAGAGATTTTGGGCTCTTGTGGGCCTTTGCCGCTGAAGGGCTACATCATGGGCTTACGATGAGTTGTCGTTGGGCCTTTTTGGGCCTCGGGTGTCCTTCTCTTTGTTATCTTGGATTGCGGTCCCGTGAGTTGAAGCCTTTGCTATTTGAAGATCTGATGTGCTCCTCAGTCCTTTGTTTATTCATGAAGTTGGCGTTGCTGCTATATTTAAATGAGGATCTTTCTTCATTCAAGTATTTAACTATTTTATTGACTCAGTGGTGCCCAGTTTCTGTCTGGCATAATCATAACTCCTCCACATCATAAACTTTGCTGCAACTTGAAAATAACCCAAGATCAAGGGAGTAGACTTTGACATATATTGACCAGTTTCGATGAATTTACGTACTCGCTTACGAAAAAACGAAAAAACACAAAAATCCCATTTTCAACGTAACCTTCTTTCCCCAGTAACTCATTATTGGGTGGATTATATGTATTCACAATTCTAAACAAAGCAACCAGTTCTTTTCATAATCGAAATATTAAATTCATTGGTCTAGATGAAATTCAAAATACGCGCATTTAATTCATTTGTTAATCTCGGCATGCAATGTATATAATATTTTTCGATCCTTTGAGAAGGCCAAGGTCAACTAACAATGTCTCCATCAAGACATGATTAATTTAATCTGCTGATCATGCTAGTCACTTCTCTCTTGCTCCCTTTTAATTCAAATTCCCCCCCTCCCCATCTCTAACGAGCGCACCATCAAAACGCCCTATCGTTTTAATCTTCGATTCAATTTCAGTTTTGCTCCCGAAAAAGCCCCTCCGAAATCCTCGAAATCCCGAAAATGTCCCACGTCGACGCCGACCCCTCGCCGTCGTCGTCCCCTTCCTTCAGCCGGGACTGGTTCTTCCCTTCCCCTTCCCCGTACTGCGCCCACTCCGCCGCCGCCGCCGCCAAGACCCCGAAGTACCCCCGCCGCTTCTCCACCAACCCGAGGCCCTCCTCCTCCTCCTCCCTCGACCCCAAGCCTCCCCGCCCGCCGTCCTTCCGCTCCGCCCCTCCGGTCAGCCCTCCTCCTCCGTACCGCGAGGCCAGGTATGCCGGACCCCGCCGGAGGCTCGGCCCCTCGCTCCGATGGGAGAGGCCGCCGGCAGGCGGCGAGAAGAAGGCCGTCTCGAGCGGTGGCGGCGCCGCTCCGAGCGCCGGCGCCGATCGGAAGCCGGAGGCGCTCGCGGAGAAGGTCCCGTCGCGATGCGAAGGGGTCGGGGATTTGCGGAGGAGGCTCGGGCTTCGGTGGCGGATGGCGTTTCTAGTGGCGGTGCGTCTCCTCTCGCGCGCGCTCAAGTAGTTTAGCTTTTTCTTGTTCTCTCCGTTTTAATCGAAGGACGATGTGGTGTTGCAGATTGTGTTGACGGCTTTCAGTTCGGTGGTGCACAAGAACTTCAGTTTACGTAGCCAGGTCGAGGATTTGCAGGTAAAAGCTCTGAAACAACCAGTCCTTTGCATTTCATGTATAGTCCATGGTTGGTTCTGAAGTTCGAGGATGGATCTCGCGGTTCCTAATCCTAGAGAATTAGTCAAATCGCGGTCCCTGTTCTTGCCGGCTAGTTCCGCTTGATGATGTGAAAGATTTCATTTTTATATTTTTCCCTGCCGGCTTTTCTTCTGACCAAACAATTGACTAGGAAACTATTCAGGTTTGAGGGATGGATACTGTTCATCCAAGAATCTGCAACTCCATGTAATCTGCCGTAATTCATGGAATGAGATGGTTGAGCAATTCTGGTTATATTAATGGAGTTGAAAAATGTTATTCTCAATTGATTCGAAAACTCTACTGGTCTAACTAGCAATCTGTGGTCTAGTTACCTCACTCTTGCAGTCTCAGAAAAAAAAAAAAATCATGCACAGTAGGCTTACTCTCTTGGGTAAATGAACTTTTTTTAACTCTAGGACTCGAGCTGGTTCAACTGAAACCGGTGAAGAATGAATCTTCATAGTGGCGCGAATTTTGCTTTGCAGAATTGGATACCTAATTCCATGATGGGGGATAGAACAGCAATAGGAATGCAATAGCTACTTTCTAGTTTGTTTGCAAGGTTGAATCGTTATTCCTAGTTTTTATTTTGTAGACTATTTTCGTATGGGGTATAAGTTAAGAATGAAAACTTACTCCTAATACCCTTTGATGAGATATGAATATTCGTAAGAGAATTATCATGCAACAGTAAATTATGTACATACTTTGTAAACTAAATGATCGTTAGATTTTTTTAAATTACATTGTTTTTTAATTATAATTCTAACTGTACTCAGAATATATGATTATCTCAAATAAACGATTAGCTATAGACAATAATTTATAACTATAAGTTGGAATACATAGTTATTGCGATGAAATGTTGTATCTAGTTAAATATTTAATTGGTAATATAAGATAACTTATTATCATCTTCTCAATAAATAATAAACACGAACCATTACTCTAATTTAATTTTAAATTGTCATTATCAAGTACCATTTACTGGGATGATATGTAAATCAGACTAATAACTATGAATTAAGCTTTAATTATGAGTAAAGCTAGGCTATAAATAAAATAGATTATAAATTAGTTTCTGTATTATTGATTGCATTCATATTCCCTACAATTTAACAATTCATTTAGATTAAATACTAAATCGTGGTCTATATTTTAAATATGATTAATACAAATTTATTACAAATATGATTATATATTGAAAAATGCAAGGTTATGTTAGAAATATAAAAAAATTGAGCTACTTTTGTCTGCATGAAAGTCATTCCTTCCCCTCCTCCCTCTCTCCTCTCTCTCTCTCTCTCTCTCTCTCTCTCTCTCGGAGTAACTAATCCTGATTTTGAGGTAATGAATAGCTATTATCGATTTACTTTTAGGACCAAACAAAGGAATAACTGTCTTCGTGAGGATTAAATTGGGAATGAAATAGCTAGCACGCTGCAAACCTAACGTGCAGTTCTTTGTTACCAGAGGCTGCAGCATAATATGGCTAATTGTATATAAACATCCCCAGCTTGGCATCTTATGTAAGGAAGCAAATTTTAGTTAACTTCTCATCCAAATTTTTTTTTTATCTTTATCAAGGATAATGATTTTATAAGTACTAGTTTTATTATCTGTAGTAATTATCATCAAATTGCCTCTTTAATGGAGTTTGGTTTAAATTTCAGGGGCAAATTTCTCAACTTAGGATTACACTGCAAGCCTGCAGTTTATTGGATTTAACAGAATTTGAAGGTTCTATAGACGAGCAGAATCAAGATGGACCATATAAAAGATTTAAGAACATTGCTCTGATAAGCTCGCTCTCCATATTATGTATTCCTATTCTCTTGTTCAAGTGCATTGACAAAGTCCCAAGGTTAAGATCATCAGACTGTATTTTGGAAGAAGTATCTTTGAAAAAGCAGCTAGCATATCGACTGGATGTATTTTTCTCGGTTCATCCATATGCTAAGCCATTGGCATTGTTAGTTGCAACATTACTTCTCATCTTTCTGGGAGGACTAGCACTTTTTGGTGTCACAGATGATGACGTGGCAGATTGTCTTTGGTTATCATGGACATATGTCGCTAGTGCAGGCAATCATGCAGATTCAGAAGGTTTTGGTCCAAGGTTGGTTTCACTTTTGATTAGCTTTGGAGGAATGCTTATATTTGCAATGATGCTTGGACTTGTTTCTGATGCAATCTCCGAGAAGTTTGACTCCTTGAGGAAAGGCAGAAGTGAAGTAGTTGAGCAGAACCACACCTTAATTCTTGGGTGGAGTGATAAATTGGTAATATCCTGATTCTCCTGTTTTTAAATCTAACTCCTGTGGACACCTCCCCCTCCCCCTCTTACAAAAAAAGAAAGAAGAAGAGAAGGAAAAAGTGTTGATTGCGAGATAATCATGTTATGGTTTGCAGGAGTTACTTCATAAACTTTTGATTTTGACAATTTACCTTCTTTTTTGTAATAAGAAGTGTATTGAAGAGCACAAAGGGGGTGCCTCCCATTCTCCTCTTAGAAGATAGAAAATATTTATATTTTTGAAAAAGACTCAATGTCTTTCACTTTAACAAAACAGACTCAGAATTTACATCAGAAACTTCGGGTTATTCAGTTTCTTCTCTTTATTTTACCTTTTTGTGTTTCTTGCGCTTATATTACAGCCAGACGTTAATTATTTCGTGAAATTGTTGTCCTAATGTGAATAAGATCACCATACTGAAATCATTTATGAAACTGCAACAGTTTGGTTCAGTTCCCCTAAAGACTATGCAAAATTGCTGGTTGTTGGTAGCTGGTACCATCCAATTTACCCTATCAAGGGAATTTCTACTCTATTTAATATCAGTTGCACTGAATTTTATTATTATTTTCTTTTTGGTCTTGAGCACCGGGTTATATTCACTGACATACTTTTTTGGTAAAAGTTTCATAAAAAAATATGTGCTTGTTATTTGCTATGTCTGTCCTAGTGATAACACATAATTCATGGCAAATGCAGGGATCGTTGTTGAATCAGCTGGCGCTAGCAAATGAGAGTTTGGGTGGAGGCACCATTGTGGTGATGGCTGAAAGAGATAAAGAGGAAATGGAACTTGACATTGCTAAGATGGAGTTTGATTTCAGGGGAACATCTGTTATATGCAGAAGTGGCAGCCCTCTAATCTTGGCTGACTTGAAAAAGGTCATTAATGGTCAATGGTGAAAGTAATGATTTTGAAATATTAATGATTGATTTAACCAGAAATGGCTGTCCAGATTTTGATACAAATATGTCGGGAGGGAGTTCATTATTTAGCCAACTTTGATTCTCTGATTGTTGTTGTATTAGTGATTAGGAAACGTGTGAAGGTTTAGGGAAGATAACATGATCTATTCTGTAATGTTTTTTACTCTGTGTTGAGAATGAAGTCATTTGAAAGTTCTGAGGCGAAATCTTTAATTAAAATCTCTCTTCTTGATCCACTTATATGGTGATGTTCACTTGGTATTTTGTTTTCAGTGATCGGTTTGTCGTTTGTTGTTACCTCACTTGATGCAAATTGATAGACCAATCAGATATGTACAACCACATATTTCCCTGAGAACAACTCATTTTCCTCAATTCTGATCTTCTTCAATGAGATGCTAGACACACACACTCTCTCTCTCTCGAGCGCGCGCATGCCACATCTTTTTCTTTTAGGTGGACTGGGTGATAAAAACATTCTAAACGTAGACAATGCTAGTTCATGCATCACCCAGCTCCCTTGCCTTGTATATATATGTTCTGTCTCGCCCTTATGTGTTAACAGACCTATTCTTGACGACACTTCTTTCGTAAGTGAGGTCCATATTGTTGATCTCCATCTGATGCACATATATCGGCACATGCCTGCTTTATGGAAATCCCCCTCCTACTTGCGATGCTTCAATCTTTTAGATTTCTTTAAACTCCCATAAACTCCACCACGAGCCCAAAACCCCTCATTATGCTTAACTTTTCCATCTTATTATTTTTCGTAAATAATTTTGTCATCTTGTCTTGTTTCTTGCAACTTTCTTACTCAAGAACCCCTACTGTGTACTTGATCTTTGGCAAAAAATTTCATTACCTTTTGTTGTTTGTATTGCATATGCAGGATCCATTAACCTTTTACTTTTCTTATGCAGGTCTCTGTCTCCAAAGCCAGAGCAATAATCGTCCTTGCTGTAGATGGTAATGCTGACCAGGTTTGATTAATCATCACAAATAAGTTATATCCCTTTTTGGTAGTTGCTAGGAGCTGATTCAATTGTATTATTGGATGTAGAGTGATGCTCGTGCATTAAGGACGGTCCTAAGTTTAACTGGAGTTAAAGAAGGGTTAAGAGGGCACATTGTGGTTGAATTAAGCGATCTCGACAATGAAATTCTCGTTAAACTTGTTGGCGGAGACCTTGTCGAAACTGTTGTGGCACATGATGTGATTGGTCGCTTGATGATTCAATGTGCTCGGCAGCCTGGATTGGCACAGGTCAGTTTCATGAAATGTGTTGAACTTTTGTAACTAAACTGGCCATTGTTCTTCAAGATGATTATGTCCCAGTATTCTATTAATTATTCATCCCCTGGGTCACAGATGCACTATCCTACCTGTCAAACAAAATAGGAAGCAAATTGTTCCTTTAGTTGATTTTTCACCCTCTTCTAATCATCTGATGGCTTTGTGATGTCATGGCAGATTTGGGAAGACATCCTTGGGTTTGAAAACTGTGAGTTTTACATCAAAAGATGGCCCCAGTTGGATGGCATGCAATTCGAGGATGTGCTTATAAGTTTTCCTGATGCAATACCTTGTGGAATAAAGGTTGCATCTTGTGGTGGTAAGATTATCCTGAATCCTGATGACTCCTATGTTCTACAAGAGGGCGATGAAGTTCTTGTCATAGCAGAAGATGATGATACATACGCTCCAGCAGCATTACCGATGGTGCTTTTTTCTCTTCTAGAAATGGTCTTGATGAGCTTTTGTTTGTGATTTCAGCATAATGACTCAAGAAATGGGATTAGAAAAAATTAAGGATACCTATGTCAAGCACACTCATTGGGAGGAAAAATAAGAAAGGGTGTTATGGTAGGCAATCACCAGCAGGAGCAACTGTCATTGTTTCTGCTCTATACCAATGCTTTGAAAAGACCATGATGTCACCATAACACCTTGTTGATGAGGTTATTTATTTTGGAAAGATTGCACAAGTATGACAATGTGACTGGTGTAATAACTGAAAAGATAGACTGTATTGCTTCTTGCCATGAAACTTAGCTGGTTTCTTATTCATTCAGAATGATACTTAATCTAGTAACTGAGTGGCATACCAGAGTTAAACTTTAATAAAAAAATAATTAATTTAAGGGTTATTATCATGAAAATCCCAAAATGGTATACCTGTAACAAATTTAGCCCAAATGACCACAAAAAACCCCAAACTGGTACACTTTTGACAAATTTAACATAAATTAATTTTTTGATCGTCAAATACTCTAAACCGGTACATTTGTGACAAATATGCAATTTCTTAAATTGGATTAATACTACAAAAAACCACAAAACTGGTACAACTGTAACAAGTGGAGAGTAAAATCCCAAATTGGTATACCAGTTAATTATTATGTGTCATCTAATTCAACAATTTGATAATAAAATTTAACGGAAATCAACAGAAGATAAATTTGTCACAAATGTACCGGTTTTGGGTAAATTTGTCAAAGGTATACCAGTTTGGAGTTTTTGGTGGTCAAAAAATTACTTTGGGGTAAATTTGTCACAGATGTATCAATTTGGGTTTTTCATGGTATTAACCCTTAATTTAATCATTCAGGTCAAAGAAGCATCATTCACACACATTCCCCTTCCAGCAAGAAAACCACAGAAGATTCTACTTTGTGGATGGAGGAGAGACATTGATGATATGATTGTGGTAAGTTCTTTCCATGAAGCCCCTAATTTTATTTTTTCACCTAATGCTGCAGGTATGGAGGGGCCATCTACCCAAAGAATTTAGTATTGACCAGTCTTCAGAAAAGATACTTTTTTGTGGTTGGCGGCGAGATATGGAAGATATGATTATGGTAATTATAAGCAAACCTAGAATTAGCAGGTGATGTGTCGGAATATTTTTGCATGTTTTCATACAGAGAAGGTAACGGTGAAACTCCCTTAGTTTAGTTAAAATACAGGAGAAAATCCACACCATCCCCCTGCCAGAGAGTTGGCTCTGCCATTTCTTCATCTTTGCATCTCTCTGGAAGTCTGCAAAAGGACTGTGGTTTACTTGGCTAATTTGGCAATAATTTAATATGGGCTTACAAATATGATCTCACACGCCAGGACTCTTACCTCTTGATTGGTTATAGTGCCATGAAAAAGGACTCAATCCATATCTGTTGATTATGGTTTGCCCATCTGTCATTTAGGTATTGGATGCGTCTCTAGCACCTGAGTCAGAGCTCTGGATGTTCAATGAGGTTCCAGAAAAGGAGAGGGAAAAGAAGCTTATTGATGGTGGTCTTGAAATTAGTAGGCTTGCAAACATAAAACTAGAAAATCGAGAAGGAAATGCAGTTATACGGCGTCACCTGGAGAGTCTCCCTCTGGAATCTTTTGATTCAGTAAGTGAATGAAACTCTCTATTGAATCTTTTGCTTTCATTAGGCACTAGCTCTGCTACAGCAATTAGTCAAGAAGTTCACTTTCTGAAAATAAATGCACATTTTGCGGAACTCTTCTTTAATTTGTCTAATGTCCAGAAGATCTGATAATTTTTGTCATCATTTTGATAATTGAGAAGACAGTTACAACTTTGACATGTCAGTTTCTTATGTTAATACCATAACCCTGTGGAATGCTCTCATTGGATGCTGATTTTACAGATACTAATTCTTGCTGATGAATCAGTGGAAGATTCAGCCATTCAAGCTGATTCAAGATCTCTTGCCACATTGCTGTTAATTCGTGATATACAGGTACTCCAAAGTCCGAGTTTCATTTAATTCATTGGGGGATGTCTTGCTTTCATTACTCTTTTTAAGTTGGATTTTTTAACACCCTACTCAACAGGAGCATTTGACCATCACTTAATTGGAATAAATACTACTGCTCTTCCATTATGCCAGACTTTTTTCTTTGGGAAGAAGGAGGGAGGGTGGGGGGTTGAATTTTGTGTAATATTCACTGCAATGGTCATGCTTGTGAGGTTCTTACGGGGTGGTTGTTGGGTCCATGGGGAAAGGTTGCCAATAACCTAGCTTGACTGAGGATTTTCAACTTTCGATAGCTCTTACATGATTATGCAGATAATTGAATTTAAGCATTAACTCAGCTTGAGAGGCGGGAAAAAGCCTCTCACATTGACCTTAATTCCCCATGGGTATAACACATTGTCGTCACTTAAAAGGTTGCCCTTACCGTTCTTGATGCTCGTCTTGGTCAAAACTATTTCCTTACACTTGTTGACATCCATTTTCCTCTCTTTTGTTTGTCAGGCAAAGCGCCTCCCTCTCAGCGTGGCCCCATCTCGCAGAGGAAATTTTTCACAAAGCTCTTGGATGGGGGAAATGCAGCAGGCTTCTGATAAATCAGTAATCATATCTGAAATACTGGATCCCAGGACTAAAAATCTATTATCAATGTCCAAAATCAGTGATTACGTTTTGTCAAATGAGCTTGTCAGCATGGCTTTGGCAATGGTTGCTGAGGATCGCCAGATAAATGATGTTTTGGAAGAGCTCTTCGCAGAGGAGGTACAATGTAAATCTAACAAAAATGAATTTTATAGGCAATATGCACTTCGGAAAGGTAGTAACAAATATGAATTTTTATAGACAAATTTCACTTGAACTCATTTACTATCGTCATTATTCCCTTTGAAGTCTGCACTGTGTCAAGTCATATGGTTTCATTCTTGCTTGTTTCTTATGTTTCATGACTTTGCTAATCTTCAGCTGAGACACTTAGTGTTCTTTTAGTACATATATTAGTTTTGCGTGTATAGTTCTGGAGATTATCGTTAGCTAAATGGTGGGTTTTATGGCCACTACCAGGGAAATGAGTTGCACATTAGACCGGCAGATCTCTACCTTTGTGAAGGTGAAGAGTTGAGTTTCTATGAACTACTCTTACGCACCCGACTGAGGAGGGAAATCATGATAGGCTATCGTTTAGCCAACGCAGAGAAAGCTGTCATAAATCCCCCTGCAAAAGATGAGCGCCGGACATGGTCGGTGAGAGATGTTTTTGTTGTTATTACTGAGAAAGAATGATAGGTTCATATTGCAAGGCTGGAAGATATTTTCATCAGAAGCAAAATTCTCAACTAGGCAAGTACTCATATCATTCTCTATATACTTTGTGAAAGTGATGCTTATGCCATCAAAACTGATCATGTCTCTCTTATTGATGTGTGATAACAGATGTCAGCATGGGATACTCAAAGGTAGAGTCTATACTGTGTTGTCTAGAATGACTCTGCATGACTCTCCCGGACAGCATGTTGGCACCCACGAAATGATTGCAATGGGCACAGAGACACCTGCTAAAAAGAATGTTATGGGTTATGTTATAGTGGGTTGACAGAAATCATTGCATAACTGAGGAATTTGGCCTCGGAGATGGACATGATGGACAGGAAGTGAGTATTTACTGTTCTGATGAGCAGTTGGTTGGTAGAGAGACGGATTGTGTAGATGTCCAGAATAACCGATGGGAATCCAATTGTTGTGATTGAAGAATGGTGGATAGTATCAGAATACGGATGGTACACGAGGTAGAATTCTGTGATAGACTCTGCTGTTATAGATTTTCCAGAAAGCAGTGATGAGTTGTAAACTGTAATTAGAAGTTTCATCTTTCTTTGGAGCGACTTGCTCGTTGACAGGACATTCGAATACTTGAGCAAAAGCAAGAATAATTTCCTCGGTGTTTGTAAAAAGTTTATCTTCAGACGGGCTAATGCATTGATCTTGCCCTCTAATCATGGTCGGTTTTGATGGAAAGCTCTCGTAGCTTTTTGAGGTAGAGTCAATCACTAGGGCGAAAATGAACTTCATCAAGCTGTATGATGATCCCTTATCTCCCGACGCTGCTTCGAGCTGAAGGGATAGCTCGCCTTCCCCGCGCATCTTCTGTCCGATCAGTGGTCACCTTAAACCAAAGAGCCTTTGATTGCTATCACCAACTTGTGTTTAGGAACAGGAGAAAACCAGTCCATTTCAGAATGGCAATGCTTCGCTTGACTGATGTGTGTGTCTAGGACTGCAGATGAGATGCTACTCTTAAGTGAATCTTCACTAGAAGATTATCTGAACTCGGGTCGGTTCCCTTTCCGAGTTTGAGTGGCTCAGTTTGGTTTGATCATTGAATTGAGTGGAGCTCGAATTTGTCAATACTTGCTCGAGTAGCTCGTCCCTACCCATATGCATCAGAAGCACATCACACCATGGATTTGTCGGAAGTTGTTATCTATTGAAAAACTCAAATTTCGAGTCAGAGTCTGGAGGAAAGACTACCATTTGATACTTGAGCTGCTTGACTCTTGCTCAAATCTTGCTCAAAGTTAAATAAAAATCTTAATTAGTGTCGATTTTGAGCTTGAAAAATCAAGGTCGGGTCTAGTATCAAGCCTTGCATGGTTGAGTTGAATCTAATCATCGGTAGGGTGAATTGGGCAATCAAAGCTTCAAACCTGGATGATCCAGGACACACGACACCTGAACAACCATCACATGTCAACGTACCGGAGATGCTTGGGATGTGTGCTAAAGCATAATTGGGGGAATTTTCCATATCTCAATAGAACACCACACCAGCATGATGACTTGAACAAGTTTTCTTGACAATGAAAGTGGATCTCTAGGGACATGAATGATAACCATTTTGTTCCAGAAATCAATTTGTATTTTCCGGATAAGTTTCTGAGCAAAAATATACGTTTGAAAACCTTATAAATTTTCCTTTTCTGAAATAAAAATTTATTTAATAATGACACAAAATTTCTTTCTCCCAAGTGGTGGTGGGAAGCATCTAGCATCCGGCGTCCCACAGGTGGCAGCAATAACAATTAGGGGTGTACAACCGGACAGGGTAAACCTGGTTCCCGGACCGGCCCACCCGGAAAACAGGGTCGGGAATCGGTTTCAGTTGAAACCGATCCGGAACTGGGTCCCAAAATTCAGAACCGGTTTGAACAGGTCCGGGAACCGGTTCTGAGGGATTACCCACCTGGGAACCGGATCAACTGGACCGGTTCGGGAACCAGTTTGAGAACCGGTTTGTAAGCCACCCAAAAGTCCAAAACCCTAATTTGTTTCTATCTTTACCTCTCACACGATCACACTCGCAAACTTCACTTCACAACTTTTCCTTCGTTGCGCCATTGCCGATTCAGCTCCCCGTCGCGTTGCTTCCTCATCTGCGTTCATCTGCTTCCTTGTCGCGCCATCGCCAGCTCCCCGTCACGCCATCGCCAGTCGCGCCATCGCCAGCTCTCGGTCGCGCCATCGCCAGCTCCTCGTCGCACCATCGCCAGTTCAAGCTCCCTGTTGCGCTGCTTCCTCATTTGCGTTCATCTGCTTCCTCGTCGTGCCATCGCCATCTCCCTTTCACGCCATCGCCAGTCACACCATCGCAGCTCCCCGTTGCGCCATCGCCAGCTCCCTGTCGCTCTATTTCATCCATCACCGGCTTCCTCATTTGTAAGCTCGCAAATTTCGTTAGTTTTTCTAAAATTTTCTTTCAGATTGAAGCTGGGTTCTTCTCGTTTTCTTTGAGGGTGCTTTCCTAAGCTAGATTTCTTGTCAAATTGGTGGACAAGTTTGTGTTTTTTTGTTCATATTTGTTCATACAAATATGGGATCATAAATCGTTCTTTCTTTTTGCATAAGCATCATCAATTCATAGGACAAGCAGAATGAATCAACATTAATTACAAGTTTTCACTTGTGCTATTTCTAGATTGTTCAGCTTGCTGTATGCCCGATTTGTTCCTGATTTATCCCTTAATAGAATGCCAAAGGTGTGCGAAATGTGACCCCATAGTTTTAAAGATTCATTTAGCAAGCATTTTCTGTTTTAACTAGATGGCAGACTTTGGTAGACACGACGTAGACACGACATAGCAAGCATACTTCTTGGGATCAGGTTTTAACCGTCTATCTGCTCATAGGGGATTTCCAGATCAAAAGATCCCTCAACTTGATTGAGAAAACAGTTTATTTAGTGCGAGGATGTTTCTCTATTCTGTTCAATGAAGTGTATTGGTCAATTGATGTCTTTCTTCTCTCTGCAGGGGAAGCACAAATCATATGCAGGTGAGTCACTTAACGATTTTTTGTGGTTGAAGTGTTATCAGTTTTCATCAACTGATTGGATACCTCAAGATTCTGCTAACAAGCTGTCCCTGCATTATTTTGTGTGAAAGGCCACTAGGGGTGCCTGATGAGAAAGGCTGCATCCTCGATAAGCATGATGGAAATGTTTGCTTGGAGGTTCAGAGTTCTGTATCAATACCTATTGGAGTAATTGACTCTGGAGAGGTATCTATTTAATTATTTGAATGTCATTTTACTTCTTTATGTCGTATAATGTCCAAAATCACGATTCTTTGTGGTCTCTACTCAATCTTGAGCTCAAACCCAGTTAGTAGCTGTTGGGAAATCCGAGTGGGAGTGCCAGTTGGAGAAGCAACGCTTGAAAGCTCCATCTTCGATTGACTTGCTAGATGCCAACCGATGTGAAGAGTTAGGAATTCATGAGGTACATGTCTAATTGGGGTTTTGTAAATCGATCTTCAATTCACAGGTGACTGCAGAAAGTTTTTCTTGAAGCATCCTATATAACCTTGTTCGAGTATTTTATAGCATTTAGGTGAAATCTGTCGGTCTGAAAGGTTTAAGAGCTAAGGAGATTTTCTGCATGATGTTACATATTGTGTTCCTTCTCCTTAGAATAACAGCCGACCTGAGAACACTATTGATTTATCTGTCCTCCGTCTATATTACTAGCCTATTCATATTTTCTTTTTTGTCTTTTTGTTTTCAGGCATTACCAGTTCATGCACCCATTGCTGCTGGACGAGAACCTCCAAAGGAAATTGTAGTTGTTGTCCGTCCAGCAAATTTCAGTTACTCCACTGCTCCGAAGAACTTGGATCAGAAGTACATTGTCAAAAATAAAATGGAAATGTCAATGGAAGTCAAATTCAGTGGCGATTCTGATAATGGTCGAGAAAGTCATCTTTATTCATCTCGCGTGACACCATCTTGTTATAGAGGATTTCATGGTCTATACATCTTTTCCTTGGAGCACAAGTCTCATGAACTATTTCAGAAATTCGGTGTATATAAATTTATGTTTCATATGGTAAACAAGCATCTTTAACTGTTTGCTACAACGATGGATGTGCTTATGCTGATCGAGATTGTAAACGCTTTATCTTACATATGAGTGTTGTACAGTAATTTATGCGAAATAGGTTCCAATATAAACAGGGTTAACCCTGTTCTCAGACTAGAAAAACAGGGTGGGTCGGGAACAGGGTCCAATGCAAACAAGATCAGATACAGGGTCCAAAAAAAGAGAACCGGTTATAACAGGGTCGGGTACAGGGTTCAGGTCTAGACCCTACCCACCCTTGACCCAATCTCCCTAATGACAATAGTAAATAATAAGAAAAGTTTTCATTTATCACTTTTGTTCCAGAAATAGAAAAGCTAATTAATAGAGTAGAAATATGTTCCAGAAATAGAAAAATGAAATTACGTTATCAAATAGATTTCTGTTCAAAACCTGTTTCGAGACATATAAAAATAGAGAAATAAATAAATAGAATGGTTATCATTCGCGTCCTGGATGATCACATATGCGACATTGCGTGGGTTTCCAAATGGGCTCGACTTGTCCGGCCCAAAACAGTAAATGGGCTAGACTTCAGTGGCTCATGTTGTGGGCCCATCGCGCGTGTGGACTTTACTCAGTAGTAGACCAACCCATTCCCACCGGTCCAAATTACAAATACACCCCCCACCACTGCATTTTAATCGCGTCAGCTTCAGCTTGAAAGCCCGCGCCGACTAGGGTTTTTCTCTCTGCTGCTGCTGCTGCTGGAGAAGGAACCCTCCATTCTCTCTCTCTCAGAGCCTCCGCCGCCGCTCCCAATGGTTAGAACTCTCGCTGCTTTTGCCTCCCTCGGCAATGATCCCCCTGCTTAGCTTCTGACCCTTTTAGATGTAACAATTCGTTTGGATGGAGATGGGTTTGTTTTCTTGTTTTCTCTGGGAGTTTGTGGGTGTCGATGTTTCGTGAGTTTGGGCCAGACGTTTGCTCTTGAGATTTACTTTCACCGTGCGTTAGTTGTTGTTGATCTGTTAGTCTAGTGCGTCTAGGCAACATCGGAGATGCATCTAGCTATGGAGTGGTCTCGTGTATTATGCATGACGATGTAAGATGAAGCCGAAGTTTCGACTTTTGTATACTTTTCTGATCTACCCTGCAACTTCAGATATCTTGTATGGTTTCCAGCTTTTCCGGGCTTTATGAATACCGAACTTTGGAGCTCGCCTGTTCTTGCATTTGCACGTTTCCGTTCCTGCTATTTCGTGTTTTCATGCCGGGTTGGTTTGTCTGTTTGTTTGAGGTATTTTGTTGTGTCCGGTTTGAAACAGGTGTTCGTCAAGGCACAAAAGTCGAGGGCCTATTCTAAGCGGTTCCAGGTCAAGTATAAGAGAAGGAGAGGTATGCGATGCTTCATGCTGTTATGGAATATGCTGATGTTGCATTGCGATTTTTAAGTTTCTCATCGCTCTGTTCTCTGGAATTCATTAACAGAGGGCAAGACTGACTACCGGGCCAGGATTCGCCTGATTAATCAGGACAAGAACAAGTACAACACTCCAAAATATCGCTTCGTGGTCCGATTTGTATCCTGAATTTCATCTATCCCAAATGGTGGTCACATATGACATTTGCCAATTTGTCATCTTTTTCTTCCATATTTCTGATATTTTACATTTGGACCAGAAGAAATTATTCGTACTTTTATTCTAGTCGTTACTAGAGAGGTGAAAGAGAGATAAAAAGAGAATGGGGGTTTCCCATCAGTTTTAAAATTTTCTTCTACAAATAAGAAAAATTCATTGTGGAGCAGCAAGGGGTGAACTCTTGGTGCTTTCGTGTTAGTTTGATATGGTGCGTTTTATTTTGTGAAAGGATTATTGAAATAGCTTAACAACCTATTGGAGTAGACCTCTTATTTGATTTTTCATCGAGGTACCTCTCCATGAATTTGGGCTATTAGGGCTTTGGTTTGGACTTGTGAATTGATGAGATGTTAAGTTTTATTCATCTTAAAGTAGTCAGTGTTTGTACCTTGACCCTTGTTTTTAGACCAATAAAGATATCACTGCCCAAATCATATCAGCTACTATCGCTGGTGATTTGGTGCTTGCTTCAGCATATTCTCATGAGCTGCCTCGCTATGGGCTGGAAGCTGGTCTGACTAATTACGCAGCTGGTTTGTTTCTTATTCTTTTCCTCCCTTCTGGAAATTTTGGTTGAACATGCATGGGCCTAGTTTACACTCCTCTGATAATGCTTTTAACCTTGTGTCTGTTCTCAGCGTACTGCACTGGCCTCTTGTTGGCTCGCAGAGTTTTGAAATTGCTTGAAATGGATAGTGAATATGAGGGAAATGTGGAGGTATACTTTTCTGATGCCCGACTATCTTGTGGAACCCTCTTCTATGTCTGCTGTTGTGCATAAGATCCAATGAAAACATTGTTTGTTCTAGGCTACTGGGGAGGATTTCTCCATTGAACCTACTGAGAGCAGGAGGCCCTTCCGTGCTCTCCTTGATGTTGGCCTTTTGAGAACAACTACTGGCAACCGTGTGTTTGGTGCTCTTAAGGTATTTTTTGTGCATTTATTACCTTTTCTTATTCGTTTTCAGTTGTTAACACTGGATTGGACTTCAAGATATGTGTCAGTAAAATATCGAGAAAAAACCATGTTAAGATCCTAAAATATTTGCACGAAATTCCTCTATCTCAATAAACGATGATCCATCAAATTTACCTGTAACTTGAGTGGATTGATTGAATAATTCTTGATGAGGTTCCTCATAAGTTGACGGAAAAAAGCAATGCAGGTTTTTCTGACCAATATAATGGGAAATAGTTTTCACCAACCTGTGCATTCTGTATTTCTGCAGAAAATTTTAATTGGTGTTTCATTGTCTTCTGTGATTATCATGGGTACTTTTGAATTGACTTGAGTTATTTAAATTTGACACAAGCTACATCCTTTTGAGAAGAACATCTCTTGATTAGATTTCTCATTGACCTCTAGAGTGGTATTTCCTCAGTCCATTTTTCCACAAAAAAAAGTCTGTCTCATTGGCAATTACGCATATAACTTGCTTGATAAAGTGTTTTCATGAAATAAGGATACATATAGTTTGTGTTAAATTATTCGGCAGGGAGCATTGGACGGAGGTCTTGATATTCCCCACAGCGAAAAGCGATTCGCTGGTTTCTCAAAGGACAGCAAGCAGCTTGATCCTGAAGTTCATCGCAAATATATCTATGGTGGCCATGTTTCCGCGTATATGTCGGTAAGGCTTGGTTTACTATTTCTTTTACTTTTCTGTTCTCACTTATAAACCAGAATCAGTAGTTTGCGTCTTCCTTTTTTCAGTCCCTGATGGAAGATGAGCCAGAAAAGTATCAGTCTCACTTTAGTGAATATATTAAGAAAGGAATAGAGCCAGATGATTTTGAAGCTTTGTACAAGAAAGTTCATGCTGCCATTCGTGCTGATCCCACATTGAAGAAGTCTGACAAGCCAGCGCCCAAGGAACACAAGAGGTTAGAAACTGCATATGTTACTTATGACGGCCTTTTCTTTCTTTTCTTTTTTTTAAATATAATTATGTATTATTTATTTTTCTGATATTGGTTATAATGAGATAAGCTGGATGTTTTGTGTGCCACGTCCTAGAAATGCTTTCTATGACTGATTTTCCCTTGCATTATTTGCACGCCCATGGGAGTCGGATATTTGAATGGGTCATTTGTTTGTTTCTGACTGGCCGTATGACACTTTCCTTTCATCTTGGAATAGGTTTAACTTGAAGAAGCTAACCTATGAGGAAAGGAAACAGAAGTTGATAGAGCGTTTGAATGCCCTCAACTCAGCTGCTGGAGAAGACGAGGAGGAGGAGGATGATGAGTGAAATTAAATATTTGCAACTTTGATTTCAGAACTTCTTACTTTTAGCACTTTGTAACCCTTCTTGGTTTTCCCCAAATTTTTGTTTGTTGTTGACGATCTCATATTTGAATTTTAGAATGAGTGGAAGTTTTTATTTTGGCTTCAGCTTTTCCAATAATTGCAGATCAATATCGTTGCCATCCTTGTTTTGCTTACACTTACTCATGGGTTCTGTGTGCAAAGGCTCAGATGGCATAAAAGTGAGATGTTCGTGGTAGTCCATACGAATGCTAGTGTTGAAAACTACTGTATCTACCCAAGAAAGCACAAAGAAGCTCAAGTATAGCATGAGTTGAAAGCGCTAGAAGTTGAAACGTGATCGTATCTTGTATTTAGTGTAGTGATGGGGTCAAGAAATTGGTGGTCTGGATCAAATGCGAGAGAATCAAAAGAACATATTCCAAGTAAAAGCCCCAAGAGACAGCGCGAACATAGCCAGTCTTGGGGACCCACAAGTGCGAAAGCTATCTAGTATCAACCAATGAATTTCTTGCGTTCATTGATGTCCAAGCTCAAACACTATCCACTTCGATTGCTCATCGGTTCCTCTCCACATTACTTTTTTTAACTCCAAAGGACTCGGCCGCCCTCTTTTGGACCAAAGAATATAAAAACAAGAAAGAAAATTTGAGGAGCCTCCAAACCATGAGTCATTCATTAAACCCAGCATCTCCGCCTCTCACCGCCACCGCCACCGCCGCAACCTCAAGCAAATCGAGTCAGAAGACATTGCCTCCATCAATTGCAGGAATCCCTAGAGCACGCCAGCAAGTCCCCGATGACAAACTAATCGGAATCCACCGCAGGTTTGTTTTCATATTCGCATTTACATGGTCGACTTAAATCTGAGGAGATATCTGCATATAACTACTGCTGCTATACCAATTACTATATACATCACTTAAATGTGTTTTTAGAGACTTTGGGACTTGGCAAAGAGCCTTTCAATTTTTATTTTCTTACACTATCACGAATGAAAACTCTCTGCCCCCCTATGGTCAGGACTTAACAATGCCAATTTATTGCCAGAATTAGGAATGCCACTTGAAATCATCCCAATGCACATTTTCATTTCATTCTTGCTTCGTCTTCAACAAAAAATATTTTAAGCACAGGAGCGTTGCGCTTGGGTTAGTGATTGGTTCATTGAGCTTGGGCTTCGGCGAGCAAAGTGCCACCGCGGCCGCGAGAAGGCCGCCTCCACCTCCACCGGAGGAGAAAAAGGACCCCAATGTGAGTGGGGTTCAGGCGAAAGTATTAGCCAGCAAAAAGAGGAAAGAAGCTATGAAAGAATCCATCGCCAAGCTAAGGGAGAAAGGGAAGCCAGTAGATCAGTCGAGTGAATAGTCATCCGACAAAATTTTCAGTGTCATTCTCGCAGAGAATTTTCGATTGCCGAGTACACACCTCCTCGCAATCTCTCCCGTTACGACGGCCTATAACTTGTACCGGCGAGACTTGTATGAGCCTAATAGATTCGATGGAACTCAAGTGGAGCTTAATTTATCCGAGGTTTTAATGTGTCGTGGGCTCATGCATTCAAATTCTCGCTCAATGTCGTGACCTTTCTAGTGCTTGAGTTGAGGCAGTAAGCCACAACCTACTAGTACTTACAATTGTTTAGCAAGGATAATAGATAGTACTTTGAGGGCCGCGCACAACTAGGGCTTGCTAAGGAAAAGAAAAACAATTTGAGACTGTGTTCATCAATCGAATATAACTACTCAATGACAATATAAGATATGATATAAATTATCTTTTACGATATTTAGCACATCTCTTAAATAAGATGAGTCCGTTGTCCGTGTAAGCCCATATATGAACCGGACAATAGTATCCATACTCTAAGTCGGATGAGCCCATAAGGAAACTTTTTTACCCCAAAAAGAACTCTATTTTATTCGACAATTCGATTGCAATGATTGAATTGACCCAAAAGATTACAAATAATTGAAAAAAAGGTGATCAAGAGAGCAACGAAAAGAGGCAGGACGGCCGCGCCATCTTAGGCACAATTGCGACAAAAAATGTATTAAGTATATCGATTAACGTAAAAGGTTTAACATGTTTAATATACTTTTTAAGAAGTGACGTGATACACATGATTATTTCAAAATTTTATAAACTTTGATGTCACATCAATTACATTTGTTATGTCTCATATCTTTCCTTTTCCTTTTCTTTACCCCCTTTTCATAAAACTTTCAAATACACATCAATCGATGCATGGTCCAGCATTGTCATTTGCTCGAAAGAAGGAGAATCATGTCAATTCCCTCCTTTGTCCTCCATTGAGTCCTACTGCGAAGCAGCATACGTTAGCCCGAATAAGATATTGCTCATTTGTTACCTAAATACTTTTATCCCATATGAAGGGTTGGATAATTTTTGTCCTATAAATTAAATAAGAAGATCAAGAGACTGAAATAACAGATCGTATGTAGATGCGTAATTTGATCTTATATTTATGGAAATTAGATGCTCGTTAAATTTTATCAGATTTACTAACAAATGACCTTGCTTGTGGATTTGTTCTAGGCTTGCTTCACAAAGCAAAGCTCTATGTACTTAGTGGTGAAATCCTAAGTTATTTCCATCCAATTAAGATGGCTTGGAGAGTTTTGATTTGATGGCCTCGAAGCATCATTTGTTAGGGATGACTCATCTTGTTCCCTAACATTTTTCTAGCATATTTGACATCAACTTGTATCCTCTAGACAAGCGATGATCTGTTGTTAGTCCTAGCCCTCTTAACACACTGCAACACTCATTGTCTGCTAACCATCTTAGACCTCTCACCATAAATATCTACGAATTCATTTATTGAAGGTACTTTTGGTCGTTGTCTCTTCTTTACTTGTAGACAGTGGACTCCTCAACTTTAGTATTTTCGAATTTTGGGACTTCAACTTTCAAATCATTGAGAGTCTCCAGAAATGACATTTGTGTATTAATTTCAACCGACTTCGAATAACTCCGACATTCCACACCTATCAGCTGGCATTCGAGGGTCAACTAGAATTGTTCATTCCTCCTCTCACGTCCTTTGTACTTCATTCTGCTTCCGATGTTACTGTTGTGCAACACCAACCCTTTCAAAAGTTAAGAGATTTCAAAAAATAAGAAGAATAGAGATGTTGACGAGCCAAATAGCAGCATTAGTGTCACCATGGGGGCCAAAATGGCGCTATTTTGGTGGCCACTTATGGTGACAAAAATTGAAGAAAAAAGGTTTTCCAAAACCTCTCTAAATGCTTTCAACACCATGGCAGAGTTTGTGTATATAGCCACCTTATGATCGATTATCCGTCATATCATCTAGTCATGTTTATGATTGTGGTTGGCTGTGGTGTTGGAGGATTTCCATCAAAACCACAGGGCAACCGTTTGAATCCCACCAATTATGCCACTGATTGGTCTTGGTCTGAGAAACGTGCACAAGCCAAACAGCATGTACTTAATCAGTTCCCGAAACTTGTAACGTGGTCATGGCCTTCATGTGGACCGGTCTTCTTCCCGTTTCTATTCCTGAATTGTCATGACATAAAAAGCACACGCACATACCCATCCCACACAGACTCAGACCTGGTCACTTAGACTCGAATTTAGATTGAAAAAAAGCAACCATGAGGTAGTGGTTGCAGTTGTAGGCCATGAGCCACGGTATTAGAAATGCAGATGATAAATGCCTATATTCTTTTTATATCCCGTCATTTTTCAAAAGTAGCATAGGACACAAGTAGCCTAGGATTTTGTGTGCAAATCAAAACAAAAAAATCCATCTTCATATTCATTACAAGGCCACGATGTAGCATTTTGTACAAAAACATCGTAACATTTCATGAAACCTTTTAATCATTATGAAATACTGTCATAAGACTCATACTCACGTACTGAAGTATTGCAGAATAAATTGTTGCCCAATGTACTACTAAATCTTTAGAAATTCCGGTTGGGTTTGTACTCACTTGAGAGAGAGAGAAAGAGAGAGGCATCAGGTAAAGTTGTGAATTGCAAGAAAGAGGGAAATCTTATAGAAAAGGGTTAGACAAGATGCAAGACGCAACCATTAGCATTCAATCATACGAAGCATCTCATGATAGTGATGCTATGCGATCACTTTTTTCTTTATGGATGGAGATCCATGGCTTGTATATATCAAAGGCCTAATCAACTATCCAATCCAGGTAAATTATTGCCTTATAATTGAACATTAGGGTAAACCCCTTTACATCCTAATCTAGTGTCCACTTCCTCTCCCCCATTTTCCCCTCCCCAACACTTCAGGTTCAAATTGCGCTTAACGCCGTCCAGAAGTTTGTCCTGGGAAAAAGTTGGCTTCCATGTACTTATGGCTTGCCACGTGTGTAGGCCAATGCAAATATTGGATCATCTAAAAATAAATATATTTGGGGTATCGCTGAATTAATTAGTAATGGTCGTCATTCATTGCGCAACAAGAGGATCATGGACCCATTCCAAGAATGAGATAATGGTCATGATCGATCTGAAGGCAACTAGATCATTTATTACTAGTGGACCTAAGATATTTCACGCAGGCCGTGCCAGAGATTAGGCAAGAAAGTGCCCTTTGTTTGGGAAAAGTTTTGGTACTTTTTTTTGTGAAATAGAGGATACAAATTCAGAAGTACGTACATGAAATCAACAGTAGAAAATAGAGAAAATCGAATTGAGGGAAAGAAGTAGAGAAAACTCAGCGATGCCAGTATAGGCTCCTAGGAATTTCCTGGAATTTTTCCTAATCCCAGATCGGTGGCAGTCCAAGAAAATTGATGTTTGATAAAGTTTCAAAATAAAGAAGCCGCCACCAATCAATTAGAAACTTAGGCCGTTTTAAGGAAGTTGAACTATCAAGGGGACTGAGATAAAAAATATATATATATATATATATAGATATATCAAGGGGACGTGTCAAGGTGACTAATTTATTTGTGAAAACAAATAGAGATCAATGTTGGTAGAAGTTCAGCACAAGTGCCAAAAATTAGCACGGGAAGACATTTAAGTGCCAAAAGTTATGAAATGTATATATAAGTTCTATTCTCTTTGAAAATAAGACATTGAAGTGTCAATTCCGGCGAAAGGTGCCGAAAATCTTAAGTGACATTTTTTTAATAAAATAACTTGCTTACGTGGCTCGCTATAGAGCTGAGTGAGCAAAAAAGAAGCAAAACGGCATCGTTTTGCCTCTTTATTTGAATTTTAATATAAATATTAATTAAATTTAAAAATAAATTAAAAAGGGATTTGATTGCTGAACAATGAGAACTTACACAGCCCTCACCTTCTGCAATCTTCTTCTTCTTCCTTTTTTAAAAATAAATTTAGTCTTAAATTTACTTTAATTAATATTTATATTAAAATTCAAATTTGAAGCAAAACAACGTCATTTTTTGTTTTTCTTTCCACGTCAGCATGCAAAATGACGTTATTTTTTGCTTATCTAACCATGTCAATGTGCAAAACGATGTCGTTTTGAACTTGTATGGCTAGAAAAATACTAAGTTAGTCTTTTGGCTGGATTTTTTCGTCATTGACACTTAACTGATCCATTTTACTCCGATTTTGTCACTTAAGTGTACATTTTCCGAACTTTCACATTCAAATATCCCCTACTAAGTTTTGATACTTTCGATATCCATGTCTCGATCTATTTTCTAGGGGTTTGGTTCCGCGTGAGGAAGGATAGCCCCCTCACGCCACCCTTTTCGTTTGACATTCCTCGATCAAGTCCTTCTTGATTCACTTATCATTTGATTTTCTGAAATATGTGAATGTGACCTTTTGTGTTTATGCAGATGTAATATGGCAAAATATTCGCATCACTTTATGCCCGAGAATGACTCCACGTGCCACTAATGTACATGTATCTTGAAAACATGTTATGGCATGTCATGTGACGATGTGTATGCGTGAGCCCTAATGTGATGTGTGTGCATGTGTGGACGATCAAATGCTTCGGTTCTTTATTCGATGCCGCATGTGGGTACGTTTCAAAAGCGACGATATTGTTTTATTGCTAGGCTCGTTCCGGCGCGTAAACCATCTAGGAGGACACTTGCTATCCCTTCCAATCGATTTATATAATATGGGATTCAGAAAGTCTAAACTAGTTTTTATGAAATTATTTACGATGTTCAAAAGTAATATTATCGAAAATAAGAGCATGTGTTAGGCCTCAAGTCACGTTGGTTGGCAATCGACTAGGAGTGTTTTGGCTTGAGTTTGTTTAGTCCTTGACAATTCCCTTAATATAAAATCGAGGGTAGAGCTTTTGTTTAGTAGAGGTTTCTAATGCAACAATTCGGATAAACTGAATAACGACTTTATATGGATATAAAGAATGCTATTTTTATTTCAGAAGAGTAACGGCTACTTACTCATAAATTTCTATTTCTAATTAGGCATAATAACAACGTATTTAGATATTCTGATGTCTATCTAAATATTATAAGGACCAAACTTATTTGCTAAAGAGAGCTCACCATGGATCATAAGGAAAGAATTTCGAACCACGAAAGACCGAAGAGAGCTCACCATGGATCATAAGGAAAGGGTGGTTGAACCTATTTATAAACTTAAAAAGACGTAACTGGATCATCCTGAGCTGGACTGACCAGGCTTACCTTGAGCTGGGCAGGGTCTGTGCGGCTCACATGAGTCGGATAGTCCCTAGTTTGGTTTACCTTGAGTTAGATCATGCCTCACCTAATCACCTTGAAACAAGTGAGCTGATGTGATTAAGTGTAGTTGATTTTTTTTTTTTTCCGTTTTCAATTATTCATGTTTTATTCCAAAGTCAATAACTTTTTCATCAGTCTCCAGATCCACCCAATAAAAACTTGTGTTTCACATATACCCTCAAATCACATTTACGATTGGGATTTTAAATAAGAACCCGGGCTGTACATTGACAATTCACGCAAGTGAATTCCAAAGAAAGTTGCAAGAGTTAATAGTTAATTTCAGGTCCTAAGTTTGTTTTGAGCACATTCTCTTTGGGGGTGCCAATCGAGTTCTAGGGTTTGTTAAACAACAACGCGTCTTTTGGTCTCTCTACTCCTAATTCAATTATTTTTAGGAGTGGTCGTTCTTAAGAAAAGTTCGTGACGAACTTTTGACTCGCCATTTCTCCCTCGTTTTAAACCCCGTTAAATGAAAAAGCTCATATCTAGACAAGAAACGTCAACAGGAGGACAGTAATATCCAGAAGGGGGGGCTGCATATAAACTTCTTGCTGAAGATTATGGCCATTTTAAAAAGGCAATTTGGACATCCTTCTGCGACAAGTTACGATCACGAGCCGTAACAAGCAGCATAGTGAGATTGGAATTGATCTGCGAAAATGTCACTGCAGCTGAAACGGACCATTTGAAGAGCCAAACCTTTTTCCTTCTCTCTCTCAAGTCACCTTCTTCCACATCATTTCTTGTCTTCGAAATGCACGATGGTCGCCGAAACTATACGGAGGCGCTTGCAAAGGCAAAGGCAAGAATGATTTAGCATTTGGAGTGGTGGGATGTAGTCCGCGTACTTTGTTTTTGCCATGACATGGTCATTGAATGATTCATTGATGAGATGTTAGGCATGACTATCATTTTTTCCCATTAGAACTAGGGGTGAGCAGCGGTCTAGGGTCGACCCTGGACCGACCCTGGACCAGCCCAACCCTGTCGGTCCTAGTCCGGTTCCCAAGGGGACTGGGTCGGTCTTTGGTCCTAAAATTCCAGGACCGACACTGTGCGGGTTGGTCCTCGGTCCTAAGAGTTTTGGGTCGGTCCAACCCTGGAGCAACCCGGTATATTATATTATATTATTTGTAATTCTTTTATATATTCAAACCTAAGTAAAATGTCTATTAAAAAAAAAACCTAAGTAAAATGATGTTAAAGTTGTTGACTCCTCAGGCTCACAGTCACAAATAGACGGCATCCAAAAGGTGTGAACCTGGACTCTACATGATCAAATGCTAGTCAAGTGGTGCGAAGCTCATTTTTTGGTTGAGTGGACTCTACATGATCAAATGCAGGAAAACGCTTTTGCACACGGTGTTCTGAATATTAAAGATAGATGATTACAAGAACTTTCCATCTTGTCCCATATCTCGATGAGCGGTTAGCAGGTACGAAATTTCTGTTATTGTGTCATCTTTGCTAAATATGTATTGGTATTTATAGTTTAGTTGCACAATGCCGCATTGTCGATGGATGTGTAATTTGAATTTGTAGGTTTGTTTTTTTAGGGAGTATAAAAAACAAGACGAAAAAAATTATTGATCGGTCCCGGGTTGACCCTGGAACCGGACCGAACCCATTGGGTCGGTCCGGTCCTTGGTCCTAGGCTCAATAGGGTCGGTCCTCGGTCCTAAAAATTGAGGACCGACACTGTACGGGTTGGTCCTAGGGTTAGGGGGTGGCTCGGACCAACCCGGACCATGCTCACCCCTAATTAGAACTATGACAATGTTGGTTCTTATTTAATGCGTGACATATATGAATATATGCTTATAGCCTTTCTTATAGTCAATATCCGAGTGGTTTCATCTGTGATAAGTAGGTAAGATATATCATGTATATACACCGAACAAGGTCTGCTTACGAACATCTTGTTTAGTGATTAATTTCAGTTGAAAGGTTATTTTGGTACGGTTGCTCTAAGTCTTTTTTTAACTTGAGATAAAATTCTAACTAGATCATTGAAATATAGTAAATTTGCTTGTTTTTGTAAATGACACACTATAATATGAATTGGGTGAATTTTTCAGCCAAAAATCGATGTGGCGGCTACGTGGGACTGATGCAGCATCTAATTGAGCCGCATTAGCCCTAACTATTTGAAAAAACTCCAATTGACTACCACTGGATGTAAGTTCGAGCGATTGAAGCAAAGATTTCTTCATAGTTAATGTCCTACTCCTACGAAAAACCTTTTGCTAGTAAACGAACCTTATTCCTCTCAATAGCGCCATTAGAGTGAGTTTTAAGTATATAAACTCAATTGCAACCTACGGTAACTTTTTTTGGACAAGAAAGATCAAAGAAGTCCCACGGGTGAGTGTTTCTAAAAGCCTCTAATCCGTCGAATCTATCTTTCTATCAATGAGTGTTCGATTGACCTTCACGATAAAACTGACATTCATGATAGTAATAATAACGATCACAGAGATGAGCTAGAGGTAGTTTACTCTATCTGAGAGTGACGTACAAGAGGATAAACATGTGGGGTAGCGGAATTCTTAGACGAAGCATATTTGGTGGGAAAAGTCGGATCAGTTGAGATAGAACTAGTGACAGACAGCATGGTGTGCTCCCAGGAGACCACGTGAGAAGAGACATGAAAGACCGCACAATCTAAAACTTACTCCGATCGATGAGGTTGACGGTGGTCATCGATTCATTGTCAACGATTATTTACTCGACGAAAGTTTTGCACAAGAAAAACCTTATATAGAAAAGCATTTTCGAAGTACTTGTTAAGGATGCCCAATCAGAAAATCATTAATCAATCTTCAAGACCCTGACAGGCTTAATGTTCTAAAATCGAAACGCGTATTTTCAAACTGGTCAACATTTTACATGAGTGAATATAATACTTGGGAAGCCCCTTTCAATTATTGACATTCGCCAGCCACAGGTGAGGGCCGGCCAACCCTTGCCAGCCAAAGTGAGGGCGCGTGACCCCTCACCCATAATTGGTGAGGGCCGACGAGCCCTTGCCTAGCCAAATCTAACAAAGGCATCACGGCCCTCGTCCTGAGCTGGCGAGGGGCTCAAAGCCCTCGCCTAGGGTCGGTGAAGGTCAGCAGGCCCTCACCGTGGCTAGCGAGGGTCAGTCAGGGCCTAGCTAAAAAAAAAAAAAAAAAAAAAAGAAGAAGAGAAAAAGCTATAAAAATTTCAAAATATTATTAAAAAATTATCACGTTATCCATCGGTAATTTCCAAGGTCAAAATTGGCCGAGGATACTTAATTGACAAGAAGTGAAAATATTTAGAATTGAATTGACGAAAGGTGAAAATGTTTAGTACTAAATATACAAAATTGAAAAATTTAGAACTAAATTAGCGAAAGTGCAATAAGTTTAGAACTTTGACAATATTGCCCTCAAATTACGTTTAAGATTGAGATTTTAAATGAGGACCCGAGTTACACGTTGACAGTTTATGCAAGTGAATTCAAAAGAAAGTCGCAAGAGATGGTAGTTAATATCAGGTCCAATCGAGTTCAAGGTTTGTTAAACAACCCCTTTCGGTCTCTTTACTCTTAATTTATTTTTTTTTTCCGGTTTTTCTTAAGAAATGTTTGTCATGAACTTTTGACTTGCCATTTCCCCCATCCCAAAAAAGAAAAGGTTCATCTCCAGACGAGAGACGTCGACAGGAGGACAATCATATCCAGAAGGGGGGGCTGCACATGAACTTCTTCCCGAAAATTATGGCCATTTAAAAAGGCAGTTTGGACATCCTTGTGCGATAAGTTACGATCACGAGCCGCAAACAACAGCATAGTGAGATTGGAATTGATCTGGGAAAATGTCACTGCAGCTGAAATGGACCATTTGAAGAGCCCAAGCTCTTTTCCCTCTCTCTCTCTCTCTCTCTCTCTATGTCAAATCACCGTCTTTCGAATCATTTCTCATTTACGAAAAACACGATCGTCGCCGAAACAAGATGGAGACACCTGCAAAGGCGAAGGCAAGGGCAAGAATGATTTAGCTCTAGGAGTGGTGGGATCTACTTTGCATACTTTGTCTTTGCCCTGATATCGGTCATTGAATGATTCGTCGATGAGATGTTACGTATGATTGTGATTTTTTTCCACTAGAACTATGACTTAAATAATGTCCGTTCTTATTTAATGCGTGATCTATATAAATATATGCATATAGGAATCTTTGTAGTCCATATCTAAGTGGTTTCGCTAGTGATGAGAAGATGTGATATATCATGTATCTGTTAACAAACATATTATTGGGTTGCGAATAGTACAAGTGCCAACACCTTCATACGGTATTCACTTAAGTATCGTAACTTTGTTTTTTCGCTCCATGAATGCCATAAATTTGAAATTGATCATTTGAATGCCATTTCTGATTTGCCTTGTTGGAAAAGCTGACGTGACCATTGGAAAATATTATTTTAATATATTTTAATATTTATTTCTATTATCATATTTTTTGAATTTTTATTTTTATTTTTTAAGGTCAACGATGGTGACTGACAACCCCCGCCGACTACAACTGCCTCACCCTTACCCGCGAAGGCCTGGGTGAGGTTGTTGAGATTGCTTTGGGTAGCGTCCAGCTTTAGGCGATTACAACCGATGTTGCCCAAAGCGGAAGAGGGCCGTCACGGCCTTGCCAGAGGCTGGCAAGGCCCCTATGGCCTCACCCAAGGGCTTCGCAATGAGGGCGAGGCAGCCCTCTCCTAGATCTGGCTGCGAAGGCCCTAAGCGAGGTTGTGAGGGCCCTCGTCGGCCGCGGGTGATTGAGGGCAAGGTGGCCATGGCTAACGAGGGTCATCGGTGAGCCCTAAAAGGAAAAAAAAGGAAAATACAGATGGAAATTAAAATTAAAAAAAAATTTAAAAAGTAAAAAAAAAAATCCACATAGGACATTTAGTCGGAAATTGATACTTGAATGATAGATTTTTCTTCAATGTGGCACTTAAGTGAGCGAAAAAAAAGTTTTAGCATTTAAGTGAACGTCGTACTAAAGTTTTGGCACTCCTACTGTTCTTATACCCATATTACTTAGTGATTAATTTCAATTAAAAGGTTAATTTGGTACGATGGTTTAATTCTTCTTTTAACTTGAGATGAAATTCAATGAAATTCTAACTAGATGGTAAATTTTAGTACTTTTATAAATGATATACTATAATAGGGTTTGGGTGAATTTTTCAGCCAAAAATCTATGTGGCAATCACATGGGACTGACACAGGATCTAATTGAGCCACGTTAGCCCTAATTATTTGGAAGAACTCCAATTGACTACCACTAGATGTAAGTTCGAGCAACTGAAACAAAGATTTCTTCAAAGTCAATGTCCCACTCTTATGTAAAACATTTTACTAGTAAACGAGCCTTATTTCTTTCAATATTGCCATCAGAGTGGGGTTTAATTATATAAACTCAATTGCAACCTATGGTAACGGACAAGAAAGATTAATGAAGTCCCATGTGGGAGTGCTTATTAAAACCTCCAATCCTTTGGATATATCTTTTTGTTAATGAGTGTCCGAACGAGTCTCGTAATAAAATTGATGTTCATGATAGTAATAATGGTAATCACGGAGATGGGCTAGAGGTAGTTTACTCTATCGGAGAGTGACGTACAAGAGGATCAACATGTGAGGTAGTCGAATTCTCAGACGAAGCATATTTGGTGGGAAGAGTCGGATTAGTTAAAACAGAACTAGTGGAAGAGAGCATGGTGGGCTCCCAAGTGACCACATGACAAGACACATGAAAGATCGCACCAAATATGTTGAAGAAGTTGATGGTGATCATTGATTCGTTAGCGATTATCACTTAACGAACAGCTTACAAAAGAAAAACTTATACAGTAAGTGTTTTCGACGTATTTGTCAAAGGATGCCTAATCGGAAAATCATTAATTAATCTATGCGATACTGGGCGGGCTTAGTGTTCTGAAATCGGAATGCGTATCTTCAAAGCGGTCAACATTTTACACGAGTGAATATAATACTCGGGAAGCCCCCCTAAATTATTGACATTCCACTGTTTCGAGGATCATACTGTCCGCAGGGGAACAGAACAACAGCGCCCCCTATTCTCACATGCTTTTGACGCCATTCCCATCCAAATTTACCTGAGCCGATTCACGGGTTCGCCATTTTGCCCACCGCCTTGTACGGCCTTGGGCTTTGTGATGTGACGGTGGCGCGGGGTCACTCCTCTGCTTTTCTTTTGTCTTGCCGACTGCACACGACGCCGTCTCCCACTCCTACCACCGGCAAGAGTCCTAGTCCCCAGGTACTAAATTAAAGAAAATTTGTTGTTGTTCGGTTTATCGTTTTATTATAAATGTACGGGTCATGAGCGCACTTATAGTGACATTTCTGGCCACTCTACTTTTCATCAAATATTTTCCTCTTGATCGGACAATAAAAATTTGAGATTGCACGTCGAATTTGGAGCTCCGTTTTGTTTGCTTTTTGGAATTTACAGATTCCGACGAGGTCGAGTATCGTATAGTTCAGTAAGGGTCGCAGTCCGTAAAGGGATGGGAGTTAAATGTTCGCTGCATGCAAAAGACTTTCTAAGTGGGTTCGGTCGTATAAAGGACAGGATCGTCCTTTGAGTTCAAGTGCTGCTAAAAGCTTTGACGGGAGTTTGACTGAAATAATTCACGTGTTTAATTTAATAGGGTATCTTTTCGTATAATTAATTGATTGCGTGGATGAATAGATGGAGTGAGAAATAAAATAGGTAGCGTCCTTGATTTCGTTTTGCTACCAGATTCCGAATTCGAGCTTAAACAAAATTTACTAGCTAATGTATTTGAATTTTGATCAGTAAAAGACTCGATCGAGTCGGGCAAATGATTAATTAGAATGGGGTCATATGGTCCAGATCAATTATTAGAGTTGATCATGTGGGTCCAATAAAAATTATGATTTTTTGACTGTGATCTAGACAAGCTTTTGTTTTTTTGTTGAGCCTTGCACATTTGAGTCAAGCTTGGACATCGAATTCATCGATTGGATTTTGATTCATTTCACCAATTATATAGAACTTTTTAAACGAATTTAATGTCAGGCAAAGTGACGTGAGCTGCAAGTAAGATTCGTTGCATCAATCATTGAAATTTGTTCGGTTCACTACCGGGGAATTTCTTCTTTGAACTGGGTTCGAGGGCCTAAGTTTACAGTTCATATGTCATCACATAATAAATGGTAATGAGAGTTGATTAGAGATGTGCACTTTCAATTTCAGTTTGCTTAAAAATACACTTCAAATTTAATGTGTAGGAATTCGAGGCATTGGTTGTACATAATATCGGGACAATCAAACAATTCAATTTTTAAATTTTTTGAATCGGTTACTTAACAAGTACCCCCAAGTAATGATTAACAAAATCTTAATAAGATTAAAAGAGTCAACATGTGGAGTAATGTCAAATAGGGATGATCAGTTCCCGATTTGATTCGGTTCCATCTAAGAACTGGGAATCGAGGACTGGATTGAACAGTCCCGAGATTAGGAACCAGACCGGATTGTCTAATCCGATCCGGTCCAATGGAACTGATCATTTAGCCAATAAAATTATAATAAAATATTAGAATTATTATTTTAAGGTTTATTGTGATTTTTAAAAAATAATAAATATATATTAAAAAAAAAAAAGGAATCAATTTGGTCCGATTCTTTTCAAGAATCGCAAATTGACAGAAAATCATTGGTTCCATTTTTATGCAACCGGAACCGGATCGGCATTTTTTGAAACCGGATCAAGCCTACCGGTTTGGTTTGGTCCGGATAGTTCCCGGTTTGGACGGTACCTAGTCAAGCTTGGGCGACCGATTCTATGAGGGAAGAGCGTCATGAAAGAGGGAGGCAGTGAAAAAGAGAAAACAGATGGGAGGAAATTACTCACCCTCGTCCTTTATGGACCCCCAAACGAAACAAGAAACGCCCAGCAAAAAGTAGGGTTGGATTCGCAATTCCTGCGCACGCAATAATATTCGCAAGTCTATCATTACCCCCCTGGACAATGAGGACAATCCTCGCCCAAAGATTTTCTTCTTTGTCCACTCCACTCCATTCTTTTTTTTTTTTTTCATTTTTACGTACTGTAATGTACTGTAATGTTCAACTTCAATCTTATGTGTGCGTTAGGCAAGAGATTCAAGAAACAGCTTCCCCCTCTCTTCCTTGATTTTTTGTGCTTTTCTTTTGGGTGGATGTGGGTGAGGCCCTCTCCGGAAGGGGAGCAAGAAAGAAAGGGAGAAAGAAAGAAAGGGAGAGGGAAAGGAGGCTTTTCCCAAAGTGGCTTTCGCTTTCGCTCCTCTCTCTTTCACCGAGGTGTCAAACAGAAGTAGAACAGCTCATCCTCTTCTCTAAACAGGACAGTGTCCCCCTCTCCGTGCGACCACTGTAAGAATCTTTTGGTTTGAAATTTGAGAAAAGAAAATTTGCAAATCCCCATAATGAGCTTTGTCTTTCTCTGTCAGGCTCAGGTTTTTGACCTCTTGTGTTCCTCCCCTTCCCTCCCTCCCCGCCTCTCTCTCTATCTCTGTTCTTACCTTGCGCAATGCTCGAGTCCTCTTCTTCGCCTGCCCAACAGCGATGATCTGCTGCTGGCTGTGACCGTCACTATCACCATCAATGTCACCTCATCCTCCTCCTGCACTCTCCCTCCCTCACCCGCTTCTTCTCTTTTGGGTACGTTGGAAAAGGTCACTGTTTACTACTTACTGAAGCAGAGTTTGATGGTGGGTTTTGCTCTCTTTTCGGTTCCTTGGCTCTGAGATGGGGTTGGTTCTTAAAAACTGAACTACCATTCTCTTCCCTTTTTACTGCTTTCTCCTCCCCCCTGAACATTCTCATCTCACCCACCTAACGTGCTCTCTCTCTCTCTCTCTTTTCTTGCAGACATTCTTCTTGATCTTTGCAAATGCACATTCTCTTCCTTATCCTCACCTTCAACAGCAGTCATGAACTCCCACACTGCCTGAATTCTTAGTCCACCGTTTAAAAAGCTGAGCATTTTTCAACCCATAAACGATGATGCCCAGTCCCACCGTTCTCTTCCTCACTCTGTTGCTCGCCATTTCCACATCCACCGCCAGGACCACCGACAGCCACCGCCACCGCCGGCGGATACTCCACCAGCCCTTCTTCCCGGTAGAATCCTTCCCTCCAGCTCAGCCTCCATCGTCCTCTCCTCAACAGCAGCCAAAGCTTCCCTTCTCGACCACCCCAACAAAGCCCTCATCATCGTCTTCCGCTTCCTCAACCCCGCAAAGGCCGTTCTTTCCCACCATCCCGTCGCCGCCGCCCTCTCCCTCCGGCTACCTCGCCACATTCCCCGCCAACATCTCCTCCCTTCTCTTCCCTCACTCCCCCGACTCCCCTTCCTCTTCCCCCCACCACCTCATTGCTGTCGCCGTCTCCGTCTCTCTCCTCTCCGCCGCCCTCATCCTCACCCTCGCCGCCTTCCTCTACTTCTATCGCAAGCACCGCCATCAGTTCCCTCCCTCCTCCTCTGCCGCCGCAGCTGCCGCCGCCGACGAGAAGGAATCGAGAGTCGACAGCCTCCGCCTTTTCCCGCCCAACGCCTCCTCCACCTCTTCCTCCTCCCCTGGCGTTGCTCCTTCGGCCCGGAAAATCCCCAAATCTTCTTCCAACAATCCCAGCAGGGAGTTTCTCTATCTGGGTACTCTCCCAAATCCACAAGGAACGAGCGGCGAAATCGCCTCTCCTAAATCCAGCAATGCAAGTGCAAAGATCAGCATCATCCCGGGCTTGTCTTCAGCTTCTGCGTACCAGAAGCTGGGCTCGCCAGAGCTGAAGCCGCTGCCGCCACTTCCTCGGCACAATTTCAGGCAGAGGAGTAAGAATTCTGTGGCGGAAGACAACCGTGGTGAAAATGGAAATGAGGATGATGAAGAAGAAGAGGAGTTCTTCTCGCCAAGAGGGTCTTCAGGCCGCAGAGAGAGCACCATTGTCGACGAGCCCGTCCTGTCAAGCTCCAGGCGAGAGTTCTCCGGCATCTCGGTAGTGGACCGTTATGGGAGCAGGAGCTTCAATTCAAGAACTGCATCGTACCCGTACTCGAATTCAGGGTCTTCGAGGCCTTCCCTATCTCACAGTCCTTCTCCACCTCTGAATTCCAGTCCCAGGAGCTTGAACTCGAGCTCGCCGGATGCCTTTCTCAAAATTCCGGCTCCCTCCCGGCCACAGCCGATGATTCTGCCGCCAAAAACCCCCTCTCTGAAGTCGTGGTCTTCCTCCTCTTCGCAAACATCGGAAGTAGGGAGAGGTTCATACGATATCAAGAATATCAAGAATATCAAGAATATCAAGAATGCAGTAGCTTCAGATGTTTCAGGTGTGAATACAGAGCCTGTGGTGGGAATTCAGAGCGTCCCGAAGCTTCCTCCGCCGCCTCCTCCTGTGCCGCCACCAAGATTTTGGGAGAAGCCGGTGCCAATTCATGATCCGATCACGGGACGACCTCCGGTTCTCGTCGCACCTTTAAGACCTCCTGTGTTCCAAAACTTGGCGAATGACGAAATGGAGAGTGGTAGTGGCAATGTTGAGGCTACTAGGCCGAGTGAGGAGACCCCCAGGCCGAAATTGAAGCCCTTGCATTGGGATAAAGTTCGAGCCAGCTCGGACCGGGCTATGGTGTGGGATCAGCTGAGATCTAGCTCCTTTCAGTAAGTATTTTCGTTTCTTTGATGAATAGATATTAGCTACTCCTCAATCGATCCTTTTTCATATTCGATATAGAAAGTTGCTCTAACGTGTCTTCTTTTGGAACAACACGTGGATTCGGTCTCTGCAGAGATTTATAAGTTTGTTGAATCTGGGTTTGGTTTGCAGACTCAATGAGGAGATGATTGAGACCCTATTTATGGTGAATAGCTCAAAATTAGGTCCCAAAGATAGCATTCCGCGTTCCGTTCTGACTTCGTTGAACCCGGAGAACCGAGTTCTTGATCCTAAAAAGTCGCAGAACATAGCAATTTTGTTGAGAGCACTCAATGTGACCATTGAGGAAGTATGTGAAGCTCTCTTAGAGGGTAAGTGCTTTTCTTCACTGGACTGTTGTACGTTCCTGCCTGTTTCTCTTTTGGGTAAAGACCTATGTTGATTCTGTTCAAATAATGCGTGCTTCTTTCAATCATTTAGTTGGTAAGATCTCAACCTGATGATATCCCAAAATCTATTTCTAATGAGTTTTAAATTGTTTGAATTAGCGTTTCAATTTTCCTTTTTGAAAACAAGATAAGTGAGCATTGCGGACGTGGCCACTTATCTTTTCTCTGTCTGAAAGAAATAATGTGAGGAGGGAAAAAAAGAAACCAGTGTTCTACATAATTGTGCAGGAGCTGCCTTTTATTAATTTGCCATCTTTCACTCTTAGTTTGAAGCATTTTGCTTCTTTCAAACAGGTAATGCCGATTCTCTGGGGAGTGAATTACTTGAAAGTTTGCTGAAAATGGCCCCAACCAAGGAAGAAGAGCTTAAATTGAAAGAGTTCAAAGATGAATCACCATTTAAACTAGGTCCAGCTGAAAAGTTTCTCAAGGCTTTGCTAGACATACCTTTTGCATTTAAAAGGGTCGATGCAATGCTTTACATCGCCAATTTTGACGCAGAAATCGAGTATCTGAGACGGTCTTTCGAAACTTTAAAGGTATTTTTTTGTTAGATCGTGGCAAAATGCGTGCATATCTATTTACTATGTCAATATATGTCGCTCCTTGCAGCCCACTCATGTGAATTGTAACTGCTCCCTACCATTGTCATCAAAGTGGCATGAATGTTTTCTGAAGACGTTTCTTGGTTAAATAATTAGGATTCACTGGTCTTATGTGATGTCTAAGCCCTGACCATCCTTTTTAAGTTTTTATCATTGGACAGTTTGATCACTCCTTGTGTGCTCAAACCATGACCAATGTCTTCTGTTCCAATCATTCCGCTTTCGCCAGCAAGCACCTTATCGCAAGATATTTACTTTCACCGACTTTCAAATCGAAGTATTATATGTCTACCTCATTCTCTTGTACTTTATTTTGATCTTTCAAGAAAACAGTTATGGTGTAGAATACCCAATGGTAGGACTATTCTCTCTGGATACATGACTATGCTTACTAATGGATAATGTCCTGCGTTGTGTATGTATAATATATGTATGACCACTATCATAAAGGCTAGAATTTGCTGTTGGATCAATGTTAGGTCATCCAGACACGAGCTCTGGAAATGCTTTTGTTAATTATTCAATTTAGACTGTACATCTAATATGCTGGAAAACCTCCAGTACCTGATATTCTGCCGCTTGGCTTAATGATCCAATAAATTGCAGAAAGTTCTGTCGGCACTTCCTAAAACTCCTTGCACATGGCTAAACTGTTATGAACAGCTTTTTACTGAGCTATTGCTTCGTCTTCTTCTCCTATGTGAAAAACATGACGACTTCAGAGAGAAATCAACAGGAGATAGCCTCCTTGTCAATGGCCCAAGATCTATATCCCGCCTTTCTTCACCCTTAAACGAATCAGCTTATCCTTGGTGTTGCAGTTCCATTCTTTGATGTTCCTTGCACATGGCTGAACTATGATTTATGTTTTCTTTCATGATCCTGGTGCCATTGAGTAAGATGAGTGGTGTTTCTCGTCTTTGAAATTCTAGAGGAGTTTTTCCATTTCGTGTTGGTTGATTGCTACTAATCCTAAAAAAAAATGGTTTCGTCATCTTGAATGTTCACAGGCAGCCTGTCAAGAACTCAGGAACAGCAAGATGTTCTTGAAACTACTGGAAGCCGTGCTTAAGACTGGGAACCGCATGAATGTAGGTACCAACCGGGGCGATGCGCAGGCATTCAAGCTGGACACACTTCTCAAACTTGTAGATGTGAAGGGCACTGATGGGAAAACTACTCTCTTGCATTTTGTTGTACAAGAAATAGTCAGAGCTGAAGGTTCTCGTTTATCAGGGAGCAATCAAAATGTTGCGCCTGACGTAAATCAACAGTCCTCTCTTCGGGATGATCTCGAATTTAGGAAGCTCGGGCTGCAAGTTGTCTCCAGTCTTAGCGGAGAGCTCACCAGTATTAAGAAAGCAGCTTCGATGGATTCATGTGTTCTTAGTAATGAAGTTGCGAAACTGGCTCAGGGTGTTATGAAAGTGAAGGATATCATAAAACTATGTAGCGATGTCGCATTCAAAGATGGAGGGTTGAAATTCTTGGAATCAATGAAGGGGTTCCTCTCAAAAGCAGAGGAAGACATTGTGCGGATCCAAGCCCAAGAAAGCGACGCCCTCTTGCTGGTGAGGGAAATAACAGAATATTTCCACGGCGATTCAGCTAAAGAAGAGGCCCATCCATTCCGGATCTTCATGGTGGTGAGGGACTTCTTGTCTATTCTCGATCAGGTGTGCAAGGAAGTGGGGAAGATCAACGAGAGAACGATATACGGTTCTGCTCGTCCATTTTCTCTGCCGGTGAATCCTGCCACTCCGCCACCTTTTCCCATTTTCATGGAGAGGAAGCAGTACGGTAGCTCGGATGATGAAGGACCATCTTAATCATGAGCATGCAAACTCTTCTCGTTCTGCATAGATGTTCTCAAGATCAATTTGTCAGGCAATTAAAACCGGAACCTGGTCATGATGACCTGCTTGATAGGCTTTGGGGTATTGCTTGCGGAATTGAGTCTAGCTTCACCATGTCTTTTTGGTTTATCTATTTCTTCTGTTAAAGGTCAAATATCTTATATTAGCGACTATGCAAGAATTTATTTAGGAGCATCGTAATGGACACTGTAATTAGTGAGACATGTCTTTGTAAATGTATGGATTATAAGAGATGTCATTGTAATGTGCATATGACGGATCTCATGTACTATGGAACGATGAAGTTCCTCGGTGAGTTTATGGGCTATCATGTATTTTTCTTCTCATGGCTTGTGCTGTATGAATGCAATAATTTGCCCTAAATTCAAGAGCATGCGCCCTACCAAATGCACAGCAATATAATCTCCAGATTTCTCTATGCACTGGACAGCAGGAGCAGCTTAATGACTAGAATTGGGGCGATGACGGATATAACTTTATACTAAGATTAGTCCATCACATTGAAAGGCTTCTTAGTCTTCACTTATCTGCCATTTCCAAGCTAGCTTCATTGAGATCCACCTCCAGGGTTGTCTCCATCAGGGCTAGGGATGAGTATATCGGACTGTCTAAATTGGGAATTGCCTGGAATGGATTGAATTGAATCGACTAGTTTGGTCCGACTCTTAAAGACATCAGTCTCGTTGTCGGTTCCATAAAAATGGAATTGATGATTTTCAGTCCGGTTATTGGTTCCGGAGGAAACCGGACCGGACTGACTCTTTCTTTAAAAATTATTTTTAATTTCTTAAAAATAGTAATAAACCCTAAAAAAGTAACAACTTTAGTGTTTTTGTTACTTTTTTAAATGTTTAAGTTTTTTTGCTAAATGATTGGTTCCATGGGATCGGACTCGACCGGTTGATTCGGTCTGATTTCCGGTCCTAGGATTTTCTGGTCTGGTCCTTGATCCAAAAAATTGGGAATCGGTCCTCCTATTTTGGTTCCTAGTCCCTAGATGGAACTGGACTGGATCGGAAACCGATCATCCTTAATAAGGCAATTGAAGGATAAAATCAACCCGGATTCTTCCTTTTGGTTAGTGCTGCATAGATGTGTCAAAATGAATCTTAAACCCATTTATGACCCACTTAAATCATAAATGGGTCATATATAAATCACTTACATATTGTTGGGATTGGTTAAATGGGTTTAAAATTGAAGGTTTAAGATAAATGGATCTTAAATAGGATTAACTTATAACCCATTTCCAACCCAAGCCTCACACTCTCTTTCCTTATTTAATTAAATTTTTTTATTTATAAAAATCGAAATTATAATTATTTTTTTACAATTTTTTTTTCTTTTTTTCTTTCTTCGTCCTCCTTAGTCCTTCCTTAGCTGATGGCCGACACAATGATGGTCAGCGATCAGCTAGGTGAGGCTTGAGCTCACCAGCGTCGAGCGAGCTTGATCATGCCAAAGGCGGCAATGCTCAAACCTTGCCGATTTGGTGAGCCTCAAGCTTGCTAATGTCAAGCGAGCTCGAGCTTTGCTAATGTCGGGCGAGCTCGAGCTTACTGTGGCTGGTCGCCGACCGTTGTCGTGGCTGATAACCGGCCAAAGAAGAAAAAAAAAAAAAAAAAGAAGAGAGAAAAAGAAATAAGAAATAATTAAAAATATTTTAAAAATAAAAATAATTAAAAATTCAATTTTTAAAATATATATAGAAATAAAAAATAGAAAATTTAAAGGAGTCAAGAAGGAGAATTTAATCATATATTTCATACCACACGGCAATTTTTTTTTCTAATTTATTTTCAAATTTGAGGCAAAAACCAAAAAATATTGTAATTTTCCTAAAAAGTACTTCTTGGAAAATATTTAAGAAACAAACGAAGGTTTATTAAAAAAATATAAAAATTGTCAACTGAATTTGTATTGCATGAAAGTGTTTTAGCAATGCAATTTTTTTTTTTAAATATTATAAAAAATAAGCTTTATTAGGTTTAGTTAAATGAGTCGGGTATGAACTAAGAATGAGTCGAGTATGAGTAAAAATATTTTGCACTATGATGAGTGGGCATAAACGGATTAAATAGATTGATTTGGGTCGGACCATTTATGACCCAACCCAAATCCGACCCGACTCAACACATCCCTTTGGCAAGTCTAATGCTACATCAATCCTTAATTTTGTCAAAATTAGGGGTAAGTGATTCTAGATTCATTTCTTCACTTGGAACTTGGAATCTACCCTTGGTACAGGTTCTTCATTTGTTGGAACTTGGAATTTGCCTGTTGGAATTTGAAACTTGGAATCTACAATCTCGTAGATTCCAAGATCAATTCCAAGGTCCAATCGGTTTTTTTTTATTACCTTTTTTTGGTTTCATTTTTAGGTAGACAAAATGAAAATGAACGCAACAATATTGAACAAACTTGTCATTCACCAAAGAGAGTACAAAACGAGCAGATGCATGGCGCCCATTGGAGTTGCTCTTTTCGAGCAATTGGATGTTTATTTCTTAGACACGAACCAAATACCTTGTTTGTTGCACTCATGATAAGGGATGACTCTTCATCACTTTCATTGCTTAAAAATTCCACTTATGTGATCAGAGTCATCTCCTCACATCTAGGGGTGAGCGGTTTCGGGTTTCGTACAAGTTCCATTTGAAACCTAGAACCTACTCATTGGAATAAGTTTATCATTTTTTAGAACTTAAGAGATTACGAAACTGCTTACTAAGCGCTGGTTCTATCCCAGCCAAGCAACCAAAGCTGGGGACCTAGGTGGGAATAGTGAAAGAAAGAGAAGGGGAATAACAAAGTAACAAAACTGCTCAAATAGAAGATCTTCCCTTCACTAGCCTTTAAGACCACCACTTACTGCTTAGATAGGACAAAGTAACATAACTTATATTTAGATACACAAAAAATATGAACATTAAAAAAGTAAAAGTCTTAGTTATAAAATGAAAATCAAGACTAGTGATTCCATATTATATACTCATCATTAAATGATATGGAATATTGAGGGATTGCACGAAAACATGGACCAATGAAATTCAGATTTCTCCAACTAAGAAACTGGAATCTAAAATTTATCTGTTAAAACACGTTCCTTTTTTTTTAGAACCTGAAACCTATTCTACATATATTGGGACCTAGAACTTACAAGTTCCCATCAATTTGGTTCTCAAGTTCCAAATTTTACTCTAGAACCATGCTCACTCCTAGTCAAGACTAGACAACCTGTTAAACCAGAGTCATAGGATGAACCTTGGTGGGATACTTGTAATCTAGCAATATCCCAACAATCCATCATATCACAGTGAAATAGTTTCTCCACTACCAACCATATGCTTCATACGAGGTTTCAGCTCCCCATAAAGACCCTTCGACGGTACACGAGCGTTGTTCCAGAAAATGAGACTTATCCTAGGCCGCTTTCACGTTTAGTGTTGAATATGGCTTCAAATTAGACCCAACAAGGTCTGAAACCGACTGGATTTAATTTGAGGACAAATGGAGCGATGGAAATATTTCGGGGTGCACAAAGAGGCATCGTCGAACCAACGTTCTAAATCACGTGGCGGCCGTTTGGCACGAAGCATCAATGTCAAGGCTCCGAACCGGACCGGACGTACGGAAGCGAGACCGGAAAAGCTGGAAATTCCAGCATTTTGGACGTCCGGTCGACAATAAAGCAGGGACCGATTTTTTGACTCCAGCAGTTTTTTGAGATCAAGAAGATTTCGGACATACGACTTGAGCAGTTTTGGGCCGAGAAGATTTCAGATATTTTGCCACTTCGCGCAGATGTCCGAACGCGGACGGGGCAGAAAGTAAAACACGTGGTTTGACCAACTTCGCTCGTTACGTCATGTCTAAATCCAGAAAGAGCTTTCAAAGAGCCGTCGAAAGAAACCTGTTCTCTGGGAGACTTTCGTGATTAATTCATGTAGGCATATTTAGGTGTAGTAAGAGTCGAGAAACTCTTGTGAATGAGAGTAATTGAGCGGTTATATTCTTAATTTTGCCTATTACAGTGGAACAATCTTGTCTTTCTCTCCTCATGGGATAAAATTACAAAAAAAACAATTAAAAAATCCTAAACTTATTATATGAATATCAATTCAATTATAAACTTTTTAATTTAACAAATTTAATTTTAAACTTTTTGATGATTTATCAATAGCACTTTTGATCAACTTTGGCTTACAGCGTCAACTGTCTTATGAGATGCGGTTGGTGTTAAAGTGAACAATTTTTGTATTTTTTAAACACATTTTCTGAAATTATTATTATTTTTTTCTTTTGATTTTCAGCTATGGGTATTCAAGGGTTTCGTAGCCCTTACCAAATGTGGCCAAAGGCCATGACCCTTGCTTGTGATTGGTGAGGGCTTTGCGCCTATCGCTCAGTGGCTAGCAAGGGTCCCTAGCTCTCCTTTGTCCACAAATGGGGAAAAAAGAAGAAAAGAATCATACAATTTATGAAAACTTTCAATTTTTTTTAAAAAATGTAACACATCATCTTTAGCCATGTTATGTAGGATAGTTGACGTTGATGATAGAGATTTATGATAAAAAATTGTCAAAAATTTTTAGACTAAATTTGTCAAATTAAAAAGTTTGAAATTGTATTCGCATTTGTACAATATTTTTGAGACGTTTTCGGTAAATATCCCCTTCTCATGAAGTAGATGCACCTCGAACAAATTAAACCCGCCTTGAACCATTTTGGTTTTGTCTACTGATTTTGCTCAACATTTAGGAAGACAAACGCCATGCCAGGCAACCCTTACACCCGGAGCATCGTCAGTTCTTCCTTTCCATAGGAATGCGGATTATCTTTCTATAACTCAAATCACCTTTCTCTGCAATCTGCATTCGTATAAGGGAAAATGTCATAAATGGTCCATATACTTTTATTTGATGTGCAATTTCGTCCATAAACTTTCAATTTGCTCAGTTTGGTCTCTGAACTATTGATAAATGTCAGATCTAGTCCCTGAACTTTCGATCGGCTCAATTTGGTCCCTGAACTATTGATAAATGTCCGATTTAGTCATTCGTTACCGTTTTTCCTTTTTTTTGTTTTTTTTGTTTTTGCTTTTTCTCTCTTCCCTCCACCGGAGCCGGCGGAGGGAAGCCGGCGTCCGGTGAGGGCGACCCTCGCCGGCGTTGGGAGAGGGCCATCCTCGTCGGACGCAGGCGAGGGCGGCCCTCACCGGCGTCGGGCATCTGCGAGGGAGCCCCTCGCCCGACGCTGGGGTGCTCCCTCGCTCGATGCTAGTGAGGGCCGCCCTCACCTGCATCTGGTGAGGACGGCCCTTGCCCGACGCCGGTGAGGGTTGTCCTCGCCGGACGCCGGCTTCCCTTCGCGGAGGGAAGAGAGAAAAAGCAAAAAAAAAAAAAAAAAAAAAAAAAAAAAAAAAAAAAAAAGAAAAAGAAAACGAAGAACGAAGGACTAGATCGGACATTTATCAATAGTTCGTGGACCAAATTGAGCCGATCGAAAGTTCAGGGACTAGATCGGACATTTATTAATAGTTCAGGGACCAAATTGAGCAAATTGAAAGTTCAGGGATGAAATCACACGTTAAGTAAAAGTATATGGACCGTTTATGACATTTTCCCTTCGTATAAAGCGCCAAGGAACTAGAGCTTAAGAAAAAAATCAAACGTTACCAAGAAAAGTCGATGTTTTTCCATTAATTACACTCTAATATAACGTGTACAGGGAAGACACAATCTCCTATTTAAAATAGGAGAAGGCAGGCCAATTTTGACAAGGAAGATCGTACCATGATTCCAAAACATAGTTGGAATTGTCAAAACCCTCGATTTTTTTTTTTGGTCGAATGTCAAAACCCTCGATTAAATGATCAATTTCCAGTACACCAAATTCGGAAGTTCGAAGTAAGGTCATTAAGTCTGACATATCTCCCTGTCAAGACTCCATGGAGTCCCTTTCTTGCACTCCAACCGAAACGCTGGCTAGATTAAGTTAAAGAAGCCAACTCTCCAGTCAAACGATTCCTTTCTGATTGCATGCATGCGCCCACCTTGCAAAATTAAACAAATAAACACGCATGGACTATATTTGCTACACCTCTCTTACATCTATCTTTGGCATGTGGCCAGATGCGTAGTCCAATTTGCCTCATTTTTTATCCTGCCTCAGTCAAACGATTAGCTGAATAAGAAGAAGATCATTGTGTTGTTCTTCCTCAGTCAAGCATCTGCCTTATCTCACGAGTCTCGGACCATCTTGCTTTTGTTTCTTCTTCATCCTTCGATTTCATTCATACACGTACTAATCGAGTATTCAAATAACATCTCAGCAAGCGAAAGCAAAAGGAGAAAGTAGACAAAGAGGAAACGTTTCGGATGTACAAATGTCCAACATTGTTAATTACACAGAAGATAATTAGAGATGTCTTGCTTTAAAACCAATAGAACTCTAATATCAATATATCTAATGGTTGAAGATATGTCACCTACTATTTTGCCAATCGGATATACTATATGTCCTCATCGGTGTTTAACAATGCCATATATTGAGCAATATATTGGATATTAGGAATTCTACTAATTCTATCCAATCTTTTTTTTCAATCATATTCTATCCCGTCAAATAATTTCAATATTGAAACATGATGTGATTGATTGCCTGTATGGAAATCGAGCATTTATTTCTAAGGTAAAAACTTCAACACTACCTCACTTGGGAGTTTGAGGATGAGACAACAAGTCTATTTTTGGTCACGCCCCCATAAAATCAACACATACATGAAAATGGACAAGTATTTCAATGGGGGACCAAAAAAGTCTTTAATCTATTATACTTGTATCACTTTATTTTTAAATATTTCAATCATGCCAATCTAATCCTAAATATTATCATATTTTGTTAATTGAGTCCATTCATTCAATTTTGATAGGAAATCATTAATGTGTAATTTTTTTTGGATTGATCCTTGCTTGCTTTGGACAAGGGTTGTGACGCCCTTGCTGTGGTCGGCGAGGGCGAGGGCCACGATGCCCTTGTCAGCCAAAGTGAGGGCATGTGGCCCCTAGCCTAGATCTGGCTCAATGAGGGTTGGTTGGTGAACCATGCCGAACTTAATCCAAAAAATATAAACAATAGAAAAAGAAAAAATTACAAAAATTATTAAAATATTATTTAAAAAGTGCATAATTGTATTGCATTGTGCCACCTAATACGATAATGTTTACATCAATAATTTCCGTCCAAAATTACTTGGATAGGCTCAATGGACAGTACACGAAAATGTTTAAAGGTAAATTGACATAATTGAGATGTTTAGGATGTTAAAAAAAAGGTTTAGAGCTAACTTTTTTGAGTAATTTTGCATTTGAATGGTGACCACTACTAAATTGGGATGTGAATCTCCTTAGTTACGCCCCAATTTTATGTATCATATTCCTTCTTTATAAATGATTTCAAAGAAAATCGAAAACTCACATTTTACTAGCAGGAAAAAGACGCATGCGAAAGGTTTCAACGGCCCCTGCCCGAAACTTTCGGAACTCAAATGGAATATTGCTACAAAATAACGACGCCGGCATGCATAGACGTGCTCATGACCAGGACACCTTATCTTGTGGTTGTCATTTCAATTCATACGTCAAAACTTGAGCGGCAAAATTAGAAATGGATTAATAAAAAAATAAGGGGTCCCCCTAGCATGATGGTACGGTTAGCCACCGGTGGAGGGACCCGGGGCAAAAGTTTTCTTTCTCCAGCACAAGCACGTGAAAGAAAACTTTTGTGCTTTTCACTAAAAAAAAAAAAAAAAATGAAAACTTTTGTGCTGGGTCCCTCCACCGTTAGCTGACCGTACCGTCATGCTAGAGGGACCCAAAAAGAAGAAGCAACTCTGTTTTCTTTCCCAGCACGTATACGCAAACGTATACAGAAGACAAATAGGAACGTCGTCGTGCTTTTGCACTGAGGTCCGTTTCAACCTTTTTAGTTGCCTACTTATCAACACATCTTGAGGTCATTAAATCTCGATCATTCTCTCTGGACGTCCACCAGAGAGAGAGAGAGAGAGAGAGAAAGAGAGAGAGAGAGAGAGAGAGAGAGGGAGAGGGAGAGGGAGATGGAAGATGATAAGGGTTGTAGAGGGCACGTATTGCTCGTGCCATACCCGAGCCAAGGCCACATCAACCCAATGCTCCAATTCTCAAAGCGCCTGGCCTCCAAGGGCCTCAAGGCCACCCTCGCCACCACCGTCTTTATCTTCAACTCCATGAAGCCTGACACGTCCCCCTTGGTCGGCCTCGACACCATCTCCGATGGCCACGACAGTGGTGGCTTCACAGAGGCCGAAAGCATCCACACCTACATAGCTCGGCTAGAGGCCGCCGGGTCCAAGACTCTGTCCGATCTCATCATCAAGTACCAGAGCACCGACCATCCCGTCGATTGCATCGTCTACGATTCGTTCCTCCCTTGGGCTCTCGATGTGGCCAAGGGGTTTGGGCTTATCGGAGCCCCCTTCTTCACTCAGGCTTGTGCGGTGAACTACATCTACTACTTGGTCCACCATGGGCATTTGAAGGTACCCGTCGAGTCTTTGCCCATTTGCGCTCCGGGATTGCCACCGCTCGAGCTTCGTGACATGCCTTCGTTCGTTTATGTGGCGGGCTCATACCCGGCTTACTTCGAGATGGTGTTGCATCAGTTCCTCAACACGGACAAGGCTGATTGGGTTCTTGTTAACACCTTCTACGAGCTTGAGGCTGAGGTGAGAGATTTTTGTTGGTTATTAGTGGCTGGATGTAGATGATACACGTATAATTATCTATCGAAATGAGACCCTTTGTCCTTTTCTTCTGGACCTTGTGGGGATATTTTATACTTCTTTAGCCTGTTGAAATGTTGTGTCGAAGGTAAACCAGAAGATTCTTTTCTAATCCATCATAAATCAAGTGGATCTTCACCATTAATATGCTGGATTTTACATCATCCAACAATGACTTTGATAATGTAAAATATGGTGGAGTAAATCCATACAAAAGAAGTGTGTGACAAAATGCTTCTTGAATACTTTAAAACTTGCAGCTCTTACAGAGGTATATGAATCTATTGTCGTTGTGCTGCATGTAAATCTTCCTAATTCTACTATACTAGTGCTTTACATGGTCAACGAAAAGAGAGAAATCTACTTAAAAGTGCTGACCTACAGAGCTGATTCTTTCTGATTGCTGAGCTGGCAAACTGCAGGAGCTCCATATATGGAAATCATTAAGCATTATTGATTCCTTGCGAGACTCTCTGTTCTAGTACTCTATTATTGCCGTCCTAGGACTTATGTGCGCCTCGTGAAGTTGACACGTGCTTCTTTTTCATCGACCCAATTATGCGCATCCAAGAATTCTTTCTAGCATTACTCATCTCGATAAATGGCTACACTTACCATGTCTTTTCTCAGCAAGACTTTTACCCCAAAATTGATTGATTAATCATCCTTAAAGGCGTTTGACTCCGAACCGTACTCAGCGCACCCCCAAGAAGTCTAAAGAACCAGTGAATGTCGTATATAGTGAGCAACGGCATGTGTGGAAAAGACGTATGCGGGCGCTGTTTTGGAGAAAAATATAGGGAAAAGAAAAACTTATGTGGAAGTTCAAATGCGACTTGATTTCATACATTTATCCAATATATTTTCGCAGGTGGTGGATACGATGTCAAAACTTTGCCCGGTGACGACTATCGGGCCGACAATCCCTTCGATGTACTTGGACAAGCGAGTGGAGAACGACATAGAATACGGCCTCAACCTCTTCACCCTGGACAAATCCACCCTCATCACCGACTGGCTCCGATCGAAGCCACCGAGCTCGGTCGTCTACGTGTCCTTCGGCAGCATGTCATCTCTGGGCCACCAACAAATGGAGGAGCTCGCATGGGGGTTTAAGCAAAGCGGATTTCACTTCCTGTGGGTCGTGAGGGCATCTGAAGAGGACAAAGTCCCGAAGCACATCTTGAAACTAGAAGCTGATGATGAAGCTGATCATGACGAGAAGAGCAAGAAGGGCTTGATCGTGAATTGGTGTCCGCAGCTTGAAGTGCTATCGAACGAGGCCATTGGTTGCTTTTTCACGCACTGCGGTTGGAACTCGACAGTGGAGGCGCTGAGCGTGGGGGTTCCAATGGTGGGGATGCCGCAGTGGACAGACCAGACGACGGATGCCAAGCTGATTCAGGACGTTTGGAAGGTCGGAGTTAGGGTTCGGGTGGACGAAGATGGGGTGGTGAGGAGGGGAGAGATCGAGGGTTGCATAAGGGAAGTGCTGGATAGCGAGAGAGGCAAAGAGATGAGGAGGAATGCAAAGAAGTGGAAAGCTCTAGGCAGGGAGGCCATGAGCGAGGGTGGGTCTTCAGACAAGAACATTGATGCATTTGTTTCCAGCATCAAAAATCGTAGAGCCTAGAGCAAGTGGACTATTTTCTCTATCAAGGTTTGGCCCTCCTAAGACATTAGGAGGGGTTTTCTGGAAGAATAATGCATGAATATTAAATCACATGGCTCAAGTCCTTTGGAGCCATCAATCACAGTGATTTCCCGATTAGATTCATATAATTAATGGTCTAGAGAGGCTTGATCCACATGGTTTATAAATTGTGTAATATATATTTTTAATTTTAAATCATATGTAATTGGGAAAATAATATAAAGATTCTCGGATCTTTCCCAAATAAAGAGGTGATGGTAGATTTCTTTCTACATGGGCGTAATGTTGATGATGATATGGATAAATTTTAAAAGTTTCTTCCTTGGTCTCTATTAGGGGTGTGCAACTGGACCGGGTCAACCCGGTTTCCCAATCGGCCCATCCGGAAAACAGGGTCGGGAATCGGTTCCGGTTGAAACCGGTCCGGGAACCGGTTCCCAAAGTTCAGACCCTGTTTGAACTGGGCCGGGAACCGGTTTCGAGGGAATACCCACCCGGGAACTGGATCGACCGGACCGGTTCGGGAACCGGTTTGAGAACCAGTTTGAGAATCGGTTTTTAAGGCAAAACCCTAATTCGTTTCTAACTTTCTATCTTTACTCTCAAGCTCTCACCTCCGCCGATCCATCTGAGCGCTGCGCCGCTGACGCTGCTTCCGCTCGCCCACCATCCTCCAGATCAGCGCCCCCATCCTGGTCCCAGCCATCCTCGCCGCCTCGGCGCTGTCGGAGAGAGAGTAGGTTTCCGGAGAGATTGAAAAGAGGCTTCCTAGGGCTCCCTTTGCTCTGGTTTTCTTCATCTGAAACCAGAGAGCGGTTGGCTAGAGGAGAAAAAAGGGATTGGACTGAGAGGAGGAGGTCGGGGAGAAGGTCTGGATAATTCTCTCAAGGTCTGAAGATCCCTTTTCTAATTTGGTCGCTCTTAGACGGCCATAAACTGATTTTTTTTGAGCACCCGCCATCACATCCACTCGAGGCCGAACAGAGAAGCCTGGTCGATCGGGACCATTCATCGCTGGAAAGAAGGACTACCGGCGGTCTTCTCGAGCCTCATCATTGTGGTTGCAACTCTCGAGACTCCGTAGCTTCGAACCAGGTAAATCTCTCATTCGTATGCATTGTTCTTCCCTGTTCTATTGAGTTTGAGAACACTAAACTCAACCGATGAGATTTCGGATGAATCGTGCAATACTGAAGTCGAGTTCTAGCGTGTAATGATGACTTGGAGTAAAATATATGGTTGCTAAGATGAGAAATCCCTCTGAAACCTAGCAGAGAATTCGTATTGAAGTCGCGCTTCAGCTATTCGATAAAATGCCTAAGAGAGGGCCGAATGTTAACTTGCGTTTAAACTCAAGATCGATTCGTAATTGTTGCGATGTTTGTTGAATCAAGTCCAAATGAAGTAGGTCCGTGAGGATCTTGATTTTCGCGAGTGACTGTTTAAACTGAATGATTTGGTTTTGTTTGATTGGCGCTTGATCGCTGGCGGTATTTTCGAGGCGTATTGTCAGCTTGGACGTTAGCTTTTTCCCAGACTGGGACGAACGTGCTCATGTTTTTGGTGCTGGAGGTGTTTTCTGTCCATTGGGTTGTGGTAAATGTTCAGTTTTTTTCCGTGGATTGATCGAGGAGTGGCGTTTCATTCTTCTTGATAGGGAAAAAAAAGGGAAGAAATTGGTCTACTTTCTATTTGTTTAGTGCCTAGATTTATGAACTCTGCCGGATGGGACTAGAGATTCTGGTTCAGAATGTTTGTGTTGGAAAATATGCGTGATGATTGATAGAACAAAGCTAATTATTGGCTATGTTAAGGATTTGATTGAGAGATGAGTACATGTTCTGAAGGTTTTAAAGTAAAAAAACAGTCACGTTTGCGGCATTAGTCTGGGTAGATATAGGAATGGATGAACTGCGTAAGCATCGCTAAAGCATGCATTTGTAAGCACATCGGAAAGCTACAGCACCGCCAAATGAGGATTTCAAATGTCTAGATTGACGAGATGAGCTGTCTGGGGTTAATAATGAGTTCAGGCCAGTGATACTTGGTTTTGGTTTCCTGCCACTTTTGTATTCCGGAATTAATTAGGTGGACGCCTAATCGAGTTCACTCTTTTTTCGATGTGTTGTTGAGTTGCTCTCAGGTAGCAGCTTTTGCATGTTTATAGGAAACTTGTATTCCCACAACACTGAAGTTGAGTAAAAAATGGAGTGATTTATGTTTTTGTAGAATCCTAATGTTATATAATTTTTTTTTTCAGTTTTCAGTCAATGGATCAAGACAAAGACATATCAATGGAAGTAGAGGGACATAATGAAATGAGTCCACTCATGGAATGGCAACCATAAGCGCGACAAACAAGGTGAGGGTACCTAACTCTCATACTACTTCGGGTAAAAAGCGAGCTAATCAATCAGATTGTTGGGATCATTTTTCGAGAATTATAGATGGGAAAACACAGAAAACAGTTAAGGTGAAGTGCATTCATTGCGGGATGGATTATGTGTATAATGTTGATCATGGAACCTCTACTATATGGAAGCACTTGAGAAAGTGCAAAAAGTATTCTCGTACAAATAAAAAGCAAATGTTGTTTGCATCACGTGACAAAGATGTGGTTGGTGAGGTTGAGGAAAATACTACTACTGATAGTGTCTTAACGACATGGAAGTTTGATAAAAAACGTTATAGGCATATGCTTGCTCGAATGATTATTATTGATGAGCAACCATTTTTCATGGTTGAGCGTGTTCGTTTTCGCAATTTTGTTACTGAATTGCAACCTCTTTTCCATCATCTTTCACGATTTACAATGACAAGAGATTGTATGAAGTTATATCTAAGTGAAAGGACTTGTTTGAAAACTTACTTTGGTAAAGTGATGAGATGCATGATAAAGTGAAGGTCGCCTTGGAGAATTTGTATAAATCTTATGAGCGATCTTTTGTTGGCTCTTCTAGTAAAGAAAAATTTGGTGATTCAAGTGTGAGTAACAGTAATAGTGCTTCCAATGTTGATATTGATGACAATGATTGTGAAATCGATGCTTGGCACAAAAGCTTTCTCCATGAGAAGAAAAGAGTGTTGGATGAAAACAAATCTGAGCTTGATCGGTACCTTGAAGCTGAAAGTGAAGATATCCTTAATATTGATCTTTTGATGTGGTGGAAGAGTATTGGGTCAAAGTTTAAAATCTTATCTTTGATGGCTCGAGATGTTTTGTCTATTTCCGTGACTACCGTTGCTTCAGAGTCGGCTTTTAGTACATCGGGACGTGTACTTGATGGCTTTTGAAGTTCTTTGACTCCTAGAGTGGTGGAAGGTTTAATTTGTACTCAAGATTGGTTGAGAGCTGTTCGCGTGCCAATTAATGTTGAAGAGTGCATCGAGAATGCGGAAAAGTTTGAGGCGGGTAAGTTATATATATTTCTTTCTATCTTGTAATTCATTCGCATAACTATCTATTAAGTGAATGCCTTATTTAATCTCTCTCTGTTTTTTTTTTAAATAGATTTGGATTGTCTTACCAAGGACATTATCATTGGAAAATAAACTTCATTTTGTTGCATTTTGTTGAAACTCCGATTTTGTTGTAAGTAAATAGACTTTATTAAATTATAACTTTTGCATGTCTCTAGAGTATGGATTCTTGTTGATTTTTCTTTATATATGAATTTTAGGTTTTTGTCAGAGATTTTGTACCACGTGGAACGCAAGGCCGAAGAAGGAGAAGAAGATCGAGCGCATCAAGGACAAGGTTGATATGTGATCAGCCAAAAATTGTCCTACAACTAGTTAATTGGCTAAATTGCTAGCTTGTATATTACTGAATATGAGAAACTCGATGTACCTTGTGGGATCTGGGGATGCGAGATGGTCGAATTATATACTTGGTTGTTTTTTCAAGGGGGGTCCAAATTTTATACATGTTCCCAATGAGTTTGGTCGAAGGATGTGCTTGGTCCAGCCTTTTTGTTTTAGCAGACAACTCATCTAGACTTGCTTCTCTATGGTTAATGTAAAGATACAACAATTTTTATGCAAAATAGGTTCCAATATAAACAGGGTCAACCTTGTTCCTGGATCGGAAAAACGGGGTGGGTCGGGAACAGGGGTCCAACGCAAACGGGGTCGGGAACAGGGTCCAAAAAAAGAGAACCAGGTTATAACGGGGGGCTTCTGGCCCAGTCTAGACCCTACCCACCTTGGACCCGATCACCCCTAATGTGCATATGACGGATCTCACTGTATATATTAGAACGATGAAGTTCCTCGATGAGTTTATGGGTTATAATGTATTTTTACGCTCATGACTTGTGCTGTATGAATGCAATAATTTGCCTGAAATTCAAGGGCATGCGCACCACTAAGTAGTAAGTGCATAGCAATATAATCTCTGGATTTCTCTATGCACTGTGACAGTAGGGACAGCTTTAATGACTAGAGTCCAAAAGGCTTCTTAGTCTACACTGATCTGCCATTTCCAAGCTAAGCTTTATTGAGATCCACCTCCGGGCTTGTCTCATTTTGGTTATAGGGAATACAAGATCCATCAATGTCACGCTAGTCCTTCATTCTGTCGAAACTCGGCAACCTGTTAAGCTTGAATCATAGGATGAGCCTTGGCGGATACTTATCGTCTTGCCGTATCCCACCAATGCATCATTTCAGTATAATAGTTTCTTCACCACCAACTCTATGCTTTTTGCTAGATTTCAGCTATCCGTAAAGACCTTTGACTATAGAAGTCGATGCCAAAGCCTTTTTAAGTATATAAGCATCGAAGCTGGGGCTAATGTCAGTTCAAAACGGATGTCTAGAAGCAAGATAGGACGTCGGACGGGATGTAAAAGCTGAAAATGCCAGCATTTCGGAAGTCTGGTTAAAAATATAGTAGGGGTTTCATTTTTGGACTTGAGTAGTTTTTTGTCCGAGATTCCGACTTTTGGATGTCGAACTTGAGCAGTTTTTGGTCGAAAGTAACTCCTTCCTTGAGCGGAGGTCGGACTTGAGCATTTCTTGGTCGTTGAAGATTCTAGACACCGTCATTGTGGGCAAACGTCCGAATGCGCACGGAACAGAAAAAGTACGGAATTTGGTTGTTGCTGAAAGAGGCTAGTGAATACACCTAGAGGGGGGTGAATAGGTGTTTATAATAAACCTTGGCAAATAAATGCGGAATAAAATAAAGTTCAGGAAAGAGAATAAGAACACAAGGTTTATAGTGGTTCGGCTTAGATCAAGCCTACGTCCACTCTCCCACGCTAACAGCTTTTTGCTGGATTCCACTATGCAATCAACAAGAGATTACAACTTTGAGTGCAAACACTTAGTAGTAGATCACACTATCTCACTAAGTCACTCTTTTGGTATTTCTCTCAAGATCACAAACGTTTAAGCTCACCAAAGACAAGTGTATGATCGAAGGTCGCTCAGACTTTAGAATTATAAATTCTACGCTCCAAAGAGAAAAATCAAACACTTGATGTAGTGAGTTCTATCCCCAACAAGGCAATACTGAAAAACTCAAATGCTGTTGCAATCAATGGATGTGAAGAAAATCTTCAACGTTGGAGAAGAAAATTGGTGGAAACGTCAAGATGATCACCAACTTTGACCCCCTAAACACTTTTTGAGCCTAACGATCCTTTCGTTTCTCAACCCATGAACCGAGCCTGCGTTACATCCCTTATAAAGTCTCTTCAGATTAGGGCACTTGAATTAATGTAAAAGTTCATATGTTCGAAAGCATTGCTCGAAGAAGTGTGAGTAAGGTAATTTCTACCTCATTTCGCATGTTTGACTAGTAAGTCCCAAGACAATTGCGAAATGTCATTTTTCAATAGCTTTCATTCGAAGAGTCCCCTCTGTCAAGCCGTTGACCAAGCCTACATTATGGACCCTGTTAAAGACCTCTCAGATTGGTAAGGTCGTACAACTTGCGAGATTGCTCAGACTCTTGTTTGGTATGATGATAGTGAGATAGAGTGGTTGTCAAAAATCCTGCATTAAAGGTCAGGATGAAATGGCCCTTTTTAATGAGGATGAGAGAAAAGTCCTTTCAGACCGAGAGGTCCCTCATTTGACACATCCATGACACTCATGTGTTCAGATTGGAATATTCTTTTTGAAATCTTTTCCAATGGAAATTAGGTGATGCAAGATTGATATAAATCATTGCGCATGAATCTCACTTGATTTAATGCATGTCTGTGACTATAAATGCATGTTGCCTCTCCTACGACCAAGTTTTATAGGAGGCATATCTCCGAGGATTAGAGATGTTACTAGGTAAGTATATTTCTATCCGTACTTTGAATGCTTTTCAATGACTCGGCATGCTTCTGTAGCCCGATATCCTTTTTAATAGACTCGGTGTGCTTCTGTAGCCTGGTGTCCATTTATATCGACCTGGAGTGCTTTTGTAGCCCAGAGTCCATCTTTCTCGACTCGGCGTGCTTTCGTAGCCCGGTGTTCATTTATATTGACCTGGTGTGCTTTCGTAACCCAGAGTCCCTCTTTATCGACCCGGCTTGCTTCCATAGCCCGATGTTCATTTATATCGACCTAGCGTGTTTTAGTAATCCAGAGTCCCTTTCATCGACATGGCGTGAGTCCTCTTGTCAAATCGGCGTGCTTCTGTAGCCCGAAGTTCCCCTTAATCGACACTCGATTGAGTTGTCCCCCGAAAGTTTTTCTCCAAGATTCAGTCTGATTAAGGCAACCAAAGAAAGGTTCGGGTCTTGGTTAGATGATCTATGCTGCAATGCTAGGCGATCGAAGAAAGGTTCGGGTCCTAGCTATGCAAAACCTTATGCTAGGCGACCGTAGAAATGTACGGGTCCTAAACAATGTTTGTGGCTCTTATAGGCGATCGTAGAAAGGTACGGGTCCTGGAAAAGCCGTTTCCCGTTTAGGCGATCGTAGAAAGGTACGGGTCTTAGACAATATTTATTACTCTAATAGGTGACCGTAGAAAGGTACGGGTCCTGGAAAGTGAATCTCCATTTAGGCGACCGTAGAATGGTACTGATCTTAGACAATACCTATTTCTCCATTCAGGCGACCATAGAAAGGTACAGGTCCTGGAAAGTCAATTTCTTCGTCAAGGCGACCGTAGAAAGGTACGGGTTCTAAACACAACCAAACACTGCTATACCGGGTGACCGTAGAAAGGTACGGGTCTTAGACATGTAACACCAACTATCTCGAATTACTCCATCCTCTCTGAAGGTAAGTCATTCCAAGTAGGTTCATTTATCATTTGCATTTCCATGCATCCTATAAATTGCATTAAAAAATGGAATTCATGTTCCTACAAAAATCATTCATTGCATGCACATAACCAAAATTTAGGTCTCAATTTATCTTTGAAGGCAACTTTTACGAGCTCCCCTTCAAAGAGGGGCAACTGTTGACACCTAAATTTTTGCATAAAAAAATGGGTTAATTTTTACCCCAAAAAATAAAAATTGCACAACATATAGTTTAGGAACATTTATCTTATTTTGTTTTATTTTATTTTATTGGACCGACGCTGAGCGCGAGATTTTTCACATATTCCGCTGAGATTTTTCACATATTCAGGTAATATACACTGAGGAACATATTTTTTAGCAGAAAGGAAATTTTCGGATGGAATATTCGAAAAATACAAAAAAGATATCGTGCGGGGTGCAACGATATATTCAGGGAATTATGCACAAGCAAAATTGAAAATAAAATATGCCACAAAGGTCTAAATTTTTCCACTATAAAAGGTGTTGTTCGTGTACGGACATAGAGGTAGAAAATTCGAAAAAATTTAGAGCAAAAAGTGAGAGCCTTCTTCAGTTTTTAGGAGAGAAAGAGAAAAAAAAAGAGAAAAAAAAAGAAAAGAAGAGAAGTGACCAAAAAGCAGGAGAGAGAGAGAGAGAGAGTGTGTACGGCGGGTGACGTGAGAGAGAGAGTTGACCGAAAAGCAAAAAAAAAAAAAACTAGTGGATACTGTTCATCTTCTTTGCGGAGGCAGCCTCGTCTGCGCCGGCACCTCACCCGCACAAACCACTGCTCCAGCAGCCCTCAACCGAGCCAGCACCACCCGTGTCGACGACCCACGAGCCCTCTCTACTCCACCGCTGCTCTGCCAGTCTCGTTGTTCCTCGACGCTCTACCCGTCGACCGAGATCCGCCCACGACCTAGCGCTTGGCATCACCTACTCTAGCTACGGCGCGCCACGAGCCCGACGCTGCGCCTCGGCAACTCTCGACCCGACGACCTCCGCGCCCCGGCCGCTCCTCAACGCTCCGCCGTTAGCCGCCGATCTTGCCACGTCACCCCTGCGTGTTGATCCTTGCCGCCGCGACCCTCCTCTCGCCCCAATGCCTAGTAGATATGCTTCAACGCCCGGTAGATCCGCCTCCGCCTCTGCTCCGCCCACGAAGCCGCCGTTGCTGTTGAGTCGCTCCACTAGCCCGACGTCCTGACGCCCTCGCTTGCCTATTGCGCCCTACTGTCGCCCCTACAAGCTCCACCCGGCGCTGCTCGCACTGCGCCGAAATCCCCCTCACCCGCGACTGCACCAGCGCTCGACGTCCGCTCCACCTCTACTCCGACGCCTCTGCTTCCCCTGCGACGCCCCTCGCCGGTGTCCTACTTTGCCGGAGTCCCTCGTCGGCGTCTACCCTCGCTGCCCGCACTAGACGTGCTGCTCGCCGGAGCTCCTCGCCGGCGATTTCCCTCGCCAGAGCTCCGAACCGATGGCCAAGATTTCTTTTTTTTTTTAAATAAAAAAAAATCAAATTAGGTATATTTACTCTATTTTATTAGGCAATTTTATCTTATTTTATTTTATTTTATTTTATTTCTTGTTTTCTTATTTGAAATATTTCTCTATGCTTAATTAGAAATTCCAGCATACCACCTGATTCACAACCGCGCCTGGGTTTTTTATTTCATCTATAAGGTTTTAGATGAAATAATTAATCAATCGGGAATAAAATTGATATTTTGATCTTTAACGCTTAAGATCAATTTATCGATTTTATTAGCGAGATATTATCCCTTGATCTGAACGATGTATGAGATCTTTGATTATTTTGATTGGTTTGTCTTGTCTTGATTGCTTTATTTATCTTGAAGTATGTTTGAGTTAGAATATTGCATGCTTTAGGGTAATCTGCATATTTAGGCTAAGCATTTTATTTATCATGAATTTTCGAAATAAAAAATTAAAAAAACATAAATTTAGGATGTTAGATTTTCGTTTCATTAGCTTAAATTGCATGTTTAATTATTTGACATTTTATTAATTTCGAAATTATTAAAAAAACAAAAATATCATGCATATGTCATGTAGAATTAGGGCACCCTTTGTACGTCATTGCACATTGGGATAAAATTGCATATTTCATTTTAAGTTTAGATTGATTTAATAGACTGCATCTTAGGTTAGAAATTGCTAAGTTAAGATAATATCTTGATTTAAATTAGAGTTTAGCCTGACCTAATCCTTAATATAAGTGGGATAAAATCTTAATCTAGCTAGATAATTTTCACATTTTTCTAATTTCGAATTTCATAAAAAAATACAAAAAAAAAAGTCTTAGGATAAATTAGTTTCAATCCCTAGGATAGATTGCATTCTTTTTAAAAATAAAAAATAAAATGTCATTGCATGTCATATAGAATTAGATTCATGAAATGCATGTCATTCAATGATTGTTGCTAGGTCCATTTAATTTGACATTGCATGTCATTAGAATTAGGTCATTTAGTTATATTACATTACATAAAGCATGATTCTCATTGATTAAATAAAAACATAAAGAAATTGCTTGTTAATTAGAAATCATATCTAGGGTTGTTGATGTGAATTCTGATTTAACAATACAAATGCTTTTGTTGCTACAAGGTAAGTCTCGTAATTTATTCATTGCTTTCTTGGTGTTAAATTGGTGGTTTGCACACCCACATGATCATATCACATGTTAGGGAAATAGATTTAAAATTAGTCCAAGCTGTCTACAAAAACATTTTTGAATATAAAAGAAATGGTACTGAAAGGGCATTAGAGAAGTCTAGCATAACCAAGTCCCCATACTCAAAGTCTTTGGTTCGTAGGAGTAAAATAATTATCCCTTTATTTTACTTAGGTGTCTAATCGACCTACCATAAACTGATTGGTGGCGACTCCTAAATAAAATCTATTTGCATGTTAAGAAATTTGAACCTAAGTCGCGAATTGGTATGGGCTTGGGAGAGCCCAAGCTAAGTTAGACTTAGTAATCCATTAGCCAACCCTAGGTGGTGCACCCAGAATTTTGGTCGCGACACATTGGCACCGCTTGTCTACGATAAATATGCAATCCGCGAAGGGCATAACGCTCGCATTGATTTGATTGAGGAATCCTAAACCAAGCACGAAATGATAGTCATCAAGGCGGATTACCTCGATATCCTTTTTGCTGATCCATGGACCAAGGTGCAGCTCCACGTCCCCAGCCATGCCGCTAGTCGAGACTTCCTTTGAGTTCACCGTTTTAAGCTAATCGGCATCACTCGTCTTGACCGGAAGATTCAGCTTCTTCGCGGCCTCTTTGGAGATGAAGAGGTCGGACGCCCCGGTATCCACGAGTGCACTCATCTTGGTACCATCGATCTTCACATCCACGAACATCATTCTTTTGGGTTCCTTGGCCTTCTTGGCCTTGATCGACCCAAGGATCCGCAATGATCCCAACCGCGCCTCCTCTCGTGGTCTATCCTCTTGGCACAAGGCCGCTAGCTTCCCTCTTTTCGGACAATCTCGGGCCATGTATGGCCCGTCGCAAAAGAAGCACCTGTAGGTGCGTACGTTACGATGGTATCCTCTGTTGCTCGACTCGGGTTGGGTCTTATGAGGGACCGTAGGTGGTTTGCCTACATTTGGACGGTTGTACTAGTTCTGGTCTCCCCCACCAGTGGCCCTTTCTCTCGGTCGAGAGTCTGGCTTGGCCGAGGGCGATGGCTTGTATTCCACGAGGGACTCGGCCACAGAAGTATCCATTGAGAGATCCGATGCGTTGCACCGTTCGAGCTCTTGCTTGACCCATGGTTTGAGTCTGCTCATGAACTGGTGGAATGCCTCCGTTTCGGTCATGGATGGGATTTGGAGCAGCAGCTTTGAGAACTGCTTCACATAGTCGCGGACTCCACCTTTTTGCTCTAGACACTTGAGTTCCCCGCGAGCTTCCTCCTCCGCATAAGCAGGATAGAAGGTTCGCCGAAATTCCTCGACGAACCGAGCCCATGTCGTGATAGGATCGCCATTCCTACCATCTGACCTACGACGCCACCACAACAACGCATCATCAGCTAAATACATAGCTACGGTGTTTACCCGAATTACGTCGTCGGTCATTCCCATGATCTGGAAGTAGCGTTCCATGTATCACAGGAAGTTGTCCATGTCTTTTGCCACCCACGAGCCCTTGAACTCTTTCGACTTGGGTGCATCGGAACGTGGTTGCACGGTGATCACCCCGTTCACACGTGGATCTTCAAGCTTGGCGAGCTTGCTTTTCATCTTAGCCATCTCCGCGCGCATGGCCACCATCGTGGTCTCCCAAGTCTCATCCTATTGCTGCAGCTTGTGTGTGATGGATCCCAGCACCTCGACACGGAGCTCTCTCATGTCGACCTGGAGTTCTTGCATTTCGGCCAAGAACTCCTCCCTATCGACTTCCGCTCCTTCGACGGTCTAGTGTTGGTCGTCCATCAATGCTTGGACGTCCGTGACGGTCTGTTCTAGGACCGTCATTCGATTCTCCAAATCCCCCTTTGGATCCTTTGAGCTTCAGATATCTCGGCTCTTCTTCGACCGGGTGGCCCCCTCGGTTGGACGCCCATAATCTTCTCGTTCATCGCCTTGAAGGACCGGAGCATCAGCATGAGGATCAACCATTGCGTTTAGAACGAAGGCTCTAATACCACTTGTCACGGGTCGGTTGATTTCGCTCGATCAAAACACCGTGCGACCTTAGGATTATTGATCCCAAGTCAGCCTTACGCACACACGCTCGAACACAAGAGTCGGATGGGCAAAGAGAGTGTATATTCACTTGTGAACAAACAGTTACAATGAGGGGGAGGGACCCCTATTTGTACAAGTGCGGGTCACATCTCATCCGTTGATCGTCCCTCCGATCCAACGGTTCATTTTGAATCCGTATCATCATTACAAGGCTACATAACAGGCCACTCGATGGCTGTACATGGTAGGCTCTTAGAAAGACCATGGGCGTGTGTCAGAAGCAAGATCAAGGTCTGAGGGCCGTCTGACATGAGAGTAGCTGTACGGTCACGGGTTGCACATGGGCTGGTTGAACATTGCTCACGGGTCGTTCATGGGTTGCGCATGGGCCTTTGTCCGTATCATTCATGGATTGATCGTGGGCTGGTCTTCGATAAGCCCTTGGGCATGACACGGCCTACCACGGACGATCTTGGATCATGCTCCGTCCGTGGGCCGTGCCACAAGCAATTGCCTTGGCTCACGGGTCTCTGAGCATCTTGCTTTTGTTCCTTTTTCATCTTTTGATTTCATTCATACATGTACTAATCCAGTATTCAAACAACATCTCAGCAAGCGAAAATAAAACGAGAAAGTGGACAATGAAGAAACGTTTTGGATGTACAAATGTCTGGCATATTAATAATAGAGAAGATAATTAGAGAGATGTTTTGTTTTAAAATCAATAGAACTCTAACATCAATATATCTAATGGTTGAAGATATGTCTCCTATTATTTTGCCAATCGGATATACAATATGTCCTCATCGATGTTTTACAAAACCATATATTGAACATCTAATTCTATCCAATCTTTTTATTTTATTTTATTTTATCATATTCTATTCCATCAAGTAATTTCGATATTGAAATATGGTATGATTGATTGCCTGTTTGGAAATTGAGCATTTATTTCTAAGGTAAAGATTTTTAACACTACCTCACTTGGGAGTTTGAGGACGAGCTAACATATTTTGCACAATTTTGCATGTGTCACATAGTACGACCAACATCTACATCAGCAAATTCCCCAAATTGATCAAATGGACTCAATTAACCAAATATAAAAAAAGTTTAGAAATAAATTGACACAATTAAAAGATTTTGGACTGAATTGTCATAAGAAAATTGTTAAAAAGTCATAAACTTATTGCATTTTTGCCAATTTAGTTCTAAATATTTTAATTTTGCTAGTTGAGTCCTAGTCCTTTTTAAGTTTTGCCAATTTAATTCATATGGTCAATATTAGCAAGATATTGTTGATGTGAACGTTAGTCATCTTATGTGGCACAGCCGACGTTGAAGTGGACAGTATTTAATAATATTTTTCAAACTTTCAATTTTTTATTAATTTTATTTTTATTCTTTTCTTCTCTTTTCCTTTTTACTTTTTCCTTTTTCCCTTCGTTGTCCATTGACGATGGTTGGTGAACGGCAGACTAAGTAGCATCGACATTGACAAGTGACACAGGACACGACACAACACGACACGCCGACACGTTGTTTCTCAAAAACAGAGAATTCCGACACGTTGGAACACATTTTATATTAAATATATATTTTTATATATACATAATAAATTATCGTTTTTATGATTATTTCAATCAAATTCATAAATAAATAAATAATTAAAAAAATCTTAGAATGAATATACACTAAAAACATGAATCCATCATTTATTAATATCATTCATTATTTCAATTTGATAAATTCAACTCTATTTCAATACTTCATAAAACTTGGAGAAAAAACAAGTGATTAATATTCTGGACTCGCATGTTAGATATGTTGGAAGAGGAAAAAACTTAAGGGATGAATTGTGTATTACAAGAAGTAGGATTCATAAGAGAAGAGAAAACTAGGTTTTTCTTCTTTTTCCATTTATTATTTTTATTATTGTATTTTATTTTTTTATATATGTATATATATTTTGACCTCTCATTTATTGAATTTTTAAAATTGACATCGATATCGGAATTATGTGTCGGAAACTCTTATGTCGAATTCCGACTCGAGTGTCGAAAAGTTGACTAGGTGTCGGATTTTCCAACACGTGTTGACCGAGCGTCGGAGAGTGGCCGAGAGTGTTGGAGAGTGTCGGACACGTGTCGAAGTGTCCGACATGACACGAAGGCTCCTGGAGAGTGTCGGTGCTTCATAGACGGCAGATCTTGCTAGCCTGGCAAGCCCTCACTAACCTAGGTGAGGGTGAGCCTCGCTCGATTGGTGAACGACAACCCTCATTTGCCTGGTGAGCCCTTGCCAGTCTAGGTGAGGGCGACCCTCACCTAAGCTACGGCTCCCTTCGCTAGCCTACATCCGAGCATCTCTTGCTCGAGGTTAGTGAGGACGACCCTTTCCTAAGGCTGGCAAGGCCTCACGATGGCCAATGGAGGGAAAAAAAGGGAAAAAGAAAAAAATATAAAAAATAAATGAAGAGAAAAGGAAAAAAGAAGAAGGAAGAAGTAAAGAAGGGAAAAAAGAAAAGAAAAGAAACAAATTAATAAACATTTGAAAATATTATTAAAATTTGTTTGTATCAGTACCAATTGTGCCACATAGGACTTGGTTAAAATTGGTTAAATAAACCCAATTGACAAGATTTGAAAAGATTTGAAAAGATTTATGGCTCAATTGATAAGAAATATTTACTATTGAATTGGTAAAAATGCAATAGGTTTATGACTTTTTGGATAATTTTCCCGAATTGTCATAAGTGTAGTAAGTTCATAACTTTTTTTGGTAATTTCTCTGTTCCAATGGTGACACTACTGAATTGGGACATGATCTCCTCAAATTTTATTACCATCTATGCCCCAATTAAATGTATCATATTCCATCCTAATGAATGATTTTAGAGGAATTCTTTACTAGCAGAAAAAGACGCATGCGAAAGGTTAGAACGCCCCTCGCGCCCCGCGCCCCGAAACTTTTGGAACTCAAATGTAATATCGCTACAAAACAACGACGTCTAACATGTATGTGTCTACTCAGGATCAGGGAAACTTTATCTTGTGGTTGTCATTTCTATTCATATGTCAAAACTCGAGCGGCAAAATTTAAAAAGGATTTTTAAAAAATGAGGCCACTCTGTATTCTTTCACGGCACGTATACATAAATGTGCACGGATTGTAAGTCCTCTTCAATGGAATGTCATCATGCTTGTGCACTAAGGTTCATTTCATGCTTTGGCACACTTAAAACCCCAGACCAATCCGATCAAGATAAGAGTTGTGACATCCTGATTTTCCATTTTTGTATTTAATAAAATGAGACGGGCATTTCATCTTTACGCATATAGTTCTTTTCCTTGAGTTGACCACTCATGTGAAAACTAGTCTATCAGGTGAAGTCGGTAAGAGATTCCAATGTATCAGACTCGAGAATTTGACCAAGAAGCGACCTTTCGACCGAGCTAACCTGCAAGGGTCATTTCGGCACAATTAAAAATCGATTAGAGACCGGAGATAGGTCGACTCGATAGAGGCATGTGATCAAGTGTGGGTGATTCCACCAGATTGCACAATTTTTGTGAATCGACACTGGACTGACTTTTCTGTTGATTAGGTACCTTGTGTCTGTATTTGAAACCTTGAGACTACCCCCGACAATCGAGAGTCGTCAATGTGTCAAAGATGTACATTGTGGCTTGAACTGATCAACCATAGGTGATGTGAATCGTAGCGGAAAGATCGTTCTACGAAGGTCTGGATGGTGCGAATTGCGAACCTCGACCTCCAATCGAACATGTGATTGGCAATCTCGGTATGAACGTGACCTGTTGACGAACGCGTATCAACCAACCAACGTTATAGACGCCACAAGCAAAAGAATTTGCTATCTCACTCGATAAGTCGAATCAACCGCCACAAGAGAATCTTGATAAGGTTAGTCCTCAAAAGAGCAGTAAAAGAGAACCTCTCAATTCTTTTCCTCAAAAATAAAATATGTCCGTCTCTTAAAGAAAGTCGGCCAGTCCTTTATATAGGCCTTCTAGTTGCCACACAAACCCTAAAACCAACTCTAGAAATCTAATGCGTCATTATCCAAAAAATATTTAAACAAGAAGATAATTTTTTTTTTGACTTGGTTAAATATTTGGTGACCATATAATCAAATTGCGTCGAGATTTCCAAGATTCTTCAAGATTCGATCCAAGGTCATCTCCACGCCAAAAATTACGCCAAGATTTCCAAAATTCTTCAAGATTTGATCCAAGGCCATCTCCATGCCAAAGATCACGAACCATGACGCCAACAGCTTGCCTAAATTGCTTGGCCCGCGCTCGAGTGATCGAACTAGTCGGAATAGACAACGGGTCCCTAGCACCTCCTCCTCGATATGGCTCGATGTCCACATCATTCCCTCCCCCATGCAAAGGATTTGCCCTCAAATCATCACTTGCATCGAAAAGAGTCAAGTCAGAAATTGAGTGGAGCAACATTGAATTATCCTACCTATGATAAGGAGATGTATGCTTTAGTGCGAGCTTTGGAGACTTGGCAACATTATTTATGGCCGAAGGAGTTTGTGATCCACACCGACCACGAGACCTTGAAGTACTTGAAAGGGCAGCAAAAGTTGAATAAAAGACATGCCAAATGGATGGAGTTCATCGAGACTTTTCCATATGTGATCAAGTACAAGAAAGGTAAGGAGAATGTGGTAGCCGATGCACTTTCTCGAAGGTATGCGATTCTAACTACTTTAGAAGTAAAGTGTCTAGGTTTTGAGCATATCAAGGGCTTATATACTGATGATGATGACTTTGGGAGGGTGTTTGAAGCATGTGAGCATGCTGCATTTGATAAATTCTATAGGCGTGAAGGTTATATTTTCCGTGAAAACAAACTATGTTTGCCTAAGTGTTCTTTGATTGAATTGTTGGTGCGAGAAGCACATAGTGGTGGTTTAATGGGACATTTTGGCATTAATAAAACTTATGAAGTGCTGCATGAACATTTTTATTGGCCACATATGAAGAGAGATGTCACACGTGTTTGTGAGAGATGCATTGCTTGTAAGCAATCGAAGTCTACAACTAAACCGCATGGCTTGTATACACCATTACCTATTCCAACGCATCCTTGGATGGATATTTCTATGGATTTCGTGTTAGGATTGCCTAGGTCTAAGTATGGTAAAGATTCTATTTATGTGGTTGTTGATCCGTTTTCAAAGATGGCTCATTTTATACATTGTCATAAAACTGATGATGCATCTCATGTTGCTGATTTGTTCTTTAGGGAGGTTGTATGTTTGAATGGCATGCCTAGATCAATTGTTTCAGATCGAGATTCTAAATTTCTTAGCTACTTTTGGAAAATATTGTGGAACAAGCTAGGAACACGGTTGTTATTTTCTACTACTTGTCATCCACAGACCGATGGTCAAACTGAGGTAGTTAATAGAACTTTAGGGGTATTGTTGCATGCTATTATTAAAAAGAATATAAAATCTTGGGAAGATTGTCTACCACATGTTGAGTTTGCATATAATAGGAGCATGCATTCTGCTACTAAATTTTCACCATTTGAGGTTGTCTATGGTTTTAATCCATTAACTCCGTTAGATTTAACCCCTTTACCTGTTGCTGAGCGTGTGGATTTAGATGGAGCAAAGAAAGCTGAATTTGTCAAGGCGTTTGCATGAGAAGACACGCGCAAATATTGAGCGCAAGATTGAGCAATATGCAAGGCAAGCCAACAAAGGGCACAAGGAAGTGGTGTTTGAACCCGGCGATTGGGTTTGGGTTCACATGCGCAAGGAGCGATTTCCTGAGCAGCGACATTCTAAGTTATTACCGCGAGGGGATGGACCATTCATGGTGTTGGAAAGAGTTAACAATAATGCATATAAGCATGATCTTCCAGGTAAGTATGACGTTAGTGCTACCTTTAATGTTTCTAACTTGACTCTTTTCGATGCAAGTGATGATTTGAGGGCAAATCCTTTGCACGGGGGAGGGAATGATGTGGACATCGAGCCATATCGAGGAGGAGGTGTTAAGGACCTGTTGTCTATTCCGACTGGTTCGATCACTCGAGCGCGGGTCAAGCAATTTAGGCAAGCTATTGGTGTCATGGTTCGTGATCTTTGGCGTGGAGATGACCTTGGATCAAATCTTGAAGAATTTTGGAAATCTTGGCGTAATTTTTGGCGTGGAGATGACCTTGGATCGAATCTTGAAGAATCTTGGAAATCTTGGCGCAATTTGATTATATGGTCACCAAATATTTGACCAAGTAAAAAAAAAAATTATCTTCTTGTTTAAATATTTTCTGGATAATGATGCATTAGATTTCTAGGGTTGGTTTTAGGATTTGTGTGACAACTAGAAGGCCTATATAAAGGACTAGCCAACTTTCTTTAAGAGACAGACATATTTTATTTTTGAGGAAAAAAATTGAGAGGTTCTCTTCTACTGCTCTTTTGAGGACTTGACCTTATCAAGATTCTCTTGTGACGGTCGATTCGACTTATCGAGCGAGATAGCGAATTCTTTCGCTTGTGGCGTCTATAATGTTGGTTGGTTAACACACGTTCGTCAACAGGTCACGTTCATACCGAGGTTGCCAATCACAGGTTTGATTGGAGGTCGAGGTTCGCAATTCGCACCATCCGGGCCTTCGTAGAATGATCTTTCCGCAACGATTCACAAATGCATGAAAATTTCTAAAAGCTACCCGGTAGATTAGGACGCGTTAATATCGTGCAAGAGTGAAATTAATCGAGAAATTGAAAGCGAATTCAGAAATTGGAAGTCCTGTTATGTCACAAATTTTATTAGGAACATTGGATTAATTTATGGACTTCAATTGGACTCGATTGGAAGATAATTGATTGGAATTGAAGAAATTTAATGCATAAGATTTTCATGCCACGGCGGAAAAAGAAATTGCACCCATTGGAAGATGTTGTGGAGGATTTGAATTAGTGGAGTATGACATCATCTTATCTCATGTTCGTTAGGGCCAAAGAGAAGGAGATTTGGACAAGTGAAGGGTGGGCATTTGCTCTCAAAAAGTTGGGATTTCACTTCCACCTATCACTATCATCTTCAACCTTTGGCTTGGATTTTGAAAAGGGAGGAGAGAGCAGCTTCGACCGGACCAGGTCGCCCGACCGCCCTTCGCCGCTTGCTCGTCGTCGCCGGTGCCGTCGCCGTCGCCGCTGTTCGCGCGAGGCGCCCCGTGCCCGCGCACCAGCTCGCGCTCAGCTCTGCCTCCGCCCGAGCTTCCAGCACCGTCGCCCCCCTCGCCAGCCGCCTGCTCGCCGTTCGCCAACCACCGTCGGGGCTAGCAAGCCTCGCCGGAGCCACCGTCTCGACCGCACGAGCTGCCGCCACCCGTCTCCACCGGTCCCTCTCTCAAACGGCCGCCAAGCAGCCCTCCTCCGGCCGTGAACAGCAACCTTCGACCAGTAAGGTTGAGAAATCTTCAAGGCCCGTTTTAGGGCTCTTCCGGTCCTCTTTTGGTGGCGCCCCGAGGAGGTTTTCCGACCACCTCGCCGTTGTCTTCGCCGGGGACTCACTGGAAAGTGAGTCCGGTGAGTTTAGCTCACTAAACCTCGATTAGAGGGTTAATGATGCATTAAGTGTGCTTAGTCTAAATTAAGTAAGCTTAGGTGGTTAGTTTAGTTTATTTAGTTGTGGATTAGATTAAGGTGTTTAATTAATTTAAAGTGTGTTAAATTTAGGGCTAAGTGGATGTTTATATTAATATAAGTCTTGATGTGACTTAAAGGAATTTATTTTTGATTAAATAAATATTTCGAAATTATTTAATAATTTAATAATATATTATTATTCGAAATTATTAAAATATTATTATTTAATTAATTTTCGGAATAAAATTAATTATTTAATAAATTTCGAAAATTATTTCGGGACCTTATTTTCTCAAAATTTCGTGCTGATCGCTGCTGTGCATTCAGAATTTTAATTTGATGTTTGAATATGCAAATTGAGTGTTGATTGTGAAAAATATGGATTTTATTCAGAAAATCCTAGGTGTCGGGTTTTGATACTAAAATTGGATTTTAAGAATTATATTAAATAGTGAGGGTTTGAAAAAGTGAGATATTGGCTTTCGATTCGAAATTAACGTGCCCCCACACACGTGAATAATTTATGGAATATTTTTAATATGAAGAAAAATTGCCGGAATCACTATTTTAAGTGGAAGCATTGAGTGAAATGCAAAGTGTCCCGGGCCGAATATCAATTGTTGTGTGATAATTAAGAGGAGATCGTCCTGGGCTGTGAAGTTGGACTTACCCCTATATGGGATGCCCCTTGCAACAGATGCGGGTTGTAGTAGATTTTGGGCCCATGCTCATTCGGGAACATTGTCGACGTAGTGAAGAAGCCGTGCTCCAAGGTGGGGAGACGATGCCTGGCTATATGCCAGTAGATAGCCGAACTGCAAGTAGGCTATGTTCATGTGTGGTGATAAATAAAAATTGGAACGTGTGCTAAGTGTGGTTATTGATTATATGAAAGTGATTGAGTTCCAATCGTTTAAATTTTTATTACTACTTGTGATTGAGTGATATGAATTGTACTAACCTGCAGGAAGAAAATAAGACGAGGTAAGTCTTCTGTGTTGTGTGGCTAGGCCACCCTCGGACGTATTTTCTTTCTAATAGGGGTTTAGGGGGTTGAACTTGCTGAGACAATGTCTCACCCCGTTGTGGGCCAAAATTTCAGGACTGTAGATGGCGGAACCCCCGGAGCGTTATGGTATTCCCGTGCATATTATGGAGCAGAAGTTCAGTTGTCTCGATCCTGATAGTCATTGGATCTATGAGCTTGTCAAGACCACGGTCTGGGTCCAGGAGGCCTTGTCTGTCAGGGTGCCTCATAGATATAGGGCGTGGTTCCGCTTTGGAGCCAATGGTTTCAGGGTTGGACCTCTTAATAGTTTTGAAATTCCACCTACTATGATGGAAGCCATTCTAGGTGAGGGCGTAGCTGTTCCTCCCGATGGTAGGGTGGAGGACCCATCGTTTACGGAGGCTGTTCAGTCTGAAGTGGGATCGAAGAACGAGTCCGAGTAGTGGTCATATGACTGTTCCTTCTTTTTGGTGGACTGGTCCATTTTTTGTAGATTGGCCCCTTTTTGATATATATATATGTAAACACTGGTGTGATTATCTATGAAAGCATGTTTGTTTATGTATGAGTTGTTTTCTTATTTTCCTATCCCGTGAGTTTTTATCAGGGGTTTTATATTATGTTCCGCATGTGCATAATAAATGAATTGGGTCGGCGACACTACCTGGGAATATCGCATTTGCATGACCATGGCGGGTTGTTCACGTGTCTTGGGGTTCGGGGCGTGACAAGAGCAACATCTTAAGCTCATTAAAGCTTGATCACTCTCTGGACGTCCACTAGAGAGAGAGAGAGAGAGAGAGAGAGAGAGAGAGAGAGAGGGAGAGGGAGTGGGAGAGGAGGAGAGGGAGATGGAAGATGATAAGGGTTGTAGAGGACACGTATTGCTCGTGCCATGCCCGAGCCAAGGCCACATCAACCCAATGCTCCAATTCTCAAAGCGCCTGGCCTCCCAAGGCCTCAAGACCACCCTCGCCACCACCGTCTTCATCTTCAACTCCATGAAGGCCGACACGTCCCCCTTGGTCGGCCTCGACACCATCTCCGATGGCCACAACAGCAGCGGCTTCGCGGAGGCCGAGAGCATCCACACCTACATCACCCGGCTAGAGGCTGCTGGGTCCAAGACTCTGTCCGATCTCATCGTCAAGTACCAGAGCACCGACCATCCTGTCGATTGCATCGTCTACGATTCGATCCTCCCTTGGGCTCTCGACGTAGCCAAGGAGTTTGGGCTTGTCGGAGCCCCCTTCTTCACTCAGGCTTGTGCGGTGAACTACATCTACTATTTGGTCCATCATGGGCATTCGAAAGTACCCGTTGAGTCTTTGCCCGTTCGCATGCCGGGATTGCCACCGCTCGAGCTTCGCAACATGCTTTCGTTCATTTACGTGGCAGGCTCGTACCCAGCTTACTCCGAGATGGTATTGCATCAGTTCCTCAACACGGACAAGGCTGATTGGGTTCTTGTCAACACCTTCTACGAGCTTGAGGCTGAGGTGCGAGATTTTTGTTGGTTACTGGTGACTAGTTGGAGATGATAACACGTATAATTATCTAACGAAATGGGGCCCTTTGTCCTTTTTTTGTGGACTTTGTGGAAGTAATTTGTACTTTTTTAGCCTGTTGAAATGCTGTGTTAAATTTGGGTAAACCATAAGATTCTTTTCTAATACATCATAAATCAAGTCAATCTCAACCATTAATATGCTGGATGTCTTATCATCCAACAGTGACTTTGATCATGTAAAATACGATGGAGTAAATCCATACAAAAAAACTGCACGGCAAAATGCTTCTTGAGGATGAGACGTCATGGCCCCAAAAAATCAATAAATACATGAAAATAGACAAGTATTTCAATGGGGACAAAAAAAGTCTTAAATTTATTACACTTATGCTAATTTTGTCCTAAATCTTTTAATCATGCCAATCTAATCATAAACTTTATCATATTTTGTCAATTGAGTTAATCCATTCAATTTTGATAAGAAATCATTAACGTATAATTTTTTTTGGATTGATCATTGCCAGCTTTGGACAAGGGTTGCGATGCCTTTACTGTGGTCGGCGAGGGTTTAAGCGAGGGCCACGATGCCCTCATCAGCCATAGTGAGGGCATGTGGCCCTTGGTCCAGATCTGGCCAAGTGAGGGTTGGTTGGTGATCTCTGCCAAACTTAATCCAAAAAAAAAAACTACAAAAATTATTAAAATGTTATTAAAAAAGTGCATATTCACATTGTATTGTGTCACATAATACGGTCAATGTTTATGTCAATAATTTCTGTTCAAAATTACTCGGATGGATTTGATGGGCAGTACACGAAAATGTTTAAAGGTGAATTGACATAATTGAGATGTTTAGGACGTTAAAAAAAGGTTTAGAACTAACTTCTTTTAGTAACTTTCCCATTTGAACGGTGGCACTACTAATTGGGATGTGAATTTCTTCAGTTACGCCCCAATTATATGTATCATATTCCATCTTTATAAATGATTTTAAAGAAAGTCGAAAACTCACATTTTACTAGCAGAAAAAGACGCATGCGAAAGGTTTCAACGGCCCCTGCCCGAAACTGTCGGAACTCAAATGGAATATCGCTACAAAATAACGACGCCAGCATGTACAGACCTGCTCATGATCAGGGCAACTTTTCTTGGGGTTGTCATTTCTATTCATACGTCAAAACTTGAGCGGCAAAATTAGAAATGGACTAATAAAAAAAGAAGGGGTCCCCATAGCATGATAGTACGGTTAGCGAATGGTGGAGGGACCCAGCACAAAAGTTTTCTTTCTCAACCACACACATTTCTCCATGCTTGTGCTTCGCTTGGCAGGTATCCCTGTGCTTGTGTTGGAGAAAGAAAACTTTTGTGCTGGGTCCGTCCGCCGTTAGCTAACCGTACCGTCATGCTGAAGAGACCCAAAAGGAAGAAGCAACTCTGTTTTCTTTCTCAGCACGTATACGCAAATGTATACAGAAGAGAAATAGGAATGTCGTCGTGCTTTTGCACTGAGGTCCGTTTCAACCTTTTTGGTTGCCTACTTAAAACCCTCGATCATTATATCTCGATCATTCTCTCTGGATGTCCACCACAGAGAGAGAGAGAGAGAGAGAGAGAGAGAGAGAGAGGGAGTGCGAGAGAAGGAGAGGGAGATGGAAGATGATAAGGGTTGTAGAGGGCACGTATTGCTCGTGCCATACCCGAGCCAAGGCCACATCAACCCAATGCTCCAATTCTCAAAGCGCCTGGCCTCCAAGGGCCTCAAGGCCACCCTCGCCACCACCGTCTTCATCTTCAACTCCATGAAGCCTGACACGTCCCCCTTGGTCGGCCTCGACACCATCTCCGATGGCTACGACAGTGGCGGCTTCGCGGAGGCCGAAAGCATCCCCACCAAAATCGCTCGGCTAGAGGCCGCCGGGTCCAAGACTCTGTCCGATCTCATCATCAAGTACCAGAGCACCGACCATCCCGTCGATTGCATCGTCTACGATTCGTTCCTTCCTTGGGCTCTCGATGTGGCCAAGGGGTTTGGGCTTATCGGAGCCCCCTTCTTCACTCAGGCTTGTGCGGTGAACTACATCTACTACTTGGTCCACCATGGGCATTTGAAGGTACCCGTCGAGTCTTTCCCCGTTTGCGTGCCAGGGTTGCCACCGCTCGAGCTTCGCGACATGCCTTCGTTCATTTACGTGGCGGGCTCGTACCCGGCTTTCTTCGAGATGGTGTTGCATCAGTTCCTCAACACGGACAAGGCTGATTGGGTTCTTGTCAACACCTTCTACGAGCTTGAGGCTGAGGTGAGAGATTTTTGTTGGTTACTGGTGACTAGTTGCAGATGATAACACGTATAATTATCTAACGAGATGAGGCCCTTTGTCCTTTTTTTTTGGACTTTGTGGAAGTAATTTGTACTTTTGAGCCTGTTGAAATTTCGTGTTAAATTTAGGTAAACCAGAAGATTCTTTTCTAGTCCATCACAATTGAAGTGAATTTCAACCATTAAAATGCTGGATATCGCATCATCCGACAATGACTTTGATAATGTAAAATACGGTGGAGTAAATCCATATAAAAAAAGTACATGACGAAATGCTTCTTGAATACTTTAAAACTTGCAGCTCTTACAGAGGTATATGAATCTGTTGTTGTTGTGCTGCATGTAAATCTTCCTAATTCTACTATACTAGTGCTTTACATGGTCAACGAAAAGAGAGAAATCTACAGAGCTGATTCTTTCGGTTTGCGGAGCAATTATTTTCCACCACGCAAACTGCAGGAGCTCCATATATGGAAATCATTAAATATTATTGACTTCATGCGAGACTCTCTGTTCTAGGACTACTATGCCGTCCTAGGACTTATGTGCGCCTCCTGAAGTTGACACGTGCTTCTTTTTATCGACCCAATTTTGCGCATCCAAGAATTTTTTCTAGCATTACTCATCTCGATAAATGACTACAGTTACCATGTCTTTTCTCAGCAAGACTTTTGCCCCAAAATTGATTGATTAATCATCCTTAAAGGTGTTCGACTCCGAACCGTACTCAGCGCACCCCCAAGAAGTCTAAAGAACCAGTAAATGTCGTATATAGTGAGCAACGGCATGTGTGGAAAAGACGTATGCGGGCGCTGTTTTGGAGAAAAACATAGGGAAAAGAAAAACTTATGTGGAAGTTCAAATGCGACTTGATTTCATGCATTTATCCAATGTATTTTCGCAGGTGGTGGATACGATGTCAAAACTTTGCCCGGTGACGACTATCGGGCCGACAATCCCGTCAATGTACTTGGACAAGCGAGTGGAGAACGACATAGAATACGGCCTCAACCTCTTCACCCTGGACAAGTCCACCCTCATCACCGACTGGCTCCGGTCGAAGCCACCGAGCTCGGTCGTCTACGTGTCCTTCGGCAGCTTGTCGTCTCTGGGCCGCATCCAAATGGAGGAGCTTGCGTGGGGGTTGAAGCAAAGCGGATTTCACTTCCTGTGGGTCGTGAGGGCATCTGAAGAGGACAAAGTCCCGAAGCACATCCTGAAACTAGAAGCTGATGACGGAGCTGACCATGACGAGAAGAGCGAGAAGAGCTTGATCGTGAATTGGTGTCTGCAGCTTGAAGTGCTATCGAACGAGGCCATTGGTTGCTTTTTCACGCACTGCGGTTGGAACTCGACAGTGGAGGCGCTGAGCGTGGGGGTTCCGATGGTGGGGATGCCTCAGTGGACAGACCAGACGACGGATGCCAAGCTGATTCAGGACGTTTGGAAGGTCGGAGTTAGGGTTCGGGTGGACGAAGATGGGGTGGTGAGGAGGGGAGAGATCGAGGGTTGCATAAGGCAAGTGCTGGATAGCGAGAGAGGGAAAGAGATGAGGAGGAATGCAAAGAAGTGGAAAGCTCTAGGCAGGGAGGCCATGAGCGAGGGTGGGTCTTCAGACAAGAACATTGATGCATTTGTTTCCAGCATCAAAAATCGTAGAGCCTAGAGCAAGTGGACTATTTTCTCTACCAAGGGTTGGCCCTCCTAAGACATTAGGAGGGGTTTTCTGGAAGAATAATGCATGAATATTAAATCACATGGCTCAAGTCCTCTGGAGCCATTAATCACAGTGATTTCCCGATTAGATTCATATAATCAATGCTCTAGAGAGGCTTGGTTTATAAATCATGTAATATATATTTTTAATTTTAAATCATATGTAATTGGGAAAATAATATAAGGATTCTTGGATCTTTCCCAAATAAAGAGGTGATGTTAGATTTCTTTCTACATGGGCGTGATATTGATGATGATATGGATAAATTTTAAAAGTTTCTTCCTTGGTCTCTGTCCCCTCAATTTTGACATTATCTAAGGTTATACCATACCCTCCCATCAAATCGCAACATCCTCTCTCATCTCTCTTGTTCTCAGTCAACTTCCTGAACGGATTTTATCACTTCCAAGCTAATCGAACAGTCTCCTTACACTGGCGAATGATATCTGCAAGAAAGGACACCATAGGTATTACAACTTTTGTGTGACATTTATTTTAGTGTCATAAGTTTTTTTTTTTCAATCACTTAAGTATTGTAATTTGATCACTTGAGGGCCATATTTTTTAACAACGTCTACCACAAATGCCATGTTGCATCGGATTTTTGGCATGGGTGAATGTTTTTTAAAAGTTATGGCACTCAAGTGATCAATTAAAAATTATAATACTTAAGTGAGCATTTATTAAAAGTTATAATACTCCAATGATAAAAAGAGTTAGGACACTGAAGTGAGAGTCATATGAAAGTTATGACACTTATGATATCATTGTTCCGTTTTCTTGCCAGTCATACGCACAGAACTTTGACCATAAGAGCTGCAACATTTCATGTCATCCTATGGGCTAATCAAAACTGATCTAGATGAGAGCCCATCTGCCTTCTCTCCTGTCAATGTCTTTGTAGGGGGCGTGCGAGAGAGAATGAGAGAGATTGTTGTTGATACTGAGGGCCGTGGCAAGATTAATGAGAGGACTGAATTTCGTTGGATCATTATGAATGAATTTTTGAAGGTTCAAACTATGAGATGATGACATTGGTGTTTTTAACACTCTCCCTCACTCATAAATTGAGATTTACTATAGGATTTTTTCAGGAGCATCGTAATGCACACTGTAATTAGTGAGACATGTTTTGTAAATGTATGGATTATAAGAGATGTTATTGTAATGTGCATATGACGGATCTCACTGCATATATTATGGAACGATGAAGTTCCTCGGTTATTTTTGGGTTATAATGTATTTTTATGCTCATGACTTGTGCTGTATGAATGCAATAATTTGCCTTAAATTCAAGGGCATTTGCACCACTAAGTGTGTAGCAATATAATCTCCAGATTTCTCTATGCACTGTGACAGCAGGGACAGCTTTAATGACTAGAGTCCAAAAGGCTTCTTAGTCTACACTGATATGCCATTTCCAAGCTAAGCTTTATTGAGATCTGTTGAAGCTTGCGGAAACGTGGTACAAGTATAACTCACGAAATATGACTTTCACTATTACAATATTTCCTTACACCACATACAACACTCTTACAATTCTACACAACTCCTCTCACACTCATATGCATACATAGCACACTCTACAACACACTCTCAAGACCCCTACACACACGCCACACTCTACGCTCACGCCACCCACTACACCCATGCACACCCTCTTGGACTTCTTACTCACATACTCTTAGTTGAACACTCAAATGAGGAGCAAGTTGCTCCTATTTATAGGATGGAAAGTCAGTGACTTTCCTAGCTTTCTACACTATTCTAGAAGTATTATTATTTTATTATAGCCTCACAACTAGATTTCTTTGGAGAAGTCTAGAAATAGCGCAGCTGATGGATTTTGCTAGAACATTCTAGAGAATGAAGAGTTCTAGAGAAATCCAAAGAGAGAGAAATCTGGAGGAATAAAGAGAGATATGGAGAACTCTAGAGAGAGAGAGAGATCTAGAGAACTCCAGGAGAGAGAGAGGCGGTGATCTTCAACACTTCCCCTCACCGACTACTCTCTCTCTCGATATAGTAGCCGTGCCGATATTGCTTTTGGACTCTTCAACTGTCTTACTCCATTCAACATATTGCGAAGCTTCCTCAGATGTGGATGGCTCTATGGCTCCATCTTAGATGCTTCGCCGCTGCGACTTTCCATCGGACTTTTTGAAGCTTGGGTTTCTGCAGTGTCAATTCATTCTGCCCTTTAGTCTCCTTTTCCTTCTTCTCACTAGATTCGGTCTTCATATTCGACATATCTCCTCTAAGAATTTTGAGATTGGAACTCATGCGGTCAACCTTCTCATTTGTGACTTTCATTTCGTGCTTCAACCGATTCAATCCCATCCGAAGCACTTCAATGTAGACCTCTTGATCATTTTCCTCATAAAATCTCTTTCCCTTAATCTTATTCCATCGATCCTTACACCACGGGATGTAGGGTGTAGATGGCCTCCTTTTCTCAAAAAAAAGAACTTTCTTTTTCTCCTTCATTTGTTCGTTGTCTCTTCCGATATGATTAATTCGGAACGTCATAGTGGGCTTCTGTAGCTTCTTGAACTCACATCGGAACTTCTCTAGCTCCCTTTCTTTTGCCTTGAGCTCTCGATCCTTCTGCCTTATCATCTCATCCCTTTTCTTCAACATATTCTCCATCTTTGCCTTCTCAACTTTTAGTTTCTTTATCATCTCCTGCATTTCTTGCAGTTTCTTTTCATGATTGCTTGTTGGCGTTGTTAGTCGCTTCTTTGAGTTCTTCCTTGGCTTGCTCTTATTCGGAGTTGTGATAGAACTTGTTGAATTATCCAACTCAATTATACAAGCGGTTGCAAGCTCTTCTCGTTCCTTCACTGCAATAGGCGCTTGAAAGTCCCATTCTTCTTCGCGTTCAATCTCCTTCTTGCAGGAAGTGACGGCATTTCCTTCTTCCTGCCTGTACCAACATAATCTAGCAATATGTCCTACCTTGCCACAAACGTAGCACCGTTTGCTACGACTTTTGTTGCTCTTGTCTTCATCGTCGTCGTCGTCGCGATCTTGACAAGCTCCCCCTGGCTGATGACCCTTCTCTTTGATTGCCTTCGCCAGTCTCCATGATTTTTCCATGGTTTGCCATCTCTTGCACCTGGTCTATTTCTATTCTGACCCTTGAACCCTCTTTTATTACTGAAGAGGGCACTTTCATCCTCCTTAATTGAGACCTTAGAGATTTGTTTATCTAAAGCATCTTGATTGGCCAGTATATTTTCCAACTCAGTTAGAGTTGGCTCATTTGCCTATCCACGGGTGGCCGTAACAATATCATTATACTCCGGCCTTAACCCGTGAATTATTATTCTTCTCATTCTTGTCTCAGAGATGGCATTCTCAGGATCTAATTTTGAAATTTCTTCGCAATTAGATTTAACTTTAGAAAAGTATTGACTTACCGTCATACTTTGTTGCGAGATTGAAAGGAGCTCATTCTCTAGGCATTGTAACTTGGCATCGTTTGTCCTCGCAAACAGCGTCGCCAAGTTATCCCATGCCTCCTTCGGGGTCTTCGCACTCTTTATGTGTTGCAATAATTCATCTTCAACAGTCACAGTAAGAACGTAAAGAGCCTTACCTGATTTGACGTTCCACTTTCTTAAATCACTATCATTTGTGGGTGGTGTGGTGTTGTTGCCGCCAACGATATCCGATAAATCTTGTCCAAGCAAATAATACTGCATGCGGGAACTCCAATTATTATAATTGAAGTTGTTGAGCTTCTCCATGCCGTTCACCGAACTTGAGAAATCCACCATCGTGACTTGAGTATAATGCCCCGCACTATACCAAGTAAGCCTGGTCCCGGACCAACCGACTTCACAATCCCAGATTGTGCACTAGCAGAACTCCGATGTCCTTCGCTTCTTCGCTTCTTGGCTCGACGATCCCTGACCACCTACTCACTTACAATGGTCCCCGACCACTGTCTTTGCACGGCCTCCGACAACCCGCTTTGATACCACTTGTTGAAGCTTGCGGAAACGTGGTACAAGTATAACTCACAAAATATGACTTTCACTATTACAATATTTCCTTACACCACATACAACACTCTTACAATTCTACACAACTCCTCTCACACTCATATGCATACATAGCACACTCTACAACACACTCTCAAGACCCCTACACACACATCACACTCTGACACTCACGCCACCCACTACACCCACGCACACCCTCTTGGACTTCTTACTCACACACTCTTAGTTGAACACTCAAATGAGGAGCAAGTTGCTCCTATTTATAGGATGGAAAGTCGGTGACTTTCCATCCTTTCTACACTATTCTAGAAGTATTATTATTTTATTACAGCCTCACAACTAGATTTCTTTGGAGAAGTCTAGAAGTGGTGCAGCTGATGGATTTTGCTAGAACATTATGGAGAAGGGAGAGTTCTAGAGAAATCCAGAGAGAAAGAGAAATCTGGAGGAATAAAGAGAGATATGGAGAACTCTAGAGAGAGAGAGAGAGAGAGAGAGAGAGAGAGAGAGATCTAGAGAACTCCAGGAGAGAGAGAGGCGGTGATCTTCAACAAGATCCACCTCCGGGCTTGTCTCATTTTGGTTACAGGGAATACAAGATCCATCAGTGTCACGCTAGTCCTTCATTCTGTCGAAACTCGGCAACCTGTTAAGCCTGAATCATAGGATGAGCCTTGGCGGATACTTATCGTCTTGCCGTATCCCACCAATGCATCATGTCAGTAAAATAGTTTCTCCACCACCAACTATATGCTTTTTGCGAGATTTCAACTATCCATAAAGACCTTTGACTGTAGAAGTAGATGCCAAAACCTTTTTAAGTATACAAGCATTGAAGCTGGGGCTAACGCGGTTCGAAACGGATGTCTGGAAGCAAGATCGGACGTCGGACGGGATGTAAAAGCTGTAAATGCCAGCATTTCGGAAGTCTGGTTGAAAAATAAAGCAGGGGTTTCATTTTCGGACTTGAGTAGTTTTTTGTCCGAGATTCCGACTTCTGGACGTCGGACTTGAGTAGTTTTTGGTCGAAAGTAGCTCCTTCCTTGAGCGAAGGTCCGACTTGAGCAGTTCTTGGCCGTTGAAGATTCTAGACACCGTCACTGTGGGCAAATGTCCGAATGCGCACAGAACAGAAAAAGCACGGAATTTGGTTGTCGCAAGCATAAACCAGCCCATACTAGTGTTGGTGCAATGTTGTACTTGCATCACCTGCAAAAAGAAGGGCAGCACAAAAACAAAATTACACCATGCTGGCACAAACCATCACAAACTACCATAACCCAGCACATCAAAGCCCAAAGCAAGACAAAAAATCGAAGTCGCTAAAGTATAGATAAAATAAATAGCGTTGCCATTGACATTCAACTATTTCCTTACATTTAGTCAATTTGACTAACAAGACAAAAACATCCAGCTTCCCCTCTAACCAAACAATATCAACCCAAAACATGTGCAGCTTCCCCTCCCACCAAACAATATCAACCAAACATCTCAACACCAAATAATATCAACCCTCATCAATCAAATCGCTTTTGTCTTTAGATTTGCCACTTATGTCATTTGTTTTGGCGCATCATTTGATTGATTCCTATTGGATTGTGCTCCACTTAATCTTGGTTGGGTTCTTCTTTTGGGTGGAGCACTTTACACTTCACTATCGCGCGATTCCTTCTCTAGCATTGTCATCCCCATGGCTACACTGAGAACACTAATTTTTCCCTCCAATTGAGTGATTTAGAGAGGATGACGAACTTGAGTGAGTGAGAGCAATACAGACGGTGAGCAAGCAGTAGTGACAGGGAAAGTGGCGCGAGGGTCAGCCAGTATTTATGACAATCAAGCCAGCGGCAATAGGGAGAGTGGTGTGACGTCGTTTTCCCCAAAGGTGTTGTGACATCGTTTTACTTAATTAAGGCACGTGGGATTGTGAAACATTGTTTAGTCTGTCCACATGGACTGATTTTTTTAGCCACTTTATATTAAACTTTTAATTATAAATTCCACTTACTTATTTTGGTTGGAATTTCTTGCTAGAGGCATTTAAGTGATTGTTTTTTCTCCGATTCAGTACTTAAATAAGCCGACGAAAAATTTTGACACTAAAGTGAATGTTGCATATAATTTTTGGCATGTCTAGTATCCTTCTCCCTCTTCTTTTTATAACTCAAAGCACCTTCCTCTGCGTATATAGCACCAAGGAACTGGAACTTTAGAAAAGAATAAAAAATTACCAAGAAAAGTCGATGTTTTCCATCAGTTATACTCTAATATAATGGATATAGAAAGACACAAACTCCTATTTAAAATAGAAGAAGGGAGGTCAATTTTGACAAGGAAGATCAGACCATGATTCATTAACATATTAGGAATTAACAAAACCCCAGATTAAATGATTAATTTCCAGTACACCAAATTCAGACTTTCGAAGTAAGGTCATCATTACTAACATAAACCCCCATCAAGACTCCATGGAGTCCCTTTCTTGTACTCCAATCTACCCGCTGGCTAGTTGAATCAAAGAAGCTACTCTCTAGTCAAACGATTCCTTTCTGATTGCACGCCCGCACCATGAATAATTAAACAAATATACAAGCATGGACTAGATTTTGCTACACCTCTCTTACATCTGTCTTGGCATGCAGCGAGATACGTAGTCCAATTTGCCTCATCTTTGATCCAGCCTCTGTCAAAACGATTAGCTGAATAAGAACGGGATCGTCTTGCTGTTCTTCCTTAGTCAAGCATCTGCCTTGGCTCACGGGTCTCAGAGCATCTTGCTTTTGTTTCTTTTTCATCATTTGATTTCATTCATACACGTATTAATCGAGTATTCAAACAACATCTCAGCAAGCGAAAATAAAACGAGAAAGTGGACAAAGAAGAAACGTTTTGGATGTACAAATGTATGTCCAGCATTGTTAATAATAGAGAAGATAATTAGAGAGGTGTTTTGTTTTAAAAAATTAATAGAACTCTAACATCAATATATCTAATGGTTGAAGATATGTCTCCTATTATTTTGCCAATCGGATATACAATATGTCCTCATCGATGTTTTACAAAACCATATATTGAACATCTAATTCTATCCAATCTTTTATTTTTATTTTATTTTATTTTATCATATTCTATTCCATCAAGTAATTTCGATATTGAAATATGATATGATTGATTGCTTGTCTGGAAATTGAGCATTTATTTCTAAGGTAAAAATTATAACACTACCTCACTTGGGAGTTTGAGGACGAGGTAACATATTTTGCACAATTTCGCGTGTTACATAGTACGACCAATATCTACATCAGCAAATTCTCCAAATTGATCAAATAGACTCAATTAACAAAATATAAAAAAAGTTTAGAAATAAATTGACACAATTAAAAGATTTAAGACTGAATTGTCATGAGAAAATTGTTAAAAAAGTCTTAAACTTATTTCATTTTTGCCCATTTAGTTTTAAAAGATTTCGAATCTGGCCTTGGCCCAACCCGGCCCTCCTCTTTTCCTCTCTCTCTCGCACGCTGCAGTCCGGCCCAGCCTCACTCTCCCCTCGGCCCGGCCCGGCCCGCGCCAGCCTTCTCCCTCCTCCAGCCATCCTCGTGCGTGGGGGACCTGCAAAAAAGCAGAAAGCAGCAACAGCAGGGGACATCGGGCAGAGCGGAGAAGGAAAGCAAAGGGGGAGGGAAGCAGACAGCAACAGCAGAGGATAGGAGCAGGAGCAGAAGGAAGGGACAGGACGGGGGCGGAACCAGAGAGAAGGGGGACCGAAAGCGAGGAGGAGGAGGAGGTAGAGAGGGAGAGAGACGGAACCAGGAGAAAGCCTTAGAGACAGAGCATCGTGGGTGAGAGCAAAGCGAGAGATTGAGAGAAGAGAGCGGGAAAGAAGCTCGGCCGCGCCCGTGACCTCGCCCCCCGGCCTCCATTCTTCCGATAAGTCTCCTTTCGAGTTCAGTCCCCTTTAACCCGATGATCTCGTCTTGACGACACCAGGGTGGTCGGCCACGGTTCGTGCCATCTCGAACCTGCAGGCCGCCGTCATCGAGCCAAGTAGGGCCCCGTCACCGAGCGCCTCCTTTTATTCGGATTTTTTTTAGTTCACCAGACCGGAGCTCGCGATTCTCTGGCCCACGCGAGTCTCCTATCCCGGTGAGCTGCGATTTTGTTGTTTTAGACTTTGCTTGGCTGTTGCTTCTGCCTTGACTGTTGATTTATCTCCCAGCTGAGTTTTCGTTAGCTTTTCAGTCGGCGCGCCCCAGGTGTTCGACATTCTGTCTAGGGTAGGTCTGCATATATTTTCTTTCTTCTTTTTGTGGGTTGGTCGTTGATTGTGCCAGGAAAGGGAAGGTTACCGGTGATGGCACCGGTAGGTGTTGGAGGATGTCGGTATCAGGGCTATCTTGAATGGTACCCGGTCGTTCAGGCCGAGTTTTGTCCCCTCGGCTAACCTCGGTGGGGGCCAAGCCATGTCTCGGCCAGCGGCCGTGGCCGGCGTCGGTCGGGCATCGGTCGGACTGAACGACCGACGCCGGATGGTGGTCTGACGGCGATCCCAAACGATGGTGAGGGCTCGTCGGACGTGGTTTTATTTTGGTTATGGTTCGGCAAGGGAACCCATTTCGAAAGGAGTCGTCGAGGAACACGATGGGCACAGGGAAGGGACAAATAAAAAAAACACAAAAGAAAAAGCAAGAGGAGAAAAAGTGCAGCAAAGTTAAAAAAAAAATGAAGAGAAGAGAAAAAGAAAGCAAATGTTGGCTTCGGGCGTGCAGAGGGGTTGTCGAGGGGGAAGTACAGCGAAAAAGACAAAATGGGGAAAAGACAAAAAAATAATTAAAAAATAATATTAATAAAAAAAGCAAAAAAGCAAAAATGGTTTTTTAAATAGGTTTTGTCCTATTAAGTGGGGGTCATCGGGTCAGGGTGGGTAGAGGCAGGCGCTGACTGCATCCGACCCTATTATAATTGGTTCTCTTTTTTTAGACTTTGTACTCGATCATGTTTGAATTGGACCCTATTCCCGACTCACCTTGTTTTTCCAGTCCGAGAATAGGATTAACCCTGTTTATATTAAAACCTGTTTTGCATAAAAATTGAAATATGACAGGAACTGAGCTGCAATTATTGAAGTACCATGGCTTTTTAACAACAGTGGAGGCTTTTCTTCCTGACTAGCTTGATAAACATTATTAGATGGAGGATAGAAGTGTGCATAAGCATTTTGACCAGGAACTTCAGTTGGAAATTCAATCAGCTCTGGCAAGTTAAAATAAGACTGGTACTTCAAACTGTCCGGTGAAGAGGACCATATAATCCGAAAATCAATGACTTCTGACTTTTCGTCATTGAAAGTCACCTGCAGACAATAAACAAAAGGAAATTATAACAACAATGAGAAACACTAATTACTGCAGCACAGTGCACACTTCACTAAATATGAGGAGATTACTACGGTAAAGTATTGCAAGCACCTTAGCCACAGATATTGGAAGTACTCATGATGCTCCCTCAACATATAGGCAATTGTTTCCTGAAGTTTGCAAAAGAAGAATGTGCACAATATACCAATCCATCAACTTAAAAAAATTAGTAACAACAATTCGTCACAAAGAAGGTATTAAACATACTATGTCTTGTATGTCTATGAATGGAATGTCAAGCAATGATAATGAGCTCTGAAGAACGTCAATAATTGCAAGATGAGACCTTCCCCTGTGCCTGCAAGCAGATTCTAAATAATTGATATGAAGAATCATACAATAATTTGTATTTCGATAATGTTAACACCTTAGATCATCACATGGAAGAAAGCTCACCTGTAGCTGCAAGCAATCAAGGTCTTCTGTTTGTCGCTCTAGTTAACTTCATAAGAGTTCATACCAAAAACTCATAATGGCATAGCAAACTCTAATGGCCTAGCAAACTCATCATTTGACGGATAAAGAGGCAGGACCTCATTTGTAGATTCAATCTGTTGAATCATGAAGCACATAAAAGATACAATTCAGTTCCTTTCCAACCACATCATTGATAATGCTATGAGTGGATGAGTAGCAGTTGAAAGAGCTCACATATGTAACAATTATTCAATCACCTGCAGAAAATCTACAACTAAATAATCTATCCTCATTTATAATTTTCACATTGTGACATCCAGAAGCCATACTATATGACTGATGCAGTCTGAGTCTGGATGGAGTTTGATATGGAAATTACAGAGATCAACCATAATTACGGTATAAATCACCATGTGGAAAACTTGCTTTGGAATGGTTACCATAAAAAAATGGTCGCTAGGAAAGATCTTCAATGACATGAAGCACCTAAAATATCTAGACTATTCAAAGTCGATAAGCATGAACTGCAATGGCCCAGGGTTAAGATCTTACCCACTTATAGAGATTCCAAAATCCATTCTGTCTATAATGAAAAATAGTTCACCTGAAGTTGATTTTATATGCAGAGGCAACCCTGTTCACATTATAAACCAGTCCAACAGCCAAAAAAAAATTCGACAATTGAAAGTCTTGACCAGCAGCTGCATCATATCAATTCTGAAGCACCGTGGTGCTGCATCATTTTTAAATTTCTGGAATTCCACAGAACTGAACCTTTAAACCTAAACATCGGATTCACCGATTGTATAATTTGAAAAAAATAATAATCATGGCCATGAGCTGACACCAGAGCAGCTTTTAGATGGTCCTCGGACTCATAGCAGTTAATTAAATTCCAACGTCATGCACGGCACACATCAGCATCAACGAGCTGCAGAAGCCGACCATCAATAACAAGAATCAACGTGTTCTTGCCAAAATGCTCGCGAAAGATGCCATTGTTGTGCCCTAGTTCTGGACAGCAGACTCCTACACAAGCCCAAAGCAAACTCCAAAAACTCGACACAAGCCGGAAGCACCCGAGAGAGAGACCTTGGAACCGGGTGCGGAGTCTGAGGACGACGTCGAGGGGGTGCGTAGCGGCGACGGTGGCGAACCAGCGATGGCTCCGGCGGTGGCGTTCTCCCACTGACGGATCATCCGTATTAGCCCAAAGCAAACTCCAAAAACTCGACACAAGCCGGAAGCACCCGAGAGAGAGAGAGAGAGAGACCTTGGATCCGGGTGCGGGCGACGTCGAGGGGGTGCGCGGCGGCGACGGTGGCGAACCCGGCGACGGCTCCGGCAGTGGCGTTCTCCCACTGACGGATCTGGCGATGGGGCGCGACGAAGGAAAAGCAAGTCTGCGGGTGTGAGTCGTAACCGTGTGAGTGTGAGAGGTAAAGAAGATAGAAACGAAATAGGGTTTTTGATTTGGGGCTGCCTTAAAAACCGGTTCTCAAACCGGTTCCCAAACTGGTCCGGTCGATTCGGTTCCGGGTGGGTAATCCCTCGGAACCGGTTCCGGACCGGTTCAAACAGATCTGAATTTTGGGAACCGGTTCCCGGACAGGTTTCAAGCGGAACCGGTTCCCGACCCTATTTTCCGGGTGGGCTGGACCGGGAACCGAGTATACCCGGTCCGGTTGCACACCCCTACTATTGAGGGAAAGTTCAAATTGTTGGATCGGGCTAGCAGGTCGGACCGGTTTTACCCGGTTCGAACCCCTTTTTTTCGAATATAATAATATTAAATATTAAAAATATATTAAAATTTTCAAAATTTCAAAATTTTTCATTAAAAAATTTCGAAAAATAATAAAAATTCAAAAAAATTTTAGAAAATTCAAAAACTTAGAAAACATTAAAAAATTCGACCTTTTTTAAATAACAAAATTAAATTAAAAAATTAAGAAATTGTAAAAATCCAGTTTTTTGGGGAAAATTATTTTTAAAAAATAGAAAAAAAAAAATTCTATTGTTTTTTTTCGAAAATGTTAAAATTAGTCTCTTGGTTTATTTTCTCTTAAACCAATGGAAGTCCTTCAATTTAGAACTCGCTCAAGAGACTCTAGTTGTCCTTAAAGACGGATGCCCTTGATTGTGCAATTTTGAGTGTTGATTTTGGCTTCCATTTAGTCTAAGTTAGGATTAGTATTTATCTTTTCTTTGATGATAAATTTTTGCTCCCATGCAATTTATTTAAATGTTTTCCTTGGTTGCTAATTATTATTTTAATGATTGCGTACCCGTATGATCACTTCACATGTTAGTATCAATCCAAACCGCCTGACAAAAATCTTTTTTTTTTTAAATGAATAAGATTAGGTACCAAAAAGGCACTAATTGGTTAATTAGTGTAATCAAGTCCCCGACCTTAGATTCTCTGATTGCGTAGGAAGTGAGGTACACTCCCATACCTCACTTGGTTTCTAGCCGACTCCAATTGGTTAGTTGTGACTATTTATTGTGAAATTTTTAAGAATACCTCAATGTCGCGTGAGATATGGGCTTGGGAGAATCCGAGCCTGATCATAATCATGGGCCTTAGGTCCGTTCTTTAGGCAATACCTCTAAATCTATCCCATTCCCCCGAGGGGTAGGTCACGACACCAATTGAGCGCTAGTCCTTTTTAAGTTTTGCCAGTTGAATTCATCTAGTCAATATTAGCCAGCTGTGAATGTCAGTCATCCTATGTGGCACAACCAATGTTGAAGTGGACAATATTTAATAATAATTTAATATTTTTCAAAATTTTATTAATTTTAATTATGTTTTTTCTTCTCTTTTCCTTCTTTACTTTTTTCCTTTTTTTCCCCCCTTTTCCCTTTGTTGTCCATTGCTGATGTCTACCGGAGGCCATGTGCCTTAGGCAAGGGCAAACCCTCGCTCAATTTGGTGAACAGCAACCCTTGCTAACCTGGCAAGCCCTCACTAGCCTAGGTGAGGGTGACCCTCGCTCGATTTGGTGAACGACAACCCTCATTTGCTTGGTGAGCCCTTGCCAGTCTAGGTGAGGGCGACCCTCACCCAAGCTAGGGCTCCCTTTGCTAGCCTACATCTGAGCGTCTCTTGCCCGGGGTTAGTGAGGTGACGCCAATGGAGGGAAATAGGAAAAAAAGAAAAAAGAAATATAAAAAATAAAAGAAGAAGGAAGAAGTAAAAAAGGAAAAGAAAAGAAAAGGAAAATAAAATAAAAGAATTAATAAACAAATGAAATATTAAAATATTACTAAAATTTGTTTGTATCAGTACCAATCGTGCCACGTAGGATTTGGTTAAAATTGGTTGGATAAACCCAATTGGCAAAATTTGAAAAGATTTAGGGTTCAATTGATAAGAAATGTTTGTATTGAATTGGTAAAAATGTAATAGGTTTATGACTTTTTGGACAATTTTCTCGAATTGTCATAAGTGTAGTAAGTTTAGAACTTTTTGGTAATTTCTCTATTTCAATGGTGACACTATTGAATTGGGACATGAATCTTCTCAAATTTTATTACCATCTATGCCCCAATTAAATGTATCATATTCCATCCTAATAAATGATTTTAAAGGAAGTCTTTACTAGCAGAAAAAGACGCATGCGAAAAGGTTAGAACGCCCCGCACCCCGAAACTTACGGAATATCGCTACAAAACAACGAAGTCTAACATGTATGTGTCTACTCAGGATCAGGGGAACTTTATCTTATGGTTGTCATTTCTATTCATATGTCAAAACTCAAGCGGCAAAATTTAAAAAGGATTTAAAAAAAAAATGAGGCCACTCTGTATTCTTTCTCGGCACGTATACGTAAATGTGCACAGATTGTGAGTCCTCTTCAAAGGAATGTCATCATGCTTGCGCACTAAGGTCCATTTCATGCTTTGTTGTTGCCTACTTAAAACCCCAGACCAATCCGATCAAGATAAGAGCAACATCTTGAGGTCATTAAATCTTGATCACTCTCTCTGGACGTCCACCAGAGAGAAAGAGAGAGAGGGATTGGGAGAGAAGGAGAGGGAGATGGAAGATGATAAGGGTTGTAGAGGACACGTATTGCTCGTGCCATACCCGAGCCAAGGCCACATCAACCCAATGCTCCAATTCTCAAAGCGCCTGGCCTCCAAAGGCCTCAAGGCCACCCTCGCCACCACCGTCTTCATCTTCAACTCCATGAAGGCCGACACGTCCCCCTTGGTCAGCCTCGACACCATCTCCGATGGCCACAACAGCGGCGGCTTCACAGAGGCCGAGAGCATCCACACCTACATCACCCGGCTAGAGGGTGCCGGGTCCAAGATTCTGTCCGATCTCATCGTCAAGTACCAGAGCACCGACCATCCTGTCGATTGCATCGTCTACGATTCGATCCTCCCTTGGGCTCTCGACGTAGCCAAGGAGTTTGGGCTTGTCGGAGCCCCCTTCTTCACTCATGCTTGTGCGGTGAACTACATCTACTATTTGCTCCACCACGGGCATTTGAAAGTACCCGTTGAGTCTTTGCCCGTTCGCATGCCGGGATTGCCACCGCTCGAGCTTCGCGACATGCCTTCGTTCATTTACGTGGCAGGCTCGTACCCAGCTTACTTCGAGATGGTATTGCATCAGTTCCTCAACACGGACAAGGCTGATTGGGTTCTTGTCAATACCTTCTACGAGCTTGAGGCTGAGGTGCGAGATTTTTGTTGGTTACTGGTGACTAGTTGTAGATGATAACACATAATTATCTAACGAAATGAGGCCCTTTGTCCTTTTTTTTTTTGTGGACTTTGTGGAAGTAATTTGTATATTTTTAGCCTGTTGAAATGCTGTGTTAAATTTGGGTAAACCAGAAGATTCTTTTCTAATCCATCATAAATCAAGTCAATCTCAATCATTAGTATGCTGGATGTCTCATCATCCAACAGTGACTTTGATCATGTAAAATAAGATGGAGTAAAATGCTTCTTGAATACTTCACTCTGCTTACATGGTAAGCAAGAAGAGAGAAGTCTACTTAAAAGTGCTGACCTACAAAGCTGATTGCTCTGATTGTTGAGCTAGTTTTTTCCACCAGGCGAACTGTGCGAGCTCCATATATTCAAATCATTAAATATTGTTTGAGTTCATGCGAGACTCTATTCTAGGGCTCTATTATGCTGTCCTAGGACTTATGGGCGCCTCCTGAAGTTAACACGTGCTTCATTTACATCGACCCAATTATGTGCATCCAAGAATTTTTCCTAGCATTACTCATCTCGATAAATGACCAGAATTCCGAAGTTAGCCGCACGTCCTTAATCAAGGTGTTCGACTTAGAACCGTACTCAGCGCACCCCACGAAGTCAAAAGAACCAGTAAATATCGTATATAGTGAACAACAGCATGTGTGGAAAAGACATAAGCAGGCGCTGTTTCGGAGAAAAATTTAGGGAAAAGAAAAACTTATGTGGATGTTCGAATACGACTTGACTTCATGCATTTATCCACTGTATTTTCGTAGGTGGTGGATACGATGTCAAAACTTTGCCCGGTGTCGACTATCGGGCCGACAATCCCGTCAATGTACTTGGACAAGCGAGTGGAGAACGACATAGAATACGGCCTCAACCTCTTCACCCTGGACAAGTCCACCCTCATCACCGACTGGCTCCGGTCGAAGCCACCGAGCTCGGTCGTCTACGTGTCCTTCGGCAGCTTGTCGTCTCTGGGCCGCATCCAAATGGAGGAGCTTGCGTGGGGGTTGAAGCAAAGCGGATTTCACTTCCTGTGGGTCGTGAGGGCATCTGAAGAGGACAAAGTCCCGAAGCACATCTTGAAACTAGAAGCTGATGATGGAGCTGATCATGACGAGAAGAGCGACAAGAGCTTGATCGTGAATTGGTGTCCGCAGCTTGAAGTGCTATCTAACGAGGCCATTGGTTGCTTCTTCACGCACTGCGGTTGGAACTCGACAGTGGAGGCGCTGAGTGTGGGGGTTCCGATGGTGGGGATGCCTCAGTGGACGGACCAGACGACGGATGCCAAGCTGATTCAGGAAGTTTGGGAGGTCGGGGTTAGGGTTCGGGTGGACGAAGATGGGATGGTGAGGAGGGGAGAGATTGAGGGTTGCATAAGGGAAGTGATGGATAGCGAGAGAGGGAAAGAGATGAGGAGGAATGCAAGGAAGTGGAAAGCTCTAGGCAGGAGGCCATGATTGAGGGAGGATCTTCAGACAAGAACATAGAAGCATTTGTTTCCAAAATAAAAAACCGTAGAGCCTAGGGCAAGTGAACTATTTTCTCTATCGAGGTTTGGCATCCTAGGATATTAGGAGGGGTTTTATGGAAGAATAATGCATGCATATTAAATCATATAGCTCAAGTCCTTGCGAGCCATTAATCTCACTGATTTCGCGATTAAATTCATATAATCAATGGTTTAGAGAGGCTTGGTCCACATGGTTTATATATAATGTAATATATATTTTTTAATTTTAAATCATATGGAATTGGGAAAATATATAAGGATTCTCGAATCTTTCCCAAATAAAGAGGTGATGGCAGATTTTTCTCTATATGGGTTTGATGTCAATGATGATATGGATAAATTGTAAAAATTTCTTCCTTGGTCTCTCTCTCCCCTCATTTTTGACATTATCTAAGGTTATACCACACCCTCTCATCAGATCGCAGCATCCTCTCTTGTTTCTCTCGGTCTCATCTCGGTCTCATCAACCTCCTAAATGAATATTGTCACTTCCTAGTTGATTGAACGACCTCTCTTACACTGCCGGACGATATCTTTGAGAAAGGACATCACAAATATTATAACTTTTGTAAGACACTCATTTAACCGTCATTATTTTTTTTTATTTTTCAATTACTTAAGTATTATGACTTAATCACTTGAGTGCCATAATTTTTAACAATGTTGACCACAAATGCCATATTGCGTCAGATTTTTGGCACTGATAAATGTTTTTTAAAAGTTATGGCACTCAAGTGATCAATTAAAAGTTGTAAGACTTACGTAAACAATTGTTAAAAATTATGACACTAATGATAAAAAGAGTTAGGGCATTTAAGTGTAATCCATATGAAAGTCATGACACATGTGGTGTCTTTTTTCCGTTATCTTACCAGTCATACGCACAGAGCTTTGACCGTGAGAGCTGCAGCATTTCATGTCATTCTATGGGCTAATCAAAACTGATCTAGATAAGAGCCCATCTGCCATCTCTCCTTTCACTCTCTTTGTAGGGGGCGTGCGAGAGAGAATGACAGTGATTGTCGTTATTACTGAGGGCTGTGGCAAGATTTATTTGAGGACTGAATTCGATGGATCATCATGAATGGATTTTTGAAGGTTCAAATTGTGAGATGATGACATTAATTGTTTTTAACACTCTCCCTCACTTATAAACTGAAATTTACCAAAGATGAAATTTGTGAGTTTGGCTGAGAGAATAACCTAGAGAGTGAATAGGTAATTTTAAAAACTTGATAAAATATTGCGGAATCAAATGTGACAAGTTTAAAGTAATCGTGACCGAGTAAAACAAACTGTTGATATAAGCATGTTTTGATTATATCCAACAATGTAATGCAGTGTTTCCATCAAATAGTAAGTAAGAGCAAAGAGATAGAGAACAATGTACAAGAGCTTATAGTGGTTCAATTTGGTGTAAGCCTACATCTACTCTCCAAAGCTAATAGCTTATTGACTAAATTCCACTAGTTGGTCATTGAAAAGTTATAGTAGTAGATATTGCTTATACTTAAGAACTTCTACTCGAAACTGATGTTACTTATATCTAAGCAGATAGGTCTCACTATCTCACATCTAGATATAAACTATAGTTTTGCCAACACTTCTAAAAGAGATTACGATATTAAGCTCATAGAAGATAATTTTTTTTGGTCGAACACAGAAGATAATTCAAAAAAATGTAAACCTGTTTTGAAATTTTGGAATTATGAATTCTTAATCTTTTTTATTTTTCTTTCTTTGGCGCTTTGGTCTTCTTTTATACTCTTTTCATCAAGCTTCCCATTGGACAATCTTCAAGGGGATCAATCTTCATTCTAGTTGTTGCACAATTTTTGAGAAGACTGGGTAGCCATTGAGGTTGATCAATTAGAATCCCCGTTTATTTGGTTGCCCATTCAATCAAATCCTAATTTTCAAAATTGGAGTGCTTAGCTATGGAAAGAATCATGGCTTTGGAATGATTGTCAATCAATCAAGATATTTTTGCGTGATTAAACATATTGCAAAGACAATCTTTAATATTAATGGTACATCAAAATTTTCTAACATGTGAATACATACCATATTACAAGCAGTCAAGTGATAAATTTTTTCAAAATAATAATCTTGAAGTTTGTGATAAGAAAAATTATTGTTGCGGGTTGCATAAGTACTCTGCTCATATTCACAATCATCGCTAATATCTCGCTTTATATTATATTGCTGATATCCAACTTATACACTATTGATATCTACTCAGTATGCTACATATATCCATGTAATACTTTGCTAATATCCAAGCTATACATTGCTTATATTCAAGTGATAGATGTATCTAGCTCCCTAGATATATTTAATTGTTCTTCTTGAAATACTTTGATTACAATAATTAGGTTTTGTAGACTTAACACCTTGACATATCCAAGATTATATGTGCTCCACATAGCTTCTTTAAGACAATTAGAATCTTTTCACTGATCATATCAAAATTATTTTTCAACTTGAAATATAAATGACTTATGCAATTAATATCGATGTAAATCATGAATAGTTCTGTCAATTTCAAAATGATAAAGAAGGTTGCTTGCATATTGTTGCGATAGGGCGAGCGATCGAACAGTAATATAAACAGAAGAAGAAAATAAATCGGACACCGGATTTACGTGGTTCGGTCGTAAAGCAGCAGCGAATTTTACTATAGATCAAGCGATACAAAGAGATTACACACTCAAGTCACTCAAACACTCTCTCGGTGTTTCCTAACCCCCAATTACACCAAATAACGCACGCAGTGTTTGGTCAAAAAGTTACTCACGAAATAATCTCTCAATCTCACGAAGGAATTACACGCAAATCTTATTTCAAGATTTAAATCGGCTACAAACACTAATCTTCTTGGATGTAATTCATGGACAAGAACGATAAAGAAAAATCCCTCCGAAGCACTCGACGACGAGACGGCGCTTGAAGACTAATTTTTCATGATCAACCTCTATCACCCACGGCTACAAGTCTATATATATAAGTGAGACTCTTATTCTTTTGCCGACTTCTCATAGGATTCTGTTTCCTATCTTGAATGATTTTATCCAAAACATATCTATATATATTTTAAACAAAATTCAAGTCCAAGTGAAAGTTGGACTTTCTTATTTTAGTGGCCAAACTCTCCAATGCTGATTCAAATTTTGGAAAGTTGATATTCGGATCTTCTTTGCTTGATTTCGAACGTCCGCAACATATCCAATCTGGAATATTTGGAATTTCACATTGAACTCAAACTCGAGACATATTTTAACACATACAATGGATAATCCCAGTCATTTTCACAATCATGCTTTTTTTTTTTTTTTTGGTAAGGTTCACAATCATGCTTTTGTTCATATACTTTAACTTGCACTTTGATAAAATCCACCAAAAGCCATTGTCTTTTACGTCGTGGCCTTTGTTTTGTCCATATGACTTGCAACTTACTTGCTTTCGTAAGCCGTGACGAGAACATTGGTATGTTCTTGCCCGTCTCCATCTGAACGAAGTGCCGAACGAATCTCACTTAGGCACTACTTATAACAAAGCAAAAGAGTCAAGCCTTGCCTTGTCGTGTAACATCATCGGTTTTGTCTTTTGTCCCCTCAAGAAATAACGGTTGGCAAATTTAAAAGAAGCAATCGATTCCAAGCTTGACCGGTTGGTGAGGTGCGTCTTTATCCTAGAAAGGTGTGGACAGGCTGGAGTCAAGACATGATTGTATTCCTCATCGACTGCAATAATTTTTATTTTGACGTGGATTGTGTGTACGACATTGACTAGGGACGATGACGATAGGCATGTTGCTTTCACTTGAGTACTTTACTTTCAGGAACCTAGGTTCGTGAATGTGATGATCGGCGTGGAGGAGATCGTTCTAAAGGTTGGAATGAAGATCTTGATTATTACCACTTTGAAAAACAAATGAATGTTGTCCCTATTTCCTATAGCAATAATTGGAGAAAGTTATCTACAAAATCCTAAATCCACTGTGCAATGACCAAATTCAATCATATGCCCTTCAATAGTATTAATTTAGTCCAAACCTTTTGATGATGGACCACTTTAAGTATAAACCTTTCAATTATGCCAATTTAGTCCTAAATTTTTGACAATTTATTAATTTAGTTCTTTAAGCTAATTTTGGTTAGAAATCGGAAACACGATGATCTAATTAGCGCTGGCTATCTCACATGGTTTGATCAGCATTGATAGGGATAATTGTTGTAATTTGTTTAATTTTCCAAATTCTATTTTTACCTTTTTATCCCCTCCCTTCCCCCCCTCTCTCTCTCTCTCTCTTCTTTTCTTATTTTCCCCTTTCCCTCCGCTGGTCACTGATGAGGGCTTGATAGAGGGAAAAGGGAAAAAAAATAAAAAAATAAAAGAAAAAGGAAAGGAAGAAAAGGAAGAAGAGAAGCAAATTTTGGAATTTTTTTTAAAAAAAGTCAAAAATTATCCACGTTAGTGTTGGCTGTGCCATATAACACAATCAACATTGATTAGACTGCAATATCAACAATTTTCAGCCAAAAATAGCTAAGATAACTAAACTGGAAGATCGTTAGAACTAATTGGCAAATTGTTTAAAAAGTTTAGGATTAAATTGACACGATTGAAGAGTTTAGAACTGAATTGACAGCCATACAATATATTTATTACTTTTTGAATAATTTTCCTGTAATAATTGGGATGTAAATATTAATATTTTTTTGGTCTAAGTAGCAACGTTGCACCACCTTTTATACAGAGATTGCGCATAGAATTGTAAAAATTATTGGTGTATCGAGGGCTTTTGTTTCCTCCACCTTGGTTTTTCTTTTTTTTTGGTTGAAAAACTTTAGTATTCGTGGCTCAAATATATGAGAAGTACATAGACTTTCGAAACAAATTAAATTGAAACAAAACAAATGCTAGAATACTACAAAAACAAGTCAAATTTAGAAAATAAGGAGGATCAACAAAGTACCGGTAGGGTTAAGTACACAATCATTCCAAAAGAACGGATGTGTTAAGCAAAATAATTAGTAGAGTCAATGTTAGTCAAGACAATGTTAGTTGAGCCAAGAAGCATCGACATCAATTCATGAGGTTTGGCTTATTTCAAGTCGATTATATGGATAAAAATAGTCAAGACAATGTTATTGCAGTGAAATCTTAGGTGGGAACAGTTGCCTAAGTGTCAATTAACGATTACAGTCAAGCAGTTATTGCAGTTAAGCTCCTTAGGTGGGAATAGTTATCACCATAAAATATGAAGCCGAATTTGTTTTCAATGAGTGGGAACAATTATTAGACTACAAAAGGAGCGTATACGAAAAGGAAAAGGTATGCACAAACATCTGAAGAACAGGATTTACTTCCATGCAATTTATTATTTTTCATAGCAATCTATTTCCAGTCATTCAAGTTGTTTGTTTACTTTTGTCAATTCAAGGCTTGTTCTTGTTCTTTCGGAAAGATTTGTATTGTCATTAATTTTCATTTCTGTGGTTTTACAAAGGAACATCATCAAGTTTTTATTCCTTTCGCATTGTAAAATTGTTTGTCAATTCGATGTACAGAGATTGTGATGTTTGACCAGGATCGTTGATTACTGGAACAATAATAATTCTTTTTATTGAGCCGACAATTCGCTAGGGAGCCACTTTTGAGCAAAACAGGAGGAAACTATGACCCTTTTATGAATTAAAGGTTTTACTGTCGTAATGTTGGAAGACATTAGGGGGAGGAGCAATGTAGGATGGGCAAAAGTAATGTGAGAATTTGGTTAAAGACACCTAAGTTATATAATCCTTTAATATTATGAAGAAAAAGAAATTTATTGATTTAGAATGTTCAGATTTGAATCGACATCACACGCCGAATTTAGTCATGCGATAATGGGATATACTTTGAGGAAATTTCAAGAATCTAGCAACGTGGAGCACTGAATTGTAACTTGCAAGACATTGAAATTCTTCGAGTTTCTAGGTAGAAAGAACGAGGCCATGGGCAGCTATGGTCTTTTGTGTGTTTGGTCGACAAAAAGTAAAGAAACACAACGAAATTATGGTTTTGTCCATGTAAAATTTTTTGGCCTTCTTTTAAAGACTATGTTTTCCTTCGTGTCTAGTCGGAAGACACTTCCTTCTCTCTCCATGTGATTGGCGAATCGACTAAAAAAATTCGTGCAAAGGCAATTGGGCATGACTCGTGACCCATAGAAAAAACCCTAATGAAAATAAACTTGACATTCTTTCCAATTGCAGAGTCACCCCCCACGATATTACTCACCATGGCCAAGGACACCGTTACTGTCATTGGTCCCTCAACTATTGCCGACTCTCTCTCTCTCTCTCTCAAACCTGCGGGCGCACACAGACGATGGATCGATTGTGGCCTCCATGGTGTGCTGTTTCGTGGAGAGAGGGAGAGAGAGGGATATGACCGTCGGTGATGGCAGCCCGGCAGGAGTTGTGGCTGCCGGCGGCGAGGAAAGATAGAGAGGCCTGATGAGTTACTTGTGAGTGAGGCTAGTTTGAATGTTGAATGACCAAATCGAATGTCTGGGAGGATATATTCTGATTATAAATGGAAGAAAAAGTAACTTCTTTTGTAATTAATATGTCAAAAAGGACACATATGGGGATCAACAAAGGGGTAAGGAGACAGTGGAGGCAAGGCACATGGGGTGGGTTCGCTTGAATTTGAAGAGGCCCTGTCCATCTTTCTATATGAAAAATGAATATATTTATGCCCAAATCCAACAAACGGTTCAAATATCGCGTGTCAAATAAGCCCCCGTCAACACGGCCGCCGCAAGCAACTACCATTCCAAGGATTATCTCGGCAAAAAATCTATCTATATAAGAAGGATCGCCTGAGACCATACGTGATCTTTATACACATTCCATGTTGTCGAGTCGAGAGAGAATCTGTTCGACCAGCAAACAGCCTACCATGGATCCGGCAAAGGACATTCACGTTCTAGTCCTAGCCCACCCAGTGCAAGGCCATATAAACCCAATGCTCCAGTTCTCCAAACGCCTGGCCTCAAAGGGTCTCAAAGTCACCTTCCTAATCCCCATCTCAACCAAGAAGTCCCTCAATCTGGTAAACGCAAGCTCCATCCAGGTCGAGTACATCTCCGATGGGTTTGACAACGTTGAAGCGGACAAGCTAAGCATCGACGAGTCTCTCGAACACTTTTGGCTCTCAGTTTCTCAGAGCCTGAGCGATTTCATTCAGAAACACCAATCTTGTCAGGAGAATTCGGCTATAGTTCTTATTTACGATTCCTTTGACTGTTGGGCTCTAGACGTGGCGATAGAACACGGCATGCATGGAGCTGCGTTCTGCACTCAGTCTTGCGTCGTCTCTTGTATCTATTACTTGGTTCACCAAGGAAAAGTGAAGCTCCCAGTAGAAGCTGTTGATGGACAAGGACGTGTCTTATCTGATCCTCCGGCGATGTCTGTTTTAGGGTTGAACGATTTTCCTTCATTTGTTGTCGATGTCCATAAATATCCTGCCATACTCAAGATGGTTCTGAGACATTTCTCCAATTTTCGGAAAGCTAAGTGGCTTTTGTTCAATACATTCACCGAGCTCGAGGAGGAGGTAAGTAGCTTCAAATCACCCGTGCAAATGATCTGGCTGGAGTGACTTTTGAGAAGGCTTTTTTGGATCGCACTTGTTAAAAGATATAGCTTTCTTAATCCGAATTTCACCGTCAACTGTTGCTGGAAAAATGATTTTTTTTTTTAAAGCTCCCGTGCAATTACTGCACGCTTGAAATCAATCTAACTTCCTAGAATAACACATGTATTTGCTTTTAAATTCACGACACGAGGTTGGCCACAAAAATTGATGACATGAGAGGCAATCTCTTGATGAATGCTTGGCCGCCTCACCCACCCGACACCACTCCGCCCCCCCGGCGGGGCATCCCCGATAACGTGTAAATTTTATCGTTACTTTCAAGTAACGTGTATGCATTGTTATGGACACAAGAAAGCAAACATTAACAAAGCAAAAAACCCAATTTGTTGCGTGGTTGACAGTTCTTTCGGTGCAAAGGACGCAAGTACTAAGAGAATAGGAAGGTCTGTACGTAACTGTAAATTAATTTGTTGATTGGATCCCAGATGGTGAATTGGATGGGGAACCAATGGCCGATGCTGACCGTGGGACCCACAATACCTTCATTATACTTGGACAAGAGACTCGAGGACGACACAGACTACGGGCTTAGCCTCTTCAAGCCCGAAGCAGAAGCTTGCCTCCGGTGGCTGGACTCGAAGCCGCCCTGTTCCACCGTCTACGTATCGTTCGGAAGCTTGGCGTCTCTCGGAGAGGACCAGATGGAAGAGCTCGCGAGAGGGCTCAGGTCGATGAAGAGCCACTTCCTGTGGGTGGTGAGAGAGTCTGAAGAGGAGAAGCTCCCACGTAACTTCTTGCAAGAGCTAGGGTTAGATGATGACAAGAAGGGATTGGTGGTGAGGTGGTGCAATCAGCTCCAAGTGCTGAGCCATGGCTCTGTCGGTTGCTTCATGACCCACTGCGGGTGGAACTCTACTCTCGAGGCGCTGAGCTTGGGGGTCCCGATGGTGGCGATGCCCCAGTGGACGGACCAGCCGACCAATGCCACATTCATCGAGGAGGTGTGGAAGGCCGGCCTCCGGGTCAGGGCCAACGAGCGAGGGGTTGTGACTGGGGAAGAGATCGAGAGTTGCGTGAACGAGATCATGGAGGGAGGAGAGAGAGGGAAAGAGATCAGAGAAAACTCCTTGGGTTGGAAAGAAATGGCCAAACGGGCCATTGACGAAGGAGGTAGTTCCGATAAGAACATCCAAGAATTTGTCTCCAACGTTCTTGATTTATGCACATGATGCATTTGCCCCTGCAATAATGGTGAAAAATAATCTTACTGATTTGATACAGATGGTTGTATCTTAATCGAATTGTAAGATTTTATTTGAAATAACATTACAAGTTTAGAACATCATTAGTCTCTAAATAATCAATTCCAGTAGTTAAATATAATTGTAATACAATTGCAATTTCTTTTATATGTCTTGTGATTCTCCAAATCTCTTAAGATTATGTGTATATTTCCCTTAATGTAACAACTTGGCCTGATGAGGGCGGGGAGTAGTCGTCGGGGCTAGAGAGTCTTGATAGTAGCTCCTGGTAGGCTTATAGGATAGTAAATGGAGTAAGGAGGTATACTGAACATGGGGAGAGTGATTTTGATATATATATGAAAACTAGGATTAACACATGGAGGCACCTTTAGACATAATAGTAATACTTTGTTTTAAAACTCCAAAGTTAGGTGTGTTCATATGAGAGCATTTTTAAGGAAGGTAGTCTCGTGGAAAGGTGCCCATTTATACTTCAAAAGATCAAACCTGTGATGCTCGGCCCGGAACAAGCCAAGGCTGACTATACCTCAATGAGTTGATATAAGGATATCACACCTAATGGACTAAAATTAATCTCATAATATCTTATTATCTTATTCAGCCATCTTGTAAAACATATAAATACCTCATGTACTATTCCTTAAGGAATATACACTTCTGCATATTCTTACCTATGTATTACAGTTCTTGTTGTTAGAGGAAGCGCCCCTTAAGTCTTTTAACGTGGTGGTCGTAGCAACTTCAGCTGTGCCGACGTTCATTTTCCACCTAATTTACCACTCTTGAGTACTGTTCTAACACTTTTTATTGCTTGTTTCGGAAAACAAGTACCACCATTATACTTGCCATCCTCAAATTATCCAAATGATAAAATTTCGTTGCGATTTGCCGCGGAACGCGCCCTTTACGTGCTACTACGCGCTGCTACCTCTACAATACACGAGCTTGCATGCACTTCTCACATGCCAGAAGTTTTTGCACATGTATGGTAGACATCATCAACATGTTAACATTGGCCTGAGCAGTTCAGTCGTTACACACATTAGCTGTCACGTCAACAGCCATGTCTGAGTCAACCATGTACTTGCCACATCATCAGCCACGTCATATGTGTTTGGTGTACATGGGCAAGATAAGCTTGGAGGTTTTAATTAAAAGGAAATTTGTTGTGTGATTAAGGGCTGAGGAATTGAATGTGTATGCAAGTGTTTTAACTTAAGCAAAGAACAGAAAGTGCAACTCATCAGGATGTTCGTAGGCTTTTGCACTTTCCATCAAGGAAAAGTGCTAGATTTATGCTTATATTTGTGGATGATGACTTGAGGAGATCTTAGTTTTTGTGTTGAGGTACAAGTTCAAGCTATTGTTAGTATTAAGCAGTTTGGAGCTTTTATCGAAATAGAGATTGATAAAATGATTGAATTTGTGCAGACTGATATAGTATGGAGTTATGCTCGGACCTGTTAAATAGCAAGGCTTTTTATTACTAATTGTATATATGTAATTTTCATATTAAAATAGAGAAGAAAGTATTGTTACTAATGTCATGCATGTAATTTCGCTCGCAACTCTGTATACCATCGAGTCTACTATATATTGGGGCAATCTCTGTAGCTGTATCTTCAAAGTATAAAAGCTAATATCGATATTGTAGTAAAGTCTAATCGACACTGTGATATTTCCCTTTGTTGGAACCAATTTTAGTTTTGCGGAAGCTCGTATGTAAAACACAACAAGAAAGGAGATGAATGAAAGAGACCAACAACGATACAAGACAAGAAAATGTTTAGTATATAGTCGGGTGCATTACAAAGCAAAGGAAAGCTTTTCTCTGCATGTGAGGAAAGATCACACAAAAACATTCATGACTACTATATTTATATATTTAACCACCTAGACTGCACCGCCTAGAATTAAGTTGGCTTCATGTACGAAACAAAGTTGAACTTTTGCTCTGCCGAGTTCAATGTGAATGGGAGTTGCCGACTTCAACTTGTCTTCGTGCAAGCTGTATCCTCCTTGCCATTATTGATGAAGTTGGTGAAGAGTAGTAATTCCAACACAATCCAATTCTTGCACTGAACCGCCTATGCCATGTAGGAGGACAAGTCCAAGTAGAATTTCCTTTAATCTAAATTGACTTTCACTACTTCCAACACCCTTTGTGATTTTAAAAGGTTTTCCTCTTAAACTTCGTTTGTCTTCTTCTCTATATTTTTTTTTTCCTTCCATCTTTCGCTCCTAACAATATGCTCTCTCCGAAAGCGATTCCTTTTCGCTAGACTCGATTTCTGACGTCTCTGGTCGGTTCTAGCACCGTTGTCGTCGCCAATTCGTTGTTTGCACCGCCACCCAACCGAGCTATGCTTGGCATGTTTTCTGGTCGGGAAAGCTCGAAGAGCTCAGACTTTTTCCAGAATCCTTTATCTTTGGTTTAAACATCGATTCAAGGCCAATGACTGGATCTCCAAGGGAATAACATCTTTGTTTTGTTTTGCTGAGTTTTTGAGTCTGAATGTTGGGATGTAATACACGGAAACGACAGGATCTTGCAATTTACGTCAACGCGAAATCACCAGAGAAATAAACGAGAAAAATAAGGACACCAGAAATTTACGTGGTCCGGTCCAAGTATCGGTACCTACGTCCATGAGGAGAGCCAGCAGCAAATAATCCACTATAATCGGAGAATCAGAGTTTACAATCGCTCAAACGCTCAAGTGTTTCCCACACCTAGATTTAACCCAAAACCCAAAGTGTTTATAAATAAACAACTCACTTGGACATAAACTCACGGCACAAAATTACTGCGCGTTCAAGCTCAAAACCAAATGCCGAAAACAAGAACTCATTTTCTTGATCGCGTGGGTGGCTTCACTTTACGTTGTGCGGCAGCAGCTCCACGTAGGGTTTCGGCAGCAACTCTTCTACGTAGGGCTCCTTTTCCCTTTTATATGCGTGTGCCCAAAGAGGAAATTCTTCTTTATCTTTTATTTCCTCTTTTGTAATCCTTCATCGAGTCCAACTGAGTTTCTTCTACTTGGGAAATCTTTATCAACAAAATTCGGTTTAACAAATCGTTATCCGAATTCAAACTCGAGACATTAATTTGACATCGAGTAATGTTGTTGAGGCTCGTGCGAAATTTGTCCCTGATTGTAGCTTTTTTTAATGGTCTGAACATAGTCTGATTTGGTTGTCCGATGCTTCAGTGTTGCATTTACCTCTCGGTTGAATTGATAACAATTTGTTTGATAAAATGCCTGAACGAATCAGTGCTCAAGTTTAAGAAACGCTCTCACTCCTTAATTATAGTTTGACTACTGCACATTTAAACTAAGGATGTACAGGCTCGGTTCTATTACTCTATAATCGAATCATGCTAATTTGGCCCATAGCTGAGACCTTCATTTACATGTAACCTACTTGATCCTTGCTTATTTCACATGTTAGTCTCGGTTCAAGTTCATACAAGTCACTTTCTGCTATATGTCAATTTATGATAATCTTGATAATTAAAAGCACGTTTGCTATAGATTGTGTTGTGTGACCGAATATCTTGTAAAGCTGACTCCACTGGTCTGAATCTCCTGCTCGCCGGCCATGTTTGTATTCATACTCAACTGATTATGCTTTGTTCGATTGCTTTGCTTTGATCTGATTGTGGATTTTAGAAGTCAATGAATCGCCTGCATGAACTCATTTGCTCACGTTGGAATGCTTCTTGTTCAAGTGAAGTCTTGCTAATGGCTGCAACTAATGGACATAAGTATAGAATAGGATCATTCAGCGAATAGGTCATGCTTCATGAGTGAAGGTGAAATATGACATTGAGGGTAGAAGGAAGGTACGAAAGAGAGAATAGAAATTTAGACGAGACTTTGTGCGGCTTAGTTGAAGGAAGGACCGAAAGAGGAGAAAGAAAGAAATAATGAATTATTAAAAAAAAAAATAATAGCGAAAATAAAAAGGAGATGAAAAAGGAGAGTGCAAGTCTTAGCTAGGTAATTGCATCTTAGAAATGGTTTTAATTCGATTTCATTTGATTTAATTCCAATTAGCTTAGGAAGTCATCTGTGACATCTTGCTTTTCCTATTTCTGTTTTTAATAAATTGAGACGGGCATTTCATCTTTACGCATATAGTTCTTTTCCTTGGGTTGGCCACTCATGTGAAAACTAGTCTATCAGGTGAAGCCGGTAAGAGATTCTAATGCATCAGACTCGATAATTTGACTAGGAAACGACCTTTCAACCGAGCTAATCTGCAAGGGTCATTACGGCATAGTTAAAAATCGATTAGAGACCGGACATAGGTCGACTTGACAGAGGCATGTGATCAAGTGTGGGTGATTCCACCAGATCGCACTATTCTTGTCGGTCGGCACTGGACCGGCTTTTCTGTCAATTGGATCCTCTGTATCCGTATTTGAAACCTTGAGATTTCCACGACAACCGAGAGTCGCCAATGTGTCAAAGATGTATATTGTGGCTTGAAAATAATCAACCACAGGTCAAATGCATGAAAATATCTAAAAGCTACCGGTAGGTTAGGACGCGCTAATATCATGCCAGAGTGAAATTAACCGTGAAATTGAAAGCGAATTCAGAAATTGGGAGTCATGTTGTGTCACAAATATTACTAGGAGCATTGGATTAATTTATGGACTTTAATTGGACTCAATTGGAAGAGAATTGATTGGAATTGAAGAATTTAAGGTACAAGATTTTATGCCCCGGCGAAAAATAAAATTGAACCTATTGGAATAAGGTTGTGGGAGATTGAGATAGTGGAGTATGACATCACCAAGTGATGTCATGGTGTGGGGCAAGAGTGGCTAGGATGTTGACAAGTGGAGGGTGGAGATTGAATCTCCAAAAAGGCACCTATCAACATCATCTTCAAGCTTGGGAAGAGAGAGAGAGGAGGGAGAGAGAACCGGTTCAGCCCGGCCCGATTGGGAGCCCCTCCGTTCGCCGGACTGGTCGCCCGTCCGCTCGTCGTCGTCGCCGTCGTCGCCACCACGCGCTTGCCCCGTGCGCCCGTGCTCGCCTCGCCGGCTGGCTTGCCGTTTCGCCACAGCCCGAGCGACCTCAATCTTCCAGCACCTCCGCTCAGCAGCTGCCGTCGTCGCCAGGGTCGCTGGAGACCCGCTGGAGCTGCCGCCTCGCCCACACGAGCTGCCGCCACCCCTCACCACCGGTTTCACGCCCAACCAGCCGCCGATCAGCCCTCCGTTCGGCCTTGGACAGCAGCCATGACTAGCCTAAATCTAGAATTTCAAGGCCCGCTTTGGGTGTCTTCCCGACCTCCTTTGGTGTCGCCCCGAGGAGATTTGTCGACGGCCTCACCATCCTCTTCGCCGGGGACCCGTCGGAAAGCAATTCCGGTTAGTTTTGATAGGACTAGTATGAGCACCTAGAGGGGGGGTGAATAGGTGATTAAACAATTTTTGTAAAATAAAACAAGATAGATTAAAAAGCAAAGACAATAACGGACGTATGAAGCAACGATATAAAGTAAAGAGATTAGGGATAGAGAATCACGACTCTAAGTTTATAGTGGTTCGGCTTAGACCAAGCCTACGTCCACTCTCCCGCACTGACAGCCCACTGGCTGGATTTCACTAAGAATCAAAAGAGAATTTACAGTCTCACGTCCGTGATTCCACAGTGTAGAGACTCTACTACACTTCCTCAAGGTCTCGCAGATATTCAGTCTCTCTTTTGAGTACAGTATAGTTCAACGAATAAGATCGCAAAACAACAAGGAGATTCAGACTTTGAAATTTTTCTATCGGGACACTCTTGAACAACTTGAACGTCTCCCTTAAATACTCCTTCATGCCTTCATTACCGTTGGCACCTTCCAAAGGAGTTCTTCCAATCAACCCGTTGGACAGAATCAATTAGAGAGATCTCGAGCTATTCAAGGAAAATGACGATAGCCCATACAATCAGGATCTAGGTTTCCATAAGTAGAACCTTCCAAGTGTGATTTGCGGATCAATTGAATCTAAGTTACTCGATTTAATCAATACGAATAACATATCTTGAAATGCTATCACCAGCTGTGAGATCTTCCTTAACCATATGAATCAAATCCTTAAGGATAAGCTTGTCTTAATAAAACTCTTCTTCGTCAGTCTGGAAACTATCAGTGAGGGCAGACTTTGAATCTTGAGTCTGGAGGTCTTCAGACTTTGTCAATAGAGTCTTCAAGTCTTTAGACTAGACTGATGGAAACGTTTTGTCAACTTCAAAACAAGTCTGGAAGTTTTTCTCTAACAATCTCCCCCTTTTTGATGGTGACAAAACTTTCCTGCAGATTTGGATACTTTCAACCTGCAATACAATATTTAAGCTAACAAGTATATCTCATTAGAATAAAGATGACGATTCTGCATCCACAGAAAATAGGTTAGTCCTGTAACATCAACTATCTTTATCAAAACCATCATCATTACTTAAAATATTGCAAGCATAAAAAGTTTAAAGCATTCAGCAATCCAAGATCCAAATCAGTCCAAATTCCAAACAGAAGATAAAGTCAATCCACAAGCAATCAAAAATTTTAAAGTCAAATAAGTCAAATCTGCAACTTCTCCCCCTTTTTGTCAGCAGCAAAAAGGTAGAAAAGATCAAATCAAGAAGCTTTGGGAATGCGAACGAGCTTAAAATCTCCCATCGACTTGACAGTCTCTTCCAGCTTCTTCATATCCTCTTGCAGTTGCAATAGATCCGTACCCTTTGCAGTTGCCTGAATTTGAAGATTAAGATCTCGAACTTGATCTTGCAAAGTAACGGAAATAGCATGATGAGCATTCTGCAGAGTCTGAAATTCACACCCCAATGTATAAACCTGGCCTTTAAGCTCCATAAGAAGTTCAAGCAACCTTTGAAAGTCTGCTGATTTATTAGTCTGTGTGCTTGCTTCAGCATCGTCAGATTGTGGAGTAAAGCCAGATCGAATTTCAGCTCGAGCATCCTGTTCAGCAAATTGTGAGGCATATACATCCTCAGGGTCGGCAGGTGAACAACTAACAGTATCACCGGTAAAAGTGAGTAGAGGAATACCTTCTTTGGCTACTGCTCCCCCTGTTTCAGTGCCTTCAGGTGGAGAGAAGTATTTTTCTTGTTCAGGCTCTTCCTTAGTACCAGGATGCTGTTGAGCTTCTTTTTCTACTGGAGAATCACCACGACCTTCTCTTGCAGTTTGTTCTCTGCCTTGCTCTTGTGCTTCTGCTCTTTCCTCTTCTTTCTCTTTCCTCATCGATTCTTTTTCCTCATTCCCTTTCTCTGTCTCTTCTCTGTCTTGATCTTCTCGTTCTCCCGACTCTGGAACAAGACGCTGTATGTTCTGTGAGGCAAAGGCGGAGATAGCAATGTCTTCCTCATCATCTTCATCCTGCAAGATGATTGCTCTCCTTCTTTTGGATTGGACAGTCATGGGTTCTTTGCCTTTTCTCTTCGCCGCTATAGAGTTTGTCTGGATTTGACAGGGGTTTTCTCCTTAAATCGCTCTAACGCCTTGCTTAGATCCTTCAGACGTATCTTGGTAATCATTTTCAGCCCTATTACCATTTGATCAATGGTTCGAACACACAGAATTTTTGGAGGCTGAATATCAAAGTGTCTGAATAAACGAGTGATGAGAGCAGAGTAAGGAAGTTTTCCCTTGTCCTTTGCCATGGATCTGTACATATGGAACATGATAGTGTGAGGCAAGGAGAACTTGTGACCGATTTTGATGGCGTACATCAATTTTGCTTCAGAGTTTGAGACATCTGTTTTTGATGTGGATTTGGGCCTGAGACAGTTGATCACGATTTTATGGAGCAATATGTTAGACGCATTCATCTTCAGATAAGAGAGTCGTCCTTCTGTACTTCTATCACAAGCAAGCTCCATGGTCGCATGACTAACAGACACATTTATAGATTGGAAAGCCTCTCTTTCCACACCAATTATATCGGCAAGAATGTCCATGTCAACCACATACTCCTTATCTCTAACACTGAAGGAAAATCTATTCGCATCCAGAAAACTAAGATTAGAATAGAAATATGTGGTCAGTTCAGAATGAGCAGTATCTAGCTCAGTGCATAATCGATCAAGTTGAAGTTTCTCAAACTTCTCTCTCAACTTGATGTTTAAGGAATCGAGAAAATCGAAGTCCACACTCCGTGGATTCATCACCCCTCTCTTCAACAGCTTGGAATAAGTTTGTTTATGTTCCTCAAAACGAAACAATTCTCCCCTCGTTCCTCGAATTTTTGCAGCCACACCCATCCTTGGCTTAACATGCATGAACATTTTTTCATCATCGTCTTTTCCCTCAGGTTGATTTACTCCTCCAAAACGAGGATCACTAGGAAAATTTGCGAAAGCCCTTTCCGCTGTTCCAACAGGAACAACTCCTGAACGTTCCATGACTCTTAAGAAATGGGTCTCATTCCGATACCCATTTTCTTTTATAAATTCATCTATAAAAGTCATTGCAGAACCTCCTTCTTTCAAAACGGAGTAAAGCCTGTAAGTAAATGCGGGCTTAAGAGATCTTACTGATTCCACGTCCTCAAAGATTTTTTCTTTCGCTTGTTGGTGATGACGCTCATGTGACCTAGCAAGAGAAGAATGGCGCTGTTGAGAATGTTGTTATTGACTTTCCTACTATCTCGAAGAGTCATCTTCCTCAGTCAGATCGAAGTGCGTAGGACCCTCACGCATAAACTGTGGTCCCCTGCTTGCAATCCTTGATGACTTTCTTTGAGACGACATTGTCACAGTCGTTGAGAGGATTTTCGAACTCGATTCGCGAAAAAGATGAGAACTTTAAAGATTAAACTAGAGAGAAAAAAAGTAAGAGAGAGAAGATCTGTGCTCTAGGGTTTGTTGGTAAAAACAAATAAGAAGAAGAACAATATATAAACCAATCGAAACAAGGTATTCGAATCATCACAAAAAGAGAAATAAAAATGCCTTTTAAAAAAATAACTGCCATTTTGAAAATTGATAACTATCTTTTTCAAAAAGATAACTGCCTTTTTTAATATCAATTAGAGATTAACAGACGGTCTTACCTTTTCGAGATTTTTATATAAGAATTAAAAGCACTGTAACCGAAATAACTTATAGTCGTAACCTTTGATTTTCTGAGTTTGAACTTTTCGAGTATGAGCCTTTTCAGATTTTATCCCTGAGTTTGAGCTTCATCAGTCTTTAAGAGATAAGATATTGAGTCTTGAACGAATAGACTCAAATGAGTTTTTCTCAAGCGGCTTTGTGAATATGTCTACTAGTTGATTCTTTGAGTCGATAAATTGTATCAAGACTTCTCCATTTTGAACATGATCTCTAATAAAATGATGTTGAATCTCTATGTGCTTTGCTCTCGAATGAAGAATTGGATTCTTTGTGAGACTAATTGCACTGGTGTTGTCGCATTTGATCTCGGTGCATGAGTATTCGATTCCAAAGTCTCGTAGTTGTTGTTTTATCCATAATATTTGAGAACAACAGCTTCCAAGAGCTACATACTCTGCTTTTGCTATTGAAAGAGCTACAGTACTTTGTTTCCTTGAAAATCAAGATACTGCCCTGTCACCAAGCAATTGACAAGTGCCGGATGTGCTCTTTCTATCAACTCTGCAACCTGCAAGATCTGCGTCTGAATATCCAAGGAGAGTAAAGTCTCCTTCCTTGAGATACCATAGACCAAGCTTAGCAGTTGTTACAACATATTTGATGATACATTTTGCAGCGCTTAAATGTGATTCTTTGGGATCTGATTGAAATCTAGTACAAATGCAAACATTAAACAAAATGTCAGGTCTAGATACAGTAAGATAAAGAAGTGACCCAATGATACTCCTGTATAGGTTTTGGTCGACTTTCTTTCCTCCTTCATCTTTGTCTAGCTTCGAAGAACTTGACATTGGTATGCCAGTCTTTTTGCAATTTTCCAGTCCGAACTTTTTAACAAGTTCTTTTGCGTATTTCTCCTGATGAATGAAGGTTCCTTCTTTCAGTTGTTTCACTTGTAGACCAAGAAAGAAGGACAGTTCACCCATCATGCTCATCTCGAATTCATCCTGCATAGACTTAGAAAATTTCTTGCACAGATTCTCATTAGATGATCCAAATATAATATCATCAACATAAATTTGAACGAGTAAAAAGCTTTTACCTTCCCTTTTGATGAACAAGGTAGTGTATACTTTTCCTTTAATAAAACCATTTTGAATTAAAAATTTACTTAACCTTTCGTACCAAGCTCGAGGTGCTTGTTTCAATCCATATAAAGCCTTTTTCAGTCTGAACATATAATCTGGTTTCTTTGGATCTTCAAATATAGGAGGTTGTTCCACAAAGACTTCTTTTGTATAAATCCATTTAGGAACGCATTTTTGACGTCCATTTGAAATAACCTGAAATTCTTATAACAAGCAAAAGCAAGTAATAATCTAATTGTTTCTAACCTTGCTACTTGAGCGTAAGTCTCATCATAGTCAATCCCTTCTTCTTGCGTATATCCTTTGGCCACGAGTCTTGCTTTGTTCCTTATCACTTTTTCCTTTTCGTTCGCTTTGTTCCTGAAAACCCATTTAGCTCCAATAATAGACTTACCTTTTGGTTTAGGAGTTAATTCCCAAACATCGTTAATGCTGAATTGTCTGAGTTCTTCTTGCATTGCTTCAATCCAGCTTTCGTCAGTTAAGGCTTCTTCTATATTCTTAGGTTCTATTTCAGAAATAAGTGCCACCGCACTAGACTCTTTTCGCCTTTTGGATCTGGTACGAATCCCCTCATTAATATCACCAATAATGAGTTCTTCAGGATGACTAGACTTATGCTTCCAGTTACTGGACAATTTGACAGGTTGTTGATCTTTTTCATGAATTGATCCTTCATCAATCGTTCGTTGTTTTTCTACTGGAGTCTGAACTGTTTCAGGGGAGGTAGACTTTGTAGAGTCTGGAGCAGGTTCAGATTCTTCAGTTTGAGTTTGAATCGGTTGGATTTGTGAAGAGTCTTGAAATTTGACGTTCATTGATTCTTCCATAGTCTGAGTCTTTTTGTTGAATACTCTGTAGGCTTTGCTTGAAGTTGAGTTTCCAAGAAAGATTCATACGTCTAATTTTTCTTCAAACTTACCAACACGATCATTTGCATTTTTCAAGATAAAACATTTACAACCAAACACTTGAAAATATGAAACAATTGGCTTCTTTCCTTTAAATAATTCATAAAGAGTTTTCTCAAGAATTGGTCTTAAAAATACTCTGTTAATAATATAACAAGCTGTAGAAACAGCTTCAGCCTGAAAACGTGAAGGAATATTGCTTTTAATTAAAAGAGTTCTTTCCACAACCCCAGTTTGTTCTGGTGTATATGGAGAGGAGAACTTATGCTAAAAGTCAGATTCATCACAAAATTTAGCAAAGTCTTGATTTTCAAACTTATCTCCATGGTCTGTTCGAATGCTTGAAATAGTATAACCTTTCTCATTCTGCACTTTCTTGGCAAATTTTGAAAAATGAGAGAAAGTTTCAGACTTACTTGCAAGGAAGTAGACCCAAGTAAATCGTGAAAAATTATCCTCTATTACTAGGCAGAATCTTTTTCCACCAATGCTTTGTGTTCTTGTTGGTCCAAAGCGATCCATATGCGAGAGCTGCAATACATGATTAGTGGAAACTTGATTTATTGGTTTAAAAGAATTTTTAACCTGTTTTCCCAACACGCAAGGTGTGCATAAGTCAGACTTTTGGTATTTAAGGTTGGGTAGTGCTCGAACAAGCTTCTTGGAAGAGATTTTGGCAATTTGCTTCATGTTGATATGGCCAAGCTTTCGATGCCATAGATTCGCTTCATCTTGTACAGATATTAAGTATTGTGATCTTTCTTGATTTATATCCAGAAGGTAAATATTCCCATGTCTACGCCCAGTGAAAGATTGAGATAAATATTTACTAGTTCCTAAACATGTTCCTTCCTGGAAGTTGATTTTGAATCATGTATCACACAACTGGCTTATGCTGAGTAGATTGTAATTCAATCCTTCCACCAAAGAGACATTGTTGATCGTTAAGACTTCCAATTTTTACTGTTCCACGTCCAATAATAATTTCTTTGTTATTTCCACCAAAAGAGACTTTTCCTCCATCTATTTGAGCAAGTTTTATAAAATAACTTGAATCTCCTGTCATATGTCTTAAGCAGCCACTATCCAAATACCATTTGATCTTCCTTTTGATAGTGACCTGCAATTAGAAAGAAATTCAAGCTTTCTTTAGTACCCATATTTTCTTGGGTCCAGTGGAGTTAGTGCAATAAACAGTCTTTGCCCAATCTTTCTTAACAGGTTTCCAAACCATAGGGCATTCCTTCTCAAAGTGTTATGAGCTTTGACACTTTGAACATTTGAGAGCATTTCGGCCAACAGGTTTTACAAAAGCTTTTTGAAAATGATTTTTATAAAAAAATTTTGTAGGTCTCTGTTTGATTCTTTCCTTTACATTTGAAAAATCAATTAAAGGAATGATTTCGGGAGTCATACCAAGACCTAATTTGTTAAAATAGGGTCTTTGAATCGAAAGAATCTTATCCAACTTCTCAGATCCATTTGAAAACCTTTTTGAGATATTTGAAATGTCAGTTTTTAAATAGGTGTTTTCACTTGAAAGAAAATCTGCTTTTTCTTTTAAAATAATAAAGTTTTTGTCTAAATCTTCAAAATTTTCTTTCCAAGATTTTTCCTGTTGCTTCAATGTAGAATTCTCCCTTTTTAATTCGGAGATCCTTTTAAGAGAAGTTTTGAGGCTAAGACAGAGTTCATCAATATATTTTGAAACTTTAGTAGAAATGTTTAAATTACTTACCTCAATTTCACTATCTGAGTCTGAGTCTGTATGTCTCAAGGTCTGAGTCTAATTCTGATTTTGCCATTAAGCAAATATTGGCATAATCATCATCACTTTCTTCACATTCAGTATCACTCCAAGTTTCTGCTTTGAGAGCTTTTCTATATTTCTTAGTCTTTCCTTTCTTTTTCTTCAATAAAGGACAATTGGGTTTTATGTGTCCATTTTTTCTTGCATTCAAAGCAAATCACGTCTTTATTGGATTCATCATCCTCAGTTGATTTGTTCTGAAATCTTTGAGTACTTTGTGTCTTCCAATTGAATCTTCTTCCCTTTTTATTCAGTTTTCTAAACCTCTTTATCATAAGTGCTAGCTCTTCATCATCTAAATCTTCTTCAGAGTCTGTAACATCAGAATCATCATTACACTTTAAAGTAATAGACTTCTTACCTTTAGAATCTTCTTCATCGTTGGTTTGCTCCACTTCGTAAGACTGAAATGTTCCAATCAATTCGTCTACAGAAAGTGGCGCAATCCTTTGTGTTTCCCTTATCAAAGTATTTATATAATTCCAATCTTTAGAGAGTCCACGCAGTAGTTTGTTGACCTTCATTTGTCCTGAGATTGGATGTCTCTGATATTCTAGACCATTCACAATTTCAGTAAAATGGCTAAACATATCAGTGATTGATTCTCCTGATCTCATTTTGAAGACTTCATATTGTCCTAGAAGGATATTGATCCTTGTCTCTTTCACTCGATCAGTTCCTTCATAGGTAATGTGCAACCTATCCCAGACTTCTTTTGCTGTTTCACAAGAAGATATTCTGTTATACTCAGTAGGGGATAATGCACAATATAAAAAGTAAACAGCTTTTGCATCAAGAGCTTGTCTCTTGGTTATTTCTTCTTGAGTCATTTCGACAGAGACTGCAACTTCTTTTCCTCTCTCTGATCCTGATGCAGTTGTAGGAATGATTCATTTTTCTACCACTTCCTATTCCAGAGGATCTTTCGATCTTATTAATGCTTTCATCTTGTTTTTCCATATGTTGTAATCCTTCACATCAAAATAAGGAGGTCTGGTATTTCTTTGACCTTCAACCAACCCTGGAGCCAACATACTAGCCATAGATCTTTAACTCAGAAGTAAAAACACTTCAAATAAATGAATACACAAGCTCTGATACCAATTGATAAGACTAGTATGAGCACCTAGAGGGAGGTGAATAGGTGATTAAACAATTTTTGTAAAATAAAACAAGATAGATTAAAAAGCGAAGACAATAACGGAATGAAGCAGCGATATAAAGTAAAGAGATTAGGGATAGATAATCAAGACTCTAAGTTTATAGTGGTTCAGCTTAGACTAAGCCTATGTCCACTCTCCCGCACTGACAGCCCACTGGCTGGATTTCACTAAGAATTAAAAGAGAATTTACAGTCTCACATCCTCGATTCCACAGTGTAGAGACTCTACTATACTTCCTCAAGGTCTCGCAGATATTCAGTCTCTCTTTTGAGTACAGTATAGTTCAACAAATAAGATCGCAAAACAACAAGGAGATTCAGACTTTGAAAATTTTCTATCGGGACACTCTTGAACAACTTGAACGTCTCCCTTAAATACTCCTTCAAGCCTTCATTACCGTTGGCACCTTCCAAAGGAGTTCTTCCAATCAACCCGTTGGACAGAATCAATTAGAGAGATCTTGAGCTATTCAAGGAAAATTACGATAGCTCACCAATCTTGTTCGCCTATACAATCAGGATCTAGGTTTCCATAAGTAGAACCTTCCAAGTGTGATTCGCGGATCAATTGAATCTAAGTTACTCGATGTAATCAATACGAATAACAGATCTTGAAATGCTATCACCAGCTGTGAGATCTTCCTTAACCATACGAATCAAATCCTTAAGGATAAGCTTGTCTTAATAAAACTCTTCTTCGTCGGTCTGGAAACAATCAGTGAGGGCAAACTTTGAATCTTGAGTTTGGAGGTCTTCAGACTTTGTCAATAGAGTCTTCAAGTCTTTAGACTAGACTAATGGAAACGTTTTGTCAACTTCAAAACAAGTTTGGAAGTTTTTCTCTAACAAGTTTAACTCACTAAATCTTGATTAGAGGGTTAATGATGCCCTAAGTGTGTTTGTCTAAGTTAAGTAAGCTTAGGTGGTTAGATTAGTTTATTTGGTTGATGATTAGATTAGGGTGTTTAATTAAGTTAAAGTGTGTTTAGTTTAAAGTTAAGTAGGTTTATTTTAATATAAGCCTTGATGTGACATAATAGGTTTTATTTTTGATTTACTTAAATGTTTCGAAATTCTGGGATTTTTAATAATTTATTATATTCCGAAAATTATTAAAATATTAAAAAAACTCAAAAAAATTATTTATGACCTCAATTGCTCAGAATTTCGTGCCGATCACTGCTGTGCATTTAGAATTTGAAATTGATGAATGGATGTGGCAAATTAAGTGTTGATTGTGATAAATAGGGATTTTATTCATAAAAACCCAAGTGTCGGGTTTTGATGCAAAAAATTGGATTTTAAGTATTATATTAAATGGTGGGGTTTGAAAAAGTGAGATATTGATTTTCTGGATCGAAATTAACGTGTCCCCACACATGTGGTTAATTTCTAGAATATTTTTAATATGAAGAAAAATGGTCGGGATCACTATTTTTAATTGGGAGCATTAAATGAAATGCAAAGTGTCCTGAGGCCAATTGTGAAATTGTCGTGTAATAATTAAGAGGAAATCGTCTTAGGTTGTTGAGCCGGACTTGCCCCTATATGGGATGCCCTTTCTTTGGTTGTGGGTCGCAGTAGATTCTGGGCCCATGCTCCTTCGAGAACGCTGTTGACGTAGTGACGAAGCTATGCTCCAAAGGGGGAGGCGATGCCTGGCATTAATGTCAGTAGATAGTTGAACTTTGAGTAGGCTATGCCCTTGTGTGGCAGTGAATAATAATTGGAATGTGTGCTAAATGCGATTGTGGTTTATATGAAAGTGATGGTGTTCCAATTGTTTGAATTCTTATTACTACCTGAGATTGTGTGACACAAATTGTGCTAACCTGCAGGAAGGAATTAAGATGAGGTAAGTCTTCTGTGTGATGTGGTTAGGCCACCCGGGGTGTATTTTCTTTCTAATAGGGGTTTAGGGGGTTGAACTTACTGAGACAATGTCTCACCCCGTTGTGGGCTAAAATTTCGGGGCCGTAGATGGCGTAACCCCCAGGCAGGGTTATGGTCTTCCCGTGCATAGTACGAAGCAGAAGTTCGCCTTTGTCCCGATCCCGATGGCCATTGGATCTATGAGCTTGTTAGGACCACGGATGCAGGTCCGGGAGGGCTTGATTTGTTAGGGTGCCTCATAGATATAGGGCTTGGTTCCGTTTTGGGCCTAATGGTTTCAGGATTGGTTCCCTTAGTAGTTTTGATATTCCATCTGCTATAATGAAGCCATCCTAGGAGAAGGAGTAGATGACCCTCCTGATGGTAGATTGGAGGACCCATCGTCTCCGAGAGGTTGTTCGCCCGAAGTGGGATCGAAGAGCGAGTCCGACTAGTAGTCTTAGGACCGTTCCTTCTTTTTGGTGGACTGATCCCTTTTTGTAAGATGCCCCTTTTTGGCATGTATGTAAACTTTGGAATGTTGTTTATTTATGAAAGTACGTTTGTTTATGAACGTATTGATTTCCTGCTTTCCTATCCTGTGACTTTTTGTCAGGGGTTTTATAACACGTTCCACATGCGCATAATAAATTAATTGGTCGGCGACACTACCTGGGAATGTCGCATTTGTATGACCATGGCGGGTTGTTCACGTGTCTCGGGGTTCGGGGCGTGACATCATCTTTCTTGCAACTGAAATAAATTGAATTTTTAGGATGTGCTTCCTTTAGATGAAATGGACAAAGATAAAAATAAAATAAGAAGAAAACGATTAAAAAAAAAAAACCTCATTTGCATTTATACTAGGATTATGTTTTGTGATTACTTTTTCAGTCAAGCACATCTCTCTGGTTTAGAATTAGATGTTAGCTCGATTTTAGATCTAGCTCACCGGGCTCAGTCTTGGGTTTAATAGTGAGGCGGTGTATAATTTTTGCCTGAATTTTATCAGGTAACATTACTATTTTTTATATTTCTTTGTTCTTTTGTCATGTTTGAGTGATGTGAGGTTTTAATGTGAGCTCACAAGGTTCATATCCCAAGTTTTAATAACAAAGTCATTATATTTTTTGTCTGACTTGTATCAGGTTTATTTGCTTGTATTTTACTTTTGTCGTCTATATTTTGTGCTTTATATTGTTTGATGGGTGACTTTCATTATCTTGAAATGATATAAGTCTTTGCCTCATGTAATCGATTGGAAATTGTTTTCACAACTAATCACGCATGAACACTTAGTGGAAAGAACCTTAAGATTCAAAACTTGATAATGCATGAAGGAAAATGCTTGGCTAACGTGCCTTTAGCTTGGAAAATGGATGGTCAACCTTCAGCTGCCCATTTTGAGAGAGAGAGAGAGAGAGAGATGTGTTTTTCTTGGAAATTTCCATGCGCTTGCATTGGAGAAAGGAAAATTTTGTGGCCATCCTTCATTGTCACATCATCAGACGGTGATGCTAGCACAACTCCAGCATGAATCACTTAGTAGGAAAACAAAACGAGTTTTGTTATGGAAAGGATGCTATTTAGACTATTGGCATAACCAAGTCTCCAATAAAATCTCTGGTTTGTAAAAATTGGGACATCTTCTTGCGTCTCACCTGACTCTTAGTTGGCCAAATGAATTGATGGCAACTCCTGCATAGCATGGAATCTCATATCTTCGATCAAAATTGATTTCTCAATGTCACGAGAGGTAAATATTTGGATGAATCCATGCCAAATGAGGGCGAGCGCCTCGAATGTAAGGACTGTTCATTCTGGCTCGACGTTATTTCTAAATCCAACCACCCCCTAATCCCGACCTTTAGGCAGGGTAGCAACGACTATAAACATCTTCCAAAAATCCTACGTTGTTTTTTACAAATCAAATCAACGATGAGACATGCAGAAATTTGCTTGCGTGCGCTAGACTGTCCCAGTCAATAGTGGCGTTTTGCTTCCGTTCTCTATCGAAACATACAAGATGGACCGAAGCCAATGTCTTTTCCTTCCCACAATATAGAGTAATCCATATACTCGCTTCCAAAAGCCATGATGTCATTTTTATTATGCTGTTGCCATTCCCCAAATCTTTCTTGCCGATAGAATATATCACTTGATGGAAGCGGCGAAGTGTCCACTTTAATTGTCACATTACACGATAGGTTTTGTCTATTCTCCCTGAAATCCACGTATGTTTATACGGCAAGAACATGAACAATACTCTTAGTGATTCCCTCAAGAAATCATGATTCGCAATTTTAAGCAATGCAATCGATATGAAAATTGACCAGTAGGTAATGCGACTCTCTCTGCTTAACTGCAATAATGGCGTGTTTTAGAAAGACTGATTTAAATGTGATAGACGCCGTTAGATCGTTAAATGGCCAATTAAACACGTGGGGGAAGGATTCCCTGATTAGAAATGGAAGAAAAATTGAATTTCTTTCGTAATTCATATGTAAAGAATGACATACTTGGGGCGATCCAACGAAGGGCCAAGGAGATGATGGGGGATGTTGGTGGGGTCACTCGAATTAAAAGAGGCCCTGTCCCTCTTTCGTTTCGAGATAAAAGAACAGTGTAGCCCAAGTTCAACAAACGGTTCAACTATCACGTGGTGAATGAGCTCCCATCATCAATAACGCCACTGCAAGCAACTACCATTCCGAGGATTGTCTCGGCAAAAGATCTTTTTATATAACAAGGATCGGCCTCAGACCATACGTGACTTTTATACCCATTCGATGTCATCGAGTCGAGAGAGAATCTGTCCGAGCAACAGACAGCCTACCATGTATCCGGCGAAGCACATTCACGTTCTAGTCCTAGCCCACCCAGTGCAAGGCCACATAAACCCAATGCTCCAATTCTCCAAACGGTTGGTCTCAAAGGGTCTCAAAGTCACCTTCCTTATCCCCATCTCCACCAAGAAGTCCCTCAATCTGGTAAACGCGAGCTCCATCCAGGTCGAGTACATCTCCGATGGGTTCGACAACGTCGAAGCAGACAAGCTGAGCGTTAAGGAGTATCTCGAACACTTCCGACTCTCCGTTTCTCAGAGCCTGAGCGATTTCATTCAGAAACACCAATCTTTTCAGGAGAATCCGGCTAAAGTTCTTATTTACGATTCCTTTGACCGCTGGGCTCTAGACGTGGCAATAGAACATGGCATGCATGGAGCTTCGTTCTTCACTCAGTCCTGCGTCGTCAGTTGTATCTATTACTTGGTTCACCAAGGAACAGTGAAGCTCCCACTAGAAGCTGTCGATGGACAAGGGCGTGTTCTATGTTATCCTCCGGTGATGTCGGTTTTAGGGCTGAACGATTTTCCTTCATTTGTTGCCGATGTCCATAACTATCCCGGCGTACTCGACATCGTTCTCGGACAGTTCTCCAATTTCCGGAAAGCGAAGTGGCTTTTGTTCAATACTTTTACTGAGCTCGAGGAGGAGGTAAGTAGCTCCAAATCACCTTAGTGAACATATGACTAGAAAGACTTCTGAGAAGATTTTGTGGATGACCCTTGTTAAGAGTCCAGAAGTTATACATTAATTGCCACAACTTAAAAATTTATAGAATCCATGATTTGACGGAAAAAAAAAATTTCAACTGCAAAAAATTTCATAACGAGTGGCCAGTGGCCATGTTCGGCATATATTTTCCACGTTCTTATCCACTTTTGGTACTACATTAAATTAAAAGATATAGCTTACGAATTTCATTAAGAGCTGTTACCGGAGAAAAAATAAGAGATTTTTTTGAGCTCATGTGCATATACGACGCGCTTGAAATCAATCTAATTTCTAGAATAACATATATATTTGCTTTCAAATTCATGACTCGAGATTGGCCACAAAAATTGATGACATGAGAGGCAATCTCTTCATGAGTATTTTATTGCGTGGAATGTAACTTCTGTCTTTGGGTAAAAGGGATGTTAGTATAAGTCAAATGGAACATTTTCACGTGCCGCTAGAGAATTGGTGCGATGTACGCAACTTGAATGATTTGTTCATTGAATCCCAGCTGGTGAATTGGATGGGGAACCAATGGTCGATGGTGACCGTCGGACCCACGATACCTTCCGTATACATGGACAAGAGACTCGAAGACGACACGGGCTACGGGCTTAGCCTCTTCAAGCCCGAAGCAGAAGCTTGCCTCCGGTGGCTGGACTCGAAGCCGCCCTGTTCCACCGTCTATGTATCGTTCGGAAGCATGGCATCTCTCGGAGAGGACCAGATGGAAGAGCTCGCGAGCGGGCTCAGGTCGATGAAGAGCCACTTCCTGTGGGTGGTGAGAGAGTCTGAAGAGAAGAAGCTCCCACCTAACTTCTTGCAAGAGCTAGGGTTAGATGATGACAAGAAGGGTTTGGTGGTGAGGTGGTCCAATCAGCTCCAAGTTCTGAGCCACGGCTCTGTCGGTTGCTTCATGACCCACTGCGGGTGGAACTCTACTCTCGAGGCGCTGAGCTTGGGGGTCCCGATGGTGGCGATGCCCCAGTGGACGGACCAGCCGACCAATGCCACATTCATCGAGGAGGTGTGGAAGGCCGGCCTCCGGGTTAGGGCTAATGAGCAAGGGGTCGTGACCGGGGAAGAGATCGAGAGTTGCGTAAACGAGGTCATGGACGGAGAGAGGGGGAAAGAGATCAGAGAAAACTCCTTGAGGTGGAAAGAAATTGCCAAACGGGCCGTAGATGAAGGAGGCAGTTCGGATAAGAACATCCTCGAATTTGTCTCGAACGTTGTAGATTTGTGCACGTGATGCGTGCTCGTGCAATAATGGCGGAAAATAAGCTCATCCATTTGATTTAGATGATTGTGTCTTAACGGAATTGTAAGATTATTTTCAGATTACATAATGAATTTAGTCACTGTTTGTGTTTGTTTGAGAGAAAATGATTTCTAGAAAAATGATTTCATAAATTCCAGTGTCTGTTGTAGGAATACAATTCGGCGAAGGAAAACGTTTCCATCTTGAAGAAAATTCACACTCAATCCTTTAATTGGTCATTCACACATCCTCCCAGCTGTGCAAACGCGCACCATTGTCCTCCACGCATCGCCAGACCACAACATCACCACAACCTTTTGTATCCCCACCACCGTTTGCCGCCGCCATTTTCTTTGCTACTGTCCACCACCTGCAAAACAGCCACCACTGACCACTGTTCACAACCCACGGCCGCCACCAACCAAGACATTAAGGTCATGAACCTCTACCAACACTTGATAACCAAACATTTACCTCCACACACCACCTGAAACAGCCAGCCTTTTGCAATCCATACCTCATATATATCAACAATGATTAAACCGAGAAAGGGGGCGAGAAATTTCACCAATCAAGGTTGGTCGGTCATCTAGAATTGTAGAGAAGTGGGGCTTTCTATGAATTCTAGGTTCAACTTAGTTGGTGTGGCTTGCCATAGTTGAGCTGTTGCTCGGAATTAAGGGATGATTCTTACTATGAATAACGAAAAAGGGAAAATATAGATGAAAAAATAGAACAAGGAAGAACGAGCCGGGACCGAAAAAATGAGTAAATAGTTAGCTCAAAACGGGTTCAAAGCCCATGATAAGTATCAGTGAGGCCCACCATCGAAAAGGATCGCGTTGAAAGTGGTTTCTAATTTTCTACCAACTAAGGATATCAATTTTAGCGTATTTCAAGTTTACTCCCAAGCATTAGCAACTATTTTCATTTTCGAGAAAAGTGATATATTGAAAAATGTCTTCCAAAAATTTCAAAAATAGTTTCATAGAAAATGTGGCATTTTGAAAAATATATTCCAATAATTTGGCTGAAAATTGAAATTGAAGTGCAAAAAATATTTTCTGTCATTTGGTATTTGATTTGGTTTTTCTCTGTGCACTCATTTTGATCATTTTTTTTATTTTGTTCTTTTTTTAAAATATTTGAATTTTTAATTATTTTTCATTTTCTTTTATTTTTTTCTTTGCCAGTTGCTAGCCATAGCAACGGCTGGCAAGCTGAGGGATGAGCTCGCTAGCCTCTAGCCATTGTTGATACCCGAAATTACCCTCGATGTCAAGTGTTGGCCATGAGGGGATAATAAGAGTAAAACACCTTATTTTATTTGCAAAAGTTAAGGACAATCATTGTTCATGAAAAATACTTAAGTTGAGTGTTGACAGAATTCTAGACACAAATCCTAGAGTCAATCATCAAGTAATTAATTGTCATGTGTCAGGCTATGGTAATAGTGCATTAGATTTGAAGTTTAAATGAAATTAGCATTGGAGCTCAAGTGAGAATAACTGTTGTGCGAAATGCGCATAAAAATAGGGAGTTGTTATTTACTTGATGGGCAAGCTGTGCGAGCGTTGTTGACAAGTCAAGAAGAGTACTAAGAAGAAATGGAAAACGTGAAGAATGCTAAGAGTAGCACCCAAGGAGAAGTAATCGACTAACGGCTACCAGTCTGCTATATAAATGAGAGCAACCTATCCAACGAGGAAGCCCCACGGCACAACACAACAACTATAAAACGTGAAGAATGCTAAGAGTATCACCCAAGGATAAGTAATCGACTAACGGCTACCAGTCTGCTCTATAAATGAGAGCAACCTATCCAACGAGGAAGCCCCACGGCAAAACACAACAACTATAAAACGTGAAGAATGCTAAGAGTAGCACCCAAGGAGAAGTAATCGACTAACAACTACCAGTCTGCTCTATAAATGAGAGCAACCTATCCAACGAGGAAGCCCCACGGCACAACACAACAACTATAAAACGTGAAGAATGCTAAGAGTAGCACCCAAGGAGAAGTAATCGACTAATGGCTACCAGTCTGCTCTATAAATGAGAGCAACCTATCCAACGAGGAAGCCCCACGGCACAACACAACAACTATAAAACGTGAAGAATGCTAAGAGTAGCACCCAAGGAGAAGTAATCGACTAACGGCTACTAGTCTGCTCTATAAATGAGAGCAACCTATCCAACGAGGAAGCCCCACGGCACAACACAACAATTATAAAACGTGAAGAATGCTAAGAGTAGCACCCAAGGAGAAGTAATCGACTAACGGCTACCAGTCTGCTCTATAAATGAGAGCAACCTATCCAACAAGAAAGCCCCACGGCAAAACACAACTATAAAACGTGAAGAATGCTAAGAGTAGCACCCAAGGAGAAGTAATCGACTAACGGCTACCAGTCTGCTCTATAAATGAGAGCAACCTATCCAACGAGGAAGCCCCACGGCACAACACAACACAACAATTATCTTTACTTTATCTTTACTTATCGCTGTCGCAACCTCTTTTTTTTCGATGCCCAATCAAGGCGGGCGCTGGCAGATGTTAATGATTTGGCTAGGTCTATTGTGCGTAGCCCGGACTCTCCCAAGTCCACCAATTTCACAACTTAATGGTTCAAGTTTTTAACCTGCGAGTTGATTTAAAAAATGAGTCGCCACTAATCAATTTGGAGTGGATTGATTAGAAATTCAGGCAAAATACTGAGAGAAATACTCACTCCTGCGCAGTTAAAGAAATTAGGATCGATGACTGATTATACTAGTTAAATACTAATACCCTTTCGGTACATTTTCCATGCATTTATGGAGAAAAATATTTTTAGGTCTTTTCTCATTTTTTGGACCTAAAAAGCAATTGTTTTTGGATTTTTGATCTTTTTCAGAAAATATAATTTTTTTGACTTTTTCTGACTTTTTTTGGTTTTTTTAGGAAAATATGGTTTTTTTTTTATTTTTTGGAAAATAAATTATTTTTTATTATTTTTTGAAAATATTATATTATAATATTAAAATGCGACTCGGTTCGGATCCCGGGTTGGGTCCAACCCGGGCCGTGAGCCTAGGACCCGGACGGGCCCGCGGCTCGGGCTTTTTTTCTTAATAAAAAAACACAAAAGACCAAACGATTTGGCCCGCTTTCGTTAAAAGAACTTCAGCCCAAAAGCTACCTGGCTCACGCGAACGAAATCAACCCTAAGAGGAAACCCTACCCGGTCGCCGACCCGCTCTCGACCCGGTTCATGGCCGCAACTTGCTTTGCCCTACTCCTACGTCGTCTGGCGGAGACAGCGACGACGAGCGACGGCAGCCTGGCACGGGGACGGTGATACCGACACGGGCTAGTGGTGGCGAATCAACGGTGGGGGCAACATGAACAGACGGTGGTGAGGGATCGACGAGACAGCCTGGTTCGGAGCTCACGCGAACCCGACGGTCATGAGCTCCGGCACGGGCCGTCGGTGCAAGGCGAGATAGAGCCCTCTTACCAGGGGACGACGAAGCGAGCGGTGACAGCAGCGGCGGTGGAGTCCGGCAGGCTCGTTGGCTGTCGGAGCAGTGATGACGACGGCGCGGCAGGGTTCGGGGACAGCTTCTCTCAGATCTGCACTAGGACGACCTCCTTCTACAGCCGACCCCACTCAGAACCGAACCTCCTCCTCTCGGGCCGATCTCCGATCAGATCTGGGCTCGCTCGCTCTCGGACCTCCCCCGAAGTCTCTCGGTGGGAAGCTTTCAGAGCAGGCGTGCCTTCGACCTTCTCGGTGTCCCCTTTTCGACGGAGCTTCGGCCGCCTATTTATAGGCGAGGGGGGTCCGGTCGACAGAGAACCTCGGCCGCCGACCTTTGGCCTGCCGACCGGCCCCCCTCGGCTGAACTGGAGTCTCATCCGAGCTCCCTCGTGCTCGGTATTGATGGCGCCCGAGACCCATCCCTTCCGGCCGACGTCGGCTTACTCCCCTCAGTCGTAGGTGCTGTGCAGGTTTGCAGAGGAAGAAGACAAAGGGAAGAAGGAGACAAGGAGAGAAAATAAAAAAAAAAAGGGAAAGGGGCTGGGCTCGAAGGCCCAGCCCCAACGGCTGCTGGCCTGCTTTTTCTCTTTTTTTCTTTTTTTTTTCTGTTCGTTTTTTGCTGCTGTTTTTTGTTTTCTTTTTTATCTAAAAAAGAGGGAAAATACATAAATAAAGAAACTAAGGCCTAATTAAAAACCTAATCAAAATTTAGGTGTAAACAATCGCGTTTTAGCTATAGTTGTTAAGATTCTCGTTGTAGATTAAATTCTGGCATGCATCTTTATCCGATTCAGCATCGCTGATTAAATTCCGGTGTTGTTCCACAAGCTCAGCGTCGTTGATTAAATTCGACATTGTATTTATTATCCAAGAGTATTGCTATTGATTAAATTCCAGCGGTACACCTAAAGCAAGCTATGTCATATATTAAATTCTGACACAGTTTGGTTTCAAAGTATAGGCTATCTAGCTAGTTGCGTCCAGTTTGCATCAGTCAGTAGATTCTGGTGTAATTAGTGCTCAAAAGCTGTTAGTCCTTGAGTCATCTAAATATTAATTGTCAGAGTTGTATATACAAGTTAAGAATAAAATCTACCATTACATTTAACATTTTCTATCCAACCGCAATACAGTAACTTGAGTCTCCTATTAAAATGTAGTGTTTGGTGAAAGATTTTTCGCAGGAACCAAAACCGATGAAACAGCCACACTTGTGCATCACTAATCTACAAGGCTCGAGTCCTGCCCTATCGTGACACTTGAGTGTCACCAATCTGTGATGGGCGACACTTGAGCATCATAGATCTACGAGGCCTGAGCATTGTAGTCCTTTGGTGACACTTAAGCGTCGTGGATCTGACGAGCTCGAGCTTGCTAGTGGCCAGTCGTTGGCCTCCAACGTCCGACTAAAGAAGAAGGAAAAAGAAAAAGGAAAAGATAAAAAGAATAACTAAAAATTCGAATTTAAACAGAAAAAAAGAAAAAAAAATCAAAATGAGTGGAGAAAAAAATGAACAGGGAAAATGTTTTCCTTTTTCTGAAAAGTAGAAAGCATGTTCCCCACTATTTATTGAGCTTTTTTCATTGGCAAATGTTGTTCTTGACTAGTCCATTTTTCGTGAAGCAAATGCTTGAAAATCTGGGAAACGTTTTTTTAATTATTTTTTGTGAAACAAGCAGAGCTTTAACCATTATTAATTTCCAAACATATAACTCAACTAATCTCGCGGGTACATATGATTTTCCTTGTTTCGGTGCATCCAGTAACGCTCTACCGAAGGACATAGCTTTCAGAACTTCTTTAAGTTGGAGGCATTAATATTTTAAAGGGAAAATTCTAAAAAAGGACTTGAAGTGTTCTCTTTTTTTCAAATAAGGACCTGAAGTGGATATTATTTCAAATAAGGACCTAAAGTGCCATTACTTTCTCCGATAAGGGCCTAAAGTGGATGTTGTTTCAAATGAGGACCTGAAGTAGTTATGTTTGTTTCAAATAAGGGCCTGAAGTGGTTATGTCCGTTGCAAATAAGGACCTAACTTTTCGACGGTCAAGGGTATTTTCGTGATTTGTCATTTTTCCCCTTTTTCCTTCCTTTTTTTCTTTCCTTTTTTTCTTTCTTCATTCTTCTTCCTCTTCACCAGTGGCTGGTCGGCCACTGGCAATGCCCATAAAAGGGCTAAGCGATGGTCGCCCTTGCCAGCGAGGGCCACCCACGCCGGCCACAGGCGAGGGACGGCCTCGCCTAGGCAAGGCAACCCTCGCCCAGGGGCCATCCGCGAGGTCGGCCCTTGCGGCCCTAGGTGAGATCGATCTGGCGAGGGTGGCCTTGCCCACAGCCAGCGAGGGTTGGGCAACCAGCAAAGAGAAAGAAGAAGAATTAAAAGAAAAAAAGGGGTAAGAAAAAAGGAAGAAAAGCGGGGGGGTGTTGACACCTAAATTTTGGCGACCCATTTATTCATTTATCGCATTAAAAATTAGGGATTAATTTTAACCCTTTAAAAATATAATTTAGTTGCATAACATATGGTCATTAGGAGCATATTTCATTTAATCGCATATTTCTTTGGGCCGGCGGTGAATGGATTTTGGTGAATGGCTTTGAATATTGAAGCCCACAAGAGCATTAAACTATGAATAAGTCGATAATTCCTTCATGGTGATTGATATTACATGGGTGTCCTAAATTGTTAAAAGTCAATTAAGAAATTTCCAGCATATTGGCACCGACATATTTGTGCATTTAAAGGAATGAATGCAAAGGAAGGACAGCGTGTAAGCGGCCACCGATTCGTACATGGAGAAGCCCATCCACGTGAAGGAAAATTATGCACTTTCCCATAATTCGGTCAACGTGGGGAGCAAGAAATTGACCAACATTATTTTAAGAGGAAAGATACGAGCATATGCACAAAGGAAATTCGGAAGATCAGCATGAGAGGGGAATGTTGGGCACGTTATGCATTGCGGGCATGGATTTTATATATAAATATATATATATATATATATATATATATATATTGGCATTCGATCAATAAAGAGGGAAGGAAATAGAATATATTTCAAAGCATGCACAGAAGGAAACAAAATAAAAAGGGCAGATTGCAAAGAGGAGGCGTGGGCATCATGAAATAAAGCAAAGACGAAATTTGATTCTCGTGATCCGAAGTTGGAGCAATATTCAGTCAATAAAAACAGGAAATAAAGAAGAATCGGCTTATATGTGCATGATATGCGAGGATCAAAAGAAGGAAAGAGGATTTTGGGCTTTCCTTTTACCAGCCCTAGCCATTCAGTATAAAAGGAGGGGATTCTTCTAGTCGGAAAGGAGAGTCTTCCCACGCATACTACTACACTTGAGAGAGAACATAGAGAAGGAAATCCAGTCCAGCTCTTGGCCGAGGCAATCCTCCAAGCAGGCGCCCACTCCACGGCCGGACACGTGGCCGTGCCTCTATAGCCATCACCGCTACATCGTGTTGCTGCCCTACCGAGGTGTCGACGACGGTGCGCACACGTGCCACCCGAGAAGTCAAGCGAGTCCGAGCTGTTGCACCCAATCGCGTTGCTGCTTTGGTTTCGTTATTGCTGTGCGTTGGCGCCGTTGCTTCCTAACCACCGTTCGATCCTCCTTTGTTGAACGCTACCCCCGAGTTGGTGGTCTTTTGTGCATTTATTTTCAGATTCACGCGAGTCCCAGTGTCACTTGCGTACACCTGAGTTACATCGGCGACCAGCCCTGGACGTTCAAATACTCACGCCAACAATCCTCCTTTTTGCTGCCCAAGTCTTTTGGTGGACGTCCCCTTGCTGTGTTGGTCAAACTTTGTGACTTTTTCAGGCCGAATCAGTGAAGCATCAGCCACCACTCGAAATTTGCTATTGCTTACTAAGCGAGGTACCATCTTTGAGCAGTACGTGGTCTTGAATTGCCGCCCGTGAGTCATCCTGCCGTCCGTTGCTTGACCGAACTCAGCAACGTGGTCCACGTGACACCAAATATTACGTAAGAATCTCTTTTAATTCGAATTTCATATATCCTTATTGCCTAATTTATGGGATTATCTCATATGAATATTTGAATGATGCCATCATATCCACAAGATACCAATTAGCCTTTTAAATTGGGAAATCTTCCTAATTTCGCAACGTACATATGATTGACGGTCCAATTTCACGCTAGAAATACGACCCGCAATCGTACGGAAAAATCACCAATCCGATCTCAAGCTCGAGATACAATTCGTGATTTTATTAAAAATTGGTCAATCCGATCTCATGCGCGAGATACGATTTGTCAATTTATTTCCTGAAATTAAATGGACATGGATGATATCTTGCTTGATATTTGGTGCCGTGATGTTCTTGATGCCTTTATTTGATTGCTCCCGTAAAGGAAAAACCCAAAAAAGAACATTTGAGTTAGATCAGGTTCATGTTGGAACATTACTTGTTTTAGGTTTATTTTGCATGTTTAGAATAGGAAATTTATTTATTTCGAATTTCTTAAAAAAATACCAAAAACATTAATTTAGGATGTTAGATTTTCTTTCATTAATCTGGATTGCATGTTTAATTATTCGGCAATTTTAAGTTCGAATTTTAAAAAAAATGAAAAACAACAAAAAATTATCATGCATATGTCATGTAGAGTTAGGGCATATTTTGCACGTCATTGCATATTAGGGTAAAATTGCACTTAGTTTAATTTTAGATGATATTCTTTCTTAATTTATTATGTGTTTAGGTATTTTCTTAAATAGATTGCATTTTAGGATTATTTGGGTTAAGATAATATTTTAGTTTAAATTAGGATTTGGCTCAACCTAATTCCTAATACAAATTGAATAGGATCTTAATCTAGTTAGATAATTTTCACATTTTATCTAATTCCGAATTTCATGAAAAATACAAAAAATATCTTAGAATAAATTAGTTTTATTTTCTAAGATAGATTGCATTCTTTTAGGAAAAAGAAAAAAAAAGAAAATATCATATGCACGTCATTAGGATTAGATTCATTGAAATGCATGTCATGTAGTAGTTGTTATTAGGTCCATTCAATTAGAAATTGCATGTCATTAGAATTAGGTCATTTAATTAATATTGCATTGCATATTGCATGATTTCCATTAATTAAATGAAAAAAAAAAAAAGAAATTGCGTGTTAACTAGAAATCATATCTAGGATTGTTGATGTGAATTCCGATCTAACAACGCAGATGCTTTCGTTGCTATGAGGTAAGTTCTGCAATTTATTTACTGATTTATTTGGGTGTTAAATTGGTGGTTTGCGCACCCGCATGATCGCCTCACATGTTAGGGAATTAAATTTAAAATCAATTCAAGCTGCCTGCAAAAACATTTTTGAAAATAAAAGAATGGTACCGAAAGGGCATTAGAGAGATCTAGTGTAACCAAGTCCCCGTACCCATGATCTCTCGGTTCGTAGGAGTAAAGTAAACCTCCCGTTGCTTTACTTGGGTTTCTAATCGACCCACCAAAAATAGATTAGTGGCGACTCCTAATTAAAAATCATTTGCATGTTAAGAACTTGAACCTAAGTCGCGAATTGGTATGGGCTTGGGAGAGCCCGAGTTAAGTCTAGGCTTAACAATCCATTAGCCAAACCCTAGGTGGTTCACACCCAAAAATTTGGTCGCGACAGCTTGGCGACTCCGCTAGGGACTTAAGTTAAAACTCTTAGTGGACTTAGGCCGATTTTCTCTTTTATTTGAAAAAATATTTTTGTTTGGTAGCGAGGATTCCAGGTACGCCCCTAACATTTAAGGTGTTAAATGTTTTTGTAGGATGGGAGGTATAAGGGGAAGTGTTTGCTAACCTTTGTTTTGTAGGGAGGTGTAGGAATGTATGGTTTTTTTTCATATATGAAGTGTTGCCTGATATAAACTATTGTGCATGCCTTGCATCTAGCACTACACTATTGCACACACAACCTGCCGCCGAACCTAGGCCACATAGGATCATTTAGGATGGTATTGAGATGTTTGCCACTCCGACCGCATGCTCGCGGTACGAGTCGCCCATCTCAATCCCGAAGTTTCTTTCATGGTGTCAAGAGTACCCACCTCGGTCTGCATGCTCGCGACCCGGGTCGGCTCTTTGACTAAGCCGGAGTCATGAGGACCCGACATAGTCCACAAGCCCGTGGCTAGTCGATCATCCTTGTGGCTCCACCTTGATAAGCCTTATAGATTAGAAATCGAGCCACTTACCATGCGCATGTCTATGTGATTGCCCATCATTGGTAAAGTAAGTTCTCCAAATTTTTGGCCTTTGCAATTTACTTACTTTATCGCATTATTTTGTCGGTCCATGGCATTAGGATTGTCCTGAGTCTTGATCAATATACAATGGGGACACTGGACATTTGAATTATTCTCCCTCCAAGGGAAGAGCTTAGCACTTGGTGGGACAAGTTAGATCAAGATGGTCGTCAGTTTGTAGAGTCACATATTGGTCGACTGCTTCCACTGCTGCGTATCAACATCCATGTCGGCCGCGTCCAAGCACTCGCCCACTATTGGTGCCCTGAGACTTCTACCTTTATCTTCGGCGGTAAGCATGAGCTCACTCCCACCTCGGAAGAGTATAGCATTGCCATAGGAAAATCCTTGAAAGCTGAATTGATTAGTCCGCCTATCGGAATAGATCCTATTATGGCTTTATCTGATTTTTTGAGAATTAAGGAAGATGATATAAGAAAGGTTTTAAAGGCTCACCGCAATACATGTCCTTTATCCTTCCTAAAAGAATGTTTTGAGAAAGGCACTTCATCTCAAATGCGAAGGGTTTTCCTTTTAGCTTTCTTTGGGTTTATAGTTTTTCCTTATTGCAAAAATGCTATTAACCCTTCGATCACTCAATTAGTTAAACAAGTGTTGGAAGGAAAGAATTTTGTAAACACTGTTCTAACTGAAACTTTCCTTTCCCTCACTCGATTTAAAGGAGGTGGTGATAAGACTTTCCATTCCTCTCCGAACTTTTGCAAATTTGGTTTCTTTCACATATAAAAGGGTTTGGTGGTTTAATGACTATACATGATGTTAATGACTTTAATCACCCCATTAGGAGATTTGAGAACAACCAAAAACATGCACCGGATTATCATTATTCTAGGTGGCTAGCTTTCATGAAAAAACCAACTTCCAAGGGTTTCCTATGGCATGCTAAATGGTTCCAAGTTCGGGTAGCGAGACTCTCGTGTGGAGGAGTTGGCCCAATCCCTCTATTGGGATTCACCGGAGCATTGGAGTACTATCCAACTAGAGTGACCCGTCGTATCAAGTCGTGCAAGAGCTTCCCCGGTGTTACAAGCGGATCCGCTCCAAGTTAGCTTCGTTGATGGAAGCCAAGGCCATGAAGATTCCATTCTCACTATCAAATCGATGTGGGACATGTGCCATCCACTAAAACTCAAATTGCCCGAGGAAGAGTTGAAGGGTAAAGAAAGGAAGTACTATGCCTCGACTAAGTACATTCAACAACACAAGATTCCTGAGGAGCTGCTTCCGAAGATACTAGAGGTGCCATTAAAGATCTCTAATCGTGCTGAGAATAAACGCCTCAAAAGAGTTGCTGAAAAGGCTCAAGAGGAGAATAAACGATTGCGCCGAATGGTGTCCCGAGTGTATATTGATCAAGCCAAATGAAATGCTTGAATCAATCTTGCTATTTTCATTTTTGATTAATGTTTAGGAAGTTGAGTCATTTACTTTCCTAGTTCATTTGTTTAGAACATTTCGAGTTTCTATTTTGATAGGCTTGTCAAAAGCTCCATTGATGAATAAAAGTTCTAGAATATTGCCATGGATCGGCGTATTTTCATATGAGATACTTATTTTTGTTCATTTCTAAATATTAGGTGATAACGGATCCTTCACGCTCTCCCATCATCACGCGATTAAGAGCTAGAATGGCCGATCAAACTGAAATGCGCGATCGCATCTCCACTATGGAAGAACAATTTCAACAGTTAACCGCCTCTATGCAGCTTATAACGACTCAAATCCAATCCCTCCGAGTGAATCCGGCTCCTGCACCCGCTCTCCCTGAGATAGTCATCCCGAAGCAGACAAACAAGGCCCAAATGGGTGAGGATGACATGCCTGAGCTAGAAGATGATCCATTCCCGATCAATGTGGAAAAGGCTAAACTTGTCAACATCCCTAAGACGGAGCAGGATGAACGTTTCGCAAAATTGGAAGAAAAGTTGAAACAATTGGAGGAGTCGCGAGTTCACTCCCGTTCGACTTGTCCGTGTACGAGAAAGTCAAGATGCCAAAGAAGTTCAAAATGCCGGATTTTGAGAAATACGATGGTACTTCCGCCCAAAAGCTCATCTCGCAAATGTACCACGTGCGTATGGCCCAATATGTCAAGAACGAGCCACTCATGATCCAATCATTCCATGCGAGTTTGACGGGGCTCGCACCGAATTGGTATGTCATGAAGAATGTGAACCTTCTCGACACGGAATGAAGTGGCCGACGTATTTCTCAAGCGTACAAGTTCAACATGGATATTGCACCTTCCCGAGAGGATTTGGAGAGGATGGAGAAAAAGAGGAGCGAGTCGTTCAAAGAGTATGCCGTGAGATGGCGAAATATGGCAGCTCAAATCACTCCCGAGCCTACCGACAAGGAGCTGATGAAGTTGTTTATCAAAACCCTCCCATCTGAGTTCCGTAACCGGATGGCCAGTACATACGTTGAAAACTTCAATCAGCTTATTCCCGTGGGAGAACAAATCGAGATGGGGATAATGGGAGAACAAATCGAGATGGGGATAAGGGAAGGATGGTTTACTGAACCATCGATTAAAAAATTCTCTGCCAAGAAGGAGAAAGAAGCTGCTGTAGATGTGAATGTGGCTTATGGCCAAGAAAGTACCAATCGTGCCCCGGCTATCCAGACGAATCAAAGGCAACAACAAACTGCCGGCCGTCAACCATTTGCCCAAGCAAGAAGACAATTCACCCCTTTCCCCGGATCTCCATCCCAAGTGTTGGCAATCCTAAGAAAGAAAGGTTTGCTTACTAGTGAACCAAAGCGTCCTAACCGTGAAAGCATTCGAGGCTACGACCCGATGAAGAAGTGTGATTACCATAGCGGCGAACTGGGGCATTCAACTGATGAATGTTTCACTCTCAAGCATAAGATCCAAAACCTCTTGGACACGAAGGCCTTTTCATTTCAAACTGCTCGGCCGAACGTCCAAAAGAATCCACTACCGGAGCATGAAGGTACGGTCAATGCTATCTTGGAGCCTGAAGTCGGTCGGATCAAGAACTCAAAGGTGCATGTGGTAGATGCTTACAACGGGCTGGTGAGAGCCGGATATTATCCAGATCAGGAGGATGTTCCTCTATCACTGATGAAGGAAAGAGTCACCAGGATGGTGGATGACGGCATCATCGTATATGCGACCATAACCGCATAGTTTCCACTATTTCCCACATCGTTATCGATTGGGAAGAGGAGCAGGCTGTGCTCGATACTGGTGAGGAAGAAGTTGATTCATCCCTCGTGGATATGCCCCCACTTGAGGATGCATCTGATGATGAGATAGTAATTGAAATGCCTCAACCGTATGAATATGTTAGCAATAAGGCGGTCCCTTGGTCCTATGATCTAGATGTTGACCTCGTTACAAGGTCTGGTCGAACTTATCCTCAAGCCAATGCTCAACCCGCGAGACTTGTCACCGATGAAGAGGTTAAGGAATTTCTAGCCGTAATCAAAGCAAGCGAGTATAATGTGGTTGAGCAGTTACGAAAGATGGCAGATTTCTTTGCTCGAACTCCTGCTTACATCCCCTGTGCATCAAAAGTCCTTGATGAAGGTCTTGAGTGAAATTCGTGTACCCGAGACGGTCGAGGCGGACAAGCTAGAAGATTTTGTGGGATCAATCCTTCTCAAGGACATGATTGCCTTTTCTGATGAGGAATTCCCTCTTGAGGGTAGAGGGCATAACAAGGCACTCTATATATCCATCAAGCATAAGGCTTCTCATGTGTCCCGAGTACTCATTGATAATGGGTCCACCCTGAACATATGTCCATTGGCCACTCTTCATCGCCTCAAGGTGGACCCGTCCAAGATACATGCTGCAAGGACTTCTGTCCGAGCTTTTGATGGTACGAAGAAGGAGGTGCTTGGGGAGATTCACCTCGATGTGCAAATAGGGCCGGTGGTTTTTAATATTCCCTTCCAAGTGATGGATATCCCTACGCCTTTAATTTTTCTTTGGGACGTCCCCGGATTCATACCGCTGAGCCTGTACCATCAAGTCTGCATCAAGCTGTGAAGTTTGTGATTAAAGGGAAGTTGGTCACTATCTATGGCGAAGAGGATCACCGAATTTATCATGAGACGGCTATCCCCTATGTAGAGCCAGACTTCGAGTTTGAGTCGAGTTACCACTCATTTGAGTTGGTATCCACCATACATGCTTCTCGAGGTTCATCACCGCCTACTCCTGAGGTTTCAGATGCTGCCCTCATGGTGGGAAGAGTAATGGTTGGGAATGGTTTTGTTTCTGGCAATGGTCTTGGAAGAAATGGTCAGGGCATTCGAAGTCCCATTGAAGCCCCTCAGAGGTCCCGTTCTGCTGGTTTAGGGTACCATGGAAGAGGTGGGGAAAATTCTGGAGAGAGAAGACAAGAAAGGTAGAACCCGCCACCTAATCAAGGGCGAGGGAGGCAAAACTCACCACCCCCAAACATTCGCGAGACATTCCCTAGTCCTCCAATAATGATGCAGGATGAAGCAGAAATAATGGACACCCTGGGGCAACCAAGTGGAAAATTCAACTATCTGGTGAAGTATTATGCTCCTTCCAGTTTCTACATTGATCCTCGTAGCATTATCCCGGATGGATGGGGTGGCATGGATGATCTGACACCCCCGGAGATGGAAAACTCCGAAGATGCATTGGAAGGAATCACTAGTCTCTTCGATGACGTCTTCATAGGGACCATTGACGAAGGAGGAGGAGATGGGCTCAGCCCACAAGAGTAACTTATTTATCTTTCTCACATCCCCCTGCGCGGGAATTTTCATTGCTTTCTAGGGCTTGTTTTCGGTTTCTTCTTTTTTGCTTTCTTTTTAGGGCTTGAAAATTGCATTTCCATTCAATAAATGTAATTGATTGATGAACATCAATAAAATTACAAGTTTTATTTTGAGGGCATGATGAGGTACACCAAACCAGCCCGGTGATGATATCCAGCCGATAAAAGAAAAAGAAAATCCAAGGAGAATTCTGGGGCTTGGACTTCATCATGCTTTCTCATGTCAAAATATATATTTTTTAAAAAAAAATCTTTTTGCCAAATTCTTTTAAAAAAATAATAAAAAAAACAAAAACAAAAATGTAGATTATTCTGTTTGTCTTTCTGATTTATCTACTTCATGTTTCAGGAACAATCTTACGGCATGCAAATGTGTGGAAATGGTCCAATCAAATGCAACAAATGCTGATAATGATGATCTTGAAGATCTAATCGAAGATCCCATTGAGGTGCAGCGAAGCTGGGAACAACATGAAAAAGCCAAGGCTCTCACATCTGAGCAGACCATCACTATTAATTTAAGTGACACTAAAGAAGCCAAGGAGGTGAAAATTGGGACGAATCTCCCCAAAAACGAGGCTAAGCGCCTCATTCAGTTACTGAAGGAATATCAAGACATCTTTGCATGGACCTATGCTGACATGCCTGGGCTAAACCCGTCAATTGTGGAGCATTGCCTACCTACTAACCCGGACGTACCACCTAAGAAGCAAAGACTGCGGAGAACTAAGCCCGAGCTCTCGAAGAAGATAGAGGAAGAGGTGATGAAACTTTTGAAAGTGGGATTTATTGAAGTCTCACAGTACCCCGAATGGGTGGCCAATATTGTGCCGGTGATGAAGAAGGACGGTCGAGTTCGAGTTTGTGTTGACTATCGAGATCTGAACAAGGCTAGCCCGAAGGATGATTTCCCGTTACCACACATAGATGTACTTGTGGATAGTACCGCTGGTTTTGAACTATTCTCATTTATGGATGGTTTCTCCGGATACAATCAGATAAGGATGAAGGAGGAAGACAAGGAGAAGACTGCATTTATCACCTCGTGGGGAACTTTCCATTATAAGGTCATGCCCTTTGGACTCAAGAATGCGGGGGCAACCTACCAACGAGCCATGGTCGCGTTATTTCATGACATGATGCACCGGGAGATTGAAGTCTATGTTGATGATATGATTGCAAAGACCCGACCGGGAAGAAGCCATGTGGAAACCCTGAAGAAGTTATTTAATCGACTTCGTGAATTCAAGCTTCGGCTAAATCCCGCTAAATGCGTGTTTGGCGCAACATCCGGTAAATTACTCGGATTCATTGTAAGCAGTAAGGGGATTGAGATCGACCCTTCCAAGGCTAAGGCTATATGTGAGTTGCAACCTCCATCAACGGTGAAAGAAGTTCGAAGCCTTTTGGGGAGACTGAATTACATAGCTCGATTCATTTCCCAACTCTCTGAAACTGCCAAGCCGTTCTTCAAGCTCCTAAAGAAGAATGCACGAGTCAACTGGGATGATGAGTGTCGAGAAGCATTCGACAAGTTAAAGCAGTACCTGATGAATCCACCAGTTCTTGTCCCACCATCACCGGGGCATCCCTTAATTCTCTACCTCACCATCCATAGTGAATCGTTGGGTGCGATATTGGCTCAGGAAAGTCCTGTCAATAAAAAAGAACGAGCCATTTATTATCTGAGTAAGAAGTTCACTGTATCAGAACTGAAGTATTCTGATGTTGAAAAGACTTACGCCGCATTGGTGTGGGTATTGCATAGATTGCGACAATACACACTGCATTTCCAGACGTTCCTCGTGACTGAGAACGACCCCATCAAGTACGTACTTGATCGGCCAGCTTTGGTAGGTAAGTTGGCCAAATGGCAAATTTTGATCTTTGAATTTGATGTTCGATTCTTGCAACAAAAGTCGGTCAAAGGAGGAGCGATCGCTGATCTATTGGCCGAGAATTCAGGAGTCTCTAATAAGGATGACAGTTTCCTTGATGACCGTGTCTTGAGTGTAAATGAAGACTCATGGAAGATGTTTTTTGATGGAGCTGTGAACTTGTCTGGTTCTGGTACTGGGGCAGTTCTGATATCTCCAGATGGACAACACCATCCAATGGCTGCGAAATTGATATTCCCATGCACTAACAATATAGCTGAGTATGAAGCTTGCATCCTCGGACTTCAGGCCGCAATTGAGATAGGTGTGGCTAAGTTAAAAGTATTCGGAGATTCCACACTAATCATACTGCAAACTGTAGGAGAATGGAAGACCAAGGATGCCAAGTTGCTCCCATACCACAAGTATCTAGAAAATCTGGTGAAAAAGTTCGAAGAAATTTCGTTTGAATACTTGCCAAGGTCTCATAATCAATTTGCAGATGCGCTTGCGACTTTGTCTTCTATGCTGCAAGTCACTAATGGGTTAGAGGTCGAGCCTCTGAAAATAGACGTCTTGCCAAAGCCGGCTTACTGTATGATTGTGACTGAAGAGCCTGATGGAAAACCATGGTATTACGATATCATGAATTACATTAAAAAACAGGAATTCCCTGAAGGAAGTACTCAAGCTGATAGGAAATACATCACGAAGTTGGCCTCGAAATTTTTTGTCAGTGGCGAGAATTTGTACAAGAGATCTTACGATTCAGTCTTGTTGCGATGTATAGATGCAACCGAAGCCGTTCAAATCATGCAAGAAGTGCACGAAGGAGTATGTGGCCCCCATATGAATGGACACATGCTAGCCAAGAAGATTATGAGATTAGGCTACTACTGGCTCACATTGGAAAGTGACTGTATCAGGCATGTTAGGAGTTGTCACCACTGCCAGATTCATGGAAATAAGATAAATGTTCCTCCAACTGAGTTGCACCAGTTTTCCGAGCCATGGCCCTTCTCAATGTGGGGCATTGATGTGATTGGCCCAATAAATCCCAAAGCCTCAAATGGGCATCGATTCATCTTGGTGGCGATAGACTATTTCTCCAAATGGATCGAAGCTACGTCTTTTGCAAACGTCACCGCCCGCAATGTTGTGAAGTTCATCAAACGTGACATAATTGCTCGCTATGGCGTTCCTGAAGCAATCATCACCGACAATGGAACGAACTTGAACAACAAACTTATTGATGGGTTGTTCAGTGAGTTCAAGATCAAGCATTTGAATTCATCCCCTTACCGACCTCAAATGAACGGGGTTGTTGAAGCGGCCAATAAGAACATTAAGAAAATCTTGGCCAAGACGGCCGAGAATTATCGAGATTGGCATGACAGTTACTTTTGCACTAATGGCATATCGGACATCGATCCGCACGTCTACTGGGGCAACTCCTTTTGCTCTAGTGTACGGCATGGAAGCAGTTCTGCCCGTGGAGGTGGAGATTCATTCTCTGAGAGTTTTATCCCAAGTGGACTTATCCAAGCCGAATGGATGCAGCAAAGACTTGAGATTAAACTTAATAGATGAGAAAAGACTCGAAGGCTCTTTGCCATGGCCAAACTTATCAGCAGAGAGTTGCCAGATCCTTCAACCGAAAGGTACAACCGAGACATTTTGAGATAAATGATCTTGTTCTGCGGAAGCTATTGCCGATTTTTCCAGATCCTGGTGGCAAGTTCACTCCAAATTACGGCGGCCCATATGTGGTGAAGAAGGTACTTCCTGGAGGTGCCCTGATCTTGGCAGAAATGGATAGTCGTGAGTTTTCTACTCCAGTCAATGCTGATGCTGTCAAGAAGTATTATCCATGATAGAATTTGCCATAGCTTGTATTGAACTGCAAGTATTTTATGATGAATAAGATGCCTCAATAAGTTGAATTGTTCAAATTTGTCATAAATCTTGCATTTTTCTTCCTTGATGAATTGTGTGAAATAAATTGAATGTGTCAAATGAGATACCTTGGAATGATGAAAGGCAAGCCTTATTCCATACACTATCCCATACACTAATCCTCGGTGAGTTGTGTGGAGAAATTCCATGCTCGCAAGGAAAAGGGTGATCTCGCAAAGGGTACGTTAACCAAGGTGATGAGAGGCAGTTTCTTCTTCTACCCAAAACACTACAGGTATACCCTTTGTTTAGCCCTTTGAGCCCACACACATGAAGAGTTTTTAAATCATCCCTGTCAAGGATCATCCCACATTGGGACAACATTTGAGATGAATGATAGGAATTTTCTTACTCACACTTACATCAATCTTCGAGTATTGCTTTTGCATTGTAACTCGTACGATAATTCAAAGTGCCCTAGGATGATGAAGAGCAGTCATTTCTCTATCCTATACACTTTTATCCATTGCGTAGCCCACTTGAGCTTATGAATTCATTTCATAATCCAGTTAGTGATCATCCCCCACACTGGGGCAAGACAAAAACATTCAAGTAGCATGAACTAGAATGCTGACAAAATGGAGACTCTGTTCAAGGAAAATAAGTACAAAAAATGGGGCATGAAAAAGCAATGTGCCTGGTAAAAGCAAGGCCAATGCCCAAAAAAAAAAAAAATCAAACTCTTGATATAATGAGTCGTATCCCCAACAAGGCGGTACTAAAACTCAAATGCTGTTTTGATGGTGAAAAATCTTTGACAGTGGAAAAGGAAAGTGGTGGAAATGTCAAGATGATCACCAACTTTGACCCCCCTAAACACCTTTTTGAGCCTAATGATCCATTCATTTCTCAACCCATGAACCAAGCCTACGTTACATCCCTTGCAAAGTCTCTTCAGATTAGGGCACTTGAATTAACGTACGAGTTCATATGAAAGCATCGCTTGAAGAAGTGCGAGTAAGATAATTTCTGTCTCATTTCGTGTGTTTCTTGATTTGTAAATCCCAAGACAATTGCGAAATGTTATTTTTCAATAGCCTTAACTCAAAAAGTCCCCTTTGTTAAGCCATTGACCAAGCCAACAAGACGGTCCCCGTTAAAGACCTCTCATATTAGTAAGGTCGTACCACTTGCGAGATTGCTCACACCCTTGTCCGGCATGACGATGGTGAGATAGAATGATTGACAAGATCCCGCATCAAAGGTCGGGATAAAACAGCCCCCTTTAAAGAGGATGAGTGAAAAGCCCTTTCGGATCGAGGGATCCCTCATTTGACACATTCATGACACTCATACGTTCAGATAAGAATCATCTTTCAAAATCATTGGAATAAGGATGATGCATGGTTGATAGAAATCATTACGCGTGAACCTTACTGGAATTAATGCATGTCTATGATTACAAATGCATGTTGCCTCTCCTACGATCATGTTTTGCAGGAGACATATCCCCAAAGAACAGAGATGTCGCCAGGTAAGTATATCCCTATCCATATCTTAAATACTTGTTGTTGCGCAGGTATTCCCCTTTTGAATACATTGACACTCAATTGAGTTGTCTTCAAAGATTTTTCTCCAGATTCAGTCTGATTAAGGCGACCGAAGAACGATTTGGGTCCTGGTCAGATGATCTCTGTTGCATCGCTGGCGACCGAAGAATAGTTCGAGTCCTAACCAAGCAGAATACTCGTTTAGGCGACCGTAGAATGGTATGGGTCCTAAACAACATTTATTGCTCTAACAGGCGACCGTAGAATGGTACGGGTCCTGGAAAAGCAGTTTCCCCATTCAGGCGACCGTAGAATGGTACGGGTCCTCGACAACACCTATTCCTTATTCAGGCGACCGTAGAATGGTACGAGTCCTGGAAAGTAAATCCCCGTTTAGGCGATCGTAGAATGGTATAGGTCCTAAACAACATTTATTGCTCTAACAGGCGACCGTAGAATGGTACGGGTCCGGAAAAGCAATTTCCCCATTCGGCGACCGTAGAATGGTACGGGTCCCTGAAAAACCAATTTTCCGTCAAGGCAATCGTAGAATGGTACGGGTCCTCGACAACACCTATTCCTTATTCAGGTGACCGTAGAATGGTACGAGTCCTGGAAAGTAAATCCCCGTTTAGGCGACCGTAGAATGGTACGGGTCCTGGAAAATGAATCCCCGTTTAGGCGACCGTAGAATGGTATGGGTCCTAGACACAACTAAACACTGTCATACTGGGCGACCGTAGAATGGTACGGGTCTTGGGAAAGCAGTCTCTTTGTAAAGTCATGTTACTATTCTAGGCGACCGTAGAATGGTATAGGTCCTGGACATGTAACACCAACTATCTCGAATCACTCTATCCTCCTTGAAGGTAGGTTATTCCAGGTAGGTTCATTTATTATTTGCGTTTCCATGCATCATATAAAATGCATTCAAAAATGGAATTCATTTTCCAGCAAAAATCATTCATTGCATGTGCATGACCAAAATTTAGGTCTCAATTTATCTTTGAAAGCAACCTCTACGAGCTCACCTTCAAAGAGGGGCAGCTGTTGACACCTAAATTTTGGCGACCCATTTATTCATTTATCGCATTAAAAATTAGGGATTAATTTTAACCCTTTAAAAATATAATTTAGTTGCATAACATATGGTCATTAGGAGCATATTTCATTTAATCGCATATTTGCTGGGCCGGCGGTGAATGGATTTTGGTGAATGGCTTTGAATATTGAAGCCCACAAGAGCATTAAACTATGAATAAGTCAATAATTCCTCCATGGTGATTGATATTACATGGGTGTCCTAAATTGTTAAAAGTCAATTAAGAAATTTCCAGCATATTGGCACCGACATATTTGTGCATTTAAAGGAACGAATGCAAAGGAAGGACAGTGTGTAAGCGGCCACCGATTCGTACATGGAGAAGCCCATCCACGTGAAGGAAAATTATGCGCTTTCCCATAATTCGGTCAACGTGGGGAGCAAGAAATTGACCAGCATTATTTTAAGAGGAAAGATACGAGCATATGCACAAAGGAAATTCGGAAGATCAGCATGAGAGGGGAATGTTGGGCACGTTCTGCATTGCGGGCATGGATTTGCAAAATATATATATATATATATATATATATATATATATTGGCATTCGATCAATAAAGAGGGAAGGAAATAGAATATATTTCAAAGCATGCACAGAAGGAAACAAAACAAAAAGGACAGATTGCAAAGAGGAGGCGTGGGCATCATGAAATAAAGCAAAGACGAAATTTGATTCTCGCGATCCAGTTGGAGCAATATTCAGTCAATAAAAACAGGAAATAAAGAAGAATCGGCTTATATGTGCATGATATGCGAGGATCAAAAGAAGGAAAGAGGATTTTGGGCTTTCCTTTTACCAGCCCTAGCCATTCAGTATAAAAGGAGGGGATTCTTCTGGTCGGAAAGGAGAGTCTTCCCACGCATACTACTACACTTGAGAGAGAATAGAGAGAAGGAAATCCAGTCCAGCTCTTGGCCGAGGCAACCCTCCAAGCAGGCGCCCACTCCACGGCCAGACCTGTGGCCGTGCCTCTATAGCCATCACTGCTACATCGTGTTGCTGCCCTACTGAGGTGTCGACGACGGTCCAGCCACTCCCTGCACACGTGCCACCTGAGAAGTCAACTGAGTCCGAGCTGTTGCACCCAATCGCGTTGCTGCTTTGGTTTCGTTATTGCTGTGCGTTGGCGCCGTTGCTTCCTAACCACCGTTCGATCCTCCACTGTTGAACGCTACCCTCGAGTTGGTGGTCTTTTGTGCATTTATTTTCAGATTCACGCGAGTCCCAGTGTCACTTGCGTACACCTGAGTTACATCGGCGACCAGCCCTGGACGTTCAAATACTCACGCCAACAATCCTCCTTTTTGCTGCCCAAGTCTTCTGGTGGACGTCCCCTTGCTGTGTTAGTCAAACTTTGTGACTTTTTCAGGCCGAATCAGTGAAGCATCAGCCACCACTCGAAATTTGCTATTGCTTACTGAGCGAGGTACCATCTTTGAGCAGTACGTGGTCTTGAATTGCCGCCCGTGAGTCATCCTGCCGTCCGTTGCTTGACCGAACTCAGCAACGTGGTCCACGTGACACCAAATATTACGTAAGAATCTCTTTTAATTCGAATTTCATATATCCTTATTGCCTAATTTATGGGATTATCTCATATGAATATTTGAATGATGCCATCATATCCACAAGATACCAATTAGCCTTTTAAATTGGGAAATCTTCCTAATTTCGCAACGTACATATGATTGACGGTCCAATTTCACGCTAGAAATACAACCCGCAATCGTACGGAAAAATCACCAATCCAATCTCAAGCTCGAGATACAATTCGTGATTTTATTAAAAATTGGTCAATCCGATCTCATGCGCGAGATACGATTCGTCAATTTATTTCCTGAAATTAAATGGACATGGATGATATCTTGCTTGATATTTGGTGCCGTGATGTTCTTGATGCCTTTATTTGATTGCTCCCGTAAAGGAAAAACCCAAAAAGAACATTTGAGTTAGATTAGTTCATGTTGGAACATTACTTGTTTTAGGTTTATTTTGCATGTTTAGAATAGGAAATTTATTTATTTCGAATTTCTTAAAAAAAATACCAAAAACATTAATTTAGGATGTTAGATTTTCTTTCATTAATCTGGATTGCATGTTTAATTATTCGGCAATTTTAAGTTCGAATTTAAAAAAAATGAAAAACAACAAAAAATTATCATGCATATGTCATGTAGAGTTAGGGCATATTTTGCACGTCATTGCATATTAGGGTAAAATTGCACTTAGTTTAATTTTAGATGATATTCTTTCTTAATTTATTATGTGTTTAGGTATTTTCTTAAATAGATTGCATTTTAGGATTATTTGGGTTAAGATAATATTTTAGTTTAAATTAGGATTTGGCTCAACCTAATTCCTAATACAAATTGAATAGGATCTTAATCTAGTTAGATAATTTTCACATTTTATCTAATTCCGAATTTCATGAAAAATACAAAAAATGTCTTAGAATAAATTAGTTTTATTTTCTAAGATAGATTGCATTCTTTTAGGAAAAAGAAAAAAAAAAAGAAAATGTCATATGCACGTCATTAGGATTAGATTCATTGAAATGCATGTCATGTAGTAGTTGTTGTTAGGTCCATTCAATTAGAAATTGCATGTCATTAGAATTAGGTCATTTAATTAATATTGCATTGCATATTGCATGATTTCCATTAATTAAATGAAAAAAAAAAAGAAATTGCGTGTTAACTAGAAATCATATCTAGGATTGTTGATGTGAATTCTGATCTAACAACGCAGATGCTTTCGTTGCTATGAGGTAAGTTCTGCAATTTATTTACTGATTTATTTGGGTGTTAAATTGGTGGTTTGCGCACCCGCATGATCGCCTCACATGTTAGGGAATTAAATTTAAAATCAATTCAATTTGCCTTGCAAAAACATTTTTGAAAATAAAAGAATGGTACCGAAAGGGCATTAGAAAGATCTAGTGTAACCAAGTCCCCGTACCCATGATCTCTGGTTCGTAGGAGTAAAGTAAACCTCCCGTTGCTTTACTTGGGTTTCTAATCGACCCATCAAAAATAGATTAGTGGCGACTCCTAATTAAAAATCATTTGCATGTTAAGAACTTGAACCTAAGTCGCGAATTGGTATGGGTTTGGGAGAGCCCGAGTTAAGTCTAGGCTTAACAATCCATTAGCCAAACCCTAGGTGGTTCACACCCAAAAATTTGGTCGCGACAGGGGGGGAATGCCAAATGACGAAAATACCCTTGATTGGTCAGAAAATCTAGCCAGCAAGTGATAAGCGAGGTTGGGTCCTTATTTGAAACAACCAAAACCCCTTCGGGCCTTTATTTAAAACGACTAAAATCACTTCAGGTCCTTATTTAAAACAAAATCCACTTTGGGTCCTTATTTGAGAAAAAGATGGCACTTCAGGTCCCTTTTTGGAATTTTCCCTATTTTAAATACAGAATCTGTCGCATCCGAATAGGGTGCATGCTTTAGCCGCCAAGCCAACATAGTCATTCACACAAGTGTTATTACATTTGTCAGTGTTCTTAAACTCGCACCTTATCAAGTGTGTATAATTTTGGGTCACGAAATAATTATTCTACGTTAAATATTTTTAAGGTCGAAAATGTATATCAATTTATATGGTGACTTCTCTATTCAAAAGAAATGTTTTGGATGATGATCCAAGTTTCTTCCGTTATGAACTAATTGATAAAAGCCCATAAAATTCACAGTGCGAGATTGTCAAAATTATGGAATTTAAAATTGAATTGACATTTATATAATATGGTCATTTCCACTAGTTTGACAAATCTTGAAAAGATAAAGATGACGTTCATCGTTTCTATTAAATGGGTATGCATCGATTGATCAGCTACATGTGTTTCCTAAATTACAACAAAATAAATCATGAAGAACATATATTCGTTAATAACAACTTGTTACGAAAGTGCCTTGGTGTGAAAAGAGTGTGGCGGTGAATAAAATAGTCCAAGCTCGTGCCACACGTCTTCGTGTAACATACTTCCTGGAGAACGACTCTGAGTGTTTTTTAACAAGAAAAGAAGAAAAAAAATCTTATGGTAAGGTTTATATATTTTTTATGAGATTGAAAAGTTAATTTATAAGAAATTATGAGGGTTGAATATTGTGTGAGATTATTGAGTGTGATTTGGACCTAAAAATGCTAAGAGTGTTGGAGGGACGTGATGTGGTTGTAATTTTAATTATATCACTTGATTTATAGTGGAATTATGTGTCACTCTTCTTGTAAAATAGGTTATGTCAACCGAATTGTGTAAATTTAGCGTTCGACATATTTTCTCTTTTTGTTTATTATTGCTCGATGCTCCCTATATAACAAATCATGAGCAACTAGTGAAATCAACAATGAAAAGTACCTAAAAAGTCCTCAACCTATTGCGCCAATGTCAATGTCAATTCAGTTTTAAATTATTTAATTGTGCTAATTTAATTTTAAACGTTTTCACGTTTCACTAATTGAGTCCATTCGGCCATTTTAGGCCAGAGATCACTACGTGGACGTTAATCGTCCTATGTGACACAATCGGTATTGACATTGATATTTTTTGAATTTTCTTTTTTTTATAATTTTTCTCTGTTTTTCCTTTTCAATTTTTTTTTGGCAGTGGCTGGCAAGGGTGAGTGTCCCCCTTGTTAGATTTGCCAAGGCCAACCCTTGCCCTCACCTAGGCGAAGTCTGCAAGGCTGACCCTCACATAGGCTAAGGTGGCTTGCCAGACCTCACCCTTGGCAATGGTCATCCTTCCCCAAGTGAGGCCTAGTGAGGCCGGCCCTTGCCTGTGGCGAAGAGGGTGACCCTCATTCAAGCAAGGCCAACCCTCGTTAGCCTTGGCCTATAGCCAGTAACTGTGCATTGATAGAAAGAGAAGGGAATGAAAAAGAAAAGAAAAAGAAATTGAAAATTATTTAAAAAAAAAATTCAATGTCGATCGAGCTACGTATGACTATAGGTATCCACGTTAGCGATTTCTGATCTAGATTGGTTGGATGAACTCAATTAACAAAATGTGAAAAATTTTAGGACTAAATTGGCACAATTGAGAAGTTTAGAATTGAATCGACACAAATATAATAGGTTTATGATTTTTTTTTTATACTTTTTTCTAAAATCAACTTCAGACCTATATTTGGCGACATGCCACATATATGACAAATCAGGAGCAACTAGTGAATCAACATCAACTTCAAGCCCATAATTACCAATCTTACCATTGAAAATAAGTAAGTAGGACGCAGACTATGTCTCTTCTTTGCTAATCATGAGTAAGACTAACCATAGTCATCTTCTCGAATTCTTTCACTGTCTTTTACAAATTCAATCAACGATGTCCAATGCAGAAAGTTGCTTGCGTGCTTAGACTATCCTTGTCAGTGTTGGTGTTTTGCTTCTCTTCCATATTAAAAAAAGCACAAAAGATAAGACGGACAGAAATCGATGTCTTTTACTTCCTATTGTATTTAATAAGCAATTTACTTGCTTCCAAAAACCAAATTGTCCTCTGTAATATATTGTCGCCAGTCGCCAACTCTTTATCTTCACGTTATGGGCGCTGGCAAGCGCTGGCAAAGTGTCAGCCTTGTTTGTCGTATTACATGTTAGGTTTTGTCTTTTCTTCCCGAGAGCCACCTATATCAGACGACAGGAACATAAACACTATTCTAAGTAATGCCCACAAGGAATCGTGTTTTACAACTTCAAGCCATGCAACAAATGTGAAGCTTGACCACTGGGAATGTGACTCTCTCTGCTTAACTGCGATGGTAGCTTGTTTTAAGAAGATAGGTTTAAGTTTGAGTGACGCTAATTAGAATGTTAAATTACCAGTTAAATGTCTGGGAGAAGGGTTTCGCGGTTAGAAATGGAAGAAAATACAATTCTTTTTAAACTTAATATGTAAACAAAGACCTATATGGGGTATCCAACAAAGGGGCAACGAGATAATGAACAATCTATGTAGCCAAAGTTCAACAAACAGTTCAAATATCACGGGTGAATGATCCCCCATCATCAACAATGCCACTGCAAGCAACTACCATTCAAAGGATTATTTTTGCAAATAATCGTTCATATATAACAAGGATCGCCTCATCATTCAGTATCTTTGAGTCGAGAGAGAGGCCGTCTGAGGATTAAACAGCCTAAAATGTCTCTGGCAAAGGACATTCACGTTCTAGTCCTATCACACCCAGCGCAAGGCCACATAAACCCAATGCTCCAATTCTCCAAAAGGTTGGCCTCGAAAGGTCTCAACGTCACCTTCCTAATCCCCATCTCCACCAAGAAGTCCCTCAATCTGGTAAATGCAAGCTCCATCCACGTCGAGTACATCTCTGACGGGTTTGACCACGTCGAAGCAGACAAGCTGAGTGTTGCCGAGTCTCTTGAGCGCTTTGGAGCTTCAGTTTCTCAGAGCCTGAGCGATTTCATTCGGAAACACCAATCTTGTCAGGAGAATCCGGCCAAAGTTCTTATTTACGATGTCTTTGACCGTTGGGCTCTAGATGTGGCATTAGAACATGGTATGCATGGAGTTGCGTTCTTCACTCAGACCTGCGCCGTTACTTGGATCTACTACTTGGCTCACCAAGGAACACTGAAGTTCCCATTAGAAGTAGCAGATGAGCAAGGTCGTGTTCTATGTGATCCTCCGACGATGTCGGTTTTAGGGATGAACGATTTTCCTTCATTTTTTGTTGAAGTCGATAGATATCCTGGCGTACTCAAGGTCGTTCTCGAGCTGTTCTCCAATTTCCGGAAAGCCAAGTGGCTCTTGTTCAACACTTTCACTGAGCTCGAGGAGGAGGTGAGTAGCTTCAAATCACCTCGGAAATACGATATGGCTATTGTGATTTTCTACTTTCTTATAAACTTTTGGTTCTACATTGCATTAAAAGATATAACTTCATTAATCCAAATTCGATAGTGAACTGTTACTGGGATAAAAAGAGATTCTTTTTTAGCTCACGCGCATTTACAATATGCTTGAAATCAAGCTGATTTCTGCAATAAAGATATATCTTTGCTTTTAAATTCATGGCATGAGATTAGCGCGGGCCATACACATGATAACGTTAGCTTCTTTTGTTACTTTCAAGTAGACGTGTATAAATATTATGCATACATGAAAATAAACGTAAAAAACAAAACCTATTTTATTGCGCGGACGATTTTTTTTTTTTTTTTGCGGTACAAAAGATGGAAGTTTTAGAGATTTAATACCGTGCACTTAATTAATTTGTTTATTGGATCCCAGATGGTGAATTGGATGGGGAACCAATGGCCAATGATGACCGTGGGACCCACGATACCTTCGTTATACATGGACAAGAGACTCGAAGACGACACGGACTACGGGCTTAGCCTCTTCAAACCCGAGGCAGAAGCTTGCCTCCGGTGGCTGGACTCGAAGCCACCTAGGTCCACCGTCTACGTATCGTTCGGAAGCTTGGCGTCTCTCGGAGAGGACCAGATGGAAGAGCTCGCGAGTGGGCTCAGGTCGATGAAGAGCAACTTCTTGTGGGTGGTGCGAGAGTCTGAAGAGAAGAATCTCCCACCCAGCTTCACCCAAGAGCTTGGGTTAGATGATCACAAAAAGGGTTTGGTGGTGAGGTGGTGCAGTCAGCTTCAAGTGCTGAGCCACGGCTCGGTCGGTTGCTTCATGACGCACTGCGGGTGGAACTTGTTGAGAAGCAAGTAGATGTACAAGTAAAATAACTGCTTTATTTTATATAAACAATATTACAAACTCTCTATACCATCACACTCTCACACCTACTCATTGTACTTGCTCACTCACTCTCTTCACAAACCACACGCACACACCCACTCACTTCTTATCACCCTACACTTACACTACACAAGACCCCTCACACACCAACTCACCTCACGTACACACTCCACTCACACACACCACACTTACAAGACTCTCTTCCCCTATTTATAGGCTGCAAGGTCGGTGAGAAAATTCTAGAGAGAGGGGGAGAGAAAAGTCTGGAGAGAGGGAGAAAAATCTGGTGCAATAGAGAGAGAGAAATCTGGAAAAATCCAGAGAGAGAGAGAGATCTAGAGAGAGAGAGAGAGAGAGAGAGAGAGAGAGAGAGTAGATGGTGCCCCTTTTTTTTTTTTTTCTGACACTCCCCCTCACCGACTACTCTCTCTTAGCATGGACATTGTGATCATACCAAGTTGCCTTCGAAATTCTTCAAATTTTACAGCTCCAAGACCTTTGGTGAAGATGTCTGCAACTTGATCATCTGTTTTGGCATACTCCATCTTTATCTCGCCTTGTAAGACTTTTTCCCGCAAGAAATGATAGTGCACTTCTACATGCTTGGTCCTCGCATGGAAAACTGGATTTTCTGCTAAGCTTATGGCTGACAGATTATCACAATATATCCGTGTAGGTTGATTTATTGGTTGATGAAGATCCTCCATCAGTTGTACCAGCCATGTACTCTCTTGTGCTGCCATTGATGCTGCTCTATACTCAACTTTTGTCGTAGATAGTGACACGGTTACTGTCTTTTTTTCGCACCATGACACTACTGCTAATCCGAGACTAAACATATATCCAGTAGTTGATCATCGTGTGTCACGATCTCCAGCAAAGTCAGCATCGCAATAACCTATAACTTCACATGATGCTTCTTTCTTATACAAAAGCCCAAAATCAAATGTGCCCTTTACATACCATAGTATGTGCTTGATTGCATCTAAGTGAGGCTTTCATGGCTTCTCCATCAATAAGCTTGCTACTCCTACTGTGAAGGCAATATTAGACCGCGTTATAGTTAGGTAAATAAGGCTACCCCCCAAATGCTTGTACATAGTTGAGCCCTCCAATTCCCATCCTTCAGTTGCACGTAGCTTTACGTTTCCATCAATTGGAGTAGATATAGGTTTGCAATCAAGCATCCCGAACTTGTCTAGGAGGTCTCATGCATACTTCTGCTGACATAGGAATAATCCTTCATTGGTCTTTTCAATCTCGAGTCCCAGGAAATGTTTTAATTCTCCAAGCTCTTTCATTTGAAACCGTACTGAGAGGTTGGTTCTGATTTGGCATATCTCTTCTTCATTATCTCCAGTGACGATTAGATCATCCACGTAGATTAACACTATTGCAAGCTTGCCATCTTCTGCCTTCACAAACAAGCTCGAGTCTGCTGGGGCTACAGAGTAACCACTTTGTACCAAAAATTCAGCAATCTTCCCGTACCATGCTCTTGGAGCTTGTTTTAAGCCATAGAGGGCTTTCTTTAACTTACAAACATAATCTGGATGAATCTTACTTTTGAAACCATCCGATTGCTCCATATATATATATCTCGATCTAGTTCTCCATGTAAGAAGGCATTCTTCACATCCATTTGCCATAATTTCCACGATTTGCTTGCTGCAAGTGCTAGTAAGACTCGAACGTAGTGATCTTTGCTACTTGGACTAAAGGTCTCATCATAATCTAGGCCATACTTTTGAGAGAATCCTCGAGCAACTAGTCGTGCCTTATATCTTTTTATCGACCCATCTGGTCGAGTTTTAAGTTTATAAACCCATTTGCAAGATATAGGATGTACCTCTTTAGGTCTTGGCACTAAGTCCCATGTTTCGTTCTTTCTTAGTGCTTGTATCTCTTCCTCCATAGCTTTCCTCCATTCCACGCCTTGCGAGGCTTCCTCATATGTGGACGGCTCGACTGCTCCAACATCTTCGGTCAGCGCCGCATTTGCATATTTGGGATTTGGTCTTCTTTGTCTTGTTGATCTCCTAACTTGAGGTTCCTGTTCTTCAAGTTCTTCCATTTGACTTGGTCGAAGCTCTTCTGTAGTTCTTGGATGTACACCAGTTCGCCATGGGCTCTTTGATTTTTCTGGTGATTGTGCTCTGACTTCTTTTCTTCCTGTTACATTATCATTTCCTTCTTCAATTGGCTGGCCCTTATCAATCTCGTCATTTTCTTCCATTCCTTCACGAATCTCTTCTTCAACTTGTTTTGAATTAGGTTGTGATGGCCACCAAGATGATAGTTCGTCGAACACCACATTTACGGAAGTGTAACACCTCCCTATTGTAGGGTCACAACACTTCCATCCTTTTCTTTGATCATCGTAGCCCACTAATATGCAGCGAACTGCCTTTTTATCGAACTTGTTGCGAAGATGGTCGGCACGAATGCATAACATACGCACCCAAATATTCTAAAGTGACTTACCGTGGGCTTGCGATTCCACAACTTCTCATAAGGTGATATAAAGCCAAGCCTTGCTTGAGGTAGTCTGTTAATCACGTGTGTTGCCGTCTTCATACACTCAGCCCAAAACTTGGGTGGAACATTCTTCGCATGCAACATACTCTTGCATGTCTCCGCCAAATGCCGATTCTTTCTTTCGGCAACTCCATTTTGTTGTGGCGTATTTGGGCAAGTAAATTGTCGACGTATCTTCCATTCTTGAAGAAATTTTGTGAAGAAATTTTGTAAAGTCATCTGATGTATATTCTCCCCCATTATCTGTGCGAAGGCATAGTATTTTCTTGCCTACTTCACATTCTACTTTTGCTTTAAACTCCTTAAATTTGTTTAATGCCTCATATTTTTCTTTCATGAAGTTGACCCAGACATACCTGGAGAAATCATCGATGAATGTTATCATGTACTTTGATCCTCTGACCGATGGTTGCTTCACTGGTCCAAATACATCTGAGTGGATAAGCTCGAGAGGCATCTTAGCTTTGAATGCGGACTCCTCATATGGAAGCTGATGTGCCTTCCCATACTAGCATCCGGCGCAGATGACATCTTCTTGGACTTCCAAGTGGGGGAGACCTTTTAGCATACCTTTCTTCATCATCACCTTTAATTTATGGTAGCTCACATGCCCAAGTCGTGCATGCCACAAATCGGGCATTTCACTTCTTCGAGTTTTGTCCACGTATGCCGTCTAAGCTGACATTACGTAGACAAACTCTAATCGACGCCCTTCCATGATTGGTGTACCAGTAGGTTTCAAATTACGATACACCCTAACATCTCTTGGACCGAACACCACATAATTACCTGAGTCTGTAAGTTGTGCCACGGACAATAGATTCTTCTTCATCCCGGCACATGGTACACATTCTTCGTTCGACTTGATGCGAACTGAATCGGGGTGTTATCATCGTTTGGCTGACATGGGTAATCGGCAACCTTGAGTTGTCCGCGGTGACAACTACTCGTCCACCTTTGTACTCACACATGTTTGATAGCTTCCCTTGATCTCTGGTCATGTGATTTAAGCACCCCGAGTCAACTATCCAATCTTCATCGTAATCAATCAATTTATCACTTACCGTGATAGGGCTATCGCATCTTCTAACTCTATGATGGAGGAGTTTGCAAGCTCTTCTTGTTCCTCCATTGCAAAGGATGCTTGGAAATCTCACTCTTCTTCGCTATCATTTTCCTTAGAAGCCGCAACGTTTCCTTCAACTCTTTTGAATCGACAATCCCTGGCAAACTGACCTACTTTGCCACACGTGTAACACCGTCCATTACGCCTTCTATTCTTCTTATCTTCATTGTCGTCCTTGTCGCAGTCTCGACGAGCTCCCCCTGGCCGAGGTCCACTTCCTTCTATTCGCTTTGGCCATTCTCCATGACTTTTCCATGATTTGCCATCTCTTGCACCTACTCTATTTCTATTCTGGCCCTTGAACCCTCTTTTATTACTAAAGAGGGCACTTTCATCCTCCTTAATTGAGACCTTAGAAATTTGTTTATCTAAGGTTTGTTGGTTGGCCAATATATTCTCCAACTCTGCTAAAGTTGGCTCATTTGCCCATCCACGGGTGGTCGTAACAATACCATTATATTCCGGCCTTAACCCGTGAATTATTATTCTTCTTATTCTTGTCTCAGAGATGGCATTCTTAGGATCTAATTTTGAAATTTCTTCGCAAATAGATTTAACTTTAGAAAAGTATTGACTTAACATCATACTTTGTTGCGAGACTGAGAGGAGCTCGTTCTCTAGGCGTTGTAACTTGGCATCGTTTGTCCTCGCAAACAGCGTTGCCAAGTTATCCCAGGCCTCCTTCGGGGTCTTCGCACTCTTTATGTGTTGCAATAATTCATCTTCAACAGTCACGGCAAGAACATAAAGAGCCTTTCCTGATTTTATGTTCCATTTTCTTAATTCGCTATCATTCGTGGGTGGTGTGGTGTTGCTCCCGCCAACGATATCCCACAAATCTTGACCTAGCAAGTAATATTGCATGCGGGTACTCCAATTATTATAATTTGAGTTGTTGAGCTTCTCGATGCCATTTACCGAACTTGAGAAATCTGCCATTATGACTTGGTTGTAATGCCCAGCACTATACCAAGTAAGCCTGGTCCCGGACCAACCGACTTCACAATCCCGAATTGTGCACTGGCGTAGAACTCCGACGTACTCCGCTCCTTCGCTTCTTGGCTCGACGATCCTTGACCGCCTACTCACTTACAATGGTCCCCGACCACTGCCTTTGCACAGCCTCTGACAACCCGCTCTGATACCACTTGTTGAGAAGCAAGTAGATGTACAAGTAAAATAATTGCTTTATTTTATATAAACAATATTACAAACTCTCTATACCATCACACTCTCACACCTACTCATTGTACTTGCTCACTCACTCACTTCACAAACCACACGCACACACCCACTCACTTCTTATCACCCTACACTTACACTACACAAGACCCCTCACACACCCACTCACCTCACGTACACACTCCACTCACACACACCACACTTACAAGACTCTCTTCCCCTATTTATAGGCTGCAAGGTCGGTGAGAAAATTCTAGAGAGAGGGGGAGAGAAAAGTCTGGAGAGAGGCAGAAAAATCTGGTGCAATAGAGAGAGAGAAATCTGGAAAAATCCAGAGAGAGAGAGAGATCTAGAAAGAGAGAGAGAGAGTAGATGGTGCCCCTTTTTTTTTTTTTTTCTGACAGAACTCTACCCTCGAGGGGCTCAGCTTGGGGGTCCCGATGGTGGCGATGCCCCAGTGGACGGACCAGCCACCTAATGCCACCTTCATCACGGAGCTGTGGAAGGTCGGCCTCAGGGTAAGGGCCGACCAGCGAGGGGTCGTCACTGGGGAAGAGATTGAGAGTTGCGTGAACGAGATCATGGAGGGAGAGACAGGGAAAGAGATCAGAGAGAACTCCTTGAGGTGGAAAGAAATGGCCAAATTGGCCGTAGATGAAGGAGGTAGTTCGGATAAAAAGATCCAAGAATTTGTCTCCAACGTTATTGATTTGTGCAAATGATGCATGTGCACGGGCAATGATTGTGAAAAATAAGCTCTCTGATTTGATTTAGTGGGCTGTGTTTTCATTGAGTTATAGGATTATGTTCAGAGTAACATTTTGAATTTACAGCATGATTATTCTCTGAAGTAGGAGGCGCAGTAATTTTAAACATTGAATATGTCTCATTCAGATAGAGTGCGTGTTTCAATCACCGCGCCAATTTTTTGGGGTTTAAGATTATACTTTGTTTTACCACGACCAATAAACAGAGGCTATTGCAAGACTTTCCGCGAGTTTGAACGTATCTACTTGCAAATTACAAGGTCTACTCGTTCTCATCTCACAAAACTAGAATTATCAATTGCAAACTCTATCATATCGAGGAGTCGTAAAGATCGAGAACTTTAAATGCACATACAATGACAACCTCAAGATATGCGCAGTATCGCCTACTAAATTAATTACTTTGACATTATTCAAATAGAAGAACTAATTTAGGTATTCACCGGAGTGATTACATTTACTAGTAATTCTAAAGCCCCCCCCAAAAAAAAAAAAAAAAAAAACTAATGTTTGTGCGTCGTGTGAGTCTTCAATTAATTGAAAAACAAGGACGTAAAATATTTGTTGAGCTCATATAAACATAAATCTAGAAAACATACATACAGAATTTGGCATTATGAGACTACATCATTTATTTTGTTGTAATGTAGGAAACTCATATAGCAAATCCATTGATATATAAAATGGATTATTTCATTACTCATTAGTGGATATCTTAAGATTTCAATCAATTCCATGTAAGAAACATAAGCCGATAATTTTGTCCAATTATGTAAATTGCCCATTTAATAAAAATGATGAACCTCGTTTTCATCTTTCAAGATTCACAGAAAAGGTATACTAATTAACATTTAACTTCGTAGGTTATTCATCAACATAATATAATACGAAGATATTTCCTCATCGTTATCATTTTAAAAGTTTATATCAAAAAATACTTAAGTCTATTATAGTCCTTGTTTTTTAATTTTACGCATAAAATCTGAATGAAACTGACAATCTTGCGCCGTGAACCTCATGGGCTTTCATCAACTAGTTTATAATATGAGTGTCTCAATTCACCAATAGGACATTCCTTCTGAACAGAGAATGCAACATGTATGTTAATAGGACTTTGGACCTACACACATTATTTACCATAGGGCCTTTATATCCGTGACAACAAAAGATGACATGATAAGATATAACTCAAGTTTGAGTATATAAATAAAGCCAAACCTGAATCGGCATGGGCGTTATGAAAACTCAAAGCTCAAAAGCAATTCTAGTGTCCGAGCTTAGCTTGGTGGATGTCCAAACTTTTACATGTAAAACATGGATTCAATTGGCTAAGAGTTTCCTTTTGTGCCTTGGTATGTGCACAATGTGGTGGTGAATAAAAGTGGGGATTATTGTCCAAAAAATCTTAAATCTATTTTCTGGTGGCCAATTTAGTATTGAACTTTTTAATTTGTTGAATTAAGTGCTAAAATTTTTGATGATTTGCCAATATAATTATTTTAGCAAATTTTGCCCAAAAGTTGATCAAATAAATGCTAGTCATCTTACATGGCGTGGGTAGTGCTAACATAGACGGTTTTTGCAATTTTTTATTTTAAATTTTGAGTAACTGGTAGAAGGAAATAAGGAAAACAAGAAAAAGGGAAAACAAGAAAAAAATTCGAAAATTTGCAAAAATCATCTACGTCAGTGCCTCTCTACCACAGAAAATGGCCGACGCTAACTAAATCGTCGCGTTGGCAATTTCTAGTCAAAATTGATCAAAATGACTACATTGCCAAATCATTAAAATATTTAAGATTAGATTGGTAAATTGAAAAATTTTATAAATAAATTGGCCGTTGCATAATAGATTTAGGACTTTTTGGACTAAATTGTCTAAGTGGACTTAGACTGGGGCCTTAACTCAATTAGATAAGCCCACAAAAGGATGGAAATTTTGACTTGCGATCGAGCAAGATTTGTCCAAGGATGTACTAAACAATATTGCCACTGAATAAGTTTAAATGTTTTCTCAATGCTCAAAGAGGAATGTTTGGTGAATAATCCCGGGCATAATTAAAAAGCATATATTGGATGAAAAGCTAGCAACCAAATCAAAAGACAAGAATGAGATTTTGAAGAGGAAATGAAACTATAGACATGATAGTAGCAATAGTGCAAACTTTAATAGAAATAGTTTATCTAGGATTGGTGGTGTTGTTTGTGAAAATGGTGGCAATAGAGGGCATCTCAAAAGGGATTGGATTAAGTTAAAGTATAGTAATGGTAAAGGAATCAAAGTTGAGTCTACTAATGATATCGGTGTAATAGTTAATGGTAACTCAAAGAGTGTTAATTATGTTTTATATGTCATTAAGGATTCTTCTTTTGATTGATAGGTTGTGGATTCTGGTTTTTCATTTCATACTACATCAAGTAGGAATTGGTTTACTACTTATAAGTGCACAAATTATAGTAAAGTGTAGTTGGAGAACAATCCCGATTGCAATGTTGTGAGTTCTAGTGATGTCGGAATGGGAATGCATAATCGTATCATGAGAACATTGACCGATATGAAGCATATTCCAAAATTGGAAAAAGAACCTAATTTCCTTGAGTGCCCAGATTTTGGTTGGTGTCCATACAATTCAAAAAATAGAGTTTTGAAGGTCCCCTATAGTGTCCTAGTGATAATGAGAGAAATTAAGCACCATAGCTTATGAGCTTCAAGGGAATCTAATGATGGATTTCATCATGGAGGCATTGGATGCATCAAAAGTTTGAACCATGCCATATGTGTTTGGTGCACATTAACAAGAGAAGTCTTAAGGTTTTAGGTGAAAAGAATCTATAGAGGAACTGAAATGTGTGCAAGTGTTGTTACAATTTTTTTTAGGAAGATTGCCAGAATTATCCTAACAATTGTGGATAACTATTTGACGAGGATCTAGGTGTTTCCGCTAAGGCATATGTGTAATGCAATTGTTAGAATCATGACGTTAATTGATTGAAATGGAGATTGATAAGATTATCGAACATGTTCAAACTAATTGGAGCATGAAGTTGGGCTTGTAGCTATTGAACGAACATTGCTTGGAGGAGGTCATAATGAGACAACTCACTAGTGTCAGTGAACCACAATAAGATACAGAGTTGATGAACGGACGCTATTAAAGATGGCCTATAAAATGCTTGCTAGAGTTGCTATAATGCTTAGTATGACAAGCTACGTGGAGAGTAGATTGATCGGATTTTGAACTTCCGAAGAAGTGTCATCAAGTAATGCTTTGGTGATTGTTTTGCTCTTGGAATACTTGGCATATAATATTTGAGTGAGTGATGGTAAGCTTGGTTAGAGGGTAAGAAAGTATATATTATTTGTGACATCCTGATTTTCGAGTCTGCTTTCGATGAGACAAGTTGGGCTTTTCATCGACGTGCCTATAACCTTTTTCTCTGAGTTGGCCACTCACGAGTTAACTAGCCTATCAGGTGAAGCCGTTAAGGAATCTAAACGCAATAGACATGAGAATTCGACCAGGAATCGACAGCTAGACTATGCTAATCTGCAAGGGTCATTATGGCACCGTCAAAATTGATCAGAGACCGGAGATAGGTCGATTCGATAGAAGTATGTGATTAGTGTGTGGGTGATTCCACCTAATTGCAAAATTTCTGTTAAACTGCACTAGACCGATTTTTCTATCATTTTTGTACCCGATGTCCGTATTTGAAATCTTGAGATTTTCATGACAACCGAGAGTCGCCAACGTGTCAAAGATGTACATTGTGGCTCAAAAATAATCAACCACTGGTCAATTGCATTAAAAATTCCTAAAAACTACTCGGTAGATTAGGATGCGTTAAAATCACGTCGGATTGAAATAAACCGTGAAATTGAACTCGATGTCAGAAATTGAAAATTTTGTCGTGTCATGATTCAATTTAGGAACGTCGACTCATCTTCCGAAAAATTTTCGGAGATTCCAAGATTTTTACGGAAAATCAATTCGGACGATTCGGAAAACGAACGAAAATTCGGATAGGCTCATTTGAAGGAAATTTGGGCTTCCAAACCGAGCTACTTGGTGATGGGAACTTATAGAAATTTTGTGGGCTTGTTCTTCAACAAAATCAGACATCGAATTGGAGAAATCGGAGAAGAAAATGAAGCTTATATGGTGAAATTCGGAGCTATGGTTTGGGGGCTGAATTTTGGCACAAAAAATTGTTTAATTGGGAAATTGGTTTCAATAAAGTATCTGGGAGACATGGGGATATTTATGCAAGCCTAGGGGGAGACCAAGCCTTCAATTTATTGGATAATTCTTTGACTTCTTTCACTTCCCAATCCAGCTGTTTCCCATTGTCGCCCCTCTCTCCTCTTCCCCCTTCATGTTGCTGCTTTTTCTTTTTGGTCGAAAAGAAGTAATTTTATTTATATTATAAAGCAGAAATAGTAGACCCACCAGTTGGGGGCATCAAAACATAAAAGGTCCAAAAGGCCAGGAGGTGGAGCAGCCCGCCAGTTAGGAGGAAGGGTCTTCTGTCTCTGTTGGCGCGCGGCCTAGTCTGCTACTGCATTGGCAGACCGTGGACAGAAAGTGAGGCCCACTAGCGGTAGTTGCTGAAGAAGCGACTTACACTCCAGCAACGTTGCACGTGCTTGCTAGTTGTCATTGTCTAAGTTCTTTAAGCAGTTCACAAGAGTTCGGTTGTCAGACTCCATGACAGCCTTCCCCAGTTGCTTTTGCTTTAAATACTTCAAGGCTTCGACGACGCCTAGGGTTTCCAACTGCAGGATTGATCCGCCCAAACCTGCTTCATGAATCCATCAACCATGCTGCCAGAAGAATCTCGGACAACACAAGCCACTGCTCCTTCCGTCGATCCCTTACCCAACGACCCATCAACATTAATCTTGAAGGAATCAGCTGCCGGGCTTGCCGAGTATGAGAAATCTCCAGATCTGCTTTCTTTTCTTCTTGTAGATGTGAAATGCCCCATTTACGGTAGCTTTCTTGTTGAAATCAGGCTAGATCTACCACTTTGCAGGTATCTAGTTTAGTTCCTCGAAAAATAAAGTTGTTGCGCTCCTTCCATACTTGCCAAAGGAGGTTCCCAATTGTTTCCAAGGACGGTAAGTTCATGTTTTTTCTGATAAATCGCACTATCCACTCATCCATTCGTGTAACCCCTAGTGCGTCTACTGGTAGGTTGATTTCCGGGTGGCTCCATACCCTTGCAGTCCAAGGGCATAGCAGATGAGTGTGTTCGACCGTTTCCACCTTATCTCGGCAAAGATCACAAACCAGATCAGGTAAGATCTTTCTTTTCCATAGGTTCTCCTTGGATGGGATGGCATTTTGACAAACATTCCAAATGAAAATCCTCACTTTGGGGCTGGTCCGCATCTTCCATATTGCATTCCATAGTTCTGGCGATGTTTGATATGAGGAAGAGTGATGCTCCAGTGCTCTGTTTGCTGTCATACTATCTCTTAAGATGTTATATCCATTTTTGACTGTATAGGTTCCATTCTTCGTGCCTGTCCAGATCAGTTCATCAGTTGTAATATGACGATTAATTTGGATTGCTAGAATTTCCTGAGTAGTCTGCTCATCAAAAAGATTATTTAACAACGATTGATTCCATTGCTCTGCTTCAAAATTCATCAACTCATAAACTTTATGTGGGTCATTTTTGTTTGCTGACCCTCCAATTAATCCTCTCTTCAGCCATTTGTCTATTCTGATATTGACATTTTGACCATTTCCGATCGACCAACTCACTGAATCCGCAATAGTCTCCCTTCCTAAAAGTAAGCTTTTCTAACCCCAATAAGGTTTGGGCCCTTTTTCAGCATGCCAGAAGTCTTTGCGACTAAAGTAGACCCCTTTAAATAATTTACACCACAGTGCATCCGGATTCTTTACCATCCTCCAAGCTTGTTTACCCAAAAGGGCATTATTAACAGTAATTAGGTCTCTAAAACCCACTCCTCCCCTATCTTTCCTCATTTTCATAATTTCCCATCGCTTCCAATGCAGACTAGCTTTTAATTCGCTGCTTTTCCACCAAAAATTTGCTATTTTCCTCTCTATAGCCTTGCAAATTGAAACTGGAATTTTGAAAACTGAGATGGCATATTGAGGAACTGCCTGCACCACTGATTTCAGGAGAATTTCCTTGCCTACTTTAGATATAATTTGTTCCTTCCATCCCTCCAATTTCATGTTTACCCTATTTAAAATCCATGCAAACATTTGTCTTTTTTATGCCCCCCAGTCAGAGGGGAGTCTTAGGTACTTACCCGACTACTGTAGCTCTAGAACCCTCAATTCTCTTTTCATATTTTTCTTTAATAGATGAGGACAATCTTTACTAAAGAAGATGCCGGACTTGTTTAGATTTACAGCTTGTCCTGAGGCATAACAATACTGATTAAGCACAGTTGCAACATTTTGACACTCCTGTAAAGATCCATCCAAGAAGAAAATTGAATCATCTGCAAATAATAAATGGGTCAAAGTGGGGCAGAATCTATTGAACTTTATTCCTTTAATACTCCCATCTTGCAGAGCTTTACCCATCAAAGAAGACAAGCTGTTAGCTACTAAAATGAAAAGATAGGGTGATAAAGGGTCCCCTTGTCGGATACCTCTGGCAGGAGTGAAAAAAGGGAGAGGTTCTCCATTGAACTTAATGCTGAAAGTGACTGTAGTTACACATTGCATGATCCAGCTTACCCATTTTGCACAGAAACCCATTTTCAGCAAGCAACCTTGTAAGAAATCCCATTCAATTCTATCATATGCTTTCTGCATATCAAGCTTCAGCACTGCTTGAAAATGTTTTTTCCTCTTCCTCATTCTCAATTGGTGCAACACCTCTTGCACGACATAAACATTATCTTGAATCTGTCTTCCATTGACAAAGGCACTTTACTCCCCTGAAATCAGCATAGGCAACCATCTTTTCAATCTATTTGCCAAAATTTTCGATATTATTTTATATGCAAAATTACAAAGGCTAATAGGGCAATACTAATCAAGTCTTTCTGGATGTGGAATCTTTAGAATCAGAGTAATATAAGTTCTGTTGAGGGCTGGTTCCAATATTCCCGAACGAAAAAAAAAAACCCCGAACTTCCTCTAACACATCAATGTTGATTATATCCCTTAATGATGCTGGTAAAAAATTCCATTTAAGCCATCTGGACCAGGTGCTTTCTGAGCCCCAAGTTGAAAAACAACAGCATGAATTTCTTCTAATGTCACTTCCGCCACCAAACATTCATTAATATCATTTCCAATTAGTGTAGGGCATTGATCCAGTACTGGTTAGCTGTTTCTAGGCCCAACCGAAGTATATAACTCATTGAAAAAGAAATGGTCATGTGCTGAAGTTGCTATGAATCTCGTATCCACTGCTCCGATGCATTTTTCAGCATAGTTATCCTGTTTTTTTTTGTCTCCTTTGAATCGTTGCTGCATGGAAATATTTCGTGTTTTTATCTCCCCAACGTAGCCAATTGATTCTAGGTCATAACCCCCAAAACATTTCCTCTCTTCTCCATAATGTTTCAATCTCTTCTTTTACAATCTTCATCCTGTTGGATCTTTGATACGAGCTGGCACTACTAGTTAAGAATTGAAGCTCCTGCTTTAGAGTTGTTATGCGAAGATGGCTATTTGGGAACTTTCTTTTACTCCATTCTTTCAATGCTTGAATTGCAGCCTGTAATTTTCCTCTCAATCCTCTATCAAAACATGTTGGAGATTGCCATACTCGTTTAACTGTTTCTCTGCATTCATCATTTTCAGTCCAGAAGGCCTCAAACTGAAACTCTTTCCTCTTTTTGACAGCTTTAGCACTACTCATCAAAAAGAGAGGACTATGATCTGACCCAACAACTGGTAGAGCGTATGCTTCAGCTTCCGGGAACATGAGCTGCCAATCAAGAGAGCAAAACACCCTATCTAGTTTTTCCTTGACCAAATCAGCCCATTCTCTGTTATTTGACCAGGTAAAAGCACACCCTTTGCAATCTATTTCCATTAAAGAACAATCATGTATACAATTTTGGAACGCCTGCATTCGATAATTTTGTGCCATCCTTGATCCCACCTTCTTCCAATAATAAAGTACTTCATTGAAGTCCCCCAAACAAACCCATGGAATGTTATTAGAAAGGCCAATCTGTCTCATGTTATCCCCTAACTTTAATCTTTCCCCATACCTATTTGGAGCATGTACACAACTTACCCGCATTTTGATCCGACTCTCATGATCAACACATATCATATTAATCATCTCTTGGGAACTGGATTCCACCTCTACATCCACTTCATCATTCCATATCACCGCTAGCCCCCCCGTAATTCCTATCGGATTCATCACAAAACTGTTTTTAAAACTCAGCCACCTTCTAATTCGAATAATCACATTTTCTTTGTTTTTTGTTTCCATTAACATAATTAAGTTGGGCCTTTCCTGAACCACAATGACTCTCAAGTTTTCGATTGTCAGTTGTGTGCCCAACCCTTGACAGTTCCAACATAAAACCCTCATTTGTAAACCGGTGGCTTATTCGGGCTAGCCACCAAAGCCCATCCCATAATTCCCTCCGAAATACTAATAGGAGTGTCCTGCAAATTAGTTTCATCCAAGTTCGCCAACTCGATAGTTATAGAGTTATATGGGGTGTACCTCTTTAATTTCTTTGCTGGTGAGCTTTTTAAAATCCTGCTTTCCTTCTTTGATCCTTCTTTTTGGTCAGGATGATCGTTTAGCAGCCGGCAGAAGCTGTTGGTCGGATTCTTCAACGTTCATTATGCCTTTTCCCTTATCCTTGTGATGTTCCACGTGCTGATCAGGTAAAATTATATCCACTGGTTCCCTATTTTGAGATGGAGTTGTTGCTATGGGTTTTGCTGCTATTTGCTCACCAGAGAAGATAACTATTTGAGTATTTTGATCTGGAAGGTTGTTGTCTGCATGTTCCTCCTCTTCACCAACCTGGTCTTCATAAAAAATCTGCCAAAAAAGGACTAGGCTCCTTAGCCTCTGCTTTTAACCAATGCCCAAACCGATTCATCTTTCTATCTTCATATTTGGCTTCATTAAAAGGAACTTCTTCACAGGTTGTAGCAAAGTGCCCAACTCTTCCACAGGAATAGCAAAACCGAGGTAGCCTCCCATACTTAAAATCCAACCAAACTTTCTCATCTCCTAAATTATACAAGGTACCTGGCCTTAAAGGTGTATCCAGTTCAAGTTCTACTCTTGCTTGTCCCACCTTTTGAAAGGCCACCCCCTTCTTCTCTACTTTTGCTTCTTTCACACATCCTAGAGTTTGGGCTATATGAGACACAACCTCCTCACAACACCATTCAATAGGAAGACCATGAATTTGAACCCAGAATGCACAGCGAGTGAATTTATAACATTGCGCAGGTTTATTCGGCTCCCATGGTTGAAGAATCAATAAATTACTTGCAAAAGACCATGGGCTATTCGCTAACACTCTTTCTTTATCCATTTCAGAGTCAAAGGTAAAGGACAGGATACTCGATTTACGATGCACAAAGCTGACTGAGTCTACCTTCCAAGCTCACTTCATTGTGGTAAGGAACACCTAAAAATTAATATTTCCTCCCGAGAACAACTTACCAAATACTGTGCGTTTGCATTCATCCAGCATCTCCTCTGAAATCACCCTCTCCCGTGGAGGGGCATTCACCTCAGTTCTCAGATTCCCTAACCTCTTGCATAAAACAGCCAGACGACTGTCTATTGACCCAGATTTGTTCATTTTCCTCAAAACAGTGAACAAATGTTGCTAGACAATATTAGATCATGGAGATGGGCTAGAACTCGACATCATCAAAAATTGCTATTAGCCGATAAATCCTTCTAGCCATGGAGAAAGAGGTGAAGATCTGCTTTCGATTGTCAACGAAACAACAAACCCAGAAGAAATCCCGAAGAAAATAGGCGACATTCTACCTTACAGAAGGCCAGACTTCATAATCAGCACTACTTGATGCCATCGGGGGAGACCATAACCCTATCCTTTCCACATCAGCGCAAAAACGAGGAGAAGGTGGGGAAGTGGGCGTCGGGAAACTACAATAAGGGCTTCAATCCATTAGAAAACTGTAATGTAGCTATTTGGATTTTGGGTTTTGGAAAATCACAGGACAAACTAGGGTTTTGGGGACAGCTACCATAAGAGGTAGGGGGAAGCTCTCAGGAGCGAGAGAGAGGCCGCTTTCTTATATGGAAAATCACGTTGCTGCTTCGCTTTCATTCAGCCTCTACCCTTTTTCTTTCATTCTCCATCGAAGACCAAGCTGTCCCAAAATCCCACCGAAGCCAATCCACAATTCACCTCTCCATTTCGTCCCTACATGCCACGCATCCCAGTCAACCAACGAAGCCTAAAGCTACTTCTTCTACCGGTTGGTTGACTTCAACTTCTGCCGAGCTGCCACCGTCTGAAGATAGCCCCAGTGAACGTTGCATCTCCATCAGCTCGTGTCTTCTTGTTCGGTTAATCGCCCGTATCCAATGCCTGTGGATTTCAGCTGCTCGAAGACCTTCATCTAGAGTCTTCGGCCAGGCCCAACAGCTTCTTCAATTCTAGACCGAGCCCAGTAGATTTTTGTGGGCTTGCCAGACTATTTCAGCCGGTCCGAGCTTCCCTCGGCCCCGCCGTGAGTCGGAGCCTCGACCGCCGTTGCGCCGCCGTCGCCATGAGCCGATTTTCATGCTAACCGGTGAGTTGCGTTCTAATCCCTAATTAGTAGGCTAATGACACTTAGAGGTGGATTAGTTAGCTAATTAGTGGATTAGTTAAGTTAATTAAGCTTAGGGTAATTTAGTTAGATCAAGTATATAGTTAGTATTTAGTTAGTTTAATTAGACTAGTTAGGTGGATTTAGTTAGTGATTGGTTAGTTTATTTAGTTAGTGTAATTAGATTTAATTAAATAGAATGGTTAGATTTAATTGTTAGTTAGATTAATTAGCCCAGTTAGTTTAGGTTAATTTAATTAAGTGCTTTAATTTATTTAGTTTGTAATTTATTTAATTTTTGGTAATTTATTTAATTATTATTTATTTTTCGAAAATTAAACTAGGATAGCCGGTGATCGAAATTTCGTTTTGATTGCAATGGTGTGATTAATTTATGCAATTGAGTGTTAATTTGTGCAAATTGAGTGTTGATTGGATTTTTGGTCATTTATTCCAAAATTTGTGAATTTCCAATATTTATTCAGAAAATCCCGAGTGTCGGATTTTAACACCGAAAATGGTTTTACATATTATATAAAACAGTGGGATTTCAAATTGGAGGTTATGAATTTTCTGGGTCCAAGCTAACCATGTACTCACACACGGCTATTTTACCGTGTATTTTTAATGCAAAGAAAATAGACCAGGATCACTATTTTAATTGAGGCATTTGGGTGCAATGCACGGTGTCCTGGGCCAAGATTGATTGGTCGTGTGTTGGTTAAAAGAACCCGTCTCGAGCAATTATGCCAGACGTTACTAAATCCCTGTTCGGGTTACCCATGCATTAGGGTAGCGGGTCGCAGTAGATTTTGGACCTATACTCCTTCAGACTGTTGTCTTTGAGAGACGAAGCTATGCTCAATGGGGAAGAGACAATGCATGGCTACGCCAATAGACCGCCGAACTTGGGAGTTGGCCGTACCCTTGAGGGGTGTAATTATCAATCGAAACGCATGATTAATTGAGATAGATGCGCTGGATTATGGGACAAAATTGTGTGGCATGGTATGGGACGTGCCATAATGATTTGGTTCTATAATCGGGACCCCTTGTTTTGTTGAGATAAAGCTGGTGGCGTTCCAATTATTTGAGCATGAATGCTGTGTATATCTATGATGTGAATTGTACTGACTTGCATGGAGGATCTGAGACGAGGTAAGTCTCTATGATTGTGTGATTGTGTGGTTAGGACGCTTCTAGGCGTATTTCCCTTCTAATGGAGTTTAGAGCGTGAACTTGCTGAGATTTATATCTCACCCCGTCGTGGGCTTAAATTTTCAGGACCGTAGAGGGAGGACCTGGAGCTGAGTTGAGGTGACCTGAAGTGTAGGTTAGATAGGATAGCATTTTTTTGAGAGTCAAACTTTTGAAATCTTTTGAGTATGGAATTTTGTACATGACTCAATATGTTTATAAAATCATGGTTCTTTGTGAATGTGTTATCCTGCTTTTCTATCCCGAGATGGTTACTGTCAGGGGATTTGTTATTCGCTTCCGCATGTGCAATAAAATAATAAGGGTTGGCGACTCGTCCTGGGAAGTCGCAAAATTTTATCAACTACAGGGTGATGGGCACGCACCCGAGGATTGGGGCGTGACATTCTTAGGCTACACACAAGGTGACTGGAGGTATTAGTTGTGGCCTAGGATTAAATTCACTAGTTGCTATCAGAGAAGTTACATTTGATGAGTTTTCAATACTTAGGAGTATTATGGTAGTGTTTGTAAGGGTTTGTAGGATGGTGCTCAGCTTGTGGTAGACTTGTAATTAGCAATTTCTAAGGGAGTGGCTTCTAATGCGATAATCGACATTAATAGTGTCTGCTCGAGGTAGATATTGTAGAGCCAAAAGTTGTTATAGTTGTTGAGTTTAACAAGGTTTGAATTCTCTCACCAACAAATATGGCTAAAATGGAGGTTTTGCCTTTTTTTTTTTTTTTTTTTTTTTTTTTTTTTCGAGATGGAGAAGGATTTGTCTGAGAAGCATAGTAGAATAGCTAGAGTGCTTGGGAAATACAATGTTCAAAAGCAAGTCCAATGTCCGAAGTTAGCTTGGCGATTTCATGATAAATTGTGAAAGCTAAATACTATGTGATAATGTCCAATGTAATTTAGAGCTAGAAAGTACCAAGACTATTTGAGTGACTTGGGTTTAGTTGTAATCTCCATTGTCCCGCTTGATTTATACTAGGATTTTATGCTACTTATGAGGTTTTATGGGATTACTATCAACTATTCTAAAAGTTTAAGCTGTTAAATGAAGGTATAGATTATTATTTAAAATTCTAGTACTCTCCCTTATACTTAGTTTGGTCTTTTTGCCAAGTACTAAGCGTGGAAATATTTAACTAGGAAGACAAATGAGGTCCAAAAAGATTCGAATTAAGGACCTCCAACTCTAATACTATGTAAGATTTTGAGAGACCATTACCAACTGTTTTAAAAGCTTAAGTCAATTTTTCTAAAAGCTTAAGTTGTTCGATGAAGGCATGGATTATTATTTAAATATTCTAATACTCTCCCTTACACTTAATTTGAACTTTTTGCCTAGTACTAGATGTGGAAATATTTAATTGGGGAGACAAATAGGGTCTAGAAAGATTCAAATTCAAGACCTCCAACTCTGATACAACGTAAGATTTTGTAGGATCACTGTCAACTATTCTAAAATTTAAGTTGTTAGATAAAGGCATGTATTATTATTTAAATATTCTAATATTGCTATCCCCGCGAAATAGATCACACCAATCTAATTATTTATTTCAGTGTCTGATTTATTTATTTGTTCTATTTATTATTGTATTTGATGCTTGTTTTCGCAACATTCTATAGATATGACAAATCATGAGCAACTAGTGAAAATAACATAACTTCAAACCCATATTTAATGAACTTACCATTGGAAACGAGGTAGCACAGACTGAGACGTCTCTTCTTTGACACTAATAATTATTAAGAGTAACCATAGTCATCTTCTATACGTCCATCATCTTTTACAATTCAAATCAATAAAGACACCTGCAGAAAGTTGCATGCGTGCATTAAACTATCCTAGACAATTTGTTGTTTTGCTTCTGTCCCAAATGGAAACGTATAAAGATAAGACGGACAGATTCAATGTCTTTCACTTCTTTTTTCTTGGTCGGAATCTTTCACTTCCTATTGTATATATAATAAGCGATTCATCTCCTTTCGTAAGCCATGATGTCATTTAAATTAGCATATGCTGTTGCCAGTCTCGAAATACTTATTGCCAATCGAACATCACTCTATGGCACTGGCAAAGTGTCCTTTCATTTGTCGTGTTTCATTTTAGCCAGTGTCGTACGGCTATTAACATATGCTATTCTCATGCCCACTAGAAATCATTTCTTGCGACTTTAAGCAATGCAATCGGTTTGGAGCTTGACCGGCAGGTAATGCGCCTCTCTGCTAAACTGCAATAATAGCTTGGAGCAGTTTCATTCTTATAGCGTATGAAACTGTTGTCAAAGACGTCGGAAGCATGTTGACATAAATTATTCTTGTATCGGAGAATGTGAGTGAAAAATGTAACGTAATGTTTCTATGGACACGGTGGCGAGCGAGATACTCTCTCAATGTTGGGATAGGACTTGTATTTCTGCTTTATTTGTAGCACATGCTGAACGTTTAGATGGGAATTTGAAATCCAGTACTGTTATTCATACACTTCTGGTGAAGATTAGGGTACACGCCAAAATCCAACAAACAGTTTAAAGGGCAGGTGTTAATGTGTACTCATCACCAATGCAAGCGAGTTTGACCAACTACCATTCCATGGTTTATGGGAATTTATAGGTATCATTATCTGTTTCATGTTGCTTATTAATGTCTATAAATATGAGCTTTGTAGAGTGATCATAATCGCCAGAAGTGCATAGATTCAAAAGAGAGAAACGGTGGGAGACATACACAAAGAAAAAAAAAATGTGCAGGCCACATGACTTTCATGTTTTAGTCATAACACATCCAGTACAAGGCCATATAAACCCGATGCTCCAATTTTCCAGACGCTTAGCTTCAAAGGGTCTCAAAGTCACATTCCTAATCCCCATCTCCACCAAGAAGTCCCTCAATTTGGTGAATTCAAGCTCCATCAATATTGTGTACATTCCCGACGGATTTGAAGACGTTGACAGGGAGAAACTAAGCATGGGTGATGCTCTCAAACACTTTCAAGTCTCGGTCACGCAAAGCTTAAATGATTTCATTGAGAAACATCAGGCTTGCGAAGAGAAGCCCGCCAAAGTACTTGTCTACGATTCCTTCATGTTTTGGGCTTTGGACATAGCAATACAACATGGCATGCATGGAGCTCCGTTCTTCACGCAGTCATGCGTCGTTTGTTGTACATATTACATGATTCACCAGGGAACGGTCAAGCTCCCATTGGAAGCTGCACACGGACAAGGGCATGTTGTCTCTGATCCTCCAGTGATGTCTGTTTTAGGGCCGGATAATTTTCCTTCGTTTGTCGTTGATGTCAACTCATATCCTGGCGCGCTCCCGTTCGTTCTCGGCCAATTCTCCAATATTCAGAGAGCCAAGTGGCTCTTAATCAATTCTTTTGCTGAGCTCGAGGAGGAGGTAAGTACTGCAGAATTGACAAATCATTTATGGCGAAACTCATTTAAAGAACAGAGCAGCGCTTGGGTTAACTAGTCTGATTCATAAAGTGGGTTCACCAAATTGAATGTCGGATTATGAGTGATTAATTAAATTAGTGGATCAGATCAACACATGCGACAAGTATCATCGTATTACTTTGTAGAAAGATTTTAGTTTTTCAAGAATTACTTTTAAAAGAGGGGGAAAAGAGAAATCTAGTATACATGAGGTATAAGTTGAATGAAAATGAAACAACTAACGTAAGAGCAATATCTCGAGTGATAAATTGCATATACCTTTATTTATTGAATGCAGATCGTGAAATGGATGGGGAATCAATGGTCGATCATGACCATAGGACCAACGATCCCGTCTGTTTACTTGGACAAGAGACTGGAAGATGACAAAGATTATGGACTCAGCCTCTTCAAGCCCGAAGCAGAAGCTTGCCTCAAATGGTTGGACTCGAAGCCACCCAAATCCGTTCTTTACGTATCATTCGGAAGCTTGGCCTCTCTCGGAGAAGATCAAATGGAAGAATTAGCGAACGGGCTCAAGAGAATGAAGAGCAACTTTTTATGGGTGGTGAGAGAATCGGAAGAGAAGAAGCTCCCCAGCAATGTCCTGCAGGATGTGGGGATCGATGACAAGGGTTTGGTGGTGAAGTGGTGCAATCAACTCCAAGTGCTGAGCCACGGCTCCGTCGGTTGCTTCATGACCCACTGCGGTTGGAACTCAACCCTTGAAGCACTGAGCTTGGGCGTGCCCATGGTGGTGATGCCTCAGTGGACAGACCAGCCGACGAACGCCACGTTCATTGTTGAAGTGTGGAAGGTTGGCCTTAGGGTTCGGGCTAACGAGCGCAGGATCGTGACTGGAGAAGAAATCGAAAGTTGCGTGAACGATGTCATGGAAGGAGAGAGGGGAGAAGTGATCAGGAAAAACTCCTTGAGGTGGAAAAAGATGGCTAGAGAAGCGGTAGATGAAGGAGGGAGTTCTGATAAGAACATCCTAGAATTTGTGACGAACATTGTTAATTTGGAAACATGATGCAGATACCCTTAATTTTATGCAAATGCAATAATGTATGCATCAATCGTGGAGGCATGCTGCTAGTGAAAAATGTTGAGAAAAAGCACCGCCTCTCTCTCTCACTGGATTTCTCCAGATCTCTCTCTTTACTCCTCCAGATTTTTCTCGACCACATATTTGTTTAAGGACTCCACCAACTTTGCAGCCTATAAATAGGAGGAAGTGTGTCTTGTCCGTGAGTTGTTGAGTGGTAGGGTGATAGGGGTCTTGTGTAGTAAAGTGTGTAGTGTGGAGTGCATGCGTGAGGTGTGTGTAGTGTGAGGTATAGAGAGATAAAGAGTGAGTGTGCAGGGGTCTTGAGAGTATGTTGTGTAGAGTGTGCCATGTATCCATGAGAGTGTGAGAGGAATTGTGTAGAGTTGTCCAAAAGTCATATTTCGTGAGTTATATTTGTATCACGTTTCTACAAGTTTCAACAAAAAACAAATTCCTTAATCGAATTACATGGTCATGTCCCATAGACAAATTATTAGGTGAGCCGGAATTCTTGACTTGCGATTGACATGATCTACTTAGGGTATTTCAATTCAATGGCTTCTCGTATCCCTCAATTGCTTTTGTCTATATTATAATTCATAGTTTGGAATGAGAAAATTGTCCACAAAGTCTTAAACCTATATTCAGTTATAAACCTTTTAATTTTTACCAATTAAGTCATACACATTTACACATTTTACTATTTGAGTTCATTTTGCCAAAATTGATTGGAAATTGTTGATATGGATGACTAGTGTTGATGTAGACATTTTTTATAATATTTTAATAATCTTTTTACATTTTTATGGTTTTTCTTCCTCTTTTTTTTAAAGGTTTTTGGAGTTGGGACTAGCGATAGGGATGATCGGTTTCTAATTCGGTCTAGTTCTAAAGTAGAACTGGGACTGGGAACCAGTTACTAGTTTCTGGGACTAGGGATCGGACCGGCCGATCCGGTCTTGGAACTAGGAATCGAACTGACCAAACCTATAGGTTTGGTCAGTTCTGATCTGGTCCAATAGAATCGGTCTCTATTAGACTTTCGCAACGAATCACAAATATTCAAGAAAAAAAAATGCTTAATGAAACCCCTCCCCGCCCCTCTTTCGCTCCTCTGAAAACAAATTAAACCATCAAGCACCATGTAAAGCAACAAAAAAGAGTCGCCCACAAGAAACAAAGACATATGAGCATGTCGAAACAAGAGGAGATGGGAAATTGGGAAAGTTACGCTTTATTAAGAAATTAAGATGTATAGATATAGTCGGTTTGGTTTGGTCGATCCGGTTCCAATCCCAAAACCAGGAACTAGACGATTGGCCCTTTGGTCTAGGAACTGAACCATCCCCATGGGGATTGCTCAGAATCAATCGGTCCAATCTGGTCTAGGCGGTTCCCGTTGCACACCCTTAGCTAGCAAGGGTTGCTAGCTAACCCTTGTTGGCTTTGGGTGAGGGTGTCACCTCCCTCGTTAGCTTTGGGCGAGGGCGGCAATGACCTTGCCAGCCAAAACGAGGGTACACTAGCCTTCGCCTAAAATAATTAATAGAGATCCCATAAAATTTTATATGGGGGTTGAATTTTTGTGTTCTCTTTTTGGCTTCTCAATTATCAATGTCCAAGCTTCAACCGAGCAGTGTTAGAGTCCTTGATATCCAATCACAACTCCATCTGATTGCTTAAACGAACGCGACGGAGAGCAGGTCCAGGAGCCAAGTGAGGCTTCGACCGGTGACCATAATAATCAAAAAAGAGGGATAGCAAAGAAAGAAAATGATAGATGAAGATGGAAAACAGAGACCTCAATCGCGACAGCGTCCTCTCCCCGTTTGACCTCCGCAAGGCCTTCGAGTCGATGCCCCTTCCTTATCGACCCACTTTGGTGTGGACGTCGCCACCACACTGCAGGAGCTAATCCACCTTTATGACTCCGTCTTCGACCGCTTTGACTGCGATGGCAGCAGCATTATCGACTTCGAGGCTATATTTGGAAGTGTCAAAGCAAAGACTAGGGCGGAAATAGTGCGCTCCTTTAAGAAGATATTACGTGATTCTCTAATATTTCTCTTGATTGATCTTATTGATTGTATTTAATATTTTCTTACTTTAAATAGTCATCATGTAAGACTTATAAATAGACTTATGTATCTTCACTTGATAATGAATAGAATATTACATTTATTTGTCATCTCAATTCTCAACTTGATATGGGATGTAGTCAATCCTAAAGTGCACCGCTCACTTGCACTGGGTGGTAGGTGCACACCCAAATGTGCATCCAAACGTAATCTTGCTTCTTGTAATTTTTTTTTTTCTAGTGAGTCCAATAAGTCACAAAAGTTGATAAGTTACTTTAATTTAGATCAGAATTTTTACTTAACAATTAGCAAATTTGATTGGTAAGTTAGTTGGTAACACATAATCAGTTGTTAATCATTTCTAAAAGTGTCGTAACTTTCCCAACTTGCTATATAGTTGAAAACTTATCGGTAATTTTAACCCTTTTATCAAATGACCAATTCTTTTTATATACACAATTTGCAAATTAGCAACTTACCAATTCTCGGAGTGAGATATTTGAATTGCACAAATGATAAATCAAGCCACATCGCGTATTGAAATATTTCTTTTCGGGCTTTGCTAGCATAATTGTCTTTGAGCTGTTATGAGAATAACAGTTTGTTGTAAATAATAAATTCTTAAAAAAAATGGACTCTATAATAATTTATAATTATTTGTTATATAGTTTTTTGTAATCCAAAAAAAATGTTGTTTTCAGAGTAAATAAAAAAATTGTCACCCAATTATCTCTCTCTTTTTCTCACTGGCATTAAGAATAAATCAATTTTTTCCATGCTCTTGCCGTGTCCATGCTTAACCTGAGATGCGAAATCCAACTTGACAACTTCGAGAGTGACTTGTTTGTTTGTTTGTTTTTCTTAATTATCATTATCATTATTATAATTATCTTTAGTGTGTCCAAGATTGACAAAGAAAACATGAACAAGTTACGTAGTTATCGGTAATCACGACGCCTTTGGACCATCCTAGTCAATTGTGACATGGCACTTTTGTTCCGTAGCGAAATAAAGTGTGACACTTGCCGACGAAAACAAAAGATCCAGAACACTTTGTGCACAGTTAAACAAATTTGGACCGAAAATCTCCAATTACCAAGCGAGAAACCCTCGATATAATTTTAATTGTTGTCTCACATATATGTTTCCGTCTTCATTGGAGTGATTAATGATGTAATTATTTAGCGACTACAAGAACTATACAAGGCGTGTAGCTTTTCTTTCTTTTTTTCTTCTGAAGTTACAAGGAATGTGGTTTACAGATTTTAAGGAAGAGACAATTTGAAAATTGGCAAATGGCTCCGATGGTGCCTCTTTAGGCAACATATACTTATGTTCCGTAGCCTAATTTATGGAAACCCTACCTGATAATGGACGAAAGAGCTATATGCCTAACTTATGTGATGGTGGGTAAGACCATTGAATTGCAAGAATGATTGTGTTTTTACGTTTCTTCATCATTCAAAAAATGAAATATTATCCTTTTGCCATGTATCTCACTTGCTCTATGTGAATGACTCGTTCGACATTTAGCTTGTCTGGGGCATTTTGTCCCCACCGATGGCCCGACCAGATGTGCCAAGATTCACACGTGAGGTTGCATGAACGAATTGAGAACTCCATATCCGGATAATTACGTGGTTAGCTATAATATCAACTATACTTGATTGGCTCAAGATTAACTTGTCTTGTGCTTTTGAATGAAATTAGATCTAAATAGGCACACGTTGAAAGTACTCGGAGAAGTTGGGCTCCTTCATGTTCTTTCCAAGTTCCCGTCATAAAGGTAACAAATTTCCGCAATGCTATGATGCTTATACACCCAAATATGTATCTCAACAAATGATTTTCCTATATTAGATAAGTCTAATTAATGAACATGAATCAAGTTCTTTGTGACATACTTGCATAGATGTTTTATGATGATTTCAACCCGGGGGGTTCACAAGATTGGTGACGAAGGAGGACTAGCCGGGTTATCATATAATTCCCTTTTAGGGTTTTAACATAAATATATTTTTGTTCTTGCAGCATTTCAAAGGGAGTGACATTTCATCGCGTATTCGAACACTGTTAAATCTAGTCAAGTAAAATTTTGCGCCTTTCGCGCTCAGGAAAGTAGGTAGGCCAGTGGCCAAACAATGTAAATCACCACAACCATTTAAATGACGAGTGTTTCATATAAATGAACGTGCGAGTTGGGTTTGAGTAACGAGTACACCTCTAATCCATTTAACTACCGTTCAAACGATTCAGCTGGTTTATGTTTATGCGCACCTTCTGGTTCTATATATTCAATGAAATGCTTCACGATATGAGCATCAACCTCTCTCACTCGCATTCCATCAGTTTCTGAAAGAGTTGAAGCCCGACAAGAAATGATGGACCAACAGAAAAGTGAGAGATCCATCAAACCAATTCATGTTCTTGTTCTCGCTTACCCCGCACAAGGTCACATAAACCCAGTGGTCGAGTTCTCGAAACGCTTAGCCTCAAAGCGTCTCAACGTTGCCCTCATTATTCCCATCTCCGAACCTTCCAAGTCCCTCCATTCGACAAACCACGCAACGAGTTCCATCAAGATCGAGCAAATATCTGATGGGTTCGAGGGCCTGGACACCAGAGAGCTGAACCGGGATGTCTACTTTGAACTTTTCACAGTTTCGGTCTCAAAGAACCTGACCAATTTCATCGAGCAACATCAATCTTCTCAAGATAATCCAGCGAAAGTCCTCGTGTATGACTCGGTCATGACATGGGCTCTTGACATAGCGATACAGCACGGCATGCACGGAGCTTCGTTCTTCACTCAGTCTTGCGCGGTTAGTGCCATTTACCGCCACGTTCACCGAGGAACGCTAAAGTTCCCCTTAGAAGATTCAAGAGGACAGGGACATGTTTCTGTCCCTCCGGTCATCTCGAATTTGAAGTTGCACGATCTTCCTTCGTTCGTGGCCGATGCTGATGCATATCCTGCGTTTGTGAAACTCGTGCTGGACCAATTCTCCAACGTGATGAGAGCTAACTGGCTCTTGTTTAATACCTTCGACGAGCTCGAGGATGAGGTTAGTTGCATCCCCAACAAAATCCCCTCACGTGGTAGTGCAGTAGGCAGATGGTCATTCTATAAACGATTTGATGAAACAAGCCAATTTCAGTTTAAAACCTTTATGAAGGTCGGATTCTGTGTAAATCCTGTTATTTTTTACATGTGATTAAGCTTTGGCTAAGCCTACAAAATAACCTCTGCAAGAGAAACAAAAATCGTTTTACAAAGTAGTGTGATAGACGCTTGTTATAGGATTGAATTAGGATTGAGACAGGAGTGATGAATTTCTCTAAGAATGGTAGATAGAATGTTCGAAATTTAATTGATTCTACCACTTGCGTAATGGAATTTACTGCATCATGCACATGTTCAATAAATGTGTAGGTGGTGCAGTCGTTGCACAAGAAAACGGAGACACGCAGATTTAACTAAAAGGAAAATACAAAATACAAAAGCTTGGTAGTTTTATCTACATAAAAAATTGAGAACAACATTTAAATTTATATAGGTACAAATATCCATAGATAAATCACTATCGTTTTTAAATAATCTTATGAAAACATTTAAGACATCAACCTGATACAACTCCAGTGAGGTTATGCTTTTACTATTATAGAAATCATAAGTTGAAATATACCTAAATTTACCTGTTGTAGTATTCATAATGACCCAAAAGGTTAAAAAAAGATATTAAAAAGTTAGCAATTTTTTTATTCAGGAGATCAATGGAAATGAAAAGACATTCTAAAATCTGGACAATAATGTAATTATAAAAAATTTATGGATACTAGACTTTGTTGTGGAAAGTTGAGAGACTAGATTGAACAAATTGAAATTTTAGGGATTAGATTGCACATTTGACAATAGTTTAAGGACTTATGGTGATTGTCTGCCATGTTGGGTCAAAGAAAAAGACAATATTGCACATAAGGCCAACTTGTAGGGATTATAAGGGTCATTTTTCCTTGGGTTGGTACTACGATTGTGACGAGAGGGATAAATTCTTCTAAGAAGGGCAGATAGTACGAAGGAAATTAAATTGATTCTTGCATGTGCAGGCGATAAATTTATTGCATTTACGTATATGTTCCCTGAAATGTGCAGGTGGTAAAGTGGATGGGGAGTCAATGCCCAGTGCTCACTGTAGGACCAACGATCCCATCTATGTACTTGGACAAGAGAATCCAACACGACAAAGATTACGGACTCAGCCTCTTCAAGCTTAACGATGCCGAGACATGCATCGAGTGGCTCGACTCGAAGGATGCCGACTCGGTCGTTTACGTATCATTCGGAAGCTTAGCTTCCCTTGGAGAAGAGCAAATGGAGGAAATAGCAATCGGACTCAAGAGAATGAAGAGCAACTTCCTGTGGGTGGTGAGAGCGTCTGAAGAGAAGAAGCTCCCATGCAATTTCATGCGAGATATGGAGTTACTAGATGGGAAGGGTTTGGTGGTGAAGTGGTGCGATCAACTCCAAGTGCTGAGCCATGGCTCGGTGGGTTGCTTCATGACTCATTGCGGGTGGAACTCGACTATGGAAGGAGTCAGCTTGGGTGTCCCGATGGTGGTGATGCCTCAGTGGACTGACCAGCCAACGAATGCGGCATTCATCACTGAGGTGTGGAAAGTCGGTCTCAGGGTTAGGGTGAATGAGAAAGGGATTGTGACTGGCGAAGAAATCGAAAGTTGCGTGAACAAGATCATGGGAGGAGAGAGAGGGAAAGAGATCAAAGCAAATTCGTTGAAGTGGAGAGAGAGGGCGAGAATTGCTATGGAAGAAGGCGGGAGTTCTGATAACATCATCAGCAATTTCGCAAAGAACACTATTGAGATGTACAAGCAATAGTGCTTCGTTCATGATTAATAAGGAGTCATTTGCAAATGAAACTTCACTGCAGTTCATTTATGAATAAAAGTGATTACTTTAGCAATGACAATTATATGATCAGGCAAATTATATAGAGCGAATCATAAAGATGTGCTTTGCTCAATTTGTAATAAGGTAATATTCATAAAGATGTGTTAGCACTACGAAAACGCCAATTAAGATGTCAATGAAATATGAAATAGATTAGCCTTTGAGATAGATAGGTGACTCATATAATATCAGGTGCGCAGACAAGAAGAGTTGCTCTTATAAACGTCATAGATAGGTGGCTCATATAATATCAGGTGCGCAAACAAGAAGAGTTGCTCTTATAGACGTCACGAACTGCTAATATACAGAAACTGTTGACCTAGTGGAAATGAATACTACAAAGTACGAAGTTTGAATGATATGAAAGAACGAATATTGACCCAAATCAAGTCGGACAAGTCCAGCTGAACTTTGGTTTTTGTTCTTCATCTTGAATGCATCCGGCTCATGTGTGTCCAAGACGCACAAACTTCTGGGACGGACCGTATTGGGCTCCATGTGAAATCCATTGTTTCTTACGGTTGAGATGCATATTGATAAGTCTTCTTCGTACCGAATGACCACATTCGACTTCACATTACATGGAAACTGGATTCACACCAATGAGACAATCCAGAAAAGTTCAGTGTCTTGCATCTTCCGACTGACTTCCCTTTCTTACAATGTCTTGCAGCAGAATTGGCCCATCTGCCAAATTGGGTCCACGAAATTTTATCAATTTAAAGGATTTAGAGACCCTTGGACCATCCACAATAGACAGAAACCAGAGAGATCACATCATTCAAAGGCAAAGCACCCCCTCTAGCAGAAACAACAGAAGGCATTTTCATCAATACAGTTGCACACTTTAAATATTCCTTCCAATATGGGACGTTCTTAACTCCTTTAGTTACATGCCATGGTACATGCGCACACTATTGTCCACTTGTTCCTTCAGAAAGAAGCAGATTAGAAGTAGAGTAATATCTCTTTTAACTTGTCTATAAGTGCTGATGAAACCACATCTTTTTCAGCTCCATCACTGGTGCAGTCACATTTTTCTTTTGCATCATTTTTTGCCTTCATGGCCTCTCTATCACTATCTGCTCCCTCTTTCTCTACCTTGCTTAATCTCGAAGCATCCAAAGTCCAAGCAATACAAACTAAGAATGGTGGCATTTACCACAGACACGATATTTGTTCGGCTATTGAAAGTATGCTTATCTCTGTGGAAATGCTATTCAAGATATATGCAGCGCAAGATACAAGCATTCAGTGTGCTATAAGTATAACCAACTTCTAAATATCAATCGGTGAAATCCACTACCTATGTTGATGCAGGACAAGACCCTATTTCCTTATCTGCAAGCTGCAAAAGCTCCGCTCTCCTGACACTGACTGCAGGGATCAGAAATATAAAAATGAAGCTTAAAAGCTTAAAATGATCACGTAGAAACTCTGCTTCATTAATTGCTGTACCTTTTGAAAGAAACCAGAGTTAGGTATTCATTTGTTATGATTCAACTATGAGTAGAGTGGCAGCAGTCCAAACTAACTTTTCATCAAGCCAATATTACCAAAATGGTTTCGTGTTACGTGTTCTTCTTCCTCGTCCTGCAACTAATTTTTAATTTTTTTTTTGGAGAGACGGACTCCCAAATTAACAAGAGACAAGATGCATATCCAAGCAGCTCAAATTGATATTGCAAAAGCCAAAAACTAAATTAGGAAAACAAAATAGAAGAGAATCCTTGATCAGTGCTTTCTGCACCTGAAGCGACTCTGGTTTCCTCCTCCCTTCTGACGCAGGATCTTCAGCTGACAAAGCTGTCGCGTCAATGTTTCTGGTCACCTTATCTCGAAGCGGTGATAAGGTAGCTCTAACAGCTTCTTCAGGAGTTAACTTTCTGGAAAAGCTGAAGGCAATGCGTCCGGAAAAAGAGAAAATGAACTTTTTTATAGTGCACGTCAGACCATAAGAATCTCATATTTCAATATCTAGAGAAAGTCATGAAACATACACAGTGTTAGCACAGCAAGGGGGGCTTCCATATTCTCAGACAGGCAAGGGGCGGCGGTTTGGATTAAGATGCTACTCCAGCAGAAGGACAACAATCAGAGACGCAAACTGATTAGACATAGCTCACCTGGAAAAGATCAAAAGAGAAGATGACAATCATTAAGCATTCCCGTGCCAAATTTTAGCACTCCAAGTATCCGGATGTCATAAAATTGATGTATGATTTATTTACTTGTTTTATTTATTATCGTATTTGATGCTACAAGCTTTGCGTCCATATATGGCATGTCACAATCAAATTCATTTGGTATATAAACATCATGCATTAATTAGGCTAATGGCAATTGAAATCCATTGAACATGTCATTCCTAATTCTAAGTCATTTTGCAATATTGATGAATCATGTGATTTCTTTGCATTCCGACCTAGAGTTAAGTGTTTTACCCATATTATTGTCACATTCAATCCTTCATAGTAAGCTTGTTTCATACTATTCATGCAGTTTAAATGGTCTTTGAACTATTAAACATATACCTTGTTCTGTTTTGTAAATGATTTTTTTTTTTTGGTGACCGAGGATCTGCCGGAGCCTACCCTTATCGGCTCACGCCGATTTGGGGTCTCACGGGCCTCCTCGGTGGAGGCCCAACAGCATCTATACCTCAGCGGAAACTGGCCCAGCAACCCACCGCCGGGACCCCCCACTTTAATCGCTAACAACGCAGGGTTTTGAACCCTTGACCTTTGTCGCTGAATGAGAGATCTCAACCAACTGCACTGCCCAAGGGTGGGTTCTGTTTTGTAAATGGTTGATTCGCATGCTTTCACGAAAATCGATTTCGACCATCAATTTGACTTCGATTGAATTTGGATCCTCTTAGGAAGTTATAGGACTCATCAAGGTCTCCCAATGCTGCTGATTTTGTGCAATTTGCTTATCATTTGGCCCCTTTTTCCATTTTTTCCAAGTTAGGTTAGAAATTTGACTTAGGTTAAATTCGAAACCCCCATTTTACCCTGCTTTGGTCAGACTTTTGTTAATTTCATGTGATTTTTTAGGTAGAAATTCTTGAGTCGGACCCTTAATGAACTTTGTTCGTCACTCTTTTATCTTTATTGTGGTGAAATTTTGCATTTTTTTACAACTTGTTTGCTAGGCAAAATCTTAGTTGCAATAGCATGTTACCCTGCTGTTTTGATGATTTTCTGATGCAGTGTCGCATGTTGCAGGGTTTTTGTAAATTCTTAGATTGCTCTTCTTAAGAAACTTTTTTCACGAAATTTTTTCCTTTTGATGTTCTCTATGCTACATAATTTTTTGGGGACAATTTGTGCATGGGTTCCTTTCCAATTTCGCCGATTTCTTTTACCCTGTTCTGTGTTGTTGAGTTACAATTTTCTACTGTGTTTGTCTTCTAGAATTTTTTAGCTCAATTTGCATGTGGAATTTCTTTGCATGTCTTCATGGACTTTGTTCCTCGCTTTTCGAATTCTTAGTACACAACTTTTCAGAAAATAAAAAGCAACTTTGCATGCTTTTGTAGACCTCTCAAATGACATAAACTTGTCTGAATTTTCCGGCTTTTGTTGATTTGAACGTGATTTTAGTTCAATTGATGATCATGCACACAATTTTGATATCGTCTTTGAATTCCAAACTTTCAAATCATTGCTTTTAGTTTAGCATTGATGTCGTCTAAAGTTTGGACCATATTCAAGGCATCTACGAAGCTCGATCAAAGTGCCCATTATTGCACCCAAGTTAGGCTTGGTGGCTATATGTCTTCCATAGCTATGACACATCTTTGCTATACCATTAACATGTTGTCTCACAATTCATTATTAAATGCTTTTCAAATGATTTTTTTAGCATCATTTGAACTCTTAAAACTCTCATAACTATTGGTTTGTTTACTTCTTTAAGTGGGGAAAATTGTCCAAAAAGTCCTAAACCTATTGTACTTTTGTCAATTCAGTCATAAACCTTTTAACTTTGCCAGTTGAGTCCTAAACCTTTTCACTTCTTGCCAATTCAGTCCATCCGGCCAATTTTGGCCGGAAAATGTTGACGTGGACACCGGCTGTGCCACGTAGGACTCCCAAAGACTAACGTAGACAATTTTTAATAATATTTTAATATTTTTTTTCCTTTTTTTTTTTTTTTTTTTTGCTTTCTTGGCCTTTTCCGATGGCCAAAAATTGTCCACTTCAGCGTTGGCCATCCTACGTGACACCGCCGGCGTCCACGTCAATATTTTCCGGCCAAAATTGGCCGGATGGACTAAATCGGCAAGAAGTGAAAATATTTAGGACTCAATTGGCAAAGTTAAAAGGTTTATGACTAAATTGGCAAAAGTGCAATAGGTTTAGGACTTTTTGGACAATTTTCCCTCCTTAAGTGCTTGTGATTGTAATTGGAGCCTATTGAATGAATAAGTGATCCGCTATCAGCTCACTCAAATTTTTTGATTGTTTGGGAAATAAGGCTTGAGGGCCGACCTGCATGTTTATTTCTCATTGATGTATGTTGATTTCAGATGTATGTTTAGGTATGATATTTGTTTTGATGAGACAATTGTGGGATTCACTCAAAACATGTCCTAGCGACTTATAAGCGTTAATAGTCATGCGGGAAAACAAATGATCACTAATGGCTATAAATCATGAAAACGAATTGGGGCAGGTGTCTAGAGGGACTAACGCATGAATTGCAATGGCCGACTCTGAGCCCTTATTTCACTTTTGCATATGATATCATTTGTTTGATTGTTCTTGATTATTTCTTGTGTTTTGTACTATTTTTTCGTGAATGATTGTTTCTTTCCCATTATATGTACCTAGTTCGAGTTCTTAGGTTAGAATTAGATTAGTCCTTCGGAGGTGATGACTCATCAAGACATGAAGACAATGGAAGGTCGATATCCAATCTGACCAAATTTTCATATTCATTTGTCCCCGATATATGTTTTGCATTGTCTTGTGTTGTATAAACACCCGACGAGATGCAGGTTTTATTTATTTCCCTTTATTTTTGTTTAACCTTTAGGATTGCATGTTAGATTTATCGCTTTCCTTAAATTGCTTACTTAGTTGTTTATCTTTAAATTTCAATTGTATGCTCTCTTTTCTTCTTATAGAAATAGAATTATATGGAACCAACTATCCATGCATGATCACTTAGTTAGTATGATCAACCCTGAAAAAGTATAAAGAAATGCATAAACACCTTAGAAAACACAACATAGTGTCAGGTGCCGAAAAAGCGCTAATAGAAGTATTAGCATGACCCAAGTCCCTAAACTTAGAATCTCTAGTTGCATAGAAATTGATGGACCACTTCCAACCCTCGATTTGGTTTTCTAGCCGACCCCCAAGAACGAGGTTAGTGGTGATTCCCATCTTTATTAGGTTATTCTAAACAACTAGATAAAATAATAAACCCGTTATGAGGGGTATGGGCCTCGACGAAGTTTGCTATAGTCTAGCATACCCACTATGGAAAGTTTCTAATGAGTGAAGTGATGCCATCCATAGGGAACTAGTACTATTGGGAGGGCTACTACAATAAAGGTACCCCGAAATTCGTTATCCACTGTTCTCCTCTTTCGAGGTGTGTCACCCGTGTGGATATAAATCACAACACCTTCCACTATCGCACAAGGTACAAGCTAGGCAGAACTCGCGACCATGAACAATAGAATTCACAAGGGTTCATCCCAAAAGGCGAGGTGATAATTTCCTTCGAACGTGGATCATGATGAAATTCTTATGGTCAAATACTCTTAAACTCGACCTTTCCCCCTTCATTGACTTCAAGAGGTCAAGTCGCAATAGTCATCATATAAAACTCATCAATAGATTTATGTACTCTTCACTTAATAATGAACAGAATATTACATTTATTAGTCATCTCAATTTGTGACATCCCGAAATTTGACCCCTAATTCGGATATATGGAATGGTTGTTTCATCAACGCACTTATGGTTAATTTACTCGGAACTTATCACTCACGAGTTAACTAATCTATTAGGTGAGGCCGTTAAGGGATATAAACGCAACAGACTAGATAATTCGATCAGAAATTGACCGCTTGACCATAATAATCGACAAGGGTCAATACGACACCGTTATAATCGATTAGCAAATGGATATAAGTCGATTCGATGGAATCACGTAGTCGAATTGCGGGTGGTTCCGCACGATTTCGATATTCGCGTCGAACGGCAGTAACCCGATTTTCTATCGAAATTATACTCGGGACACGTAATTGAAATTGCGATATTATGACAATCGAGAGTCATCTACGATTCGGAGATGCACAAACGTGGATAAAAAATTATCGACCACGGGTCAAACGCGCTAAAATTCCTAAAAGCTACTCGATAGGTTAGGTTGTACTAAAGTCGCGTTCGGTCAATTTTAATCACGAAATTGAATTCGGTTTTAGGATTCGGATGTTCAAGCGTGTCACGATTCACTTTTAGGACGTCGTCTCATCTTTCAGCGAATTTTCATCGAGTCCAGAATTTTGCGAAAAAATTGGTTTTCGGACAAAATGGAAAATAAATGGAAATTCGGATGAGCTGAAGAAGGGCATTTTTCTACCTCCAAATTGGCTTTGTTTGTGGAAATTAGGACTAATTTCTTATTGATGGTCAATTGACTTTGAAGGATGAAGACTTTGGGACTTTTGTCATCAGTGTTTAGATATTCCTCAAGGCTTTTCATTGGTTCTTGCATGGACTTTCTTTCCTTCCCATTTCTCTCTTCTTTCTCTCTTTCTCATCCTCACGCACACAAGAGCGCCCCCTCCCCCTTTTGCCATTCTCATCTCCCTCTTTTCCACACAACTCCTCCTCACGCCAACTTCAGTCCATTTCATGCCCGTGACAGCCCCTTTCTCCATTTCTCCTTTGTTCATTGTTGCACTGTTCCACCTCCTCATGCCCTTACACAGCCCCACCCACCTCCACATTCCACCACCAGCACTTTCACCGCCACCTTCCTCATACGCCATCATCACCCAGCACACCACCCGCCAACAAACCCCAGAACCTCACATCCAGCCCACCCACAGCCACCTCAGCACCACCCGTCCACCACCCCAACGCCAGAACTCTAGCAACATCACCACTCCACAGCCACATCCATCTCACGCCAACAGCCAACGTATAACCGCAGCCACCGAGGCCAGCCCAAGTCAAGCCAAGCTCTCCTTGGCTGGGAGCTTGAGGGGCCGTAACCGCCTCCGTCAAGCCTCAGTTTGAGACACGGTTGTCTAGGGTTCTCGTCGACGTTGCGTTGCCGTCACCGTGAGCCCGACGCTGTCGAATTCCGGTGAGTTAACTCTCTAATCCTTGATTATGTTGTTAATTGCGCTTAGGGAGTTAGATTAGTGTTCATTAGCTTGGTTATATTAGTGTTAATTAGCTTGGTTAGATTAGTGTTAAGATGGATTAGCTTAATCTTCAGATCTGTTTACTAGACACTCGTTGTTTGCTATTTTTGTGGGTTAAAATGTGCTGCGATTTTGAGGTTACTTCCTTCTTGAAAAATGTTCTAAACATCTTCAAATATGACATATATTTTATTCAAGATTTTATGGATTTAAAAGAATAATATTTCAGCTTCGTCACATGCAAAGCAGAATCTCGGTTGGTGCTAGAACCCGTGACCTTTTGCTGTTTAAAGGATTTTTATCAACTCTTAGGGTTCAATTTTTGAAAGGGTTCCTTCACAAACGTTTTTCATCACATCTTTTAGTTTGATATAGTCAAATTTCAGATCAAATGGACGAGTTTTGGACCTTGAACTAAGCTGGTTTTGGAAAACGTAATTTCTGGACACGGACACAGTTTTGGTAATGTTTTGGGCGAATTACTGCTCTTATTCTAGAAAGATTTGGGTCAATGTGTCTTCATGAAAAGTGTTCGTTTAAGTGTCATTTATAAAATAATCAAATTTAAGAATTTTCTGAACTCGTTTGATTATGTTTCTGGAATTAATTTTGGAAACGTGCGAGTGGACCCGGTTTCTACCGGTAAGGGCCAGTCGTGGTTTTGTAGTTGTTCTTGGTGTCTTGCTTGCTAGAAAATGTATATTTTATGATTTGGTTGACTTTCTGCATACTTAGAACTTATGCGTGATATTATGATATTGGTTGTTCTATGTTGGCTCAGATTGTTATTGCAAATGATGGTCTTATGGGCAATTAATTAGAAAAATAATGAGGTGTCGGGTTTGGACATCAAAACTTATTTGCTCTATAAAACAATGAGGTTTTAAACTAGGTGCGTGCAAAGTTTGACGGATTAATTTTGAGTACGTGAGTACCTATGAATTTCTTTCCAAAAGTTTTAAAGAAAAAAAAGGGGGGGAATTACCCAAGTTTAATTCCAAAAAGGGTGGTTGGAAAAGAAAATAGAAAATAAATAAGGTGTCGGATTTGGACGCCAAATTTTATGTGCTCAATAAAACAATGAGGTTTTATAGTAGAAGTGTGCAAAGTTTGACGGATTGATTTTGAGTACATGATTGCGTACGAATTTATTTTGAAAAGTTTTGAACAAACAAAATAGAGTTGCAAGGTTTATTATTTGAAAAGAGATTTTTGTGTTCTTGGCTAATGAGAAAGATAACAATGGATTTGATTGATGGTGTGCTCGTGTAATTGCCTAAATACCCTGATGCGTATGATTATGTGGGGTAATGAACCCGTCCTGATGCGTATGAATATGTGAAACGATGCCTGATTAACTTCGGATGCCCCACATCAACGGATGCCGAGTCGCGGTTGAGACCGGACTGATGCTCGTTTATAGATTGTTGTCCTGATTCGTATGAATACGCGGGATAATATTGTGCCTGATGGGGCGGGATGATACCCGGTTACACCAGATGACCGCTAACTTTCGAGTTAGCCGTAGCCGATGGGTCATAATAATTGGAACACACCTGAACGGTTGTAATAGTTGCGCCTGATTATGGGGCAAAATTGTGAGACATGTCATAACGGTTTAACCTTATAATCAGGACCCATGTGAATGTTTGGAGAGTGAGAATGATGTGTTCCAGTTATTAATTATGCTTGTTGCATGTATAATGGCATATGTGATGTGCTAACCTGCGGGGTGTGCCAAGGTGAGGTGAGTTTTGTTTGGTGCATGCTTAGGACTGCCTTCGAGGTGAATTTGCGTCCTAATCGGGGTTTAAGGTTTTGACTTACTGAGATTTATCTCACCCTGTCGTGGTTAACCTTTTTTAGGGCCGTAGCGTGGAGATCTGCCGAGTGCGGATGTGGTGGGCACGAGATGCAACACCTTTTGGCTGGCCCTGCCGTTAGTGAAGTTTAGGTTAACTCTAGTCCCTGAAGGTTTTTGAGAGGGTCAATAGGAAGTGGCCGTGGAAGGGCTTGTAAGTATTAAACTTCCTAGGGTTAACAGTTGATAAATGAATATGTTGTTTTCGGCCATGGTTGCCATGTTTTTACTATCCCTGCGTTTGATTGTTGGCAAGATGTTTATTTAATTCGCTTCTGCATGTGCTTAATTGAAAGATAAAAAGAATGGGTCAGCGACACTTCTTGGGACGTCGCATTTTTAATCGACCGCCGAGGGATGTGCGTGCACTCGGGGTTCGGGGCGTGATACAATTCTCAACTTAATGTGAGATGTAGTCGATCCTAAAGTGCACCAGTTCACTAGCACTAGGTGGGAGGTGCATCCAAATGTGCATCCAAAGCTAACCTTGCTTCTTATAAAAAAAAAAATTCAAGTAAATCCAATAAGTCACAAAATTTGGTAAGTCACTCTAATTTAGTGAGAATTTTTACATAACAATTAGCAAATTTAATCGGCAAGGTAGTTGGTAAAACATAATCATTTGTTAATTATTTCTAAAAGTGTCATGACTTTTCCAACTTGCCATTTAGTTGGTTACTTATTGGTAATTTTAACCCTTTTGTCAAATTACCAATTCTTTTTATATACACAATTTGCAAATTAGCAACTTATTACCAACTTACCAATTCTCTTAGTCGATTCAAGCCACATCACAGATTGGAATTTTTCTTTTTGGGCTTTGCTAACATAATTGTCTTTGGGTTACAATCAGAATAACAGTTTGTTGTAAGTTACAAATCCTTAAAAGAGTGGATCCCATTACAATTTATAATTATTTGTTATTTGATTTTTTATACTCTAAAATGGACTTTTGTTTTCGAAGTAAATAAAAAAATGTCACCCAATCATTTTTTTTTCCTCACCGGCATTAAAAATAAATTAATCTTTTTCCCTATTCTTGCCCCCATCACCCAATCACCTCTAAAACCGACATTTGTTCTCGAAGTAAATAAAAAATGATCACCCAATCATCTCTCTTTCTGTTTCTAACCGGCAGTAAGAATAATTTTTTTTTCCCTGTTCTTGCCGTGTCCATGCTTAACCTGAGACCGCCGGGTTTGATGCGAAATTCAACTTGACAACTTCGAGAATGACTTCTGTGTTTGTTTATTTTTCTTAATTATCATTATTATTATAATTATCTTTTTGTGTTTCTAAGATTGACAAAGAAAACATGGACAAGGAACGTAGTCATCGGTAATCACGACACATTTGGACCATCCTAGTCAATCATGGCATGGCACTTTTGTTCCGTAGTGAAATGAAGTGTGACACTTACCGACGAAAAGAAAAGATCTAAATCGTGACAATAGTGCATCGACACGTGGAAAACTCGAAGCACGGTTTATTGATTTGCAGAAAACTTCTCCTTTCGCTTCGATAAGCAGTGATGTCAATTTTTGCATACGTCGTTGCCAGCTCATGTTTTTGGTTGTGCCCTGCCTCCTTGAAGAATTTGTGGTCTCTTCTTGTTAGGTCCTAATGACAGCAATCCAGAACACTTGGTGTGCATTTAACAAAATCTGGACAGGTAACCTTCCAATTACTAAGCGAGAAACCCTTGATATGATGTTAATTGTCGTCTCACGTATATTCTTCCATCTTCATTGGAGTGATTAACGATGAGATTATTTGGCGACAACTACAATTATACAAGGCGTGTAGTTTTTCTTTTTTCCCTAAGTTGCAAAGAATGTAGTTTAAAGATTTATGGAACAGACAATTTGCAAATTGGCAAGTAGCTCAGATGGTGCCTCTTTAGACGACATATACTTATGTTCTGTAGCCTAACTTATGGAAACTTTACCTGATAATGGACGAAAGAGCTATATGCCTAGCTTATGTGATGGTGGATAAGACAAGTGAATTGCAAGAATGATTACGTTTTACGTTTCTTCACCATTGAAAAAAATTAAATATTGTGGTTTCACCATGTACCTCACTTGCACTATATGAATGACTCGTTCAACACTTAGCTTGTCTGGGGCATTTTGTCCCCACCGATGGCCTGACCAGATGTGTCAAGATTCGTACATGAGGTTGCATGAACGATTTGAGAACTCCATATCCGGATAATTACGTGGTTGGTTAGAATATCAACTATATTTAATTGGCTCAACTTGTCTTGTGCTTTTGAATGAAATTAGATCTAGATAGGTACACGTTCAAAGTACTCTGAGAAGTTGCGCTCCTTCATGTTCCTTCCTAGTTCCTGTCATAAAGGCAACGAATTTCCTCAATGCTATCCATGCATAATACTTATACGCCCAAATATGTATCTCAACAAATGATTTTCCTATATTATATATCTAATTAATGAACATGAACTAAGTTCTTTGTGACATGCTCCCATAGATATTTTATGATGATTTCAACCGGGGGGCAGAGAGATTTTCACTAGATTGGTGACGAAAGAGGAGAACTAGTCGGGTTATCATATAATTCCCTTTTATGGTTTTGACATAAATATTTTTTTGTTCTTGCAACATTCGACAATGAATGACATTTCATCGCGTATTCGAATGCTTTTAAATCTAGTCAAGTAAGATGTTGTGCCTCATCATTTGCGCTGTGAAAGTAGGTAGGCCAGTGGCCAAACAACGTAAATCACCACTAGGGGTGACCATCGGTTTAATGTCAACCTTGAACCGATCCTGGACCGGCCCAACCTTGTCGATCCTAGACCTATTCCTAGGAGACTGGGTTGGTCCTTGATCCTGGGATTCCTGGAATAGTACTGTGCGAGTTGGTCCTCGATCATGAGAGTTTAAGATCGGTCCAACCCAAACCAACCTTGATTGTATATATACATCTAATATATTATTTATAATTTTTTCTATAGAGAAAACTCTAAAACAAAAGGTGTCAACAACATTAAATGGCTCCTGAGTCCAAGTAATTTTACATTGTTATTTAATAACTTAGATTTTTAATTTTTTTATAACGTCTATAGTCATAATTTACAAAAGAAGAAAATGTTTTTGCAAGGAGTCATCACGGCGTCCAAAATGGCATAAACAGCTCCTCGTAGCATTCTCCTATAGTATTCGTTCTCTTTTGTTTTATTTGTCCTCTTAGTCTTCAAATTTGCCAAAATCAAAAGAATTAATTTCTCCGCTCACCACTTGACACTCGCCTCGCTTGCTTTTGGTCACTCGTGTTGCTCGCCATTCGATACTTGCATTGTTTGTTGCTCGACGTTCGTCCCACTTGACGCTCTCCCCACACTTGACGCTCGCCCCACTCCACGCTCACCACTCACCTCTTTTAGCTGATCTCACTAGTAACCGAACCCATTGGGTTGGTCCGATCCTTGATTACCATTTCTGGGGTACAAAAAATAAAATAGAAAAATTATTGGTTGATCCCAAGTTGACTTTGGAACCAAACCGAACTCATTGGGTTGGTCCGGTCCTCGGTCCCAAGCTCAATAAAGTCGGTCCTCGATCTCAAAAATTGAGGACTAACACTGTACGGCTGCAGACGGGTTGATGTAGGGTCGGGGATAGACTGGCCCAATCCCTAATCAACACACCCATTTTCTTGCTTTCTCAATTTTACTTTTTGCATTTTGAGGCCTTTGCTTAGCTATTAGACGCACTAGGAGCTCATCCGAAGGAAGTACAAGGACGAGGTTTCCTATTAAATGAACGTACGAGTTGGGTTTGAGTAACGGGTACTCATCCAATCCGTATAACTACCATTCAAACGATTCATCTGGTTCATATCTGTGCTCAATATCTGGTTCTATATATTAAATGAAATGCCTCCCAAGATGAGTATCAACCTCCCTACCTCGCGTTTCATCAGGTTCTGAAAGAGTTGAAGCTCGACAAGAAATGGACCAACAGAAAAACGAGAGGATCCTCAAACCAACCCATGTTCTTGTTCTCACTTTCCCCGGACAAGGTCACATAAACCCTATGGTCGAGTTCTCGAAACGCTTAGCCTCAAAGGGTCTCAACGTTGCCCTCATAATCCCCATCTCTGAACCTTCCAAGTCCCTCCACTCGACAAACCACGGAACGAGTTCAATCAAGATCGAGCAAATATCTGATGGGTTCGAGGGCGTGGACACCGACGAGCTGAGCCTGGATGTCTACTTTGAACTTTTCACAGTTTCGGTCTCAAAGAGTCTGACCAATTTCATCGAGCGACATCAATCTTCTCAAGATAATCCAGCGAAAGTTCTGGTGTATGACTCGGTCATGCCTTGGGCTCTTGACATAGCGATACAACACGGCATGCACGGAGCTTCGTTCTTCACTCAGTCTTGCGCGGTTAGCGCCATTTATCACCATGTTCATCGAGGAACGCTAAAGTTCCCCTTAGAAGATTCACGAGGACAGGGACATGATTCTGTCCCTCCGGTCATCTCGAATTTGAGTTTGAACGATCTTCCCTCTTTCGTGGCCGATGTTGATGCATATCCTGCGCTTGTGAAACTCGTGCTGGGCCAGTTCTCCAACGTGATGAGAGCTAACTGGCGCTTGTTTAATACCTTCGCTGAGCTCGAGGTTGAGGTTAGTAGCACCCCCATTAATATGCCCTCATGTGAAAATACAGTAGGCAGACGGTCATTCTGTAAACGATGTGATGAAACAAGTCAATTTCAGTTCAAAACCTTTATGACGGCCGGATTCTACGTAAATCCATTTTTTTCGTTTTTTTATATGTGATTAAACTTTGGCTAAGCCCACAAAATAACAGAAAAACAAAAATTGTTTTACAAAGTAGTGTGATAGACGCTTGTTATATGGTTGAATTAGGATTGAGACGGAAGTGATAAATTCCTCTAAGAAAGGTAGATAGAATGTTGGAAATTAAATTGATTCTTCCACTTGCGCAATGGATGTACTGCATCATACACATGTTGAATAAATGTTTTGATGGTGAAGTGGTTGGACAAAAAAACGGAGACACACAGAATTAACTAAAAAGAAAACACAAAATACAAAAGCTTGATGATTTTATCTACATAAAAAATTAGGAACAACATTTAAATTAATATAGGTACAAATATCTATAGAAAAATCACTATCGTTTTTAAATAATCTTATGAAAAAATTTAAGACATCAACCTGATACAAACTCTAGTGAGGTTATACTTTTACTATATTCATAATGTCCAAAAGGTTAAAACAATGATAATAAAAAGTTAGCAATTTTTTTATTTATTTAGGAGATCACTGGAAATGAAAGGACATTCTAAAATCTGGACAATAATATAATTATAAAAATTTATGGATACTAAACTTTGTTGTGGAAAGTTGAGAGATTCAATTGAATAAATTGAAATTTTAGGAAATAGATTGCACATTTGACGATAGTTTAAGGACTTGTGGTGATTGTCTCCCGTGTTTGGTGTAAGAAAAGGACAATATTGAACATAAGGCTAACTTATAGGGATTATAAGTGTCATTTGCCCTTTTATAAAGTAGAGTTATAGACACTTGTTAGAGGGTTGGTACTATGATTGTGACAGGAGTGATAAATTCTTCTAAGAATGGCAGGAACGATAGAAATTTGATTCTCGCATGTGCAGGCGATGGATTTATTGCATTTGCATATATATATTTCCTGAAATGTGTAGGTGGTAAAGTGGATGGGGAGTCAATGCCCACTGCTCACAGTAGGACCAACGGTCCCATCTATGTACCTGGACAAGAGAATCCAACGCGACAAAGATTACGGACTCAGCCTCTTCAAGCCTAACGATGCTGAGACATGCATCGAATGGCTTGACTCGAAGGATGCCGACTCGGTCGTTTACGTATCATTCGGAAGCTTGGCTTCCCTTGGAGAAGAGCAAATGGAGGAAATAGCGATCGGACTCAAGAGGATGAAGGGCAACTTCCTGTGGGTGGTGAGAGCGTCTGAAGAGAAGAAGCTCCCATGCAATTTCCTGCAAGATATGGAGTTACTAGATGGTAAGGGTTTGGTGGTGAAGTGGTGTGATCAACTCCAAGTGCTGAGCCACGGCTCAGTGGGTTGCTTCATGACTCATTGCGGATGGAACTCGACTATGGAAGGAATGAGCTTGGGTGTCCCGATGGTGGTGATGCCTCAGTGGACTGACCAGACGACGAATGCGGCATTTATCACGGAGGTGTGGAAGGTCGGTCTCAGAATTAGGGTGAACGAGAAAGGGATTGTGACCAGTGAAGAGATCGAAAGTTGTGTAAACGAGGTCATGGGAGGAGAGAGAGGGAAAGAGATCAAAGCAAATTCGTTGAAGTGGAGAGGGAGGGCGAGAATCGCTATGGAAGAAGGCGGGAGCTCTGATAACAATATCAGCGATTTTGCCAAGAACAAAATTGAGATGTACAAGCAATAATGCTTCATTCATGATTAATAAGGTGCCATTTGCAAAGGGAACTTCACTGCAGTTCATTTATGAATAAAGATGATTACCCTAGCAATACTAATTATATGATCACGCAAATTATGTACACCGATCATAAAGATGTGCTTTGCTCACTTTGTTAATAAGGTAATAATCACATTAGCACTATGAAAACGCCAACTAAGATGTCAACGAAATATGACAGATTAGCCTTTGAGATGGATAGGTGGCTCGTATCATATCAGGTGCGCAAACAAGAAGAGTTGCTCTTATAACCGTCATGACCTGCTCATATACAGAAGCTGTTGAGCTAGTGGAAATGAACACTACATAGTAGGAAGTTTGAATCGTCTGAAAGAACGAACACTGACCCAAACCAAGTCAGACAAGTCCAGCTGAACTTTGGTTTTTGTTCTTCATCGTGAATGCATCCCGCTCATGTTTATCCACGACACACAAAGTCTGGGACGGACCGTATTGGGCTCCCTGTGAAATCCATTGTATCTAAGAGTTGAGATGCATATTGATAGGTCTTCTTCGTACTGGAAGACCACATTCGACTATACATTACATGGAAACTAGATTCATCAATAAGACAATCCAGAAAAGTTCAATGTCTTGCATCTTCCAACCAACGTCCCTTTCTTACAATGTCTTGCAGCAGAATTTTCCCATCTGCTCAAACTGGGTCCATGAAGTTTAATTAATTTCAAGAATTTAGTGACCCTTGGACCATCCACAATAGACACAAATCAGAGAGAGATCACATTATTCAAAGGCAAAGCACCCACTTTAGCAGAGACAGCAAACGGCGTTTTCGTCAATACGGTAACACAATTAAATTGTTCCTCCCAATATGGGACATTCTTAACTCCTTTAATCACATGCCATGGTACATGCGCACACTATTGTCCACTTGTTCCTTCAGAAAGAAGGAGATTAGAAGTAGAGTAAATATCCCTATCATCCTCTCCATAAGTGCTGATGAAACCACGTCTTTTTCAACTCCATCATTGGTGCAATCACATTCCTTTTTTGCATCATTCTTTGCTTTCATGGTCTCTTTATCACTATCTGCTACCTCTTTCTCTACCATGCTTAATCTCGAAGCATCCAAAGTCCAAACAATACAAACTAAGAATGGAGGCATTTACCACAAGACATGATATTTATTCGGCTATTGAAAGTATGCTAATCTCTGTGGAAACGCTATTCAATATGTATGCAGTGCAACATGAGCATTCAGTGTTGCAGTCAGTGTCAGGAGAGCGTGAAGAGTTTTTGCAGCTTGAATTGATCAAGTAGAAACTCTGCTTCATCAAGTGCTGTACCCTTTGAAAAAAAATAAAAATAAATAAAAGTTAGGTATTCATTTATTACTACTCGACTATGAGTAGAGTGGCAACAGCCCCAACCTATCTTTTCATCAAACCAATATTACCAAAATGGTTTCTTGTTAAGTGTTCTTCTTCCTCTTCTTGCTTTTTTTCTTCCTGCAACCGAAATTTTTTTAAAGAGAGAGACAAGATGCATATCCAAGCAGCTCAAATTGATATTGCATAAGGCAAAAACTAAATTAGGATAACAAAAGAAAAGAGAAACCTTGATGAATGCTTCCTGCACCCGAAGGTACTCTAATTTCCTTCTTCTTTCCGACTCAGGATCTTCAGCTGACAAAGCTGTGGCATCGATGTTTCTGATCACCTCATCTGGAAGTGATGATAAGGTAGCTCTAACAGCTTCTTCGGGAGTTAACTTTCTGGAAAAGCTGAAGGCTCTGCGTCTGGAAAAAGAGAAAATGAACTTTTTAACAGCGCACCTCAGACCATGAGCCTCTCATGTTTCAATATCTAGATAAAGTCATGGAATATACACAGTGTTAGCCCCACAAGAAAGGCTTCCATAATCTCAGAGTCCCCACAAAACAGACAGACAAGGGGTAGTGGTTTGGATTAAGATTCTACTCCACCAGAAGGACAACAAACAGAGACACAAACTGATTAGACATCGCTTACCTGGAAAAGATCAAAAGGAAAGATGGCAATCGTTAAAAGATTTCTAGGATTGACTTGATACAGTGGAACAACTCTAAGTCCTGGCGAAGAGGATGACCTGAGGATAAAAGACAGAGTCCTATTCTATCTGAATTTTCAGGGCAGATACTTGGCCATTCACAAAGACAGCAAAAGAGATTCAACTCAACAGATTCTTCAAGAAAATCTCATCTTCTCCCACTAGATCACTACGCATTTCAAAAGCACAATGACATGAATCCATTTATTGCAAGTATTCAATCCATTAATTGCACAAAGAAGAGCACCTGCTGACACATTTCTTCCACCAAGAGAAGTCCGAGCATGCCCCTGTCTCTACAATCTTTGCGAAGTTCAGCTTCTGGAAGAGACTCTAAGCCTTCTGCTTGGATTAACCTATCATCTTCCTTAATCCAGACCCAACAGAAAGAAAACAGACCATAACAAGATGCATCATGACCTCTTTCGTGCAACTGCTGATATACAGAAGGTCGATTACACTGAATTGTCCACTAGTCCTGTGCAAATTTAGCATGATCGAGAAGAAAGATCTCATTATTATCCATCTATGTCAACTTTGTTTCTTCTTCCTACATGCAACAGATCAAAGTGAAATGTTTTCCTTTCCTTTTCCCACCTCTCCTATCAAATATTAGTAAAGCCAACAGATCGGTTACTCTAAGGTTTTATAAACTAGCTCCAGGAAAACATCCTTTAAAGGAGATGAACAGGAAGTCTCACTCTTACCCTCTTCAAGAATTCACTCAAATTTCTTGCTTCTCTCTTGATTTCCCCATTACTCAAATTATGAACTTCTTTTGCCATTTCCCCAACAGTTGCCTGAAGGAATTTGGCAAATTGAATTTGGCATATTGAATTCTTGTTTTCAAACTGTGTCTCAAAGATTCCTGCAGACTGCAAGCAGGATCCTTTTACAAATACTGTGTGGTCAAAATTTAAAAGAACAGTTCAGCTTGGAAGCATTTCTGTGAATGTATAGATATTCATTTCGAGTATTCGTCAGACCGGTCAATTCTCTGTTTTTCACCAGAGGAAAGAGAGTTTCAGACTCAATAATTGCTTTGCCTGCCATTGACAACTTTTCATGCATGGCATACTACAATAAAACTTTTTCCACATTGCAAAATTGAAAGCCATTACAAGTGCTGCCAAGGGAATAAGGTAACAATAATGTACTTTCTCGGCGTGAGACTTCACCTAGTAACAAGATACAAGAAGATGCCATCTTATCAACATCCTAAACTATCAAAATGTAACCCCTGTCCAAGTAATGAAAGCCAAAATAGAGGGACAAAACAAGCAAGATCATGCAGAGCGAAGATTACAATGCTGAGACATAACTGCTCTTGTTTTTTACCTTCTTTTTCATCCCATCTCAAAAGGTTGAAGGCAACATATTGGGAAAGATTTTCAGAAATAAAAGCAGCAGAAGTTCCATAAATGGAACGATAAAAAAGACCGCGAAAGGGGCTAGCTGTAAGATATTGGCTATTGTCTGTCTTGGCTACTGCCTCTCCCTTCCAGTAAGATTCTTCCCACCCGAAAGTTTCAATGGCAATCTGACTTATTTCATGTCAACCCAGAGTAATTTGAAGCTGAACAGGTAACTTTGCATAGTTGACCTATATTTCTGTTTTGAATGGACTAGTCTCTTACCCCGATCCTCCCTACAAAAACCAAAATAACAGAGCAAGCAATATGAATCCAACTCTTGCTGAAATGCAAATCACACGATGGCTCCCTAACCTGCTCGCCGACATCACACCTCATAAACAAGGCTTAATTCCTGCAGAATCATGGTGCTTGGCTTTTGCTTTTACTATTTCCTTTTCAGAGTTCAAGCCTTCAACAGCCTCAACACAATTTCCGGAAGAAATTTCCTTTCTGCTTTTAGTAATAACCTCTTTATTTTCTTCATCATTGGTAGCTGGATCACACTGCTTTGTGGCAGCTGTAGACATCACGACCAGACCATAACATCCACCTCATCCTGGCTCGAGATATACAATCTGCTTCTCTGGTTATGGTGCCATTCTTGTGAAAACCACAAGTTGCACTGAAATGTCGATGCTCTAGAAAGATACCCAAGATTCTTCTCGCAGAGCACACTCCTGTCCTATTATTGCCGTCCTCTGAACATGCTGAAGTAAGGTTTTCATTGGAGCTGTAACCACTTAAATCATTATATTGAAGGGCAAGGATGTGGCTGAAACCATCAGGATACCGAATTGACCAAGTAGAAGGCTTGAGGTAGGTTGAGATATACCCCTTTCTTCTCAGAATAGCTCGGGAAGCTATCAGGTAATGATCATGTACTCAATAGAGCAAAGATCCTGAGAAATACAATTAATATATCGCAAATGTCTTGTTGGAGACATAAAGAAGTGAAATTGTAGAAGGCAGAGAATATCGCCACATTTCCAATGCTTCGAGTAGAGTAGATAGACATTTTTCCTTCAGAATGAAACAATTTCTTGTGATTATCGGGGGGAACCTCATCATGGAACTGAACAAAATTATCACACGGCCAATATGGTCAAATCAATATTTGAACCTCGTTTCCCTGAATTTGGGCCAAAAGAAATCTCAAGAATCCACGAGAACATTGGAGACTCAGTTGGGGAAAACAGGCACAACTGCCAAACGAATAGTTCATGTTCCACTATTCACTGAAGTACTAAAAGACAATGCACGCATTCCATAACCATATCAGATTTCATGATTTTGTAATGCAAAACAAAAAGCAAGCCAATGACCGCAATTCGCAAGTTGTACAGATCATAAAACCTTTTTGCTTCTATCACTCTCCCTAAGCTGCTCGACCACTAATAAGGTAGACGAGGAAACAATTTAATGAAAATAAACGCAAGAGTTTCAGCATTACAGATATCCAACATAAATCTAGAGTCCGCAATTCGCGGGAAGATTGAACAAACGCAAGGGAAATACAAGTACTTTGTGGAGCTGCGGTCATATATTCGTATATATTCGTAAAGAAATGAAAGAAGACGTGGAGCTGAACTCGAGGTCAGTTTACGACTAGGAAACTCACTCGGCCCAAAAAGGAACAGCGGGGCAAGAGTAGAGGTCCACAAAGTTGGCCATAAGAAGAGGAGAAGAATCGCCAACCATTCCATGTGACATGAGAGGAAGACTTGCTAATAGCTATCTAGGAACATTAGTTCCCTTCCTTTCGAACAAACATAAGAAGAAAAGAACGGTAGTTTCCTTGCATCCCCGTCAAGCTGCAATCTTCTTCTGAAAACGACAGTACAATGCTCGTCGCGGCGCATGGTTATCATCACCGTTCAGGTTTCTTCACCACCTCGCCGAGCAATGCCCGCAAGAGTAGCTCTCTCTCTCTCTCTCTCTCTCTCTCTAAAAAAGGGAAAAAAAGAAGAAAAAAAAGGCAAAACTTGAAACACTTTCCATTTGGTTGCGTGAAGTGGACACATGGCAGATGACCATAACACCAAATTGCTATCCACATATATCTGTCCCCTTCATTCCTTTCCCGTCCGTGCAGATATATCTTCGGACGAGCTTCGAGAAGAGCCCTTCGCATCCGCACGCCTCTCTTCCTCGTTTTCTCTCGCTTCCTCGCGCGATTGCATTCGCGTTCGTGTGGTTTCGGGTCTTGGGTCCGAAAGATTCCTCCTGGGTTTTCGATGGAGATGGGGAGTGAAGTGAGGAACAAGCAGGTGATCCTGAAGAACTACGTGACCGGAATGCCCCAGGAGAGCGACATGGCCGTGACCACCGACCACACCATCCCGTTGAAGCTTCCCGAGTCGTCCAATTCGGTGATCGTCAAGAATCTGTACCTGTCGTGTGACCCTTACATGCGCGGCCGCATGCGGAAGCCCGACTCCCCCTCCTTCGTCGGTTCCTTCGTCCCCGGTTCCGTGAGTTCAACTCTTCGACCACTCGGTTACGTTGGTGTCCGTGGAACTGCGGATCGTGTCGCGGTCCTCAGTTATTTCTGTTGCTTTTACCTTGTCGAGGGATGTTTAGGTCCGATTTGCTGTTCGAGAGAAACGAACAAATTGATCGGATTTTTTGCTCTGTTTCTCCGTAGGCACTCCTTAAAGTAAGGTGTTTTACTGCAATCCGTACATTGAAAATTAGAGATTTCCAAGTTAAGTGTACGTAACGAGTGCTGCCAAGACACTCGCCCGTTCATTTGTCCCGACTTAGTTAGGTTCGAAATGGATTAGCTAGTCGGATTTCATTAACGTGTGCATCCTGGATGCACCCGTTGAGGATGTGAATAGAGAAAGTTCCAAGTTTTTCTAGGCATTCAATTTTCCCGTACATCGATGATCGACAGTTTCTTTATTAAAGTATGCTGAACAAGTTCTGTAGCGATTTCCAATGATTTTTTATATTGGGATTGATCTGTTGTGTCTTCATATTTGTGTATGTGGGGCACATGCATGCATATATGCAGCCCCTCAGTGGATATGGAGTGGGCAAAGTGGTGGTGTCAGGGCATCCAAATTTCAGGGAAGGAGACTTGGTGTTGGCATGGGGAACCACTGGGTGGGAGGAGTATAGTGTGATCGCTGCTCCTGAGACTCTCCTCAAAATCCAGTCCACCGATGTCCCGCTTTCCTACTACACTGGCATTCTCGGTGAAGCTTTCTTACATTTCCACATAACTCTCCATTGTGTTTTTTGGTGAACATGAACCATCATGACACGTCCTCTTCCGCACGTTGAACTTCTAACGGTGACCATAGAATGCCGATCTTATATGGTTGTAACTTCTTACCTTCTCGTACTTCTTTATCCCTTTTGTTGTCATTAATGCACACAAAAATGCAAAGAAAAAGATCCCTTGCTTGGACTGAAGTTTTTATTACGAGGATTGTAGGGCCGCTGTCTTTAGTGCCCAACAGTGGAATCTATGTTTGCATCAAGTGCTGAAAAAGATAAAAGAAAAGAATGAGAAACAACTTCTGAGATGATGATTTTCCTAACAGAGATGGGCCTGTATTAAGAATGACACTGATTCTCGTTCAGGGTAAGCAGTGCAGCTAGTCCATCTTTTGCGCTGGTTCATGTGCCAGCATTCAGGATTCTCCTTGCTTGATTCTTCTTCCTTGACAATAGTTGAGCATGTACGGGTGGATTTGTAGTGGAACCAGGAAGCTGGTTTGGTTCAGTTCCTGAGTGGATCCTACAAGTAAACTTTTTTCTATTTTTCAAGATTTGATAGTTTTATTTTAAGGAAATTAAAACCCAACTGTTATTGGTCGAGTGATGTGTGTGTAGCTTTCAAATATTAGGTTGATAAGCCAATTATTTTCTAGTGCAAATCTTGAATTTTCATTTTTTAATGGTAAAAAAGGTGTTCCAAGTGAGTTTTGCCTGAGAACAAAATGGTCAATTCCTGTCCCAGATAGAATTGACTGTACAACCCATTCTAGAACCTGGGATCGGGAAAATACAGTTTCCTGGCCAATTTCAAGTTTCTGAAAACAGAAGCTGAATGGCAACCATTTCACTTGGGGACAACCTAGAACCCAACCCCCCAGGTTGATTCCTTGGTTGAACAGCCGGCATGCTTGCACCCAAATGTATTTTTTGTTTCCATCATACTATAATTGTCTCATATAACTGTTGGAAGGACTTATAAGCCAAAACTGACACTTTCTTATCAGTTAGAGCATGCAATAGACCATGTTTTAGACTCATTGAAAATATTATTTTGCAGGTATGCCCGGAATGACTGCTTATGCTGGTTTTTATGAGGTTTGCACACCTCAGAAAGGGGAAAGGGTGTTTGTATCAGCTGCCTCTGGAGCAGTTGGCCAGCTAGTTGGACAGTTTGCGAAGTTACTAGGTTGCTACGTTGTCGGAAGTGCTGGAAGCAAAGAAAAGGTAGAAGACAGTTCTACTTGAAATAGATGAAGTTATTAATTCTTCAGTGACGTATCCATCCATATGCCTGCATCGGTGGCTAACTAACCACCAGAAATTGGGAAGTTGTAGATGACAGAGTCAGTGACTAAACCCCGGATGAGTTTATCTTCATTGGTATTGATTCTTTTGTCATTTTCTCAACGCAAGGTGGATCTTCTAAAGAACAAGTTTGGATTTGACGAAGGTTTCAACTACAAGGAAGAGCCAAACTTTGAGGCAGCCCTGAAAAGGTTAGTGTCAAGGCTTCTAAGAACTTTTTTGCAACTTTTTACTAGATGGATAACTTATAGATGCAAAAAAATGCTCATTCTGTTATAATTTCTACTGTTCATCTGCTAAGATAATCAAATTTTATAATGAATATCTGTAAAAAATGCTCTTGATTGTGGAACAACACAATCCTTAACAATAAGGGATGACTGATGAGGAAAGTTTGATCTCCAAATGTTTATGCCTGCAACTTTTCATATTTTAATAGACACCTGAGTGGAAATCAAAGTACTGATAGTAAAATGCCTTCTGTCTCTCATTCCTCTGCCTTATTGAGTCTGCAGAGAAATACCTATTAATCTGCTTTTGTTGCTTTTTGTTCACAGATACTTCCCGGAAGGCATTGATATATATTTTGACAATGTCGGGGGGAAGATGCTTGATGCGGTTCTACTCAACATGAGGATTCACGGCCGGATCGCCATGTGCGGCATGATATCGCAGTATAACCTGGACCAGCCTGAAGGTGTGCATAACTTGATGAATATTGTCGGAAGACGGGTACGCATGCAAGGGTTCCTGGCTGGGGACTATCTTCACCTTTACCCAAAGTATCTTCAAATGGTTTTTCCTTACATCAAAGACGGTAAAGTTGTATACGTTGAAGATGTTTCCGAAGGCATTGAGAGTGCCCCTGCTGCTCTCGTGGGCCTGTTCACTGGCCGCAATGTTGGAAAAAAGGTAGTTCTGGTGGTTAGAGAATGAGATGGCAGGAGAGATCTTAATGCATCTTCTAGATACCCTACAAGTATTTTCCTTTCTTTCACTGGACTAACAGTTTCAATTTTTGGCTTAGATATCAACACATTTGACAAATATATGAACTTGTAAAGAAAAAGTAGATACTTTCTTTTCCATTTTAGCTCTTGGAATAAACGCCTGATTGAACGAGTACATAAGATATTGAGATCACCAATTAAACAATAATCATGTTTTTAAGTGTTGTGGGATTTGATATTTGGTGATAGCTGCATGACCCCGTCTGTTTGAGTATTTTTGAAGAGATCAAAACCTGAGTGGACATAGTTCGGGACAGAAGCAAGTGCTTCAAGGTTGTGGTTCAAGCCTTTCGACAAAGGCCTATAGTTGAATTCGTGCATAGTTTAGAAGGTTTTTCAAAAAGAGAGACGCCCAGTCTGAGGATTATACAGTTTGAAAGGAAGCATATGAGGCGGAAACTCGAATACAGGAGGCAAAGTAAAAAATCTCTTTTGGAAGGTGGGGGTCTAATTGAAAGGCTATGAGCTTACTGCATCATATGGGACGAGAGATGAAATTCATTTGGCATGGAGAAAGTTCTTGATCACGCGTTGAGATTGCGGTCAGTTAGTCTCAGAAAATAACTTTATTCGATGCTTTTGCTGAAGCATGAAAGACAATATTCACTTCTGCAATATCCTGAATATGAAAAATGTGTATTATTTTCAACTCAAAATATGAGATTGACCCAAACCATTTCGATGCTAGCACTAGATTCTGAATCCAACTAATTGCCAAATTGAAAGAAAAAGTGAAGCTTTCACAATCATATCTTCTAGCATATGCAAGAGCCAAACTTGTAGAGACGAACTATCAAACGAAAGCTCAACATAGGATTCCACAAGTCGGATTGTAGTCAGAAAATCTGTCTATAAGAGCAGATTTTTGAGCGATTACTACTAGGATTTACTCGAAGCAATGTTAACGTATTGGGGGGGAATAATTAGACGGAAAAACCTCTGGAAACTACCCTCTTTATGTAGTCAGATTTCAAGTGCCTTTAGGAAAGACAACTGAAGAAAACACGAGAGGCAAGAACGAGAGGCAATGACTGTTTGGCACAGAATTTTAGCCACTATGTTCCTGCTCTGTTCCGTTCTTGGAATTGTGCAATGTGGTCCGGACGTTTCGCTGGTATACAAGATTTGCAACGGAGACAAGTTCAACCCTACCGATGCATATGCTGGCTCTGTATCCGAAGTCCTCCAACTCCTGATTGACAAAACCTCGAGCTCGGTTTCGATGTTTACATCTCGAGTGATATCTTGTACGGTAGTCTTTGCTATGGTCACGGAGCTTGCAACGGGGCACTCAGCCACTCAGACTGCGACTCCTGCGTGATGTCCGCAGTGAAATTAATATTTGATCAGTGTCAATATAGCTTCGGAGCTCAAATCCAACTGAAAGATTGCAGGATTCGGTACGAGAGCTATTACTTTTCTGAAAGTTGAGCTACTGTGTTTGAGAAAGCGGGAGCTTGTTCGCAAAAGTGGGGATATGTTTGAATAAATACGCGTAGGGTTTTGCAGTTTTAATAACCAATAACGAAGGCGAGACACCAAAGCCTATCCCTAGATAAGCCGAAGATGCTCTCCTTTTCGGGACATGTGATTATCTATCTTCCAGCATCGCAAATGTAAGAAGCTTATGCTTTACCATCGCCGGGTTGATGTGGTCCGGTTGCTTAGTTTGCTTAATGCAATACAACTTTGAATTTCAGTTCGCTGTAAATAAGAAACTTATGCTTTAATATCGTCCGCAGAAATGTCTAAAGCAGAGGTTCAAAGGTGTTCTTACTTGGGCATGGAATGAAGAAGGAAGTCATTAGAAACTCATTTAAGTATGCGACAATAGAATGGTATCGTTTTGCATGGATGCAAGTGCCAAACTTCTCCTACTGCAATTAGTGAGAGGAAAAGAAGACATAAAAGCTCCCCATGAGGCTTCTACTGCTAGTTTCATAAGAGCCGGAAAATCTTTGCTAACAGTTTTAAAACACTTACCTGTATTTGTTGAAATCCATTGGGAAAAAAAAAATTGTAATTTTTGGCTTGGAACAATTGGATATTATCGGACTTGAGCAAGTCCTTAAGAGACTCAAAGGGAAGAAAGAGATAGGAGATCTACCCTAGGATGAAAGACCCATAATGTCACTCTCGCGTTCCCTCCCCTTGGTGAAGAAAAATATTTAGGAGGGAATTAAGGGGCTTCACGTTGCACGTCAAGGTTTTGGCATTGGCTACCGTAAAGCATGTAGGTATAGTAACCTCCCGCGCCTAAAGTAAACGAAGATAAATTAAGGTCCAGTGCAAAGCTGCATGCCTTAATGGCAAGGTCACATCAACCTGACCACAATCTCAGTAACCTTGGTTGATGTGATCTTGCCATAGCACAAATGATTAAACATTATATCATCATGTTCAAACGACTTATAATCCTAGTTTTAAAAAGAATGTTAGAATGTGAAAATTAATGGATCTTACAATTCAAGTACGATACAGAATAAGAAATTATCAATTAAATCAACAAAGAAATATAATAACACCGGGGATTTGCATGATTAAGCCTTACTATCCGTACTTACTTTGTGGGGAATTTTTTTTTGGGGGGGTTAATTACTATGAATACGATGAATACGCAATTTAGAACCGCTTTAGTATTTAATAACCAAGTAGAATTCTATTTTCATATGCCCTTATGTGACTTGTTGGCTCAAATTAGGAATCCAACTCTACCGTAGAAAGTATTCCAATAATTTCTTCAAAACTGGCATTTTCAGCTTGGATTGGTTTGTTTCAAACTGGAGATGAAATGTAACAAAAATGCTTCCGTTCTGATTCATGTTCGAACTTGAGCAACTCAATCTTGTCTTCTTGAATCATTCATCTTGACCTTTCATACTTTCAATCTACTTCACAAAATAAATGCCACGCTTAAATGCCGCGCTGTTGTCGTAGGCATCATTCACTAACGATGAAGAGAAGAACTCTTTATTTTCCATTATGGGAAAACATATGGCCAGCCAGTATATAAACTGAGACAATAATGCAACATAAGACCATCTAAATCTACACAGAATAATTGAATAAATAATGATGCGGGACCTAGCACGTGTCCCGTCCCGTTGATATATATATATATATATGAGATTGTGAACTTCCTTTTTGTATCTTTTGGGGAAGAATAAACTCAAACAAACGCTTGACAGTTCTAACAATAAATATAAGAATATAGGTTTCGGACGCAATTCGTTTAGAACAAATTTCTCTTTAATGTTGAATTGGAATCTTCTTATTGAAATCAGAGGAATATTGGTTGATTGATTAAGCGCTTGATTTAATTTATACAAACTATGTTAATATGTGCTCGAATCACGTTGTCTTCCTCTTCAATTAATTATTAAGGCCGCCGGTGTCACTTTGTTAGTAGAGTCTTGCTAGACGTTCGTGGACAAGATAGCGTACGTGAAATGGGCATGAGAAGCACATCTTCTAACATATACTAGTGCCCAACTTGTAAGATGAACTATCAAGTGAGGCAATGTAAACAGAATAAGGACAGGGAGTGACGGAGAAACCGGTGGAAACTACCCTCTTTATATAGTCGGATTTCAAGTGCTTTTTGACAAGACAAAACTCAAGAAAACACGAGGGGCGAGAACAAGAGCGACAATGACTGCTTGGCAGACAGTTTCAATCACCATATTGCTGCTCTTTTCTGTTCTCGACACCGCGCAAAGTGGTCCGGACGTTTCGCTGGTATACAAAATTTGCAGCGCTGACGAGTTTAGCACTTACGATACATACGCTGGCTCCCTAGCCGAAGTCCTCAACCGTCTGATGGACAAAACCTCGAGCTCAGGTTTCAATCTTTACGTCACAAGTAATCCCTCGTTTGGCAGTCTTTGCTACGGTCACGGAGCGTGCAACGGGGCACTCAGCCACTCGGACTGCGACTCCTGCTCGAAGTCCGCCACAAACTTGATAATCGATCAGTGCGAGTACCGCGTTGGAGTTCAATTCCAACTGGAAGATTGCAGGATCAGGTACGAGAACTATCGATTTTTTGAAGGTTGAGCTACTGTCGTTGGAGAAAGCAGGAGGGCGAGACACCGTAGCCTATCGCCAGATTAGCCGAAAATGTTTTGTGATTGACTATACTTCACCATCCCAGATATGTATGCAATCTTAATGTAGTTGGCTCAAACTGAAACGAGTGCTTAAAGAATGCAGTTCAAGTGATTGGAAAATGCTTAAAGTTGAATTCAGGCCCGAATAGAAAGGTCTTGTGGGTTTTTATGCCAGGCAATTACAGATTTAGAATCAGAACTCAGATAAGTATATTGTTGTACAAATAGTAAAACAGATATAACAAGAAAATAAATCGACCACTAAATTTACGCGGTTTGAAGTTCATGATAAAAGTGCAAAGAATTCCACTAAAAATGAAGCGATATAACGGAAATTATAACCATACTCGAGTCACTCAAATACACTTTCAGTATTTTCTAACATCCAATAATTCATTGAGTATTTAGTTTCACAAATTTTTACGAAATAATCTATTAATCTTTCGTAACACAACTTAATTGATGACAATCCAAAATAATATATTTTTTTTCCTTTTGGTACAATTGAGAAATAAGTATAGCTTGGGAATCGGACAAATTGCGTGCCTCAAGTATTTTGAGCCAATGTCTATGCTTTTTAGAAAACTACGTTTTTACAAGGGATAAAAGTGATAGCTCCAACAATATTAACCATAACGAATTGACAATTGGGTTAAACTAAATTTATCTGATTTTATTTTTTTGTTGACTTGAATTAAAAATATTTAATTTCTTGCACTGGCCAACAAGTCCAGCTTCTATATCATAATCCGATTGAGGATTATGATTTGATGGAGGCTCAAGAGCAGGATATTACGATTGGGCCGGGCTCTGTGGATGGACCCGGATCAAGTCGGCTGAACCGGAGCTGAACCCACAAGGGAGAAAACCCTAATTCTTCCACCCCATCGCGCTTCTCTATATAAAACCCAAGCCACTGGGTCGCAGAGATGGATGAGCAAACCGCGCTACGCATGGACTGACGGTCGCTAGGTTACATGTTCTTGAATTTCTTGTTCCTCCTTGTTCTTCTTCTTTTTTGGTTCACCTTCAGATTTTTGTCGCAAGTCGTGCCTCTTGCGGAGATCCCTCCGGTCGGGCGTATCATCGCCGGTGATTTGGAGGGTCGTCCGTCGTCGTTGATGCGAGTGGAGGCGTAGAGTGCGGTGCAGGGAAGTTGAGTCGCTTCGCCTCAGCTCTCTTTTTTGTACCGGGCGCAGCGAATAACACCCTGCAAAATCTCTTCTCTCTTTTTTAACCTCGGTTGTCGTCTCTTTGTGGGTTTTCTCTTTGTTTCAAAAGAAAAAAAAAAGTCGAGGATTTTTTATTCTTTTATTTTTGGGGGGTGTTCGATCTTGTTCTTGATCCGATGATGGCATATATCTTTGAGACCTGATTGTCTTGTGACTTGATGACAATTACAAGCATTTTTGGCTGAGGATCCCTTTGCCGTTTCCAAACTTTGTTTGGAATCTCTTTTGGAACGTGATTTTATAAATCTGGAGTGTTTGTGGGTGGGGGATTCAGATGATGCAATGTGCACTGGGCTCTGAGGCAGTTGCTAAACTTGCCGATCTTGATGGACAATCGCAGCCTAGAAAGCTCTGTCTGATGATTCCTCCTCACCTTGGACTACTAATTTTATGGCCTGTAGTTGTTTTTAAACTGATGAGAGAGAAGTTGATGTGCTCTCTCGACGATGATGCAGGGTTGTCTTGTCTCGGCTAGTAAATTTGGGAAATGAACGCAATGTGAGCACTGAGCAAAGTGAGTGGAGTCTGTGGCTCTGGAGCTGTTCCCCGATTAACAACAGATGCACCAAGGCATGTGTTCTGTGTACATACATAGATGAACATTACATGGACTGGCCTTAAATATTCAATACTTAAGCTCAACCTCACATTAAAACTGGGTTCTTTTTCTTGAAGCTATTAATGAAAAGTGGATATTTCAAGAAAAACAAAAGAACTCAGCTTCACATGACTCCATTTCGAGTTGGGGGGCAAATTCTAAGCATAATGTAAAACCCTGCCATTTTTACGTGCTCTGACCTCGCCAAAACTTTGTAACTATAAATCTTTCGCCTTGTTTCGCCTTGTGCTAAGGGAAAACTGTAGTCCTTCCGTTATATTAGTATATAGACCTTCAAATTACATTTTCTAGAACGAGTGATTAGTTCAAGTAATTGATGGAACAAAGCTACTATTCTTTAATCTATAAAACGGACTTATACCGTGATTATCTAATGCTAACTTCAATACTTTTTTTCCAAATGGCCAACTTTATCAAAGAGATTTCAATGTTATTAGAATGTAACTCTAGCTCACAAAACATGAGTGTCGCTGACAAAGTCATTAGGCTGTAATTTGCAAACTACGTCGTCCTTTTTCACAGTCTCCTATTTTGTTGAACATCTTATCTGCCTAAAGAAAGGTTAATTGCAAAGTTCTAAACAGAATTTTATGAAAAGGTGCCGATTTCTTTTTTTCTTTTTTTGAACCTTTTGTCGATGGTTAATTGACATTTCTTACGTTGAGATGTAATTTAGGGGGCTGTTGTTTTGTGGAAAACTTAAGATTGCCAAAAATGATTGATAATATTACTTAGAAAAATTAATTAGTAAAAAATATTTTCATTATTGAAAATAAGTTATATTTACCTATTTTCATGGGCGATAGAAATATTTTTCATTCATATATTTTTGTAAGTAACACAAGTGATCATTTTTTAAAAAATATTTTTCAAATCTTAAATTTTTCGTGAAGCAAGCGCATTGTTAAATAGATAAATTTTCCTCTAATTTCTTATACGACAATTTATTCGTGGAGTAGCTTAAGCTAAGATTTTTCATTTTATAATCTGGGCCTTTCCTTTAAAAAAGTATTAGCAAGGAAAAAAAAAAAAAAAGAAAAAGAAACCGATCGAAGAATCATTTCCAAACAAAATGGAAAGGGAGGAGGTTGCAAATTGAATTACACTGGCGCAACATAAAGCGACAAAACAAGTCAAGCTGGTGGCGGGTTCAGGCTTCAGGCATATGCCCGACCCCAAAACGAATCGGGTCCGGGCCCATCTGCTCATCCGGGTCAGAGCAGCGAGAGCGAAGAGGGAGATCAGCAGAGGAAGAAGCAGAAGCAGGGGAGAAGAGGAGAAGATCGACCCCCCCGGGAATGCGATCGAAGATGCACAGTCGATTTCGCTCCTCCTTTCTCTCCCAAATAGTGGCGGCGGCGACCATGTGGATGTGGATCTTGCTCTCGCTTGCGTGTCCGAACGGTTTCGCCGGCGCTTCTTCGTCTTCGTCTTCGTCTTCCTCCTCCTCCGCCGCCGAGACCTCCATGCACACCAACAACTGGGCGGTCTTGGTCTGCACCTCCCGCTTCTGGTGCGACTCTCTTCCATCTCATCTTCTGAATTCGCACTCTCTCGTAATGGATTCTTATCCGAATTGGCCTGATCTTTGTTCGCCGGCTCATCCGCGATTTGCTTGTTACGATTTTCGGAAACAGTTGGGAATGAATGTGGAGTTAGCGAATTGAGCTCCCTGAATTAGCTCAACAGTATGATGATGATGATGATCATGATGATGATGGTGATTGTGTTGATCTGCTTGTGTTTTCTCATGAGTTATGTGTCTTGTCATGGGAGTGCTGGTGATATTGGTGTGTAGTTAAGCTAATCGATCTTCCCTGTATGAGCTCTCTCTGCTTTGATGATCCATTTACAATGTTTCTTTCTCGACTTTTGTTTTGGGCACCCTGACAACTTGCTGTAATGTTCTTATGCACTTGATGAGACAATACCATTGATATGATGGCACCTCAAATTTTATGTCTTCGAATATTTACTATGTTGCTTTAGCAAAAAATTGGTCCTGAAGCTGACTAATATTTTAGCTACGTTTGCCCAACGGTTTCTATTAGGTCCGAATTTGGCATAGTTGTTGGAATTTCCCATAGTATTATCCATTTTATCCTCGTTCCTTATCCTTGATCTCATTACATTGCATGACATGTCACAAATTGAGCTAGTCTTGGACGTGTATCTATGACCAGTGACTTTATTCCTCAATCTAGAGCAAGGTTGCCACTTATTTTGACCCATCAACTTTTTTGGTTCAGGTTCAATTATCGGCACATGGCCAATACTTTATCCTTGTACAGGTTAGCTATTTTACTTGTATAACAAGCTCCTTGTGGCTTTCTTTATGTTTTCCATCCTTATCTCTGATTTTGCAGGACAGTGAAGCGGCTTGGTATACCTGATGAGAGGATAATACTGATGCTTGCTGATGATATGGCCTGTAATTCCCGAAATAAATATCCTGCACAAGTCTTCAACAATGAAAATCACAGGCTTAATCTTTATGGAGATAATGTAGAGGTGAATCTGTCAACACTCTTCTTTTTACCCTTTTTAGCTTCTAAGCCTTCTGCTTTCAAAGTTCTGCCATTAGTCTCCATGAAAGTTGTGAGGAAGACATGAAAGCCAAATAAAATGGAAAAGAAAATTATGGGAAGGTATTTTTGAGATTTGGTCGTATTATGGACCTTTTCATTCTTTTTGTAGAACATGTATATAAGTGAAATTATTAGCTTCCTGTTATATGGATTACATACATTCCCATGCATACCTCGAATCTGAGGGCCAGGCTTAACTTTATAGATCAAGCTCAACTTGTGTACTGATTTAATTTTGGTCTTTTTGGCCTTTCTGTCTAGTTAGTTAGCATGTGACTTAGTTTATTGTTCCTTCTTTTACTGACATTTTGAAGTTGCATAATCTGTGTGGGAACGATCTTGTATGCCATTTTGCATGCATGTATTGTGATGTGACTATTAAGAAGCATATCAACATGCTTTTTTGTTCATCTGTAACATACTTGCAACAATGTTTTTTTTCATGGAGCCAACATTTATGTCATGCTTCTGCAAAGGAAATATTTTTATTATTAGTCAATGATAACTGAGAAGTTTCCAGGTCGATTATCGAGGTTATGAAGTTAATGTTGAGAACTTTTTGCGGGTGTTGACTGGGCGTCACGAAACATCTGTTCCAAGATCCAAGCGTCTTTTAAGTGACGAAGGAAGCCACATTCTTCTTTACATGACTGGGCATGGTGGAGATGAATTTTTAAAGTTTCAAGACTCTGAAGAGCTACAAAGTCATGATTTAGCCGATGCAGTGAAACAAATGAAAGAAAAGCACAGGTTAGACAATTGATCAATTACATTTAGGTTTTCATCTATTCATATGGATTTTCTGTATTGAAATAAACCACTCCATTATCCATCGAAAGTTTTGTTCTTTAGTAAAGGTTCTAGTATGTAGGAATATATAAATTGTCCAACATTATAAGAACAATGAAAGTATGTGAGCCAATGATAATAAATAAATGCAAAAGGATATAAGGAGAAACAACTCTCATTTTAATGAGAGACATACATCTGTTGAGATATTACATGTTCTGATCATTGGAATGTATGGGCTGTCCATCAATTTGTGGTAAATTTGTGATGATATCCCATGTTTTCCTTTTGGTACTTTGGTTTGGTGGTCCTTTTATAAAGATGGATTCTAGGAATTGGCTTTCAAATAGAAAAAAAGATTTTATGCCCTTTCATTCTTCATTTCCTCTCACTTTGTTCTTCTTGTAGAGTTCTAAAGATAATTTGGGCGGAAAGGTCATAGTTCTGGAACATTTAATAGTTAGGGTCATTTTCATTTAATTGCCGCCCCTTGAGATGATTCTACTTGACTGAGCTCCATATTAAGACTTGACGTTGTTAAGACTGGTAAAATATGTTATGCCTAGCATCTTTATTCCTTATATCATCCAAATTTATATCACTAGTTTGACATAAGGGTCTTCTTAAAGAGCTAGTTTGGTCCTTGCCTTCTACCAATGGGACAGGCATCATTGCATTGTTGTCATTTCTGTCTTATAAAAATTGATCATTTCACTATTTTGTCTATCGATGTTTGTAATGTTTAATCGTTTTTATTTCAGGTTTAAGGAGCTACTTGTAATGGTGGATACTTGCCAAGCTGCCACTCTCTTCAACCAGGTATGTAATTGTCCCGAAGGCAAGTAGTTTTTGCTTTTCTAGGTTATCAATATGACTGTTAGACATGTAAGTACATCACTACTACTCAGCCCAGTTTGAATGTGTTAGAATATTTAAATAATAAATCATGCATTCATATAAAATTTAAGCTTTTAGAACAGTTAGTTGTAATCACATAAAATCAAACATGGTATCAGAGCTAAAGGTCTTAAGTTCGGATCTTTCCAGGCCCCATTTGCCTTTCACGCTTAGTACTAGGCAAAAGACCAGACTAAACATGAGAGGGAGTGCTAGGATACTTAAATAATAAACCACGTGTTCATCAAAAGCTTAAGCTTTTAGAACAGTTGGTCCCATAAAATCAAACATGGTAACAAAGTTGGAGGTCCTGAGTTCGAATTTTTCCAGGCTCCATTTGCCTTCCATGCTTAGTGTTAGGTAAAAGACCAGATTAAGCGTGAGAGGGAGTGTTAAAATATTTAAATAATAAATCACACCTTAATCTAAAGCTTAAAATTTTAGAATAGTTGACTGTAATCCCATAAATTCAAGCAGAATGGTTTGGTCTGTCTTTGATACTATTAGTATGGTCGCAAAACACAACAATTATTTATATATTTAGTTTATTTATTTTTGGGGGTGGGCACTTATCATATTCTTCTGCGTCCCTGATTCATTACGTCCCTTGCAAGCATGCGCTTTTCTAGATGAATTTTTGGATCAAACATTTGGATCACTCAATTATCTAGTCAATATCGCTGTTAAGTATTCAACTGAAGACTGAATTTTAAACCTTTTAACCATTGAATTGATGAGAGAGAGAGAGTTTCTCATCACTTATAAGAAAAATGTCCTCTGAACTTGCAGCTTCATTCCCCAGGAGCTTTGGCTATTGGAAGTAGCAAGAAAGGAGAAAACTCCTACTCACATCACTTGGACTCTGATGTAAGTATATTGTGTACATTCATTTTTGACCAGGAAATAACTGGTGTTGTCCAGTTCCTGATGGATATTCTGATACCCTTGCCATTATATTGTCCCTGGAGATAGGTTGGTGTTTCAGTCGTGGATCGTTTTACCTTTTACACCCTTGCTTACTTTGAGAGGCTGAATATGTACAACAATGCTTCACTAAGCAGGTATCTGCAACTATGCTACTAAAGTAGACATTAGGCAGTTCCTTTTTATGGCTTTATGTTGTACTCCCAGCTCTATCCTTTTTGCCCTTCCTGGTGTGCATGATTTTCTTCCAGTTCTCAAACCCAATGATGCTTGTAGACACCATGATGTTATGTCTACCATCAACTCTGACTTACATAGATAGTATGGTGGAGGTTTAGTAGACGTGTCATTTAACCTTTGAAGGTCCTTCTAAAATGTTTCACTATACATTTGACCATATTTGTGGAGAACGACTTGGTTTTAATTTGATAAATTGATCTATCAGCATTTTTTGGGTGTGCTTTGCAGCCTTTTCAGTTCGTACAACCCTAGTTTGTTGATGTCCAATGCATATTACAGAACAGATTTGTATCAACGACGTCTAGAGGAGGTATGGATCTATTTCTTTGCTTCATTGATTCTTGGATCGTTTTGGATCCTTAAATTTGCTGTTTTGGTTGAGTAAATGCATGGGAGGTCTCAAAAAATCAGACAGTTGATTTTATGATGTCTATTACCTGATTTTAAAATTTCAACTTTGAATGTTTATCCCTTGGTTTTGTTCAGAGCACATGTAATTGCCAAGTCATGAGGTAGAAATTATTGGTTACTTTGGAAGTTTACTGCCTCCCTTACATGATTATGAGTCCCACATGGTGTGCTGTATTGAGAGGGAGGGACTATTCCCAGAATGACTAATCATTTCCCACAAGCAGAACCTCCATTCGATTAGTTCAGTTGCTCTTCATCAGCTTTACTGCCATATTGTCCTTCACAGATTGGCTTTCTTTGCTTAAACTCTGAAGCAAATACGCAATTGCATCTGTGGCTTTTTTTGCAGTATTGAAACAACCTACCTAATTGTTTTTTTTTTTTTTTTTTTTAAATTCTAATTGATTTTGTGCAAAATGGTTAACAATAATCATGCAGCATGATAGTTTAGTTACCGAGTTTAAAAAGATATGCTTTTAAGCTGATGTTTATGTTCCATAGACATGAACAAGACAGTGAAAAGAATAACTGTGTCCAGGTGGTTGGGAGCTTAAGAGAACAGGAAACTCTTTAGGAACATCATGCTGCACACTTGCATCAAAAGTTTTTTTATGAATAATGGCTTATTTTTGTACTTTTTCAGACTATAATGCTATCAAATTTTAAATTTACTTGGGGGTAGTTTCTTCGAATTGGAGTGATTGCAGGTGCCTGTGACGAACTTCTTTGGTTCAGTGATGGAAACAATCTACACCGATTCACCTTACCGATCTCCCCAAAGAAAAGACTCCCGTAGAGGTGATATTAGAATGTCTCCAGACCAGTCCATTGAGGATGGGAAGGGAAAAATGCCACAGGAAACAGATCTGGTTCACAATGGTGACCTAGAAACGGTATATGAAATTTGATTATTTTAACAAAAGAATTTATGTTGACAGAGGTGATTTTAATGGCTGTGCACATTCCTGCAGATTCAACAGGGTCTTCTTGGATATATTTGGAGTGATCTCCATATTAAGTTGGAAAGCTTTGGCGATGGTGATACCTTAGTGTACTATGGCATGTTAATGTTGGTTCCATTTTTGGCAGTTTCAACATGGATATCCTTGTGAAGGTAGAGGAACCCCTCCTCTGAACTACTAAGCTCCATTTGTTACTGCAGGACTTGTTGCATTTGAAACTTCGACTTTTTGATGGGCTGTTGATGCTTTAACATCACTCTGCATGCTTTTCCTCTCCATCTTTTCAGGGGATCATCAGACTTTGTTTTTCTACTTGCACTTCATCTGGATCCTCTATTTCACTATAAATTTTAATTCATGAGTATTACTAAAGTCTAAAGGTGCTCTGAAAGGAAATGGCTGTCTGGGCCCAGTCACAGAAACAACTCATTCATTGTGTAGAAGCGAAATAGGCAGTTTTTACCGTAGGACAAATTCTGTTTGATCCCACCAACAGATCTAACTTCCATTATTTTTGTTATAGCCCTTTCTGCTTAATTACAAGTGAGGCTACCTTGCCAAATTCTGATTTTTCTTCTTCTGGCTACGAAGATGGTTTGGTTGACCGGGATGTCTCTTGCCTGTGCTGAAATGGCTGAACTTTGGTTTCTGAAACGTCTGATCCCAGTTTTAATTTTCCTCATCAGGTTTCGCCATTCATAATGCATTCAGCGGGAAGAATCTGGCATGCATGTGGAAGGCCAATGCTAGTGAGGATGATGCAATTACAGATGTTCACATAGTAAAGTGGAGAAAAAGAAATCCTGCAGCATCTGTCAGGCATGAAGTTCCACGAGAGAGTCGCCGACCACCAAGCTGGCACTTTGATTTGTGCTTTCATTCAAGCCTGGCTATGCCATGATCGTTTATGCAACGGGAACCTTTTTCTCCGAGTTGCCGTGAAGGGACATAAATCTATGCGGGCACCAAATTTGCACGGCAGCGCCTTCTTATCGCTCCCCCTTCTGCGTGACATCTCCTGCCAGAACCTTGTAATTCTACCAATTAGACTAAATCGAAGCTTTTCTAGTTTGGCTCAGTCCTCTTAAGGGAATCTACCATTCTGAACTTTTCTGTTTTTTTTTTTTCTCTAGATTAATACTGAGAAAAACTCCAAAGTGGTATACTTGAGATAAATTTAATCTAAACTAAATATTTGACCACAAAAAATCCAACACCAATATATTTATAATAAATTTACCGTCAGTTAGTTCTCATTAAGTTGGATTAGTATTACAAAAAATCACAAACTTATATATTTATAATAAATGGAGGGTATTATACTTGTCAACTGCCACTAATTGATAAATTTGTTACATGTGTATTAATTTCGAATTTTAGTTTGGGGTAAATTTATCATAAGTTTATTATTTTGAAGTTTTTCATGATATTAACTTTTTTCTCTTTAATATAATTTCGTAAGATGGTCCTTCATATACATTGCAGTTGATAATTCTACACACAAGTTGATAATTTCAAAATTATTGGCAAGCCAAAAAAATAAAATAAAAAATAAATATGGTTAGATAATTAAAGCAGCCGGTAACTTTGGAGGTTTTATATCGACAGTCACCAATAATCTCAACAATAAACGAACGGTCGGCAGTCTACCTTACTACCCATTATCTTTTATCGAACAAAAGACGGAGCTTCATAGCCCAAGCGGCACTCCCTCTTTCGAGTTTCGACCGTTGTGTCGATTCTCTTCGGCGCATGCGCCTTTGTTCCGGGTAAGACGATGTACGATTGTTCATGCATTCTTCTAATTGTTGTTCTCTCACCGCTCGATCCGGCTGAATCCGTTTGCCCTTTGCTCCTCTCTTCGTCCGCTCGCACGTCACCTGTTCGACGGAATTACCCTGGCAGTGTACCGTGCGCCATTAAGATAACGAGGCACCCTTGCTTTTCCCGACGTTGATCATACACGGTTCTAGCTTTTCCAGTTATCATGGTCGTCTCCCACTTCGTTATTCGCGTTGCATGGTTGATTCCTGGCGTTGCCTTCGCTTAAGAAGCTGCCCCCGATAAGGGACATTGAAGTAGAATTTCGTGGTTTGTGACCGCAAAGCGGTTCATTTAGTAATGAAGAGATTTAAGAAGCTGAAAAGGCTGCAGTATTGTCAATGGGCTCTCGCGAAAATTGAATTGGAAAAGCATGGTGTGTTGTTTCTTGCATAGAACAGTCTTCTCCATATGCTGCGTGTTAGCAGGGATCGCTCCAAGCAGTTGGCTTCTGTATGGTTTTACTTACGCTTTTTCATGGGCTTACTTGGGTTTAAATATAAGGCAACATCTGTTAACTCTCAGTCACCGAATTCAAACTTACCTTTTTGTCGATGATTTTGATCGGGTCATTCCATGGTTTCAGTTTGACCTATCGAACAATCTAAGGTTTTGGAGCTTCCTGGGACATTAGATGAAAACAGGCTTCAATCTTTAGAGCTTGAATTAGTGGGTCATTGGTCGTATGATTTTCAGTTTTTGAAAGAACAACTGTGAACTTTATTCTTAGGCATGATGCATGTTTGGCATGCACGGATGATTGAAGTTTGACATACTTTTGACAGATGCTGTAGGTTCACATGCTTTTCCTTGAGAGACATTATGATTGAGAAGGTATTTATGCGCCGACTGCTTCACGGGATATCCAAAAGTTCAACTCTTCCTCGGTCCTTCATCATTTGGCGAAATCCTTTACTACATTTCTCTTCTTCTGAGTCCAGCCACCTGGAATCTCAACTGCGACACCAAGAACAAGAGTGCTCTAGTTCTGGTTACTCTATTGGCTCCCCTGGTCGGGTCCAGAAGCTCATAGCCTCTCAATCAGACCCCCTCCTTGCAAAAGAAATCTTTGACTTTGCCTCTCGTCAACCGGATTTCCGCCTCTCTTATGCTTCCTTTCAAATTTTAATCCTCAAACTGGCCCGTGCAAAGCAGTTCACCCTCGTTGACGATGTTATCATTTGCCTTAAATCCAGTCGTTACTCTGTCACTCCTTCTCTCTTTTCGAACCTTATAAAGATTTATGCGGATGTGGATATTCCTGACAAAGCCCTTAAGACCTTCTACACTATGCTTGAATTCAACTGTAAGCCTTCACCCAAACACCTAAACTGCATTCTTGAGGCACTCGTTTCTCACCGGAACTACATCCGCGCAGCTTTTGATCTCTTCAAGAATGCTCACAGACATGGAGTCTTGCCAAACACTAAATCGTACAACATTTTAATGCGCGCCTTCTGTTTAAATGGTGATCTCAGTATTGCCTACTCTTTGTTCAATCAAATGATTAAGAGAGATCTTCTTCCGGATGTGGAGTCGTATAGAATTTTGATGCAGGGGTTGTGCAGGAAAAGTCAAGTTAATACAGCAGTTGACTTGTTGGAGGATATGCTGAATAAGGGCTTTGTCCCTGATGCCTTGAGTTATTCTACCTTGTTGAATGCTTTATGCAGGAAAAAGAAGCTTAGGGAGGCCTACAAGCTTCTTTGTAGGATGAAAGTCAAGGGCTGCAACCCTGATATTGTACATTACAATACAGTTATATTAGGGTTTTGCAGGGAGGGGCGTGCAGCTGATGCTTGTAAAATACTTGAAGACATGCCATCAAATGGCTGTATGCCAAATTTGCTGTCTTATCGCACATTGGTTGGTGGGTTATGTGATCAAGGAATGCATGATGAGGCAAAGACTTATGTGGAGGAAATGGTATCGAAGGGTTTTTCTCCACATGTTTCAGTCTCCCATGGCTTGATTAAAGGCTTCTGCAATGTTGGTAAGATTGAAGAAGCTTGTGGAGTAGTTGAGCTGCTGTTAAAGAATCAGGAAGCACCTCACAGCGATTCCTGGCTTATAATTTTAGAAATGATATGTGAGGAAAATGATAAGGTGAGAACCCAAAATGCTTTACAAGACATTTTGAAGATGGAGATAACACGCCACACAAGAATAGTTGATGCTGCTGCCTACTTGGAGGGATATGTGATTGGGAAGATACGAGCTAAGTCAAGGAGACGGTGAATGTTCTGGTACATCATCCATCAATCTCTATATGAGATGATATCTGGCAGAACCATATTCTTTCAAAGGTATGAATGTGATCCCATCGTCATCATTTACTGTTTTGAGCTGTTTTAAGTGCATCATTCCAGTGTTATTCTGCTGTCCTGAAGAGGTCCTGTTGTTTTTCTTTTTCCTTTAAAAAACTCTAAATTACTGACAATCATTAAGGTTCACAGTTCCAGAATTTGGTTTTTCAGTAAAGTAAATGATGAAGGCCACATTAACACTGCTGATTAGACAGCTCTCCATATTATTCAGCCAAGCTCCCTGTCAAGATGTTGTTCCTGGTAGAACAGGCAGGCATTGTTTTCGGAAGTAGACTGGAATGGCAAGTTCAAACAGGTGAACCAACGCTTGTCTTTATCATCAACCCTCTGTAGTCAACGCTTGTCTTTATCATCAACCCTCTATAGTCAAAACTCAGTCGGAACCTAACAATGATAGACGAGGCCTGATTCAGGTGGGTCTTGTTTGAAGGCGAAAGATACATGTTAAGGTTATCTCAAATCCCGTGCTCTCTAGGAAGTTGCCGAATGTGCCTCATCTTACTATTTATCTCCTGATCGAAGTATATATCAGCTTTTCTTGTTTGAGTTTATTGTGCCCTTGTCTCGACATTACAAAATAAATAAATGAATAAACTAGTGTTGTTTTACGCACAGACAAGGCCACCCTTTTGTTCGGTTACGTCCAAGTATTCACTTCATTTGTTAAGTGGGTACAGTACATTTAGAAATAATGCTAAAGATAGGAACACTAGTGTCGATACTATCTCTTTTCATTATATAATAGATAGGCAGAGTGAGAGCAATGGAACCCAATCTCAGCCTCATTATGTGAGCGCATTATGATAGCTAAAGTGTGCGGTGAGTTGTGTTGCCAATTACCAAGAGTACATACGTAGATTTTGTCACAAGAGGAGATGACTTATGGGTTGCCAGTTGATGTACTTATGATCAGACTAGTTGAACTGGTTGACTCACCAACTGGATCCGCTCCAGTATCTTTCACTCCTGTTCTAGTTATGAGCACAGTAGCATAAGTTTAGTTTTGCATCTTTACCATTAACTATTTCGTTTATTCTTTTCAGCCTCCAAATAGCTAAGACTAGAAGGGAGAACGAGTAAAATCTCTAATAGAGTTCCTAATTTAAGTACCTTGTTTGCTTTTCAAGCGAGTCTTGGTTTCACCGTCTGATTTTAGTTTAAGTAGGTAAAAATCTTGCCCTCCCGATATGGTTCCCTCTAGAAAGAAGATAAATCTTCTTGTTTGGCTCAGGTAATTAGGAAAGCGAGACACCGCTCATTTTAAGCTCAATCTGTTAAGTTTGTACCGTGGGATGTTTTACTTTTCAAAGAAACTTGCTGAAGTTTGTTTTATTTCTGACATTTATTTTTGTCAGCATGAAAATAATCATGGACATTCTTGCTATTTATTTGGACAGAGACAGGGAGGTGAGGCAATGGCCAATTTGCATGTGATGCAGCTACTCCATCCCGAGAGATTAAGCCTGAAAATATGCTCAAAGACGGCGAGATATTTCATGCAGAACTGGTGGCTTGTTGGGAAGTCCCTTTTTATGGTTCTTGGAAGTTCTGGGATGACAAAAACGCAATGTTGGTGCAGGCAAAACCATAGCCATGTAAATCAGGGTGTAATATGGCAGTTTCTTGGTATGGCAGAGAACGATGTTTATTTAAAGGTATCTTGTAAATTCACAGAAGTCAGTTTATCAAAAGAAGTTTGATAATAAAAACAGAGAAAGCTCTTCCCTATTTATCAAATTTCATATGAAGGTCGGAACCAATTAACGGGTAATTATCCGACTCGTTTGATAAAAGCTATGCCCGTTATAATTTCAAGATCAATCTTTCAGGCATTGCCCAGTGACATACTTAAGTAGCCACATATGATTACAGAATATCTGCGGACAATTCCAAGAGGGTGCCTATACATTACTTAATCCAATTCGAACCACTTGTTTACCGACGTTACGCCCCTCAAATAGCCCCGCGAGAGCACCCGGACAACTCTCTAGCCCTTCAACAGTATCTTCCACATACACTATCTTCCCTTCTCTGATGTAAGATATCGCCTCATCCAAGAATTTTGGGTACAAGTCATAGTAAGCAGATACCATAAAACCTTCCATCCGCAACCGTTTATACACAAGAAGCATCAGATTTTTAACCCCTTCAGGCTTATCCATGTTATACTGTGAGATCATTCCACATACTGCTATTCTACCATGGAGTCTCATGTTGAGCAGCACTGCCTCAAGCATTTTGCCTCCGACGTTCTCAAAGTATATGTCAATGCCTTGAGGAAAGTACCTGCCATGCCACTATATCAGTATCTTCCCTAGATATTTCAATGAACTCCAGCGATGGATGCAAGGACATCAAGCTGTTTTAGGACTATATTTTTGAAGCCATCCACAGTCATGAAAATGGAATGCTTATACCGTATGTGAGACATGGCACAATCATCTAGTCCCAGTTAGATATCTTTCACTAATGAATGATTCAGTAATGTTCTGTAAATCATAGAAAACACGACAATGATGTTTTCCACAATAAGCTAGTGAAGCCAAGTGAAATAAACTCTGACGTATCTGCTCAGTAATGACAACAGTTCTGCTTCTTGATGGGAAAAGGCAATGGGCAGGCACTACCTAGTTCGTTAAGCAAGAACCCACTAATATAATTACACTTTTTATAAAGGATTCTGTCAACGGGCACCCATGAGCACCGGTTAAGTAACTGATTACAAAAATTGTACACCAACTGTTATGTGGAATTAGTATTCCTTATTGAATATGCTTAACAAGTGACCATTTCATTAAGATATCTTTTCCAGTTGCTTCAACAGCTAATAATCCACTACGATTTCAGAATCTTCATGAGCATCCAGACTAATGTTCTAACCTTTTCAAAGCAGCATCCAGATCCTGCTCCTTATTGTAATTGAAGGCCTCATCAAATCCACACTTGCTTTTCAGCAAATCAACCTGGTCAAAAGGAAACATGAGCATAAGGAGAGATATCTCCGAACTTGCTTGTACTTAGTCTTCTTAACATGTAAAATCAACGCACTCAATCCTCCAAATACAAGTGAATGCCAGGAAATTTCATGACACCATAGCTGATGTCAGATGCTTGGGCCCAGTGGATCTTCAGGAACCTTGTGCCATGAATTTCATGAGTAAACGAGAGCACATCTGAAGTTATGAAGTTAAACTAAATACAAAGTGCGGTAATGAGGGGAGAATGGAACAAGATGGAAGTATAACGTAAGTTTGGCAACAACTTCAAATATCTGATGACTAGTAGCCCATCAATCTCTGAAGAGTTCTGACCAAAAAAAAAAAAAAAAAAAAATCTCTGAAGAGCTGTTTCGAGAATGATCAAGGATAACGTTAAATTTCTCATTTTATCAATTACTAATTTCACATAAAAGTAAGTATATACGCACAATAGACTTTCTTCAGAGTATGATCAATGTTCTAAACAAAGTTCACATAGAGGCCCATAAAATTAGCCAATTGGACATACCTTCTCATCACTACCAGCACTACCAACAACATAGCAGCCCTTCAGTTTTGCAAGTTGACCTACAATGTGTCCTACTGCACCGGATGCTGCTGAAATGAAGACATATTCACCCTCCTTCGCTGAACATATCTCGTGCAAACCAACATAGGCAGTCAAGCCAGGTGCACCTACGAAACAAGGCATTTCAGCAGGGAATCAGAAACTCAAGTCATAGAGAAAAGCGAGAACTTGCTAAGCTCCTGTCCTATTTGCCAAATTATGAGAGAAACACAAATTACACCATGCTCATGTCAATAGCACTGGACAAAAAAAAAAAATCAAGCATTCCTTATGCACCTGTGTTTCAGCTATCTTTCACAAATAGCAGACCCAAACGGATGAATTTGAACCAGACTACAGTGAAGTCAACTGACTACTGGAGGATGGACGTTGACTATAGACAATACATGCATGTCAATGATGAAGATGCTTGAAGTAACCTTGCTGAGTAGTATTGTTAGTCAGACCGTTCTCTCAAAAACTTGAACTGCTAGAAAATGTTTTCAATAATGTACGTAAAGCATATTTCCCGACACTCCCTACTTGAGTATATGCTGGCCTTACAGTCAAAATTCAGGAAGAGGACATAACCACACTGAGTAAATTAATAAACAACAGGAAAACGAACAGAATACGTATTAACCAAACCATTTTTTCACAAAAGCTTAAATCTTTTAGAAAACGGGTCAATAATACAGTTATTGCATAAAAATTTACGCAACGGGTATGATAAGCCAAAGGCAGAGAGATGTGGACGAATTCATACCCAAGATTCCAAGGTAAAAGGAAGGCGGAATATCAGTGGTCTGTATCTTGTGGAGGGATTCAGGTGCTGTGATGACACTGTACTCCTCCCACCCAGTGATCCCCCTAACCAAGTCACCCTTCTTGTAGTTGGGATGACCAGAATCCACAACTCTCCCCACTCCATTCCCCATCATAACCTGCACCAGTTTTCACCAAAACAAGCCATGCGATTCCCATTAAGCTTCCCCAATTCTCTCTTTCCACTTCTGATTTTTAAGCATGCAACAGACCCCGAAGGGTGTGCCCCAGATAAACCCAAAACTCAAAATCGGTACAAGTTCAGAGAGAGAGAGAGAGACTCACGGAGCCGGGAGGGAAGGGCGAGAAGTAGGAGGGATTGGGTTGAGGCTTGCGCATGCGCAGACGCATGTAAGGGTCGACGGACAAGTAGAGATTCTTCACTATCACCCCACCGGAGCCTTCCTCCACCTTCAGCCTGGCCTCGCCGGTCTTGATTTCGAAGTCTGTTTCTTTTGGGAAGCCAGAGACGTAGTCTTTCAGGATCACCTGCTTGTTCCTCACCACCACCACCTCCTCTCCTTCTCCCCCCACACTCTCCATCATCACCCAACAAGACACCTCTCTGCCTCTCTCTCTCTCTCTCTCTCTCTCTCTCCCTCGCGTTGACTGGTGTGACTGAGAACACTGGGAAAGTGAGCAGAGGACGACACTATGAGATGGAGGCGGGCAGGACCTGACTCTTTAACCCGTCATCTTATCGCGTGTACGATACGCGTCAGCGCATCAAATTAAAAGGGGGAGTGAAATTGCGATTCATGTCACACGGGCCCACCTCATATATTAATTTTCTTCTCTCCTCTTTCTCTCTTCCTTGTACCACACCTTCTTGACCCATCATCTTCTCTATTTTTGTGTCCACCATGGCTAAAGCCCGAGCCCGAGCTCGAGACTCATGGCTGCTTTGACCATGGAGCTCGACTTTGAATCTGGAGCTTGAGGTAGCCTTGGCCGCTGGAATTACGAGATCAGCCTCAATCGTGGCAATGGCCACTTGAGCTTCGAGCTCATGGCTGAGGCTGAGGTGGCCCGAGCTTTAAATCCTCATCCATGGCTTTTAGTGATAATACTAGTAAAATCATCTAGAGGGAGTGAATAGGTGATAAAAATTTCAAAAATAAATTTGATGCGGAATAAATTTTTTAAAACTTTAAGGCTGATTAAGAGATAGACTATTAATAGATGTTTAAAATTCGTTATATGATGTAATAGACTTTTGAGATAACCTATAATAGTGCAACGGACTTAAGTAAAAAGATGAGAGATAAGAGAATAGAGAATTGCACATAAATTTTATAGTGGTTCAGTTTAGACCAAAACATATATCCACTATTCAACACTAACAACATACTGACTAGATTCCACTAGATAATCAATGAAATATTATAGTTAAGCTGTGCCGCTTGTACCCAAGCGCTTCTCCCCAAAGTTGGTGCTACTTATACCTAAGCTAATAGGACTCACTATCTTACACCAAAGTACACACTTATAACACTGTCACTACTTCTCAAAAGATTATACAATTTAAACTTACAAAAGACAAGTGTATATGATTGAAGTTTGCTTAGATTTTGGAATTCTAGATTCTATACTTCGTTTCTTACTTGCCTATTGGTCATTTGTTTCCTTAAATACTCATTCATTTTCAAACTAGCCATTGTATAGTATCCAAAGGATCGTCTTCTAATATTCCCGTTGGATAAAACTATATCAAGAAGATTTAGTAGCCGTTGAGTGATAGAAACATAATCCCTAGTTGATTCAATCGTCTATACAAATAGAATATTAGTTTTCATAAGTAGAGATTCTTCATTTGGAAAATTTTTATTCTCAGGATCCAATTGTCAATTAATTAGATTGAGTCAATTAAATCTATCTTAATGTAGAATCTAAATTAGATCACTAATTGTTATACGTTTTGGGCTTGTGTCACATTTTGTCAAGTTATTTTGTTCTAAAATTACTTCATTCTGAATCCGTTACGTTCTAAACTTACTTCATTCTAAATTTGTCATATTCTGAACATGTCATGTTCAGTATTTGTGTTGTTCTAAACCTATTACATTCTGGACATGTTCCGTTTGAAGTAGATTTTATAATCTGGACATAATTCTTAATATTTTGATCCTTAAAGTCTACGTCTTCTTATTCTTTCAAGTATAATCTTTGGCAATGTTCTTTACACATTATATCATATGTATAGTGGCTTGTGCATCTTTTACCTAGTTACTCAATTATTAAACATGTTAGTAGTTTTTGATTTATTTTGTCATTTTCAATTCATCATAAGGGATTTCGTTAATAGCTAGATATTTGAGCTTGAGCCTAAAGATGCTAGCTTGAACTCGAGCTAGCAGCAGCCATGGCGGCTTGAGCATGATGTCGTGATCAAGGTTGTGATATATCGAGCCTATAGCCATGGCCACCTAATTTTTGACATATTGCCGTCATGGTGTCACTTGAGCTCAAGCTTACGGAAGCCATGGCTGTTGGAGCTTCAGGAGTTTGGTTATGGATGCTCCATGGGAAAAAACAACGGAGAAGATGAGGAAAAAGTAAGCAAGGGAAAAGAGAGAAGGAGAGAGGAAATTTAATGGAAGGTGGGCCCTTGCATTTGACGATCCTTCCAATTTAGTGTGCTGGCACATTATTTTAACATTTTCCATGCCATAGATTTTTTCTTTTTGAGATCGATTGCGTTTCATATGGTTGTTTTTTATTAGATTGCCAAAACAATAACCCTGTCCTAATTATTAGCTCAGGTGAAATCATCATCACTTTGGTTAAATTCCACGCTACAATTACAACAATTTAGTTTTGCGAAAAAGAACATTACATGATTTATAAAATGAGGAAAGTATTAAAAAAGTTATAAACCTATTAAACTGATACTAATTCAATCATAAGCTTTTCAATTGGACTAATTTAGTCTTCAATATTTTCATATTAGTATAAATTGTCTATTCGATCAATTTTGGTCTGTCAATACTGACGTGGATGCTGGTCGGCTAGTCAATGTTAATGTGGCAATTTATATATATTAATTTTTTTCTTGCTTTTTTTCCTCTTCTTTCTCCTTGGACTTCTTCTCCCCATAGTGGCCAGCGAGGGTTGTAGGCAAGGTCGTTTCACCTAGATCTGGGCAAGACGGCCTTTGCGAGCAGTAAGGCCATGGCAAGGTTTCCCTCCCCCAAATTTGGACGAAGCCGCGTTGCCTACGGCCCTAGGCGAGGTCAGGGGAGGGCTACCAGCAAGGGCTTTGTGGCCCTTACCAAAGTCTCGCTGGCCAAAGCAGGAGAAGAAGCCCAAGGAGGAAGAAGAGAAAAGAAAAAGGAATAAGAAACAAAATTAATTAAAAAATTCAAAAAATAAAATAAAAAATCATTTAAAAATTATCACATTAGTGTTGACTAGGGGTGCGTTTGGTAACATTTCGTTTAAAAATTGTTTAAGGAACGAAATAGAAAAAGTATTTACGCCGGGGAACAATTTTTGAACAAAAAAACGCGTTTGATAAATCATTCCGAAATATAAAAAGAATAGAAACACGTTTGGTAAATTTGTATAATTTATTTTATTTCTTTTAATTTTTTAATTTTTTAATTTAATTTTTTCTATTTTCTTTCTTATTTTTCTTATTTTCTTATTTATTTTTCCTTTTTTTCTTTTCTTTTTTTTTTTTTTCTTCTTTTGGCCTGGTCGCCGGCCTCGGCCATGGCTGCGGCCGCCGACGAGGGCCGGCGGCCTCGCCCGGCCACGGCGAGGCTCGCCGGCCCCCGGCGAGGCCGAGCCTCGCCGTAGGCCGGGCAAGGCTCGACCTCGCCTTGGCCGGGCGAGCTCGAGCCCGCCCAGATCCGGTGAGGCCGAGCTCGCCCCCGGCCGGCAAGGCCGAGTCGGCGTCGCTGGCGGTGGCCGGCGACGCCGAGCCTCGCCGACCGGCCTGGGCGAGCTCGGCCCGCCGGATTTGGGCGAGATCGAGCTCGCCCGGCTCGACGCGGGGCTCGGCCTCTGGTGGTGGCCCGGCGAGGCCGAGCCTCACCGGCCGGGCCGGGCGAGCTCGAGCTCGCCCGGCCAAGGCGAGGCCGAGCCTCGCCGGGGCGGGCGACCCTCCGGCGAGGTCGCCGGCCAAAGAAAAAGAAAGAAAAAGAAGAAGAAAAGAAGAAGAAAAAAAGAGAGAAGAAAATGGAAGAGAGAGAAAAAGTGTTCTAAATTTTGTTAAACAAAGAAACAACTTTTTTTTTTTCTTGTTTCCGTTTCAGATGTGTTTCTGGGAACAAAAAAATAATTTTGGAACAAAAACACAAACAAACGCGTTTCTGTTCCTTTTTTGTTCCTAGGAACAAAAGAACAAAAAATTTTGTTCCAGGGAATAGAAACACTTTTTACCATGCAGGGCCTAGACGTTTAACGCCAATTGGCCAAAATTGGCCAAATGGACTAAATTGGTACTAATATGAAAAGATTCATGACTGAATTGGTATCAATATAACAAATTTATGACTTTTTTTTTGTACTTTTCCCTTTATAAATCATATAGATTAAGTTCATATTAACTGTATATCACGTGGAAATTATCTTGTAGGACTTTCACAAGTTAATAGTTGACATGATATTGATACACACTATCTATAGATTATGTAATAACTTTTCTCTATAGTTGAACTTTGTGACACACATAGGATTGATTTAGATGCAATGACCCTTGCCTAGTTAGGGTGAAGGCCTAACACCCTCGATTAAAGTGAGAGGGCAAAGGGCCTCTCCTAGACTTCACCAGGGCATAATTAGGAAAAATAAAAGGAAGGAAAGAAAACAAAAATAGAAAAAGCAAAAAGAAATTGTCCATGTCCATATTAGTCGTATCTCTCCCACTTCACACCTCGGAACGCACCCTTATTATAGAGAGAAAGGCGCTTTCACATCTTCTTAACCCGAAATGGCTGGGGAGAGGAAAGGTTCCTTTTTTTTAGGGTACTCCCGGGAACAGATCCAGTGGAGATGGGGCGGGGCCTGTAGCTCAGAGGATTAGAGCACGTGGTGTTACATAGGATGGCTAGCATGCATTTTAGCGATTTCTAGGCAAAATAGGCAGGATGGACTATATTGACAAATCATAAAAAAAATTAAAATTCAATTGATACAATTAAAAAATTTAATATTAAATTAGCATAAGTATACTAGATTTAAAACTTTCTTCGTACATTTCTGAATTTAATAGCTTTATAGTTGTAATATCTCATGGTCATTTTAAAAGTTTGCCCTTCCCCTCTTCTAATTTTGAGTGAACAAGTGATACGTATCTATTTACCAATGAAAAAAGAAAGTGTTACGAGTGGAACTTGTGTGCTATTCAGAAGGTCAATGTCCAAAAGATGATAATAAGAGAGAAAAGGAGCAAACTCAGAGACGGAGAGAAAGATAACTGACATGCTCACCGTAGTTAATGATGTTCTGGAGACAATCATTCACAGCACAGAAATCCATTTGTGGATTGACTCATTCAAATTGGAAGCCTATCTAAATTTTCTTGGTGCACTATGCATGCGCAAGGCTGACAATCCAAATTGATAGGTCATTTTCTTAACAGGGTGATCCAAGTTTATAATTTTTTGTTCAAATATATATATATATATATATATATATATATATATATATATATATATATTCAAAGGGCGAATTTCCCAATTGAAAAAGTTCAAACATGTTGTACAATTTCATCACCCCCATTATCTATTTTCCGATCAAATTAATTGCATAGAGCGTAGTAGCATCGATCCGTGACTGAAATCTCATTACGATATTGTAGATACGTGCACACAAGTTTTCGTCCTCATTCTCTTGCTACTACTATTACTTGTTTCCCAACATTGCGGCCGCTGAAGAGTCCAACCAGTGCCGATGGTCCGTTCTCAAGCCCCTCGGCCATGTCTTCAATGTACACTATCTTTCCTTCCCTGATGTGAGGCAGCACAAAGTCCAGGAACTTGGAGTACTGGTCGAAGTAATCAAAGACCGCAAATCCCTCGATCCGAACTCTGCCATAGATGATATGCATCAAGTTGGTGACACCCTCAGGCGGGTCGCGGTTGTACTGTGATATCATACCACATGCGGCTATCCTGCCTCTAGCTCTCATGTTGAGGAGCACCGCGTCGAGCATTTTGCCCCCGACGTTCTCAAAATAAATGTCAATACCTTGGGGAAAATATCTGTCAATAGCGCGAACATGCAAATTGTCATGAAAACTCTGTATTCTCTTTTATGTTAACCTTAATGTCACATCTTAGTTTTCATGGACATGCCTCTGCATAAAGTCTTTGGAAATTTTGGGTAACAAGCCACCAGCAAAAGCAGACGTTGATTCTACATTAAGTTTTTGGACATGTCTGTTCCTATTACTAACCTCTTTAAAGCTGCATTGAGATCGTGCTCCTCTTTATAGTTGAATGCTTCGTCAAAACCGAACTTGCTCTTCAACAAATCAACCTGTGCGTGGTTCACCAAAAGAGAGAAGCACGAGTGAGAGGTACACGTTTTGCTTATAGTGGGACTCACCTCTATAGCTTGGAACTAGAGAATGCAAAACAGCTTCTGATGAATTCTTAAATTTAGCCCCACCAAACTCGCGAGTCTCATAACACAGTTTGGAACGATAAAATCGCAAACCTTCTCTTTGCTTCCAGCAGTGCCGACGACATAACATCCCACCAACTTTGCTAATTGTCCCACAAGCTGCCCCACTGCACCGGACGCCGCCGATACAAAGACGCACTCTCCTTTCTTAGGGGAACACACCTCGTAGAAGCCGAAATAGGCGGTCATCCCCGGCATACCTAAAGAAAAGATACACAACATATCAGCTAATCGATGCACAACTGACCAGCATTGTTCTTCACCAACAAACAAGTGGAGAATGTCACCAAGAATGCCAGTGTAGTAAGAAAGAGGCACATCTGTGTGCTCGATTTTGAAGAGGCCTTGAGGATCGGCGATGAGGCTGTACTCTTCCCATCCTGTCGTGCCCCAAACCAAATCGCCCACTTTGAATTCTGGGCTCCCTGAGTCCACAATCTTGGCCACTCCAAACCCGGTTATAGGCTGCATTTAAACATCGTCCTGAGTTCTCTATAAATATAATTCGAGGGTTGGCTATATTTTCCAACACGAGCTGCAAGACCATTTCTAAGTGCTCAAGATTCTTTATCATCTTATGGACTCGCTAGTCCAATGTGGAGCTCAGAGTAAGATTGATCGATCATTCTTTTAGAGTACATTTCTCTTTAATTACATCTGTTCTCTGCCAACGTTCTTTGAGCTAGACACAGCCTTATTATCTAAAATGTACCTATTTTCCTCGTTTATCTTCTTTTTTGCCCCCTTTCTGTTTTCTTTGGCTATCCATCTTTATTGCATTCACAGAAAAGCGTGCAAGAGATAGAGGGAGTGACGCGGGACCTATGTTTTCGAGGATTGTGACTTTTGTTTTATTTTCTTATCTTTCTATCTTTAGGAATAATGTTAAAACACTCGGTGATTTGTTTCAACTTCAGTAGTTATCTATTTAGATATGTAAGATTTATTAGGATAGAATTTCTTATCGTTTACTTATTTTTCATTTTGTACTTGGAGTTTCGTTAGGATTAATTGGACTAGCTGAATAAAGGGTTAGTAATTATTTGTTCTTTTCCCTAGAATATCCCCTTAAGGGATTTTGCACCTTTGGGCATATTAATGAATTGATTTATCCGAGAGAAGTACCAAAAAAGTACCGATTACATTAGTACTAAGTCAGTCCTAAATCTTTTGTAAATGTGTTAATTGAGTCTACTTAGCAAATTTTGATGAGAATATGGTACAATTAACACTAATGTAGACAAATTTTAATAACAAATTAATTTTTTTTTTGAATTTTTAATTACTTTCCTTTCCTTTTCTTTTTCTTTCCTTTTTTTTTTTAACAATTCTAACTAGCAAGGATATCAACCCTCACTTGCACCTGAGCAAAGGCCCAAACTCCTCGCTTGATGTTGACGAGGGTGTGGAGGCTGTCGGCCCTCATTGACGAGCCCTCGCATGTGGCTTGTAAAAAAACAATGTAAATAAATTAAAATATTATTAAAAATTATTCATATTAAGGGTGATAATATTTGCGTCAACGATTTTCAGTTAAAATTGACCGAATGAATTTAATTAACAAAATGTGAAAATATTTAAAATTTATTGATACAATTAAAAAAATTATTTTTTAATTGAATTGATAATGGTACAATAAATTTATTTTATTTGTTTGATAATTTTCCCTAAAAATTATTAAACATTCAAGTTTAATTATCAAGAATTAATTGAGCCGAGGTGGAGCACAATTAAGTTGACTCCTAAATATTTTTTGAGCGGAGGAGCTCGACTGGACTTGAGTCAAGCACCCCCTTCATCCGGTCAAACCAAACTAGGGAGTGATTGGGGCCCACACGATCCAGTAGGTACGATGAAGCGGGTTCGGATGCACCGAATTCATCCAAAGATAGCACTCTCCCAGAAAAGAAAAAGATGGGACGAGTTAAAGGGATAATAAGCTTAAAGATAGTCCTAAGACAGAGACAATCATTTTGTAGACGACTTGCAGTTTATATGAGACTAAAGGAAGGAGATCGCTTACGGAGCCAGGAGTGTAAGCAGAGAAGACGCTGTCGGGGAGGGTGGGGCTCATGAGGATGCGCATGTAAGGATCGCAGGACAAGTAGAGATTCTTCACCACCACCGCTTTGGATCCTTGAGGAACTTGGGGCTTCATCTCCTCCCTCCTCACTTCCATGTCATCTTCTCTGGGAAACCCACTCACGAACTCTCTCAGTATCACTTGCTTGTTGCTGACTGTCACCCCCTCCACTTCTTCACCGCTGCGCTTCTCCATTCTCCTTACCTCGCGCTCTCTGTCTCGCTCTCTCTCTCTCTCTCTCTCTCTCTGTGCAGGAACTTTCTGGTGATTGTGCTCCTGCGTTCGGGTTGCGAGATATATAGGACCGAGGAATGTGTGGTCTGGTTTTAGCAAAACCAAAAATAAAATAAAAATGAATGTGTGGTCTGTATTAATGTTCTGGTCGAAACCGTCCTTCTGCCCGTTCATGTCTTGCCACGTGTGGGCTTACAAAATCTATTCCACAATTGATGAGTTCGACTTTCTTAAATTCCTTAATTGCGATTTTTGTTGGCATATGCAACTGAGGTAAAGACTTATGATTGCGGGGCGAATAAAATCACGGAGATGTCATAATTTTAATATTGTGCTCATTTGATCAATTATAATAAAAAATTTTGCTCATTTAATTCGGAGTAAAATCAATTATTAAGTGTCAGTTTTGATAAATCATCATATGTAGATTTTTTTTTGAATTTTTTGAATTTTCTTGTTTTTGTTTTTCCTTTTTTTTTTTAAAGACGGACGAGAGTTACCAACGACCCTCTCCTGTGGCCAGCGAGGTCACGAAGGCCTCGCCAAGGTCCTCGTGGTCGAGGTGGGCGAGGTCGCAACAGGTTAGCTTAGGGCCTTCGTGGCTGAGGGCCTTTGTGGTCGAGGGTTTCATGGCCGGCAAGGTCAGTGACCCTTGCCAGCTCTAAAAAACAAAGGAAAAAAAAAGTAAATTTTAAATTTTAAAAATAATACAAAAAGATTTAAAATATCAACAAATTAACAAAAAATTTGTCCACATTGGCATCAACAAAGCCATGTAGGACAGCCTACTATTACATCGGATTTTCTGATGAAACAAATCGTCGATAGCATTCAAGTGATCGATTTTTCACATTTATGGCATTTAAGTAAGCGATAAAAAGTTTTAGCGCTTAAGTGAGCGTAGTATTGAAGTTATGGCACTCATGTTGTTCTTACCCCGCTTGTGAATGTCACACCACAAGTATTCCCTCATGACGGTAGAGAGACAAATGGGTGGTTCTAACCTCAATCCTTCCATTAAAAACATAGATAAATTTTATAAACTTGTTTTCTTTAGCTATTCCTTATGACAAAGCTAGTAAGTTTTTATAGGATTACGAGTACGATTATCATTAGAGGGTATTAACCGGTCAATTTGGTTTGGTTGATACCTAAGCTAACCTAAACTAGATAGGTAATAAGAACGGTAAGGGTGTCATAATTTATGTACGGCACTTACTTCAGCGTCATAATTTTTTTCGCTCACTTAAATGATACAAATTTGAAAAATCAATCACTTAAACGCTATTGGCGATTAGCTTTGCTAGAAAATTTGATGTGGCATTAAAATAAATTAAACCGTATGACATAGAGTGTCGGCAAGTTGAAGTCAGCTCTTGAGATGTTAAACGGGGTCATTTAAAGATATGTTTGAATAATTCTGATACAATTTGAAGAAATTAAAGCAAAATTCAATCAAAATTGGGGCAAAATCCAATAAAGCCGAAATTGGGATTCTCAGAGCAAGCAAAAGAAGAGGGAGAGACCCACCCGTGGACAGCGCAGGTAGTATTCACTCTCTCCTGCAATGCTGTGGTCGAGAGTTCGAATCCTCTCGTTGTCAACATGATTTAAGTGGGGGGCCCTGGCGGTAGATTGCTGGGTTAGTCCCCCTGAAGTTTTTCATTTAAATAGTAGGAATCTATGACGGAGTAGGATTTAATTTCTAGGTTTCAATAGGTAGATTTCAAATTTCCAAAAATGAAGAACGTATACTGGAGGGTAAAGAAGCTGGAATCGCTCACCCCTGATTTTCTATGATCTTTCATCTTTGTCCTACAAGTTTCCTTAGACTTTGGCACTTAAAAGGTGCAGTTACTCATTCACAGAGAAAAGAGGATATATAAAAGCTTGGTGGAAGTTGGACTTCTGTAGAAATGAAACCAAAACACAAAATTTCACGTTCAAATCATGGATGGGAACCACATTAGACACCCAATATTGGATTAATTGAGAACAGATGCAAGGCCAGGCTCCATTAGTTCAGCCCGGTATCGTGTGAGCTAGGACACGCCCCGGGCTCAAGCACCCAATTTGTGATATACACTAAATTATATTTTCCCCTGTGATAAAATTTCTTCGGGTCCTAAGTCAAGTATTAAAACTCACTCAATTAACTAGGTATGACTCTCTCATTTCACCAACCCTAATTAAAATTAGAGTTGCTGTCCTTTTTTTATTTTATATTATTTTGGGTTTTGTAATCTCTGGGCAACTATAAGCAACTGGATGGCTGTACCAAGCCAGAAGCTGTGCCATCAGCATGGGCACAAGATGCTGTGGCCAGTTGGTTCCAGTAAGTCAGCTTCACGTCTTGCATTCTTATTGCGGTGCACGGGTACTTTGAGCTGCAGTCGAACTTCACGGCCGCCAAGGTTGCCGATGTCCCGTAGATGTCTTGGTATGTCACATCGCTCACTCTAACGCCCGAAGCCTGTTAATATAGAAATGAGAACATGATCAATAAAAGAAGATGGAGTGTTCATCTCAATGATATAATATCAACTGCTTTTCAATTTCACTTGACTGGTAGAATTTCACAGGGAGGGAGTTTTCACCTGAGTAGGGCAACCGGAGTTGTCGGGGCAGTAATTCTGATCGATGATGATCGGATTCTGGACATTGTTCATGATGGCATGCTGGAAGAGGATGTTCCTGGCAAAGCCGTTGCTCGGCCTAGCCCATGACTTGATCCTCAATCCATTTTGTGTGCCGGTGAATATGACTGTCTTAACCGTCACGTTCTGTACACCGTCCTCTTCTTGATCCTGGCCCAAGCTCCCAATGCTGGAAACCAATCGGATAGAAAAATATATCAGCAAGTTAAGTAATGAACAATGCAAAATGCGGTGGCACTATAATTATATATATAGACACACACATACTAGGTTAATGACAATAAAAGGGTTCCAACTTCGATCAATTAAATACCTGATGCCATGTCCGGGTCCGCAAGCAATGTTTTCGATCCAGAGATTGTTGGTGCCGGGGCCGATGGAGACACAATCGTCGCCTGTCCCGATCTTGGAATTGAGGATGGTGACGCCGGTGGAGGCAGTGATGTGGATGCCGTCAGTGTTGGGGCTGGTCCCAGGGTTCGACACCTTCACGTCTTGCACCTTCACGTTCTGGCAACCGCTGATGACGATGTGGAACATCTGGCTGTTGAGGGAGCTGAGTCCGCTCACCAATATGTTTTCGGAGTTGCTGATCATTAAGTTCTGCATCCACCCACACCAAAATGACCAAACACTAATCAACCGCCGTCTTACCCAAAACACTTAATACTCTTCATTTTCAATCGTTATACTAATGCATAATCCCATCACTAACTGGGTGAAAGTTTCCCATGATTCGGGGCACTGGGCATCACCTGAGTTTCTTAAAACAAGATTGCGTACCGTCGATCTTAGTAAATAAGATTAGCTTGACTTTAATATAAGCAAGCGACGTGAACCTGAAAGGCCAAAAGGCTCGAGTGCTTCTCACGACGAAGTCGAAACTCACTTGCACGTATGCTACTTAAAATAGTTTTCTTTTTCTTTATTATTTTTCTTTTACGCTCTTGTTTGTTGATTTTTTATAACGTAGGAGAATTGGTCGATCTCGACTATGTGTGGGAACTAAAAAGGTTAGCCTTGAAAAAGAAAAACCATACTCCATGTGCTGTAAAACCTTCAATAAGTAGCAAGTCCGCAATTTCACAAGGAAAAAGAGAAATCGCCACAAGTTCACTCTACTTCGCACTCATGCCCTGGGCCGTGAGTCATCCCTTTCTCATAAGTATATAAGAGTGTTACATTAAATGATGAATTTGAAAATGATAATAAGGAAAAGGCTTTTATTTAATCTTACATTGTTACATTACCAAAATTATGTGTGAGAAAAAGCCGCGAGTTCTCTAATGTGTAGCCTCACATGATTTATGCAATATAATATACACTTAAGCTCTATTTGTTTTGCGGAAAATATTTTTTGGAAAAACGCCGTCCTCAATTTTTGTTGTGTGGATTGCTTAGAAAATTGAGTTAATGGAAAATTTATACTTAAATTTAGGAAAACAATTTCTTCTTTAAAATATCGGAATAAAAAATATGATTATATGTTGACACTTCAATCAGAAACTCTGCGTTTAGGCACAGGAACCCGAACACTTGTTCTTAGGCCCTTAACAATGAACCTAGGTGTAGAGGCAGAGGTCGGGTCCACTGGGGTCCATTGGGGCCAAGCCTAAGCCTAAAGAGGCTGGATTCAGAACCCAGAGGCTTGGGCTCGGGCCACAGAGATTGGGCTCAGGACACCAATGCTAGTAGTTGGGCCTAGGACTCTAATACTATTACTCAGCGCCTCAGCTCGGGTCGACAAAGGCCAAGCTAAGACCCAGTGCTCGTGCTCGAGTCCCCAGTACCTGATTACGAGTTCATTGAGGCCGGGCTCAGGTCCCCACCGCTTGAGCCGAAGACCTCGTGCCCAAGGCAAGATCTGTTAAGGCTAGGTCTGTGTCCCCACTGCCCTAGCTCATGTCCATTAAGGTTGCACCCCTGCCCCTGTTCTTGCACTTGGGACCGAATGGATCAAGGCCCGCCTAGGTCCATCAATGCTAAGTTCATCAAGATTGGGCTGGAGATTTCAATGCTTGCCCCCTGTTCATTGAGGTCGAGCCCAAGTCCATCGAGATCAAGTTTGTGACTCTAGTGCTTGTGCTTGGGTCCCCAACACTTGTGCCCGATTCTATTGAGCCCCAATGCCCAAATCCATGGAGATCAGCCCTAGGATTGATGCCTGTGCTTGTACCCAGGTGAGGGTCCATCGAGACTGAACCCGAGACCCTTGTACTTAATTTTTTGTCTGCTTAGGCGCAAGTCACTACCCACCAAACAAAGTATTATTTTGGAATAAAACCTGACTGTCCCTACCAAATAGTGGAAAATATTTTTTAGTTCATTTTTAAATTTTAGTCAAACACCAAAAAATATTATCATTTTTCTAAAATGACTTTCTAAAAGATATTTTCTAAAAATGTCATATTTTTCACTAAACAAATAGTGTCTTAATAAATAACCAAACCCCTAGGTACTCAACTTCTTGAGCCAAAGGACGCAAAAACCCTGTTAGTGTAATTGTTGTTTTACCGGTCCGATTCAACAATGCGAAACGAACTCCAAAATTCCGAATCAGTTTATGAGGATGAATTTGAAAAGGTAGATGAAGAAGACTGCTGCGTGTGTTTGTCGTTGGGCTGTGCGTATTTATCAGCATAAGCATACGTACCGTAGCGCCGCTGGGGCAGCTCTTGCCGGAGAGCTTGCAAGCCCAGAGGCCCATGCCTTGCCCGTCGAGGGTCCCCCCAATCACTGACACCCCGATCACGTGCCTGAACACGATCCAGTTCCCTGCATCCCCGTTCACATTGCAGTTGGAAGGCGCAACGAGGGTGCCATCGATGCACACCGTGATGGCCAAGTTCTTGCATGGCCCGTTGAAGGAGGCGGACCGCACCAAGAACCGCCCCCGTGGCACGTAGATGGTGGCGGCCCTCATGGACCCACACGCCGACGCCCACGCGCTCTGGAAGGCCTTACTGGAATCGGTCTTGCCATCGGCTTTCGCACCAAAAGAGACCACGTTGTACTGAACTGAAGCTGCATATGCTGGCGATGGCGATTCGGACAACAACATGAAGATGCTGAGGGCAAGGACCAGATAATTCAGACAAGTGATGAAGATGAGTTCGGCCATTTTCTTGGGCTATTTGTGTGTGTGTGTGTGTGTGTGTGTGTGAAACACAGAGAGAGAGAGAGAGAGAGAGAGAGAGAGAGAGAGAGAGGTCGAAGGGTGGGTGTTCTCGTTGTCGTAGGGCGTTGTGGTGGTGGTGAGGCTGAAACGGCTACGGAGCGATTGTAATTATAGGGGAAATTGAGTCTTTTTGGCACAATTAAAATTTAAAAAAAAAAAAAAGCGAACAAGAAAAGAACCGGCCCAACTTGTCATTTGGGAGGTATTGGATAGATAATTTGAGCAGTTTGGCCAAACTGCCCCTTTGTTAGGGGACTTTGTGCTTGCCATGTTAATAGGTCGTTGACCGGAATAGGATCACCTTTATCAAAATACGAAGAATTATAATAAAACAAATAATGCAGCAGAGTATAATATTTTGATGGATTCAAAACCAGGCCGGACTCAATGTAGAGAGAGAAAGAGAGCTATATTCTCATTCCCTCAAAGTCACCAACCTTCTCTTATTAGGATGTACATGTGAATGAATTATGTTAAAAAAAATCCTATATCGAAGAGTTCTTATGGTGTAGAATAACAATATATCCTAGTTAATGTATAACTTATTGGCTTAAGCTTTCGATTAAAGGTAGGTTCAACTAAATATGTTGATGAGTTCGGACTTGAGCATATAACTCATCATAATGCAGTTTTTTTACACACGGTGTCGATATGTGGGGTACTCAAGGTGTTCATTGACTTGGAGGACTATGGCAAATGCGATGACAAGAGCACGCCGAGAGATTGGTGGTTTCGTCAGAGAGGACTCAAAGAGTACTCATCTCTCTAGCATGTGATGAAGGTCGTGTTCCTCACTTTTTCATCCTATAAGGTACACTACTTTCAGGTGGAAAAATTAAGGCTTGATTTACTTAATGAACTAGATTCCAAGAATTAATGCTTGATTACGTAACGAGCAAGGTTATTTTTGGCCTTCTATCCATCATTTACCCAAGAGAAAACCATCCAATGGTCTCCTCAGTCGACTCTAGTTTTTTGAGTTGATTGAGGAGTAACGAAATGCATGTCATCTTATCCCACTTTATAAGGCTCCCAATTTGGTATTTTGGACAGACGTTGAACGACATTGGAATGCAAATGTTGTTATATGGTTTAGTTCATGACGTTCTTTATAGTAAAAAAAACTCTAAAGGGCGAATGCCCATGGAGGGTCGCTTTTGAAGGAAAAGAATGTCAATGTTTAATTAGTTATGGTTATAGACAAAATAAATTTAAATAATTGTCCAAAGGGAAAAGAAGAAGTTAAGGACACATAACTTAATTTGCTCCGCAAACAAAAACAGTCCGCCGTTTTCCAGGCTACTCCAATGCTCGGATGTCGGGAAAATTACCAAAAAAATCCTAAACCTATTGCAATTATGCAAATTCAGTCATAAACTTATTTTTTTGACCAATTGAGTCCTAAACATTTTACAATTATTCCCGATCAATCCATCCGGCCAAAAATGACCGGTCGGTGCTGATGTGGCAGCCGGTGACATTTTTCTAATAATATTTTATTTTTTGAAATATTTTTTTTATTTTTCCTTTTTTTTCCCTCTCCCTCCTTCCTCCTCCTCTCCTCCTTCTTCCCTTGGCTTTGGCGACTGACCAGAGGGGAGGGCTGGCCGATCGCTAGACTAAGGCGGCCGGCGGAGAGAGCCCTCGCCAAATCCGGCGAGGGGGGCCTCGCCGTCGCCGGTTTGGCTTTGCGATCACGGTGGACAGCCTGCCGTCGGTGAGGAGTGGGTTCGTGGGGCCACCAACACGGATGGGGTCGTTGTCGCCCGATTCATTGGCGAAGGTCCTCCACTCGGAGGTCTCGTCGATGGAATGCGACTCGAGCACGAGGTCGCACTCGGAGCACACCGTGTCCCCGACCGAGTGGTCGAACACCACCTCCATTTGCCGCTTGCAGTTAGTGCAGAACACATCGGCCATCATTTCGGCGGGACGGGGCGGGGCGGCGGCTCCAGAGAGGAAGGGAGCGAGCCCCCCTCACCAGATTTAGCAAGGGTGGCCTCGCCCGGCGACCGCGAGGCGAGCCCTCGCCGGATCCGGTGGGGGCTCGCCCGCCGTCGCTCGGCACGCGCCGGCGGCGAGGCGAGCCCTCGCCAAATCGGGCGGGGCTTGCCTTGCCGGACTGGCGACGGCGAGGCCCCCTCGCCGGATCGGCGAGGGCTCGCCCGCCGGCCGCCTCGGTCCGGCGACCGGCCAGCCCTCCCCTTTGGCCGGTCGCGAGCCAAGGGACGAAGGAGGAGAGGAGAAGGAAGGAGGGAGAGGGAAAAAAAAAGAGAGGAAAAAAGATAAAAAAAAATAATAAAATATTATTAAAAAAAGTCCCCGGTTGCCACGTCTGCATCGTCTGGCCATTTTTGGCCGAATGGACTAATCGGAAATAATTGTAAAAGGTTTAGGACTCAATTGGTCAAAAAAATAAGTTTAAGACTGAATTAGCACAATTGCAATAGGTTTAGGACTTTTTTGGTATTTTTTCCATCAGATATCTCTCCTCTCCTATTCATCGCCTCCGTCATTCTTTTCTTGAAATATCATTTATCATTGCATTTTGTTATGTATTTTGAGTTGGAACATGTACAATTTATGTAATATTTGGACAAAAAAAAAAAAATAGAGGAGGAGAACATGCAGACAACTATCACATTGCGTGCTTTGACTAGTGGATACTTGGACACCTTTTACATGGTTTAGCTCTCCTCCACCGATATAGAGAGACCTTAGTCTAAAATGCTTTCTTCTATAAAGAAAAGGGGAATTGGCTATTGAAAAAATTTAAAAGAGGGGCTGTACCACGATTTGCTAAGATTTGCAACCAGTCTTCCTTTATACAATTTCCTACAGTAAATTCATTTCTTTTTTAGTATCCACGTAATTGATCCTTTTTCTTTTGTACGCACAATAGGAAATCTTCATAGATATCAAAAGATTTGTTCCATAATCTTATGGCATATAAAAAAAGATTGTCATGCTAACGATATGCATAATCAAATCATATTTCCTTCTTAAAGAAAATATATGTAGACCACGTTGGGAAGTCCCAGCATTTGCTATGGCCACGCAGTTTGCAGCAGCACGCTCTCGACTAGAGATTGCGAGACATGCTTGGATCGGGCCAGTGTGCTTATCGGCGGAGGTGAATGCCATTTTACTATTGCTGCGCACGTCCAACTTCTTGATTGGAGAATGAGGTATGAGAAACATCCGCTGTCGGAGTCAACATTTATGGAACTTTTGTCGACAGATCAAAAGTTCGTAGTAAAACACTATTCAGACGGCACAAGCAGGCATGATGTAATGATTGCAATCGAATAAGATGGATATTTTTTCCAGGTCACAGCTTTCAAAATGAATTTGGCTTTACTAGAGTCGGATTCTTAACCATTTTCCACAAACCATAATAGTTGAATGAACTTATTTTCAACGTAAGTATATTTCCTTTCAGAAATAAATAGCGACTTTTACTTTTTACTTTTAATACCACTTACCTTTTCAAAGCCGAGTCTGAATTTATTGTAATATGGAACTTATATGAAAAGAACATGTTCTAAAGTTTTTTAATCAAAAGAAAACTTTTTGGAAACTTTTGAAATTTCTTAGAAAGAATCATTTTCTTTTTCTGGTAATACTGGAGTTGTTGGATTATTTGTATTGACATTGATCAGTAAGGTAAGCCAAACAAAGATGTTGGCATTTGGTTGTTGCCATAACGACCTTTGACTTGACATTTTAAACTTCTAACATTTGATCAGATTCTCGACCAATCGAGTTTGCCAATTTGTTATTCCGAACTAGATTAATTAGACCAACATCGTTTCCATCATTAAAAGCAGAGGAACTACAAACATACCATGATACCCTCGGATTAGCTTGGATTGTTGGTAGTTGATGATGATCCTAGCCTTGATAGAACGTCATTCATAGCATTGATGATTATTGGCTTGATCACAACCAATATGTCGCTCAAGATGTAATTAGCCATGTCATTTTGCTATTCTTGGAGCACTTTTCTCATTGTCGACCTCATTCTGGGATTTGGTGCAACTCCCTCCAATGGTTCTTCAATGAGGTACCTTAAAAGATGGACATCTCTTTGTCAATTACCCTCTACCACTCTTCCGTTAGCTGAGCACTCAGAATGCACAATAGCCTCATTACTAGTCTGTCATGGTGGGTTTTCGTTGCCCACAACAATGTAGGAATCCCTATTGATTTCTGGTTCTTATCATTGTATTCTCCACAAATCAACAGAACATGTCACACTAGGCATGCCGAAAAGTGTTCAATGATAAACTTTTTAAAATATATGGATGGATCGATATGAATCAATAAAGGTTGCAAATGGTCCTTTATTGATTTTGAACAAGAAAATAAAATACAAAAAATTTAAAGGTGCTGCAATTGGAAGCAATTGTGGTTAGCTATGTGAATTGCAAGAAAGTAAAGATAAAAATAAGATAAATCTGCAAAATACCATTGAATTTTACGGTTAATTGAAGGGAGGGTCTACCAAAAGTACACTTGAGATATTTGTAACCCACAATCAACAATTACACAGACGGCTATAACCCTTAATATCGACTGCACTACTTGATGGTTATCGACAATCTAAGGTGCAAGGATCACGTGATTAATTGATTGTCGCTCCAAATCATTGCCCGAGGTCAAACAGGGTTATTGACCCTCAAGTACAGTCATGCAACCCTCATTGGACTCATTAGATCCATGCAGTTATTTGTGCATTACCAGGCAAAGCGATAGTCATTGGTTAAGGTAATCTTTAATTAAGGGCTTGAAGTGGGACTGTTTATTCAAAATAATATCCAAAATGAACATTGTCTCAAATGGGGGCTTAAAATGGCCACGTAATCTCAAATAAGAGCCTGAGTGAGCATGTGGATCTCACATGTAGTTTTCCAAAAGCATGTTTGGGAAATTTTTGGGGTTTTTCTTTTTTCTTTCTTTTCTTGTTTCATTTTTCTTTTAATTTTTTTCTCTATTTTATCTTCTTATTTGTTCATTGTTCTTTAACTGAGCACGAGGCCTCGTACCTACACTCTCTTTACAGTTGAGAGTGTGTGATAAACCGACCAAGACAAACCAATCTCCACGGGTCAAACTATTAATCCTTAAGTATGTTACTCATCATACTGAAGCATTTGAAGAAGGGCAACAAGCTCACAGGCAGATGGAACAGGCCTGTAAACTTTAGTGCAATCAATACGAGATTAACACCAGTCTCAAAGAGTAGATTGTCTCTGAAAAAACAGGGAGACGAGATACATGACATGATCTATACTAACAATAAGCTCCTGGAAAAACACCATAGGCTAACATAAGTTTGTCTTGCGGCCCGAGCAAAGGCCAATTCTCACAGAGACATTGGCACACCAGGGGGCTGGTGGCGGCTACCACCCAGTCGGCCACTAGAAATTTTATCGAAATTTATCTTGTGAAAGATTTTAGTATACATTTTTCTTAAACATTTAAAGCATAAATCCCGCCTCGTCAACATATCTCACACTTATGGACCTAAATCCGACGCGGCACTGCATGAAGAAACAACACTAAGTAAATAGCATTTAGCGGGTACATGCAATGATAAAGAGCAGTTCCAAGACCACTAAAAGCCGGGATGACCACAAAATTGTTCGAATATTACAGCTTTTTTTAAGCCTTTAACCACTTTGCACAGACATGGTGGCCATTACCGCAAGTGAGAAGAGAGAAAGCGGCCACAATGCCAATCCGACCATGGATAGAGGACCGGTTCTCGATGATGTTAGTATAAAAATTCCGCAGTGACTTCATGATGTTGAGTGAAATCTGGCATTGGAAATGGTTCTGCACTTTGCCAAGGAAGAATAAGGGAAATTTTCAAATAAGGGTCTAAAATGTCCTCATTTTCTCAAATAAAAGCCTAAAGTAGATATTATTTCAAATAAGTGTCTAAAGTGGTCAAATAATCTTAAATAAAGGCATGAAATGACTACATAATCTCAAATAAAGACTTTTGGTTGGCCGATGACTATTCCAGTTGTCGCGACCCACCCCTCGGGGGAGGGAAATAGGTTTAGAGGTATTATCTAAAGGATGGACCTAAGGCCCATAATTAGGCACGGTCTCTCCCAAACCCATATCTCGCATGATGTTGGGGTATTTTTAAGAATTTTGCAATAAGAAATCGCTACTGTTGACGCCTAAATTTTGATTAGGTTTTTTAAATTAGGCCTTAGTTTCTATATTTATGTATTTTTCCTTTTTTTGAATAATAAATAATAAAAATGAAAAAACAACAAAACAAACAAGAAAAAGCAGAAATAGCAGCCATTGGGGCTGCGCCTTTTGCGCCCAGCCCCCTCTTCCTTCCCTCGCGTTGGCCCCCACGGCCCAGCCCATGCGACTTAGCTCGGCCCTCCTTTTTGCCCCTTTGTCTTCTTCCTCATCGGTCTTCTTCCCCAACCGGATAAGTAGCACGCGCCGAAGACAAGGACTCGCGCGACGCCGGAATGGAGAGGGAGACGGTGACGTACGATGGAGTGGACGCATCTTCAATGTAAGGCGGCCTAGCTAGAGCCACCTCGGCGGATGGGACGCTGGTTCGACCGGCGGAGGCCGTTCGGCGTGCGAGGACCGGCGGTCGAAGCTTCATCGATCGGCCGCCCCCTCGCCTATAAATAGCAGGGCCGCAAGCTCCGTCGAAGGAGACAATACAAGACGGCGAACTCGGAGACCTTCCCTTGAGAGACTTCAGGGGGAGATCAAGAGTGAGCGCGAGAGAGAAATCGGGTCGCGAGCTCCCGACCTCCCTCCGAGAGACTTCGGGGGAGGCCGTGAGCGAGCGAGCCCGAGGGAGAGAGATCCGAGCGTGTGGAGGCTGAGCGAGAGAGGAATCGGAGGGTGGAGGGCCAAATCCAAAGAGAGAAGACTCACCATCGCGAGATGCAACCCGCTTCGCCACCGTTCCGATCTTTGTACACACTCTTTCGGCCGTTGCGGCGCCACCCGAGCCGTCTTTGCCGACGCCACGCCGGATCTAAGAGCCGAGGCCGTCGCTGCCCTGTCACCACCACCGTTCGCCACCTCACCACGGACGGGTAACGGTAGTTGCTGCCGCCACGGTCGCGCCGTCGCCGTCGCATTCCCCCTCTCGAACCGTGCCGCCACCGACCACACCAAAGCACAACCTCGTTGTCGCTCGTCCTCGCCGTCCTCGTAAGCGGTTTGTAGCCGCTGTCACCGCCGTTGTCGCCGTCAAGCCCGTCGTCACCACCACTGTCGCCGTCAAGTCCATCGTCGCTGCCGTCTACGCGATGACGCCTCGTCCCCCTCACTAGCGCCGCGAGGAGCAAGGGAGAGAGGAGGCCGGGAATGAGGTCGATTCGTGGGTCTGTCCGACCCGGTTTCCTTGTTTCCGGGTAGGGTTTCCCCAGGTTGGGCCTGTACGCGTGGGCTGATAAGTGTTGGGCTGGAATTTTTAAGTGGGTCAAAATCGGTTTGGACTCCTTAAAAGGAAAAAATCCATTTGAGCCGCGTTGCCGACTTTGTCCAGGGTTTCGAGTGGACGAACCGGGTTGGCCCCAACCTGGGAATCCAACCGGGTCCTTTTTATATTATTTTAAATAAAATAAAATAAAAAATAAAAAATAAAAAATAAAAAATATTTTATAAATAAAATAAAAAATAAAAAATATTTTATTTTCCAGAAAATCAAAAAACTCAAAAAAATCTCATATTTTCTCAAAAAAGCTGAAAGGTCAGAAAAAGCCAAAAAATGATTTATAAAAGATTAAAAAAATGCTTTTATGTCCAAAAATGAGAAAATGACAAAAAAAAATGTGTTTTTTCTCCACAAATGCATGGAAAATCCCTGAAAAGTCCAAAAAGCCTTAGGGTTTAAACAAAATTAGGTACCGAAAGGGCATTAGTGATTAACTAGTGTAATCAAGTCCCCGATCCTAATTTCTCTGGTTGCGCAGGAGCAAGTATTTCTCCCGATACTTCGCTTGGGTTTCTAATCGACCCACCCCAAATTGATTAGTGGTGACTCCGTTTTAAAATTAACTTACAGGTTAAAAACTTGGACTATTAAGTCGTGAATTGGTGGACTTGGGAGAGTCCGGGCTATTCTTAATAAACTTAGTCGAACCATTAGCCTCCGGAAGGCGCCCGCCCTGATCGGGCGCCGAAGGAAAAAAGAGGTCGCAACAGCTACTAGTCTATTGGTGTCAGTTAGAAACCAAGTGATGCATGGGGTGTGCTTCACTTCTTACGCAATTAGAGAATCTAGGGTCGGGGACTTGATTACACTAATTGACCAATTAGTGCCTTTTCGGTACCTAATAATGTTCGTTTTAAAAGAAAAGACTTTTGTCAGGTAATTTGGATTGATTTTACACATATCCACTAACATGCGAGGTGATCATGCGGGTGCGCAATCATTAAATTAATAATTATAGCTACCAAGATCCTAATTGCAGTAAAATTGAGCATGTGCAACTAAACATAATTAAATATGCAAATTAAACATGCGATATAATCAACATACGAGCAAATAAATACCTAATTACACTAAGAAGGCAATACATGACAATTCCCAACCAAACCCTGCATTTTTTAGATTTTAGATTTTTTTTCAAAAGAAAAATATATATTATATTATTTATTTATTTATTTGGGCGAACCGGGTCGGGTTTGACTCGATTAGGCAGGTCGGGCTTGCACTAGGCTGGGATTGGGCCTCAACTGGTGGGCCCAATCCCTTGCAAAAAAAAAATGATTCCGCAGGCCCACAGCCTAGACTAACTCTAGGCTGTGGGCTGCGGAAGAAAGGGGCCGAATGGGCCAAAAAGATCTGGCCCAGCTCGGCCTACCTCCTCTGGTTAGCGACTGCTTAGTCGCTACTAGAGGAGCCACAACGGTGCCGTCCAGGCGGTTCGTCAGCCAAGGCGCGATAGCGCCGTCCCGATTAGGTGTGGGGGTGACTTTCAACCCCCCCAGGTCGAAGGGCTTCGACGGTGACGGCACAGGGGTTTCAGGGCGAGCTCCAACGATGCGCACGAGGACTCGTGGCTCCAACCTCCCTTGGCTCCGATTACGCAGCTCCCGGGAACCTGACCTAAACTACGTAGGAGAGAGAGGGAGAGATGGAGAGAGAGAGAAGGATGAGGCCCAAGGCCCTAAACGACAAGAAAAGGGGGAGGAATTTCGGCTTGACATTTCGTCGAGCGGGTAGCATGCACCGATGAACCTCGGGATCTTCGGCTTGATCGAGACTTGAGCGCGAGTCTGGGGGGTTAATGGGGATACCGGGACATCGGGGAATGCAGCAAGGACGATTGGGGAGGCCGGAGCTCACCCGAACCGATCGAGGTGAGCTCCAGCCTGCCTGATTCTGAGGAACGCACACAATGTGTTCGATGAAATACCAACCTAGGCTCCCGAGGAAACAGCGGTGATGGCAATGGTCGGGCGATGCGTCGGTGGCGATAGCGGTGGCCCCGAGATTCCTTCTCCTTGGCTTCTTCTCCGTCGGCTTTCTCCTTGGTTCCTCCCTTGGTTCCTTCTTCCTCTCCCCTTTTTCCTCTCTCTGTTCTCCCCTGCTACTGCTCTTTCCTTCAACCCTGCTCTCTCCTGCTTTGCTCCTATCTTCTGCCCCTGCTCTGCTGTCTTTTCCTTTTTTTGTAGTTTCCCGTGCAGAGGATGGCTAGAGGAGGATGACCAGCTATGGTGGGCTGGGCCAAGGGAGAAAGAAAACAATGCTGGGCTGGGCCTAGCGCAGGGAAAAAAGAAAGGGAGGCGGGTCGGGCCAAGGCCAAATCCGGCCCGACCTGACCCCTAAGCGTTTTTCTCTTCTTCTTTTTTTTTTTGCCGTTTTGTTGTTTTTGTTGTTTAAAAATAGGTGTCAACATCGGTCATCAGGAAATGGCTATTTTACAAAAAAAAATTATAAAAATATATATATATAGATATTTTTTTTTCTTTTATGTCTTCCTTTTCTCTTTTTTCCCCCGACCATCGCTGGCATTGTGGAAGGGTGTTTCTCACTGATGCCAAGTAAGGGCAACCCTCACCTCAGCTAGGTGAGTAAGGGCAAGCGAGGGTTGCCCTCTCTTTTGGCTAGTGAGGTTAACCCTTACCTGATCTAGTGTCAGGCGAGGGTGAGGGACACCCTCGCTAACATCGGGCGATGCCTTGCTTGGGCTCCTCACCTAAGTCCCATGACCTCCACCATGGCCGGAGGAGGGAAGATGGAAAAAGAAAAAGAAAAAATTGAAAAAGCAAAAAAATGGAATACATTTTAAAAAACTAAAAGATGAATATGCCCTTCGACTGGCAATGTTAAGCCTTTTTTTAGATTGAAATGCCACTTCAGGTTCTTATTTGAGAAAGCAAAAGCATTTTAGGCATTTGTTTTTAAATAATGTCTATTTTATGCTCTTATTTGAGAAAATGAGAATACTTCATGTCCTTATTTAGAATTTTCGCCAAAAACAATGAAGAAAAAAGAAGATGAAAGAGAAAAAACCAAAAGAAAAAAGAAAGAAAACAGAGAAACCCAAAAATACCCCCATTCTACCTTTGGAAAGTGGTTTGTAAGATGCACATGCTTGCTCAAACCCTTATTTGAAACTAATTGTTTACTTGAAGTCTTTATTTGAGACAATGTTCGCTTGGAACCTTTTTTTTAGAAATGGGCTCCTTTTGGGCCCTTATTTGAAATTTTCTCCAAATAAGAAAGATTATATGCCAAACTCTTTACTCTAGCGTAGTTGGAAGTACTATCATGCTAATAACACTTTGGGAAGCAATGGTATGATACTTAGGTATTTAAGAGTTACTACAGATTTTTTTTTTCTTTTTTGGGGAATAAGAGCCGCGTAGTATTAATAGCTTTATTGAATTAAATTATATTCCTGAGCGGTAGAGATTTTGTTGAATGGTGCATGTCTCGACTCGGTGATAATGCAATTAATTGTCTAAATCAAAGCAAGAATGAAGACATTTGTGGAAAGAAGGAGAAAGAGATGGCCTTGTCATTTTTGGAAGAAAGATCTACATTGGCGGACCTCCCTCTACCAATTCCCTTTTTTCAACGATTTGATCCCTATCTTGCATGATACGTGGGAGATTGAGAGAGCAAGAGGTAATCACCAGATTTTGGGAAAATCTAAATTTTGTATTAGAAGTCTTCTCCACCGCTTTACCAAAGGGGAAACGGGGCAGCTTTAGAGTTACCAACAAACACAAGAAAAAATAAACAAAGAAAAAGACATACAGCCTCATGTGTATCGTGGCTCGTTCCGATGTGAATGCTGGATAGAGTGACCAGTTTATAAACTTTTTCGACTTGGGTTAGTTCAATCCATTCGTTCATGTCATCTTGATTCGTGTTTGCATTTGTATATTTTGGCGATCTTGTTAGCGGTAGATGTAGGATCGCTCTAGGGTCATCCGGGCATATTCGGAGCACGTTTTACTCACTTTAACATTAGGTAGAGAGCATAATCACTCATGCAGGATCCATTTTCACGAAGTTTTAATATAAGAATAGGATGAAATATGGAGCTTTACCAAAAAAAAAAAAAAAAAGGATGAGATATGGAGTCGTCCTCTAGTCGTGACTTTAATGGTTCAAGCTCAAGATGCTTCCGACTTTTGAGATTCTAGGATACGTGCAGGGCTTAGCCTCCAGAATCGGTGGATTACTTCTTAGTAGACAAGAAATGTGATTATTCCTCCGTCTCTCCTTAAACGAGAAATACCCTGACAACACAGAGACACGTCATATAATCAAACCGGGGTGGACTATTTTCTTTTTACCTTATTTACTCCATAGGACCAAAAGGTAGATAATCTGCACAACTCTTTGTTACATTTCCCAAAATAACATCAAATTGGTTTGGATGGCGTACCATATCTAATAATGGATAAATTTTAAACATTTTCGTCATCTTTAGAATTAAACAGGTTGGCATCATCGGATCAAACAAGAATGAAAGGACGTAGAACAAAAAAACGAAGGGTCCTGTCTCACCAAATATCACAATCTTGCACAATGACACTTCGCCTTCACCAATACACAATTGAAAGAGAACATGTACAACACCAAAAGAAGGGAAAAGATATAAAGTTTCGCACGTTTGAGATGAGCAATATAGTAGTCTTTGTGAAGGCTTCCTTCCTCCATCTTCTCACATAATTAGTCTCTGCGAAATGATAGGGGATTCCCCTAAGCTTTTGTACCTCATCTAATTAATGATATTCACATGTTTACACCATTAAGAGAGAGAGAGAGAGAGAGAGAGATGAACTATACAGTACCTTATGTTCTTTCTATTGGGAGATAAACTGCTAGTAGTTTGTCCATTAAGAGCAGCCGATTATCAAGGTATAAACTATGTCTTGTCTTGGAATGTTTGATGAGATTCAAGGTTTCCTCATGGCACTAATTCCTTAGGAAGAGCAATGTTTAACTTATGAAGAGTGGGCACATAGTCAATGGCCTCTGATGATAAACTTTGAAACGGAGTGAATAATTGTTTAAGGTGCTCCCTGTTTGTTCTGATCTTTGGAAAGCAACAAAACATGTTAACTTTCCGGCCCAATTTTTTTAACATTTCCATAACTAAAGTGCAAGTCCTATTCATTGTGATCTTAGGTATTGATTTATGTATCACCGTTTACATATTCCAAGAGGTCTTGGTTGTTTCTTCATACAGAATGGTGGGATTTGAGAAGAGTAAATATTCTTGCGATGAAAATAAGTTGATCCAGTTATTATGGTTTATGGAAAATGGTTAAGAATCCGACTCTGGCAAGCCGAATTCATTTTGAAAGCTGTAAACTGGAAGAAAGATCCATCTTGTGTGATTGGAGTTATTATATCCCATGCCAGAAACCAAAACACAAAAGTTCATATTCAGATCATGGAAGAGAATTACATAAACACCCGATATTGGATTAATTGAAATTAAGATGCAAGGCCAGGCTCCATTAGTCCAGTCCGGTATAATGTGAGCTAGGACGCGCCCCAGGCTCCAGCACCAAATTTGTGATATACGCTAACTTATATTTTCCCTGATGATAAACTGGTCCTAAGTCAAATATTAGGACTCACTCAACTACGCATGAGTCTCTCATTTCACCAACTCCAATAAAAATAAGATTTGCTGTCCTTTTTTTCTATATTATTTTGGGTTTTGTAATTATGGGGCAACTACAAGCAACTGGATGGCTGTACCAAGCCAGAAGCTGTGCCATCAGCATGGGCACAAGATGCAGTGGCCACTTGGTTCCGGTAAGTCAGCTTCACGTCTTGCATTCTTATTCCGGTGCAGGGGTCCTTTAAGCTGCAGTCGAACTTCACGGCCACTGAGGTTGCCGATGTCCCGTGGATGTCTTGGTACGTCACATCGCTCACTCTTACGCCTGAAGCCTATTAATATAGAAATGAGAACTTGATCAATAAAAGAAGATGCAGCGTTCACCTTTATGATATAATATCAACAGCTTTTCAATTTCACTTGACTTGTGAAATCTTGCAAGGAGGGGGTTTTTACCTGATTGGGGCAACCGGAGTTGTCCGGACAGTAATTCTGATCGATGATGATCGGGTTTTGGACATTTTTCATGATGACATGCTGGAAGAGGATGTTCCTCGCAAAGCTGTTGCTCGGCCTGGCCCATGACTTGATCCTCACTCCATTTTGCGTGCCGGTGAATGTGACCGTCTTAACCGTCACATTCTGGACACCATCCTCTTGTTGATTTTTGCCCAAGCTCCCAATGCTGAAAACCAACCACGTAGAAAAATATATCTCCATGTCAACTAATGAACAATACCAAATTTGGCGGACAAATGATATATATACGTATAGGGTAATAATGATTAAATAACCAGTTAAATACCTGATGCCGTGTCCGGGTCCGCAAGCGACATTTTCGATCCAAAGACTATTGCTGCCGGGGCCGATGGAGACACAGTCATCGCCTGTCCCAATCTTGGAATTGAGGATGGTGACGCTGGTGGAGGCGCCGACGTGGATGCCATCAGTGTTGGGGCTGGTCCCGGAGGCCGATACCTTTATGCCTTGCATCTTCACGTTCTGGCAACCGTTGATGACGATGTGGAACATCTGGCTATTGAGGGAGCTCAGTCCGCTCACCAATATGTTTTGGGAGTTGCTGATTAATAAGTTCTGCACCCACAAACACCAAAATGACGAGACACCAATCAATCACCGTGTAAATACCCTTCATATTCGATCGTTATACGATTGCATGGTCCCATCATTAATTCGGGTGAAAATTTCCCCATGATACGGGGCAGTGGGTATCACGTGACTTTCTTAAACAAGAATGTGCATCGTTGACCTTTGGGATTATAATTAGCATAATAGACCAAAAAACGGCGACGTGAAACTGAAACGCCAAAGGGCTTTGGTACTTCTCCTGATGAAAGAAACCTACTTATTTCTTTTTCTTTTACGCTCTTGTTCGTTTATTTTTGGTAACGTCGCCTATGCATGGGAGCTCAAAAGGTTAGCCTTAGGAAAAAAAAAAAGAAAAACTGAACTCCATGTGTCATAATATTGAATAATAGCAAGTCCGTGGTTTCACAATGAAAAAGAGAAATCCCATTAGTCCCCCCTTAGCCATAAGTATATAACAAGTGGTTACATCGAATGATGAAGCTGAAAATTATAATAAAGAAAAGTCTTTTATTTAATTACATTATTGTATTTCCGAAAGTATGTGCGAGGAAAAGCTGGGAGTTGTCTAATGTGTAGCCTCACCTGATTAATGCAATGTAATATACACTAAATAAAATGACCAAAACCCCCAACTATTCAACTTCTCGAGCGAAAGGACGAAAAACCCCTGTTAATGTAACTGCTGTTTCACCGGCTCAACTCAACAATGCGAAACGAACTCCAAAAGTCCAAATCAGTTTATGAGGATGAATATGAAAATGCAGATGAAGAAGACTGCTGCGTGTGTTTGTGGTTGGCTTTCGGGTATATATTGGCATATGCATACGTACCGTAGCGCCGATAGGGCAGCTCTTGTGGGAGAGCTTGCAAGCCCAGAGGCCTGTGCCCTGCCCGTCGAGGGTCCCCCCAATCATGGACACCCCGGTCACGTGCCTGAACACGAACCAGCTCCCCGCATTCCCATTCACGTTGTAGTTGGAAGGGGCGACGAGTGTGCCGTCGATGCGCACTGTGATGGCCGAGTTCTTGCATGGCCCGTTGAAGGAGGCGGACTTCACCAAGAAACGGCCCTGTGGGACATACACAGTGGCGGCCCTCGTGGACCCACACGCTGACGCCCATGCGCTCTGGAAGGCCTTGCTGGAGTCGGTCTTGCCATCGGCTTTCGCACCAAGAGAGACGACATTGTACTGAACTGAAGCCGCATTTGCCGGTGAGGGCGATTCAGACAACAATATGAAGATGCTGAGGGCAAGTACCACCAACGCATGATAATTCAGACAAGTGTTGATAAAAAGTTCGGCCATTTCTTGGGCTATATTTGAAAGAGAGAGAGGGTGGGAGGGAGGGGGGTGCGGAAGTTGAAGGGTGAGTGTTCTTGTTGTTGCGGTGCGTTGTGATGGCGGTGAGGTGAAAGAGCAATGGAGTGGGGGTATTTATAGGGGAAATTGAGTCTTGTCCAAATGTAAAATATGAAGAAGAAGAAAGGCCAAACAGAAACAAAAATAATTTGAAAAAAAAAAAGCCCAACTTGTGATTTTGGAGAGATTGGATGATTTGAGCAGTTTGGCCGAAATGCCCATTTCTTAGAAGACTTTCTGCTTCCAATGTTAATGGCTCGTTGACCGGACTACGATCGCCTTTCTACAAGTACTAAAAGAATTATAACAAAACAAATAATGCGGGGAGTACCGTATTCTGAAGAATCCAAAACCAGGTAGAACTCAATGTAGAGAAAGAGGTATACTCTCATTCCCTCAAAGTCACCAGCCTTCTCTTGACCCACCAAATTCGTTTTGTTGTTGTGAATCCTTGTTTTAATCTCACCTAATGATGCTCTACCAACCATCCAATGCTTATGTACATGTAAATCTCATATACCTTGTATAAGTCAGGAAAATTACCAAAAAAATCCTAAACCTATTGTAATTGTGTCAATTCAGTCCTAAACTTATTTTATTGACCAATTGAATATTAAACCTTTTACAATTATTCCCTGATCAGTCCATTTGGCTAAAATTGGCCGGCTGACGTTGACATGGCAGCCGGCCGGCACCGGCGAACTTTTTTTTAATAATATTTTATTTTTTGAAATATTTTACTAATTTTATATATATATTTTTTCCTTTTTCCTTTTTTTTTTTTTCTCTTCTCCCTCCTCCCTCCTCCCTCCTCCCTCCCCCTTCCTTTGGCTCCAGGTTGGCCGATCGTTGGACCGAGGTGGCGGGCTCGCCTCGTGGTCGCCGGGCAAGGCGAGCCATCGCCAAAGATCTAGCGGGGGCTCACCCCACCGTCGTTGGGCGGCTCGCCAGGCGGCGAGGTGAGTCCGCCGCCTCGGTTAGACAATTGGCCGGCCTGGCTGGTCGCCGGAGCCAAAGGAAGGAGGGAGGAGGGAGGAGGGAGAAGGGAAAAAAAAAGGAAAAAGGAAAAAATTAATAAAATATTTCAAAAATAAAATATTATTAAAAAAAAGCTCGCTAGCGCCGGCCGGCCAATTTTGTTTGGATGGACTGATCGGGAATAATTGTAAAAAGTTTAGGACTCAATTGGTAAAAAAAATAAGTTTATGACTAAATTGGCACAATTACAATAGGTTTAGGACTTTTTTGGTAATTTTCCCTATATAAGTCTTGCAACTTATTTCCTGAATGATTCAGGCTGAATCTAGCTTCTTGAGCCTTCCATGTACCTAAATTGTCACGGGGTGAAGGGAAGGGGGGCACTTCAAATATTGTAAGGGTTTTGTGGGGGATAAAAACAAGTAAAATAAATGAAAAGAAAAAAGAGCAAAAAGAAGACTTTGACATTAATTTCGTTATAATGACCTAACTCGAAAGGTGCAGTATATGGCCTTTCATATCATACACAAATTGTGTAAAAGGAATAACTATACAAGCCCTCTGACTTTTTTGATATGTCTATATGAAGTAATTGTCAAACCTAAAGGTTGTATGGTTGCCAAAGATCTCTAAGACTCGTCCTGATATAGGTTTTTAATACACGTTGTGTACAAACTGTCCTTACAAGTTCTCATTGAACCATGTTCAAATTCGTTTTCAATATGTTGAATATATGCAATGACTGACTCAAAGTATTCATTTTTTTTTTCTTTGGGTAATATCTGGAAGCATTCATTCACTTGGAAGACTATGGCAAATTTGATGACAAGAGAACGGCGAGAGATTGACAGTTTTGTGAGAGATGACTCAAAGTATACTCACCTCTCTCACATGTGATGAAGGTCGTGCTCCTTGCTTTTTCATCCAATAAGATTCACTTTCGGGAAGAAATGAAAATATGAACTAGATTCCAAGAATTAAGGCTTGATTACGGAACAAGCGAGGATACTTTTGGCCTACTATCCATCATTTACCCGAGAGAAAAACAATCCAATGGACTCCTCATTCAACGCTAGCTTTTGAGTTGATTGAGGAGTGCCGAAAGGCATGTCGTCTTATCCCACGTTATAAGGCTCCCAACTTGGAATTCTAGATGGGTTTCGTGCCTCATGTTGAACGACTTTGGAGTACGAATAGTGTTATATTGTACTTTATGACATTCTTTATAGGAATAAAAAATAAATAAATAAAAATTTAAAAGGGCGCATGGCCATGTAGGGTTGCTTTTGAAGGAAGAGAATGTCCAAATTTTAATTTGTTATAGTTATAGACAGAAAAAAATAATTAAATTAATATCCAATGGGAAAAGAAGAAGTTAAAGACCCATAACTTATTGGCTCGGCAAAAAGAAAAACATTCCGCTGTTTTCCTGGCTGCTCTTATTCTCGGGTGTCCCTCCTCTCCTATTCATGGCATCCGTCATTCCTTTATTGAAATGTCATTTATCATCGCCATTTTTGTTATGTATTTTGAATTGGATTATGTACAATTTATCTCCATTTTACACCGATATTTACAATGGACATTGATTTACAAGGGCTTTCGGATCCAGTAACAATAAACATTGAGGCTTCTTTTATTAAATATGGGATTGGTGAAAAGATATTGAGCATAACATGTGTTAGTGACGTATGAAAAGTCCAGCTGATAATTCATAATTTTACACATCATTATGATCGACTCATTACACCATTTCATTTGGCAACATATCCATCATATACTTTTCTCAAGATTTAAAACAAAATCAACATCAAGTAATTAGTGTAATTCTTTTTCCTAAAGCAAATATTTGCTTGCAACTCATTTGCTTGATAACTTGTTCGATTCTACCACTCTCAAGGATTGATCGAGTTGATTTAGACTCAGCATTGAACCGGGTCTCAAAAAGTTTGTTCATGCATTTGAGTCTAGATGAACGAGAGAATTGCTGGTGACACAGGCTCAATCAGCTTTGAAAGCTTTAGGCACTCTACATCGGAGAAAAATGATAATAATAGTAATAAGACATCGTTTGCTTGTTTATAAGGAATAACGGTGTCAGTTATTATGTTGACTTTCGGGCCTACAACAATAAACTGAAATTAAACCGAAAATTAATATAGTATTGATAATAAAATAGACTTGAAACCCTAATAATTTAGTATTATATGTATGTACGTGAGAAGGGCTTGGAGGAACATGGGGAGCGTTGACGGGTAGAGGATAAAACGGAGGAAATATCGGTTGGGTAGCGCCTTCCCAAATGGCGTGGCCCTTACTCACCACAATCTTAATCAGTCTTCAGTAATTACTCTCCAGTATTTTCTTCCATTGGTAATTTCTCTTTGATATAAATAAAACTCGCAACGAAACTTAGTCTCGTCGCATTTCAATTTTGATCTTTGATTGCATGTTATTGTTGATGCACTCCTTACTCCTCAAAATTGTCGATTATATCACTTCATTCTTCAGACGTTCACTGCATCCTACTTTACCCTATTATACTTTTAAGTCAACATGTATCAGTTTGTTCAAGCTCATGGCAAGCCTCGATGCTTAGCCGGAGTTAAGCGTGCTTGAAGCGCCGGAACGGTAACTAATACTGAAGTCAAGTACCCCAAAGATTAACCAGCGAAGCCCAAGGGCTATCATGAAAACCAATAAAACTCTTGACTAAAGCTTTGTCGAATGACAATGATTGAAGCCCTATAATATTTTATGCGGGGCAGATGTGAACACTTTACGTTCTTAAAAGTACAACCAGGTTAGACCTCAGGCTCATTCTAAGTTGAATAATAACATGTTGAGCACTTAGCCATCATATTCCATGAACTTCAAATCTGTACATTGTTCTTATCATGAATAGATAAAGAGTTCATAAGTTGTAAGCCCTATCAAGGTAGCTATGGATCTGCCCAATTATAGATATGTGTGGTTAAGAGGCCATGTTATAAACTGCTTATTTTTCGTCCAATACCACGATGCATGTGGAGCGACCACAGTTTGTCAACTCCAAAGAATATTATAGTGAGGCTTGCACGACCTTTTCTTCCTGCTTTGATGGTGAAAGAGGAGTGATTTTCTTTTTCTCGCTTTCTCATGCTTCCACATGGCCGAATTCCAATGTGGAGTTGCCCTTCAAGGCATCTCATCACAGCCAATAATGTAGCCATAAAGCAAGCTAGCATCATTTATATATACATATATTCGTCCAACTTGATTTAGTTAGTTGAACGAATGGAGGCACTATAACGGCAACAGTTATGTCCCCCCCCAAAACCAAAAAATTATTAATTTATGTTTTACTCTTTTAACTTTCGATGACTTGATTATGACTTAAAGAATATTTGGCTCGTCAAACTGTAAAATTGAATATGTATGTATAAATTGTAGATCATATCTACTCATATGCCATAAGTGAAGCCATAAAAATTCGTCACGTCAAACGTGAGATTTGGCGCTGGGCGTGGATGAGCTTGCATCAAGGTCCATTCACCACTTTTGAAACAATAACTAAATGGTGGCACGATAGCTGCAATAAAATAATCTTTCTGAAATGAATAACTTTTCCTTTGAATGCAATCAATGGGGATCTACCAACGTACAAGTTCATGTACTTGATCAACATGCTGGTGTTGAAAAAAGTTTTGGAGATGTGATTATCAATCTTCATATAAAAATGATCGAAATGTAACAGAGTGGCAAGATCGTGGATCCATTGATTCTTGGTCTTTACACACTTCAACTAAACAAAAAAAAAAGGGCTAAACAATATGCAAGAACACATGAGAGCCATGGATTATTGCTGCAACCGGCATCAAACCCATGTGATAATCTATCCGTAGTACGATACTATAACCCTAACATAAAGGCAGTTTATGGATAAGAGGAATCATTTTCTTTTCAAAGTCTTGTTCAGGATGCAAATGATCTGTCTCCTAATCATTGTACGAAAAGGTCAGAGGGAATGATGAGCCTTACAATTTAGAATATGCAATAAAAATTTAGATCTTCTCCCACCCTTTTTGCTGAGCTCACGTGCTGAGGTCCCAGGGAAAAACATTTGGTTCGCACATTGGTAAATACAATGGTCCATTAATGACTCAAAAACTTTTGGAGAAGTGAGATTCCACAATGATTTTGGGCGTTGTTTGTTAAAGTTGTTCGATCACCACCTAACGAATTGCGTGGGACCAATATATCGTACAAACTCGACGAACTTCAAACATAATGTTGCCCACATTCGCAGAACCTACTTACTTATGCAATTGAATTTGTCATGATAAAGTCCAATTTATTTACGAAAAGCATGTGCATCTATGGACAACAACTAACAATGTCACCCAAGGCTGAAGAAGAAGAGGAGGAAGAGTGTACTGGTTTTACGGGTTCTATGAAGGTTTGAATCCATGAATGCACGATGCCATGTTTCAGGGGTTCCTTGTTTTAGGCAGATTGTGTTTATATATAGAGAGAGAGAGAGGCATGTGACGGGATATAATGTAATGCAAGCATTGACCATTTGATTTCGGCTAGGCAATTAGGTTGTAGGATGGGCACTTGACTGTTCCATCTGCATATTCTATGCCAAAGGATCGAACGGATCTTCAGTTGTACAAATGAACATGGCTTTGCAAACAATAGGTCTCTAATTAGGTAGGGTCGGTTTTCATATTGCAGTTGTCATCAACACAAACCGCACCTAGTACACCCCAGTTCTCCCACAAGGATAATGTAACCCAAAAAAAAGGCACCATTATATTTTACCCACCTTAGAATTTATTCAGTAGCGAGGACACCCATACACTTCCTGCTTAGGAGCCGATGGTTGTAGATTCATTTCATTCTTGTCTCGAGAAACTTATATTTAGGTGTGGGGATATGTCGGTGGATTGTTGTCCTAGTTTCCTTTCTGTTAACTATTTGAATTACGGTCAGACTCCCAAGAATATTTTACTTTCAAAAGCATAGCCCAATAACCATTTTCATATTCTTTTCCTACACTTGTTGCTTTATATCCTCTATTTTAAAACGGATTATATTTTTCTCCAACTCAGGTTGAAGGCAACTTTGCTCCTCGCATCACCTTGTCGGTGGCATTTTTTGTGTAAATATCACACAAAGTTAGTAAATCACCAAAAGATTTAGGACTAAGTTAGCACAATTAAAAGGTTTGGTACTAAATTAGCACCGTTAGATTTATGGCTTTTGAACAATTAACCCCTTCTCTAAACCTATTGATTGGTGGAGGAAATAAAGAAATGGCCATGGGATTCCTGAGAAAATATGTGAGAGAATCCCTCTTTGAGTCGGGGTTCTTCACCATTTCGGCTTTGACAGAAGTGGCACCAGTATCAAGAGTTGGGTTCTTCACCAACTTTTTCAACTTTGGCTAAATTTTGCTCTAATTTCTTGAAATTGGGCTAGGGTTATTCAAATACATCTTTAGACAATGCTGTTTAACTCACTCACTGACTTCATTTTTTCAGTGAATCACGTCGGATGTTATATATTAAATTGATGTCCCGTTAGATTTTTTTATTAGACAAATCGTCGATGGCACTTATTTTTCCTGAGAACTTGAGCGGGACGCCCTCATGCTTGCAAAATGGTAGCATAGGTGCAAAGCGTGCATACGAGGTTCGTGAGGCTGCAGGGGAGAAGCCAAAGATGAGCGGCAGATGGTGAATGGACCAGGAGAGGCCATCCTCTTCGAGAAGACCTTCTCGGTCTCCTCAAAGAGGATGTCCTTGAGAGTGTAGTAGAAGATGGGGGCATCAAGCCAAGGGTCGGGTCGTGCGGGCCAACCTTTTCGAAGGCGTCAAAGGAGCCGAAAAATCTGGAATCAAATTCTGAAAGGGATGAAGGTAGGGTGTTTTCGAAAGAAAGAAGGTAAATGAGAAAGGGATTTCCGTGAAATCTGAAATGTGGGCCTATCGAAAACATGTGATCAAATAATGGTCTGTTTTAAGTATGACTTGGCAAATCTACTCACTATTTTCTCGTCCATCAAGCTTTATATATGTAAACCGACAATCTCTTCTTTCCAATTCTAAACTGAGTATATATCACAAATACTTCCTTCGAGATCTGAGAACAAGGCTGTATATACATTCTTCCTTAAACTTTATTCCCTCTTTCTTAAATCCCGTCATGAATAAAAGAATACACCAGTCTCTCCATTCCGTTTCACTTTCCTATTTTTCCGCTATATTTCTTTCTCCTGCCTATTACCTGACTCCTTCTCCATATTTATTCCCCCAATATCTGAACACGTATGAATATATTGGGAATCCACGCCGATTACTTCGGGTGCGTTTGGTAACGTTTCTATTCAAAAATTGTTTTCCGAAACAGAAATATAAATAAAAAAAAAAAGAACAGAAACACGTTTGGTAAATTTGTGTTCTTTTTTGTTTCTTTTAATTTTTTAATATCTTTATTGTATTTTTCTTATTTTTCTTTCTCTTTTTTTTTTTCTTTTTTTCTTCCTTTTGGCCGGTCACCAGCCTTGACCATGGCCGACGACCGGCCGATGAGGGCCGGCGGCCTAGTCCAGCCACGACGAGGTCGCCGGCCCTTGACGGCCGATTGTCGGTCATGGCCGAGGCCGACGATCGGCCAAAGAAAAAGAAGAAGAAAAGAAAGAAGAGAGAAAATTTTTTTCTCCAAAGTGTTCAGAAATAAGAAATAAGTTTTTCTTGTTTCTTGTTTCTATTCCAAATTTGTTCCGAGAACAAAAAAATAGATTTGGAACAAAAACGCAAACAAACGCATTTCTGTTCTTTTTTTGTTCGGGAACAACAAAAAACAAGAATTGTGTTCATGAACAAAAAAATAAGAACACAAACAAACACCCCCTTCTTTGTCATATCACCCAAAATATTGATAATATAAATTTATTTTTCTAACTTGGCTCACATAATTTGGCCATCTAATAATGTTCATGAGGTTGGCTACATTTCCTTCCATCGCGGGCATAGTTCAATCAGATAAATTAAACTCAGAACCACCCATTCAAAACCCATTAATAGCCGGTCCAATTTAAATGCAAATATATGAGTCTATTACCATCAATGTTTTTAGATTTTGAAAAAAAAAAAAACGCTCATAAAATCCATATGCAAATTAACTGATATTTTTGTTTTGGGTCGGGGTCAATTTCTAATTATTTTATGCAATACTTTCAAAATGTAGGAGTCAACAATCTGATAAAAGAAAATAGAAATGTAAGCATTTTTGTCATCTCTAGAGTTAGACAGGTTGGCAACATCAAATCCAATAAGATGAATGAAAGTAGAACAAAAAAATAAAGGGTCATTTCTCTAAAGGATCATAGTACTTCATTTTTCTTTCTTTCTTTCTTTATCTACCTAGTCCGGTGGGGCTCACCAATGGACCCTCTCCGACTATTAGGTAAGGGTTGTGAAACCCTTGTCAGTCACGGACGAGGATCTGAGCCCTTGCCCATGGCCAGCAAGGGTTGATCGGCCCTCGCCTGGCTTGGAAGAAGAAAGAATAATAATAAAAAATTCAGAATTTTTTTAAAAATATATAAAAATTGTTCACGTCAACATTAGCACGCCATGTAGGACGGCTAGTTTCCACGAAGCAATTTTCGGCTAAAATTAGCCAAAGAGACTCAATTGACAAAAGGCGAAAATGTTTAAGACTAAATTATCACAAATGTAATAAGTTTATGACTTTTTATTAATTTCCTCCAAAATTTCCTCATGGCACTAATTTTGTAGCAGGAGCAATGTTTGCATATGAAGAGTGGACATAGAGTCATTGTCCTCTGATGATAAACTTTGAAACCTAGTAAATTCTTGTTTGAGGTGCTACCAGTTTGTTTTGATCTTTTGAAAGCGAAAAGTTATCTGTTAACATGCCGGCCAAAATTTTGAACATTTCATAAATAAGCTGTAAGTATTACTTATTCTAATGTTAAATGTTAATTTATGTGTCACCATTTATATATCCTGAGAGGTCTGGGGTGTTTCTTATTACACAATCGTTATGTTTGAAAAGAGTCAAAAGTAAAAGTGGTTATTTCTTTCTGAAAGGAAATATTCTTACGATGAAAATCAGTTGATCCAGCTATCATGGTTGATGGAAAATGGCTAAGAATCGGAATCTGGCAACCCGAATTCATTTGGACATCTACGACAAAATGACAAAACTCTTAACATCGGATTCATTGGAAATATGACGCAAGGCCAGGCTCCACTAGTCCAGCCCATAATAATGTGAACTAGGACGCGCCACAGGCTCAAGCACCCATTTTGTGTTGCACACTGAACAATCTATTTCCTACTATATAATTTCTTCTGGTCCTAAGTCAAATATTAGGACTCACATAAATAATTAGTTATCACTCTCTCACTTCACCAATCCTAATTAAGATTAGGGATGGTATCCCTTTTTTCCCTCTATTTTGGGCTTTGTAATTTGGGGACGACTACAAGCAACTGGCGGGCTGTTCCGTGCCGGAAGCTGTGCCACCAGCATGGGCACAAGATGCAGTGGCCACTTGGTTCAAGTAGGTCAGCTTCACGTCTTGCATCCTTATTCCGGTGCACGGGTACTTTGAGCTGCAGTCAAACTTCACAGCCACCTCGGTCGCGGATGTCCCATGGATGTCTTGATACGTCACGTCGCTCACTCTAACACCCGAAGCCTGTTAATAGAGGGATGAGAACTCAATCAATATAAAAAGATCTGCGTGTTCACCTTAATGGTTTTAACATGAACTGCTATGCAATTTCACTTGACTCGAAGAATTTGGAAAGGAGTGAGCTTTTACCTGGGAAGGGCAACCAGAGTCGGGGCAGTAATTCTGATCGATGATGATCGGGTTTAGGACATTGTTCATGGTGGCGTGTTGGAAGAGGATGTTCCTGGCGAAGCTGTTGCTTGACCTGGCCCACGACTTGATCCTCACTCCATTTTGCGTTCCGGTGAACGTGACCGTCTTAACCGTCACGTTTTGTACACCGTCCTCTTGTTGATCCTTGCCCAGGCTCCCAATGCTGAAAACCAGCCACGTAGAAAAATAAATCTCCAAGTCAACTAATGAACAATACCAAATACTGGCACGACATATGATATGTATCCATATAGGGTAATGAACCGATTAAATACCTGATGCCATGTCCAGGTCCGCAAGCTATGTTTTCGATCCAAAGATTGTTGCTGCCAGGGCCAATGGAGACACAGTCATCGCCTGTCCCGATCTTGGAGTTGAGGATGGTGACGCCGGTGGAGGCACCAATGTGAATACCATCGGTGTTGGGGCTGTTCCCCGAGGCCGACACCTTCACGCCTTGCATCTTCACGTTCTGGGAACCGCTGATGACGATGTGGAACATCTGGCTGTTGAGGGAGCTGAGTCCGCTCACCAATACGTTTTGGCAGTTGCTGATTTCCAAGTTCTGCACCCACACACACCAAAATGACCAAACACTAATCAAGCACCGGGTTACCCAAAACACTCTATACTCTTCATATTCGATCTTCGCACGAATGCATAATCCCATCATTTATAATGTATCACATGGCTCCGGTTTGGGAACAGAGGGTGTGACCTACGGTCCCACTTGAATTTCTTCAACAAGAATGCGGATCGTTGACCTTTGGGACTAGAAACTGAAAGGTGCCAAAGGGTTTACTTGCTTCTCACGATGAAATCGAAACCCACTTTAACGTATCTTACCGAAAATAGTTTTCTTCGTATATTGTTTCTTCTTCTTTCTACGCTCTGTTTAGTTTATTTTTGGTAACGTACGAGAGTTGGTCGAACTAGCCTATGCTTGGAAGCTAATAATCTTGGCCTTAAGAAAAAAAGGAGAAGAAGAAACACCAAACTCCACGTGCTATGTAATCTTTAATAAGTAGCAAGTCCGTGGTTTCAAAAGGAAAAAGAAAAATCACAAGTTCACTCTACTTGGCGCTCATGCCAATCCCCATTAGTCCCCCCTTTCCCATAAGTATATAACAAGTATTCCATTAAATGATGAAGTTGAAAAGGCTTTTATTTAATCTTGCATCATTGCATTTCCGAAATTATGTTCGGAGAAAAGCCGTGAGTTCTCTAGTGGGTAGCCCGACATAATTTATGCAATGCAATATACACTTGACAAATAACCGGACCCCCCATGTACTAAACTTTTCAAGCGAAAGGACGAAAAAACCTTGTTATGGTAACTGCTGTCAACAGGGCGAAATAAACTCCAAAATTCCATCAGTTTACGAGGATGAGTATAAAAATGTAGATGAAGAAGAATTGTGCGTTTGTTTGTGGTTGTGTAGTGAGTATACATGAACATATGTATACGTACCGTTGCGCCGCTAGGGCAGCTCTTGCCGGAGTGCTTGCAAGCCCAGAGGCCCGTGCCTTGTCCGTCAAGGGTCCCCCCAATCACGGATACCCCCGTTACGTGCCTGAGAATGATCCAGTTCCCCGTATTCCCATTCAAGTTGTAGTTGGAAGGTGCGACGAGCGTGCCGTCAAGGCGCACAGTGATGGCCGAGTTCTTGCATGGCCCATTGAAGGAGGCAGACTGCACCAAGAAACGGCCCTGTGGGACGTAGACGGTGGCGGCACTCGTCGACCCGCAGGCTGACGCCCATGCGCTCAGGAAGGCCTTGCTGGAGTCAGTCTTGCCATCGGCCTTCGCACCGAGAGAGACCACGTTGTACTGAACTGAAGCTGCATTTGCCGGTGAAGGCGATTCGGACAACAACATGAAAATGCCGAGGGCAAGTATCAGATAATTCAGAGAAGTGTTGAAGATAAGTTTGGCCATTTTCTTGGGCTTTTAGAGAGAGAGAGAGAGAGAAGTTGAAGGGCGAGTGTTGTTCTTGTTGTGCGTTGTGGTGGCGGTGAGGTGAAAGGGCTATGGAGTGGGGGTATTTATAGGGAAATCGAGTCTTGTCCAAAATTAAAGTATGGAAAAGAAGAAGAAAGGCCGAACAGAAGAAAAAATGAAAGGAAATACTAATTTAAAAAAAAAAAAAAAAAAAAAAAAAAAAAAAACATGTGATTGGGGAGGTATTGGATGATTTGAGCAGGTCGGCCGAAATGCCCCTTTCTTAGAGGACTTTCTGCGTGCAATGTTAATGGGTCGTTGACCGGATTACGATTGCCTTTCTACTAATACTAAAAGAATTATAACGAAACAGATAATGCAGGGGAGTACTATATTCTGAAGGATCCCAAACCAGGCAGAACTCAATGTTGAGAGAGAAAGAGATATATATTCTCATTCCCTCAAAGTGACCAACCTTTTCTTGGACCACCAACTTCGTTTTCTTCTTTCACCTCTCTCCCTCTCTCTAAAATGATGCTCTACACCGACCAAAAAAAAATGATGCTCTACCAACCATCCAATGTTCTTGTACATATTGATCTTCAGTTCGTCCTATATGCTTGCATCCTTTTTTTTCCCGATTCCAGGGTTCCTTGAGCCTCCTATGTACCTAAATCTTCGGGAGGCGGGGCCCACTCCTCTTCTAAGACTTTTGTGGGGGGAAAAATGGAAGTAACTAAAATGAGGAAAAACGAGGGAGAGAGAGAGAAGGGGGGGGACTTTGACATTAATTGCGTTAGAATGATCTAACTCAAAAGGTTTAATATGTGACCCATCTATATTACACGCAAATTGCGAAAGAGAACAATTATACAAGTCTTCTGATTTTTCTTTTGACATACCCATATAAAGCAATTATCAAAAATAAAAAGTTGTAGGTTGGCAAAGGATCTCTAATTTATATTATAATTTGATAAAAAAAAAGGTGCTCTTACAAGTTCCCATTAAACCGTGTTCATAATTCATATGTTGGATACATGCAACGAATGACTTAAAAGTGTTTATTCACTTGGAAGACGATGGCAATTCCATAATGAGAGATTGACAATTTCACGAGAGATGACTCCAAGTAAATTCATCTCTCTCTCTCTCACATGTGATGACGGTCGTGTTCCTTGTTTTTCCATCCTATAAGATCCACCACTTTCATGGGGAAAGAAGAACAAAAAGCCCAACCTTTTACTCAACTATATTCCAAAAATTAAGGCTTGATTATGGAAGGAGCAAGGTTACTTTTGGCCTCCAGTAGGAAACAATGAGATATCCATCATCTACCGAAAAAACAAATTCAAATGGTCTCCTCATTCGACGGAAGTATTGAGCTGATGGAGGATTGACGAAATGCACGTCGTCTTATCCCAAGTTATAAGGCTACCAATTTGGAAATTTGGACAGACGTTGAACGACTTTGGAATGCAAATGTTGTCATGCGGTTTATTTTATGATATTCTTTATAGTAAAATAAAGAGAATGCAAAAGGGCACATGGCCATGGTGGGTTGCTTTTGAAGGAAGAGAATGTCAATGTTTTGCTAGTTCTAGTAATAGACAAAAACAAAATAATTGAATATGTTTCCAATGGGAAATAAAGAAATTGAAGACCGTTAACTTATTGCCTCAGCAAAAGAAAACATTCCGCCATTTTCCTTGGCTGCTCTTATTTTCGGGTGTCATGCCCGTCCTTCCCTTCACTCCTATCCATTTCTTTGGTCGCTTTTTTTCCTAGGAATATCATTTATCATCGCATTATTATGTTTTCTGAATTGGAACGAGTACATTAAATCTCCATTTACACCAATATATACATGACCATTGATTTGCAAGGTCTTTTGGATCTAGTTTACACAAATATGGATGGTTCTTTTATTAGACATGAGAATTATGTGAAGCTATCGAGTATAATACACGTTAATGAAGTGTGAGAAGTCTAGGTAATGATTCATATTTTTAAGATAGAATTCATAAAATTGATGTATTGACTCGGTTATTATGCTGACTTTCTGGCCTCCAACAAACTGAAATGAAATCGAAAATCAATATAGTATTGATTATAAAATAGATTTGAAACCCTAAAAAATTAATATATATGAATGTACCTATGCATGGGGCAAAATGAGAAAGGCCTGGAGGAACGTGGGGAGCGACGTGACGGGTGGAGCATGAAACGGAGGAAATATCGGTATGGCGTGGCCCCCACTATACTCATCGTTAATCAGTCTTCCGTAATTTCTCTCCAATTTTTTTTCTTTTTGTTGGTAATTTCCTCTCAATATGCGGAGTAAAGACTAAAAACTTGCTTATTTCTATACTAGAAATGAGATCATCTCTCGTCCCGTCATATTTCGATTTCATGTTGTTATTAGCAAAAGCAAATTTGGCTACGTATTATTGTTTATATATTCATTACTCCCTAAAAGTTATCGTTTGTATTACTTCATTCTTAGGAGATTTGTTACATCCAACTTTACCCTATACTTATACAAGAACATGTATTGGTGTGCTCAAACTCATGCCAAAAACTAGGTGCATAGCCACAGTTAAGTGCGATTGAAACGCCGAAACAACAACTACCACTGAAGTCAAATGCCCCATAAATCAACCACCGAAAAGCAGTAAAAACTTTTGACTAAAAGCTTTGTCAAATGACAAAGATTGATGCCCAATGATACTACTTAATGTTGGGCAAATGTGAACACTTGACGTTCTTAAAATACAACCAGGATAGAAGTCAGGCTCATTCTAGGTTGAATAATGACATGTCGACCACTTAGCTACCGCATCTTCCATGAATTTCAGATCTGAATATGGTCATTATCAATATTAGTAAGGAGTTAAACAAGTTGTAAGGCATATAGAGGTAGCTATAAATCTGCCCAATTATAGATATGTGTGGTTGAGAGGCCATGTTATGAGCTGCTTATTTCTCGTCCAATACCACGATGCATGTGGAGCAACCCCACTTTGTCAACTCCAAAGAATATTATAGTGGGGTTCGCATGACCTTTTTTTCCCGTTTTGGTAATGAAAGAAGAGTGATTTTTTTTTCTCACTTTCTCATGCTTCCACATGGCCGAATTCCAATGTCGACTTCCCATTCAAGCCATCTCATCTCAGCCCATAATGTAGCCATAAAGCAAGCTAGCATCATTTATATGTACATGTATTTGTTTAATTCGATTTAGTTAGTTGAACAAATTGAGATATTTTAACGGCAACAGTTTTGTGTGGTCCCCCAAATTCATATAATATTGATTATCTCATTATTATTTAATTTTTACTATTTTTGATTTTCAATGAAGTGATCAACTTGATTGTGAGAGAAAGATCGCCATATACCTCAATACTACTTGACTCTCGCCAAACTATGAATAGATATTTTACATATAGTTTGGAGGTTATTTATGCAATAAGCGATCCTGTAAAAATTTGTCTCGTAAAATGGGAGCTACTGGTAATGGGCTTGGATGAGCTTCAGGTCCATTCACCACTTTTGGAATAATAATAAAATGGTGGTACGATAGCCGCAATGGAATGAATCTTTCTAAAAGGAATAATTTTTCTGGTGAAAGCAATCAACGGGGACCTACCCTTGAACAGGTTCATGTATTTGATTAGCTTGCTGGTGTTGAAAAGAGATACGGGACATGTGATCATTAATCTTCATATAAAAATAGTCGAAATGTAAGAGAGTAGCAACATCGTGGCGTCCTCAGCGGTTGATTCTTGGTATATACACACTTGAATCAAACAGAAAAAATTGGGGTCGAGTCATGCGCAAGAACACATATGAGAGCCATGGATTATTGCTGCAGCCGGCATCAATCCCATGTGATAATCTATCCGTAGTACGATATAATAACCCTAACCTAAAGGCAGTTTATGGATAGGAGGAATCATTTTCTTTTCGAAGTCTTATTCAGGATGCAATGATTTGTCTACTAATCATTGAACGGAAAGGTCAGGGGGAATGATATACCTTATGATTTTTAGATTATCCAATAAAAATTTGGACCCTCTTCCGCCATTTTGGCAGAGCTCACATGCTGAGATCCGGGAAAAAAGCATTTGGGTCGCACATTGATAGGCGTTGTTTGTTAAAGTTGTTCCGTTACCACCTAACAGATTATGCGGAACCATTATACAGTAAAAGCTTAACAAACTTCCAAAATAATGTCGTCACATTCGCAGTACCTACTTACGTATGCGATTGAAATTGTTGTAATTGAGTCCAATTTATCTACGGAAAACATGTGCATCTATGGACCACAACTAACAATGCCGAAGAAGAAGAGGAGGAAAAGGAAGAGAGATCTGTTATTGCGGTTTATACGAAGGTTTGAATCCAAGAATGCACGATGCCATGTTTCAGGGGTTCCTTGTTTCAGGCAGATTGGGTTGCCAGAGAGAGAGAGAGAGAGAGAGGGGGGATGGGATGGGACATGATATAATGCAAGTGTTGACCACTTGATTTCGGCTAGGCAATGAGGATGTAGGTTAGGCACGTGACTCTTCCGTCTGCATATTCTCTGCCAAAGAATCGATCGGATCTTCAGTTATGTAAAGCACATTTCTGGGCTTTTAGATAAAAATAGATGACCACGATTTTGCAAACAATAGGTCTTTAATTAGGTAGGGTCAGTTTTCATGTTGCAGTTGTCAGCAACACAACCTATAGCCTACGACACACCTTGTCCCTATCACCCAAAGTTTTACTTTAATGATAAGGTAACAAACTTAATAAAAGCAACATTATATCTTTCCCACCTTAGACTTGATCCAGTAGTGAGGGCAGTCTTTATGTTACCTGTTCAAGAGCCGACAGATGTAGATTACATTCCTATAGTAGGAACTTCGATTTAATTGTGGGCCTATGTCGATGGGTGTTGTACGAGGTTCCTTCCCATTAAGTGAGGCAAAAGAACACCTCCAGTGCCAAAATTTGGCACAATGAGACACTTAAGTATCAAAAGTTAGAAAAATGACATTTAAGTATTACTATTTTTGCAAAATGGAACAATTGAATACCACATCCGACGAACTCTGCCGAAAATCTTACGTGGTAATTTTTTATTAATTTTACTTGCTTGAGTGGCTCGCTAAAAGGCTGACTCAGCAAAGAAACACAAAAACAACGTCATTTTGGCACAATTCGAATTTTAATATAGAAATTAATTAAATTGAATTTAAAACCAACTTTTTTTTTTTTTAAAGGAAGATGAACAGTAGCCAGTGGCTCAAGGGTCAGCCTTCGTCGCCATCACCGCCTCACCATCGCTGGGACCCCCCAGCGAGTGGCAACCCTTGACCCAGCCGGGCAAGAGCCGATGACCCTCACCCCAAATCTGGGCAAGGGCTCGCAGGCCCTTGCCGCCGGTCGGCTAGAGTTGCTAGCCCTTAGCCAAGGCTTGGCGACCCCAGCCGGCCCTCCCTCCACCTTCCCGGCAATAGTGGGTGCGGTGGCAAGGGCTGACTCCTCAGCCGCCGGCTACTGTTCATCTTCCCTTTTTTTTTTTTTTAAAAAAAAATTTTGATTTTAAATTTAACTTAATTCATTATATATTAATTATTTACCCACGTCAGCAACAAAATGACGTCGTTTTGGCACTTGTCTAGCTACGTCAACGTGCAAAACGACGTCATTTGGCTTGCCAGAAAATCGCCACGTCAGGGTTTTGGCCAGATTTTCTCGCCCTTGGTACTTAATCGATCCATTTTACTCCGATTTTGAAACTTTAGTGTCAATTTCCTAACTTTTGATACTTAAGTGTCCTTTCGTGCCAAGTTTTGACACTCCAAGTGTTCATGACTCCATTAACTGGTTTAATTATGGTCATACCCTTAAGAATATTTTATTTTCAAGAGCAAACTATCCTCACATTATTTTCTAAATTTATCACTTTATGTCTTCTTTTTTTAAAAATAGGATGTATTTTTCTCCAACTTAGGTTGAAGGAAACTTGCTCCTCCCATCTCCTCATTGGTAGTATTTTCTTGTGTAAATGATACACAATGTGACACTCATCCATTCAATCAATAACACCTAACACAAAATCTTTTTTTAAAATTAAATTGATACCTCTCTCTCTCTCTCTCTCTCTCTCTCTCTCTCTCAAAATCTGTTGGATAGTTTTGGGCTTTTCTCATCCCAAAACCTCATCTCTCTCTCTCTCTCAAAATCTATTGGATAGTTTTGGGCTTTTCTCATCCCAAAACCTCATACTTATAAATTGACTGCCAACCCTTTTCACATTCAATGAGAGATAACTTCAACATCTACCCTTCCTCCCCCCTCCCTTCACTCTGCCTCCACCCCCCAAAACAATCTCATACGTCAAGATAATATGAGCTATGATGCCAATGTTAGGTGGTGTTGAACCTCTCTCTTCAAAAACTAGCTCAAGGGATGAAGTTTTTATTCACAATTATTAACCAATCACTAGTCCCTTCCACAATTAATGTGGGATAACTTCAATAGTCTCCCCCTCATATATTGAGGCAACTTGAGTTCTGATACTAGTGTTGGATGGTCTTAGGCCTCTCTCACCCAATTTAAGAGGATAGAACTTTCTCTCCCACTTATAAATCTTCCATAAGCTCTTCCACAATCGATGTGAAATAACTTTAACAAATTTTGAAGGTAGAACTATGAGGTTTTTCTTTTTGGATTGCTGCAACTCTTTGGATTTTGATTGTCTTTCGCATCAAGAAAGAAGACTATTGTTCATGGGAATATAACTAACTATTATTCTTGTGACTGTAATGATGCATATCATGTATATATTGTACTACATAAGGTTATTTTATTTATAGTGCAAATAACTTGTTGACTTTTTAGTTGTAAAATACAAACAATTAGACTATGACTCCTCTCCAACTTAATTCTAGATTTATCACTATCAGCAACATTAGGATTAGGCACCATATTACATCTGTCAATTACCAACTTTTTGATGATATCCTTGTCACTAGCAATACTCCTTAATTATTACAGGTTTTTATTATTATTATTGTAATTTTCTATTAAGGAACTTGAGCCACTTCACTATTTCCTTGGGTTAAGGCTTATTACTACTCTGACGATACGCTTGTATCTCAAGCCAAGTATGTTAATAGCCCTTTGCACAAATTTGACCTTGTTAAGGTCAAGCCTATATTTACTCCTCTAGCCTTGAAGACTCTATTGTCCACTAATGATGGTGAGGTTTTCGCCTCTCAAACATTGTATCCACAGATGGCTAGTGCTCTACTATGTGTCCATGACCAGTCTAGATATTAGTTTTGCAATGAACTTAATCAATTCATGATCAACCAAGATTGCCTCATCTCCAAGCTGTTAAACGTATATTCTAGTGTTTAGCTAGCACATCCACCCATGTATTGCTCATTGAGTGATGTTATCCCACTTCATTGCCTGCTTATGTAGATGCAGACTAGGTTGGATGCTCTGATACTCAACGATCCACATCTAGTTTTTGTGTTTTTCTAGGCACAAATCTTGTTTCACAGAGTGCCAACAAGTAACCCACCATGGCTAGTTCTAGTACAAAGGCTGAGTATCGTGCTATCACTCACTATGTTGTGAAGACTCTTTGGATTTGTCATTTACTTTGTGAACTCAGAGTCCCTCTTTTTAATCCCCTCGCTATTTATTGTGACAACATCTTTGCTACCAATCTTACTGTCAACCCCATGTTTTATGTTCACACCGAACATATTGAGTTGGATTACCACTTTATTTGAGTACGGGTTGCTTCCTGCGATCTACGTGTTCACTATATGCCAACAACATATCAGTTGGCAAACATCTTCACTAAGGGACTATCAAGTCCATGTCACATGCTATTGTGATCTAACCTCTCAATTATTACACCAACTTCAGATTGAGGGGGAGTATTAGTGTCTAATTTATATGTATCATGGGGTATTTCTAATATTATGTTCCTATTTGTAACATTATTGTAATTAATCACTCCTATAAGTACATATCACACAACTCTAAATAAACACTTGTCATTATTTTCTCACTATATAGAGGCAGTATAAAATTTCTAGAATTTATTTGTCTATCAACTCAAGGCTCAAATTGTTTGAGTTTAAGATGCATCTTTAACAAATGAAATTTCCTTGTGTATGCAAAGTACTCAAAACGTATTTACTATAAAGGTTCAAGGGTAGATAACTTACACAACTATTTGCGACATTTCCCAAACATGGGGTATCTTATGATTGAAGATTACACGTTTAAGCACTTTCATCATCTGTGGAGTTAAAGATGTTGGCAGAATCAAATCAAATAAAATGGAAGTAGCGCGAAAAATATAGGGTCCTTCCTGTAAAGGATAAAATATAAAAATACTAAATACCATAGTCTTGCACCAAAGACACTTTGCTTATACCAATACACTAATAGAAAGAGAACATGTACAATACCAAAACAAGAAAGAAAGATTTAAAGTTCAAGCGTTCAAAATAAACTATTTACTAATTTTTTTTCTCTTAATTAGTAAATAAACTATCCAGAAGCATGCCCATTGAGAGCAGCTTATTATCAAGTTATAAACTATGTCGTCTTGTCTTAGAATGTCTTATGACAACCACACAATCTTTCCTCATGGCACTAATTTTGTAGCATAAGCAATCTTTGCATGTGAAGAGTGGGCAAAGAGTCCCTGTCATCTGAAACCTAGTTTAATAATTGTTTGAGGTGCTACCCGTTCGTTTTGAGCTTTTGAAAGCAAAAAATTGTCAGTCAACTTTCCCGCCAAAGTTTTAACATTTCATATTTAAACTGCAAGCCATAATTTATTCTCATCTTAAATATTAATTTATATGTCACCATTTATATATCTTGAGAGGCTCTGAGGGTTTGTTATTACATACATTCGTTATATTTCAAAAGAGTAATAAGTAAATGTCGCTATTTCGTTGTGAAAGGAAATATTCTTACGATGAAAATCAGTTGATCCAGCTATTATGATTGATGAAAAATGGTTAAGAATCGAAATCTGGCAAGCCGAATTCATTTCAAATGCTGTGACCCAAAGAGAAAACTTCATTGAAAATAAGATCCAAGGCCAGGCTCCATTAGTCCAGCCCATAACAATATGAGCTAGGACACGCCACAGGCTCAAGCACCTATTTTGTGTTACACACTGAACAATCTGTTTCCTACTACATAATTTCTTCTGGTCCTAACTCAAATATTAGGACTTACTTACTTCACCAACCCTAATTAAGATCAGGGATGGAATCTTTTTTTTTTTTTCCCTTTATTCTAGGTTTTGTAATTTGGGGACGATTACAAGCAACTGGAGGGCTGTTCCGTGCCAGAAGCTGTGCCCCCAGCATGGGCACAGGATGCTGTGGCTACTTGGCTCCGGTAGGTCAGCTTCACGTCTTGCATTTTTATGCCGGTGCACGGGTACGTTGAGCTGCAGTCAAACTTCACGGCCACCTCAGTCGCCGATGTCCCGTGGATGTCTTGGTACGTCACGTCGCTCACTTTAACACCCGAAGCCTATTAATGAAGAAATGAGAATTCGACCAATAAGAGAATATCTGAGTATTCAATTTCACTAGACTCGTGGAATTTTTTAAGGACGGAGCTTTTACCTGATTCGGGCAGCCGGAGTTGTCAGGGCAGTAATTCTGATCGATGATGATCGGATTTTGGACATTGTTCATGATGGCGTGCTGGAAGAGGATGTTCCTCGCGTAACTGTCGCTCGGCCTGGCCCACGACTTGATCCTCACTCCATTTTGCGTGCCGGTGAATGTCACCGTATTAATCGTCACATTTTGTACACCGTCTTCTTGTTGCTCCTTGCCCAGACTCCCAATGCTGAAAACCAACCACATAGAAAAATAAATCTCCAAGTCAACTAATGAAACAATACTAAATTTGGCCGGACAAATGATGTAAACTAATAGCAGGGTAACGATGGTAAAACAACCAACTAAATACCTGATGCCATGTCCAGGTCCGCATGCGATATTTTCGATCCATAGATTGTTGCTGCCAGGGCCAATGGAGACACAGTCATCGCCCGTCCCAATCTTGGAATTGAGGATGGTGACGCCGGTGGAGGCGCCGACGTGAATGCCGTCGGTGTTGGGGCTGGTCCCGGAGGCCGACACCTTCACGCCTTGCATCTTCACGTTCTGGCAGGCGTTGATGACGATGTGGAACATCTGGCTGTTGAGGGAGCTGAGTCCGCTCACTAATATGTTTTGGGAGTTGCTGATTTCCAAGTTCTGCGCCCACACACACCAAAATGACCAAACACCAATCAACCACCATGGTACAAAAAAACACTTGATACTCTTAAAATTCAATTATTATACAAAAATCCCATCATTAATTATTATGATGATTATCCGTGATCCGGGGCATTGGGTATCACATGGCTCGGGATTCGGAACGGAGGGTGGCATGTGGCCCTTGAGTTTTTTAAACAAGAATACGGATCGTTGACAGTAACATAAGCAATCGACGTGAAACTTGAACGTCCAAAGGGCTTAATTGCTTTTCATGGTGAAATGGAAACCCACTTTCACGTATCTTTCTTGGAATTTTTTTTTTTTCTGTCTTCTGTTTCTTTAACGCTCTCTTTTTGTTTATTTTTGGTAACGTAGGAGAGCATACTTAAACTCGCCTATGCATGGGAGCTAAAAACATTGGCCTTAAGGGAAAAAAGCAAACCGACCAAAAAAAAAAAAGGAAGGAGAAATCACCACAAGTTCACTCTACTTCGTACTCTTGCCAATCCCCATTGATCCCCCCTTTCCCATAAGTATATAACAAGTATTACATTAAATGATGAAGTTGAAAAGGGTTTTATTCAATGTTCGATCTAGATGAAGAAGAATTCTGCGCGTGTTCGTCGTTTTGCAGTTAGTATATATGAGCGTATGTATACATACCGTAGCGCCACCAGGGCAGCTCTTGCCGGAGCTCTTGCAAGCCCAGAGGCCCGTGCCTTGCCCGTCGAGGGTTCCCCCAAGCACGGACAACCCCGTCACGTCCCTGAATAAGATCCAGTTGCCCACCTTCCCGTTCACGTTGTAGTCAGAAGGCGCAACAAGCGTGCCGTCGATGCGCACCGTGATGGCCGAGTTCTTGCATGGCCCATTGAAAGAGGCGGACTGCACGAAGAACTGGCCCTGGGGCACGTAGACAGTGGCGGCGCTTGTTGACTTGCAGGCTGATGCCCATGCGCTCAGGAAGGCCTTGCTGGAGTCAGTCTTGCCGTCGGCTTTCGCGCCGAGAGAGACTACGTTGTACTGAACTGAAGCTGCGTTTGCCGGTGATATCAATTCGGACAACAACATGAAGATGCTGAGGGCAAGTACCAGATAACTTAAACAAGTGTTGAAGATGAGTTCGGCCATCTTCTTGGGCTTTTTGCGTGAGAGAGAGAGAGAGAGAGAGGTTGAAGGGTGAGTGTTCTGGCTGTTGTGGTGAGTTGCGGTGGCGGTGAGGTGAAAGGGCTATGGAGTGGGGGTATTTATAGGGGAAATTGAGTCTTGTCCAAAATTAAAATATGAAAAAGTAGAAGGGCAAACAGAAACAAAAACAAAAGGAAGGACAAAAAAAAAAAAAAAAAAAACATGTGATCAGGGAGGTATTGGATGATTTTAGTAGGTTGGCCGAAATGCCCCTTTCCTAGAGGACTATCTGTTTGTAATGTTCCTGCTTTTCTGAAGGAATCCACCCGGCTGAACTCAATGGAGATGGGCTGGGGAGGGAAGAGACGTATATTCTCATTCCCCCAAAGTCACCAGCCTTCTCTTGATCTACCAAATTTGTTTTCTTTTTCCAAATCCTTTTTTTCTCTCTCTCTCTCTCTCTCTCTCTCTCTCTCTCAACCATGCTTTACCAATCATCCATTGCTTATGTACATATCAATCTTATATACTTACTATTTTTTTTTATGACACAAAAAAAAATAGATGAGACAGAGAAAGAGGACTTTGAAAGAAATTAATTGTGTTAAAATAATCCAACTTAAAGGTTTGATATATGACCTTTCATATTATACACAAATTGTGACAAAAATTAATTGCACGAGCGTTCTAATCTTTTGGCATGTCTATATGAAACATTTATCAAAACCAAATATCGTAGGGTTGGCAAAAGATCTCTACGGCTTATTATAAAATATTTTTTGCACACTTTTGTGTCCAAAATGTTCTCACTGGACTATCTTTGTAAATCGATATATTGGACAGATGCAATGAATGAGTCAGAGCATTCATTCCCTTGGAAGAATATGGTACTTTGGTGAGGAGACTATGTTGAGAGATTGACAGTTCCACCAAGATGACTCCAAGTATACTCTCTCTCTCTCTCTCATGTGATATATGTCATGCTACTTGCTTTTCCATCCAATAAAATTCACTACTTTTAGGGTTGAAATAAGAATAAAAAGGCCAATCCATTTACTTAACCGTATTCCAAAAATTAAGGCTTGATCACGGAAGAAGAATGGTTACCTTTGGCCTGCATTAGGAGAAATTGAGCTATCCATCATCTACCCAAGGAAAAAGAAAATTGCAATGGACTCCTCATTGGACGCTTTTTCTTTTTTTTTTCTTTTTTTTTGAGTTGATCGAGGAGTGATGAAATGAATGTAACATTATCCCACGGTAAGGCTCCCAATTTGGAATTTTGGATGGGTGTGATGCCTGACGTCGAATGACTTTGGAATGCAAATGTTGTTATACGATTTTATTTTATGACATTCTTTATACGAAAGGGCGCATGGGCCATGGTTGGTTGCTTTCGACGGAAGAGGATGTCAATGTTTTGTATCGTTCTAGTGGTGGACAAAAACAACAATTGAATATGTTTCCAATGGGAAATGAAATAAAGAGATTGATTGAAGACCTTAACTCATTGCCTCAGCAAACCCAAACATCCCGCCGTTATCCCGGCTGCTCTTAGTTTCGGCTGTCATGCCCGTCTTTCCCTCCTCCCCGTTTCATTACGTTCGTCATTCTTTCCTTGAAATATCATTCATCATCCCATTTGATTTCATGCCGCACAACTCTATCTCCATCTTACACCAATTACGGCAATGGCCATTGATTCTCAAGTGCTTTCAAATCCAGTCACACAAACATTGAGGATTCTTCAATAAACGTGTGACTTGTGAGAAGTATGTAATGAGGTATGCAAAGTCAAGCTAATAATTCATGTCTTTTTTAAAATGAATGTGAAATTACTCACGATAGGATTCATAAAGATGTTGCAATTGATCGGTTATAATCGACTTCTAGTAAGTAGGGTAAATGTTTGTTTTCCCTAAAGCAAAATATTCATGTACTCATTGTCGTTCAAATTAGTAAAGACAAATGGCTTGGAATCAACTACACGCCTCTAAGCATTGCGTGCCTAAGGGCAATTGATATCAGGGGAAAGAGAAAATAATAATAATAATAATAATAAAACGTTGTTTGCTTGTCCGTATGGCCCGGGGCTCTTGGGTCCTCCCATGATTTGAAAAGGGAAAGAGTAACGGGTGTCAGTTGTTACGCTGACTTTCCGGCCTGCAACGACAAACTGAAATTATACCGAAAATTAATATAGTATTCATAATAAAATAGACTTGGAACCCTAGTAAATTTATATATGCATGTATAACGGGGCAAAATGAGAAGGGCTTGGAGGAGCGTGGGGAGTGACGTGACAGGTGGAGGATAAAATGGAGGAAATACCGCTAGGCTTAGCCGCCCCCCCAAAAATAATTTCGTGGCCCCCACTAACCTCAGTGTTAATCAAATCTTTGGTAATTTCTCTTCCATATTTTCGTTTCATCTAGCCCGTCTCATCAAATGTGAATTCCATATTGTCATGCGTACCCTTTTTTTCTATACAACGTCTATTTGCGCCGAGCTTTACGCCACGCGACATGTATCAATCTACCCAAACGCATGATGACCCTGGAATAAGCGGGATCGAAGCGCCTGCACAATAAGTCAAGTACCCAAAAAAAAGTTGACCACCGAAGCCCAACCGCTACCATGAAAAAGCAGTAAAACTCTTGACTAAGCTTTGTCAAATGACAAGGATTGATGCCTAAGAGCATTTGATGCCGGGCAAATGTGAACAGTTGACGTCCTCACTCTTAAGTTGAATTTTGACATGTCGAGCACTTCTCATCCGTCAAATCGCATGAGCTTCAAATCTGATTTTATTGTCATCATCGCCATGAGATAAGGAGTTTAGCAAGTTGAAAAGCCCTACCGAGGTATCCATATGGATCTGCGCAACGATTGATGTATGTTGGAATGGCCATGTTATGAGCTGCTTATTCTTCGTCAAAGACGACGATGCATGTGGAGCAACCGCTGTTTGTCAACTCCGAAGATTATTATAGTTGGGATTGCACAACCTTTGCTTCTTGTTTTGGTCGTGAACGAAGAGCGATTTTTTTTTTCTCACTTTCTCATGCTTCCACATGGCCAAATTAGCATGTCGACTTCTCTTTCAAGCCATCTCATCTCAGCCAATAATGTCGCCATAAAGCAAGCTAGCATCATTTAGCTATACTTATATTCGTGTTCTTTGATTTGGTTAGTTGAACGAATTGATTCAGTTTAACTGTAACAGTTATGCGGACCCCCTCCCCCTACCCCAACCCCAACCCCAACCCTAGCAAATTCACTAAATATTCACGATTTGAGAAGGCAATCGATTTGATTATGAGAGGAAGGTTGTCATGTACCTAAACAATATTTGGCCCCTGTCAGAACTGTGATTCAATATTTACGTATAATTTGTAGAAGTGAGACCGTAAAATTCAACAAATAAAATGGAAGACGTGAATTGTTGGTGACGGGTATAAATGAGCCTGCTTATGAGTCGAGCCACCACTGTCGAAATAATAAATTTAATGGTGGTATGATAGCCACAATGGAATGTATCTTTGCTAAAGGAATAACTTTTCTTTCGAATGCAATCAACAAAGACCAACCAATGAACAAGTTCATGCACTTGATTAACCTGTTGGTGTTGAAAAGAGATTTGGAGATGTTTTTAATAATCTTCATATCAAAATGGTCAAGATGTAAGATGGTGGCAAGATCGTGGCATCCTCGGCGGTTGATTCTTTGTCTTCACGCGCTTGAATGAAAGAGACATAATTTGGGTCGAGTCATGTGCAAGAACACACATGAGAGCCATGGATGATTGCTGCTACCGCCATCAACCCCATGTGATAAGCCTGTCTCTCTCGATATTTCCTCATTCTCTATACTTCTAATCTTTAATCTATTCGAAGAACTCTACCACAACTCTAAGACAAGAACAGTTTACGGATAAGAGGAATCATTCTCCTTTTCGAAATCTTGCCTAGGATGGCAATGATTAGTGTCGTAATCATTGAAAGAAAAGGTCAGAGGGAGTGATGAGCTTTATAAATTAGCAAATGCAATAAAATTTAGATTTTCCCCCCATCATCTTTGCGGAGCTCACATGCTGAGATCCTAGACAAATCGATAAATATTATGGTCCATTACTGATAAAAAAAACTGTTGGAGAAGTTAGATTCCACGATGATTTTGGGCGTTGTTTGTTGAAGTCGTTCAATCACCACCTAACAAGTTATGGGGAACCATCGTAATGTACATACCAAATAGTTGCTGCATTCGCAGAACCTACTTATTTTTGCAATTGAAATTGTTGTAACAAAGTCCAATATATTTACGAAAAGCATGTGCATCTATGGACAACAACTAACAATGTCACCCGAGTCCGAAGAAGAAGAGGAGGAGGAAGAGAGTTCTGGTTTCACGGGTTCTATGAAGGTTTGAATCCATGAATGCACGATGCCATGTTTCAGGGGCTCCTTGTTTCAGGCAGATTGTGTTGCTAGAGAGAGAGAGAGAGAGAGAGAGAGAGAGAGAGAGGCATGTGGTGGGATATAATGTAATGCAAGCATTGACCATTTGATTTCGGCTAGGCAATTAGGATGTAGGATAGGCACGTGACCGTTCCATCTGCATATTCTCTGCCAAAGAATCGAACGGATTTTCAGTTGTATAAATGAACATGGCTTTGCAAACAATAGGTCTTTAATTAGGTAGGGTCGGTTTTCATATTGCAGTTTTCATCAACAGAAGCCTTTCCCCGCTTTGACCCTATAGCCTAAGACACACCTTATCCATATCACCCAAAGTTTTACTTCAAGGATAATATAACATACTTAATAAAAGTAACATCGTATTTTACCCTCCTTAGAATTGAATTGACCTAGTAATAAGGGCACTCTTGGGCTTCTTGCTCAGGAACGGACGGTTGTAGGCATGATTTCTTCTCCCAAGGAGCTTAGATATTAGTGGATGCCTCATGGCAGTAAGTTTTTTTGTTAGTATTCTTTGGGAAGATTGTCCAAAAAATCTTAAATCTATTTCACTATTACCAATTCAGTTTTAAACTTTTTAAATTTTACCAATTCAATCCTAAATCTTTTTATTTTTGCAAATTTTATTCATCCGATTAATTTTTACAGGAAATGACTGACATGGATACCAGTAGTACTACGTAAAATAGTCAACGTTGACATGAACAATCTATAATAATATTTTAAGATTTTTTCATTATTTTTTCTTTCTTCTTCCTTTTGCCAATGGTTGGCTAGCCTTGCTTGGGCAAGGGTTGCCATCACTTGCCATAGGCGAGGCATGGCCAGGCGAGGGTAAGCCCCCAGCAAGGGCTCCTCTCGTCAAATCTGTTGAGGCCGGCCCTCACCCAAGCCAAGGTAGCCTTGCCTAATGTCACCCGAGCGAAGATGATGCCCAACGAGGCTGGTCTACCCTAGGTGAGGGTCAGCCTCGCCTAGCTTGGGCAAGGGCTCCCCTCATTGGGGCTTGCCCTCACTTGGCCAAGTCTCGCCCATGGCAAGCAAGGCTAGCCCACCCGACTCTTGGTAAAAGGAAGAAGAAAGGGAAACAAAAAATCTGAAAACATTAAAAAAAAAAATTAACAAAAACTTCAAAAAATATTAAAATATTATTTGAAATTTTCCAAGTCAGTGCCGGTTGTCCTAGATGGAACCGACGGTTTCCACATCAACGATTTTCGGCTAAAATTAGCCGAATGGACTCAATTGGCAAAAAGTAAAAAAGTTTAGGATTAATACAAAATTGAAAGATTTAAAACTGAATTGGCAAATATATGGTGGGTTTAAAACTTTTCGGACAATTTTGTCAATTTTCTTTAGAGTAGCCAATTAATTAATTTTATGCGCTTAAGTTATTTATAAGAGAATATTTTATTTTCAAGAGCAAATCCCGATAATATATCTTCACATTGTTGTACACTTTTCTCATTTTATATCCTCTATTTTAAAATATGATGTGTTTTCCTCCAACTCAGGTCGAAGGATCCTCCTCCCATCACCACATTGGTAGGTTTTATGGGTAAATGTTGCACAATGTGACACTTCCCCACCCAATCAAGAAAGAAAACTATTTTTCTTGTGAATATAACGAACTGTTTTCATGTGAATGAAACTGTTGTTCTTGTGAATATGTAATGACTATTGACTCGTGCTATACTACTTCAATTTATTTTGGTTCTAGTGCAAATAATTTGTCGACTTTATAGATAGCCAAATGCAGATATTTGGACCATGACTACTCTCCAACTAAATTCGATATTCGTCAACATCTGCACCCTCGCTATTACAATTACACACTAGATTACGTCTTTCAATAAATAATAATAATAATAATAATCAAGTCGCTGCCCTCTTTTGCATAAATACCCTTGCCAATTTCCTCAAATGGGGGAGTTTATCACATCCCAAAGCCCTTGTCGCATGGCTATACCTTATAATATTATTCATAAGGAAGATCTACCTCTAAATATTCATTAATTTGTGTGGTTATTTAAAGTACTCATTTTTGGAATACGTAGAACAGGCCGAATCATTATCAATTAAGTGCAGATGTGCGCCATATATCAAGACAATTCATTAGTAACGGGGTGGTATATCCTCGCCGAAAGACAGAAATTAGGGTTCAAGGAAGTGGAGGTCAAAACCAAAATCTCAGGGGATCAATTGCTTATTCTACATGGACAAGCAACATACTAGGAGTCAAGAATCCTACGGTGGCCGTTTCCTTCATTCGCAATATTAAGCTTTATTAAATACCATGGGGTCCTCGTCCTCTCACTCTCACCATGCAACGTGGATTTAAGCTCAAAGTTAAGTTACCTAATCAATATACCTTCAACTAGCTCAACGTGTCCACCCCTAAGTCAGTATAAAGAATAGCTACTAAGAACTCCCTATTCGTTCATTGAGTAGCGTGACATCTCCTCTTTCCCCTACCTTAAGCACTTAAATTCAAGCTCCATGTTCTAGAGAGAGAGAGTGCATGAATTGAACGCCTAAAGCGAGTCTTTAGACCTTACGTGGAGGGACAAAGTGGGCCCACTGCTTTTGTTCTATTCTAGGTTGCTCAGAAGGCCCAGTACTTGGTCTTTTAGCCCAATCCTGAAATAGGTTCAATAATGCCGGGTGTTCCTACATTCAACAATCGACAAATGGTAGCACCGTGCGTGGTAGGATGCATCCCCATTTGCGACTTCATGTACCTGCTAATCCGTACCTCGGAGCATAGGATGCATCGAAATTAGCGTGAAGCGAATCGATGTCCAGACATTTAGGCGAAGCCAGGGTCAATGCCAGGACTCTGTAAAATCCATCAGGAACCTTTGGGAGATTGTTAGGAGGAATTATTAGTGATGACTGTAATCTCAGTTGTAATGTTGGTTCCCTCTATCCTATTAGCAACTTCATTATTGGCATTTCTTCTACCTTTCTTCTATGGTCTCAACGTTGTACTTGACTTTGATGAACTGTCAAAATAATATCTAGTCACTTTATCCAAATAAGAAAGAAAAGAAAGGAAAGCTAGAGCAAGAGAGAGCATTGATCACATTTGCTGCCTAACCCTAGATAGGGACAAGCAAGCCCCGATGAAGGTCACACGATCCCCATTGTACACTAAGAAGGATAGTGCAACCTTTTGGGTGATTATGTGAGCCACTAGGGCCACTCATGTTATCGAATGTCAAATTGTTGTCGATCAAATTTATGGTTTCGAACTTGGTCACTAATCAAGAACGCAATTTGTCACGCCCCGAACCTCGAGCGCACCAACATTCCACCATGGTCATTCAAATGCGACGTTCCCAGGTTAAGTTGCCAACCCAATCAGTTCTTTAATGCACATGCGGAAGCGCATTATAAAACCCCTGGCAAAAACTCACGGGATAGGAAAGCAGGAAACCAAATCATTCATAAACAAACATGCTTTCAAAAGTAATCACACTAGGGTTTACACATATACCAAAAATGGGCAATCTACAAAAAGAGATCAGTCCTATCACCACTAGTCGGACTCATTCCTCGATCCCACTTCTGACTGATCAACCTCCGGGGTTTCCGCCATCTACGGTCCTGAAATTTTGGCCCACAATGGGGTGAGACATTGTCTCAGCAAGTTCAACCCCCTAAATCCCTATTAGAAAGAAAATGCACCCCGGGTGGCCTAGCCACATCACACAAAAGACTTACCTCGTCTTAATTCCTTCCTGCAGGTTAGCACAATTTGTATCACACAATCTCAGGTAGTCATAAGAATTCAAACAATTGAAACATCATCACTTTCATATAAACCACAATCGCACTCAACACGCATTCCAATTATTATTCATTGCCACACAAGGGCATAGCCTACTCGCAGTTCGGCTATCTACTGACATTAATGCCAGGCATCGCCTCCCCCCTTGGAGTGCGGCTTCGTCACTACGTCAACGGCATTCCCGAAGGAGCATGGGCCCAGAATCTACTGCGACCCGCATCCGTTATAAGGGGCAACCCACATAGGGGCAAGTCCGACTCAACAGCCCAGGATGATCTCCTCTTAATTATCACACAACAATCCATAACCGACCAGGGACACTTTGCATTTCACTCAATGCTTCCACTTAAAATAATGATCCCGACCATTTTTCTTCATATTAAAAATATTCCAGAAATTAACCACGTGTGTGGGGACACGTTAATTTCGACTTAAAAAATAAATAAATATCTCACTTTTTCAAACCCCACTATTTAATATAATACTTAAAATCCAATTTTTGCATCAAAACCCGACACTTGGGTTTTTATGAATAAAATCCCTATTTATCACAATCAACACTCAATTTGCCACATACATTCATCAAATTCAAATTCTAAATATACAGCAGCGATCAGCACGAAATTCTAAGCAATTGAGGTCGAAATAATTTTTTTATAAATAATAATATTTTAATAATTTTGTAATATAATATTTTATTAAATAATTCCAGAATTTCGAAACATTTAAGTAAATAAAAATAAACCCTATTATGTCCCATCAAGGTTTATTATAAAATAAACTCTCTTAGCCTTAATTAAACATGCTTTAAATTAAACCAACCTCTTAATCTAAATCACAATTAAATAAACTAAACTAACCACCTAAGCTTACTTAACTTAGACTAAGCACACTTAGGGCATCATTAACCCTTTAACCAAGATTTAGTGAGCTAAATTCACCCGATTAGCGAACCGAGCGGACCAAAACAACGGGGGTGTCGGGGATCGACTTTCCCAAAGGCGGGCCAAGCATTCGGGGGTCGAGAAGCCTGCCAAAACGGGCCAAGACCGGGCTGCCATACCCACTCGGCGAGTTGCTGGTTGAGGCCGACGAAGGGCTGCACAGCGGTCGAACGGGCGCGGAACCGGCAGCAACAGGCGGCGGCAGCTTGGGCGGTCGAGACGGCGGCTCCGACAAGACTCCCGGCGACCCTAGCGACGACGACGACGGCTGGACGAAGGGGTAGGAGGCTCGAGGACGCCTGAGCTGAGGCGAAACGGTGAGCTGGCCGGCGGCGAGTGAGCACGCCGATGGCGGCGACGACGACGATGAAGCGGGCGGCCGAGTCAAGCATGTGGGCAGGCCTGGTTCGGACGGTGCAGCTCCTCCCTCCCAACCGGTTCCAAGCTTGAAGAAAAAGATGATGGGGCCTTTTCACTTTTTGGGGACCAATTAGCACTTGCCACTTGTCAAGCTCTCATTCAATTTGGCCCCAACCACCATGACATCAAGTGATGTCATCTTCCACTATCTCAACCTTCCGCAACATCTTCTAATGGGTGCAAATTTCTTTTTCCGCCGGGGCTTAAAATCTTGTACATTAAATTCTTCAATTCCAATCAATTCTCTTCCAATTGAATTAAATTGAAGTCCATAAAATTAATCCAATGTCACCACACTTCAATTTACGTAATCACTTGACCAAAAAACCATCTTGATCTCAAAAATACAACCAAAAGCGGGACTATCAATTTTCCGAACCAAATTAGCCATTATTTGATTATTTTGCTGAAAAACTCAGTTTGCATGAAAAATCTTCCGAAGGTGAGTCAATGTTCCTAAAGTATTTGTGATACACCAGGACTTCCAATTTCTGAATTCGATCTCAATTCACGGTTAATTTCACTCTGGCACGATATTAGCGCGTCCCAATCTACCGGATAGCTTTTAGAAATTTTCATGCATTTGTCCTGTGGTTGATCAAGCCATAATGTACATCTTTGACACATTGGCGACTCTCGGTTGTCGGGGAAATCTCAAGGTTTCAAATACGGACACAGGGTACCCAATCGACAGAAAAGCCGGTCCAGTGCCGACCGACAAGAATAATGCGATCTGATGGAATCACCCACACTCGATCACATGCCTCTATCGAGTCGACCTATCTCCGGTCTCTAATCGTTTTTTAATTATGCCGTAATGACCCTTGTAGATTAGCTCGATCGAAAGGTCGCTTCCTGGTCAAATTCTCAAGTCTGATGCATTAGAATCTCTTACCAGCTTCACTTGATAGATTAATTTTCACATGAGTAGCCAACACAAGGAAAATAACTATATGCGTGCAGACGAAATGCCCATCTCATTTTATTAAATACAAAATTGAAAAATCCAGATGTCACACAATTGGAGTTTGTTGAGGTCAGAACCATGTAGTTTGTCACGTGATCTATTTTGTCCACCTAGCTAACACATAAATCAATGTCCTTTCAATGTCCAAGGGAGCAAAGGGTATTCACTTTGACCAACTCTCTTCAATCTTTAGTCTTTGCACGGAAAATGCCCCCCAAAAAAAGAAAGGAAAAGCGAAAGAGAACTATTCAAACTAATTCGTAGCCGATCTATTGAATGGAGACTCCATATGGTGGGTGTTGACCTATAAAATGAAATGCCTACTTTAATGGATTTGCGAGTCACCATTCATTTAGTAACATGCAATTCAACCTGCTATGCTCACATGCATGTCGCAATCGCATCGCCAATATGAATGCGGAACAATAGAGAGGGTCAACCTTATCATTTGCGATGGTGCGAATCAAAGTATGTCCTCCAAGAGTACGGTCAGGTTCCATGAATTGTTTGCTTTATGTTTTTGTAAATCAACATCAGCTCTTGCTACATTTTTTCTCACTCAACGTGCATTCCAATTTCCAACCCCCAACACGAATCAGTATATGGTTCCACGCCTCCATCTAGAAAGCTATCCCTTCTTTTGTAGATTTATTTAACCCCACTTTGCGGCAAAACCTAGTTTCTTGACCGCAATTATAATCTATCCACACGAGGGTACCATGTCTTTTACACACGCAATCTCATAAACAGGATATCCATTTCACCAATGAAATGAATTCATAAATGGCTGAAAAAGCAAAACATGCAAGAGTATCGCTTTTGAACAAACAATTTCCCTACCATAACATCATATTACAAATCACGAGTTCAAATATGGACGCCCTATCTTGTCTTTCTTATTGAATGTTATTCTTGTTGTTCCGTGGACTATTTTCTTTGTCTTCTATTGTCTATTTGATGTGGGTACATCTATATCTTCATATACATTTATAAGGACTGATTTACGTGTGCGTGAAAGAGTGAAGTAACATGCTACATATGTCATTGGCATATGTCCTAGTACTTAAGTTTCAAGAGAAAATGGTTGGTGAAAGCACAGTTTAAACGGCTTTTACTTAATAATAGAGAAGTCACTTATTGATTCCATTGCGATATAGATTACTTTAGTCACTAGGGTTTCTCGTTGAATGGAATTGAAAGCAAATAAGAACGTTCAAAGACGCCGAAGAAACGCCATTGTTTGTATTCCGGCTCATCACCATGTGACATGTGGCTAACTCTCAAAGTAAAAAATATCAAAGATTTTGTTCTAAGTTCCCCACAACACGCATCTTGCATTTTGCGAATCTCACCCGAGGCATCAGCATACTGAAAATATAATGTTGTGGGAATGTATTAAGGTACTATACGCGAATAATTATTGGTTGTGTTCGTTCAAGTTGACGAATTAAATTAAGGAATGATTAACGGTCTGAGAATAATAACGTAACAGCTCATTGTCGCATGCATTATGCTTCTCACCTCCACAACTTTCATAATTTTATTCGTGTCTCTTTGAATCATTGTTTATTTTGGCTAAGACGTTGACCACTTGTCAGATCCCATGCTCGCCGGACATATCACCCGTCTAGTTACTTGCATGTGATAACGTGCAATCTTAAATAAACTACCCTATCGTTAAACTCATGATTTGGACACGCATATGTTATATTTCTTACTGCAAGAGCAAGGAAGTTGGATGAACCAAAATCCATTGTAAATTATGGCACCAACTGCTTATCTTGTATCACCCAACTGCCTCTCTCTCTCTCTCTCTCTCTCTCTCTCTCTCTCTCTTTGCCTGCCTCGAGTTTGAGACGACATTTATTTTTTCAACGAAAAACCAAAAGAAAATGGCTAAGCAAGTCATCTTCCTCTTCCTCATGCTCACATGCTTGATCTTGATTAGCCCAACCGAAGCGGACTGCAATGTGGTGAGCTACGGGGCAAAGCCGGAGGGGCCCACGAATGCAACGCCGGCATTCCTGAGGGCGTGGAAGACAGCATGCGGGTCGGCTCAGGCCGCTACGATTTACGTGCCAATAGGGTGGTACGTGCTAAAGGTCGTAGAGTTCCGGGGTCCGTGGAAGAGCCGGGTGGCGGTGAAGATAGATGGGACATTGGTGGCACCATCGGACTACAGGGCATTGGCGAATTCGGGGTACTGGATATGGTCCATACAGGTGAACATGTTGACCGTGATAGGCGGGACACTGGATGCCAAGGGTGCTGCTTATTCGGCTTGCAAGAATTCTGGCCAGAGTTGCCCTCCTGGCGCTAGGGTACGTTGTCCGTATACCGTGTACAGATTAAGAAACTGGTTTCACATATTAATTAAGAATCTTTCACCTCATGTCATATCCATGTATTGTTTAATCCAAGTTGGGCTATAGCATATGCTAAGTTGATGGTTTAGTTAGCATAAAAATGATGATGATGAGAGTCTTTCTGTTGACTTCACTTCATTCCATGCAATATTTGCCGCTTTCGGCATTGCAGCGACATCATATGACGATGTTGTGGTTTTATGAAACCCGCATTCTAACTCTCATAAAAAGGTTTTAAAGTTTTATTGCTCCACAAAATCTTTGACAAAAGAAGGATGCTTTCTTCTCTCCAGAATGTAGGTAATGACCGTATTGTGGGGATGTTTTTTAATGAGATTGTGTGAAAACTGATGTTGTCGATAATAGTAAACTGGGCAATGACATCGTGCTGAGCGGATTGACGTCGATCAATAGCCAGGCGATGCATATCGTGATAAACAGCTGCAATGACGCCATGGTGCGTAACGTGAAGGCAATTGCTCCGAACCAAAGTCCTAACACGGACGACATTCACGAACAGTCATCCAATGATGTCACCATCACTGGGAGCATGCGCCAGAGCAGAGACGACTGCATATCGATAGGACCCGGCACCACCAACCTTTACATGTCTAACATCAAATGCGTCCCTGGCCATGGAATTAGCTTCATCAATGCGCCATCTATGTATACCTCGTCTCTTGATACATGATCTACGATGGAGTCTACCAAACGCCCCGATTCCTGTCCTTACTTATGTCACTGTTCGTGCATGGCTCGATCTAATTTCAAGCTTAAATTATTGTGGCACAGCATTGGGAGCCTAGGGAGGGATGCGACTGAAGATGGAGTCCGAAACGTGACGCTGACGAATGCGTTGTTCACTGGATCCGACAACGGGGTCCGAATAAAGTCATGCGCCAAGCCCAGCACTTCCTTCGTCAGGAACGTCCTCTTCCAAAACGTACTCAGAAAGAACGTGAAGAGCCCAATCATCATCGACCAGAACTATTGCCCAAACAACCAAGGCTGTCCTCCCCAGGTAGAATCCACAATTCATTAACCTTAGTCTTACTATAACAAACCAAATTTAGTGCACTAATTTGCCCATCAATCGCAGAGTTCCGGGGGAAAGATTAGTCAAGTGGCGTACAGGAACATACAGGGGATGTCGGCGACCCAGAATGCAGTGACGTTCGATTGCAGCACCAGCACTCCGTGCGGGGGGATCAGACTGCAAGACATTTATCTCACCTACATGAACAAGGCGGCCTCTTCTTCTTGCAAGAACATAAGGAGTACTAGCAGCGGACTCCTCGTACCTCAGAGTTGCTTGTGATTAGTTTTGCCTAGCTTAAGGGCTTCCAGTCAATTAATGCTGTTTCTAATCAAGAGTTAAAAAGTGGGGGTGCACACCAACGCGGATGCACTTGTCTATGCTGCCCCCGTGATACGAGTGTCGCAGTAAACCCCACTTTTTGATTCCCCCACCTTTCCTTTTTGTTACATAAATAAACTGCAGTAGAACATAAATGCTTCACCCCCTTGTACTCCAATTTATCCTTCTTAAATACTTTTAATCATGATAAGATAATTTACATCGATATGAATTCCGTTCATATAAAAAACAAAAACCCATTAGAATAGAAGATGACCCGTATCAAGTTATATGTTTACTTGTGTTTAATTACGTCTATCTTTGTTTTGATTCTTACTCATGATAAACTGATGTACAATAGATAAAGAACAAATTGCTCCTCTTGATGTCCAGTCCAAACAAGTCAAATTAATCATAGTATAACTAACTTCAACTTGAAATCCATTCTTCGTTCTTGTCCTACCTGATCTAACCGGTTCCAATATAATCCATTTCCCACGAGGGTCACTGATCATATTAATATTCATCATGCGAGAGATTTGCTCGTTCTAAAGATGCTATTACTATTGACTCGATGAGGATTCTTACACTTCATGGGTCGGTCTTGTCCACCCTTTTCAATTGGGTGGTCGCAGTCTGCTTTGTCGCTTCCCAAGGTATGGAGAGTGATTAATTATTTGGGCTCTTTTGTGGGCTCAAATTCGAATGGAGGGGGCCATGTTGTGGCTGTGACTTGGTCAAAACAAAGGCTGGCTTGGTTAAGTGAACAAAGTAGGAGTCAGCTGTTTTGACTCACTAGACTATCAACTTTTGAATTTTATTACTATCTCAAAGTGATTGTAATTTTATCAATTTATTCCTAAATCATATAATTATGTCAATTGAGTCATAAATCTTTACACGGTTTGTCAATTAAGTCCATTAATTAATTTCAATTGATAAATTACTAACATGAATGCTAGCTGTCCAACATGGCATAATCAACATTGATGTGATAGTTTTTAGTAATATTTTAATATTTTTTGAAAATTTTTTATTATTTTATATCTCTTCTTTCTTTCTCTTTGTTCCATTCCTTCTTCTTCTAGCAGGTCGCTTGGCCTAGGTGACCGATCAAAGATGAGGGCCGATGAGGTCGACCTTGTTGGCCTTTGGCAAAGCACACCCTCAAAGACCACTAGTGAGGGTGAGCCTCGCCTACCCCGGGCGAGGCTCAATATTGTCATTGTTGGGCAAGGTCGACCTTGCCCTACCACTAGGGAGACTTGACTAACGCTAGATCCAATGAAGATGAGTCTTGCCCAGCCATTAGTGAGGTCGACCTCACTTAGCAACGAGAAGGGATAGCTCATGCTAGGTGATGTTACCTTTTTAATGAGTAACCACTCTTACCCAACAAATAATTCATTAATTTTTCCTTGATGATTCACTTTTGAGAAAGTTGCGACTGCGATGTCATTCTACAATTTTTTAATGACTATTATTTCTCTAGCAAGTCAAGTTATATGATTGAATATTAATGAATGACATGCAAGATTTTCAAGCATGGGGAATCACGGATGCATTTTCGATTAAGTGATTACTTTAAAAATTATGTACAAAAGTGAGCATTGTATAAATAATATGGCACTGTGAGTATCATTTTCTTTTAGAAATCTTAAACCCCAATGTTTAGCCTAAGCTAAGCCTCTGTTCTTACTATTTCCTTTATTGCTATCACGACCTACCATGACTCTCTGAAGCCCGTCTCTCTTCTTAGTGTCACCTCTCCCTCTCTCTCCCTATGCTCCTTCATCCGAGATAAACATATTAAGCGGTAGTATAGTACCACGTTGTTCGTAAAATTCTAAACGCAAGTGAACGTGTCGAACAAGTAATATAATGATGAGAAAGAATATCGTCCCACAGAGATCGATGATTAATAAACTAATTAAATACTAAAATAGATTAATTCTAAAATTTATCTAACAGATCAAAATATAATTGAGAATAAATTTAAAACAAAATTTGTAGACTAAATGCAATAAATCAATCAGATAAATATGTTCGAGCATCCGATTTCACCATAACCACTAGATATGAATTTCAAATTATTGTGAATACAAGAACAATATCAAACATGTGATAGCGGAATTTCCAAACCTATTTACTATCATATCTCTAGGTATAGTAAACCTACTCAGTTTATTAATCCATTATATCTCTATGTGAATTAAAACAAACATAAGTGCATTAAAAACTATGAATATTCTCGGTTTATAATAAGTCTTTTGGATCATCTTGTCATCGAAAGCTACACAAATAACACGGTATATCTCTATCCACGTTTAATTCATGGTTATATATTATAATGAGCAATTGCATATTATCACTTCTTAGTCTCAAACATGCACATCAGGTCATTCAAGTGGTGGCCAATCACTCAAAAGTATTATGCACAATAATATATAACTCACATGAATGAAATCAATTGTAAAACATAAAAATCATGAAATTCACATCATCATGGTGATGCTACATCGTAGCCCTAACAAAAGAAAATTAGAACATAGTAGATGAAGAAATAAAAATATAAATTAAATTCAGCATCTTGAATCAAAGAACAAGAATTCTGTCACAACTTTTGTCTTCTCTTCAAAATACTTGAAAAACTCTCAGAACAATGAAAAACGATCTAACAGAAAAACTAGCTTAAACCTAGCTGCCCTCCTCTCTGGCTTTCCATGTTCTCCTATTTATAGGATATATACAAGATATCTATCTCCCAATGCTTGCAAATAACATTGGGGAAGAAAATCAAGGATTCCCTAATTTGATATCCATCTTCCACTGCTTTTTGATTTGAATTCTGCAATTTTGCCATTCTTTTCCTTATCTTCTCCGTATCTCATTATCCTGCATAAACAAAGAAAATTCGAATAATCAGAAGGAAATCCAAATATTTTCTCATATATATCGCATTAATTGTTGCCTAAAATAGGTAAAATAACTCTATTTTTATAGAGTTATCAAACCCTCAAACTTAACATTTTGCTTGTCCTCAAGCAAAATCAAGACATAATACTGGCTCAAGCTAACAACCTCCTTCATGAAATATTTCTATAATTGTTCAAATTCACAATTCAAAGAAAAACACAAATTTCATCCAAACATTGAAATTGATTTATAAGTTAAGACCAATTCTAACTATGTGATCCAAATATATGTGTGAGTCCTCATCTTTTTTCAAATTATATGCAATCTAGATAAATTCACATTGATATGCAACCTCTCAAAAATTCTCAATAATTATGACCAAATCTCATAGGTTTGCTTTTCATTCCTCTCTCCACTAATGTAAGCTAATTTTCCAACTAAAAATCAATAGGATTTTTCTCGGTTTGTAATGTAAGGCTGGGCTAAAGGTGAGATAACGGTAATTTTAAGCTCAAATCACCCATCAACACGTTGATTTCTAGAATCTAATTAGAGCCAATGTCACTATCCAATTTCACTCATTCAAGATAATTTTTCTGCCACTAGATATCATCATTCCTTCTTCTTTTCTTTTTTCTTTTTCTCTTTTTTTTTTCCTTTTGAATTGCTTTATGGTGGAGTTTCTCCCAAAGTCCCTCATAATATAACATGAAAATTTCCAACCCATTGAGTATCCAAAAGGCTCACTCAATTGAAAGTTGGATAGGGAACCATAAAAGCAATATTTTTTTTCATAATACACCCCCAACAACCATAGCAATCACTTTTTTTTCTTCTTTTTTTGTTTTTTTTTTCATACTCCATCCTTCCTCCCAAATTTCTATCAAGCTCAAATAATTTTTTATCCCAAAAAATCAACGTGTTCATAGAGCATGGGACAATGATATAATTTGATAACGACTAGGCTAAACATATATGGGTGCCAATGAAAAATTGGGTAATAAGTAAGGCTCAAAGGGGTGACTAGGGATAAATAAACAAGGTTAGCTTGAAAGGCTCAATCGATTCAAAATTTGCTTAAATCATTTTCTTAGTTAGATTTAGCTTAGGATTTCGCCTCAAGAGAAAATCAAATAAATTCTAAGATTTGGGTGAAATTTAAGAAAATTGCTTACTTCACATGAATATTCTCTAGATTTACACACAATTCAAAAATTAAGGACTTTTAGTGCTCAGTAAGTGGATCAACAAAATCAGAATTAAAATTAATTCACACATCAATTGCAAGTTCAAATAAAATTTAAATTTTCCGAAGAATCGTAAAAATTCACAACTAGGAATGTAATCATCATTGAAAAAATTTAGCCAAAAATTTTGTCTCCCCCCCAAACTTGAATGAAGCAGTGTCCTCAATGTGTAAAATAGAAATAGGAAGACGAAAACTCTCCTGATTGTAGGATAACTTCATAGATGACCTTGATGATTAAATTCTTGAAAGGTGCTCCCTAAAAAATTAACCTGGATAAAACAGAGAAAAGTTAATCTTTTTTTTTTTTTTTTTGAAAAACATAAACTTAACAATAAATAAATAAAAAACATAATTAAAATGCTTGGGTTGCCTCCCAAGAAGCACTTGCTTTATAATTTTCAGCCAAATTATCTCAGATGTTGCTATTTTAGAGGATGAAGTTCAATGGTGGTCTTCTGCTTGTTGTAACCACCTTCAAAGTAGGACTTCAAACGTGGACCGTTCATTTTGAATGTGCTCTCAGTGTCATGCGCAACTTCAACTATTATGGGAATACCTATGTAACTGTAAAAAGACCAGACCATCGAGACTGCAACTTTCCTGGAAAAAGTTTAAGACGAGAGTTATAAAGTAAGACTTTTTGACCAATTTTAAACTCTCTTCTGAATATGTTCTTGTCATGCCATCTTTTTGTACGCTTCTTGTACAACTTAGAATTTTCATAGGCCTCATTGCGAAATTCCTCTAATTCATTCAGTTGTAATAATCTTTCTTCACTTGCAGACTGCATGTCAAAATTCAAAAATTTCAATGCCCAATATGCTTTATGCTCTAATTCCACTGATAAGTGACAAGCCTTCCCAAACACTAGCCTAAAAGGAGACATTCCAATTGGATTTTTAAACGCTGTCCTATAGGCCCAAAGTGCATCATCAAGTTTTATTGATCAATCTTTCCTAGAGGCATTCACTGTTTTAAAATTCTCTTGATTTCCCTATTTGAAATCTCTACTTGACCACTAGTCTGAGGATGATAAGAGGTTGCAACCTTATGCGTGACTCCATACTTACTCAAAAGTGCTTCAAATTGTTTGTTGTAAAAATGTGTCCCCCTATCACTTATGATTGCCTTAGGAGTGCCAAATCGGGTAAAAATATTTTTCTTCAATAATTTGACCACAACCTTAGCATTATTTGTTGGCAAAGCTACAGCTTCTACCCACTTAAACATATACTCCACAGCCACTAAGATGTATAAATTTCCAAAAGAAGGTGTAAAGGGTCCTATGAAATCAATACCCCAAATATCAAATAATTCACACCCAATAATGTTGTTTAAAGGCATCTCATTTTTTCTTGAAATATTTCCAGTTCTCTGACACCTATCACATGAAACAACATAGGAGTATGCATCTTTAAAAAGTGTAGGCCAATAAAATCCAGATTGTAAAATCTTAGCTGCAGTTTTGGTGGCACCAAAATGGCCACCTGCCTCTCCATCATGACAATGATGTAGAATGTTTGTCTTCTCTTCGTCTAGAACACATCTCCTTATGACCTGGTCTGCACATACTTTAAACAAGAAAGGTTCTTCCCAAAAATAATTTTTTCTTCTGTTGATATGATAATTCAGGAGGAAGAACATTACTTACCAAATAATTTACAAAGTCGCCGTACCAAGGAATTTTTGTGGACTTAATGGAAAAAAATTTCTCATTATGAAACTCTTCCAAAATTGGTCTTACCTCTTCTTTTGAATTTGGAATTCTTGATAAGTGGTCTGCAATTAGATTTTCAGTCCCCTTCTTATCTTTGACTTCCAAATCAAATTCTTGCAGCAATAGAATCCACCTGATCAACCTTGGTTTTGATTCTTTCTTTTCAAGCAGATACTTAATAGTAGAGTGGTCAGAATAAACTATAACTTTTGAGCCAATTAAATAAGAACGGAATTTATCAAAAGCAAAAACTACCGCCAAAAGTTCCTTTTCTGTTGTTGAATAATTCAATTGTGTACCTGACAAGGTTCGATTGGCATATTATATGGTTTGAAAAATTTTATTCTTCATTTGTCCTAAAACAGCTCCTACTGTAGAATCGCTAGCATCACACATCAGTTTAAAAGGTAAATCCCAATTTGGTGCTGCTATAATTGGTGCTGATATTAACTTTTCCTTTAAAGTATTAAAAGACTACATGCATTCAATAGAAAAATTAAAATGAGTGTCTTTTTCCAAAAGATTAGAAAGAGGTTTAGCAATTTTTGAAAAATCTTCTATAAATCGCCTGTAAAATCCTGCATGCCTAAAAAATCCTCTGACAAGTTTCACAGATGTTGGCGGAGGCAATTTTGCAATGACCTCCACTTTGGCTCAATCAACTTCTATTCCATTTTGAGAAATTTTATGCCCGAGCACTATTTCTTCTTGCACTATAAAGTGGCACTTCTCCCAATTCAAAACAATGTCAGTCTCCTTAAATCTTTGTAAGACCAAAATCAAATTATTTAAACAAGAATCAAATGATAAGCCAAAAACAAAAAAATCATCCATGAAAACTTTAATATATTTTTCAACCATATCAGAAAAAATAGCCATCATGTATCTCTGAAAAGTAGCTGGTGCATTACAAAGACCAAATGACATTCTTCTAAAAGCAAAAGTACCATAGGGACAAGTAAAAATAGTTTTCTATTGATCTTCTCGTGTAATAGGAATCTAATTATACCCCGAATATCCATTAAGAAAGCAATAAAACTCATGCCCTGCAAGTCTTTCTAACATCTGATCAATAAATGGTAAAGGAAAGTGATCTTTTCTAGTGGCATCATTCAATTTTCTGTAATCCATACACACACGCCACCCAGTAACTATTCTAGTTGGAATCAATTCATTATTGTCGTTTTTCTGAACAGTCATACCGCCTTTCTTTGGCACAACTTGTACAGGACTTACCCAAAAACTATAAGAGATAGGATAGATGATACCTACATCAAGTAGCTTAATTACCTCAGTTTTCACTACTTCTTGCATCTTTGGGCTCAAACGCCTCTGAGGTTGGATAGTGGATTTATATTGTTCCTCCATCAAAATTTTGTACATGCAAACTGAAGGACTAATTCCCTTGATATCAGCTATTTTCCATCCAATTGCACCATTATGCTCTCTTTATACCCTGAGCAGTTTCTCCTCCATCAAATTTGTCAAAAAAGAAGATATAATTACCGGTAAAGAAGAAACTCGATCTAAATAAGCATATTTCAGATGAGAAGGTAAGGGTTTGAGTTCAAGAATTGGAGGCTCTTCAATCGATGGTTTAGGCTTTGTAATGTGTTGTCCCAACTCCTCAAATTTAATTGCCTTTTGCCTTAAATATGGTGGAACTGTCTCTATGAAATTTGCATACTCCCTTATCTCCTCATTCTGAATATCTTTGTCCCTTGGTTGAATCAAACATGCTTCAAGTGAATCTTTAAAAATATTTTCCTGAAAAAACCTTATTCACCAACTTATCAACTATCTCAACTCTAAAACAAGAATTATCATCAGATGAATATTTCATTGCTTTAAAAACATTAAATGAAACAAGATCATCTTGAACTCTAAGAATCAACTTCCCTTGTTGTACATCAATAAGAGCTCTTCATGTTGCTAAAAAAGGTCGACCTAAGATAGTGGTATCTCAAAATCTTCCTCCATATCAAGAACTATAAAATCTGCAGGAAAGATAAATTTGTCAACTTTTACCAAAACATCTTCCATAATACCTCTCAGATATTTAATTGATCAATCAGCCAGTTGAAGTGACACTGTGATTGCTTTTACCTCACCCAATCTTAATTTCTTGAAAACTGAATAAGGCATCAGATTAATACTTGCACCTAAATCACATAATGTTTTTTCAAAGTAAGAATCCCCAATAGTGCAAGGAATAGTAAAACTCCCTAGATCTTTTAATTTTGGAGGCAATTTGTTTTGTAGGATGGCTGAACACTCCTCGTTTAAGTTCATAGTTTCATAATCCTCTAGTTTCCTTTTGTTTGCCAAAATCTCCTTTAAAAATTTTGCATAACTAGGCATTTGCGCTAAAGCATCTGCAAAAGGAATGTTAATGTGCAATTTTTTAAATACATCAAGAAATTTAGAAAATTGCTTATCTATTTTATCTTCTTTGGAGTCGGCGAGGAAATGGAATTGGCGGCACATATGGTTTGGGATTATCTGGAAAAAGTTTACTTTTACTTGTCTCCTTTGATTGTTTATTGGTCACCTCTTCCTTGTCTCTGACAATCTCTTCTTCTCCCACTTGTTTACCACTTCTCAAGGTAATAGCCTTTATGTTTTCAATTGGATTTATCTCTGTATTGCTCGGCAAAGAACCTTGTTGTCTCCCTGACATCATGTTTGCTAACTGACCCACCTGCATCTCCAAAGTTCTGATTGAAGCCTCTTGGTTTTGAAATCTCACATCCATGCTTTTGATGAAGTCATGAGTCGTATTAGCAAGTTTGGTGACTATATCTTCCAAATTTGACTTTGTCTCTTCCGATTGTTTGAATCCCTGTGGTCTCATCACATTCTGATTATTTCATGAAAAATTTGGATGATTGCGTCATCCCGGATTGTATGTGTTGGAGTAGGGATTATTCTGTGACCTGTTAAAATTCCCAACAAAGTTAGAATTTTCACTAAATTGTTTAAAAGTATTACATACCTGACACACTATGCTAACATGTCCTCCACCACAAAAATCACATGTCAAATTCTGAATTTTCATGGCTAAAATACTCATATTATCTAGCTTTTTTGTTGAGTGCTTCAAATTGTGCAGCAATTGCAGCAAAAGCATCCACTTCATGAACTCCGCTAGTTTTTCGCATCGGTAGTCTCTTAGTAGGCCACTGATAACTATTTGACGCCATCTCCTCTAATAAATTGTAGGCTTCTTCTGGTGTTTTATTATTTAGAGTTCCTCCTGCAGCTGCATCAATCATAGAACGAAGATTTGTACTAGAGCCATTATAAAAAGTTTGTACCTGCATCCATAAGGGTAGTCCATGATGTGGGCATCTCCTAAGAAATTCTTTAAATCTTTCCCATGCTTCATATAATGATTTATTATCCATCTGCATAAAATTAGTAATATCGTTACGCATCTTCGCAGACTTTGCAGGCGGAAAGAACTTACCAAGAAATTTTTGAGTCATATCATTCCATGTAGTGATTGATCCTGCAGGAAGAGAAAAAAGCCAACTTTTAGCTTTGTCTCTAAGAGAGAATGGAAATAATCTTGATCTAATAGCATCATCTGTAACTCCATTATATTTAATGGTGTCACAGATTTCAAGAAAAGCATCGATGTGAGCGTTTGGATCATCGCTTGGTAGCCCATTGAATTGCACTGATTGTTGAAGCATCTAAATGAGTAACGGCTTGATCTCAAAGTTGTTTGCTTGAATTGCAGGTCTTCTAATACTTGATGTGGTGCCTTGAACTGTTGGTGCAGCATAATCTCTTAAGAGTCTACGTTGATTTTCATTATCACCATCTGCCATCTTCTTAGCGTGATTTCTCTGTTCTCTCAGTCGCCTTTTGAATGTACGCTCGATTTCTGGATCAAGCTCAGCAAGTTTCCCCTATTGGCTACGTGTCATAAACCGATGTACACCCTAAAAATAAAACAAAACAAAAGTTAGATTAAACTTAGAATTATCTGGTATCAATATTAATTAGTATTAAACAAACGATCCCCGGCAACAGCGCCAAAAACTTGTTCGTAAAATTCTAAACGCAAGTGAACATGTCGAACAAGTAATATAATGATGAGAAAGAATATCGTCCCACGGAGATCGATGATTAATAAACTAATTAAATACTAAAATAGATTAATTCTAAAATTTATCTAACAGATCAAAATATAGTTGAGAATAAATTAAAAACAAAATTTGTAGACTAAATGCAGTAAATCAATTAGATAAATATGTTCGAGCATCCGATTTCACCATAATCACTAGATATGAATTTCAGATTATTGGGGATACAAAAACAATATCAAACATGTGATAGCGGAATTTCCAAACCTATTTCCTATCATATCTCTAGGTATAGTAAACCTACTCAGTTTACTAATCCACTATATCTCTATGGGAATTAAAATAAACATAAGTGCATTAAAAACTATGAATATTCTCGGTTTACAATGAGTCTTTTGGATCATCTTATCACCGAAAGCTACACAAATAACGCGGTATATCTCTATCCACGTTTAATTCATGGTTATATATTATAATGAGCAATTGCATATTATCACTTCTCAGTCTCAAACATGCACATCAGATCATTCAAGTGGTGGCCAATCACTCAAAAGCATTATGCACAATAATATATAACTCACATGAATGAAATCAATTGTAAAACATAAAAATCATGAAATTCACATCATCATGGTTAGGCTACATCGTAGCCCTAACAAAAGAAAATTAGAACATAGTAGATGAAGAAATAAAAATATAAATTAAATTCATCATCTTGAATCAAAGAACAAGAATTATGTTACCACTTTTGTCTTCTCTTCAAAATACTTGAAAAACTCTCAGAACAATGAAAAACGATCTAATAGAAAAACTAGCTTAAACCTAGCTGCCCTCCTCTCTGGCTTTCCATGTTCTCCTATTTATAGGATATATGCAAGATATCTATCTCCTAACGCTTGCAGATAACATTGGGGAACAAAATCAAGGATTCCCTAATTTGATATCCATCTTCCACTGCTTTTTGATTTGAATTCCGCAATTTTGCCATTCTTTTCCTTATCTTCTCCGTATCTCATTATCCTGCATAAACAAGGAAAATTTGAATAATCAGAAGGAAATCTAAATATTTTCTTATAGATATCGCATTAATTGTTGCCTAAAATAGGTAAAATAACTCTATTTTTATAGAGTTATCACACGTCATCCTATGACATGGTGTGCATTTATGTACCTAAATCCAATCAAAAAGTTAACACTTATATCTAACCGGACAATCAAATAAGAATTAAAAATCAACCTCTCTTTTTTCCTCGCCGACACAGAGAGATAGAGGGGGGGTGTTATATCCTCGCTGGAAGAAATAACTTAGGGTTCTAGGAAGTGAAGGTCAAAACCACAATATCAAGGGATCAATTGCTTATTCTTACATAGACAAGTGACATACTAGGGGCCAACAATCCTATCGTGGCCATTTCCTTCTCTGGCAATATTAAGCTCTATTTAATACCTCGAGATCCTCGTCCTTTCACTCTCACCATGCAATAGAAATTTGAGATCAAAGTTATCCTACTTAATCAATAAAACATTTAGCCTCACACTTTTTCCACCTCTTTTTTGGCTTCTAACACCCAACCCCCATCACATTAAATTGATCACATCATCTTTTGTGGATTCTATTCTTAATTTAAGATTATTTTTTACTATTTTTCCTTCATTTATTTGGTTTCAACATTACTAAAGAAAAACAAAACTATCTATGCCCCACTCAAACAACAAACAATGCAGTCGAATGTGGGGCCTATTCCTGATTTAAGACACATTCTTACCTTCTTCTTTTTTCCTTCTTTTCTGGTTTCTTTTTCTTTTCTTTTTTTTCCCATTTGGGACAAAATTGGCATCCCACTTTTCCAAAAAGTAACTTATTTGACAGATAACCAACTAGTTATGAATGAGTTATATTTTTATTTGTGTTGTCCTAGGAAACCATTATTCTAAAAATAAGTTGTGCACATATAAGAGAGAAAATAATCATCTACAAGTTTTTATGAATGTACTTGGTTTACTTATAACATAAAATTTGACATTATATTATAGTCCGTGTATTTTAACTACTCAACTATCATTTTATTCAATGAATGTAATATTCAATTTTATATATAATTTTCATGTCATCATTGCACGATTCTCGAAACATCCATTATTATTGTGCAAATTCAAAAGAAAATGCTCCCCTTAATATTATTACATGGAATATTATCTTTGCCTTGATGACATGGAATAATTAGCTATTGATAAAGGTTAGTAATACTCTTCAATCAAAAGTGTGACCCATAATAGATAATGTGGAAACAATTAGGACTAAATTGGCATATTTTAAAGATTTAAGACTAAATTGGCAAATCGTCAAGAATTTTAAGACTAAATTGGTCAAACTGAAAGATTTTGGACTAAACATCACAAGTGTAATAGGTGTAGGACTTTTTTGATAATTTTTCCTATTTTGACCACCTAGCTAATACATAATCAATGTCTTTAATGTCCATGTTAGCACATGGTATTCGCTTTGACCAATTCTCTTGACTCTTTAATATTCAAAAATGCCCCCCCCCAGGAAAAAAAAAAGGGAAAAGCAAAAGACTATTGTTCAAATCAATTTGTATCCTCTATGAATTTATGGGACTACTACAAACTGTTTTAAAAAATTTAAGCTGTTAAATAAATGTGTGGTTTAACATCTATATATTCAAACACTCCTCCTCATGCATAAGCTAAATTTTGGCCTAAACATAAAGTGTGAAAATATGTGATTGGGGAGACAAATAGGGGCTTAGAAATGATATTATAAAATTTAAGTTATTAGATGACTACGTTATTTAATATTTAATTACTCTAATATATCTGTATCTAAACACTCGAGACTCCATATAGTTGGCGGTTGACCTATATAATGAAATGCATACTTTAATGGACTTGCAAGTCTCCATCCATTTAGTAACATGCAATTCAACCTGCTAATGCTCACATGCATGACGCCGCCGCATCGCCAATACGAATGCGGAATAATAGGGAGGGTCAACCGATCCCCTCCTAATCACTCCAAGTATGTACTCCAAGAGTACGGTCAGGTTCCATGAATTGTTTGCTTTATGTTGTTGTAAATCAACATCAGCTCTTGCTGCATCGTTTCTCACTCAACGTGCATCCCAATTTCCAATCTCCAACACGAATCGGTGTATGGTTCCACGCTCCCGCGTAGAAAGCGATGCCTTCTTTTGTAGATTTATTTAACCCCACTTTGCCGCAAAATCTGGTTTCTTGACCGCAATTACAATCTATCCACTTGGGGGTAACATGTCGTTTACATACGCGATCTTATAAGCAGAAAATCGATTTCATCAACATGGAATGAATTCATGAATAACTGAAAAGCAGAACATGCACCCATGTCACTTTCTATCCATCCACTCGTAAACAAAATAAGTTATATGCACTTTATTAGTCTGTTTTGTAACGGTTAAATTTTTGAAAAGACGGTTTGTCTGATATAATGTCAAATTACATATCATAAGTTCAAATTTCGACCCCCTCTCTCATCTTTCTACTTGCATGTTACCGTTGTTGTTCCGTCTTTTTTCTCCATCTTCTATTATCTATTAATGCGATTACATCCTATTTTCAGTTGCATTTGTAATGACTGGCTTACGCATGCATGGAAGGATTAAATAACAAGCTATATATATCATTGGCACATATCTAGTAGCTCAAGTTTCGAGAGAAATGGATGATGGAAACACTGTTTGAATGCCTTTAACATTACAACAGAGAAGTCACTTGTTGATTCCATGGCGACGTAGCTTAGTTTAGTCATTAGGGTTTCTCCTTGAATGAGATTAAAAGCAAATGAGCATGTTCAAAGACGCCAAAGAAATGCCTAAGAAAGCGGCTGTTTGTAGCTCATCACCACGTGGCCCGTGGCTCACTCTCAAAGTAAAACATGTTAAAGACTTTGTTCTAAGTTCCTCACCACATGCATTTTTCATTTTGCACGTCTTATGTTAGTCGTCAACACACTGATTATATAATGTTGTTTTACTTGGGATTGTATTAATGTACTATACGAAAATCGTAATATCAATTGTTTACTAGGCTTAATCCATTATGAACTTATATATAGCATCCTAGTATTTTTTATATATAGCCATGAAAAGATGTGTTTTTGGCTTTGCAAATTGATAATTCGTAGGCATTTTGCAGTTAGAACATCCCGTAACCACGACACCACCTATTAGCAACTTCTCGTAAACAACTCCATCGAGCATCGACGCACCGTGGCTTTAGAGTATTCTGTGCCTAAACAGAAATAGTGTTAAAACACACCACAACATAACGAGATAATGCAATATGATTGCAGCACAAGTGCTCGTCAGCACTAATATGATTACGATCCACTAACAGAGCGACAAACATGACCTCAAGGATATTATAAAATAGACGGACTATACGCTGCGAATGGAATATGGGATCCATTGTTTTCGCATCGACCATTTGATCAATCAATTAATTTATGGGGAGTTGGATATATTTATTACTTCAGAGAGATGGAACTCCCCTAATTAAATTTAATTGCATTGTCGACACATTTTTTGAGGTGAAGAATGGTATAATCGATTCCAATGATTAACATGCATCAACTATGTACAACGTTATTACTGTCCATATAATAGAAGAATCAAAATCATTTTACTTTGTTGAGGTAATAACTGATGGTGAAAAGGGAACTTGGGTACTAGCTAGAAAGAAAATTATACATAGAGAACAAGCTCCATCTAGCTTCTCTTTTTTAGGTTAACATTCATTCATATTCTGCATGTCCGAGCAGTTTGATCGCTTGGTTTGCATTATTCTTCCGGAAATTGGTAGAATAAATTAAGAATTGAAGGACGAGCATTACATTCATGGCCGGCAGCTGCTTGGCTCCGTTCAAGCGGACGAATTGATTGAGGAATCTGAGAATAATAATGCGACAGCTTATTGCTGAATGCAATAGGGTTCTGACTTTCACAACAGTCGTAAACCCTAATATTCTCCGTTTTTGTTTATTTTGGGCCGGACGATGACCACTTATCAGATCACATGCTCGCCGTACATATCACCCGCATAAGCACCAGTACGTGATAACGTGCAAGCTTAGAAAAACTATCTCATTATTGTAACTATTAATTTAGACCCGCATATTTTATGTTTACTTACTCCATGTATAAGGAAGATCGACAACCAAAACCCACTATAAATTACGGCCCCATCTGCCTATCTTGTATCATCCAACTGCCTATCTCTCTCTCTCTCTCTCTCTCTCTCTCGAGTACGTTTATCTTCTCGACGAAAAATTAAAGCAAATGGCTAAGCAAGTCATCTTTTTCATGCTCACATGCTTGGTCTTGATTAGCCCAACCGAAGCGGACTACAATGTGGTGAGATATGGGGCGAAGCCGGACGGGGCGATGGATGCAACAGAGGCGTTCCTGGGGGCGTGGAAGGCGGCATGCGGGTCGGCTGAGGCCGCTACAATTTACGTGCCGAAAGGGCGGTACGTGCTAAAGGCAGTGGAGTTCCGGGGTCCTTGCAAGAGCCGGATGACGGTGAAGATTGATGGGACATTGGTGGCACCGATGGACTATTGGGCACTGGGGAATTCAGGATACTGGATATTGTTCAGACAGGTGAACAAGTTGACGGTGGTCGGTGGGAAACTGGATGCCAAGGGTGCTGGTTATTGGGCTTGCAAGAATTCTGGCCGGAGTTGCCCTCCCGGCGCTAGGGTACGTTTGTCTATTGTGTACGGATTAAGAAACTGATTTCGCTTATCATATCGATAATCTCTCACCTAATATGAATAGAACATGCTAAATTAATTGTTCATTAGCCGAAGTGGTTATTTGACAATTTTACTAAACTTTCATTCTTGCTTCCATCAAAATGCTTCAAAGTTTTCATGACGACACGAAATCTTTAACTTCTTTTTCTGCACAGCATATGTAATGAACCTATTTATGGGGATGTTTTCTCATGAGTTTGTGTGCAAACCGATTCAGTCGATAACATTCAACTGGGCCAATGATATCGTGCTGAGCGGATTGATGTCGATCAATAGTCAAGCAACGCATATCGTGATAAATAGCTGCAACAATGCAGTGGTGCGGAACATGAAAGTGATCGCTCCGGACCAGAGTCCCAACACGGATGGCATTCACGTGCAGTCGTCGACCGGTGTCACCATCACTGGGAGCACGCTCCAGACCGGAGATGATTGCATATCAATAGGACCTGGCACTACCAATCTATACATGTCTCACATCAAATGCGGTCCGGGACATGGCATTAGGTACTAACCCTTCACCAGTGTGCCATCTATGTACCTCATATCTTAAAATTTAAAAGGCCCCAAATTTTTTAGTGCTTAATGATATCACCGTTCGTGCATGGCTCGATATAATTTCAAAATTAAATGGTTGTGGCACAGCATTGGGAGCCTAGCGAGGGATGCGACTGAAGATGGAGTCCAAAACGTGACCCTGACGAATGCGGTGTTCACTGGATCCGACAATGGGGTCCGGATAAAGTCATGGGCTAGGCCCAGCACTTCCTTCGTCAGGAACGTCCTCTTCCAGAACATAGTCATGAATAATGTGCAGAACCCAATCATCATTGACCAGAACTATTGCCCCAACAACCAAGGCTGTCCTCGTCAGGTATAATCCACAATTCATTAACTTCAAAGTCCACCACAACAAACCAAATTTAGCGAATTAATTCGCCGGTCGTTCGCAGAGTTCCGGGGTGAAGATTAGTGGGGTGACATACAGGAACATACGAGGGACATCAGCAACTCAGAATGCGGTGACGTTCGACTGCAGCAGGAGCACGCCATGCCAAGAAATCAGACTACAAGACATTCATCTCACCTACATGGACAAGGCGGCCTCTTCTTCTTGCAAGAACATAGGGGGCACCAGCAGCGGACTCCTGGTGCCTCAAAGTTGTCTGTGACGGATCAACTTTACGCCTAGTTTACGGGCTTAATGTTGTTACTAATCAAAGGTTCGAAAAAAAGTGGGTGTGCACACCAACGTGGATGCACTTATTTAATCTGCCCCCATGATTTGAGTGTTGCCATAAGTTCCAACTTTTGATCTCACCGCCCCCTCCTTTTCTTTTTATATGATTAAAGCGGAGCGGGATGCTTTCCCTTCTTAATCCATTTCCTCATTCTCTAAATGCTTCACCCCCTTCCGACTCTAGTTTATCCTTCTTACCTAACTTTAATTCCACGGACGTCAATTCACATCTGAAAGGATTCCGTTCACATAAGAAACCCTCATGCTATTTGATCTTTGTTTTGGTTCTTACTCATGATTAACCGATGTACAATGGATGACGAACGAATTGCTCCTCCTAATGTCAGGTCTAACATGTCAACTTAAGCTGCGTTGATTGGACTTTTGGGGAAAAAATTTCGAAAGGTTTTAAGATAAATAATTATTCCAAAATGCAAATTATGTTTAATAAATTGTAATTTGAATGTCTTTTATAAAGCAATTTTAGATAAAATAATATTTGCAAAAATTCTTTTTGCAGAAGACTTTTCTTTGTTTAATAAAAAAGGAAAAAGAAAATCTGCACCTTTTGTCAGCCCAACAAAGGAGTAAGGCCGCCAACAAGGTCACACTATCTTAGCCGACCACTCGTGCAGGTCACGCACGATCCCAAGCAGCACAGGCCTCTCAGAGCTAAGTCTAGCCCCTCACGAGCCACCCTTACATAGAGAAAATAGACAATTATAACAAAGGAAAAACTAAAAACCAAAGAAACTGGTTAGGGTGGTTTTGTAGAAAAAAAGATATACTAAACATAGAGTGAACTTTTCGAAAATGCTAAAATCCCGAGGTGGGAATTTAGCCTTCACAAGGGTCAGCACTCGATCAAGTGTTGGACAAAGTATTTGCCAAATACTCCTCAATTTTTCCCGTGCGGCCATCGAGCCGAGCCCCCCTAATAAAAGTATTTATGATCGTGGCGAACTGAGTTATAATCCATTCTACCTGTCCTATCGGATCTGAAGAGTTCTGACATAATCCATTCCGTCACTGATCATACTGATGCCACTGCCGCTGCACGTCTCACGGGTAGGTTTTGTCCACCCTTTTGAATCGGGCGGTCGCAGCAGTCTGCTTTGTCGCTTCTGCAGAGTGTTCAATTATTTGGGCTCCTCTGTGGGCCCTAATGCGAATGGAGGGAGGGCCTCCAAGTCGTAGCTTTGACTCGGTCAAAATAAAAAGCTGGGTTTGGTTGAGTGGACAAAGTAGGAGTCAGCTCTTCCGACTCACTTTGATTTTCGACATGTCACGCGAGACGGAGAGGGTCCGTCAGATCGAACCGCGGGCGTGTCTTCGGTTTGGTCCGGAAAGGGAGAAAGATATTTATTCGTGGGCATGACGCGGATTTAAGTCGAGACTTGCGGGCGCAAGAACTTAACATTCTAGATTAAAACGTCACGCGAAGGAATTAAGGGGAGTTGATTTTATTCTTTTCAATCGAGAACTTGCAAACTCAGCACCACCTCGAACTTAAATTTCAAACTGTGCTTAGAGGTCGCTTTTATTTGAAATATATCGGAGTCTTAAAATCTACGTCGTCTTATAATTCAAGTAAAACAACATTGTTTACCACTCGCATGAAGTGTTAGTGATGTGTTCACCGTTTGCCTTCCCAAAGTGATTTTGACCTCGGGGTCTCTAGAATCTATTGCAATACCTCTCTACTTGGTGGTAGAAATATATAAGTACTAAACCACACTTTAAATTAATAGCTTCAACTTTAAAAAAAGTTGGTGATGGTCGAGAAAATTACCAAAAAAATTTAAATCTATTATAATTGTGTCAATTTGGATTTAAGCATATTTTATTGAAAACTCAATCATAAACCTTTTGTATCTGTGTTAATTCAATCAATCTTATCAATTTTGGCCAGTTGATACCAACATGGATCGACCATATTAATCGTCTAACAAACATTGACATGAGTAATTTTTAATAATATTTTTACTTTTTAAAATTTTTTATATTTTATTTTCTCTCTCTCTCTCTCTCTTTTTCCCTTTCTTCTTCATTCTTCCTCTAGCCAATTGCCAATGGTGACTGACTAAAGGCGAGGGCCAACAAGGCTTACCCTTACTAACCACTAGTGAAAGCGAGCCGGTCACCAACCAATTATTCTACTTTAAAACTCAAATTTGGGACTACATGATTTCGGCTAGTTCCCATAGAAATTCAAATTGAAAAATCAAGAATGAAGCTGATCACCTGATAGAAAAAAGTTTAAGGACAAGTCGATGGTCTCGTGACGTTGGCAAGCTAGATATGGAGACAAGGTTGAGCATCGACCCTCGGCAACCCTCCATGACCTCAAGCGTGCTCGATATGGAGATAGGAGGCAAGCATCAATCTCAATGAGCCTCAACCAGAGCACCCTTGACCAAAGCAACCTAACCTCACATGAGCCTTAGCGGCATCGAGCGACTATCCCTTGGAGATCATCTGCGTCAATGCCCAAGGGCGAAGGTAGTCATGGCCTCGCAAATGCAGTCAAGGCTGCCTATGACGAGGCCATGGTGAGACTAGCCTCATCCAGAATTAGGTGAAGTCTTGATCCTCGCCGGTGGCTACCAAGGGATTCGTAGCCCTCACCCAATGGGTGGCAGGGTCAGAGAAAGGGAACAGGAAGAAGAGGAAAATGAAAAATAATTTTTAAAAGATAAAATATTGTTAAAAATTGCTCACGTTATTATTGGTCAGATGGCCAATCGACTAGAGTCTACATCAGTGCCGACCAGTTAAAATTAATCGAATAAATTAAATTTGGATAAATATTAAAGATTTAAGACTGAATTGATATAAATACAATAGATTCATGACTTTTTTTATTAATTATTCGGATGATGATGGTCCTATAAAATCTCATGCTTAGTTCACTTATAGAAGCTTAAAGTTGCGATGCCCGTCAATTTTATTGATGAGTCAATGATCCTCATATTTAGAATTTCAAACGGATGATAATTCTAGGGCCTTTACTGTGGGACGTTGAATAAGAAAATAATATCAAATCTGTCGAAAGAGGGAAAAGCAGACGTAACACTGTTTCCAGGCTCGTCAGCTATTAGAGGTCCGACAAATGAATATCAGCTACGTGGCCCTGTGATTGTTACTTTCCAAACGGATTGAGGTCATAGAACCATGCGCAGCACCCGCCCAAGTCAATCCGAAAAATTAGGTAGACGTCAACCAATCGATGACGATGACTCTTACGACGGATGACCCTCCTCGTCATATTCCAAACGTGCGCGTCTTCGAGCTGCCAAATATATACAATCTTTTCGTCCGTAGGAATTTGACCAAGACGCGATGGCGCCATTATCACGGGGGGACACAAGTGGCGGAAGTCGCATAAACACGTGCCGCACTCCCAGCTAATGCTCCACATTTCATGGCACTCGCAGTCCACAACTCCTATTTTCCGTTGGACATCTTCGTCCTCGTGAGACACAGGGACGGCCCCTCCCCCGCGTGATGACCTCGCGGTCTCCACTCCTCCTCGTGAGAGAGAGAGAGAGAGAGCATAGCGATTGAGTGCTGAGAATAGGTCAAGCAGCACTCCCTTGAAAGGCGTCTATGGCACCAACACTTCATTTTTAGGACACGAGGGTGGTCGACGGTATCCGATGATCATGCCATCTTTTTCCCGTTTTGTTCTCCTTCTGGTTTGTCTCCATTTGAATCGAAGCCTTCTGGGCCTTCAAAATATCTCCCACTAGGCCTGAACTGATCTACCTGGTCTGGACATTTGATTTACCCAAACCAATGTAGCACGCCCTCAAATTGGCTCTCTCTCTCTCTCTCTCTCTCTCTCTCTCTCTCTGTCTCTCTCATATGAGATTCTCTTTTCTTTCTCCATCACATTCGTTCCTATCGACGGAACAAAAAGGAGTGGCAACATTTCAATAGCCGGCAAGGACCCAAGAATTAGTAGCATGCACTTTGGGACAGTCCACCTTGAGATGTTTGCTGTGGGGTAATCACCTACACGTTTTCGAAATTTGCTGATCACACCACAAAAAGAGCTACTGATTGTTGTTAGAAATTATGACATTTAAATATTAATTCACTCTTGTTATTTTCGTACGTGACTACTAACTTTCAAAATATTTCCACTATTCAATATAGTCTTCTGAAGCTCAAAAATTTCTACCGTTGGTGATGTCTTGTTCTTCCTTTTAATTTCGGGGCTTGTTACTTTATCGAATTATTTGCTTTACCAAAGTCCACCAGTTATATAAATTTTTCAAATGGAAAAATTGATTGCAAATTAATATACTTTTGCCTTAGTAAGATGACGTGTCATTTGTTCTTTAGATTCTAGTGATCGATTTGATAGACATTTCCGTTCTTCAATCGTAAGAGGATTAGATTGTAAGTCATAGAGCTTGAGTGCATAATTCACATAATCTTTAGGATAAAAGCCCCTAAAAATCCCAAAATATAATCATCGTGATACTCCAAACCTTTTTGTGACAAAAAGACCCTCAAATTTATACTCGTGTGACCAATTTATCCAAAACTTATACATGTGAGACACGTTTACTCTAAACTTTTTTTGTGACACAAAGAAACCCAAGTCTTGTATTCATATGATACATATAATCTAAACTTAGGCTCGTGCTACACATTTACCATTTGTCAAGAATTTTTTTCCTTTTTCCCTTTTTCCCTTCCTCCTTCGTCTTTATTAATGCTCTTACCATCATCATCGCCATCATCCTCACCCTCACCAGAATCAAGGGAGAAAATGAACGAGGAGTTAACAAAAATAGAAAAAGAAAACAATATACGATGAGTTGACATATTTTTGTCACTTGAGCGCCATGTTAGCATCATTTGCTTTTTGTCATCTAGATTTTAGCAATGTTTGTTGATGGAATTTGAATTTAGGGTAAAATGTGTCATATGAATATAAATTTGAAATGAATATGTTATAAAGATATGAGTTTGGGGTTATTGGTGTCATATAATATTTTTAAGATAAATAGGCCACATCAATATAAATTTAGAGAGTTTAGCATAAAAAAATTAGATAAATATGTTAGTGTGAACATAGTTGGAGTATTGTTATGGCTTTCTTATAATATGGATGGCTTAGTTCAATGAAAGCATGGGGATAAGTTTAGGCGGCCAATACCACCGTCCATGTGTTCTGGAAGGCGCTTTATTTGATTCCTTCGGTAAAGATAAAGAGGTGACGCGTCCTTGGTGTCTGAATGGTGAATTGCAAATGCATGTGCCTTTTTTAACATTTAAAAAAAAAAAAAAAAGAAGGCACAAAACACGCTGCGTGCTGAAAATAAAAAGAACATTAGATTACCAAAAAAGCGTCACATCCGAAAGTGGGAAACAAAGCAGAAAAAGACACACACATCTCTCTCTCTCTCCTCTCCTCTGCGTGTGCGATCTCACCACGCCATGATGGAGTCGGAGTTGCTGTTGCGTTGCGTGAAAACACAATGATATGAACGGTGGACGTTCCATTCCTTATCACCATTCTCTCTCTCCCCCTATCTCTCTCTCTCTCTCTCTCTGCTGTTTTTTCTGTAAATATCAGCAGACGACAGCCTTCAAAGCATATTTCCGAGCTATAGAGTACGAGTCCACTGTAATTTACATTGCGACATCAGCAGCTCCAATTACGGAACATTAGATTCCCTTTTCTTCGGGTGCCCACCCACCCTCTCTCTCTCTCTCTCTTACTCACTCACTCCTGGGTCTACCGTGAAACGCAGTGGGTGAGCTCTCGATCTCATCAAGCTTTCATCTTTTGATTGGGGGCCATCTCTTTTTCGCTTTTTCCCTTGATTGGTGTCTCTGTCGTCGTCGTCGTCGTCTCGGCGAAGCGGGTTAAAGTTTCCGCCTTTTATCTGAGAATCGGACGAGTTAGCATTTTTGGTGTGATTACTCTCAGAGGAAGAGGATTGGGTTTTTGTTTGTTGGAGATTTAGAGAGTACACACAGCATTTGGAGGGGGGGCTGAGTTGTTGTTTTTTGATCTCTGTGTTGATTGGGATTCAGCACGCGCTGGACGGTGAGTTGTGTCTGACGATGGAGAAGCCGGAGAACTCGAGGGAGAAAGAGAGAGAGGGTAGGGGGATAGAAATGGAAAAGCAGAAGAGCTTCGGCAGAGGGATAGAAATGGAAAAGCAGAGGAGCTTCGGCAGAGGGCTGATGGAGAAGCAGAAGAGCTTCCGGATTGCCATGGAGAGACAGCTCAGCTTCATCTCCTCCGACAAGAAGAAGGCCAAGGAGTCGCCCGGCAAGCGCGGCGATTCCCCTCTCCATTTGGCGGCTCGGGCTGGCAACACTGGTAGAGTGAGGGAAATCCTTCAAAATTGCGGTGCCAATGAATCCAAAAGCTTGCTGTCGAAGCTGAACCTGGAGGGCGAGACCCCGCTTTACGCCGCGGCGGAGAACGGGCACGTCTCGGCGGTGGCGGAGTTATTGGAGCATTCCGATCTCGAGAGTGCATCCATTGCGGCTAGGAATGGATTTGATGCTTTCCATATCGCTGCGAAGCAGGGCCATTTGGGTATTCCTTTGTTTGATCCCATCTTTTACTGTTCTCGCAATTGAATGATCCATGTCATAGTTTCTCAGGGGGATGTGTCTAAAGCTCAAGAATGAAACTAAAAACATGACGCAAGAGGAAGTTTTGCTCTGTAATCCATCTGATCTTTAACCTTGAGGATACACAGTGACAGGGCTGGAGGAAACCCTGATCATAATTCCTTCCTATCAGCAAACTCACACTTTATTCGCAAATTTATGGAGCACCCCACTAGGCCCGAGTAATTCTGTGGTTGCCCGAGTGACAGTTTGCCGGTTGGTTTCTGCAGTTCCTTGTCAAGCATGTAGCTTTTTCCTGGGTTTCACCCATAGAAATCTGCCTCAATCCTTCTCATGTACGGTTATTTGAACTGTAAATAGTCTGGAGCATTAACTGTCAGAGCTCAATTTTCAACTGTTTCTGGTCTATTTTGTCCTCTAACTGCTGCTTCATTCAAAGTCGAGTGTGCCTGGATGTATGCTCACTTACTCCCTTCCCATCTTTAAATAAGAGCGAGCTTGGTTGGCCCTCTTGTATCTGCCAGTAAGTAATTATCACATGATCCTTATTACTCGTATCCTGTTCTGAAGAAATGATTGAAAAATTCCCTTCTCTGTCCACGCAGTCATCTTTATATCATTTAGTTGATTCGACATTTGAGTTCTCTTTACTACTGGGTTGCGAAATTTGTTACTTCCTTTGAGGAGAGTCATGCCAATGTGCAAGTGCTGAGCAGTCATCTGGTCAACATTTCCATCATTTCATCATCGTTTGAGTTATTTAATGATGAATCCTCTTCTAACTATCTTTTTCTAGCTGTATTTCGCTACATGCCTGACCATACGTGTCTCACTTAATTGGATCTTACCATTGGATTCGATTTGTTCTAGACTATAACCTTCCTGACCAAAAGACAATTTTTTGCAGAGGTGTTGAAGGAACTTCTGCGTGTATTTCCCAACTTGGCAATGACCACGGACTCTTCTTGCACAACTGCTTTACACACAGCCGCTGGTCAGGGTCACACCAATGTGGTCAATCTCCTATTAGAAACCGATTCAAACCTTATCAAAATTGCTCGGAACAATGGTAAAAGTGTGCTGCACACTGCGGCTAGGATGGGTCACTTGGAAGTGGTAAGGTCCCTGTCAAACAAGGACCCAAGCAGTGGCTTTAGGACAGACAAGAAAGGCCAAACTGCGCTGCACATGGCCGTAAAAGGGCAAAATGAGGAGATCGTCCTTGAATTGATAAAACCCAATCCCTCCGTTTTGAGTTCAGAGGATAATAAAGGAAATACACCACTGCACATTGCCACACGCAAGGGTCGCATTCAGGTTTGTGCTCTATAAGGCAAATCAATTTGTATTCCAGGATAAAGACCCCCCCCAAAAAAAAAAAAAAAAAAAAAGAGCCAAACAAATTTTGGTTTTAGGCAATTCGTTCTCGGAGTTGGTATGACTACAGATGCAAATTTTCCGCCTGCATACATTGAGAAACTCTTAGATAGTGCTATTGTACATGTTTTTTTTATTGCATTGACTCAATCCTTGAGAATTATATATCTTGCAATTAGGATTTGCAAATTCTGATCAAAGTAAAGGCACTGGCAGTCAGGATGTCAAAATGTGATTGAACTTGTGTTTAGATCAGGAGAACCTGTAGTGTCAATGCAATTCCTTTGCAAATTATGTGTTTCACTTCATATGACCGAAAAACTCTGTTCCATCATTTTCAACAACTTTAGAATGCAGAAAGAACAGCAGGTCTCTAAACCTCTGCCGTTTGTCCTCGTGAAAGATGATATTCAATTTTAGGTATAAAAAATAAAAAGAAACACTCACAATTCTTTGTTACCAAGCAAAAATCATTTTGCAAAGTGGTCCTCAAAGTATTGAGTATTCCCTGATTTTAGTCATTTCACTGTGGGTCTCTCTTGACTTATATAATTCATGGCTCAGGGATGGGAGATAGAGTTCCCCGTTGGTTTTTATAATGATATTTTGCTTGTTTTCTTACAACCATGTGATTTGGCTGACTAACAGGATGTTTTATTTTTGCATCTGAATTATTCTTATTTGCGAGAGTACTTCTACATTCTGGGGTTTTCTTAATCGTCTGTCTAGTATGATGTATCTTTGTTCACTTTGTCAACCATTTGCATTCAAGCCTATTTGTTGAAAAAAAAATGTATATATGTTGAGTAATCGATAAATAGATTCAGTGCATGGATCATTCAGACATAGGGGGAAAAGAACAAAAGTGTGCTTAAGTTTTACTATGAAATGAGATTCAGTTTCAATCAGATAGTGAGAGTGTGGATTCCTTGCTTTTTGCTAAATATTGTCATATCCATGTTTAATGCTCATAGATCGTGCGGTGCTTACTATCAATCGAAGGCATCAACCTAAATCCAATCAACAAGGCTGGGGAGACCCCACTTGATATCGCAGAGAAATTCGGAACTCCCGAACTCGTCTCTCTGCTAACAGAAGCAGGTGCCTCCCATTCCAAAGACTATGGAAAACCTCCGAATGCTGCAAAGCAACTTAAGCAGACAGTTAGTGACATTAAGCATGATGTCCAATCTCAACTCCAGCAGACACGTCAAACCGGTGCTAAGGTCCAGAAGATAGCGAAAAGGCTGAAGAAACTACACATTAGTGGCCTCAACAATGCCATTAACTCAGCCACTGTGGTTGCTGTTCTAATTGCTACCGTAGCCTTTGCTGCCATATTCACTGTACCCGGTCAATACATCCAGGAAAAAACCAAAGGTTCCTCCGTGGGTGAAGCCAACATCGCCAAAAAGACACCTTTCATTATCTTCTTTATCTCTGACAGCTTGGCCTTGTTTATCTCCCTGGCTGTCGTCGTGGTTCAAACATCGGTGGTGGTGATTGAGGAGAAAGCAAAGCGGCAGCTCGTGTTTGTGATTAACAAGCTCATGTGGCTCGCATGTCTTTTCATCTCTATCGCATTCATCTCTCTCAGTTACGTTGTAGTGGGTTCAAGTCAAAGGTGGCTCGCCGTATGTGCGACCATGATCGGGAGCTCTATAATGCTTACAACAATTGGGTCCATGTGCTATTGTGTCGTTATGCATAGACTGGAGGAGAAAAAGTTGAGGAACATACGAAGGTCAGAGAGCCGCTCTTACTCCATGTCCATGGCTTCTGAGCCTGATATACTCAACAGTGGAAACAAGAGGATATATGCGCTGTGAGGTCGACAATTCAGCACGTGCAGAGGCCTATCGTATTAGACATGGATATTAAGTAGATGCATATGGTGTATGGATTAATCATGTGAGGATAATGTAAGCTGCTGTGCAAGTTAAGTCTACTGTTGTATGATGATGATAGGAAACTACTGTGGTGATTGCGAGATGTGCGGGAGACAGAGACCGACAGAAATATTGTTCTGTGAGGCAATGACATGGAATTGAAAGCCCAATATGGAGTCATTCATTTTAAGCTGGCTCTGTATGTGCAGCGCTATGTACAGTTGCCTTCAATAGAGCGTTTCATCTATGTTCTGCTATGATGACTACTACATAAGGTATGGCAGGTGGCGACATTTGAACCATCACAGAGGAGTTGTGTTAGATGGGACCGTGTAAGCAGGCTCATTAGTAGAGCTGGATGGGTGGGTGGGTGAAGCTGAAATATCAATTTTATCCTCTGGTATCATCTCTCCCAACTTCAAAGTTAAAGGGTCACTATGAATGACCAACGAAATCAAGGGAACCAACTAAAATTCATGGGACTGTCCCTGACCCCCAACTCTGCACTACAAACCACAAAATGCAAATAGCATTTTTCTTGGGAAATCCAGGGCGAGCTTTAAGTTATAAGATGCTTAAAAGCTGCAGAGCCTGACTTTTATTTCTTCTAGTCATGTTGAGGCTTGTGTGAATGCAAGCTGGAAATCATCAGTGACTTTTGGGGAGATGCATTTTTAGAAATTCGATCCATGTGTAACACGGCTCTCGGAGAGAATTGTTTTCGAAACTTCAATCTATGCGTAACATGGCCCAAATGGGCTGACGCTGCCTACTCCCCGATCAAACTCTTTAACTAGTGCCTAGTGGAGCTGATTCTTCATAACAAATCAAATTAGATGGCAAATATCTATTGCCCGAGAGCAATGGCTTAAAAAAACCTGCATCCTCTCGGTTTGACTTTTCATTCCATTGATTTCCCTTTCCCCGATTGAAAATATTACCTTTGTCTATATTCCCTTTGTCTCACACTTCCAAACTCTACTTTCCCATGATTTATTTAAGATACTCCGGAGTCTTGCAGAGAGGATATAAGAGCCTAATTCATCGGTTACAAATATAAGGAGACGAAGACAAAAAAGAATCTCAGAAAAAGCCATTCCGCAAACCCTTATACTTCTATGTAACGTTCATGGACTGTTTTTCTCTCTTTTCACTTCTCGCTCTTTTTACTTTTGTATTTTCCTTTCTACATGATAAAAGCCTGAGAAAAGGAATATAAAGAAGTTCTGGACTGGTACATCGTCTCCAAAAATATGAGAGAAGCTTGTAGTAGAACATATCCTTTCTTAACCCAACCTGGCGTGAGCTCACATGGATATCAACACCACACACAAGACGGTGAATACTGATCCCTGAGTCCCCGTGGCAGTTGAAAATTCTATCACGTAACAGGGTCATGTGGTACTAACTGAGACTGGCTTCCCACGACCCATAGCGAATCCTCTTGTTCCATCCGGCATGCGAGGTCCTGGAGGCTGCTTCGCCACAGTTGCAGTCTCATTACTGGTGACATTGTTCAAAGGAGGAGCCCCCAAATGATTTCCCCGATTATTCTGATGGTATTGGCCTCTTCCACGTCCTCTTCCTCGGCCTCGGCCCCGCCCTTTCCTCTGCCCGAACTCTTTATCGGTGGCATTCTCCTCCCCCTGCATCATCATGGAATCCAAGTTTTCAAACTGATCCTCAACCAGAAATATTGCTCCCATACAGAAGTCAACCAAAGCTCCGAATTTGCAGCATTGTATCACACACACAAAGATTGAGTCAACACTCACCATATTCCCCTGGAAGTGAGCATCAGATTGCTCAAAAGACTCTTCAAGTTGTTTCTCTTGTTGTTGCTCAGATATAGAAGCATCTTCTTCTTCCCACGGCTCTTCTCCATCATGTCCCTTCTTCCCCCGTGCTTGAGAGGGTTTTGACTAGGAACAGGAAAACCAACAAAGATGAATTATCCCAGTTTAGCAGAGTGCATTAAAGCCAAACAAATCTTCAATCAAAATTTTATTAAAGCTTAAAGGCATGCACGTAACACAAAATGAAGTGAAGATCCCCAGTCTGTCATTCAGCTTTCAGCAAGACCATAGCAGAAATTACCATGCATAGAATGAGAAGTTAAGTCGAATATACATTCAAGGCTTTGAACTGAAAAATTTTTCACTAAACAAAATCTGCCATCCCACCTGCACTTGACCTAACACTGATCTTACAGAAAAAATGTTAATCTTTAACAGTCATATTCATTCAAATTTTTTTGCACCACATACTGTGAACATGCAAGTGGCATCCTTTACCGGAAAATGTCAGTTTTAACAGTCATTTGTATTCAAGATTTTTTTTTCATCAAAAGCAGTCGAGTGGCGAGTGGCATTTGTTCAGCCAAAAGACAGGATGAGCAGACCCTAGATTCCTAAATGGAAAATGTCAGTTGTTATCAGCGACTTTCTAGGCATGGTTTTATTTCTTTTCACATCAAAGACATTGTAGCCAAAAAAAGTGACGGGCAGAATTTGAATGTGGTCATTTTTACATTTTTGAAAATGATGTCTACCAATATTTTTCCCATAGATTTACCTAAATTTGCAAACTAATGCTTTCATGCAATTAAAGAAGAAAAAGAGGAACAAATACCCCGCGTCTATGCATTAAACGGACCCTTAGGCCACTTCTCCAGTTCCCCTCCTCATTTAGCTCTTCAACCTGCAATAACAGGACATGAACATTTTAATTATAATGAGAACATTATGCATCATGATGCATCTTATAGATAAGAGGGAGTACTCACTGCTTTCTCGGCTACATCGATGGATTCATATTCCACAAAAGCATGCAACTGCATGAAATATAAAATGTCAGATATTAAGGACCTATCTGGATTGACTTTCACTTTTTGCTTAATCTAAAACTCACGCACTTTGATTATTTTTTCAATCCGAAACTCCTTAAACTTTCACAGCTCTTAAATGATGACACGTACACTCACATAAGATTTCTCATTATAGGTTAAAATTAGAACAGTATTTTAAATTTTGGTGGAAAATAAAAAAGTACCTTTTGCTTTTACTTAAGTCCAACCACACAAGCCCTACACTTTCATGAGCACACTTGACTATAAAAGAATATTGATTGTGCTTGATCAAAATTCAACAAAATAAATTGCAGATGGTTATCTTCATTGATATCCGATAGAAATGAACACAGAGACAAAGGCCACCAGACACTTCATCAATCCATGGTTCTAAACTATAGAATAGAAACACAATACGAAATAACGCATGAAATTACGATGGAGTCTCACGCGACCAAAATAGAGCGCCTACCACTATAGTGATTAGAGTTAAAAAAGACAAGAAGATTCAAGACAATGATAAGGTTTGAAAATCCTCATTCATTTCCTGAGAGAGCTGCAAATACCTTGTTAGTATAATGCATGCCATCAGCCTTTCCCGATCTGGGTGCTGAAGAAGCTCCACCATTGGAAGCTTGAGGCTGACAGGTACGAATTGCCTTCACACTAAAAAATATGGCTCGATCAAACTATAGTGTAAGGAAGATGGACACTTTATTAAAAGAAAAGTCGCTTTTGCAGCCTTGATTTCCTGTAAAAAGATTTTACTACCTCCCAACTGCAGAGAAAAGTTTCATAAGGTTCTGGTGGCAATGATCCTCTGGTAGGTTTTCTGCAATGACGACTCGTGACTGCATTTTCAAATAGAGTAAATAAGATTGCCTGAACAATTATGGCCTATCAAATCACTTGATGAAAGGAAGCAAACAACAAGAGACGTGGTGGTTTCATCCATGGCAAGAACTGGACATTAGAATACAAAAGGGACCATACACTAATTATCTAGCAAATCCAATTGAGCAGAACAAAAACTTAATCCGCTCCACCATCCATTACCCAACCAGAGAGCAAATTAACAAAATCTCCAAGCAATGGCCCATGCTCAAATACTAAAAGAGCAAAGCTGAGGAGAACCACAAAAGTAAACGTACTTGCAGCTCCTCCATGTCTGAGTCAGTCAAAGGATACCGCCGTTTCACTTTCTTCCCATCTTCACTAACTATCTGAATAACACAGCAAGTCAACAACAAGTAAGTTAGAAGTGAAAAATGAGAAATAAGATCAGAAGAAAATTAAAGTGCTTCAGTAGATCATGAAATAACAATGGAAACTCACAAGTTTCGATGAGTTCTGCAGTATAGACGCAAGCTGGGCATTGCTAGTGATGAGGGCTTTGATCTTCTTAAAGGAAGCAACAACGGATATTGGTACTATAGAGAGATGGAAGAAGCTATCAGTACCGCATCACTTCAGCCAGAAAAGAAGACTCTAGATATAAAGAGCTCCTTTGACAATAAATACTCAACAAAGAAGCTAAGCGACTGTATGACAAGTTCAGAAGAATGACTTATGGCATATAAATGTCCTAGAATTAGAGCAAGGGACTTGCATATAACATAATAATATGGCCATAAGACCTCAAATTAGAGATCTTACCATATCCTTCAGGATCTTTGCTGATGAACCTCATCAGGTGGTCGGTGGTAGCCAAGTTTATATCACTGAAATAATACTCCACCTACATAGCAAGCATTTAAAGCATTAGAGTGATGAAGGAGAATTCCCCAAAGAGTTTGAGATGCTAAACAATCATGTGTTTGATTTGGGAGAAGAAGTGAAGTGATTGTGTGCAAGGATTGAAACCAAAATCCAATTCTCCCGGGCAGGAAATTCCCACTCCTAAACCCACAGTCTGAACTGCATGCAATGGGGCATGAAAAAGAGAAGCCCCTAAATGTCGTCAGAACTTATGACTTAAGTATCGCCTCCATACACAGGAATTCTCAAGAAGAAAAGACAAAACACGTTATAGGGGACTACTAGGAAACGCAACTTTTGTTTCTACGTGTGATAATTTCCATGGAACAAGACCCTCCGTATATCAAATGAACATAACTAAATTAAACGAAACAATGCACATGATGCGCTACACGCAGTCAAACCCATGAGATTCATGGGGAACAGTCGGCCAGGTATAAGCTATTCAGATGGATGCTGTAAGGACCAATTTATCATAATTCATAAACAAAAAGGCACAACGGGGAACACTTCCTAAACGATTAGGCGTATGATATGATTGAAGGAGCATCACCTTATTAGCAAGGTCATACTCAGTCCATATCGCACAAAGACTGCCTATTCACATCCCACTGATCTGCAGACTGACTTACTATTTGTAAACTTAAGTCCAAGCCGACCAGACAGAATTAAGATTTTCATGACAAGAGCAAGATCATTCACCGGGCAAAGAAATTGTGACACGCAAAGATGCACCTAATCAATCGGGTTCGAGTGAATATGCAACCTTCAGCGATTATCACAAGTAAATATCTAAGTAACTGGTGGAAAATTAAGGCCAAGAGCAGAGAAGCAGGTCAAGATTTCAACTTGATCGGGCTTGATGGAAAAAGAGGTAATCAGAGATTGTTTCATCAAAGAGGGAGTAGTAGTAGTACATGGCGAGGGCCAATGCGGGGCACATGCCAAAAGGATTTCAGAGCATTTAATCGTAGATTAGGAAGTGTCGAGAAGGCGATGGCAGGTAAGCAGAAATGATTCGAACTTGGAGAGAAACAGTGAGGAGAAGAGAGAGCAATGTGAAGTGAGAGAGAGAGTGAGCCGAGGGGAGGGCGATCTGGAAGGAGTACCTGATTGAGGACCTTCTGGACGGCTTCATCGGAGATGCCGTTCTTGGAGGGGGCACCACCCTGATCCTGCTCGGCGGGGGCGTGCTTCTGCTTGTGCTTGGGCTGGTGGTGGGGGTGGGGGTGGTGGTGGTGGTGATTGTGGTTGGGGTTGGGATTGGGGTGATCGACGCCGCGCCCCTTGGGGAGGGGGCGTCCTGATCTGCGGCGTAGTACTGACCGTGGGGGTGATGGGGAGGGGGTGGGGGTGGGGGTGGGGGTGGTGGGGGTGGTGGTACTGGACGGGGTGGGGAGGGTGGGGGTGGAAGTGGTTCTGCATCGGGAGCAAGTGGAAGGGGGAGGAGGGGTGGGGGAGGGGGTAGACGTGGTGGTGGAGGACGGCGGGGGGAGGGGGAGGAGGGACGGAGAGGCGGTGCTGGTGCTGGGGCTGGTGCTGGGGAGGGGGAGGAGGGGGAGGCTGGAGATCGGGGCGGGGGGGGGCGGAGGCGGAGGAAGAGGAGGAAGAAGAGGAGGAGGAGGAGGAGGAGGAGGAGGAGGAGGAAGAAGAAGAAGAGGAGGGAGGGCGGGGGGTGGGGACGAACTCGGGGGCGCGGGCGTTGAGGCGGCTGAAGGAGCCGCTGCGGGAGAGGGAGGGATCGATGGAGAGGGAGGAGGGAGTTGGGGAAGTGGGGGAGTGAGATTGAGGATCGGGGGTGTCTAGGGTTTCGGAGGGGGACTCCTGCGCCATGATTCTATCGATCGATCGATCGATCGACGAGATTGATCTGAGATTTCGATTGGATTCGAGCGATGGATGGATGGATGGGATGGAGAGGAGGGAAGAGGGGATGATGATACGGAAGAGGGTGGTGGGGCTTTTGCTGGCGCCGATGAGATGAGTCGGGAGGAGTAGTGTGGGCAGTCGCAGTCGTGGGAGGGGAGGGGGAGGCAGCGAGGCAGGAGCTGCAGAGGAGCTCACTCCTTTTGATTGGGTGCCTCTCTCTCTCTCTCTCTCCCACAAATACACACGCGCAGACAGAGAGAGAAGAAAAAGGGGAGAGAAGAGAGAGAGGGTGGGTTGTGGGGAACTTCTTCTTCAGGAGGGCAGGGGAGGGCAGGGGGAGAGGGGTCGATGGTGATTGGGCTGTCCCCAATGGCTTTTTCGTCTTTTGACTTTTGGGCTTTATACGGGAGGGGATGGAGGGCTGGATGCGGAGGAGGAGAACGACGGCGACGATGGATGATCGCCTTCCATCTTCTTTTTTCCCTCTTTGATATTTGATTTGTCGAGGCTTGATGTGGGGGCCTCCCATGCACATGCTTCGCTCCCTTCCTTTTCTTCTTCTTTTTTCTTTTCCCTTTTTTATCGTCTCACATTTATGATTAAACAATCTTATATTTGATTCAACGGAAAATGCTGCTGAACTTATTGCGTTGATGTCGATATATTCCTAAACTTTTAACCTAATATCAATCCAGTCTTTCCAACTAATTTTAGCCATATATTACTAATGAAACGATTTTTAAATAATATTTTGATTTTTTTCTAATATTTTCTTTCTTCTTTTTTTTTTTTTTCCATCTTCTTCCTTTTGCTGGTGATCGGCCACCAACCAAATCTAGCGAGGCCAAAATTAGTCGTTTTGTAAGTGCAATAATTTTTTCCGATTACTTGAGTATTGTAATTTATGCACTTAGATGGTCGGGAAAAAAAAAAGTTATGACTCTCAATCGAGCATCATACGAAAATTATGACACTTATAATATCCTTATTTTTTTTATGTGATGTATATTTTCAAATTTTCTTTCTCTATTTATTGATCCATCAAACGAAAGCTTGCTCCGCTTTATTGGAAAAATAATGAAAATCAAAGTGGGATGTAGTAAAGGAAGTGAGATGCCGTAAGATATATGAAGGATGATGTAGGTTTAGGCTTTAGAGACTCAATTACTTTCAATAAGGAAATGTCGAGGAAGTAAGTTTAGAGGTTGATTCAAAATCCGTTCACTTTGTGGAATTAAGTATTGGGTTAGTATCACAAAAAAATCCTAAATTAATATACTCGTGATAAATTATCAAAACTAATTTTTTTTTACCATCAAAAACCCCAAACTGATACAATTTTGACAAATTTACCATAAACTCATATATTTGTGACAAATTTAGTGAGAGCCACTGGCCAAGGCTTAGCAACCTAATTGACTCTCGCCCCATCATCGTTGGCCCTTTCCAATGATGGTAGGGCGGCGGCAGTGGTGAGGACATAGAGAACCTCGCTGAATGCTGCCCTCTCCCCTTTTTTTAAATAGTTTTTAAACTTAATTTAATTAATATTTATATTAAAATCAATTTTTGGGGAAAAAATAATGGTGTTTTGGGAACAAGTTAGCCACGTTAGTGGCACGTGGATTATTTTTTAAAAAATAATTGCCATATCAACTAAAAAAAAGTCAACAGAAAATGCCACGTCGGCATTTTAGTCCGAATTTTTCACCATTAGCACTTAAGTATCCCTTTCTTCCCCAATTTTAACACTTAAGTGTAGGGGTGTGTATGGTCCGGGCATGCGGTTCCCGACCTAGAACCAAGAACCGCCCACTAATGACCGGTTCCGAAAAATTGGAATAGGGATCCACTGGTTAGTTGCATGGATCCACCCGAGAACCGGACTGCCGGTCCGATCCGGTTCCCGGTGGATCCATGGAACCGCTCTCACAATAATAATAATATCATTTTCTCGAAAGCTCCGATCTTGATGGGAAACAACTTTGGTTTTCGACCAAAATTGTTGGTTCTTCGTCGCTTGACCTATTCTTCTCCTCCTCCTCCTGCAACCCTACTTCTTCGCGTGCTTGCTTTTTGCCCACCAATTGCTCGACGTTTTGTCAAGGTGCGCTTTGGACTTTTTAGCTTTAGTGCCTCTCCATTTGGTTTGAGTAGAGATAAGTGCCTCTCCATTTGGTGCGCTTTGGACTTTTTTCCCACTTTAATTAATTTTTTAAATTATTTGATTTGGGTTTGTTAATTTGTAATTTAATTTTTTTAATATTAAAAATTAATATATTATTTTAATATAATCGGTTTGATCCGGATGGGCGGGTGGACGGATCCGCCCATAGAACAGGAGGCTGGACCGTTTCCCATCGGTTCCCATATATTGGAATAGGGAACTAGACCGGTTCCCTCAAGAACCACCGGTTTTGGGCGGTTCCGGGAGGTTCGGGCGGATCCCGGTTCTTTTGCACACCCCTACTTAAGTGTACATTTCAGAAGTTTTGACACTTAAGTATCTACTTGTGTCAAGGTTTGACACTTGGGCTGTCCAACACTTAATAATTGACCACATAATTTATCGACAAGACTTAGCCAGTCAATTGATAACTTAGTCAAATTACAAAAATATCACATTTAGGTTAAGTTTCACCATTTCTACATTTTCACCTAACATGACACTAGTTGCGTTTGGTTCAGTTTTGAAAATGAGCCTTACGAAATGTAAATATCTTTGGCTTAAAGGGCTTTGGAGAAATACAAATTGCATTTGGTAAAAAATTCATTGTAAAGTTATTTTGGTGTAAAGAGTGTTTGGCAAATATTTTTTTTATAAAGGGCTTTTGGATTTCTTTTTTAATTAAAAAATTAAACTCTTTGCCAACTCTAATAAAGGTAAGGGTAATTTTGGAACAACAAGAGGTAAAATTGAAAAACTAAAAAAATTATGGTAGTAGTTTTGAAAAAAAAAAAGTAGATTTGACATTTGGTCAAATGTTGAAAGCCTAAAGCTGGTCCTCATCAGTATTATCCTTTTAGCATTTCCAATGCTAGCATTTGACTAAAAAAAGTCCTTTGAGAAGGCTAAACCAAATGCACACACTAAGTCTTATGGAAATTGATTAATAACGATTGTGGTATGTAGAGACTCATCAATTCATGTCACAAGAACATCACTATTCAACACACTATCAACAGAACTTTCACACATGACAATACTTACAGATTCAAATCAAGTAAACACAATAACTAAACATTATTTTATCAAAGCTTCATCGCACTCATGATTAACATTCAAATCAAGCTAACAAGCACCAACCAATCATGTCAAAAGTACTAAACAAATCAACCTAACTTAACCCCTAGAATCTCAATTATCTTGATTAAAAGACTTGAACTCCTCAAACCCTTAACCACCTTCAAATCAAGATAAACAAGAATAAACATTAACAATTCTTGATCTTTCAAAAAACAACAAAACTAACTTGATAAAAAGAAATTGAAGTCCAAGAACTTTTACCTTGTAATACTTGAAAGATGAGATTAAAAGATCAAACAACTCAAGTTAACTAAACTGTGGAGCTTAATTGAAATTTAAGGGAAATTTGGGTTCGCTATTTTGGAAGGAAAAGAGAAATAGGACTTGAAGATAAGAAGGTGAAGTTGCTCTTCGAAGAAGGAGAAGGGAAACTGAATTTTTTTCTTCCTCATTTACTTATTTTCATGCATAACCTCAACCCATGTTAATTAACAAGGGCATAGTAAAATGCACGGATGAGAAAACATTATTTGAGTTGTAATTATTCGAGCATTAATGAGAAATATATAGAAGACTTTGGCTTTTATTTCTCATGAGTTAAAAACAATATATATTAGTTAACTAAGGTTTAAGGCCATAATGACATTAGGGTTAAAAACACTCGGTGGAGAATGAGGGAGATGTATAAAAATTAAAATATTACAAGTGACATAATTTGAGTAGCTAAACGAAGATAATGATAGGAGTAGACATTAGATCACCCAACTTTATGCATGAATAAGAATCGCTATTTGATTTGTAATAATTCAAGCTTATAATGATGACATCTTAGTGATAGATTCAATGGCACAAATAAAAGCACGTGGGTTAAATGCTTGATGAAAAATGAAGAGATGTGTTCAAGGACAAAAGTAATAAGTGGCTAATAAAGTAATGGTTGTGAGAGAGGGAGAGAATCATATGATTAACGATGCCGTATGGAGAAAAATGACTCTAATATCTATATAACACAAGATTGCCAACACATTAGATAAAATGGAAAATTTAGGATGTCGCAAGGATTGTATCATCAATAGACAAATAGATATTCATGGCTCAACAAGAACTGAAGAATGGCTTGTAAATTTCAACCACACCTCAGTTTCCTTCTAATTCCTTCATAGCTCAATATCCGAATCCCCAGCATCTAATAGACTATGCACAAGCGATAAATCGCAACTTCAGCGGATGGGAGAACGTAAAACAGGTTACATTAGAGCAGCGAAGGACTTACCTCACTTCTGGAGACCTCCAACCCACGGTGTAGTTAAAATAAATGTGGATGGGTCGTTTGTAGAAAGAACCGATGAAGGGGCCATCTCCTGCTGTGTCTCGAGACAACCATGTCAATTTGATTGATGGGTTTGCTCAATCGGTGAGGATCCTCTCAGCGGTCCAGGCGGAAGCAACAACGATCATCAAAAACCGAATTCACTTTGAAGACAGAGTTGAACTGCAGCTGGAGTTTGAAGCAGATAAGTTCAATCTGATAAAGGCAACAGCCAGAGCAGCAGATCAAGCCGGATGGCAGGTCAAATGCACTAATCATTGAAGCCCAAGCTCACGTGAAGAAGTAACAGAATCTAAAGTTAGCCCATCGCAACAGAGGATGTAACAAGGTTGCCGATTGGGTTGTTAAGGCCCACAGAAAAAAGACTTGCCCTCAATTTGTGTTTCTTATCTCCCCTTTAAGCCTTTTGGAGTTGCTAGGTTCAGAAGCAAATGTCGCGTGCTCTCATACTTCTATTTAATGGAAGTTTACTATGTTTTGTGACCAATATGTATCTATCCATTATCTTAGATTAAGCCTGCATTTGTTTAACAACTGTTATTTTGGTCCCGCAAGCTTGCTTCGATTATAGTAATGTTGAACAAAGGTCAATTGGGGGAGCTGCTTACTGGTTGTTATATACATTTTCTTTTCCCGCAGTAGTTGGAAATAAATTGGATATCCAAGAGTTGTTATGAGCCAAATGAAGGGTCGAAATCTGAAGTGTGGCCAAGGTTTTTGGTTGGAAGAAAGCGTCATCAATCAAATCTCACGCTCTTCATCGAAAGTCAAATGATGATCGAACTTGCCGTGTTAGACTCAGCATGTTCCGACTTGTTTAGTAAGGACGCAGGGCTAAACAAAAAGGATTCGCCATTTTTGTGCCCACGCAATCGGAGTTACCAAACCCAACGAGCCAACACCTTCCCCGTTCTTTGACTTCAAGAACCTCGGGTACAAAATGAACGCACTGCCATTCTTGCATTTCTTCAGAGACACTTGCATCTCTACTCAAATGGAGGGTCTGATCCCTATAGTGTGCAAGGTGATCAAGCGAAGCAATGGTCGGAGACGCTACAGGTGTCTCTCGTCAGGAGCCGTAGCGCAACCTCGCAACCAACCTGATTTCAATCCTGATGTCGTCCTTGGAGACGATCCTCATGGCTATATGACGCCTCAGTATCACGTCAAGGAGAGAAATGGTGGCCCCTGTCGGTTCAAGTCGTATGAGTGCTCTCCAGCTTCTTTGGAGGAATACGAGGGAAAGAATAAGGATGATGATGGCGTTTTTCGTGGACAACCTCAAAGTTCAAAGCAAAAGCTCGTCCAGTTTAGGAGCCAACAACACAGGACGTTCTCTTGCCTGACTGGTGGTTTCTCACAATAGATATGGAGTATTTTCGCTTGCTTCTCAGGGTTTGAAGAAACTTTATACATGACCCTGGTCTTCTTCAATTGAAGCCCACTTGATGTCTGAGGGTAAAGAAATTTTGTTCATGCAATAATGGCCTCTGGTTTGTTTAGTAGGACAAGCAGGTCTTGAGTGTCCTTTATTATGGGTGATGTTTCACAAGAATTTGGCTTGTTAGGGATTGAATGATCTGTTATGAAGTTTAGAGTCTGCTACATCTGATGCAGTCGTTTAGCCTTATAATATGCAGTAGCTTGTCTTTCGTCACTGTCCTTATGACACAAAATGACTTGCTAATTGTTAATTTTGCTTCATTCCATTGTCAAAGTAATGGTTACATTACAGCAATTTCACTTATTAATTCATCAATTCACTTGGAAGTAGGAAGATCTGGATTGGCTTCTTAACTATATTTGGTGATCATGATAAAATTTAAGATAGAATAAAATTTATCCTATCATGTGTCTATACATACACAAAACAGGATAACGTCGAATATAAGAGGAATGTAGATCAGATAAAATTATTCCACGAGGAAGGATTTCTAACATGCATAATTTAAAAGTTATTTTTTCGAATAACAAAATTCTTAAATGAATTAAATTAAAATAATATTTTAATTCTAATATAAAAATTAAATAAACAAAAAAAATAACAACAATTTCATTTTCTATTTGTTCCATTTTTATTGGCACATTCGAATTTCTTTCTATCTCATAATATAAATTCAATATATAAAAATATACATTTAGTATTTTAGGATATATTGGTATAGTCCATTATCTAATTAAATTTTATTATAGAATGATGGAAGGGGGAAAAAGCAATAAAAGAATAAAAGGATAAAAAAAAAAGTGGACAAATAATAAAAAGTAGGCAAATAAAAATGAAATAGGCAAGAGTGCCGTGGGAGATTCTTATCATTTTCTGTTTGTGCAATTTTTAGGTTTATTTACATTGATATGCCATTTATGCCAAATAATGGACAAGATAGGTCGTGAAAATATCTTATTTTATTACTACGATTCATCAATATTTGATAGAATATAGCAAAATCTCTAAGTTTCATATCATATTCTATCTAGTCTTATCATGGCTAGAAATCTAAATGACCAAATTTAGTTTTACTACTTGTTATTGTCTCACACATCTTCCTTTCTAGTGATCCTAATCAAGTGCATATCAGATGTCACCCCTGTTATGAATTCATTTTTTATCCCTAAATCTCTCTAGCCATTTATAGACCTTGTTATTCACCATACGTGAACCAAATCTCACAAATTTTAGCACGCGAACAAAATCTCCCGTTGCTCTTTGAAAATTTTGCTACCTTAGGACCATTATAATTATGGTTGTCGTTCACCAGGGCTTCAATTGCCAACTCCCTTGTCATTAGTTCACCAAAGGCGTAGCCCTCATAAATGGTTTTACAACTTTATGAGACCTGTGTTTTTGGTAAACAGTAGCCCAAACCTCGTTACGAGGACCCTTTTCGTGAGGAGGCATCCTTTCTCTCGAAGCTCTCCCCCTAGCCACCTCATGTCTTATCGTCGTGCCTACAGCACGCACCAACCATAGTCATCAATGCTCTCCCTTCTCCGCATTGTTCACCCACCTTTTTTCTCATCATCCTCTCTTTGTGTTTTTGTTCTTTCCTACTTGCCTCAACCGCCGAGTTCAGCGGCTCCTCCATGGCCATCGAAATATTGACATTGCCATTGATTCTTGCGGGCATAGAGCTATTGCCAGCTGCGTTAAGAAGCTTGAGACTGACCTCAAGTTTGTGTGTGTGAGAGAGAGAAGGTGGGGGAGTGAGATTGACCCGAAACAAAAATTGAGGAGAAAAAGTACACTAAATGTGCTATAACTTCCATCGGTGCTTAATTTAGTACCAATTTTTTTTGTCGAATCACTTTAGAGCCACTTTGGTAAATAAATAATAATAATAATAATCACTTAAGTGCCATCTCCTATTTGGGGTACCGAAAACCTAGTGTGGCAATATTTTATCATTTCTTCTGACTGAGGTGGCTCATCTAAATAGCCTTAAATGATGTCATTTAACAGGTTTGCCCCAAATTTAAAGCCTTATCTAGACAAATAAAAGTGTTAAAAGTTGTGTACGGTACTCATTTTAGTATCAAAAGATTTCACCGGTTTACTTAAGTGCCAAATCGAAGAAAAAAACAATCTCTTAAGTATCGACAGTGAGAAATTCTGGCCAAATTAATTAAGTGGCATTTATAATTAAAATTATAATATGACATAATAAATTCTTCAGAAACTCCAATCCACATGGCATTTTTAGGTGGCATGCTTGGCACCGAGTGATCACTTTTTAACAACAACTAGCACTGACTAATCATTATTAACAAAATTTGTCACTTAAATGATCACTATTTATAACTTTTAGACGATGTCATTTAGGAGTTATATGCTGACTAAACATGGCAATAAGCCACATAAGATCGAAAAATTAATAAAATGTATTAATGTCATATTTCCGACGACCTAAATCGGAGTTAGCACTTAAGTGGTCTTTTTTTTTTAAAGTGGCACTTAAATGAGATGAAAAAAATAGGGATCGTTTCACGACGTTAGCAAATAGTAAAAAGATGACGAGTCGTCATCTATATTCTAGAACACCTCATTAAATGTAAGGATGAGTCACTTCTCTTAAGTGTCAATTCTAAAATTGTGTAATGATAATTTAAAATTCGCCTAGGGGAAGAAGTAAGTGACTCATCCAATGGCCTCATTCCCATGTTTATTATGTTCCTTGAAAGATGACAAAATAGAAGATTCTAAAAGGCTTTTGAAACTTAGAGAGCAAGTTTTAGTTTAGGCATGTGATTCCAGGTTCTAGTTTGGTTCCGTCTGGAATCTGGAACCTACCCTCGGGTACAGGTTCCTCATTTTTTGGAACCTGAAACCTACTCGTCAAAATCAAGAACCTGGAACCTATCTTGTCACAGGTTTCAAGGTCGGTTCCAGGTTCCTTTTCCTTTTTCTTTTTGTCATTTTCAGATTTGAACTATAACGTACGCGCATACTCTACGGTAACTTCCCACATCTTAGTAAACATACCAATACCAACTGCCAAGAATTTGGACATACATAATCAAAACCAATAAGAAGTTTCCAAAGAGGAAAAGAGATGCTTGATTAATTATAATTATTGTGCCTACATATGTCAACATATATGCACTAAAGCTTAAATCGTCACATTTGCCATATGCCATATACCTTATCAGTTGAGTCAAATGAAAATGATGAAGCAAAATATACTAAGGAGATGAAAAACCAGAAGTGCCAACAAGATCTCAAATTTTCATCTACTCCATAGTGTGAACTCTGCAACCTTACCCTGTGATTCCTTTGGCACAACAAAACCTTGCAAAAACATGGATGAAAATCAGTCAAAATCCTAAGTAAAGACACAAAAAAAAAAAATCAATATCGATAATACTCCATGAAGCATGCCATTTTGCCCATCTAAAGGCTCCTAAATTCTTTGACAACATAGTTCAAAAATTCAATGTACATAAGAGGAGCCTGCATTAAGATTACGACAAACAAAGTTGCTCATCAATCAACTTCTGCACAGTTAAAGCAGCACAAAGCCAACAAAAAACCTTGCTTGACTTCTTAACCGCTGGACCCATTGCAGATGTGACACCACCAACTTTATTTATCGACGATAATCTCCGCATTAAGACCGACCATATCTGAAAAAAAAGAAGAAGAAGAGATTAAATAAAATGCTCATTTATCAGAAATACAAAAAGAATTACGAGATATAAAGATATAAACATTACTTACCCAACTCAAATTGTTCTGCATTCTTGATGCACTCTTCAACATCAAGCGGTACACGAACAACTCTCAACCAATCTTGAGTTCAAATCAAAGCTTCAACTACTTTGGGAGTTAAAGAACTTCGAAAGCCATCAAGCACACGACCCGATGTACTAAAATTTGACTATGAAGCAACGGTAGTTATAGGAATGGACAAAATATCTCGGGCCATTAAAGAAATGATCTTATATTTTGAGCCATTAGTCTTCCACCAAATCAAAATGTCAAGACCAAGATCCTTTTCATTTTTTTATTAAAGATACTCATCAAGCTTAGACTTGTTGTCATCGCACCCTTGTTCATTCGAGTATAAAAACATTTTCTTCCAAGCTTGGCCGTCATACTTCTTTATTCCTTCACTACCACCCGTATCGGTATTGGAACTACTACTACTTGCACCCAAATTATGGCCACCAAAATTTTGATCACTTGAAATAAGAGAAGATTGCTCATAAAATTCATACAAACGCTCCAATGTATCCTTCACCTTGTAATGCATCTCTTTAATTTTCAATTCATCATCATAAATTTTTCCATACAAGAAACATAATTTAACTTGGCTCTAGGATCTAACACAACCGCAATCAACACCATCATATTCACTTTATCCAAGCTTCCATAATATTTGTCAAATTTTTCTTTCATTTTCACACCCATAGCTTGAAGCTTAGGATCCGAAGCATTGACCGCATCTTTCAAATATCTATATAAAAGAGCTATCCCTTCAAAATAATCATTTGAAGTAACATATGAAGTCCCAGACATCTGATCGGTGGCATCATAGAATACTTTTAGAAATTTCGAAAGAATAATAGCATTTTCCCAATCATCATCACTAGGAGTTTCATGATTAAGCTCACTTACAAAAGATGGATCGTCTTCTTCCATCCTTTCGAAAGCTTTTCTGAACTTTATGGTGGTGTCTAACATGAGGTAAGTGGAGTTTCATCTAGTGGCAACGTCAAGAACTACCGAACCCTTATAAGTGATCTTTTCTCTCTCAATGCAAGATTGAAATCCTTGGGCTCTCGTGGGAGAACTCCTTACATACCTAACCACATTTCTGATATGTGCAATGGAGTCACGTACCGTAGTCAAGCCATCTCTCACAATCAAATTTAATATATGAGTTGTATACCTCATGTGCAAAATACTACCATCTAATATCAACGACCTTTCTAAAGTTTTTCCCTCAAATAGCCAATTGCAACATCATTCGAGCTAGTATTATCCATGGTAATTGTGGATACCTTTTTTTTCTATTCCCCACTCCTCAATGCATTTCTCCACCATTTTCCCAATCTCCTTACCCCTGTGACTATGCATCACCACAAAGTTGATGATTCTTTTATGCAACTTCCGATTTTCATCAATAAAATGTGCAGTGAGACACAAATAATTCAGATTTTGATTGGAACTCCATGTATCAGTCGTGAGTGCGATCCTAAAATTAATATTTCCAAAATAATTATTCAAAGAAGTTCTTTCACATAAAAACAACTTCATGCAATCTTTTGTCACTGTGAAATGTGATACATGTTAGAAAAAAGGCTATAACTCAGTAACATATTCACGAAATCTAACACGCTCAACCAAGGAAAAAGGTTGCTCATCAAGGATGATGAACCGAGCAAGCATGTGTCTACAACGTTCTTGAAAAAATAACCATGTCGATAAGACGCTTCCAGTACTAGAATCTCCTCATGCCTTGCCAGCCATGTTGACATTATGTGGTGCAAAGAATTTCTGTCTCTTATCTACATTACGGGGAAACCTCTTGCATGTGGTCAAGTGCTTCCTCATTGCAGAAGTACCGTTAGCAACACGGTACTTAAGCATGGACCCATAATGAATACACTTCACTTGATATAATTTTCCATCCTTATCACCGATTCTCGAATAATGATTCCAGCATTTGGATGTATATTTCTTATCATGGGGAAGATGAGAACTAGGTACCTTATTTGTGGCACTCAAGGTAGGGGGTGCCTCTTCTTTAATTTCATCGCTAGAAAACTCCAATTCCGTAATCGGAGTCATCTCCTAACGTCCCTCCACCTCCATTGACGTGTTATCTTGATACATTAACTTCACACTACACAATAATAATAGAACATAATTAGAAATTTCAAAATAAAGAGCAAATTAGAAATGAAACACCACAATGAACCCATTTATTTCAATGCATCTCATATAATGATACCCGTTGGCCAAGAATTTCTAAATGTGACACCAAACACAAGAAAAAGTTGATTTAAGTTAACATAATCAGCAAGGTAGCATAATATGCATCTTAAACTGAATACAAAGAGCCAAAGCATTCTAGTTATGTCTAAAATGAACCATTATGCTCAGAAAGCAGTATGCATTTTTGCTTAACATTTCACACTCGAAAGGCTCTACTTTTTCTTTTGGAAGACCATCAGCACAAAAACCTGTTCAGGGATTTCTCCTTCAAAGTAGAGGACGGAACATTCAGGCACACACACAACCATAAACAGTGTAATGACATTGTTGCAAAAAGAGTGGTATGTAATGACATTGTTGCACACAAGCCATTTTAATCTTCTTTCTGCCCAAGGAGTTTGGGAGAGCTTATTGAAGATCAAGTTCCTCCTCATCACTTCTGCCATGCATGAAGCTTTCAGCACATGGTACTTTTAATATCTTGTTTTTGGCCTAACATGGCTATTAATGCAGTGGTTCAATGTTAGAAGCTTGACAAAGTTACATAGCAATGGAGATTGAACTGGGACATATACGTGAGAGATCAATCTATAAGAGATGCTACTGTGAAATTCATACAACACCTTCATTCAAGAAATTCATACAGCCCCTCATCCTTTATAATGCTAGCAATGCCAAAAATAACTCAATCAAAGTCATGTCTAAGACATGCATTTTGATTCTCCAAACACAAGAAAAGATAGTCACAACATGTAGACATGCACCTCTATTCAATCATCGACAAGATGTTCATTTGATTGTTTTATTTTTCCTTATAAATTTAACAAATAATAAACAAAACATCACCACAGGACGTTATGGAGCAATGCTAATTTTTTAACGGGAAGTTCTCATTCAAGTAGTGGATCGGGTTCCTCTTACAACAGCTTGGTGGGTCACACTCAGAACCTTCCTGGTTCCTCTTACAATGCTCGGGTTCCTCATTCAAGTTGCTGAATCTAGATACCTTCAAATTTATCGTTTGGGCGAGCAGCGCCGGGGGGCGGCTGGGCAAGCACGAGCGGCGACGACTTGGCCTGCAGCGTCCGGCGGTGGCCTCGAGGGCGAGCGGCGTCGACGATGAGCAGAGGCAGAGCACGGGAGAGACTGGCGTCGAGCGGCGAGGGTTCGGGCAAGCGGCCTCGGTGACTAGCGTCCAGCAGCTGCGGCCTTGAGGGTGAGCAGCGTCGGCGGCGGCGAGAGGCGAGCACGCAGCGATTGGCGTCGAGCGAGGGTTCGCGCGAGCGACATCGGTGGCCCGGCGTCGAGGGTTCGCACGAGCGGCGTCGGCGACTAGCGTCCGGCGGCGAGACTCAAGCGGCGTCCAGCTGCGAGATTCGAGCGGTGTCGGCGACGGGCGAGGTAGAGCGGGGCGGCGACGGCGTCGAGCGGCGAGGGTTCGCGAGCGACGTCGGTGGCCCGGCATCCAACGGCGTCCGACGGCGGCAACCTTGAAGGTGAGCGACGTCCGGCGACGAGACTCGGAGCGGCGTCCGGCGGTGTGAGTCTAGGTCTGAAATCTGAATAGGGGGCGAGCGGGGGAGGGGGCGAGCGAGGGAGGGGGCTCTTTTGGAGCCCTAACCGGTTCCGAAACCGGTCCTTTAAGAACCAGGAACCGTGCTCACCCCTAATGTGATGGATATCCAAGGCTCATGATTGTATTTATATTTTTGGAAGCTAGTCCATCACTTAAAATTTTAGAACCTCCTCTCTCTTTTAGATAACTTGAGTAAATTTAGAGATTTTAAAACCTTCTTTTTACTTGGCAAGAGAAGACTTAAGGAGCAAGTCTTGAATTAAGTCATGTGAGGAATATCCAAATTCAATAATTACACAAATCTGAGCATTAAATGCAAGCAATCTTGTCATCATCTTAGGTGTCCATTCTAAGATTATATAATGATGGGGGAAAAGATTTGCCTTGAAGGAGAAGTTATTGATTTATGCTAAAGTGGATCAATTGGAAGAAAACTTGGTAGTAGACATGTGGTAAATATCCAAAACTCATGATTGCCCAAATTTAAGCCATTAATGAAGATTGTGAGTCATATGCTTGTTCGACGCGGGGATTGCCTAAGGTTGCGAGGTCTAGGATCGATATTGAAGCGTGCCGATTCCAAGTCTTAATTAATACGAGGATCGCCCAAGCCCACAAGATCTTAGTAAAGGCATTAAAGCATGCCGATTCTATGTCTTGATTGGTGCAGAAACTTTGTGCTTGGCGTTTAAATCAAGCCACGAACTAGGGGTCATTCTCGACACGAAATATGTTAACGTTGGGTCAAAGTCGAGGTTCGTCGAGCTTAGGATCTTCACAAACCCAAGCCTCAAGGCCTTCCTTGAAGAACAAGTTAGAGCCATTAAGGAAGCCGGACCTATAAATAGGAGAAGCACCCCATTTATTCTAACGATTGGCTCATTTTCTGCCCTCTCCTCCCTCTTGCATGCCTTCATCCCCCTCTCAGCCTTGCATGTCCATCACCTCCAACGGACAACTATCTCTTAATGAAACCATTTTTAACGCATTAGGTAAATGGAATATCTAATCTTTGGCTAGGGCAATATACTACATTATTGGGTTTGACTGTGAACATGCTAATCATATCTTTGCATGAGTAAGTGGATCCCCTAACTCTTAGGGCATTGCGATACATTGTTTGAGCTAGTTGTATTTTCAACTATGCTTATGTATTTCGGTTGTTCTATGACTTGTTCTTGCGATATTTTCTATGGTTTACTCATGAATATGGATTTGCGAGTGGAAGCACGCCCTAAGCTATGAATGGCTTTCACTTGGCCTTAGGTCAACGTTGAAGCGTGATGGATCGAACCTCGCTAGGCCTTGGATCGATAGTGAGGCATGTCGATCCAAGCCTCGCTTGTTGGAGGGTTGGTGCTTAAATGAGTCGGTTCTTAAACGAGTTGGTTTGAGCCACGAACCTTATGTCTTACTCGGCATGTTATGTAGTTATAGTATTATAGAACACGACAAGCACAAGCTTTTATGAGCATGTCGTCGGCCCTTGTATGCATGAGCTAAGAGAAAAATGATAAATAGGTTTGTGTGTTGTACAACGTGTGATTACTAAATAAAAGATAAGACCCGCCGACACATAACATTGACAACGATGCCTCGTTCATGAGGATAGGATGCTGGTGGATTCCGAATGCCCGATGGATTTCATATGCCTAATGAATTCTAGATACCTAATGGACTTCGGATGTCCAATGGATTTCGAATGCCCAGTAGATCTCGGATCAACCGTGGGAATGGTTGGGTTGATGAATGAATTTCTTTGTGCATGTTTTCGTGTGCATTTTGTTTAATAAGTTTGAGGTATAGCATGCATTATCGGTAAGCTAAAATGGCTCACATATGTATGATGCCTGGCTTGAGTTTGGATGCCCTGGATTACACGAAAAAGCCCCTAAAAATATGAGATGCCCCAGTTGAGCTAGGAAAAATTGTTTGAGATGGTTAATGAACTTTTTAAGCATGTTGCCATGTGTTGTTGATAAGCTTTCTTGATAAGATAGCTTGTTTAGTAAGTTGAGGGTAGCTTATTTGATAGGTTGACGGTAGTTTATTTGGTAAGTTGAGGGTAGCTTATTTGGTAAGTTAAAAGTGGGTTATGCATTGAAGAAAAGTTTATATGAACATATGCATATAGTCGAGGAGAAGTAATGGTTTGCTATTCATCTGCTATTGATGTTATAGTGCATGAGATATTCGCATGTTTGATTCGATGACTAGTCATCCTCCCAGATAAGGAGTAGTGATTTTACTTATCGAGTCTTCGAGCTTAGAGATTGACAAGACATAGAGCTTGAGAGCCAGAGCTCGCTAAGGATATGGCGATCAACATAGTGATGCCTTTAGCCGAGTGCCTCCAAGTGTAAGAAGACACCACGAGAGAGAGAGAGAGAGAGAGAGAGAGAGAGAGAGAGAGAGAGAGAGAGAGAGAACCAAGGTGTGATCCTACCTTTGTTGGTGTAGAGTGGGGAGCACCCATTTCAGTTTGAATGAGGTTTTTGGGTCTGTTCAAGAGCATAGTGAAAAGGGAATCTGAGAAGAGTTGAAAAAGAGTGGCTATGTCAAATTTGAAATCTAGTGAGAGATCTTCAGTTCAAGGAAGCAACGAGGAGAGAACTTGTGCATTTTTTGCATTTCCATGGGGCGAAGTGAAAATAAGCTATATAGCACCGATATTGACACAAGAAACACGAAGACACGTGACACGACACGACACGATATGATACAACATGCCAACACATCATTTCTCAAAAATAGATAATTTCGACACATTCCGATACATTATATATTAAATATTTATTTATAAATAAATAAATAAATAGCTCCTAAAATTTATATACACTAAAAAATTAATTCAACATTTATTAATATCATTTATTATTTTAATTTGACAAATTCAACTGCATTCCATTACAATAATACATAAAACTTAGAAGGAAAAAACGTTGTTTAAAAAAATGCTGAAGTGGTATTTTTAAATTTATTTATTTATCCTATATGGCATTTTTCATTTTTTTTCATAGTAATTTTTTTTAAAACTAAAATAATTCCAAAAAAAAAAAAAAAAAAAAGAAAGAAAGAGAGGCACGTCGACACGCCGTTGTTGCTGCCCCCGTTAGTGACGTGCCCAACCACTATCATAGGGGTTGGCGACGCGATGGAGGGGGGCGACCTTGGCCGGCCTAGGCAAGGCTTGGGCGAGGCTCGCCCAAATTTGGACAACTCGTTGGTTGGGGCTAGCGAGGCTTGCCCAGATTTGGGAGATGCCCACCCTCGCTTGTGGCCTATGAGCCTCCCTAGCCCCAAGCGAGGGTGCAGCGTCATCCAGATCTAGACGAGCCTCGCCTGTCCTTGCCCGGCTAGCGATGGCCTCGCCTAGGTTGGCGAGGGCCACCCTCCCTCAACCATGCGGGGCTAGCGAGGTCGCCGGCCCCCTTCGACGATGGCAGCGGCGGCGCTTTCAGCCACTAGCCCTACCTCTTTTTTGTTTTTGTATATTTATATTTTGACCTTTCAAGTATTAATTTTTTTTTTAAATTGACCCCGTGTGTGTTGGAATATTGTGTTGGAATTTCGGACTCACGTTTCGGAAAGAGTTGACCAAATATAGGATTTTTCAACACTTGTTGACCGCGTGTCGAATACAATACGAAGGCTCCTAGAGAATGTTGGTGCTTCTTAGAAAATAAGTTGATTTTCATTTACACATGGACTTTTTTCTTTCATAAAAAAATCCACATATATATTAACATTTAATTAAAAAACCCACATAAAAATTTTAAGTAGATTTTAGCTTCAGATACACTTAAGTGATTTTTTTTCTCCAATGGGGCACTGAAGGGATTCGATAAAAAATTTTGACACTAAAATGGCTTTTTACAAAAGTTATGAAATTTCTAGAGCCTATTTGATAATGTGCCCAATATTGCCGATTTTTATTGTTTTATTTCTCGAAACAAAGAAAGTATAAAACCCCTTTTGGTAACGTTTTTTGTTTCTGAGAACAGGTTAGCAATAGAATCAAGAAATTAAAAAAAAAATACTTATTTGTTCACAGGAACAATTCTAGAATCAAGTATTTTCTTTTTTTCTTCTTCTCTTGCTCTTCTCCTCCTTCTCCTTCCTCTTCTTCTCCTCCTTCTACTTCTACTTCTCTTCTGCTCCTCCTCCTTCTCTTCCTTCTCTCCTCCTCCTCCTCCTCCTTCTTTTATTATAAGGTCAGTGTCACCCAGTCATGGTGAGGCCAACCTCGCGGTGGCCAGGCAAGGTCAAGCTTGGAGGCTAGGGTCCCTCAAGGCTAGCAATTGACTAGAGAAAGAAAAAGAAGAAAAGAAAAAAAGGAAAAATATAATAAAATTACTACAAAATTAAAAGAATTTTTAAGTCACAAAAACAAAAGATAAATAAATTAAGAATCGTATCAAATGTATTTCTATTTTAGAAAAAGAAATTTTATGCAGCTATCAAATGCTTTTGAATGTTTAGAAACTCATCCAGAAAATAAAATCAAAATAAATTTTCTCAACAAAAGCAAAATAGTTACCAAATACACCATGAATATCTTTTTCCCAAAATTGAGAAGGTGGAGGTCTCTTTCAGGGCGATGACAGCGATGGGGGCAACCGGCAAATTCAATGGCAACGAGGGCGGCCTAGGCCACAGTGATTTAATGGTTGAGTGGGAGGAAGAGAGACGGTAGAAATTGTTTCTAGAGCTAATTGAGCGGATTTGATCTGGTGTGGGGGAGCATGAATAAAGTGTATCACGAGGTGTCATTTTATGCTTGGAGACAACCGAACGAAGTAACTTAGAGGACGGCGGACCTTCACCCATCCTCACCGGCCTCACGCAACTCACCTAGCAACTCACATATGCATAACCGCTAGGATGGTCACTCCTCCTTCCTCTCTAATTCATTTCAATTATCGTCCTTCCAATGTTGGAACGGAGTTTGAACATACCATAAACTAATAATATGGATTATATAGTTAATTACTGGGCAGATGCCTTGGTCTTTTACCTAACTATGTATTAATATCCATCTTTTTTATAGGATGAATAAGACCAATGAAGTAATGAACAATTAAGAAAATGACAATTTGAAGGCGGAAAACGTTTAATCACTGTCATGTTACAACATTAATCTATCAGAAATTCCCAAACTTGAATGAAATATTCTCACATCCTAGGACATAAACACATGTCCTCAAATAGTTCAAAAGTAAGAGTTGGATTCTTGAGTGGACGCGAGCTTAACTCCTGGAAATGATGATAGATTCCAAGAGAAGACATATCCTCATTGGGAGTAATACTCAAGCACGGCCTTTTCAACTTGCAGAGGCATGAGCTCCTGTTTACCTTATCTCACGTCTCTTGTCCAATGACAGGGCTCTCTGTGGTGCCATTCATTTGATCCCAGATCCTTGGATCAAATCAATGTAAGTATCAATTTCCGAAGATGATATAAGAAGCTCAAAGTAGGTACATTTACTGAGATTTTTGTTTGTCTGTTTGTTTTCTTCTTCTTATTTCACTTATTCACTAAATAGCAAGAGCGATAGATTAAAATGTCTGACCTTTATTTCGAGTTCACTTCATCTCTCCGTAGCTCTTCATTTACCAAATGACTTGAGCTAATGATATATTAAATTGATAAAAGAATGTGTTGGGACGATTTCCTTTTGTCATTCATCAATTACCTTGTCTGTAATAATGCAAGGATACTGCTCAAACGATCACTGTCACTACACGGACATGGAAACTTACTGTCTGAAAATACGTTGCATTAGATAGGTTTTAGCCATCTCAAACTTGGAATTACATTCTTTTTATTTATTTATTTTTTGGGATAAATGCAATGAAATTTATCGATGTAGTATTTCAGTGCGTGCCCAACCTACGACACAACAACGAGTAGAAGCTTGTACAGGTACGCTTAAATGGAAACGAGGGCATACATGGGTGCCGCCTAGAGTTGTATGCGGAGGGAAACTTCGACAACCATATGGCCTCTAAACTAACGATTCATCCTGGTGTAGAACATCATCGTTTTGCTGAACGAATTCATCAACGATTCATGTCACCGCATGTGATCATATAGTCCATCCAAAACAACGTGCAAACTCAGAGCATATGGCAGATTTCAATCTGTCATTCGGCAGACTCGTCGCATCCAAAACCCAAAGAGAACGACGCACACATCACGCGGTGTAGTCAGAAGGCGAGAGAAAAGGAAAGAGAAAACCAAAAAGGAGGCACGAGAAGGAGAAGCAACGCGAGCGCAAGGCAAACTGACCCCGAGAGAAGCTTGTCGGGTGCTGAAGGGAAGCTGAATGAACGGTGCAGAGGGAAGTGCCTCATGGAAGTGTCCGTTGATGGTCATCTAATCCCGACCCCCAGACCCTTGATTAGTCACAAGATTAACGAGATGAAGGGATTAGATGGCCATCAACAAAGCATCTCCATGCTCTGCAATAACGCGAGCCCGGAGCCAAGAACCCCCACCTCTCCCCTTGTGCTCTGAGCTCCAATGGAAGATGGATAGGGACATAAATAAAACAGACAGACCAGAGAATGAAGGCTTTCTATACACTTGATGGGGAAGAAGCATATTCTCTCCAGCACCTTAGGAATATACCCCCTCTCCCTTTCCCTCCCCTTCCACCGGCTGTTCTTTAATGGGGACGGAGGTAGGTCTGATCTGGAAGACTGGGCCGTTTGGTTTGGTGATTCTTTCTAGGTAATTATATTGATTCTGATATGTTTCACGAGACTCTTTTTTTTTTTTTTTTTTTTTTTTTTTAATATGTTTCACGAGACTTACTCGTTCTCTTATTAACCCAATTATAATAATTCCGACCGTACTAGATATTCCAAGAATCGTTTCTCGATGTCCTTTTTAGTCAATGACGTGCTTTGATTAACCATTGGTGCTGAGTCATTTTTTTAAATATGAGATTTGTTTACCAATTTCGTCACATCAATTTTATATGGCAATGGTTAGGGTGTGGGATTAAGATGTTTATGCTGAATTGTAATACTTCTTTTTTTTTTTTCATCGGAAAAAATAGTATTATTGGATAAAAGAGTTCTTAAGCATAAGAGCCCAACAAAGCGGGATCGCTAGGGGTGTGTATGGTCCGGATGGACGGTTCCCGACCTAGAACCGGAAACCGCCCGCTAAGAATCGGTTCGAAAAATTGGAACCAAGTGAACTCGCCCGCTAGTTGCATGGATCCACTCGAAAACCGAACGCCCGGTTCGATTCGGTTCCCGGGTGGATCCATAGAACCTGGTCCAACCTCCGCGCCTTCCCTTTTTCGCCCTCCCCACATTTGCTTATTTTAGCTCTCCCGACTGTTGGTATATAATACGCGGAATTACCAGGATCTTACAATTTATGTCAACGAGAATTCGCCCGAGAAATAAACGAGAAAAATAAGAACACCAGAAATTTACGTGGTTCGGTCCGAGTATCGGTACCTACGTCCACGGGAGAGGGAAGAAATAATCCACTAAAATCGGAGAATCGAGCTACAATCGCTCAATCGCTCAAGTGTTTCCCACACCTAAATTTAACCCCAAACCCAAAGTGTTTATAAATAATAACTCACTTGGGTATAAACTCACGGCTCAAAATTACCGCGCGTTCAAGCTCAAAACACAACGCTCTACGTACGCCTGATTTGCGTACGTATGAAATCGCGTATCAAAGCTTCTCGCGGAATTTTGACTCGGCGGACGTGCGGCTTCACTTTCTTCTCGGCGGCGTGCAGCTTCTTGCGCTCGTACGTTCAGCAGCCCTTTTATTGCCTCGCGTAAAGCAGCAGCCGATTTCTTCTCTACGTAGGGCTTCCTTTCTGCCACTCACGCTAAGCCCACCAACAAAGAAATTATATCAGTTTTTATATGTGTGTACGTGTGTGGCCCAAGGTCAAAAGTTTGACCTTGGGCCCACCACTTCCTGTTTTGTGCAGAGGGACTTCACGCCGAGTGCAGGGCTTCTTTCTTTCCGTGCAGGGGCACGTCTTCGACAGTTTCACTTCAAAGACCGAAAATACATCTTTTAATTATTTCAAGAGTCGAGCGAAGCCTTTTGATTTTTCATCTAATCTTCAAATTCGAGACATTAATTTAACAATTCTCCACCTTGACTCGATGTTTGAAACCAAGTTATAGACTCATCATCCACGCCGCTTCTCCCAACGCCCGACGAGCCGCCACTCTCCACAGACGCTATCAGGGAGCTCAAGCAGCAGCTTGAGCGCTAAAGGAAGATTTAGTCATCATGTCTGCCGGGTTATCTGTGAAGCAATCTTTTTAACAATAACAATACCCTTAGCTAAGACATCTCGGATGAAGTGGTACCCGATGTTGATATGCTTCGTTCGCTCGTGATAAACCGGATTATATGCCAAATATATCGCACCTTGGTTATCACGGTGTATATCCACACTTTTCTGTTCTAACCCAAAGTCCGAGAGCAAACTTTGTAACCATATCGCCTCCTTCGCTACAAAGGTTAGTGACATGTACTCGCCCCCGCCGAAGACAAGGCAATGTGATCCCGTAAGGATGCTTTCCAACTAATCGCACCACCCGCTAGCGTAAATACGTACCCCGCTAAAGACCCGCAATCATCCAAGTCACCGGCGTGATCCGAATCCACAAAACCAAAGTGGTCTCACCTGCCATTACTGTCCCTACGGTATACTATACCCACGTCTCGTTGTCCCCTTCAAATATCGAGGATCCACTTCACAGCCTTCCCAATGAGCTTTACCAGACGCTTCATATAGCGACTAACCACGCTCACGGCTTGTGAAATATCAGGCCTAGTGCACACCATAGCATACATAATACTACCCACGGCACTAGAATAAGGAACACGGGACATATGCTCCTCCTCCTCCTCGTCTGCGGTGATAATTTATCGAAAGTTTAAAGTGTTTCGCTAAAGGTGTACTTACGATTTTTGATCGCATATTAAAACGTGCTACGATCTTCTTAATGTATTTCTTTTGAGATAGACGTAAAACTCCCGTAGTCCGTCACGCAAAATCTCCATACCCAAAATTTTCTTTGCAAAGCACCTAAATCTTTCATCTCAAATTCAGCATTTAACCGCCTCTTCAAAGACATCAATATCGACATATTCTTAGTGTTATCAACATGTCATCAACATATAAAAGCAGATAAATCAAAGAACCATCCTCCAATCTCCTATAGTAAACGCAGCTATCCATCTGACTTTTTGAATAGTCTTGACTAGTCATGAAAGCATCAAAACGTTTATACCACTGCCTAGGAGACTGTTTCAACCCATACAAAGATTTCTTCAACAAGCAAACATGATCTTCCTTACCCGGAATAGCAAATCCTCTCGGTTGCTTCATGTAAATCTGCTCCTCCAACTCACCATGAAGAAACGCGGTTTTCACATCTAGCTGCTCTAACTCGAGATCGCGAAGCAACTAAGGCAAGTAAAACACGAATAGAAGTATGTCTTACCACGGGAAAGAACACCTCATTGTAGTCAATGCCCTCACACTTTGTGTATACCCCTTCGCCACAAGTCTCGCCTTATACCTCGCCGCCTCGACACCGGGAATGCCCTCTTTCCATTTAAAGACCCATTTACTTCCGACAATCTTTTGGCTCTTGGGTACTTTGACCGGCTCCCATGTTCGATTTCGATGGAGAGATTCCATCTCTTCACTCATAGCCCCTAGCCACCGCGATGACTCCAAACTAGCCATCGCCTCGAATAAGACGAAGGCTCATCATCTGTCTCAACCTCATCACCTACGGTCAATGCATAAGCAATATTCGTATAACCATAACGTACCGGTGATTTAATGTGCCTTCTTTGTCTATCTGTGGCTATAGTCTGCTGCGGCTTTGCTGGTTGTTCACTATCACCGACTTCAGGAACTGCGGCTTCATCTGCAGTCTCAACTTCTGTTACCTTCGAGGTCTCCGGAGTCTCCACCTGAAGCTCCACCTCACTCATGACACCACGATCTGTCTTCTTTGCTTGTTGTGTCTCAGAACTCCTCCGTTGAAGCATTGCAGTCTCGTCGAAAATCACATCTCTGCTGATTAGAAAATTGGGTGATCTGGGATCAGTGCACCACAACCGGTAGCCTTTCATCCCATGTGCATAACCTAGAAATATGCACTTCTTTACCCTCGGCTCAAGCTTACCATCACTCGCATGAGCATACGCGGAGACATCCGAATATATGTAATCCGAAATAATCAACGGGTTTCCCCGACCATACTTCCTCGGGAGTCTTCCACTCGATAGCAGATGATGGAGATCTATTAACCGAGTAACATGACATGTTCCGCTTCGGCCCAAAATTCCTTGCCAAGTCCCGCATGCGAAAGCATGCATCTAGCTCGCTCAAGCAAAGTTCTCGTTCTTCCGTTCGCCACGCCATTTCGCTGTGGTGTCCAGTGCTTGTGCGGTGTCTCACAATACCTTCTTTCTCGCATGAGAACTCGGTAAAATCTTTACCACGAACTCCATGCCATTATCGGTTCTCGAGGCACTTGATTTTCTTATCTCGGCGCTTCTCAATCAATGCCTTAAATTTCTTGAACCGATCAAACACTTCATATTTGTGCTTGAAAGTAAACCCATACATTCCTTGAATAATCGTCGATAAATGTCAGCATATATCGGGCACCTCCTTTCGAAGGAACCGAAGATGGGCTCCAAACGTCCGAATGAATATATTCAACTGGTCGCTTGGTCGAATGAACAGTTGTAGTAAACTTAACTCGGTCTTTGCTTCCCATAGATGCGGTGCTCACATAAGTCCGGCTTTCGTCTTCGACCCTTCAACAACCCTCTTTCACTCAAAGCATCGTCATACGCCTCACTCATGTGCCCTAAACGCATATGCCATAATTGAGTCAAGTCGAATCTAACTCACCCGATGAAACCGCAGCGGTTCCGGTCACGGTCTCTCCCGTAGATGATAGAGAGTATTCACTTTCTTCCCTTTCATCACTTTGTCATGGCACCTCGAGAGATCTTCGTACTCCACCTCGGCGGTGTACCCGCACCCGATGTCATCGAGTGTCCCCGAGAGAAATAAGGTTCTTCTTGAGCTCCGGTACATGCCTCACATCTGTCAATGTGCATACCACCCCATCGTGCATCCGGATCCGAATTGTCCCTATCCCCACAGCCTTACAGACTGCATTATTCCCCAAAAGAACCCTACCACCATCTCGCAGCCTGGTAAGTAGTAAACCGGTTCTTATGAGGCGTCATGTGATAAGAACACCCCGAATCTAGCACCCATTCGTCTCCCGACGAAGTAGCGGTCACACATAAGACGACTTCGGCATCACTATTGCTCCCCTCAAAGAACGTTTGCCACACTTTGCTTGTGGCATTCCGCCTATCAACTTTATTCCTCCGCTTAGGGCAAGTCTCCCGATGTGCCCCTCCTCGTGACACTCAAAGCACTTCACGCGTCCCTTTGACTTTCTATGGCGTGATTTTGATCTCGCTTTTACCTCGTCTGCTACTAGGCCCACGATGTTGTTCTCTACCCCGAACCGTCGTGCTTGCGCCGCTCCTTGCGCTTGACCATCATCTCGCAACTTTCTCTGCCACTCCTTAGAGAATAAGGCGGACTTTACCTCTTCTGAGGTAATAGTAGTACGCCCCTGCAACAGTGAATCAGTAAAGTGCTCCCATGACTCTGGTAGAGAGGCTAACAACATCATGCCTTACTCTTCATCATCAAGTAACTTACCGACGTTCTTCAGATCCAACATGAGTTTATTAAATTCATCTAGGTGGGTTCTTACCTTCAGTATATCTAAATTGAAACATCTTCTTCAGCATATACAAGCGATTGTTCAAACCTTTCTTTACATAGAGTGCTTGAAGTTTTGCCCATAATGTTGCGGCATCCTTCTCTTCAGCAACCTCTAGTAAGACCTCATCCGTCAAATTTAACAGGATTATACTCTTTGCTTTTTCCATCGCCTCTACCCTCTCGCAGGCTTTCATGATAATAGGCAACTCATCTTCACCATCCAGTGCCTTGGCCAAACCTTGTGTTGTCAATAATGCCCGCATCTTGATGCTCCATAACACAAAGTTGTTGCTCCCGTTAAACTTCTCAATCTCGCATTTCCTCTCGGACATAATTGCAATAATAGAATTTCCGGATAATAATCGACAAGCAAAAGCTCCAAATCACAATCAAGAAATCCAACCCCAAGCTCGATACCAATTGTTGGGATATAATACGCGGAATTACCAGGATCTTGCAATTTATGTCAACGAGAATTCGCCGAGAAATAAACGAGAAAAATAAGAACACTTAAATTTACGTGGTTCGGTGCGAGTATCGGTACCCTACGTCCACGGGGAAGGAGAAGAAGCAAAATAATCCACTAAAATCGGAGAATTAAAAATTTTCAAAAGTGTTTCCCACAAAGATTAACCCCAAACCCAAAGTGTTTATAAATAATAACTCACTTGGGTATAAACTCACGGCTCAAAATTACCGCGCGTTCAAGCTCAAAACACAACGCTCTACGTACGCCTGATTCGCGTACGTATGAAATCGCGTATCAAAGCTTCTCGCGGAATTTTGACTCGGCGGACGTGCCGCTTCACTTTCTTCTCGGCGGCGTGCAGCTTCTTGCGCTCGTACGTTCAGCAGCCCTTTTATTGCCTCGCGTAAAGCTGCAGCCGATTTCTTCTCTACGTAGGGCTTCCTTTCTGCCACTCACGCTAAGCCCACCAACAAAGAAATTATATCAGTTTTTATATGTGTGTACGTGTGTGGCCCAAGGTCAAAAGTTTGACCTTGGGCCCACCACTTCCTGTTTTGTGCAGAGGGAATTCACGCCGAGTGCAGGGCTTCTTTCTTTCCGTGCAGGGGCACGTCTTCGACAGTTTCACTTCAAAGACCGAAAATTCATCTTTTAATTATTTCAAGAGTCCAGCGAAGCCTTTTGATTTTTCATCTAATCTTCAAATTCGAGACATTAATTTAACACCGACCATGATAGCTTTATTCTCCTCAAGTACTACCGTTGCGGCTGGCGACGACGTGGAGAGAGAGTTCAAGTTCGAGGGAGGAAATGAGAATCAATTCACTGTTTCGTCGAGTTCGGACTAGGACTCGAAGGGAGATGAGTAGATCCGGAGGTGAATCGGAGAGAAAGAGGGAGCTTGGGTTGATTTTGAATTGAGAGAGACAAGATGGAGTAGGAGAGTAGTAAATTGAAATAAGATGGTGATTGAAGCCCTAAATTTTAGATTTGCTAATTTCGAATTTTTAATATTAAAAATTAATAAATTATTATAATATAACTGATCCAGTCCGGTGGGCGGACGGGCGGATCCGCCCATGGAATCGGGAATCGGGACCAGGTACCCACCGGTTTCCATAAATTGAAAGGGAACCGGACCGGTTCCTTTAAGATCCACCGGTTCTGGGTGGTTCTGATCCGGTTCCGGGAGGTCCGGGCGGGTCCCGATTCTTTTGCACACCCCTTAGGGATCACACCAAAGTTTACCATAGAGTTTGGGGGGAGGGTTACCTGAAATTCAATCAAATCAACGCCGTATGACAGTGTTCTACAGATTTGGGTTCGGCCCGAACCGTCCCGGGCCTAACTCAATCAATGGGCCCGGGGCCCGAATAATTTGGGTCAATGCTGAATGCAAAAGATCATTCTCTTCAAAAGGAACACAAAATATAAAAGGATGGAAGGGCGAATTCACAATTTACGGATTGGTGTGATGCCATTGCCACCTCAGTATCTCATCCTTGGTTTCATCATCGTTCCTGAGGAGTCTTCTCCTTCTCCCTCTTCTTCTTCTTCTTCTTCATTGCTGGTCTCAACCTCGTCTTCTGCGGTTGAGAATTGGACCGGTCTTTTTTCTTGTCGGTGAGTTCTTCGTTCTCCTCTTTCGCATTCACAGAAGCTTAAGATAATGGAGGGGTTATGTAACGCCGCCCTCCCTCGCCAACTGTCGTCAATACCCTTCACTCTTAGCCCCGCAAAATCGCTTCTTGCTCTACCCTTCTCGAATTTGAATTTGAATTCGAGAAGTGGGTTTCTCCACCCGAAACCCGAGACGGGTCCTTCGTCAAGAAACTGCTCGTGTTTGAGTGTGAGTAGGCGAGATGATAAGGATCGTACTGCCACCTCCACTGATGACTGGGAAGTGGAGTTCCTTGGGGAGATTGACCCTCTGGGCTTTCAAGCCCCTAAAAAGAGGAAGAAACGGGACAAGTCTAAGCTGCTGCGGGACACTGATACTATGGAGTGGTGTGTGAGGGCTAGAAAGATTGCTCTCAAGGGGATTGAGGCTCGGGGGCTTTCTCGTACTATGGAAGATTTGGTTTCCGTTAAGAAGAAGAAGAAGAAGAGAAAAAGCGGTAAGAAGCTCGGGAATAAGTCGAAAACTGATAAAGAGGACGTGATTGACAGCGATGAGGAATGGGACGTGGACGTGGATGTGGATGAGGATGTGGAATTGGAAGACATTGAGGATTTGGGTGTCGATGGTACCGATGGCATCGGTGACTTGAGGAAGACTGTAAGCACAATTGCCAGTGGGATGTTCCAGGAGAAGAAGGGGAAAACTATGGCAGAGTTTCTCCAGAGGCTATCTCAATTCTCGGAGGCATCATCAGACCGCAGGAAAGAAGTTAACTTGAACAGAGCAATCGTGGAAGCGCAGACTGCTGAAGAAGTTCTTGAGATAACTGCTGAGATGATCATGGCGGTTGGGAAAGGCTTGAGCCCTTCCCCTCTGTCCCCCTTGAACATTGCTACCGCGCTACATCGAATCGCCAAGAATATGGAGAAAGTCTCAATGATGAGCAACCGCAGGTTGGCATTCGCCCGGCAGCGGGAGATGTCGATGCTAGTGGGTCTTGCAATGATGGCCTTACCAGAATGCTCGGCTCAAGGTATATCGAATATTTCGTGGGCATTATCCAAAATTGGAGGGGAATTGGTTTACATTTCAGAAATGGATAGGATAGCAGAGGTGGCCTTGGCCAAGGTGGGGGAGTTCAATTCTCAGAATGTGGCAAATATTGCTGGGGCTTTTGCTTCGATGCGACATTCTGCTTCTGATCTCTTTTCGGAATTGTCTAAGAGAGCATCCGATACCATTCACACTTTCCGGGAGCAGGAGCTTGCTCAGCTGTTGTGGGCCTTTGCTTCTTTAAATGAACCTGCTGATCCTTTGCTGGAATCTCTGGACAATGTCTTTCAGAATCCCAACCAATTCAAGTGCTGCTCTTGCGAGGAAATTGGTAAGAATAATGAAATTATCGGCAAGGGAGACATTTCGGATCTTGAGCTGGATGGAGTGCTGGACTCTCCTAAGCTGAACCTTAGTAGAGATCAGCTGGGTAACATAGCTTGGTCCTATGCAGTGCTTGGACAGCTGGACCATGTATTCTTTTCCCACATATGGAAAACTTTGTGCTACTTCGAGGAGCAGAGGATCTCAGAACAATTCAGGGAAGATATCATGTTTGCTTCTCAGGTTCATCTTGTGAATCAATGCTTGAAGCTGGAGTACCCACATCTTTGTTTGTGCCTTCCTGGTGATCTCGAGGAGAAAGTGGGTCGAGCAGGAAAAACTAAAAGGTTTAATCAGAAAGTTACCTCATCATTTCAGAAAGAAGTCGCACGTCTCCTTGTAAGCACTGGCCTTGATTGGGTTAGAGAATATGTCGTTGATGGTTACACATTGGATGCTGTGTTGGTTGATAAGAAAGTAGCGTTGGAGATTGATGGACCAACCCATTTCTCAAGAAATAGTGGTGAGACTCCCTTTACAAATAGAAACATCTTCTTTTTGGATCTTGGATCAATTCTTTTTTTTTTTTTTTTTTTTTTTTTTTGCTTTAGTAGTGCTACTGTGTCATGCAGGAGTACCCTTGGGACATACAATGCTTAAGCGCCGGTATATTGCTGCGGCTGGTTGGAATCTCATTTCTTTATCTTATCAAGAGGTTTGTTTCACTGATTTTCTGAATGGTAGTGGAACATTAGACATTTATCTTCACTAAAAAATAATGGAAATCCTTGGAAAAGTGAATTAGAAATCCTGGAAACAATGGCTGGCCCTGTTAAAAAAAAAAATCCAGTTTTGTAGGAGTACAGAGATCTGAACAACATTCTTAAAGAGGTCTGAACATTGCTACTTCTTTCCATGCTATCTGGAAGATACTGTACTGTTTGTAGAGATTATATTTGACTACAAGACTGGACTGCATTGGTCTATTTCAAGATTTATATCTCAGGAGCTGATATTGCAAAATGACTTTCTTTGTTGTTACCTGTAGTGGGAGGAACTACGGGGTGAGTATGAGCAGCTAGACTTCCTGAGGGGACTTATCGAAGATCATATAAATTGAGCTGAAATTCATGCTGTGTAGACGCCACTGCAGGCAAGACTGTCATCAAGGTATTGTGTCAGAAGTTCATGCTGTAGTGTCTAATTTTGTCCTGGATATAACTTTCTTTACTTAAAACATAACCTCTCTAATTTTTTTCTACTGGACAAGAGATGTAGTCTAGATATGGATGAGAATAAATTTCTAGGCATCCCTGCCCTGCCTTCTTGAACCGTTAATGAATGAACGCTCTATATGGGAGTAAACTATTGTGATCCTGCATTAAAAATTTGAATGGAGGAATGACTTTTATTTTAGTACTCAATGCCCTTGTTTATGACTTACGAGGCTTGGTTAGCTAATTTGAGCATTGGATGTGCAGAGCTATCTGAAGAAAAGGTATGGTAGTATTATTGCTGCCTTGACATTCAGGCAAAAGATTTTGGCTCTGCTTCATGAGAAATGATTGGGGGGACAGGGACCAGTTATACCATTTGGAGAAATCCTGTTAACAGGCAAGGATGAAGGGCCCACCTTAAGAAGAATAGAAGAGATGGCGCTTACAACAGCAACTGGGTATGTCGACCTAGTGTCTTCCATCTGACTCTCCTCCTTTTCAGCAGAGAAGGAAGTCCGGAGATTAGATAAATAGTTTCAGTTTCATCTGTACATGTCCGAGTGCTGTATCAATAACTGGTTGATATCCCACCATCTGCATGGGTTGCCTAATGGCATATGTGATGCTTGCGGGACCAGACAAGGCATTGGCAGGACGAGCCTGAAGAATTATTCTTTTACAAGCTGTGGGAGGGAATGCACGGGCTTTGGTGTCGGCCCTCCGAACCATGCTGCAAAGGTTGCATTGTTCTTGTGTGGCCGCTTTACCAGCTAATATGCAGACACCCACGTGCATATTGTATTGATTTGTGATGGGGATGGACTAGAACTTATCGGATTGATCGTGAATGGGGAGAAAACTGACTATTGATTTGTCCTATGTCGGTTTGTGGATGATAATTGCTATGTCGTTGGATGATTGTATTTCTTCCTTTCAGGCCAATACAACCGTCTCGACCAGGCCATCGTGGTCTAGACTATATAGACTACAAGGTTGTGGATTTCAAAAATGCGCTACCAGGATTCAGCATTTCAAGCTGATGAACCCTGAAACTAATTGCAACGAAATGGCCAGAAAGAGCGTCTGTTCAGTATGTGTATGTTGTAACTTGTAGGAGACTAAGAGTGCGAGTGAGCTCAAGCTAAGCTCCCTTTGATGGAATGATTTTTGGAGTCCATGAAGGCTCCGGTTATCTTTTAAAAAATGATCGATTTTAGAAAGAATATATATAGTTGTTTATTTTTTTACTAAATAAATCGGGTCTTTAGTGGGAGATCAGTTTGAAAGGAGGATAAAGCTGGACAGATGGGCATGCCGTGTTGGTCCGGGTGGGCGAGCGAGCGGTCGGCAACACCGCAAATGGCGCGACATTAATGACGTTTATATCTCGCTATCCTGTCCTTCCTTCTTCAACTCTCCAACTCTCTCTCTCTTTTTCTCTCTCTCCAAAAACCAAGATCGATCCTTTTGCACACACTCGGTCGCTCGTCGTCTCAGATCCTGCTGCTGCTGCTACTGCTGCTGATCGCGAGATCCTCGACTCCAAGGTGCGTGCTCGTCTGTCTTCCCGTTTGATCTCGACGTCTCTGCTCCGCCACCTTCCCGCGACTGCCGTTGCGATCTCGCTCAGTCCATGCATCCGGATCTGCTTTCGGAGTCGAACTCCTTGCGATCTCTACCAGAGCCCCCGTCCTGCTCTGCTTGTTCAGATCTCATCACGCGATCCCGTTCATCGGAGTGCGATAACTCACTCGTGGTTCTCCGTCGATCACTGCATTCGCATCGTCTGCTGATGCAGCCTGATGCCCGTGCGAATTCACGTGTGATCTGCCCTGTATTCTGCTTTTTCTACTCGTGGATTACTAGCCTTTCTTAGATTTTTTTTTTTTTTTATCTGTGAGAACTGCGACGATCAGGTTGCCTCCCAAAATTCTGTACCTTTAGAATTAGCATCGTGTAGACTGGCAATGCCGAGCCCTCCAGGCTTCGCTGCCGTCCTCGTATGCATGTCGACTCGCGGATCTCCGGACTTGTTGAGATAGTATGTGACTTTGGAAAGGGGACTGTGCACGACCGTGACGCAGTTGTGATTTGCTTTCTTATACTTTTGTAAATATGCAGAGTAGATATGTCTATTTTCAAGTCTGATTTTGGATTTTTTTTTTTCCTTTGCGTATTTCCCTTTGTACTCTCATCGAGGGTAGAGTTGAAGTTCAAGGGTTTTGACTCGCCGACAGTATTTTGTGCAACCCCTTTAGAAAGATTTGCTTCCCAAGCTAGACCTTGATTCAGCAAAATGTTGCCTCAACCCCAAGTGATCATTCGCGTGGCATTTTGCATTAATTTTGCATTTCTTCTTAGTCAAATCCTTTCCTTATGATTGTTGATTATACCCTGTCACTGTTTATCCTAAGTGTTGTATCGTGATTTGCGTGGAGCGCTTTTCTTTTTATGATTAATTTTCTCATAGCTTATTATCTGTTCTCTGTTTCATCCTATCTTTGTTGATTCCTGACTAGAGTTTTAATTGTCCACATTTGCCGTGTGAATTGCTCGAAGTAAGGCATGGCATCTTCCGACAAACCTGAAATAGTGGATAGGGATGTGAAGGAGAAAGAGAAGAAAGATGATAAAGATGAAGATAAGGGTGGTTTCATCGAGAAGGTCAAGGATTTCATTCAAGACATTGGTGAAAAGATCGAGGGAGCTATTGGATTTGGCAAGCCTACTGCAGATGTTGCTGGGATTCACATTCCCTCTATTAATCTCGAGAAGGCAGAAATAGTTATTGATGTTCTGATCAAGAATCCGAATCCTGTTCCAATACCTCTTATTGACATAAACTATTTGATTGAGAGTGATGGGAGAAAGTTGATTTCTGGACTAATCCCTGATGCCGGAACTATCCATGCACACGGAGAGGAAACGGTCAAAATTCCAGTTGTTTTGATTTATGATGACATAAAGGACACATATGATGAAATCAAGCCTGGAAGCATCATTCCCTACAAGGTTAAGGTTGACCTCATCGTTGATGTGCCGATCTTGGGAAGGCTAACTTTGCCACTTGAGAAAACTGGAGAAATCCCCATTCCTTACAAGCCTGATATTGATGTCGAGAAAATACAGTTTCAGAAATTCTCATTTGAGGAAACTGTTGCAGTTCTTCATTTAAAGTTGGAAAACAAGAATGACTTCGAGTTGGGACTTAAGGACCTTGATTATGAGATTTGGTTGTCTGATTTGAGCATTGGAAGTGCAGATCTTTCTGATTCTACTAAAATCGACAAAAATGGGATTGGTAAAATTTTGATTCCCATAACCTTCAGACCTAAAGATTTTGGTTCTGCATTGTGGGATATGATAAGGGGGAGAGGCACAGGTTACACCATGAAAGGAAATATTCATGTGGAAACACCTTTTGGAGATATGAAATTGCCCATCAGCAAGGAAGGAGGATCTACCCGCCTAAAAAAGGAGGACGACGAAGACGACGACGACAATGAGGTAGTTTATCTGTTGCCTTTAATTTGGAGTGCATTCAGTTTATGCTTTTAATGTAAAGCAGATATTGAATTTGGATATAATTTCTTTCTCCAATGGCACTGAGCTTCTATGTTTCCACAACTTATACCACGCAACTTATACCACTTATCATCACACCAAGAAATTTTCCTTCTCTATCTTAGCTTGCTGTGAAGCAATTAAATGTCCTCTTCTCATCCTTCTCAATTCTTCCAGAAAACTGAGTGTTGTGCACCTCAACCCTCAAAATCTACCTCTGGAATTGTACTCTTGCATAACAGAGAAACTCCATCTGATGCTAAGCTCTTCCATTCAGTATGTGCACGTTTTTGTTGTCTTCCCACTAATGATAGAATATCTGGCAAAAGAATGAGTATTTACTGGCAAAAGTAAGTGCGTAGATTGAGCTTTAAGTGCGTAGATTGAGCTTTTGTGGTGGTACTGCACAAGTTTAGTCTTATCTTTATTCCGTCATGTCTGTGTTGCTGCTTCTGAAGTAGCTGCTTATGGACAACTCTTAATGGAACTTGCTACTGTTGCAGGATTGAAGATGTTCCCAGGAAGATATTTATCCTTGTCTGGCAGAGTTCTGCTTGAATGAGAGAGAATGTGCACTTGAGCTGTCAGCTCCTGGTCTTGATTTATGTACTTGTTATATCAGTTTTTTAATCTGCTTATCTATGTGTTTGTTGCTAATTTCCGAAATATGCTGCACCGTGGCACTGTTTTTTCTTGCATAGCCACTCTGATAGTTGGTGTCAAGACGGCATTGGCATGTATTATTATCAACTTCTATGAGGTTGTGTGGACTCAATGACCAGATGATCCTGTTTTTCGGACTATATTCGGCAAATGAGATGCTATTAGTCACTGTCGCCGTATCTGTTTTGGATGCTAATGAATTAAATAGTGTTTGCTACATAAGGAAGGATGGTGTTTCTTGGTTTTGGGTGATCATATTGAACTCACGGAGATGCTTGTGGCTGTTGGTTTTCGAGGAATTCGTCCAGAGTGCATAATGTCATAACTGTGACAAGGCAACCAAGATTCTCTCTGGTCTTGCTACTTATCTCTAGGGGTGAGTATCAATTCAGTGTTAACCTTGGACCGGTCCAATCCTACCAGGCTTGGTTTGGTTCTAAAGAGCAAATCCTTTACTTAAAGAACGTTACCCTAACTTAAACGACGATCAACTCGACTATATTATATAATATATTTTTTTGATATTAAATGGTATCAAATGGCATCAAGTATTCTTGTTCTCCTTTTTTTTTAATCATCTTCTTTTTTCTTTATCCTTTTCAATTTTTACTTGAAAGAAATAGCTTTTCGCTCGTGAGCAACCTCGCCCTCCTCACTGCACCATGCTCGCCTTACTCGACACTTGTCACTTGCTGCTCACCTCTCCTCTAGCCTCACTCGTGAGCAATGCTTGCCGTTTGCCACTCACCTTGAGGCTTGCCTTCGTTTGTTCGCCTCATGGCTTGCCCTCATTTCATGGCTTGTTCCTGTTGATAAATATGTAATTTGAAATAATAGTTTTATCTTTTCAGAGAATATAAAAATAAAACAAAAAAATTATTGGTGAGTCCAGGATTGACCCTAGAATCAGTCTGATCCTCGGTTCCAAAAATTGGGGATCAACATTTTGTTGGTTGGTCTTTGGGTTAAGTGCTAGACTGGTCCAATCCGAACTATGATCACTCCTACTTATCTCGATTAAAATGGGAAAAGTATCTATCTTTAACTCTTTAGCTAGGTCTGGTGGAACGGAGATCTTTTAATTACTTATGTGTGCAACTTCTGTTTTACATAGAGGTGAGCATCGGTCCAGGGTCAATCCTGGACCGGCCCAATCCTGCCGGTCCTAGTCCGGTTCCTAAAGAGACTGGGTCGGTCCTAGAATTCCTGGACCAGCATTGTGCGGGTCGGTCCTCGGTCCTAAGAGTTCCGGGTTAGTCCAATCCGAACCAACCCTGACTATATATATTATTTATAATTTTTTTATATAGAGAAAACCTTAAAATAAATGTCGTCAACAACATTAAATAGCTCTTTAGTGAGAAGTTCAAGTAATTTTACATTGTTATTTAATAACTTAGGTTTTTAATGTCTTTTACAACATCAATAGTCATAATTTATGAAGAAGGAAAATGTTTTTGTGAGGAGTACTCACGGCATCCAAAAAGGTACCTTATGGCATCGTCCTCTAGTATTCGTTCTCTTCTGTCTCATTTGTCATCTTAGTCTTCAATTTGCTAAAATCGAACAAAACAACTTTTCCACTCGCCTTACTCGCTTTGAGTCACTCGTGCCGCTCGCTGCTCGATGCTCGCTTGGCTGCTTATTCCCGCTCAACATTCAATGCTCATTTTGTTTGACACTTACCCCACTTGACCCTCACCGTTGCCTTTCTTAGCTGACCTTGCTTATCATTGAATCCATTGAGTCGGTATAGTCCTTAGTTGCCCTTTCAAAGAGTACAAAAAATGAAATAAAAAATTATTGGTTAGTCCTCGGTTGACCTTGAAATCGGACCGAACCCATTAGATTAGTTCGGTCCTCAATCGTTTTTTTAAGGAGTACAAAAACTAAAATAAAAAAATTTTACAAAAAAAAAACTAAAATAAAAAATTATTAGTTGGTTCCGGGTTAACCGTGGAATCGAACCGAACCCATTGGGTCAGTCCGGTCCTCGGTCCCAAGTTCAATAGGATCGGTCCTCGATGCCAAAAATTGAGGATCAGCACTGTACGGATTGGTTCTAGGATTAGGAAGTGGACCAGCTCAATTCGGACAATGCTCACTCCTAGTTTTACATTCATATTCTCATAATGTAGAGACAATGTGGAAAATCCTGACCTCTTCTCAATGTCGTCGGTTTTGTTGCTTTATTTGATGCTTGTCCAAGCACCAGTTGATATGAAAACCAGATTGATTTCTCCTTGTTTTATACAATTTTGCCGGTAGGTCTCCGGGCCACATCAGTTATTTTATGTCGTTTCCTCTGTACTCAGCATTGACTTCAAACACATCTGAAGAAGCTTTCCCTTACATGGGATGACACAAAAATAAACTACGGATTCGGTAAACCCTGCTGATGCTTGGCAGCTGAGAATAAATGCGCTGTAAGCTACAATGACAAATCACTCGAAATCATATTCAAGTTAGGATCTGAAAGAGTAAGGGGGCTAGATTATTTGATTCACTGTACAGTGCGATGGGCAGCAAAAACATGGAGCATAGTTAGTTCTATGCAGCTCTTCAACATTAGCAGTCGACTTCCAACGGTACAGTTCTTGCCCTCTCACACAGAAAGAACAGAATCTAATGTTTCCTGATATTTCTGACATGCTGAGCTTTGCCAATTTGTTCGAATCACTCCATTTTTCGAAGCATAGCTACCGCTAGCAATATTTCGAAAGAGTAGGGAAATCAAACACCCCCCCCCCCAAAAAAAAAAAAAAAAGAAAAACCCAACTCTCTCCCGGTTGGTTTTGAAATCGCCACAATTCTGGAGAGGCTGGGAGCAATTCCATTGGATTCTACGGGAAAGTGGCATCATCTCGACGACTCCATTAGCAACTGACCTGTTGATATGAGATCGATGGAGTTTGCTGCCGACTCTCTCTGAGCCAGTCTGCCTGTCCGTGAAGGTGACGATGATTTCTACAGCTACTGACTCCGTTGCATTGTAGTCCACCGTCAAATGTTCTCACACAACCAAAAAAAAAAAAAGAAAGCAAAAGAAAAATTCCCATGAACATGCTGCATGAATATCGTACTTATTGGAAGCACTGCATGTGATGCTGTCCAAACGAGGAGAAAGTAAATCAAACAACTCTTATCAATAAAGTAGATAACACCTCATGATTATGTAAAATGCCGTATTAATAAATAACGAACAAATAGATGTAGACATTAAGCTTAATTGTTCAACATCACTTGTTTTTTTTCGAGAAATGCTCTTGAAGTTCAGGAAGCCGAGCAGAGTGAAGAACTGACAGCCTTACCGCGGCCGAGGGCTTGGGAAAATTTCTGTGGGTAGAGAGAACCTGTTTCTGAAACACATTCGTTTGCCCATTGTTTCTTTCAAAAGAAGATGATTTTGATTCTTCATTTGTATAATAACACCGTTGAGGAGACAGCAGCAGCAGATGTGATTAAATCATGTTTCTTAAATGCATGGCTTGATATTCAATGTTGAGCACTTGACGTTGTATACATGTTCAACAGGGATGACTGCAAACCCCTCTATTACTTTTGTCCTCTCAATCTTTTCTAAGGACAGAAAGTCAATACGCGTGCTTCAACATAAAAACCAATGTTAGCTCCTGAAATGCTATTAGGTAAGGCCGTAATCTTGCGGATCAATAATTCGTCAATTGCAGTTCTTTTGTTCATCTCGTTTGTTTCTCGAAACAATTTTATGCCCCCTTTTACGGATCAACATTTTGATGAAGAGCAGCCAGCAGCTAAAAGAAAAGTCATGCGAATCAAGAGATTTAACCGATTAAATTGAACGAATACACATCTGAATTGCAATAAGTAGAAAAAAGAAAAGAAGGTAAAACAATATTAAAGGGACGAAAACGAACAAAAGATGATGGAGGGGGTGGACTCAACATGTGAAGGTGCATTGGGGGGAACGAGATCCAACTTGGCGTGTGCTCGTTCCCATCTCACCCTATCATAATATGTCCTTTGAGTATTGAGGCCCACCTGACATCATGTGCATCGGAAGACGTCAACCGAGGATTTAGGGTGGATTAGGGTTTCGATCTTCAACCAGAAGAGAGACAAGACATTTACCAATTTAAGCAAAGTATTCCTTTTCCCAACTGCTCCTCATTGTTCCGTATCCTGGTATTGAAACTACAGAGTGCTTTTCGTAGAAGTTGAGAAGATTCTCTTACCATGTGCAGAATAGAAATCTAATCATTTCCACAGTGAGGGGTGGGTTGCATCCCGAACACTTTAAGGAACTGAGACTGCATTTGAAGAGTCAAAATAAAATTCAGGGTATGAAAAATTTAATCATATCTTGCATTTATTGCATGTTCAAAATAGAATAAAGTCAAATATAAGGGAATATAGATCGAATAAAATTATCTTATTGAGGAGATGAGATAAAAATGAATAGGATTTTTAACATTTATTAAGAAAATTATTTTTCTCGTATAACAAAATTTTTAAATTAAAACATTAAAATTATATTTCAATATAATTAATATTTGAATTCTAATATAAGAATTCAAAATAACAAAAAAAAATCTTATTTTTATCGAAATGTTCAAATTTAATTCTATTTATAATATAATTTTAATAAATATAAATTAATATTTATTACATATTTGAGGTATTTTAGTATTTTATGTATATTAGTACTGTATACTATTTAATAGATTTTTATTAGAGAATGATGAAAGAGAAAGAAGAAATAAAAAAGAAATTAATTTAAAAAGAGAGGAAAGTAAAATAAAATAAGCAAATAATAAAAAAGTATGTAAGAGGGTTGTGAGAGATTTTTACCATATCTATTTATAATTTTTTTGTTCATTTATATTAATATACCATTTATACAAAATAATATATAAGATATGATGTGCATATATTTGATTTTATTACTGCAATTATCAAATGGTCGATAGAATATAGTCAGATTTTTGGATTTCATATCCTATCATATTCAAATCTATTCTGATTAGAAGTCCTGACGATGGAATGTAGCAAAGAAAGGAAATATGGTCCTCGCCGTAGATGTTATGTGGAATTTACTCTAAGTGCTAATTTTAACTGCTGGGTTATTCAGGAAAGGATGAAATGCTTCTTTAGGAGGTTACCATTTACTACATTTTGTGTTTCCGCATGTCAGCCTGAGCCTAAAGCATGCAGCTCGTGGGTTTGACTTCTACTCGCCGCTGTATCAACATGGAAAATGCAAACACAAATACGTATGAACGAACATACATTGAATGAGAGATTGGGTCAGTCGTAGGCTTTGCTTTTGCTTTTTTTAAGAGAGAGTCCAGGGGAGAAGAACGGTGGGGAGTGGGACAGAGACGGGACCAATTGACCATCACCCGGAGCCGCTGTTTTGCGCAAAACAGCCCTTACGTCTACTTGAACTTTAAAAATGCAATGCATTCACCCACTCTCTCTCTCTCTCTCTCTCTCTCTCTCTGCGCTCAACTATTATTTTCTAAAGCGAGAAGCCACATCTTACAAATGATTTAACTTTTGCAAAAGCCACCCTCCTTAAACCCATTGTCATTGTTCTCATTCCCTTGGTACAAGGACACAGCGCAAGGATTTCAAGAGGGTGATCCTCGTAGAACTTCCAACTGATTCTTCATCTCATACCAAACAAGGTATCTGCTACTGACACTCATTTCCTCTTTTTTACACCTCCATTAATAGTACGGACCACACGTTGATGTCTGATCCGTTGTGATGTTCCTTAGCCCAAAAAAGGAAGAAACCAAAAAGAGAAGGAATTTTATACTGTTTCCATGGATCCCTTCTACCCCCGACCAGCTGCATGTGTATAGTATATGTTCTTGAATTTCATGACCTCGATGTTGGATGGTTTCTGGCAACAATCAGGGCTCTCTGTTAACTCCTTTGAATGGCAGCATAAGCTTTGCATACCAATCATCGTAAATGCTTTGTATTGCTGGCATTACTCGTAAGTCATAATCGAATTGCATTAGGTGAAATCAAGGGAAGCCAATTCTTTTTGTGATCTCCATCATCATCATCACAATAAAGAATTTTATTGAAATTTAGGTATAGGATCGAGCCATTGAACCGGATTCCTCATCCTATGAGAAGTTCATAATCTGCGTCCATCTTCAAGTTTCATTTGGGTCCATCATTTAAGTGCGATGAAGATCCTTTTTCATGTAAAAATCGTTAATTGCTGACAGAAATTTTGGTTTGATTCAGATTTAGTTTCAGTCAGATCGAGTGGTCAGGGACGCCTTGGAAGCTTGATGACCGTTGAACTCGCTAACATGCGAAAGTAGCGAAAAGCATAACCATCGGCCATGGCCAGCAACTCCAACAGAATGGACACGAGAGAAAGAAGGACATCTACTTCAATTCCTGGAAGGAAAAAAACCGAACATAGCGGTGGTAGTTCCTTCTCAATAGGATGTGGGAAATTTCCTCGAGCGACCACATACTTCAGCTTGGAATGGATCCTCTTGCTCATGTGCCTGACGGCGATTCTGCTGATACTGCCTCTCGTTCTTCCGCCATTGCCTCCCCCTCCTTCCATGTTGCTGTTGCTCCCTATTGCCATCCTATCTGTGCTCGTGATATTAGCTTTCATGCCTTCTAACATTAGAGACTTGACCTATGCGTATAGCTAAATCCAATTTGAATTCGTCATGCTCTTTTCATTTACTTTAAATTTGATTTTGAAGTGTTAAAAGAGGAAGGGAATTTGATGAGAAGAGACTTCTTTCGATCTGCCATCAATTTTCAGCTTTAGTTTCTGTACTAGTGCTCATCATACTACACAACAGTGTATATACGGTTTTTTCACGAGCACCTTTCGAATAAGTACAACAATTGTTGCTTTCCTAAGGGTAAAGGAAAACGTGATTTTCTTGCATGAGCCCGCATGCATACGTAAGGGTCTGTAGATGGTTCTACTGCGAGCACCGTTCAATAGAGAGAATTTCTTCACAAGCAACTCTAATCCCAAAGTACGGATAGTTACAGTCAATCGTCAACAATATATCAGCTAGTAAAAGGATAGATGGTTAAAAAGCAATCAGCCCAAAAAGCGATGATTGATGCGGTTCGTGAAAATTTTCCCTCCTCCGATAGCGTTCAAGATAATAATCTAAGAAGCGTGGGTACAACCGTCATCATAAGGTTCGTCGAGTAAAAGGATTGTCGTTAATAAGACAAACGAACTTTCGCCATTATAAAAGACTCCTCACTTTGTCAGCCTTCCACAAAGTCAAATCATTATATACAAATCTGCAAGCTGACATGGCATTAAGTTAACAAAAGAAAAGGAGATCCCATGGTGATAAATGAGTAGCACCATAGACACTAAAACTGAAGCAGCAACTGCACACTTATGCATACACGGGAGACACCCACCCAAAATGATGCATCTTCAGAGTCTCGATTTCTTCACAAAGTGACTGTTATTGCAAAACAGGATATGTTATTCGGAAACCTAATCCTTTAACACTCTTTGCTACAAGTTCAGCTGCAGTTCCATGACAACTTTCTCAACAATCCCCCCACCTACTGTAGCTTGAAAGTCCCTTTAATTTAGTTTCCTTTCCCTGTCTATCTGCCTAGAGAGTTTGGCTTTGGCACCAAGTAATCATCTTTAATGACTTACTGTCCCAATATCTCGAGTATGCCCACCAAAAGATAACAATGGCTTTCCTAATAAAGCAAATGCAAAGTCTTGGACAAGATTATGATCAGTATCAAAGCCACTGCCCATTGCCTCATAAGCAAATCGATACCTGAACGTGAAGGAAAAAGACCTATAATTAAGCAATTTGGATTCGCCCGCCACAAAGATGAACCTTGGGAGCAGTCGGGATGGAAAAGACAGGGCCTGCCTCCCTGGTGAATAGTGAGAAATGCTGCTTATGTACGACTCCGCTCCATAATGGTATCAGCAAAACCATATAAATCAAAGTTTGAACCATGATCAATGGCATTGCTAGATGAAAATTTTGGCAGGCCTTTGAAACCTTCTAATGAGGGGCCATAGCGACCAGTTCCCACAGATGTATACCTCCCGAGATTTCTTTGCTCTAGCTGGTCCCGATATGTGCCATCCCTGATCACATATTGTCCAATTGAAGCATCATTACTACTACCTACAAGTCCAATCCTGTCGGCCAATCTATCTCTAGGGAAAGCAGCAGATGCACCTGCAGCCATCATACTGATTCCAGCAGAGATTCTACCTCCAACTCCAGAAGAATGCAAGGCATTTGCACTCTCCATTGGGGATTTCAAGGAAGTTTCTGGCAAAGACCCTCCACCAGATCCATGAGATACCAATGATGCAGCAGGATAACTGCCACCATGCCGGGAGAGTCCACCGTCAAACGAAAATATTGGCTGTGAACCATCATCATACGAACTCCTACCAAATATACGACTATTGTCCTTTTGCTCTTGGAAACCCATGAATGGACGAGAAAAGCGGGGTGCCACTTCAGGTGAGAACTTTGGGCGTTTAACCTCATGACTCTTAAATGTTCTCGCGGGTTCCACAACATCAATCCTTCTCTTGGAGACTACCTTCTCCTTCATCTTCTTATCAATGTCAGCAGCCTCTTTCTCCAACTTCACTATCAATTCCTTTAATTGCCATCCAGGAAGTACTTTTGCAGGATCCCAATTATGATCTTCCAAACATTTCAATGTGGATTTTAGAGCAGTCAATTGCTTTTGGGTAGCTGCCTTCTGCAAAATATTATGATAATGAAGCATCAATAAGGAAGCAAAATGAAGCAATATCCTCCACAAATATCCATCAAAGGTGCAAAGAACGGAATTGGAAAACCCACCATAGCCATAGTTGAACTATGTGCTCTTTTACTATTGTCACATCTTTCTTTAGCTTCCCTTAAAAGTGACGTCAGAATTGTCTGAGGGGGGAACTTATCCTCTATACCAAAACCGATGGAGACATCAACAGCTTCAATGCTCATCCCAATCTTCATCATTTCCTCTAAGACATCTGCAACCCATTAAGAAGAACGTGAGATGCTTTCAACGATTTAGGTCAGCATGATAGTCTCCAATTTATTTTTTTCAAGTGGTGGCAATCCTTGATAATGACGGATATGGCAAAATTGATCATAAACTTTCAAATTTCAATCTTTGACGTATTAGACAGTTGAACGTTTGGAGGTAACATTTTTCTCACTTGGCGAACTACATTGCTTCAAAGCTATCCAACTATTCCCTTATCAACTGTCATTCTCCATGTCATTGACGATATATTTTTCCAACCAAATCGAAATCTCATTACATTTACAAGTGCACCATCCACAAAGATGCAATGAATATCAGTAACAATCAATGCATTGATAGCATAGCAAATATATTCACCTAGGCTGAAGTGGACAGTTATTTATGGAGTCAAATGACTATGCAGATCTTGAAGATTGTGCCATTTAGACGAACTCCATCTCCCAAACTCCTCCCTTTTAGGCATTGGTTCCTCTTGTTAGTACAAAGGGGCAAAGTAGCCCAGTGACAATTAGTAAAATTCATTTGACAGTCAGAGAAAACATTATGATGTCACAGAGCCAAGCCACCACTCATAAAAGCCTTTTTATTATAACCTTCTTTAAGGCTTGGCAGAGCGATCAGTCGTGGTAGACATCCTTGTAGCCAAACTATGTGCGCATAACTTACCAAAAGCAGGCATTCCAGGTTTTACATACATAAGAATATCGAAAAGGCTGACTAGCATTTCTTCCTATATATGTTAGGCTGAATGTGTTTAGGGTAGAATAGGCATGATTGGACACATCTGACTTCACAGTTAGATTTTGTGGAACATCAGACGATAGTTGCGGCTTTTCAATTTCATGATGGTTCGCGTCAAGTAAATCCATCATTTCCATCTTTTTATATCATTGTCATCAAGGTTCTAACGAAATTAACAAAAATCTGTCAGACGGCCCATTGCTTGATTCACGATTAGCCAGCACTACAGTAGACTTCCAATGTGGGCATCTAACATGAGATAAATAGGCCGAGACTAGACCAGAAGAAAGTGATCACAAATGATATCAGATTACCAGGGTGAGTTCAACATGGAAGTGGGTTAAACCTTTATGATTAAGAGAACGAGCAATGAGTAATTTTTGCAACCAGAAGGCTTGTAATATAATCCCCTAAAGTATGAGGATATACATAACACATGCCATTTCAAATGGTAGTCCGTCTAACTTAATAAACATGTATGGCAGATTTTTCCTGCATCTTTTCAAATGCTATAATTTTAGTGGCTACACATATCTGATTTTTCCCCTTTTCGTATAAAGAAAATCATCAAGGTCACTAAAATGGATGAGAGCGAACAATGAGAGAAGGACATACAGCAAACGGAGGACCATACAGCATTTCCAGAGAAAAAATTTCTCGATCAGGTTTAAAGGGGTAATCTACATAAACATACTTCCAGAATTGACCGAGCCTCTGGTAAATTAATATTGAGGAACAAGATGACACAGAAAGTATAATTTGCATTAATGCTTTGATCGACATTGTTGATTCACTCTCTCGTAAATGAGTCCCTTTGGGCTTTGAGTTCTTTTGTTAAATGCGTCAGCATCCCCTTGGCGCCTCAGTGAATTTCTCTTAACTTATCAAAAAATTAAGAGATGGAGAAAGTCTCTCTCAGTCCTTGCCCTGAAATTACATAAATATCCTAATCTACATGATCCAGCCCCACTTTTAAAGTTCTAGCCCTTGATCCTTTTGACCTTGAACCTCCTTTCAACTGAAATGTGATTTGGTCTTCCATGCTTTGAAAGGTTACCCGCATTCAGTTTCACAGCTCTGCCCATCCAGCAAGGAACTCCATAGGCATCGACTAGATTATGCTTCTTGACAGAATAATTTAGGAAGCTGCTTGCACTGAATCTTAGGAAGGGAGGTCTAAAGCGACAATCTCATTGAGACCCACTTACTCTCTTTGCAGAAATCAATTCAAGGTTGGGTTTTTCTCTTGCATTGATTTTTTTTATTTAAATCAGGTATAGTTTTGTCACAGTTTTCCATGTGATTTGTTTCAATTTGCCACTTTTTGTGCCCAACACCGGACCACACAACCATAAAGAACAAAAAGAAAATATTTTTTCCCAAGCAAAGAAAAAAGTGAGGAATCCTCATTCCACCGGAAAGGAATTCCATTAATAACTGGCCGTGCATCTCCTTTTCTGTGGTAAAAAACGCAAATTGAAATAAGGGTTCGCAACCTATAGAGATGGCCAGTTTTAGATGACTATTTTAGATCAAACCAAAGATCTGCGTTAAAGGGGACAAAGATAAAGTACCGAATTTGGTACATAATACTCATACAGGCAAGTCTAACTATTGCACCCACTTGTTAAACTAGAGAAAGCATCGATAAGTACCAGGAATCCGGGCGCGCAGGAATGGGGAACGCGGAAGTGCGTCGCCGATTTCCTTCCAATTGCTAAGCCGGAGCAAATGCGCAATATCTTCAGCCTTAAAAACGGTAGGAATGCCGAAGGAAGCAATGAAAAGGAGCAAACCGCGGGCATCGCTCTCGCCTGCTCTGGAGACCCCGCCCTCGACGATCAGCCTCTTCCTCCACGCGATGGCGGACGACTCAGCCTCCACCTTGACCGAGAGAGCGGCGGGATCCTGCTGCACGCCCAGAGAATCGGAGAGGAGGAAGAATTCGAGGGCGAGGATGGCAGCGTGGCGGGCGGAGATCATGGGGGAGTCGTGGGTGAAGGCCTTGCTGCCCTGGAGATAGAACCCTCCGACGCAATCGTAGACGAGTTTGGGCACGTCGGGAGCGCAGTTCTTGAGAGCGGGAGGGACTTGGCGGCGGAGGTCATCGACGTCGGACAAGTGGGCGACGAGGTAGCGGCGGAGGCCGCGGCTGCACATGGTCTGGCATAGCTGCTCGAGCTCGGACTGCGGGGCGCTCTCCTCCTCCGGCAATTCGGGGGCCGATCTCGCGTCCTCCTGCGAAGGCGGAGGCGGGGATTTCGATTGATCGAGCGGGGGTGGGGCTTGGGCTTGGGTTTGGGTATGGGACTGGGAATGGGAGGGTTGATCGGGGTTGAATTGGAGGAGGAGGGTGCGGGAATCGAGGGCGAGGTGGAGGGAACGGAGGTGGTCGTCGAGGTCGTGGAAGCGGAGGCGGAAGGCGTCGATGGCGGAGGAGAGGGAGCCCAGCTGGGCCACCGATCGCATCACCGCCGAATCCTCTCGGTGCAGCATTACCAGTGGCTGCAACTGAAACCCTAAAGTTTGAAACTTTCGGTCTGGTTTTTCGGGGAACGAACTTGAGAGGGAATTTGGAGCTTCCTTAGGGATGAAGGATTGGGATTGGGTTAGTGGAGGGAAGGAGAGGAGAGCATTCTTCTTCTGAATGGCGCGTTTTGGTCTTCGGAATAATGTGACAGTGCCTTTCTTTTTTTCTTATTTGTCAAAAAATAACTTATGGTGTTGGTGATGAACAAAAATGACTTAGTCATAGACATGAGGAAATTATTGATTATTTTATACAGAGATAATATCTATATAGATGTAGATATAAATGAGATAATGATACAAATAATCTCTTAATTTTGATTCAATATCTAATGTGATCCATTAATATTTAATTTGTTTAATGTATACGTAAAAAGAGAAAAAAAAATGATTTTAAGATACGATATCATCTCCCCATCGCGAAAAATTAGGTGGAACAACCTCAAAGACGGCAAATCCCACTGCCAAAATTTTAACGAAGTAAAGGGAATTGGGGACTCAACTCAAAGCAACAAAGGCCTCGTAGCTCTTTCTATAATTGCGAATCGGCAGCGATCTTCGAAGCCCGATCGCAAGCTAGGGGTCGGGAATTTAAATTGGCCGAACCCTAGCTCACAAGGTGCCTTTTGTTTTTTTCTTTTTTGGTCAAAAAATAACTAATTGTGTTGGTGAGGGGACAAAAATGATGTAGTTAAGAAATGAGGAAATTGTTGGTTATTTGGTACAAAGATAATATGTATATATACGCACGCATGATAATGACATAAATGATCTCTAAATTTTAATTCAATATATAGTGTGTTTCTTGAATTTTAATTCAATGCACGATATGATTCCTGAACGTTCAATTTATTTGACATGATAGTTGAACTTTTGAATATATATAAATTGCCACGTACCTTCTTAATTAACCTTGGTAATACAATGTTTAGCATAAATTGGAATGGTTTAGGGCCCTATGGCTGTAAGCTTTAGTGCATCCTTCCCCGCCCTCAGCCCCTGGTTGGTGTTCATTCCTTCTAACTCTGCTTGTTAGATTCCTTCCTATCCTAAACTTAGTAGGAAAGAGGATCTTTGGCAAAGAATTCCTTTTCCATCTAGAAACAACTTCATGTAATTTCATTAGTCTGATAATCTATCTCATAATTTCAACAGGTCCCAAATGAGGCATGTAGGCTTCGATGGGATGACTTGATCGTACATTACATTAATTATCCATAAGTGCCACTAAATTGTTGATTTTTTTTTTATTGGCATAATATCCCCATTGAATAGAAAAGCATGATCTCGATTATATCCTGTATTAGTGGAAGACATCATCAAGTATGTTCTAAGATATTCCATCCATGTATTGTTATATAGTTTTTTTTTTTTTTTTTCATATAATGGTTAGGTGGATGTCTGATCAACTTTTGAGCACCTTCACCATTTCCACTTAACTGGAGATTAGGCTATATCTCTGAGGGCTCCGGTTGTTAATGCATAGGGGGACATATCTACAGCTAAAGGTACCGAATTTGTCCTGATGGACGTAAGTCCTTGCTGTTTACAAGAACGTTCACGCTCTGCGCGAAAATCGTGCGGGCCTTCTTAGGCCCCGTTTGGTTCAAAGATTCCCAAGGAGCTTTGAGTGGGGATTTGAAAGCCCCAGGAAAAAATTTAGGTGTTTGGTTCAAGTTTGGAGGTGTCCTTGGCCAAATGCTAAGATTTCGAAATGCAAGTCAACCTCTACCTTGTTCATCCGTTGACTTCTTTTTTTTTTTTTTCAAACCGATCATCTTCCCCACACCCGAACTGCCGATGATTGGCGATGGAGTTTCATTGGATTTTATTTTTATTTTTTTTAAATAATAAAAACCCTTTGCAAATGTTGGGTTCACCTTTTTTTTTTGTCATTTTTATCTTTTGACAGTCAATAGCCTAACTTTTTATCAATACACTAGAATGATAATTAATTAACGAAGATGATTAATACTACAATAATTTAAAAAAATTATTCAAAGTTGAAAACAAACCTAAAAGAACCCTAGGCCAAAAGTTGAGCTTTGCATCTAATTTATAATCAAATTCTTTTAATATAATTTTTAAATAAATTTATTAATATATATCTTTTACATTACTCTCAACATGAAAATGTAAAAAGTTATATAGTCATTGTTTCTTTTTTTGCAATTTTAAAAATACTAAAACTAAAAAACTTAATTTTTGAGCTTTGCATCTAATCTATAATCAAATTCTTTTAATATAATTTTTAAATAAATTTACTAATATATATCTTTTACATTACTTTCAACATGAAAATGTAAAAGGTTAACATGAATATGTAAAAAGTTATATAGTCATTGTTTTTTCTTTTGCAATTTTAAAATACTAAAAAAAAAACTTAATTTTTGAGCTTTACTTCTAATCTATAACCAAATTCTTTTAATATAATTTTTAAATAAATTTACTAATATATATCTTTTACATTACTCTCAACATGAAAATGTAAAATGTTATATAGTCATTGTTTCTTTTTGTAATTTTAAAAATACTAAAACTAAAAAATTTAATTTGGTCATACTAAAGGACTTTTCAAATATATGTTTACCAAACACTCTTACATTTCCCTAAAGACTTTTCGGTTATAGTTCAAACAGTCTAAGATTTTAAAACGCTTTACCTCAAAGGTATTTGCGATTCTCTCAAGGCGAAAATCGTGCGGGCCTTCTTAATCTTTGGTGTCTGGTCTGCAGATTTTAAATCTTTCACGCAGAGATACTGGGAACCCTTTTGCTACTTCTCAACTTAACCGTGGCAAGAGCAGCAAATCACCAGTTTTCTGCAGAGTTATATTGGTGAAGCGGATGATAACGACGGGCAACCTCCCTCCCCTTAGTTGCTTTGCAAATACCTTGAAACACTGGCTCACGGAAACGCAAAACGTAGTCCATGCGTCCCCAAAATATCCACTTATTTCAATGAATATGATCAAATGTCCCCTCAATCAAATATACAGTTGAAGAATTGCTCATATACAATATACACAGTAATTTTACAGAAAAAAAATGGGATTAGACAATTCATCATGGAATGATTCACTTAAAACAGGGATGTTTTGTCGGACAAATGGATATGCCTATGGGATTTGTTCGTAACAGACGGATTTCCTGAAGAGTCCACATCGATGACCGCTGTGTCACCTGGGTTGTAACCTCCAGAAAGGATAGCTTCGCTCAATAGGTTTTCAATCAACTGGGTTACCGCTCTTCTAAGTGGCCTTGCACCATAAACTTGGTCATACCCCTGTTGGCATACGAGGACCATGATTGATTCAGACACCTCCAATCCAATACCCATCGACATCAGCCGCTTTCTCACGTCTTGCAACATAATGTTCAAAATTTCGAGCATCTGGAAGAGAGGCAACAAGATGGATTCATATACTTACAGTACAAAGTAGATTTTTACATTGCAAGAATCCCAACATGTTCTTTGAAAACATGTTGAGACATCAGCAAACGTTTGCTGAGCATGGAATGCTATCAGAGGAATAGAGAGACTGGCAAATGAAAAGATTAAACATCTAACCTGACTCTTCTCAAGGGCACGGAACACAACCACTTCATCTATCCTGTTGAGTAACTCTGGCCTGAAATATGCCTTCAGTTCTTCCATCACCAGTGCCTTCAATCCAGCATATGATGTTGACTCATTATCTGGACTCAGAAACCCAAAAGAGCGCCCACCTTTCGCAATTGTACTAGAACCGACATTTGACGTCATTACAATTAATGCATTCTTGAATGAAACTCTTCGTCCCTGTGCATCATGAGAAGATAATATTTTAGGAAAGAAACTTGTTACTCATTTAAATTAATACCCTCACTGTAAGAATTATTGCAGTTTTCAGTCCCAATATGAAGTCCAGAAGTTCATAAATCTCGAATGTTATCTATCTACAAGGAACAAATTGTTAGCAAGCACGAACCTCAGAATCTGTGAGGTGTCCATCCTCAAACAATTGCAGAAGGATATTGAATATATCTGGATGTGCTTTTTCTATCTCATCGAGCAACACTACCGTGAAAGGCTTTCTTCTGATAGCTTCTGTGAGAGTACCACCCTCTCCATATCCTACATAACCTGGAGGTGATCCAATCAATTTGCTTACAGTATGCCGCTCCATATACTCACTCATGTCCAATCTCAGCACAGCTTCTTCCTGATATAATAGAATAGGGCAAAAAGTAGATATGTCAAGTGAAAACTCATCAACCATCATGAGTTGAGTTGGATATAGACGCTAAACAGAGACTTTTTAACATAGGAATGCTTAAAAGAAGGAACATATCCATCCTCCATTTTTACAAACCCATGACACCCGAAGAATACTTATCATAACTGCAATCACTACATACAACAAGGGTGATTTGCTAATAGTGTGCAGCAGGAATGTAACTATCGACTTACATATGTTTGCAAACCTACTCGATCTATAGATCAAGGTCATTAGCCAAGAAGCATCTCACTACCACTGAAATTGTTCAAGGCATTGGGTAGTCTGATAAGCTAGATTAATGGAAAGGAAAAATCACTAGTTTAAGTAAATTGTGGCTTATAGCCTTTGTAAAGGCTATCATTCCCAACCCTGAGTGCAATAGTGGGAAAAATATCATTACACTTCACTTTTTCTTTTGGCCAGTATGTAAAATTTCACTGCACTAAGCAAAGTCATTTGCAGTGCTTTTTGCTTGTTTTTCCCTTTATATTTTAATTTTTTGCCTTTTTTCCACATGTGGGTGCCAATTGGCCCAAAATCAGTGCCACATGGCCTCATAAATATTTTAGGGCTTGACTACACCAAGTTTTAGGACTTTAAAAGCACTTATCCCACCTCAAAATCAAGCTCCTTCAAGGAAAAGGCCAAAAAGATAAGATTTATGTTTTAACATTAGATATTAACAAGAGAGAGGCTCTCATAGAAACTAATGCAGCAACTTACTGATCCAAAGTAGCATGCAGCCAGAGCTTTTGTTAATTCAGTCTTGCCAACTCCAGTAGGGCCACAAAAGAGCATCGCAGCAATAGGTCGGTCTGGATCCTTCAAACCAACCCTGGATCTCTTAATCGCTCGAGAGATGCAAGAAACAGCCTCCTCTTGACCAATGACCCGTTTTCTGAGCTGCTCCTCAAGACCCACCAATAGCAATCTTTCATCAGCAGTGAGCTTCTGAACTGGGATTCCTGACCAGAGCGAAGCAACAGCCGCTATATCATCAGGTCTGACAAGCGTAGGCCTGCAAAAAATCACCAGGGGAAATTGTAAATGAACATCCAAGTTCAGTCTGTGAAAGGCATATTACAATTGCTATTTATGTGTCCAATTTTTTTAAGGAATTCGTACTCATTATCATTCGATGTTGAAGGCAAAGCAAAGTCTGAATCATCCATATTTGAAGAGCCATTTTCAACCTTCATCCTGCTCCCCTGAACCTGCTAATCTTACCTAAAGAAATAAGAGCCATGAACTGATGAAGAAGCTGGATAGATACAGAAGCAGTGCCCTTACCACTTCATGCATAGCCTGAACAGTACGAATTTCTTGCCAATAATCATCAGGAGACTTGGAGAGTATGCATGTCTGTTGTTCCTTTTTCATTTTGAAGGCTTCAATATGAGCCCTACTCCCAGCCTCATCAATGAGATCTATTGCTTTGTCAGGGAGGTATCGGTCAGGAATGTATCTTGCTGAGAGTTGCACAGCGGCAACTATTGCTTCGAAAGTGAATATGCATTTGTGGTGGGCTTCATATTTATTGCGTAAACCCAACAGAATCCTAACTGCATCCTCCTATGAATTTATTCCAACAAGTCAAATAACATTCTAAACACAATTGTCAGCTTCATGAAGTAAACTTCTGTTAGATGAAACCTGGCTTGGCTCATTAACAAGTACAGGTTGGAATCGCCTTGCCAATGCTTTATCTTGTTCAAAATGCGTCCTGTATTCATCCATAGTTGTTGACGCAATGCACTGCAGAGAAAGAGAATAAAAGGTATCTTCAATTGGCAAACTAAGGGTAGTTAATACACCAAACTTGGTTTGAAAGCAACTACACCTAAAGCATACACCACAATATAAACTAAGTACCCAATCATGGGTCAATTGCAAGCCAAAAGCAGCAGACTGCCTTCATTTTAATTGACATGGAGTCAAATTATATAAATATACTCAAGTTGGAATTTGGATGAGATGATAGGGAGAGGAGCTTCAGTCTTCATACTTTCAAAAGTGTGCATTAGATAGCATAAATCCTCATTAGTAGGAAAAGTTCCAGGAAGTGTCATTTCAAATTCACTTGTGTCTTGGGAGATCACTCAGCTATAAGTTGACTAAGGCCATAACAAAAGATAGGCTTCTAAAGAGAATGCCAACGTCTTCTACAAATAATTTGGTAGGATCAACCTGAATTCAACCATTCGGCTTAGTACTGATTCATTGATTAGACTGCAAGTAAAGAGTAGTTGATTTCATCTCTTCAGATTGACAATGGGGAACAATCTAAAATCCACCAGAAGAATTTTCTAGCTTTCTGGTGTAAAAGACTAAGTTAACACCAGAAGGATAGGGCATTCTCACTTATACAACATGGGTATGTAAGAAATTTAGAGGCAGAGAAGGTTCCCACAAGAAAGCATTACCTGTAAATCACCTCTTCCAAGTGCAGGTTTCAATAGGTTGGCAATGTCGAGACCAGATCCCTTATTTCCTTTACCAACAGTGCCAGATCCAACGATCGTGTGGACCTCATCTATGAAAAGGATGATATTTCCTGTAGGTGGCGATTTCAAAACTATGAGACGCTAAAAGGACTAGTTGCTCAACTAAAGATAGCTCACTCATAACTTAATTCACCTGATCTCAAAGTTTCTTTCAGTAAAGCAGTGATACGAGCCTCCAACTCCCCCCTCTCCTTTGCACCGGCAATCAATAAACCTATATCTAAGGACATTATGCGTTTGTTCTGTTCAAACAAGAGAGCTCATCAAACTTGACATAAATAAGTCAGTCTAAAAAGTGTTCTCAAAGAGTTGATAGTTACATGTAATCATGCACGTAAGCAGAGACGCACCAGCAGAAAAGGTGGAACATCTGCATCGGCAATCTTAATTGCTAAGCCTTCAGCAATGGCCGTTTTCCCAACCCCAGCTTCTCCAAGGAGGATAGGGTTGCTCTTGGTTCTCCGACAAAGTATCTGAATGATTCTCTTAACTTCAGTTTCACGGCCAATCACAGGATCGATGAGTCCCTCGCTGGCTTGAACAGTAAGGTCCACGCAGAATTGAGCAAGAGCACTTTTCTCTGGCAACGAGCAACCAGAAGTGTTTTTTATTTTTAGCCAAGCATCCTAAGTCATTGTTTGGCCAATATACAGAGAACATAAGCAAAAGAGTATGGTACCTCTGTTTTTGTCAGCGGATTTAAGGGCAGAAGTCTTTCCAGAAAAGGGTTTGTTAGGCATAAACTTAGAAGCTGCAGCAGCAGAAGCAGAAGATGGGACTCTGCCGTCTTTTGCGAGCTCCCCCTGAAGTCTTGACACTGCCGCTTCCGTCAAATCATTAAGGTTTGCTCCCAATCTGCAAGTGACGGTATCACAAAAACCCTCAACAACATAATGCGTTGCATCAGAAGCACATTGTTCTGTGCCCAATCAATTACTGCATCTACACACACACATACATGTGAAAAATGCTGTCATACACGAGATGAGAAAGGGCCATGTCAGTACCCTCCGGCCACAACACATTACAATATGCTCTAGCTGGGATGATCCTTTCACAGTAACATACAACAACCAGAGAGTCAACAACTCGGGAGAGGGAGAGAAGGACCTCTTGAGAACTCGGGAGGCGCTGCCATCGTCGACGGTGAAGAGCCCAATGGCGATGTGCTCGGGGGCGATAAAGTTGTGGCCCATGGTCCTCGAGTACTCAACCGCAGCCTCGAACACGCGCTTGGTGCTGATTGAGAAGGGGACGTGAGCAGGGGATGAAGACTTGCTGCTGCTGCTGCCGCTTTGGGGTTCGTCGGGGACAACATCAGTCTCGATCGCATCGTCGTCCTGATGATGATTGTGCCAGATGGCGAGGACGGCGGCGCGGGCATGGTCGAGGGTAATGGGGGAGCCGAGGAAGCCAGGAGGGGAAGGGTGATTGCTGTGGTGGCGGACGTGATCCTCGGCGATGAGGCCGAGGAGGAGGTGCTGGGGGAAGACCATGGGCTTGCCCATGGACTTGGCTTCCCGCTGGGAGAAGACGATGGCCTTGATGGCCCTCTCCGTGAACCTCTCGAACACCGCCCTCACCTGGAGGAGCCGGTGCTTCTTCTTCTTGGAGATCCGAAGGTGGGGCGGCGAAGATGGAGTTCCGGCGGATCCGAGGGAACAATGGTGGAGGACGGGAGAACCCCAGAAGCCGGAAACGGGCAATCGGATGGGAGGCATCCTGCTCCGGCGACAGGGAGCGGCGGCGGCGGCGGCGAAGAAGGGGGAGTGGATGGAGAGGGGAGAGGAACACGACGTCGACACCTCCATCACCATGGGAATGAGGATGTCAGGGACGGGGGAAGAGATGGGTCAACTGGTCAACCGTCTCTCTCGCCCTGTATCTTCTTCTTCTTTTCTTGATGAATCAGGTGGTGGCGGTGGTACTATTATTTTTATGATTGTTGGGGGGTGGTAGACTTGGGATATGCTTCGCCCTTCCTCCTTTCCAGATTGGTCGTTATTCCCTTTTGAAGAATTGAGTTGAGAAGGAAGGGAGGAGGAGGAGAGAGGAGCAAGTAAAGAATTGAACCCAACACCCTGAAAAGAGAGAGAGAGAGAGAGAGAGTTTGGGAGTTTCAATCATGCGGAGGAAAGCCAAGTAAACACGTCATGGTGCCAAATGCAAATCCTCCACGCTTCTTCTTCTCCTTCTCCTTCTTCCCCTCTCTCCTCCTCGTCCTCCTCGTCCTCCTCGTGTTTCCTCCCACGTGCATCTGCTAAGTTTTGGACTTGCTTAGCCCGAGTCAACTCTTACCCGCCCAGGCACATTGCAGATATTTTCCCCCGAAGAAATTTCAAATTAACATTTTCATGAGAGGGCTTACTGCACGTTATTCCAAACAAAGTCCTAAAATATCCGATCCCGTCTTAAATAAGGACCAAACTTTTCACGTGCCACATTCCAACTCAGAATCGAGTGCATTTTCATCTACGGGCTAATTCTTTTCTTTCTTTTTCTTTATTCTTTCCTCTCTTCATCTTCTTCTTCATTCTTCCAGCTTTCGGCTACATGGCCACTTGAGCTCTAAATTTTTTAATCTTTTTTATATATCACTGCTGCAACTGTCATGTTTACATACTCTTATCATGTGAGGATTAAGAAAGTCCAAAATTTCAATTGTGAAAAATCTTTTCGGTCCTTCTCACTTGTCTAGATGATGGCCAATTATGCTTGTGGTTTTTCTTTCCTAATGCCTAAAACTCGACGGACTTATTTCCCAAAACATGGTGCTACTTTCATGTGACGACCCGAGCCCTACTAATATTGTCCGCTTTGGAGAACTTCAGTCTCGCGAACTTTAAAACGCGTTATACAGATTAAAGGGACGCGCCTCTGCCCTATAAACAAAGGGACTCCCTAAGCGATGTGGAACTAGAGAGGACCTCATTCCCCTTCCCTAGGCTAGTTTATAAGACTTGGGGTCCCTTTAATCTGAATAACGCGTTTTAAAGCCGTGAGGACTCAGTGTCCAAAGCGGACAATATTACACAGTGGGGCCCGGGTCGTTACATTTCATCCTTTTCTTTTTAAACCATTGAGTGAAATATGCGTAGCTGAATACATCATTATAAAAAAAAAAAAAAAACAACATAGATAACCAAAAAAAAAGAAAAAGAAAAAGAAAGAAGATGACAGAGAGAAGAAGAATTAAAAAAGAAAGAAAAAGATGACCCTCAATGAAAAAGCCCTCGATCATGGCTTGGAAAGTGATATATAGGGGGCATATGCAAACTCAAGCCCTTAGTTGAGATGAAGTAAGTCACTTCAAACTCTTGTTTGACAAAACATGTTAGGACCATCTTTGGAGAAAGCAACTTTATTTTAGGTCATTATCTAAAATTTTCACTACCTTTTGGTATGGCTAGGTTCGTTTGCGAGCAAATTCTCGTATTAGACCCAGTTCGCAATGAAAGTTGTCCCGAGATTTGATTCTCGGAGGGACATTTGCAAGGGGTGGCGCACGATGCCCGTGAGCAAAGGAAGGGCCTGGCAATGATTGTGTTTTAAGTAAAGACTCGAGGTGAGTGCGGGGGCTCCAATCGGAGATCATTTAAAACTTGGGCAGTGACAATAGCCATTCCCATTTTGGGCCTTGGCCAATCTTACTACGACCCCCATCAATTCTAATTATGGATAGGCGCATGGTGGAGAACTTTCTAAGCGCAGCCCCCTCCCCACTTAACTTTCGAAACGAATGAGACTAAATATGTATGAGAGGGATAAATCGAAGAAGGTCCCTTTCCTTTTTTTTTTTTTTTTTTGAAGAAAAGGAGGATCCGGACAAAATCGATTAAGGGGAAGATATTCGAGTGAATGAAAAGTAAAAACAATGGATGAATTTAATTTTCAAGAGACATTTTATAAAAATAGCCAAGTTTATAAAACTTCTTATATAGATAGGAAGAAAAATAAAGAGAATTCAAAGTTAGAAATATTTAGAGAAGATCCATTTTTACTATGGTTTGAAAGAACAAGAAAGATATTTATGAATTATTCGAATTATTAAATAGAATATCACCAATCCCCTTTAGTCCTACTCGCTCTGCCCCACGTAAGCCCCTGCTAGCTTGCATGAAAAATGTTTATTTTTCTTTCAATCGCGAACGAGAATTGGGAAAGATTTCGTCCCATGGATTAAAGCCTATTTCACATGTACCATTCATCAAGTTTAATGTAGAGCAATGGATATGCATAATTGTGGTTATGTAACTGTATTTATTTGATAATGTCAATGATGAGTAATTACACTTTTGTGTATTTGAAAGATGAGTAATAGTGATGTTCTCAACCGTTAAAGAACAGAGTATTTCTCTATATTGATTAGGTCTGTTCGTTTAGAATGATATTCTTCAAATAGATTAAGTCGGAAAGAGAAGTAGTAGTAATGACCCAATATATACAAATATATACATATGAATACAAATATGTACATATGCACTGTTATAAGATATCCAGCACTGTAGCTAGGGCAACAGACGAAAGTAAGGCGGAGCTCATCACTTATTCCATATCTGGTAGTCCTTTGGAGAGCATAGCTTGTTGAGTAAAAGAGGGAAATAGGTTCACGTAATTACATACTCAGGATCACATATACATGTAATAAGCAAAAGCAAGGAGGAGAAAGGGCTGGTTCCATAAAGAAGGTGCTAAAAATCCCTTGGCAGATGAGGGCAGCATCGGCAACGGAGACGGAGAAGGCGAGAACGAGAGCAATGAGCCTTCAGGGCGTGTACCGATGCAGCATTGGAGACAGACCAGGTAAAGATTGTCCACCAAGCAGCAATAGTAAGTTGGATTTTGCCCGCACTGCTCATCGACGTTCTTCTCCGCCTCCGCCATTGTCATGTTCACCAAATCGTATACCTTCTTTCCTCTGTTCCACACTTTATAAATATCCTTCGCTAGCTGACCGTATGCTCCCAGCTCTCTCCTCTGAATCCTGTGTATATGTAAAAGAAATCCATGATCAAATTTCCTTTTTCTTTTTATCGAAGGGAGCCCTTGTGCTCGTCACTTCTATATATCTTCTTCATCTATGTTACCAACATGAGCAAATGAACAACTGTGTAGGAAAATCATCAAGTTCGACAATCTGGATAGTTTTTCTGGAACTTACGCGAGGGCATCATCCTGTGTGGCTACCGCATCAGAGGACGTGCTGAGCAGCATAATGCACAAAGAAAATATGCAAATTCCCACCACGAAGTCATTTTTGGAAGCCATCTATATGCATGATACTGTTCGGAAATCGATACGAATCGCCTTTATATATCAACTTGGGAGAGAGCATCAATCGCCGGTCTACATGGGGAATGAATAATATAATGCACATGCGTATGTTGAAAAGATCAACCAGTTGACATTTTTCTTTTACAGTTATTGTTTGCGTGAAGATAAGCATGAAACAGATAAATAATCAAAGTAAGAAATAAATTCACTGACGGGGTCAAGGCGCTTGTTAAGAAATAAATTTATTGACGTGATCATAGCGCTTGTAGCGGCATAAGTCAGTTTGTTTATGCATGGTAGAGAGCCACTTGAAACTTATAAAAGAAGTGATTGGTTTATAGCAGAGGGCATACTTAGGAGGAGCAGTTAGGTATGAGTAAAGATGGTAGGTGAACAGTTAAGCATAAAGAAGATGAATCCTCTTACTGTGAGAATGAAGTGTTTTGATGTGGTCATGGCACCTGTAGTGGCTTAAGTTAGTTTGTTTATGCATGGTAGAAAGCAACTTGAAACCTATAAAAGAAGTGATTGGTTTAGTTTGTTTATGCATGGTAGAAAGCAACTTGAAACCTATAAAAGAAGTGATTGGTTTATAGCATAGGGCATACTTAGGAGGAGCAGTTAGGCATGATTAAAGATGGTAGGTGAACAGTTAAGCATAAAGAAGATGAATCCTCGTACTGTGAGAATGAAGTGTTTTGACGTGGTCATGGCGCTTGTAGTGGCTTAAGTCGGTTTGTTTATGCATGGTAGAAAGCAACTTGAAACCTGTAAAAGAAGTGACTGGTTTATAGTAGAGGGCATACTTAGGAGGGGCAGTTGGGCATGAGCAAAGATGGTAGGTGAATAGTTAAGCATAAAGAAGACGAATCATCGTACTGTGAGAATGAAGTGTTTTGATGTGGTCATGGCACTTGTAGCGGCATCAGTCAGTTTGTTTATGCATGGTAGAAAGCAACTTGAAACTTGTAAAAGAAGTGATTGGTTTATAGCAGAGGGCATACTTAGGAGGAGCAGTTGGGTATGAGTAAAGATGGCAGGTGAATAGTTAAGCATAAAGAAGATGAATCATTGCACTGTAAGAATGAAGTGTTTTGACGTGGTCATGATGCTTGTAGTGGCGTAAGTTAGTTTGTTTATGCATGGTAGAAAGCAACTTGAAACCTGTAAAAGAAGTGATTGGTTTATAGAAGAGGGCATCCTTAGGAGGAGCAGTTGGGTATGAGTAAAATGGTAGGTGAATAGTTAAGCATAAAGAAGATGAATCATCATACTGCAAGAATGAAGTGTTTTGACGTGGTCATGGCGCTTGTAGCGGCGTAAGTTGATCTAAACACAGTAGAAAACAACTTGAAACGTAAAGAAGAAGAGTGATTCGATACAGCAGAGGGAAAATTTCACATTAAGAATTTGGGAATGCAGGACCAGGTCTTGGTGAATTGTGGGAGGGGCTAGTAATTTGAGGAGGACGCAGGAGTGGTAGTATGCATGTAGAAGGGAATGAGGTGATGGTGATGGATTGAGGGAAGCTAGCTAAAGGACTGGTTTCTGTGAAAGTTGGCTTGCGGTTAGGATTGATTTTCTCTCGATGGTGGGTGGGAGTTAAGCTCTTATTTGCAACGAAATCCCCATCTAGCTGTCCTTGGGCTAGAAGCTTTGGGTGCTAGACAGCGCTGTGTTTCCTAGGCTGACACCCCCTGGCACCGCCAACAGGTGAAACGGCAAATAGGCAACCGGCAGGCAAAAATCTCTCCCAATCAAGATAATTCCAGTCTTGACTGTCTGCTACAATGAGACTTGCTAGGGGCAAATCTCCTTGTTGATACCCTAAAATACCCGGGCACGTGCAAGGCACGAGAAACAGAAAGCTTTGAGATAGTCATCATAGCCATATATGGGCCATGATTTACTTCGGCATGGCCCATGAATATCCATACGAGAAAAGATGATTAAGGATTTTGAGGAATATTGGACTAAGTTTCGACAAGCCAAGACATATAATATCATGATGAAGTAACAGGCCACCTTGTGTCGAAGCCCAAGATAAATAATGGAGATGCAACCTTGGCAGTGAAAATAGGCAAGAACAGTTAGAAGGACGCTAAACTTGAAAGATGAATAGTTAATACTTGCTAGGCAAGTCACAATATAATTATCGAACTAATATAGATAAGGCAGTTCAGCTTAAAACGTGGAGCGATTCTTGAGGAGAAAGTAACCGATTATTGACAGTTACCAAGTTAACCTATAAATACCACAAACCATCCAATAAAGAGGCCCCCAAACAACACACAAAACTTTTTATATTGTCTTTATCTTTATTTAGCTTTAACCTAGCTGTAGCTTAAGATTTCTATCGTATATTCAATTCCGACGAGTGTATCTATCCCGAGAAGCGTTGTCGATTAGATTCCAATACTAACCCATTATCCAACATCGTTAATTAGATTCCAACACTATGTTCATGTATATATCTGAGAGCAGTGTGCAATAGGTGCTATTATCACTATCCAACGTCATCGATTAGATTCCGACGTTGTGTTCTTATATCCATCTCGAATTGCAATCTACTAGGTGTTTTCTTTGTTGTCCAACGTCATTGATTAGATTCCGACGTTATGTCCTCAAACTTAGTAGAAAGTTGTGCTTCACTACGCATCTTGTCCATATCTAGCATTGTCAAAAGGTCTTCGATAAGCCACTGGGGTTTACCCCAATGGCCACCCTTCTAACATGGAAGGGGGAGGTGGGGGGTTCGAATCCCCACCTTCTCGGGGGATGGGGTGGTGACGAATTAGTTTTAGGAGTGGGTTTCGACTCCCATGCCCTGTAAGGAGGTAGGGCAAAAGTCTGAGAGTGAGGGTTAGCATAGGAGTAGAGTAGGACCAACCCAAAAAAAAAAAAAAGGTCTTCGATATTGTATAGACTACTTTAATTTTAATGGGCTTTCATTATTACATAAAGTGAGTCTAGATGATGTCATTGATGAGATTTCAACATTAATTATCATTGGTATTATTTGTGTGACAAGCTAACAATTTCTTTAGTTTTGAGATTATAAGATGTATAGTCTCATTCGCATTTGACCCTCTTTGTCCAAAGCTAATATAGAACCTAAGCCTCCTTTAATAAAAACCAAAATATAATACTTTGTGAAAGATATTTCGTTGCAGGATCCAAAAATAGCAAAACATCTTTTTGGCATGCCTGGTGGGACCTGGTGTCAGTCGAAGAAAGTGCTATGCCTCACACAAGAAGTCACGACCTTATAGACGGAGCCATGGAAGAACCTTTGCTAGGAATGGATGATATCCCGCATGCAGAGTCATCATTTGCACAACTTGCCTTGAATTAGGTTTAAGGGGAAAATGCAGATATCCTAAGGCAACAGGTGGAAGAACTAAGGAGAGCAGCGGAGATTACCCCTGTCATGCTCTCATCGATGAGGCGAACCATCGAAGAAACTCAGAATGACTTTGTTGATTACATGGTCAAGAGGATGACTAATGTGATAAGGCCATTAATGATAAATACATACCATGAGTGTGCACAAAGGCAACATGGGTTTTTAGTGGGTGCAACCCAACCTCAGAATGGGAATGTCCCCATAACCATGAGGTATGCTTCTTTGCCAATACCTCATATAGTAAATTTCAGTAGTACTATATAGCAAAAAATACCACCCTTGGCACCTATAAGGATCCTCCAGATAGGATAAGTGATTTCAACAGCCCAAACCGGTGGATCTAATCCCCAATGACCCTCTGATTCTAATGGCATAATTGGGCAGCAACCTTATCATGATATATCATTTACTGTGAATAAAATTGCTCCGGTAGGCTATGAGTATCCCTAGTACTCAACCAAATATGCTGCCCATACTAACAACTGTTGACAATCATGGAACCGTATTAGCTCCACTTAGGGGGCAAGAATCAATACCTTTTAATAGGGGTAGCATTAACCTTTTCAACCAACACTCTCGAATGCTAATTGACCCATACCCAATCAAGAATTTCTCATACATCTTAACCCGCAGCTAAATAATTCGTTAGCGAACCAAAATATGCCTTAGGCATACCAAGTCCCATAACAACTAGTGTATCAGGTTCAACAACAATCTCTATACCAGGCATCACAACTACTAGTGTACCAAGTTCCATAACAACCTGTATACTAAGTTCCATAGCCACCCATGTATCAAGCCCCATAGCTTACGGCATATCAACTTCATCAGCAAAATGTGAACTTGATGTTGCACCCTAACTATGACGCCCAGTACCCAGCAGGATTACCTATGGGACACAACTAGATGGTCATCGAACCTACCTTAAGAAATAAGGCTAGTGATCATGGTCACATGGGGAATGTCTATCAAAAGCCTTATCCAGACTGGATGGATACAGTTTCTTACTCACGGGGATTCAAGATGCCAAAATTCACGTTGTTTACTAGAAAACTTTACCAGTCAACTTGTAAACACATTACCCATATTGTGTGCAGATGCGACTCATGGTGATCATTGGAAGCTTCATTTGTTTCCACTTTTGCTATCGAAGATAGCTTTGAAGTGGTATACGTCATTACTGGCCAATTCGGTCTTCTTATGGGAGCAAATGGACGACTTTTCCATACACAATTTCAGCGAGCTATTATGGACTCGTCAATTGCTGACTTGTCAACTATGAAACAAATGGTAAATGAGACAGTCGACCAGTTTATAGCAAGGTACAAAAGAGGCATGAACAAATGTTTGGTCCCCTTGCTAGAGAAAACATTCATGGATTTAGCCTTCAATGGTCTGAAGTTTGAAATAAGGGAAAGAATGGTAGGTCAACCTTATTCAGACTTGTGTCAATTGTCCACTATAGCAATCAAACATGAAAGCTTGCTTTGAGAAAATGACAAAAGACATAGTCGAAGAGGAGATGTTAATTTCGTTGAGACAAGCGATTTCGATGAAGAACAGATAGATCCAGCGGAAGTAGCTGTTGCCAAAATGCTCATCGAAAAGCCATATACATGCCAAGCGTTGAAACCGACCAAAGCAAAAGAGAAGTCAACCATCATGACTAAGGCCAAAGAATCAGTTTATTATTCCTTCGATAATAGTAGGGCTGAAGAAATCTTTGATCTATTATTGGCGGACAGTTAAATAAAATTAACCAAAGGCATAATATTCGAACCAAAGAAGAATTGGTAGGGAAGAAGTATTGCAAATGGCATCATTTATGAAGTCATAATATGTCTGATTGTGTGGTCCTTAAGAAAAATATCCAGGAGGCTATTCGACAAGAGAAGATAAAATTTGTTGATGATAAAGGGAACTCCCCAGTGGAGGTGGACATAGACCCTTTTCCAGTAATGACTGGGATGGTTTCGATAGGATCTCGAGGTAGGAGGTACAAACCATCGCAGATTTGTACCCATTGTAAACAAATGATTGAAGAAGTTGATCCCCCATGCCAAAGAGGATATGGGTATCCCTCAAGAGGTCACGTTGTTGGCGAATATCAAAATCCAGGGACTTCTAGATCGTATCAAGAATCGCCTCGCCATAATGAATTGGTTCATGTAAAAGATCACTTCCCTTACCGAAGGTCTCATAAATCATTCAAACAAAGGTACGATGAGGGAGACTACCATCAACACGCTAGGTGAGCCCAGTGAGAAGTTTAAGTATTATGTGAGTTACACACCTCCACCTGCATATCCTCATAAAGTCAGGCCTTCTGGTTGGGGAGATGAACCCTATAATAATACCGGAGATCAGGACCATGTAACACGAATACACTGTGGAAGGACCTTAGAGGTGCCCTGTGACCCACCGGAGAATGAGGGGGTGTTTGTTTGTGTTCTTTTTTTCTATTTATGAACAAAAATTCTGTTTTTTTGTTCCCGGGAACAAAAAAAGAACGAAATGCGTTTGTTTGCGTTTTTGTTCCAAATCTTTTTTTTTGTTCCGGGAACAAGAAAAGAATAGAAACAAGAAACAAGAAAAACTTGTTTCTTGTTTCTGGAACAATTCCAAGAAACATTTCTCTCCTATTTTGCTCTTTTCTTCTTCTTTTTTCTTTGGCTGGTCGCCGGCCTCGGCCATGGCCGGCGACACCGTCGAGGGCCGGCGACCTCGTTGGAGTGTCGCGGCCCCGGCGAGGCTTGGCCTCGCCGGGCCACTACCAAGCGACTCCTCGCCTTGCCGGTGGCTGGGCGAGCTTGGCCTCCCCGGGCCACTACCAGACAACGCCTCGCCTGGCCGGTGGTTGGGCGAGCTCGGCCTCGCCGGATCTGGGCGAGCCCGAGCTCGCCCAGCCACCGGCGAGGCACCGCCGTGCAACGCCGACCTTGCCGGTGGCTGGGCGAGCTCGGCCTCGGTTGGCGGCGACCGGCCACAAGGAAGAAAAAAAAAAAAAGAAAGAAAAAAATGAAAAATAAAATAAAAAAATTAAAAAATTAAAAGAAACAAAAAAAGAACACAAATTTACTAAACATGTTTTGTTCTTTTTTTATTCCAGAACAAGTTTACCAAACGAGTTCTTTTGTTCAAAAATCGTTCCCTAGGAACAGAAATAATTTTTCTATTTCGTTTCGAAACAAAAAAAAAAAAACGAGTAAACACAAACAAATGCACCCTGAATAGGACGAAGCTCAGGAGGCCCATAATGATACCATGACGTGAATCCAAAAGAGAATGGCCCAGAGGAAGAGAAGAATGCGTCAATTATAGTAGTAAGTCAATCAAATTCATATCGCTCAGGTTAAATCGACGTTGATTGCAACCAACAAGCCAAAGCCTTATAGGATTAAGAACTTATTCTAGAAAAGGAAGCCGGATACGGATGGAGTGACATCAGAGTCAGGAAGAGATAGGGTAGCCACACAAGTTAAAAACAATGACAAAGAACACGGACCTAGGCGATTGTCTAGGTTAGTTTCTCCATTAAGTTCATATATGGTCCATGTTAGAGTGCCCAATGAGTTTCAAATGGATTAAATCTGTCCCTAGCATTATTGAGGAAAATCTAGCCGATGAAAGGGAGGGAGCACAATTTTCATTCCATAGCAAAGAGGTAATGGAATTTGAGAAGCCTCTTGAGAGCCTTACTAATCACTTGAGGGCCTTGAATATTAATGCTAAAGTAAATGGTCGTCCAGTTGCCAAAGTATTAGTCGATGGAGGATCAACTTTGAACCTTATCCCATATAGGTTCTTTAGGAAACTAGGCAGGAAAGATGAAGAAATAATCCCATTGAACATCCCACTCTCAGATTCATTGGAGAAGTTATCAAAGTCAAAGGAATATATGTAGCCAGCCTAACTTTAAGGTCGAAGACTTAAAAGAGCTTCTTTTTGTGTTGTAGACGTTGACGGATCATATAACTTGTTATTGGGAAAAGATTGGATCCATGGAAATCAATGCGCACCATCAATATTATATCAAATGTTGGCCTTTTGGAATGGGGATAAAGTAGAATATGTTAAGGTTAATACCATATCAAATGCTACATGGGCTCAAGCAACAGGCATAATAAAGGTTTGCTAGGGAGTAACAAATGACACCACGTGCGTTTGTAGGCCCCCAGAAATTGATCCTAATAGTATTCCATTCTACCGTTTCAACAAAGAAAGTATCAAATGGGTCCCCAAGATGGAACTGGCAGGATGTTTGGACAAGGTTATTTATGAAAAACCTTATATTATTGGAAGACCTCATTAAGAGTATGCGGCCTATCGGACTGACCAAGCCAAACAGGCGATAGACGCTATTGACGGCATTTTAGACTTCGATGAGTCACCAATTAAAGAGGATGATAAATGTTGACACCTAAATTTTTGCATAAAAAATGGGTTAATTTTTACCCAAAAATAAAATAAAATTAAGATTGCATAACATATAGTTTAGGAACATTAATTTTATTTTATCCTATTTTATTCCATTTTTTTTGCATTGGACCGACAATGAGCATTGATACAACGCGAGATGCCAGGTGATATACACCGGGGGACATATTTTTGGGCAGAAATGAAATTTTCGGATGGAATATTTGAAAAATACAAAAGAGAAATGCATGGGGTGCAACATTATATTTAGGGATCATGCACGGGTAAAATTGAAAATAAAATATGGCACATAGTCTAAATTTTTCCCTTTTTATAAAAGGTGATGTTCATGTACGGACACGGGGTGGAAGGCTCAAAAAAAAAAAAAAAAAAATAGAGCAAAAACGTGAGGGCTTTTCCTTCGGTTTTCTAAAAAAAAAAATCTTTTGGAAAGGGAAAAGGTCAAGTCGTGCGGCACAACAGTAGAGAGAAGGAGAGGTCACGTGAAAGAGACTCGAGCGAGAAGAAAAGAAGAGAAACCCTAGCGGTACTGTTCATCTTCTTCGCGGGGCTGCCCATGCCCACCCCGGCGCCGCGTCCGCCAGCCGCAACCGAGCCCCCGCCACTACGATTCCGCCACCGCTGCTTGGCCGTTCTCCCCGTGAAGCTTGCCGCGACGACCAGACGCCCGGCAGATCTGAGCTGAGCTCGCCTCCGCTCGCGACCCAGTGCCGTCGCTGAGGACCACCAGAGCCCGACGCCGCCGCTTCCCTCCTGCCGTCGCTCGTCCGGCAGCCAGCCACCAAGCGCGACGTCAGCCACCGCCGCGACCTACCTGACCCCGTGCTGTCGCCGCAGCTCCCGCGACGCCCGACCCGCGCTGCCCTTCCTCCGACCAGCGACCCGACGCCCTTAGCAGCCCGAGCAACGCATCCCCTGCCCGAGCCCGAATCGAGCTGCTCCACCCTCCGCTCGGCGACCTGCTCCTCAGCCGCCGGGCTGCCAACGCCGCCGGTCTACCCTCGCTGCTAGCCCGCTCGCCGCCGGTGTGCCAGCTGTGCCCTCGCCGGAGTCCGTCGCCGGCGATTCCCTCGCCGGAGCTCCGAACAGGCCGCCAAGCTTTTTTTTTTTTTTTTAAAAGAAAAGAAAAGAAAAAAATCAAATTAGTTATATTTGCTTTGTTTTAATAGGCAAGTTTATCTTATTTTATTTTTATTTTATTTCTTGTTTTCGTATTTGAAATATTTCTCGTTTTCTTATTTGAAATATATCTCTATTGTATAATTGAAAATTCCGAAGCAGGGGAACCTGAAACCTCTCAACCCGCGCGCCTCCCCGATCGCCGCCACCATCCTCTCCCGTCGCCCGTCAGTCTCCGTCCCTCTCTCTCTCTGTCTTTCTCTCTTTTTAAGAGTTTTTTGTTAGAAGCTAGGGGAGCTTGGGCTGCTGAAACTTTGCTTCGTCCGTGGACTTTTGGGATCGTCTTTTTTTTTTTTTTTTTTTTCCAGGGGGATCGTCTGGTTTGGCGGTGCGTGTTGTGTCGTGGACTGTGCAGGAAAGAGGGGGCGATTCCCGATTCTGCCCGTTTGTTTCCACTAAATCAATTTATCGCTTCTCGTCATTATGTTCCTGTGTTGGCATATGTTTCCTTCAGCCTCAATGACCGGTGGCTATCTTATTGCCTTTCTGTCTACGATTATCCCGTGTTGATGAACATCCACCTGAAATTCATTGGCATAAAACAGAACAATTCCTCCTCCATGCTCTACTTCCCTTTGTCCGCTTCGCATGCGTAAACCTTTTCCCCCCCTCGAACATAGATTTTCATAATGTAATGCTCTTCTGATGATCGAGCAATCGTTAGCTAGCGAATGATTAGATTGATATAAGGTGTTAAGGAGTAGTCCAATTGCAACTTTATGACAGGTGATGTTTAGATTGTAAACTGTATGCTGTTAAAGAACAGCCAACTTTCTTGATGATATAACTTTCTCATGATCCGATTTCACGCGTTTCTTAAATGTTGGACGCAAAGGAGATTTCGCCCACCTTGGCTCCACGTTTTTAGTGGAATTTGTTAGGGAAAGACTGGTTAATGTGGTTCCACAGCATTCCTTCTTCCTTCCATCTTCTCCACCTCGTCACGGTTCTTGAAAAGATATTATCATTAAGATATAGTTTCGTTGCCCTTCGTAGTTCCTGTCCTGTACTCATTTCTCTAGCTACTTGATCGATAGATTGACCTGATTGTTTTTCCCTTTTTAATCTGTAGAAGGCAGAGATGAAGTTGGACGTGAATGTCTTGAGATACCTATCCAAAGATGACTTTAGAGTTCTTACTGCTGTTGAAATGGGAATGAGAAACGTTAGTATTGAGAATGATGGACCTCACTTTTTCGGGTTTATGTTTCTATACCTGTTCATTATAGGATGGACAGTCCATTGCATGTCACTGATCTATACATTGTCTGTTTTTCAGCATGAAATCGTCCCTTCCGAGCTCGTGGACCGCATTGCTTCTCTTAAGTATGCTCTCCAAAGTCTTTTATAATTGTTTTTCTATATCGTGGCATTTCAATTTCCAACGTCTTTCTTAGGCATGGCGGTACGTACAAAGTTTTGAAGAACTTGCTTAAGCACAAATTGGTACACCATGACTCTTCCAAATGTAAGTAGCCATATGAGAACTCTCGAGACCCCGTCCCTTGGATTCCCATTGTTTCTAATTTTTCTTCTTTGCTGGACATAGATGATGGGTTTCGTCTCACCTACCTTGGTTATGATTTTCTTGCGATCAAGACCATGGTTAATCGTGGAGTTTTTACTGCCGTTGGTCGTCAAATTGGGGTCGGGAAGGAGTCTGGTAACATCGTTTTCAAATATTTTGCCTTCGTGTTAATTCCTGTCGGATTCTGCTTTATGGAAATTTAATCCCTAGGACCTGTACTACTTTAGGTTATGTATGATGAAAATGAGATTTTAATAATTTGCAATGATGGTCTATGTTGTTGTTGCAAGATATCTTTGAGGTTGCCAAGGAGGATGGTTCCATCCTTGCTATGAAGCTACACAGACTTGGTAGAACTTCTTTTAGGGCAGTTAAATCCAAGCGTGATTACTTGAGGCATCGAAGAAGCTATAATTGGCTCTATTTGTCAAGACTTGCTGCACTTAAAGAATTCTCTTTTATGAAGGTATATCCTCGCTTTTCTCAGCATTCATTAGCTCTTCCTTTTGATATTGATGATTAGCACCGAACTGCGACGGAGTTGCTTCACTTTGTAGGCATTGGAGGAGCATGGTTTTCCAGTCCCTAATGCTGTGGAGTGTAATAGGCATTGTGTGATTATGTCACTCATCCATGGATATCCCCTGTAAGAACCCCTATTGTTTACGTTCTTTTTATTCATTATACTTGGTAAGGGACCACTTATGAATATAGTTACTCTTTCATACATGATTCTTCTTTGGATGTCATTTAGACGCAATTAAGTCAGGTTCACATGTACTGTTTTTTAGTGTAATTTTTAGAGACAATTAACCTCCAGAAATTATACTTTACAGTTTTTTAAGGGAGCAATTTACTCTGTGCTAAGGTGGTACATAAAAAAGTTAAATTTACTCTTTAAATATGTTTTTGACTTGTCAAATGCCAAGAGACATAATGACCTATTTTGTCATATACAAACAATATGGGTGAGACCATAAAGTGGGGAAAGGAATGAGAAGGCAACCAGCTTAGGCAATTGCAGGCAATGCTGACTTTTGGTCAGATCATGCAGCCTTCATTTGTTTTAAAGTGGAGGATGCTGTGAATGTGCCTTTCATCAAGTCACATCTTAATATGATCTGCACTTCTGTTGATCTGACCGTTAATATATCTTCTTTGAATCACATTTAAATGTTGAAGCTTCTTCCTTCAAAGTTGGACCAGGAAACATTCAGATAACAATAGAATGGTGCTATCTTTTTTTTTTTTTTTTTTTTTTTCTCAAAGCATTTTCAAAGTTATAGGAGAAACAATTATACTGACAATTTTCACCCTCGCTTTCTTGCTACATTTCTCCTTGCATTTGGACCTCTTGAGATTTCATCATGCAAGTTTTGATTTTTCACCTTTTTTCGGACAAAACTTTTATTCTGTAACAGTTAGGAGGCATTGCACCTGCTTCCAGGATTTATGTAAGTTTGATATCATCAGGATTTGTAGAACTTAAAATATTAAAATTTGGTCATGCTTCTAGGGAGACGATCTAAGATTTTTAAAATTCAAAAGTAATTTCGTTTGCGCAGAGAGTGCTATTGTGCTCCCTCATTAGCGTGTCCATGCCCCTTTTCTTGTATATAACAAAAAATCTTGACCATTTCCCTTGGGTGAAGAACAGAGGACTCTCTTTTTGAAACTCAAGATCGTTTGGGTAGTCAACCATGAAACTTTTTATTAGTGAGAAAATTCTGGAAGAATGAAGAGAGGTTTCCTCATTATTTAATTCCGCCTCTTTAGGACACATGTAAAACCTACATGTCAGCACTTCCTTCTAGAGATTGTACATTGACTGTTGAGAAGTTCTTTTGTGATGAGCTTCTAAGAAACTTTTGTTTCCTAATATTCCTCTCCAGAATCCTGAACATGTTGTGATGATTGTGAGGCTTCTCACTTGCATGAATGAATCTGTAGCTATCTGTAATAATATTAGGTAGCAAGTCCTAGGGCCAAGCTGCTCCATTTGGGATCTCAGCAAAATTTATAATTTAAGCAGCTAGAATTGATGGAGCAGGAAATTGAATGCCACCCTATTACAGAAGCAGAAGGAGAATATAGTTCTATTTTGTAAAGTGTGAAATAGATTGGAATGTTTTTATGGCCACTGCTAGAGTCAAGCTCTAGGAATTGAAGAATCTGAGTCAAGCTCTGTGAACAAGTATAGTTTATGTAGATGCCCTTTTTAACTGGAGAATAGAAGCTGATGGCTTCTCTGATTTCCTCTATTTCTGTAACTTGACATTTTTCTTGTGAATTATCTGAGAAATAAAGAAAATCACCTTTCCCCTTCAACCCCCAAACCCACCTCTTTGATATGCAACTCCTGGCTAGGTTGCTGTTTTCAATGATGAGATATGTATCTTCTGCAGTGTGCAGGTACGTGAATTGCAAAGCCCGGAGGTGGTTTTCGAGAGGATTTTAGGTCTCATTGTTCGCCTGGCAGAACATGGCCTCATTCACTGTGATTTCAATGAATTCAATATCATGGTAACTCCCAGTTACTTTATTATCGTTGCTTGGAGTTGCTAGGGGATACACAACCACACAAAAGGGTGACATGATACACACTCGCACATGCTGATACAAGGAAATGTAATAGGGATGTTCTCTATAATAGATCTTTTTGTATTTCTTTGATTTCATGCTTATGAGTTATTAGAACCTGAGATAACCTTAGTGCAATTTTCTCAACAATTTTACATTATTTTCTACCATATTATTAGATTGATGATGAGGAGAAAGTTACCATGATCGATTTTCCTCAAATGGTTTCGGTATCACATCGCAATGCACAGATGTAAGTGATATTGCAAGCTTCAACTGTTCAGTACAAATTTATACATTAGTCACTCTTCTTTTCAGTGCTAAATTTCTACTTTCTGTTTTTCAGGTACTTCGATCGCGATGTTGATTGCATATTTAAGTTCTTCAGCAAGAGGTTGGTGCATTCTAAAATTGCGTCAAATTGTAAAAGTGGTCTTACTTTTTGACCTTTTAGATGATGCAAAAATATAAAATGATGATCTACTTATGGGTCATCCTCTGGTACTTATTTCAATCTTGAGTGATGAATGGGTTAGCATTCTTCATCTTGTTCGCCATCACTCCCTTTTTTTTTCTAGGATGGTGACAAAAATATGATGACTATATAGTGTAATACTCACTGAGGAAATTAGTTTTGAGAAACCTAAGAACTCTGCAACTTTCAAGTGCTTTGATGAAAAAAAGTAAGCAGTTTTTGTCAGACATCTTTTATTGGGAAAGAAAGTTGAATTCTAGTCTTCAAAGGCTCTGACATTCTGGCTCTTCCCCCATTGTTGAGAAAATCAAATGTTTGAATGGAGTAAAGTAAATATTTTGCCATAATAGTAGGCAAGCTACCTGCAAAAGTGCCCAACGCAATATGCATTATTTGTGAGTCCACTTCTTTTCCTATTGATGGAAAAGTTGTCCCCGCATTTATTGCTCTTTCCTCTTAATGGGAATGTTTTTAGATTACTCATCCTCTGTTTTATTTTGCTGTTTGGCCACAATTCTTCCAGACTAAAGAGTTCATAATAAAACAGGTTGTCTGATTTGAAAGTTGTTCATCTGAATGAGACATAGGTTTGGTCTTGTGAAAATTGTTTTGTCCGTGAGTTAAATATGTTACAACTTCCTTGTTGGTCGAATGATGTTATTTTGATATTTTGATGTCCGTGCTTTCAAACTCTTATGGCTCCTATAGATGCTTTTTGTTTTTATGAGTGAGATGCTGCATTATATAACACATTTTCAGTCGTTCAACACAATCACGGATCCATTTTTCCTTGTGACATTCTACCACCAGGTTTAATCTCTCTCTTGAAGAGCAGATTGATAATCCTGATAATTCAGAGGAAGATTCAGAAGGAAGCAGTAGACCTTGTTTTTATTCAATAAGCAAATCTGTTGGTTTTCTGGACAAAGAACTTGCTGCTAGTGGGTTTACTAGAAAAGAGCAAGATGATATGGACAAGGTATAGTGATTCACCTTTTATGACGATGATTTGCAAATCGTTAACATTGTGTTATCCAACTGCTTAATTTGGTGTTAGACCTAGTGGCTGACCATAATTGATTATTCTGGTTCATGCCTGGACCACTTAGGAGTGTGCCTATTTAGATTTCCAATTCTTGGCATTTGTAACTGGATAACACAGGTCTAGTTCCCGGTTTTTGGAAATTCTACCTGCACCATGTTTCTGACCTGATGCTGAAACTTTCTAAGCTTGTTGATTGATTTTGTTTAGATTTGCAAATGCTTGGCCTATCAATCTAACGCAACACCAATAAGCCTGACACACTAATTATAGATATGCTAATCTGGTTGTCTTTTCTATTTTCAAGTCCCAATGTAGGACAGTGTCTAGTTGGTAAAAGTCTTTTGAAAAATATTCTATCCTCTATAACTCTTTCGTCTTATTCCTTCCACGGATTTTACTCTTTGTCGTTCTTGGCTTCTGTCAGCTTCTTTTCTCATGATCATCTTCATGCTCTTGCATCTGAAAGCCAAAATAATATCTCGCCAATTGCCTGCATTGTGGTTCCTGGCTTTGCATGTTCGGTCCTTGATTGGAAGTGGAAGTGGAAGTGGAAGTACTATGGCTAGCATTCTAATTTTTGTTTTCTGTTTTCTTGGAATCATGTGAAATGAAAATGACAATTCTCTTACGGGATGAAAAATGGGAGTATATGCTTGTATTCCATCAAAGCTGTAAAATAGAATTTTTCTTTTTCCTTCCAAAGATCTGTGCTTTTGTTAGAATGAATAAATACTGGATACACCAAAATGTCATTTTCAGCTTTGAACTCTTTTTTCATTCATAACATGCTTTCCATTGTCTTTGTTGTAAAATAATTTCCAGTGTGTTTCCAAACGTGTTTTTGAATCTGCCGCATTCTGAAATGAAAATGAAAACAGCATATACGAATTTTCTGGAACCAATTACATCTTGCCCTGGAGAATTTTGTGCAACTAGTTGACACATTAATCGAAAGTTCATCCCTAGCGTGTCATTGATTGAGTATTGTAAGTGTGCATTGTCCATGATGTGATATTAACCTTCTCTTATTGGATTCCTTTGATATAGTTCGTCAAAGAAGAGAAGGACCAGGACATATGTTCTGATGATGAAGAAGATTGTGCTGGAATGGATGAAACAATTGTGAGAGATGTTGACTCTTTGCATCTGCTGGATCAGGTACTAGTATCAGAGCATTAGCTGTGATAGGCCCAAAAATCAACATTGCTGAAACTTTGTGAAACCTATAACATCAGGGCATGAGATTTCCTCTTTTTACTGGAAGCTATGTTGTTTGCTGTGCTTTATTTTCAAAAATGAGCAGATCTTTTAAGACTATTGGAGCACTTGAGTGACTTTTCACCGGATAAGATGAAGTCATGTTTTATATATTCGTTTATGAGAGTTTCCTGGTTTGTTTCTGGATGGTTAACTGGAGGATGCGGTATTAATTTTCTGGCAGTCAGCTGAGATCCACCTTAAAATCTATTTTAAAGTCTAATGTGCTGACTCACTCAGTATTATATCCTAATCTTGCTATTTGTATGACCAGCCAGGGCACATTGTAGAAGGAAATGAGGAGGAAATCAAAGAAAACAGACAGAGCTGTGAAGGACAACTCAGCGAACCTCGTTGTGAGGCACGCTTCAATGAGGTAAGTATATATGGTGAAATTTTTTAGGCATAAGGTCTGGCTTTCGCCCACTAGCTATGTAGTCTTGGATAGTGCATGGCAGCACTTTTGATTATCAACATAAGCATGAAGGTTGAGTAATATGAATCACATTGAAGACATTCTGGCTTGCTGATATCTTGAAGTTCGATCTACCCTTGTTGTGTTCTATGATGCTGAGGCCCAATTTGATAGTTTTGGGCTTGGGTTCCTTGTTTGAGAACCTCTGACTATACTCAAGCGTTTAGTCTCTGTACTTGTGACAAATTTCATAGACAACGATGATGAATAAGCTTCGAAAGATGCCCGCTATCTGCGAAATGAACTTATCTCTCTATGTTCTCCTTTAAAATCCCATTTAATGGCGTATGATGGAATGGCTAATTCAAGTAAGTTTCTGGCTTGAGGTCTTTGAATTTAGCAGCTCAGAATTTGGTCTTGTTTGAACATACAAAAATGAGCTATTCGGAAATTTGCTTCTCGAAATTTATGCTGATAAATACATGCGATTTTAGCTTGAGTAATTGTGTTGCTGTTAACTGTTTTTTTCTAGGAGATAATGGACTAGTATAGTGTTTGCTAATTGTTGTGTTTGGTGCTTTTTCCATATGTGTTTGTCAGTGAGTCATCTGTAGTTTATCGAAAATGAAAAGTGAGTTAAGTTTTTTTAAGAAGTTTTTTCATTATCATCACTTATCGTTGTTTATTGCTCTTTCTTGTTAGCTTCAGTAATGAGAGTTTCTTTTCCACCCTGTGCAGGATGAAAGTGAAGAGAATGCGAATGATGCTGAGTTGGTAAAGCGCCTGAACAAGCAGAGACGGCGAGCAATTGCTGCTGTTCATAGAGGAGGGAAGACCATTGCTTCTAGAAATTCTTACAAGGACAAAGGTGGAAGGTCATCTCACAATGCCAAAATTCAAAAGCAATTAAGCTCCTGGTAGTGCACATGGAAGAATTCAGCAGCATGTAGGGGCTGGAGGAAGGTGTGAGTTTAAGACTTCGTATTATAGCATATTTCGCTAGAGAAGATAAAGGAGAATTTTGTGTATTGGAAGTATAGATAGGTGGCTATTTTGCTGCAGATTATATGTAATAGTCAGTTACCTTCATGATGTTTATGTTTGAGATGTCGTCTCAAACCGCTTTCTTGATTAATCATGAAAGGTTTAAATTACTGGGTAATGATCGTTGAATTATGCACTACTTTTTGTTATTGAAACCATTTTTATAGTTAATGTTTGCAAAATGACTTGGTTTTGCAACTCCACTATGGCAGCAAAAATAGCTTGGGCGGGAATAATATGAAGCATTGAATCACGTTTTATTGATCTTGTATCTCCTTTTGTATTTGTAATCAATTATGCCGAAGAAGACATATATAAGGCAATTGCCCTCTTGAGTTTTCTGTCCTGGTACATAAAATATCCTACTCCATGATCTGCAACAATGCGCACCGAGAAAATTTCACTTTTTACTATTGGCTCATCGCTTAGAAATCGGATTTTGAGTATTAAATGTCCAAATGTGCGGAACAATTTAGCAATCGGAAGAAAATTTAGGATATGATATTTATCTTATGTTTGGTGTTCATTCAAGATTTAAGAGGGCTATAGTATGGATAAAATTAGTCTATGGGGAGGTAAGATAAAGATAAATAAAATTTATATGTTTGAATTTATTTCTATCTTATAATATTAATCAATATATAAATATATATTTAGTATTTATATTACATATTTTAGGTACTTGAGTATTTTAGATTTATTACTATAGTTTACTATATAATAATCTTTTATTAGAGAATGATGGAAGGGGGAAAAAGAATTAAAAAAAAAAAAAAAAGATACGAAAAAAAATAGCAAATAAAAATGAAGTATGTAAAAGTGCCATGAGAGATTTTTACCATATTTATTTTACATTGATATATTGTTTATACCATACAACGTATATAATAGGATGCGAATATATTTGACTTTATAACAATTGATAGGATATAACAAAATTTCTGCATTTTATTTTCTAAAATGTTATCCTAATTAGAAATCTAAACGACCACACATAACCTTGTAGAATGAGAAATGACCGTCTCGAAGAAGATAGAGCCCGATGGAAGGGTAATCTTTGTTGACTGTTGTTTGGTGTCTGGTTATGAAATACAATCAACATCGGGGTAGAGAAAGCAGGCCGAGTTTCCCATTTAAGAGGTCTAAAGACAACGAAACATGGTAATTGGAAGGCAATGTTTCAGATGGTTGCTACATCTCTTTTGGTCCCTGGACGGAAGGATCATATTGGATCTCAGCTTCTTTCGTTGGCTCGCCATGGGATTGTGAAGTCTCTTTGGGGTCCACAGGGAGGGTGGTCGATCCTGTGCCAGTCGCCGTCATTCTTGCATTCTTCTTCATTTTTGCATGCTGGGTCCAGACGCTGAGCCCCTCATGTATGTGTTCCTCAAATATAGCCTTCTTGAATGAGCTTCCCATCTTTAACAACCAAGCGCAAACACGCAAGTAAGTATGCCATCAGTTTCAATATCATGTTGCAGTAAATAGTCATGAACCGTGAGAACGATGTGCCTAGATTGGTCACCTGGGTAACTATCGCATAGAGTGGCAAGGTGCTGTAGCTGCACATGAATTGAACCAACACCCTGACAACATTGCACGTAGCCATTCAGATACATGTGATACTGGTAAGGAGAAATCACATATGAGGAGAAGGAAGAAGGCTTTTACCCTATCACGAGTCTTGGGATTATGAAACCGACTTGTCCCATTATGCACGAGTCAAAACCATATTGAACCTGCCAGGTTTTTTTCCCAATGGAAGCTCCGGTAAGTAATCGTAAGCACTTATTTTCTTTTGGCAATTCAGTTAATTTATCCCTTACCCAAATGAAGAAGAAGAAAGCGATCTCAAAAGCATTTTGGAAGAGGAGGATATGAATGAGCAGCAGGACAATGCGAGGTCTATGGAACCAGAAATGATCATCAGAAGGTTGAATCACCAAGTCCCCTTCCACGGCGGCATGCTTCTCTGCGACATCTTGCGCTAATTGATTTATCACGTGCTCCAGCTTTGTTCCGACAGCAAGTAAGAGCTAGAAAAAGAAATAGAATAACCAATAATCTGAATCCCACTATGACTCATTTCTCAAGAGATGTACAATGTGGCTTAAGCAACCCAATGCCGGGACACGGTTCTACTCACCAAAAAGGGAATGAAAGATATCCAGAAGTATGCATGCCAGCCTGCATAATTGATTGCAACCCCTCATCAGTTACAGTTAAATTGCCCATTTATAGGATTGGCCTTTAAGCGTTACTTTAGGGGTTTTGATGAGAATTATGTTGCGGGTAACTTGATATTAACTGCTCTCGACTCTCGCATGCTCAGAAGCATCAAGAAAGCTGTTATGATGTCCATGACATTGCAAAATGCCTAGGTGTTTCTCCGGAAAGGACCATTGAATTCCGTGCAAATTCCTTCTGAATATGAGGACTAGAATCACCATGCCAAACCATGTCTAAATCGTGTTCAGCCATGTTTTGCTGGGGTAAAAACTACAGTAATGAAAAGTAAACCTTGTTGTATTCATGATGCCTAAATTTGGAAACTGCAATATGCGATTAATGTGGTTTCTCACCATGGACATTGAGCAATAAGAAGATGACCACAAATATCCAAAGGTACCAACTGCAATTATAGAAGGAGATGTCAACAGTAGTGGTGCTCCAACGGTTAGCGGAACCAGTAGAAAAGTAAAACCAAACGTTTTTGAGGAAATAGAAACAGATAAAAGTAAATAAAGACTAACGCCTTACCTTATTCCAACAACTTTCTTAAAATCAGCTTCAAGAGCGCGGATCATATATTTATGAAAGTTAAATTTTGGATTTCCCCTGCAGTGAGTCTAAAACGATAGTTCCAAATCAACATAAAAGTATGTAAAACAAATAACCTAGAATTAACTGAAAACACATGAAGTCAAAATGGATAAGTCAAGACCAATCTACTTACCATTATAAAACCGAGGCGCATTGTCGTATAATCATCCTTGGTCACGGAAGCGTAAAATTGCTTGAAGAATGATTGCTGGGAGAGTATATGATGAAAGTCACCGAAATCGGAGTCAGTACTTAAATTATCGTATTTTTAATTCAAAATTAGCACTTAATAATTTGATGAAAAGTTTTGGCACAAAGTTATGACACTTCTAGTATCCTTTTCCCCTTCAAAATGTCAAAATACATTTGGTTATTTGTGTTTTTTCTTTGAGGAAACTATACTGCTCAAGTTGCTATTACTTGTATCAGATGCTAACTCATCCATAAATGAGCAACTGCTAGCCTCTAAGGATTCATGACTTACCAACCAGCCAAGAAAGGCTAAGTTTTTGCCGATGCCCAAAAAACGACCCTTGATAAAAGCATGATCTTGGACACTTGTGAACTTTGTCCGTAGAACTGCATTCATAAAACAACAGTGAGGAAAAAAATTAGGCAAAGGAAATGACAGGTAGAAGATGAAATAAGGGACACATTCCATAGCCTAGTACCGACCCTGATGGCAGTGGCAAAGAAATACTAAGCTAGAATTGCTTGACCTGTAAGTGTGAGAAGAAAAAAACTGTAACACTGTCAAGGGAACTCAGTCAGGAAAACAGTACCCTCTTCCGAATCATATTCTTTCTTTTGCAAGGCATCCTCCCAGGGCTTCCACTGACGTATCTACAGAAATCGCAAGGAAAGGTGAAGAAAGGCATAGTTGCAGGAGGCATAACCATATCAGGCCAAGGTTTCTGAAAAATTGATAAGAGAAATGATAAATGGGCATTACACCTTTGCACCGGCAAACAGAATTGTGAGCGCAGACATAGTCACGTGCACAATTGCCAGCACAAAGATAAAGATATGTAGATGGTGGAGTGCTGTGGCAGATAACAATGGGACCTTCCCCTGCAATGTCAATTAAAGGCACAACAGTTAGAATTCCTCCACTGAGTTCTGGCATGGTAATGTTACAGGGAGTGGAAAATTGTATAGGCAAAATCTCGTCAGTGATGCTCAACGCTATTACTGTTGTTTGTTTGAGATAATGCAATTAAGGCAGTACTTCGATAGTTATCATAAATTTGAAATTCAAACGGTTTAGAATACTTGCGGAATGCAGAGAAGAGCCAGGAAGTTGTGTGGTTTTTTCCAGACATTGGTGTCAGGTTCAGGTACAACTAGTGGCTTGAGCCTGATTTCATAATTTGGAATCACAGATCTCAAAGGTCCTCATCCTGAACATGGGTACAGGAGTGAAGCTAAGCTGAACACCAGATATAATGAGGGTAATTCTACTATGGTAGTGTCTGATGGGAAGAGACTGGACACGATAGAGAAGAAGCAACAAAATTGATATCAGCAGGAAGAGGAGACCTGTTGAGCACAGTGATCAGTGGAGGCAGGTGCTCCGGCGAGAAGTCGGCGTGCATTCCCAGAAGTGAAGGAAGAGAAGGAGGTCTGGAAGTGGGCAGTACTAGTATCATCTTTCTTGCAGGGAAGCCACTTGCTGGACGAGTGCTGGGATATGCAAATCGTGCTTATCCTACTTTGGAACACCGTGAGGAGCAGTGATATAAACCCCAGCAGCATCAACTCTGCACCATCACAAACACAACCATCCCAGTTTATACCCAAACTAGCTAGCTGGTGGACTTTCCCCATAAACATACAGTGAGGGGGTCGAAGAAACCTTCTTTGATCTTTAGCAGGGCTTCAAAAAGAGGCTTCTGTTTCTTTTTCTTCAGATACTGTGTGCCAGAGCAATAAGAGTCATCGAAAATCAAATCAAAGGTGGTTATCAGCAAAGCAACCACTTGTAACTGGAAATAGAAGAAAAAGATTACAAACGTAAGTAAGGGATGATGATTGAGTGCATGCCTTGCCGGTGTAGTGAAGAAGGCGCTCAACAGTAAGGGAAATAGTAACTATCACACTGCACACCACCGCCACCACCCACGTTGGCGTGTACTCCAAATTCGTCTCCTCTCCGCCACTGCCACCCGCCATCTTTGTCTGTCCCCTGCTCTGATATCTCTCTCTGCGTCTATCTATTCATTCATTTCCGTCGTTCGCACCACCGGAGTCACGAGGAAGAAAAGAGAAGGGGTGGTGGAGCAGAGGCGAATTGCTTCAATCAATTATCGGATCATACTTTGAAATTGGAGTGGTGGAGCTGTCCTTGTCTCATGGCAGCCTGTTAGCATTTTAAGTCAAGTCATGCTGATTAATATGTTGTAGTTATACTATGCCAAAACCCGCGTGTACAATGCACGACTAGTGCCACGTCTTTGTTTTTTCTTCGCATGTTTTGCTTATAGTTGGTTTGTTATGAGGAATATCTATTGGGGAGTGCAACCTTCTTCGTTGAACTATCGACAGAGTAATATTGGATATTAAATTGAGCAACCAGCTTGACGGGGTACACAACCAATATTTTTCATCCTTTCTGTTAAGAACCATATGATGAGTACACATTATGTTGCGAACAGAGGAAGTGCAACGAGAAAGCGTGTCGATGAATGTGTTGCTGGAAAGGCTACTGAAGAATCTGGTGGTGCCGAGAACAGAGGAAGGAAAGAGAGAACGTCTGGTGAACCTTTTACTGCTGTGTCGACCAGGATTAAAAAGAATGAAGTCAACAACGAAGTTGGTAGCACGTGTAAATTGCAGAATCAATATTCGGTTTTGAGTGTGTAAAGCTGTATATTCTGTTCTTTGTTTTTGTTAGTTAGTTTCTTAGTTAGTTGAACTGTACAGCTGATATAAATAGAGCTGAAGAGCAAACATTTGATGCAAGCTCTCAGATGGATTTCTTCGATCTCAGTTGAATACAGAAACTTCATATTTTCTCTCTTCTTCGTCTCTGTTTTCTTCCTCTTCATCTCTATTCTCTTCTTCTTCGTTTCTGTTATCTTCATCTTCACATGGTATCAGAGCCATCTTGAGAGCATACAGCAGATCGAATCTGCATCAATCGTCATCGATCTTCGATCTAATCCAAAGCTCGCGCGATCCATTGGAGAACCTCCGATGCTCGGCCACTTCCACAGTCCCCTGCAACTCGCAAGATTCGAGATCAGTGAATCATCTATTTCCCTGTACTGATTTGTGAGTTGTTCTTCTCTGTCAAGATCTAATCATCATCGGTGATATATTCACGACTCCAACGTGTAAGACTAGCAGGTGATTGTGACTATAATTGAGCATCACCTAGGGTCTGAGAGCGTGAAATGGCAGTAAGAACACATAAATATCCATTTCCAATCCATCTTAACATCTCTAACTTCGTCACTATCAAACTAGCCGAAGATAACTTTCTTCTTTGGCAAGCACAATTCCACAGATTCTTGCGAAGCCAAGAGCTATTTGGATTCGTCAGTGGAGAAACTCCATCACCTGTTAAATCATTACAGGTTGAAGTTGAAGGACAGGATACAGAAGTTGCGAATCCTGATTATACAGATTGGATAAGAACAGATCAACTTGTATCATCGTGGATCAGTGGAGCTGTATCTGAAAATATACCGAGTCTGATCATTGGCTTGGAAACTTCATACGAGGTATGGCAAACTTTACTCAATCGATTCACACAAAAGTCTATAGCTAGAGAGTTTGAAGCGAGAGGAAAGCTACAAGCCTATCAAAAAAGAGATCGAGCCTTATCAGTTTACCGTAGATTATACAAGTCAATATGTGATCAATCGAATGCAATTGGGAAACCAATAGATGAGATAACAAGGATGTTTGGTGTTTTGAAGGGGTTAGGATCCGAATATGAGAACTTTAAAACTACCATATACTGCTTGAAACCTCAACCTGAATATGATGAAGTGATATCGCATTTAGAAAGGTTCGAAGCAAGGTTACAGAATTACTCCTCGAGCCACTACAGTTCTAATCTAGCCTATTATGGTCAAAGAAAAACTGAAGCTCTGCAGAAGGAGGAGTTTGACAGAGAACCTGCTCAGCAAAATTTTGGCTTTGGAGGTTCAAGAGGGAGTAATCGTGGAGGACATAGTTATGGAAGAGGACGTTCCTTCAATAATAGAAATCGCAACTATGGATATCCTAGAAGAAATCTGGGCTATAGACCGAATAACTTGAATCATGAACAGGGAGGTCAGCAATTCAAGCAGTTCAATAATGTCTCGAGCTTTGGTTCTGGTCAAGGATTTCGATCATATGCTGGTTCTTCACAGAGGTATCCAGATACCAAATCATATCCCTCCTCAAATCTAACACTTCACAAGAATTTGCAGGTTGAGAAAACAATAGATAATACTCGTTTGGAGTGTCAAATCTGTAAACGTCGAGGCCATGATGCACTTCATTGCTGGTATCGATTCGACAACTCATATCAAGTTGAGGAAATTCCAACAGCATTAGCAGCAATGCATCTTGAAGATTTGAATGGCAATGAGTGGTATCCTGACACTAGTGCGACTGCTCACATCACTGCCAATACTGGTATTCTTCATAACTCTTCTAGATACAATGGCATTGATACAGTTATGATCGGGAATGGCTCATGTCTACCTATTACATATATTGGTGATGCGTTGCTACATACTGCAGTTGATTCATTACCTCTAAATGATGTGTTAATTGTTCCTGAAATCAAGAAAAATCTTCTGTCAGTATCAAAACTAACAGATGATTATCCATCTTCATTTGTCTTTGATAAAACTGGGGTTTATATAAAGGACAATTGCACCAACACAACCATGATGCTCGGAAGGACAGTTAAAGGACTCTATCGAGTGGATCCTCGAACTACAGAGGCCTTTTTTACTCAGAGACACAAAGCCGTAGGGGAAGATGTGTGGCATTAGCGATTAGCTCACACCAACCTGAAAACCCTGAAGTATCTGCAGAATCAACAGTTAATTCATTGCAATACGAGAATACAAACTATATGTAGCAGTTGTCAAGTTGCTAAGAGTATTGCTTTACCTTTTTCAATATCAGCTTCTGCAACTTCTATCCCTTTAGAACAGATCCATTGTGATATCTGGGGGCCTTCACCAGTTAGTTCCTTTCAAAACTTCAAGTACTATGTCATTTTTGTAGACAACTTTTCTCGTTTTATTTGGCTCTATCCACTGAAATTAAAGTCAGATTTCTATGACATTTTTGTCATGTTTCAGAAACAAGTCGAAAATCAGTTTGATTGTAGAATCAAGGTTTTTCAATGTGATGGTGGAGGAGAATTCATCAGTAACAAATTTAAGTCTCATCTACAAAGTTGTGGCATTCAACAGCGTGTTTCTTGTCCCTACACAATGAACGAATGGGATACCCGAAAGAAAACATCGTCATGTTGTTGAATTAGGTCCGGCTATGCTTTATCATGCTAGACTTCCATTGAAATATTGGGTTGATGCATTTATGACAGCTAATTACATTGTTAATCTTCTTCCCACACTAAAGTTACAAATGCAATCACCTTACAGCAAACTTCATCAACAAAAGCCTAGTTATGACCATCTCAGAGTATTTCGATGTGCGTGTTATCCTTGTCTCCGACCATATGCACAGCACAAATTTGATCCACGATCTCTCACCTGTATATTTCTGGAATACAATGATCGCCATAAGGGATATCGATGTCTTGTCCCTACCACTGGTCATATATACATTAGTTGTCATGTCATGTTTGATGAAAGTTTCTTTCCTTTTACAAAGAAACTAGCAACAAAGTATCCTCATTATACAACTCTGTATCGACTATAGACAGAGGAAGTTCAATTCTTAGATTCTCCAAGTGCAGATCAAATGTCCTCTCCTCCACATCCATGTACAGGCTTTTTACAAGATAGTGGAATCATTCCTACAGTGCACTTCGATTCTCTTCCAGTATCATCACCTCCACCCTCTTTACATCCGCAACCTGTCAATTCTGCAGAACCAGAAGTTCCCACTTCCACAAGTGAGACAGCAGATGAACTAGTCATTGACCAAGCTCCTTCAAATTGTCAGGCTACTTCACAAGGTACACTATCTACTCACCTGATGCAAACTCGATCCAAATCGGCATTATAAAAATCAATCCTAGATATGCATGCCTTGCTGAATATAAAGTGCCTTCGAACCACGATAAGTTAAATGTGCTTTAGCGAGATGAAAGGTGGTATACTGCAATGAAGGATGAAATGGATGCTTTGTATCAAAATCAGACTTGGTTATTAGTTCCTCGAACTAATCAAATGAATGTTATAGGCTGTAAATGGGTGTTTAAAACAAAACTTGCACCTGATGGCAGTCTTGATCGATTGAAGGCTCGGTTAGTAGCTAAAGGGTTTCATCAAGAGGAAGGAGTTGATTTTAGAGAAACCTTTAGCCCTGTTGTCAAACATGCCACTATTCGTATTGTACTCTCTGTGGCAATGATGAAGCAATGGCCAATACATCAACTTGATGTTAAAAATGCATTTCTACATGGCACATTGAATGAAACAGTATATATGGAACAGCCTCCCGGTTTTATCCATCCTCAAAAGTCTCAATATGTCTGTCTTCTCAAGAAGTCTCTCTATGGTCTTCGTCAAGCACCGCGTGCCTGGTTTGATAAGTTCAGCAATTTTCTTCTTGAAGCTGGTTTCTTCTGTAGTACGGCTGATCCATCACTTTTTATACTTCATCATGGACAAGAGACAGTGCTTCTGTTACTCTATGTTGATGATATTGTCTTGATTGGCAGCTCAGATAAGTTACTCACTTCCCTGATTCAATCTCTTAGTCTTCAATTTCACATGAAAGATCTTGGCCATCTTCATTAATTTTTAGGTATTGAAGCTAAACGCACACCTACTGAGCTGTTTTTATGTCAAACAAAGTATGCACTTGATCTCCTTACACGAGCCAACATGACCGTCGTAAACCCATTTCTACTCCTCTGTCACTAGGACCAGTCATCTTGAAGAATGATGATGTTCTCCTCTCCAATCCACTTGAATACAGAAGTTTAGTTGGTGGACTTCAATATCTCGACCATCACTCGTCCCGATCTTGCATTTGCAACAAATCTATTGTGTCAGAAAATGCAGCAGCCTACTATTGGAGATTTTCATAAGTTGAAAAGAGTTCTTCGCTATGTGAAAGGAACTATTAACCTTGGTATATTTCTTCATTCTCACAGCCCTATGCATTTGTATGGCTTCTCGATGCAGAATGGGCTGGTTGTGTTGAAACCAGACGTTCCACCACCGGCTTCGTACTTATATTGGTTCTAATATCATCTCATGGGCAGCGAAGAAGTAACCTGCTGTCTCTCGCTCTTCCACTGAAGCAGAATATCGGGCACTTGCCTCTGCTACTGCTGATCTTACTTGGATTAGCTTTGTTCTTCGCGACATTGGTCTACTTTTGAATTCCCCAACAATTTTATTTTGTGATAATCAGTCTGCCATCTCACTTACTGCCAATCCTATTCTTCATGCTCGCACTAAACACATTGAAGTTGATTTTCATTTTGTTCGCGAGAAAGTTTCTTACAGTTCTCTAAGTGTGCGCTATGTTCCGAGCACTCATCAGCTTTCTGATATTTTTACTAAAGCCTTGTCACGGCTGACGCATTTCACTCTTCGAGTCAAATTGGGTATGGGTTTTCACCCCTTCCCAATTTGCGGGGGGATGTTAAGAACCATATGATGAGTACACATTATGTTGCGAACAGAGGAAGTACAACGAGAAAGCGTGTCGATGAATGTGTTGCTGGAAAGGCTACTAAAGAATCTGGTGGTGCCGAGAACAGAGGAAGGAAAGAGAGAACGTCTGGTGAACCTTTTACTGCTGTGTCGACCAGGATTAAAAAGAATGAAGTCAACAACGAAGTTGGTAGCACGTGTAAATTGTAGAATCAATATTCAGTTTTGAGTGTGTAAAGCTGTATATTCTGTTCTTTGTTTCTATTAGTTAGTTTCTTAGTTAGTTGAACTGTACAGCTGATATAAATAGAGCTGAAGAGCAAACATTTGATGCAAGCTCTCAGATGGATTTCTTCGGTCTCAGTTGAATACAGAAACTTCATATTTTCTCTCTTCTTCGTCTCTGTTTTCTTCCTCTTCATCTCTATTCTCTTCTTCTTCGTTTCTGTTATCTTCATCTTCACACTTTCAACGTGAGCCGAATTGGGACTTTCGTATTCGTTGCCTGTCCATGCCGTCTCATGCTGCACTCATGCATGAGAGAGATTCACATCCTCATTCCTTCTGTCTTCCAATTTGATGGCCCATGGAGCATATCATGCCTTTGGTAATTATGGGTGGTACTAAAATTCTTTAGTTACGGTTTGGTTAATCACCCACATGTAAATTTGACAAATATTATTTTTATATAAGCTAGCATTTAGAGACATTCAAATCAATTAGTTGTGTTATTTTTAGGTACTTCTCATTTATGTCAATCCACTTCATATGAGCTGTTAGATCACATGGGTCTCACATTTAATGATATATAGGCAGATGCTTCGCACAAAAGAGAGTATCTAACAATTTTCTCAATTAGTTCTATAGTCAATGTTGGATAGGAGACCTTGATGAACCACTCATGAGAGAAAATTGGTATAAAATAGGTGGAAGGGAGAGAAAACCCAGATGAAAAAATAGTCTGCGACCCTACTATTGACAAGCTTGGCGTCGATCATTGTAACGCTTTATGTGGGTCTCGGTGCCTTCTTGATGTGTAATTGATTGATGGTGAACAAACAATTCATAGCTCCTCTGTCACGCCCCGACCCTCGGTGACGTGACCATCCTTCTTCTTTGGTCGATTTTATAATGCGATATCCCAGGACTACATATCGCCGACCCTTTTCTTTTTATATGCACATGCGGAAGTAGTTATAAAAATCCCCAGACAATAAAGCAATGGGATATATAAGTAGGACTAGAAAATTAAACCTGAAAACCAACACCCTTATGTACATATACAAGTCATGCTAAAAAGGTTGGTTTCTACTCAAATAGATTCTACAGCAAAAGTCATCAGGATCCTACTCGGGATCATCCTCGGGGTTCTCTTCCAGGTACTCCTCTTCGGGTTCTTTCTCCTCAGGTTCTTCATCAGGGTCCTGAAATGTTGTCCCACAACCGGGATGAGACTACGTCTCAGCAAGTTCTACCCCTTAAGACCCGATTAGTAAACTAATACACCTTAAGGCTGCCTATGCACAACACGAGTCAGAGGACTTACCTTGGCCTCAGATTCTGCCTGCACATTAGCACAGGTCAAATAGGCACCCAAGCAATCACATCACAGATCGAAGCATCGATCAAATCGACCTAGTCGATTACATCACAATCAAACCATTCATCGATCATTTTCATTCAATCAATCAATTCACAACATCAAATCGAGGCAATGATCAATCACATTAATTCACACTCAGGTCGAATCATCGATCAATCGACCTAGTTGATTACAAGTCAATCGGATCATTTCTAGGTCATTCACTCCATCCCACATAACCTCCAATAGTATACTTAGTCACACAGCTCCATCGATGCTCTTGGGCGTCGTTTTCGCCAAGGTGACGTATACACTAGACAATTGCGTGCGTTCTTTAAGACGCCGTTTTCGCCAGTGATATCTTTAATCACCGAACCACCCATGCCTATAACGATGTACTTAATAAACAGTTACGTGCGTTCTTTAAGGCGCCGTTTTCGCCAATGATATTCCAAATCACCGAACCACGTATGCTTATAATGATATGAGTACTAGACCGATACGTGCTGTGGCACCCCTTGACGGCCCCCAATCCGTTAGGGTCACCACGAGTACCTTTCACTTGTTCCAAACAATATATCACTCTGATACCATTTATTTATAGCGGGTCCATAAATCCTGGGGGTTCGTACCATCTCAGTTGGTCCCAAGCGCAGCTCAAAATTAACGGAAGCATACTCAACATCTCCCTAACCCGTACACAAACTAAAATAATACAATGCAATGCACACCAACTACGCATCAGATAAAGATAGGGCCGAATCACTTTTATTTACACAACTAAGATGGTAACAAAAGGCCAAGACTTTAAGTAAGCTTGGCTAAACCCAAAAAGAACCCGACTATACATCAGACATGTACATCTATCCATCAGCTAGTGTCGGCCATCCCAAAAAGTGTCAACCTCCACCAGCCATACGCTTGATCACACCCAACCCGGTGCATCAGCCGGAGGCGGCGGCAGCATCCCTATCATCACTCCATCACGCCGGACATGAACAGACAAAAACTCCTGGATAATCGGGCCATTAGCAAGACCCACATCGTACATAACCAAGACACGAACTCGAATAAACACCAGACCAGGTACACCAGCGCAGGGGTGCTCCGTGCACTCGACCTCAACATCAGACGGTGTGCCATAAAATGTACCACCCATGACAGGTGCTAGAGGCATCTTCTAATCTGAAATGTTAGTCCCCAGAAGGGGTGAGTACAACGACTCAGCAGTAAAGATCCACTAAACTACACAATGCGTCAGACAGAACAATCAAGCACATATCACGAATAAAGCACATATCATCCATGCATTTGAGCATACCTCACCATACAGCCATGCATGTATCACCATGCAACGTGCATATATCACCATGCACTTATACATATATCGTCAAGCAGCCATGCATATATCACCATGCAACGTGCATATACCACCATGCACTTGTACGTATATCATCAAGCAGCCGTGCATATATCACTATGCAACGTGCATATACCACCATGCACTTGTACATATATCATCCATTAGCCATGCATATATCACCATGCACATAATTCAATTCTCAATTTTATCTCTTAATTGGATCACATCATTTTTCTTCCTAGGGACCAATGCTTGCATCCCCCATTTATCGCTCGCACCCAACCCGGCATCACGAGGAGCCTCCGGAACACACCTCCGGGCATCCGGCACACACCTCCGGGCATCTCGTACCCAACTGGCATCACGAGGAATCCCCCCGGCACACACCTCCAAGGCTTCCGGCACACACCTCCGGGCATCCCGACACTCCCGGGGCATCCGGCACACACACTCCGGGCATCCAGCACACACCTCCGGGCATCCCGACACTCCTGGGGCATCGTCGGCTCACACCTCCGACGGTATCATCATTATCATAATTTATATTCACATATGTGTCTCATTGTCAACATGGCATTTGATGTAATAGTAACAAAGGTCTAATTCAGCTTTTTGATATTGTATGTCATGCCAAATGTCACCACATATGCAGCAAAATCAATCACTCTAGACATTATATCACATAGAGAAAATTCATTTATTTTTTTGAAAATGCAGCAACATTCGGGTAAAACAGAATGCACTCCTTTAGTTAAAACTCTAGGAAAATTAGTAAATGGTGTTAATAAATTCCGAAAATTTGACATGTTATAAACGAGACCTAGAGGTAAATATCTCATGAAGAACACCATACCAAAAGAACTTCATAGAATTCGGTATGGTCCATGCATCACAGCTTTCAAAATTTCAGCATTACAGTTTGCACAGTTTCGAAAATAGTTTCGATTAAATACCCAAACGAACTCCAAAAATTCTGAAATTTTGATATGTTATAGAAAACACCTAGAGGTAAATATCTCATGAAGAAATATAAATCCAATTAGTTCTAGGTTAATAGCTATAGACGATTTAGTTCCTCCTATTCTCGGTACTGTTTTTCCAGATTAAGTCCTTTCAAAGAAAATTCGTTTCACCGACCTACACATGTCCATTTATTCTAAATTTTCAGTATGTTATTCCTCAGAATGTCATTTATAACTTCCATTAAGAGCACAAGATCAAACTTCAACTGGATGATTTTATAAAAAAAAAAAATTCACAGAATCATACTAGGTCAACATAACGCATTCCAGATCCAATTTCTTCAAAGAGAAATGGTTTCACCGACCTATACTTGTTCATTTCCTCTCAAATTTTAATATGTTAAACTTCAAGAGGTCCTCTACAACTTTCGTCAAGAAATAAAAGTGAGATTCCAACTAAAAAGTTGCTTTACAGTTCACTAAATTACCAAGGATCAGCACAACAATTTCCAGATCTAGTTTCTTCAAAGAAAAATCATTTCACTGACCAATACTTCTCCGTTTTATCTCAAATTTTAGTATGTTCCTCCTCAAGATGTCCTCTAGAACTTTCATCAAGATCATGCAGTGAGATTTCAACTAGATACCCACCAAAACTTCACGGAACAGCAAGGGGTCGGACTGTTTTTTTACATGCAACAGCTTGATGGTTCTAGGAAAACTGACATTACTCACTCGAAATTTGCATCTAACACCACAACCCAAGCATTTCTAACACCCATCTCACTTTACATACGACCATAGCAAGCAAAATGTAGGCTAACGGACTCTACTTGCCTTAGGTCCGAAGAAAAACAAGAAAGCAACGGCGGGGCAAGGCGGGCTCGACGGCGGTCTCTTCCTCCCTTCACGGCCCACGGTGGCTTCCCCTCTCTCTCGGTTCACTCTCTTCCTCCCTTTCTCTCTTTCTCTCTTTCTCTCGTGCGACACCCCCCCTATTCAATCCGCCCCTTCTTCTTTTCTTCCCCCTCATGATTAGCAAGTAATCATCACAATGCATGCAAGAGGACACTTGGATAATCCCTCCTAGCCACTTGTTAAATGCCATGCAAGAGGATGGGCCTCTCACGGGCCAACTCCTCCATCCCGGTCCCTCCTTGGTCGACGGCCCATTGGGCCTCTTGGGCCGGGCCTTAGCCGGTCAAAGGGTGGGGGATTGTGGGCGGTTTTGGCCCAAAAGAATCAGCCCACCCCCTCCTTTAATTCTACCATTAATTTCCATTTAAATAAATACCTAATTGCAAAATAAAATGGCCAAAAGACTTTGTGACATTAATCCATAAAAATCAAATCTATAAAGTGCATAGTCAAGAACAAAATCTTCCTTATCAAATTGTCCTATAGCACCAACCTTGATCACCCATTAACATAAGATATATTTCTATCCAAACAATTCTCCATTAAAATACTTGGCATTAATCTATTACAATTCTTTGATCTAATGGCCATAACATAATTCAATGACACTCCCATCACCTTTCCATAGGTCGTAATGCATCCGGATATTGCCCTGAAATTTTTAGGATGCCACACGTGCGTTCTTTAAGACGCCATTTTCGCCAGTGATATCCTTAATTACCGAACCACGTAGGTCCGTGAATCATGTACATTCTCTCTCTCTGGCGCCGTTTTCGCCAACGTGATTTATATTATAGACAGGTACGTGTGTTCTTTAAGGCGCCGTTTTCGCCAGTGATATCCTAACCACCGAACCACGTATGCCCATAATTCACGTATATAATAGACCGTTACGTGCGTTCTTTAAGGCGTTGTTTTCGCAATGATGTTCTTAATCACCGAACCACGTAGGTCCATAATGATGTAATAAGTAGACAGCTACGTGCATTCTTTAAGGCGCCGTTTTCGTCAGTGATTTCCTTATCACCGAACAACGTATGTCTCTGACCTCGTACTTGATCGGTCTCAGCCAATAATACTCTCAGTTAGCTCTCACCATTCTCCCTCTATATAGCTCATCAAGACATTATAAAGGCTAAATAGCCATACTCGGCCACCTACCAATCAATCATTCAATTCCACTCAATTTCAATCAATTAAATGAATAATTCCTTAAATTGCACAATCAATTTAATTAAGCACAATGTGGAACTCAAATAAATAAACGGACTGCACCACGACAATCAGCACAAAATTCCGGTTACCGCCAGCCCGGTTGAATTTCCGGAAAGTAAATAATTAAATAATTAATTTCGAAATTTAAATAAATAAATACAATAATTTCAATTTAGCACAATATAAAGCTGAATTAAATAAATGGGCTACGCTATGATCATTAGCATAAAATCCCGGTCACTGGCCATCCCAGTTGAATTTCCGAAAAATAAATAATTAAATAATTAATTTCGAAAATTAATATTTAATTCCTAAAAATTCCATTTAGGCCCGAATTGCCTAATTAACACCCGATAAGGGTCAGGAAAAATCCCAAGAAGCATCCAATAAATACTATAGGCAATTCTCTATCTAAGTATACTAACAACCTAATTAATATGCAATGCAATTAACTAATAATCGCTAATCCATTCTAATCTAACCACCTAATTACACTTAACTAACACTAATCAACCTTTAAGTATAATTAGCAAACTAAGAAGGCATTAGTGAGCAAAACTCACACAAAACGACGGGATCACCGCGAGGATCGACTTTCCTCAAGGCGGGCTGAGCATCCGGGCTCGGAACGACGGCCAAAATGGGCCAAAACTCCACTACGATACCCATTTTCTGCCCTCTCTGTTCGCTGCTGGTTGGGGCCGGATCCGGGCTCGGGTTGAGGCGACAACGGACCTAGATGGACGGAGGGGCTGAACCAGACCCGGGCGGGGGCTTCACGGTGGCCGAGGTGGTCGAGAGGAGCTCGGCGGCTCTTGCACGAGCCGGGAGCAGCTCGGGACGACGAGCTGGGCGAGAAGACGGCCAAGGCGTGCGGCCAGCAGCGGCGCGCGAGGACGGCATGTGGCAGCCTAAAATTTCATGACAACCCCTGGATATACCATGAACCATGAATAGGTGATGGAAGCGCCATCGAATTATGCTATAGCCATTAGACCAATGAATTACAATAGATTAAGGCCAAGCATTTTAATGGACAATTATTTGGTTGGAAATATATTCTATGTCCAAGTGTGATCAAGGATTGTACTAAAGGATAATTTGATCAGGAATTTTCTGTCCTTGGTCGTGTACTCTATAAGTTGGATTTTCATTGATTAATGTTGCAATTTTATGGCCATGAGAGTATTTGAGATTATGAAATTAAGTGGGGATTAAAGTAAATTGTTAAGAGCAATTATGGGCTTATTTAGTATTATTTTTGGGCCATTTAAAAGTTGGACTTTAGACCCAAAAGTATTGGGCCCAAAGTGGGCCAAGAGGCCTGGCCCACAAAGACCAAAGGGGCTGCCATCGACCGAAGGAGGAGAGAGAGAGCCGGATTTGCATGCCTCTCCATTTGTCCCATGGAAGAAGCCACATGTCTTTCCATTTAAGCCAAGTGTCCAATGCCATGCAAAACCTCATGATTAGCTAGTAATCATGAGGGTGAAAGGAAGAAAAAGAGAGAGAGAAGGGGGCGGAATGGACGAAGCAACCGAGAGAGAGGAGTGTTCGTGCGAGAGAAGGAGAGAAAGAGAGAAAGAGAGAAAGAGGAGGAAGAAGACCGGCCGCCGTGCATCCGCCTAGCTGCCGCCGTCGAGCCCGCCTTGCCCCGCCGTTGTGTTTGCTGTGATTTTCTTTGGATTTGAGGCAAGTAGAGTCCATTGATCTACACTTTGCTTGCTGTGATTGTGTGTGATGTATGGTGAATTTCGGAGGTGGTGGAGGTGAGAATTTTCGAAGTTATGGGAGCAGTGCCTTAGTCTAGTAATCTGTTTTCTGGAAAAACAGTCCGACCTGTGGTGATTTCGTGAGCTGCATGCAATTTTCTAGTTGGAATCTCACTTCGACTTCTTGATAGAAGTTGTAGAGGACTTCTGTAAGATTAACATACTAAAATTTGAGATGAAACATACATGTATTGGATGGTGAAACCATTTTTCTTCAAAGATACTAGATCTGGAAAACTGATATGTTGATCCCTTGCGGTTCTGTGAATTTTGTGAAATTATCTAGTCCGAATTTGATCTCGTGTCCTTGATAAGAGTTGTAGACGACAGCTTGAGCAGCAACATACTGAAATTTGAGAATGAACGAACGAGTATTGATTGGGGAAATGATTTTTCTTTGAAAAGGATTAAATCTGGAGATTGAGCCGAGGGTTAGGGTGAGTTGCAATAATCATATCTTTTAATCCAGATGAATTAAACTTCGATTCCGTCATGGGAATTTTACCTCTAGGTCTCAGCTATAACATATTAAAATCTCAGAATTTTCGGAGTTCATTTAAGGACTTAATCGAAATTATTTCCGAAACTGTGCAAAAGTGGCGTTGGAAATTCTTTTGTTGTGATGCATGGACTGTAGTGACCCGTACGAAGCTCTTTTGACATGGTGTTCTTCATGAAAACTTTTTCTCTAGATCTTGTATTTAACATGTGAAATCTTCAGAATTTATTGAGATCGTTTACTAATTTTTCCAGAATTTTTATTAAAGAAGTGCATTCTGTTTTATCCGAAAATTGTTCTATTTTCAAAAACAAATGAATTGCTCTATGAGATATGATATCTTGGGTTGTTATTTGTACTGCATATATGGTGACATTTGGCATATCACATGACATCAAAAAGGCTGGTTTAAACCTCTGACATTATTGCATCAAATGTTAATTTGAAAATGAGATATATATGTGAATATGCATTGTGATGATGACAATACCATCGGAGGTGTGAGCCGACGATGCCCCGGGAGTGTCGGGATGCCCGGAGTGTGTGTACCGGATGCCCGGAGGTGTGAGCCGGATGTTCTCGGGAGTTTCGGGATGCCCGGTGGTATATCGGTACGTAATTCCAGGGGATGCCTGGTAGTATGTCGGTACGTAATTCCGAAAGGCAGGGGTAACCATTTTCATGGCGATCCCAGGCGATTCCTCGTGATGCCAGGTGGGATGCGAGATGGCCGGAGGTGTGTGTCGGATGGCCGGAGGTGTGTGCCGGAGGTTCTCGCAATGCCAGGTTGGGTGCGAGCGATATATGAGGGATGCAAACACGGTCCTGGGAAAAAGATGAGGTCCTTTTGAATATCAAAATGGGAATTGAATCATGCACGTGTGTGTGTGCCTATGAAATTGAGTTGATACTATGTGGCATTGAGAATGCGATCATGAAGGCATTGGATGGATCTCATGAGAATATATATATATATATATATATATATATGATTGTATGGGTGATATGGATCATGCGCATGTATGTGCATATGGCATGGAACATGAATTGCCTTAATGAATGCATCTCATGGAGATATAAGCATGATTGCATGGATGATATGTGCATTTCACATGAAATTGTGGTTGTCTTGCTTGTTGCATTGTGTAGTTTGATGGATCTTTACCGCTGAGTAGTTGTACTCACCCCGTTTGGGGACTAACATTTCAGACTAGACAAGATACTCGCCGCCACCGCCACCGGTAGATGGATCGAGTGGTTGGATATGACCGCGAGGAGGAGGATAGCAAAGGAAGGAACTTTTGGACGCCGACACTGAACGATGGACTTTAAGTATAGGACTATTGGAAAAGATGTCGGTCATCTTTTGGAAGAATAGCCGAGTATAGAAGACCTTGGCATTTTGATGTACCGACGAAAGATGTCCATCTGCTTTATGTAAATAAAGGTGTTCGGCTTTAACTTATCAAATGTTTAGTTGGTGTGCATCGTTTTCTGAATATAGGAAAGGGAGTTGTTGGATACGCTTCCGCCATATAAATTGCGCAGGGACCGACCTAAAAGATATAAACCCCCAGGATTGATAGACCTTCAGGTCAAGCAAGAGAATGGTAATCGAGCTGTGGTGACCCTAACGGTTCGGGGGCCGTCGAGGGGTGCCACATCTAATTGTATCAGAGCTATGGTCAATTTGGAGTGATAAGGTGCCTCAGATGGAAGTGAGGATAGAACAATGCACACCATAGGAATACTAACTCGGAATAGTTGGCTAACTTTGAACAACGGGTGATGGGTATTCACGTAGATCCCTAGTAATTTTTATGAGTTACTTTTAGGTGCCGGTAACATGTTTATGTTACTTATATAGTTGTAGTTGCTTTTAAATGGTGACATTTTATTCCCGAGGCAAATGCTTGGAAACTACGGGGAAAATCATGGTACGAGCTGGAAGTACTCATCCATCGAGGGCTGAAGCCTCGTTGCAAGGGCTGAACCCCGAATGGAAGATATCCTGCAGCATTGGCCAATATAGGAAATCGATGGAAAGATAAGCGCAAAGCAACAACCCGAAGTGGAATGTCGCCCTCAAGGACTCGGTGGAACAATTCCCGAAGTTGAAACCACCTAAGTTTAGTGGAATGGGAAGTCCCGAGGAGGCGGAGCATTGGATTGATGGAATGGAACGGATTTTCCAGTTGTTGAACTGTAGTGATGCTGAAAAGATAACCTTGGCAGAGTACCAACTGGAGGGAAATGCAAAATTTTGGTGGAGGGCTTCTAAGGATACAATCTTTCCACCAGGTACTGACATAAACTGGGATGAGTTTGTTAGGGTTTTCAATAGGAAGCATTTCTCTAATTGTGCCAAGGATAGGAAGATCACTGAATTTGTTCAGTTAGAACAAAGGGAACTGACAGTGGACCAGTATGAAGCAAAATTTTCTGAATTGTCTAGGTATGCTCCTAGGTTGGTTGAGGATCGAGAAGAAAAGGCTAAGAGATTCCTGAAGGGGCTAAGGACTGACATTAGGAAACAACTAGTGCCTCTGAATATAAGGGATTATAATGAAATTTATGAGAGGGCACAGTTGGTGGAGCAAGAGTTAGTGAGAGAGCAATCAGAATCTAAGAGGCAGATGACCTTTAATGATGTTCGAAGGGGTAAGAGGCCTTATCCTGATCAAGGTCAACCCTGGGAATCTAAGAAGAGGAATAATATTGGGAATTCTGGAAAAGTCAGGAGTGGCTCGGTTCTAGGAAGAGCACCCTACCAGGGTAATTTTTCTAAGAGGTGTGGTAGACAACATAGGCCAGGACCTTGTAATAGCCAACTGAGATGTAATGGATGTGGGCAAATAGGACACTTTAAGAGAAATTGTCCACACGATGGGTCGCAGCCGAATGTCAGCTCGGTGCGACAAGTGCAACAACATACTGCTGGACCAAATCCACCAAGGAATCCACATAGACCACCAGCACAAGGACGGATGTATGCGGTCACTCAAGAGGAAGCGGAAGCTTCCGAAAATGTTATCTCAGGTACGATTTCGATAGATGGATAAGAAGGCATATGCGTTATTTGATATGAGTGACACGCATTCATTTGTGTCCGAAAAATATAGATGATTGTGAGAAATAGGAACAAATCTTTAGATATGCCTCTTCGTATTTCTATATCACTGAAGGACATGTTGTTATCTACATTAGCATGTGAGATGAGTGAGATAACCCTAAGGGAATGAGATCTGGAAATGGACTCGATAGTGATAGTTATGTATGGCTTTGACGTCATCGTAGGAATGAACTAACTCCATAAGCAACGGACTAGGATGGATGACCTCTTGGAATAGTGCTTACCCATGCGCTAAGATTAAAACCGTGAGACTTAGTATGGGATAGGCTTAGTGGATAATATCTCTCGTAAGTTAGTCCCTATTGAAACGAGACCCTCTAGTAGATGTGTAGTTCGGGTTCGAACCGGGCAAAGCCGCTGGTGTACCGTAACGACCCGGTCCGATGAGGGCGGTGAGTGGACGCCGAGGTCGAGGACCTGAGCAAGGAGCGGCTCCTGGCAGGCTTCTAGGATGGCAAAGGGGGCATGAATGAATCGAACTATGAACCGAACTGGAAGGGCAGTGTTTCTGGGATAATTTTATCAGAGTTGCGCAGCGGAAGCATGGTTAAGGTTGTAGAACTCTTGTTTGTGAAAAAGAAGGATGGGTCAATGCGTTTATGTATTGACTATAGGCAATTGAATCGGGTGGCTATTAAGAATAAATATCTCTTACCTAGAATTGATGACCTATTCGACCAACTATAAGGAAGTTCGGTCTTTTCAAAAATTGACCTGAGGTCAGGATACCATCAACTAAGGATCAAGAAAGAAGACATTCCTAAGACTGCATTTAGGACTTGCTATGGACATTACGAGTTCCTAGTCATGCTATTTGGATTGATGAATACCTTAGCTGCATTCATGGATTTGAGGAATAAGATATTTACGCCCTATTTGGATCAATTTGTGATTGTCTTCATTGATGATATCCTGATATATTCTAAAGGACCCGAAGAACATACACAGCATCTAAGCGTAGTGCTGCAAGCAAAGCTTAAGAAATGAATTATGGAGAGCGAGTTATGAATTTGAGGATTAAGTTATGATCATTTGAGCTAAGTAGTAACTTCCTATTAGAGGATCTCATTGGAAGTCTTGATGAATTACATGGAAGAATTTAGTATGTATAGATTGATCTAGGAAGCCATGAGTTTGAGTGGTCATATGAGACATGAAATTACTTGTGGTTTATATGTCTGAATAATAGGTTGAATCGATGGTAGTCAATTTTTAATTTTTGGTGATGATCTCAGTTTGAAAAGGTTATGTGGAATTAGTGAATATGATCAATTGTGGTTAAACTCTTTCCAAGGTAAAATGGTGAAAGTTCAAGTTGTGGATTCGATGAGTGATTAGTCCAAGTGATGATCCTTTAGGGTGAGACATGAGATATACTCGATGGAAACTAGACGAGTTCTTATCTTAGTGAATTGTCGATTTTTGCATTGAATAAGTCCTGGTGAACTATTGATATTCGAACCGAATGAATGGTGCTGTATTTTAGGCTTGAATCCATGTTGCGGTGAAGGCGTAGTGACTGTCTTTGTTGGACTGAACCAGATGAGTTATTAATGGTGTCGATTTTGATGGTTCTAGGCTTGAATTGATGGTGACAAAGGTATAGGAATAATTTGGCTAAATGGTGTGTTCGATTAAAACCATTAGATATTTCAGAATGGAAATGGGAACATGTGACGATGGATTTTGTGCAAGGATTACCAAGGACATCAAGTGGCCACTACTCTATCCAGGTGATAGTAGATCGCTTGACTAAGTCTCGCTCATTTCCTAGTAGTTCGTGTGGACTATCCGAAGGGTAAATTTGCTGATATATGTGTAAGCCAAGTGGTACGCTTACATGGTGTTCCTGTAACTATCAGGTCCGATCAAGACTCAAGATTTACTTTAAACCTTTGGCGAAGTCTTCAAACTGCCTTAGGGACTAAAGCTCTAGTTTAGTACCGCTTTTCATCCACAAATGGACGGACAAACGAAAAGAGTGATCCAAGCATTAGAGGACATGTTAAGAGCTTGCGTTATTGATTTTAAAGGAAGTTGGGATAAAAAGTTAAACCTGGTAGAATTCACCTATAACAATAGCTTTCAGAAAAGTATAGGTATGGCTGAGGAAGTATCAGCCAAACCCTGGACATATACTCGATCATGAAGCCATCAAAGTGGATGAGAAAGTAAGGTACATAGAAGAGCCAGTGCAAGTGCTAGATCGAAAAGAACAAGTCCTACGGACGAAGAAAATACCATTGGTTAAGATATTATGGCGACATCATGATGTGGAGGAAGCCACATGGGAAAGTGAAAATGAAATGAAGGAAAGGTACCCTCACCTGTTTAAAGAGACATAAGTAATGTCTAATTTTGAGAATGAAATTCTCTAAGGAGGGGAGAATTGTGGCATCCTAAAATTTCATGACAACCCTTGGATATACCATGAACCATGAATAGGTGATGGAAGCGCCATCGGATTATGCTATAGCCATTAGACCAATGAATTACAATAGATTAAGGCCAAGCATTTTAATGGACAATTATTTGGTTGGAAATATATTCTATGTCCAAGTGTGATCAAGGATTGTACTAAAGGATAATTTGATAAGGAATTTTCTGTCCTTGGCCGTGTACTCTATAAGTTGGATTTTCATTGATTATTGTTGCAATTTTATGGCCATAAGAGTATTTGGGATTATGAAATTAAGTGGGGATTAAAGTAAATTGTTAAGAGCAATTATGGGCTTATTTAGTATTATTTTTGGGCCATTTAAAAGTTGGACTTTAGACCCAAAAGTGTTGGGCCCAAAGTGGGCCAAGAGGCCTGGCCCACGAAGCCCAAAGGGGCTGCCATCGACCGAAGGAGGAGAGGGAGAGCCGGATTTGCATGCCTCTCCATTTGTCCCATGGAAGAAGCCACATGTCCTTCCATTTAAGCCAAGTGTCCAATGCCATGCAAAACCTCACGATTAGCTAGTAATCAAGAGGGTGAAAGGAAGAAAAAGAGAGAGAGAAGGTGGTGGAATGGACGAAGCAACCGAGAGAGAGGAGTGTTCGTGCGAGAGAAGGAGAGAAAGAGAGAAAGAGAGAAAGAGGAGGAAGAAGACCGGCCGCCGTGCATCCGCCTAGCTGCCGCCGTCGAGCCCGCCTTGCCCCGCCGTTGTGTTTGCTGTGATTTTCTTTGGATTTGAGGCAAGTAGAGTCCATTGATCTACACTTTGCTTGCTATGATTGTGTGTGATGTATGGTGAATTTCGGAGGTGGTGGAGGTGAGAATTTTCGAAGTTATGGGAGCAGTGCCTTAGTCTAGTAATCTGTTTTCTGGAAAAACAGTCCGACCTGTGGTGATTTCGTGAGCTGCATGCAATTTTCTAGTTGGAATCTCACTTCGACTTCTTGATGAAAGTTGTAGAGGAATTCTTGACGATTAACATACTAAAATTTGAGATGAAACGGACAAGTGTTGGATGGTGAAACCATTTTTCTTCAAAGATACCAGATCTGGAAAACTGATATGTTGATCCCTTGTGGTTCTGTGAATTTTGTGAAATTATCTAGTCCGAATTTGATCTCGTGTCCTTGATAAGAGTTGTAGATGATATCTTGAGGAGAAAAATACTGAAATTTGAGAATGAATGGACCAGTATTGATCGGGGAAATGATTTTTCTTTGAAAGGGATTAAATCTGGAGATTGAGCCGAGGGTTAGGGTGAGTTGCAATAATCATATCTTTTAATCCAGAATGAATTAAACTTCGATTCCTTCATGGGACTTTTACCTCTAGGTCTCAAATATAACATATTAAAATCTCAGAATTTTCGGAGTTCATTTAAGGGCTTAATCGAAATTATTTCCGAAACTGTGCAAAAGTGGCGTTGGAAATTCTTTTGTTGTGATGCATGGACTGTAGTGACCGGTATGAAGCTCTTTTGACATGGTGTTCTTCATGAAACCTTTTTCTCTAGATCTTGTATTTAACATGTGAAATCTTCAGAATTTATTGAGATCGTTTACTAATTTTTCCAGAATTTTTATTAAAGAAGTGCATTCTGTTTTATCCGAAAATTGTTCTATTTTCAAAAACAAATGAATTGCTCTATGAGATATGATATCTTGGGTTGTTATTTGTACTGCATATATGGTGACATTTGGCATATCACATGACATCAAAAAGGCTGGTTTAAACCTCTGACATTATTGCATCAAATGTTAATTTGAAAATGAGATATATATGTGAACATGCATTGTGATGATGATAATACCGTCGGAGGTGTGAGCCGACGATGCCCCGGGAGTGTCGGGATGCCCAGAGTGTGTGTGCCGGATGCCCGGAGGTGTGAGCCGGATGTCCTCGGGAGTTTCGGGATGCCCGGTGGTATATCGGTACGTAATTCCAGGGGATGCCTGGTGGTATGTCGGTACATAATTCCGGAAGGCAGGGGGAACCATTTTCATGGCGAGCCTCGGCAATTCCTTGTGATGCCAGGTGGGATGCGAGATGCCCGGAGGTGGGTGCCGGATGGCCGGAGGTGTGTGCCGGAGGTTCCTCGCGATGCCAGGTTGGGTGCGAGCGATATATGAGGGATGCAAACATATGGCGGTCCCCGGGAAAAAGATGAGATCCTTTCGAATATCAAAATGGGAATTGAATCATGCACGTGTGTGTGTGCATATGGCATGGGATATAATTGCCTATGAAATTGAGTTGATACTATATGGCATTGAGAATGCGATCATGAAGGCATTGAATGGATCTCATGAGAATATATATATATATATATATATATATATATATATATATGATTGTATGGATGATATGGATCATGCGCATGTATGTGCATATGGCATGGAACATGAATGGCCTTAATGAATGCATCTCATGGAGATATAAGCATGATTGCATGGATGATGTGTGCATTTCACATGAAATTATGGTTGTCTTGCTTGTTGCATTGTGTAGTTTGATGGATCTTTACTGCTGAGTGGTTGTACTCACCCCATTTGGGGACTAACATTTCAGACTAGACAAGATACCTCTGTTGCCACTGCCACTGGTAGATGGATCGAATGGTTGGATATGACCGCGAGGAGGAGGATAGAAAAGGAAGGAACTTTTGGACGCCGACACTGAACGATGGACTTTAAGTATAGGACTATTGGAAAAGATGTCGGTCATCTTTTGAAGTATAGCCGAGTATAGAAGACCTTGGCATTTTGATGTACCGACGAAAGATGTCCATCTGCTTTATGTAAATAAAGGTGTTCGGCTTTAACTTATCAAATGTTTAGTTGGTGTGCATTGTTTTCTGAATATAGGAAAGGGAGTTGTTGGATACGCTTCCGCCATATAAATTGCGCAGGGACCGACCTAAAAGATATAAACCCCCAGGATTGATAGACCTTCAGGTCAAGCAAGAGAATGGTAATCGAGCTATGGTGACCCTAACGGTTCGGGGTCGTTGAGGGTGCCACATGGCAGCACGGCGGGGAGGCGACGCGGGGCGAGGACGGCGTGCGGCGAGGACGGCGTGCGGCGACGTCAGCTGCTGCTCCTACTCTGGCGTCCTCCCAGATCTGGGACCTCGAGCAGCAGACGGAGGGGGGCGTCGACAACAGTTGAAGAAGTGAGGGAGAGGTGGAGGGCGCTCGGGCGGCAGCGGAGTGCGCGGGTGACGTGCCGTCGGTGATGGTGCCCCCGCGCGACGGCGAGCTACTCCGGTCTTCAGCCCTTGGTGGTGCTGTCTCGCTTCTGCTTTGCTGTGTTCAAATGGCCGAGAGGGAGGGGAAGAGAGAGGTTGGGGCGGAGGGCGCGCGGGCGACGCGCGACGGCAGCTCCAGGCCAAGCAACCATGGCCGCTGCTTCTGCTCTTGGGTCTTCGAACGAAACCGAGAAGGAGAGGAAGAGAGAGGTCGGTTGCGTGAGAGAGAGAGAGATGAAGATAAGAGAGAGAGTGTCAGGTTGAAAAGTCAAAAAGCAAAAAGGGAAAAGGAGAAGCAAAGTTGGAACCGGCATCTGGGGGGGGCATTCGGTGGGGGAGGGGTTTCGCACGTGAAGAAAAGAGAGAGGGAGAGAGAGAGAGAGAAAAAAAAAAAAAAAGAAAGAAAGGAAAGAGAGAGAGCTTGTGGGGAAAAAGGTGTTTGGCCAAATGGGGAAAAAGAAATGGGAATTAAAATCAAAAGAAAAGAATTTCCTCAAATAGAAAATTCTTATTTCATTTTCTTTTGAATAAGCTCATAGATTCCCAAAAGAAATTTCAGATTAGAGTACTCGGTTCCCACTTGCATTTGTGCATCCAATTTCCCTCTTGAATTTCTCTCAAATGACTCTCATAAAATCAATTGATGTCTCACTTATCAAATTGATTATTTTCCTCATCCAAGAATCCCTCATGCTTCTCAATTTCACAATCCCCGCTTCAACTGAACGAAAATGGCCATAACCTGACTTTTTCCCAAAAAGTCTCGGTTGTCAGAAAAATCTTCTGAGATAGATTCGACATTCCTAAAATTTATCGTGACATGATAGACTCTTCAATTTTTGAAATCGGACTTAAATTGGCGGTTAATTTCACTCGGACGCGTTTTAGTGTGACCTAGGCTACTGGGTAGTTTTCAGAACTTTTTAGGACAAATGACCTGTGGTCAATTTTCTTCTAGCCACGATAAACCCACTCGACACATTGGCGATTCTCGGTTGTCGTGAAAATCTCGAAGATTCAAATACAGACACAGGGTACCAAAACGATAGTAAAATCAAATTAGTGCCGGTCGATGAGAATTTTCCAATTTAGTAGAGTCACCCACGATCGGTCATTCATCTCGTCGAACCGACCTATCTCTCGATCTTAATTCGATTTTTAAGCGTGCCGTAATGATCTCTAAAGATGAGCACGGTCGAGAAGTCGATTCATGGTCGAATTCTCAAGTTTATTTGCCTTAAAGTCCTTAATAGCTTACCCAATTTGGTCTAGTTATCTCGTGAGTGGCTAACTCGTAGAAAAACACCGTAGTCGCGCCGATGAAATGCCCAATCTACCTAATCGAAATCGAACCCGAAAATCTGGATGTCACATCCTTCATTTGAAAAACATGAGAATAAGTGACAACAGAAATAAATAACAAGAGCAAATAGGATGGGGGACCAAGATCCCGTTTTGATTGCACATCCTTCTTCCCAAGTATGCACCTGCAAACCGGTTGGCACATTCGTGAACCTCACTAAGGAATCGTATATAACGAACAAATTCTTCTCGCGTTAATCTCCCGACAGACATTTTTTATGCTCCCAATTGCAGCACTAGGGGAAATTGATGATGTCAGTAAAAACAACTTGAGCAACTGTGACATCCAGATTTTTGGGTTCTGATTTCGATTAGATAAATTAGGCATTTCATCGACGTGGCTATAGTGTTTTTCTCTGAGTTGGCCATTCACGAGATAACTAGACTAGCTGGGTAAGCTATTAAGGACTTTAAGGCAGATGGGCGAGAACCGACCAGAATCGACTTCTCGACCGTGTCCATCTTTAGAGGCCATTACGGCACAGTTAAAAATCGATTTGAAATCAGAGATAGACTGGATCAACAGAGATGTGTGGCTAATCATGGGTGACACCACTAAATTAGAAAATTCTCGTTGGCCGGCACTAGACTGATTTTCTTATTGTTTTGGTACCCTGTGTTCGTATTTGAATCCTCGAGATTTTCACGACAACCGAGAGTCGCCAATATGTCGAGTGGGTTCATCGTGGCTCGAAGAAAATCGACCACGGGTCATTTGTCCTAAAAAGTTCTAAAAACTACCCAGTAGCCTAGGTCACGCTCAAAACGCGTCCGAGTGAAATTAACTGCCAATCTGAGTCCGATTTCAGAAATTGAAGATTCTGTCTTGTCACAATAAATTTTAGGAACGTCGACTCAGTCTCAGAAGATTTTTCAGAGATTCAGGGATTTTACGGAAAACCGTTTTGGATGTCGCGGAAAATTGGCGGAAATTCAGATTTGCTAAATTGATGGAAAATTGGGCCTTCAGGCTGAGCCTTTGTGTGTCGGGGATTTATAGAAAATCATTTGGGATTTTTCTACATCGAAATTGGACCTCAATTTGGGAGATTGAGTAAAGAAATTGAATTTAATTTGTGAAATTCGGATCTATTGTGAGGGCAGCATTTGTGGGCATCAAAATGAGTTTAATTGTGAAGATTATTGAAAGAAAGTATTGTGAGACCAAGGGATAAGATTGAGCCCTATTTGGGGGACAAAGCAATTAAGTTTTTGGATAGATTGATGGACTTTCTCTCTCTTCCCCAAAGCTTCGTCGCACGCCTCATCCGGTTCCCCCTTCTTCGCGCGAGCTCTCTCTCCACCAGCCATCTTCTTTCATTTCGTGGACGAGCCGCTTGTCTTTCTCTCAAATTGTTGCTTTGAAGACCGCACGCCCTGCTCCACTTTCATTTGTCGCTGCCTCCTCGCGTGGTCTCCTCAGCAACTTTCATTTTTGTTGACCAAGTAAGGCCACCGAAGCAGCGGCTTGCTCTCCACGCGTCCACGCCAGCCCCTTTGTCCCTTTTTGTTGCTTTGCCCGAAGATCAATGAAGCAACTCCTCCGCCACGATTCAAGCTCACCGAAGCCCTTGTTGAGTGTGCCCTCTACGCGGCCAAGGACGACGCCGCTTCGTGTCTTCAATCCGCTACCAACCACGCCATCCCCTCCATCGATTTGTTGACCTCCCGGCCGCACACGAAGCTGCTCATCTCCACGCGGCCAGCAGTCCAACTTGTTCGTGGCCCGGCTCCGGTCTTCTCCGGTTGAATTGTTGACCGAAGTTCAGCCAATTGCTGCCACGTGCTCCTCCATCTCACCGCCGTGGAAGCCCACGATCCCTCCGCGAAGCCAACGAAGACCCAGCCGCTCGAACGTCCACCAATTTCTGCCCCGCCGAGTCAATCCCTTGCCGTGGAGCTTCCATCTCGACCGCCAGCGCCATCCGCACGTGCGGCTCCATTCCACCGAAGACGCACACCAACTTGCTCCCATCTTCGCGTGTCTTCTCTTGCTCGTGGATCATCCAAGCAACGCACGAAGCCCGGCTTCACCTATTCCTCGGCCCAAGAGCTCCTTGGGCCATCGAATCCACAAGTGCAAAGAACCCATTGAGTCCAAGTAGCTCTTCGTCGGCAGCCCATTTTCATTGAACTCGGCCCGGCGTCTTGGGCCTAGTTCATCAGCCCACGAAATCTTTTGTTTCAGCCCAGCTGCAAGTGAGGCCCGTCTTCAGCTTGAAGCTCGGCCCACCCAAAGGAAGCCCAAGATTTTCAGCAGCCCAAGCCCGAGTTCCTGTGGGCTTACAAAGTTCTGGCCCGCCCAAGTTCGGCCGCCGTGCGTCGTCGTCGCAGTGTCCCGGTCTTCACTTTGTGCAAGTGAGTTTTGCTCACTAATGCCTTCTTAGTTTGCTAATTATACTTAAAGGTTGATTAGATTTAATTAAGTGCAATTAGGTGGTTAGATTAGAGTAAATTAGTGATTATTAGATAATTGTGATGCATGTTAGGCAATTGAATTGTGCAATTAGCAAGTAGAGACGTACTATTATTTATTGAATGCATCTCAGGGTTTTCCGATCCGTTTCGGGTTCCAATTAGGCATCACGGGCCTAAATTGGATTTTTAGTATTTATTTATTTAATTTTCGAAATTAGTTATTTAATTATTTATTTTTCCGGAAATTCAACCGGGATGGCGGTGTGACCGGGATTTCGTGCTGATTGTCGTGGTGCAGTCCGTTTATTTATTCGAGCCTTAATTTGTGAGAAATTGATTTATTGGTGATTTTAGGATTTATTCCTAAATTGAATAATCTTTGGTTATTAATTGAAAAATAACCGGGCATCGGTTGACAAAGTGCCAAAAATGTTTTGGTAGACTATAGAAAATGGTGGGATTTATAGCAAGGAAAATATTCTATTTTGGCTAAGGCCGACAAAATTGTGTACCCACACACGATATTTTATCGAGTATGTTTGATACCAACAAATTAGGCCAAGATATTATGAAATTGAGGAATTTAATTACGAAGTGCAATATCGTTGGCCGCAGTTGAAGGGTCGGGTGGGACCGTAAAGCCACTAGATCATGAAAGGGTCGGGTGGGACCGTAAAGCCACTAGATCTTGAAAGGGTCGGGTGGGACCGTAAAGCCACTAGATCTTGAAAGGGTCGGGTGGGACCGTAAAGCCACTAGATCATGAAAGGGTCGGGTGGGACCGTAAAGCCACTAGATCATGAAAGGGTCGGGTGGGACCGTAAAGCCACTAGATCTTGAAAGGGTCGGGTGGGACCGTAAAGCCACTAGATCTTGAAAGGGTCGGGTGGGACCGCAAAGCCACTAGATCTTGAAAGGGTCGGGTGGGACCATAAAGCCACTAGGTATTGAAAGGGTCGGGTGGGACCGTAAAGCCACTAAATCTAAGAAAGTTGCTTGGTGGGGCCGTGATTACCACCTATAGACAAGTTGTGTCCTAAGGACCGTGATTCATAATTGGGAATTGAGTTGGAATAGTCGAAACGACCGGAAATGGTCTTGTCGAGATGTAATCGGCTAGGTCGATTGATCATTGCTTGATCTGATGTTGTGAATTGATTGATTGAATGGGAATGACCGATGAGTGGTCTTGTTTACTTGTAATCGACTAGGTCGATTTGATCGATGCTTCGATTAGTGATGTGATTGCTTGAGTGACTATTTGATCTCGTGCTAATATGCGAGGTGGAATCTCGAGGCCAAGGTAAGCCCCTCGACTCATGTTGTGCATAGGCAACCCTAAGGTGTATTAGTTTACTAATCGGGTCTTAGGGGGTAGAACTTGCTGAGACATAGTCTCATCCCGGTTTGGGGACAACATTTCAGGACCCTGATGAAGAACCCGAGGAAAAAGAACTCGAAGAGGAGTATCTGGAGGAAAACTACAAGGATGATCCAGAGTAGGACCCTGACGAGAATTGAGTCGTCAATCCTATCTGATGATTTTGGCTGTAGAATCTATTTGAGTAGAAACCAACCTTTTTAGCATGACTTGTATTTGTAAATAAGGGTGTCGGTTTTTAAGGTTAAATTTTCTAGTCCTACTTGTATATCCCATTGCTTTATTGTCTGGGGATTTTTATAACTGCTTCCGCATGTGTTATCAAAAATGAAAGGGTCGGCGATATGTAGTCCTGGGATATCGCATTTTAAAATCGACCAAAGTTTGAAGGATGGTCACGAGACCGAGGGTCGGGGCGTGACAGCAACCATCCCCATGTGCCCTTTGGCCCAACATTTTTGCTTCGCAAGCATCGACCCAGCTTGGATCATCAAGCCTCTGGCATCCTACAAGCTGAACTTTCAGCATCTCTAGCCACAACAACACCTACTGCAGCAAAGCTTTGTCCCTTCAATGATGGGGGCATCACAATCAATTTTTCCAAGACACCTAAACTTGATCTACCAAAATATGGAAGTGGGACCCAAATCTTTGTTAAAGTAGACAACCCGTCTACGAAAGGACATCTGGAAGCTTTATGTCCTTCGCCAGAGGAGGTACTTCGGACGACTTTATGGCGTAATCCGTCGTCGGATTTGGACGCCATTTTCACAGTTTTATAGGGCACGGCGTTCGGAGAAATTTTGGAATTATTAATCTCGGTAATTTTGGAATATTAAGAATTTGTGGTAAACACAGCATACTTGGGATTTTGTTGCTCTCAGTTGATGGAAAGTTAATATTTATGTTGTTTTTCGTGAAAAGTGTTGGTCTAATTTTGGCATGTTGAAGCACTTTGAAATGAAAATACTAACAGTAATGTATGTACAAAGACACTTATTCTGACATTTATATCCGCTTTAAATGTTGCATTAAAAAAAAAAAAAAGGTTACGCTTATGCTCCCAAGTGTAGAGTAGCGATAAGATCAATCACTTCCTCTGAAATAAAAATATACAAAATGGATTCCAATAATAGGCTGGACTCTGTATTTTTGCGAGCAAAGTATCCCTTTTAATGAAGAAAATCTTCACCAAGCAAGCAAGAGGATAGTGAATTACCAATTAGATTTCAGTTAGTACATGTAGATTCATTGCAGTGAAATTCACGAGTGAAGTTAACAGCTATACGAAACACGCAACTAACTTGGCGAAGTTCGGTGAGGATCAGTGCATTCTTGCACTATTATCCAAGGCCCTTAGCATTAGGGGTGTCATTGTACTGTTGTTCAGCTCAAGTTAAAGATTTAACCAATGCAACCCAGTGATTGAACTTCTCACCATCAGATAGAAAGCTTTATGGTCAAATAGTACATGTGAACTTCTCACTATTCATAAGTTCATTTGATTTCACGCGTGCAGGGTTACGTGGGCAATGGCCTCATGTGCAAGTTTGCTAAGATAGTTGTAGAAAAACTGGTCGAACATGTTTATCCCCAGTTACAAGCCAAGGATGTCAATGAAAGTATTATGGTATTTACATAAAGGGCTGTCAGCCCAGTTATTCGAATGGAATAAAAATGTCCGGAAACACTGTCCACCCCACGTCATAAATTATTAAAGCAAGTTACGGTCTGCACAACTTGCTTCTAAGCAAATTTTCTACCACTCCACTCCCTCATAATATTGTCTCAAACAAACAGTTCAACAGAACCAACACTGAAGCAACTCCAGAAGAAGAATCATCATATATCTTGAACCATTTAATATCTTTTTCAGACGAGAGATGCAGGAAACAAACACAAATCCTACACCCCAAAATCAAAGTAAATGCGAAACGGTATCTTGTTAACATGTAATCCTTTTTATCTTCTTGGTATTCACTGACATGTTACATACAGAAGATCAATAGTCATCACCTCTGGATATGACCTCCTTGCAAGTTGGCCGGAGTAGGATGGTATGCTCAAACTGAGAGACATAGCTTCCCTTCACGTCACAAAGAGGTGGATAAGGCTGCATGTGAACAAAATCCAATATTTATACACCAGCGCATCATCTTGTCTAGTGAAGGGCATGAAAGAAGTTGGCCCAATGGTATGTCATCTAAAAACTCAATAAAAAACAAATTAAATCAATTTCACCTGCACAATTCCAGCATCACATAAGTTCTTCAATGCCATAAGATATTTGGTCTCACCCAACCGGTCTAAATAACGTCTGCAAAATGCTAAGGTGGAGAAGTTCTTACTAATTGTTGCTAAGAGTTGCTTTGCTCGGGCAGCCTCAACGGGATGTGGCCTGTGACATCCTGATTTTCCAATTCTGTTTTTAATAAAATAAGACGGGCATTTCATCTTCGCACATATAGTTCTTTTCCTTGAGTTGGCCACTCATGTGAAAAACTAATTTATCAGTGAAGTCGGTAAGAGATTCTAATGCATCGACTCGAGAATTTGACTAGGAAGCGACCTTTTGACCGAGCTAATCTGCAAGGGTCATTACGGCATAGTTAAAAATCGATTAGAGACTCGGAGATAGGTCGACTCGACGAGGCATGTGATCGAGTGCGTGTGATTCCACCAGATCGCACTATTCTTGTCGGTTGGCATTGGACCGGCTTTTCTATCGATTGGGTACCCTGTGTCCGTATTTGAAACCTTGAGATTACCCCGACAACCGAGAGTCGCCAATGTATCAAAGATGTACATTGTGGCTTGATCAACTACGGAGTCAAATGCATGAAAATTTCTAAAAGCTACCCGGTAGATCGGGACGCGCTAATATTGTGCCGAGTGAAATTAACCGTGAATTGAGATCGAATTCAGAAATTGGAAGTCCCTGGTGTGTCACAAATCATTTTAGGAACATTGACTCATCTTCAGAAGATTTTTCATATAAACTGGGTTTTTCAGCAAAATAATCAAATTATGGCTAATTTGGTTCAGAAAATTGGTAGGCCCGCTTTTGGTTGTCCTTTTGAGATCTAAGATGGTTCTATGGTCAAGTGATTACGTAAATTGAAGTATGGTGACATTGGATTAATTTTATGGACTTCAATTTAATTCAATTGGAAGGAAATTAAATGAATTGTGTTGTACAAGATTTTGGAGAATTCATGCCACGGGGGAAAATGAAATTGAACCCATTGAAGATTGTCGTGGGAGATTTGAAGTTAGTGGAATGTGATATCATCTTATGTTATGGTGGGCCATTTTTGTTGGATTAAAGAAAAAGAAAAAAAGAAAAGAAGTGGCCCCCTTCCTTCTCTCTCCTCCCTCTCTCTCTCCCATCGGCACCCCCCTCTCCATCTTCTTCTCCTTCTTTGGGCACCCAGCAACCGAAGAAGCCGGATGCAGCAGCCCGCAGCTCCGTCCGTCGCCGGTTGCCGCCGCCATTCGCACCGCCAGGCCGCTCGCCGCCCGCTCGCGCCACCACCCGCGCCACCGCTTCCCTCTCTCCTCCATCTCCTGCTCGTGCTCGACATCCCCAGCAGATCTGAGAACGCCGAAGCAGCAGCCAGCAGCGCCGCTCATCGCCGTCGCACGCCGCAGGACCGCACGCCACCGCCGCTCGCCGTCTCGCGCTCCGCCGCTGCCCGCCTCGCCCGCACTTGGCCAACGCCCAGCCGTCTCCGTCTGCCTTTGTCTGCGAGTTCTAGGAGCTACCGGAGCTCGTCCCCGCCGCCGTGAGCGACCGTCGACCTCCCCACCAGCCCATCCAAGCCCCGCCAGTCTTCTCCGCCCGTTTCCGACCAAAGCCGACACCGGATCTACCCTTTCTCGGCCTCAGCCAACAGCAAGCAAAAATGGGTATCTCAGCCCGGTTTTGGCCCATTTTGGCCGGCTTCCCGACCCCGGATGCTTGACCGGCCATTAAAGTCGGTCCCCGTTACGTCCCCGTCGTTTGGAACCGCTCGGTTCGTTAATCGGGTGAGTTTAACTCACTAAATCTTGATTAGAGGGTTAATGATGCCCTAAATGTGCTTAGTCTAAGTTAAGTAAGCTTAGGTGGTTAGTTTGGTTTATTTAATTGTGATTTAGATTAAGAGGTTTGTTTAATTTATAGCATGCTTAATTAAGGCTAAGAGAGTTTATTTTATAATAAACCTTGATGGGACATAATAGGGGTTTATTTTTTATTTACTTAAATGTTTCGAAATTCTGGAATTATTTAATAAAATATTATATTACGAAATTATTAAAATATTATTATTTATAAAAAATAAAAAAATTCCGAAAATTATTTTGGGACCTTAATTGGTCAAAATTCGTGCCGATCACTGCTGTGTATTTAGAATTTGAATTTGATGAATGGATGTGGCAAATTGAGTGTTGATTGTGATAAATAGAGATTTTATTCATAAAAACCCAAGTGTCGGGTTTTGGATTTTTAGTATTATATTAAATAGTGAGATTTGAAAAAGTGAGATATTGGTTTTCTGGATCGAAATTAACGTGTCCCCACACACGTGGTTAATTTCTGGAATATTTTTAATATGAAGAAAAATGGTCGGGATCACTATTTTAAGTGGAAGCATTGAGTGAAATGCAAAGTGTCCCGGGCCGGATATGGATTGTTGTGTGATAATTAAGAGGAGATCGTCCTGGGCTGTTGAGCCGGACTTGCCCCTATATGGGTTGTCCCTTACAACGGATGCGGGTTGTTGTAGATTCTGGGCCCATGCTCCTTCGGGAATGCCGTCGACGTAGTGACGAAGCCGCGCTCCAAGGGGGGGAGGCGATGCTTGGCGTTAATGCCAGTAGATAGCCGGACTGCGAGTAGGCTATGCCCTTGTGTGGCAGTGATTAATAATTGGAATGCGTGCTGAGTGCGATTGTGATTTATATGAAAGTGATGGCGTTCTAATTGTTTAAATTCTTATTACTACCTGAGATTGTGTGATACAAATTGTGCTAACCTGCGGGAAGGAATTAAGACGAGGTAAGTCTTCTGTGTGATGTGGCTAGGTCACCCGGGGTGTATTTTCTTTCTAATAGGGGTTTAGGGGGTTGAACTTGCTGAGACAATGTCTCACCCCATTGTGGGCCAAAATTTCAGGACCGTAGATGGCGGAACCCCTGGAGGCTGATCAGTCAGAAGTGGGATCGAAGAACGAGTCCGACTAGTGAAGATAGGATTGTTCTCTTTTTGTAGATTGCCCATTTTTGGTATATGTGTAAACCCTGGTGTGATTACCTTTGAAATTGTGTTTGTTTATGAATGAGTTGATTTCCTGCTTTCCTATCCCGTGAATTTTTGTCAGGGGTTTTATAATATGCTTCCGCTTGCGCAATAATAACTGATTGGGTCGGTGACTTAACCTAAGAACGTCGCATTTGAATGACCATGGTGGGATGTTGGCGCGCTCGAGGTTCGGGGTGTGACATGGCCAACATCAAAATTTTTCACGTAATGGCTGCACTCCAAGTCTTCTCTTACATATCCCTTTCCTGCAAAAGAACAAAGTTACCCCTAACAGGACATTGACACAAACTTATAATAAACCAACATTAAATGCAAAGGCGATTACCTGTTGAACCAAAGGTTTCAATAGCGAAAAATTCACCCTCTTCCATTTTTGTCTGCTCACCTCCCTTCACAATGGGCACAGATTTTCCAGCATGGATTTGATAGGGCCCAATGCTATGTCCATTTAAGTTCCAGATGCTCTTAACTGCAACAAGTCACGCAATAATCCAAACATTAGGAAAGTATTTGTTCCTAAGTCTATAACTTAAATCTTAAAATTAAGTTCCTGTGCTAGTGCCAAGGCAACAAGTTAGATCAAAATCAAATAATATACAGAGCAGAAGCAAAAGCCTTGAGAAAAATGCTTTTAGCGATGAGACATCAAGGCAACTATGAAAACCGACTTTACAAAGTCTATTAAAGTGATTTGAAAATGAAAAATGTACAGAGTAATAAGAAAGGTGGGATGAAGCATCAATATTAGCTATCAAATCATATAGATGATCAAGAAATTTCACACTTCAGTCAGTTTTGAGAATTGAAGGGTCCATAGAGATTACATCCATGGCATTGAGAGAATTTAATGAAGTGCAGACATGAATAATTGGAACTGCACTTACAATCAACAAATAATTCCTTAAACTGCAATGACCACATATTTAAGAGGAACTAATGTGGGCAAGGCATCAGTATAAGCAAAAGCAATAAGGGCAATTAAGACAAAGATGTCTCTAGAGAAGCAGGACAAGAAAAGAAGAGTAAGAATGGAGCTCCAGCAGATCGAAAAAAAGAAAAAGAAATGGAGTTCAAATCCTGATAACAAGAATTCTTGCATGACGAAAAACAGAAGAAGTCACTTTAAGGAACTGCAGAAACGAGAAGACCATAACTGGCTTTGTAAGGCATACTTGGAAATATAACATAAAGCTTTATCAGTGTATTTGTCAATATATTCCACAAGATAGGATGAAAACGAAATCAAATAATGCCAAACTCACACCTTAGAGGAACATATGCACCAAAGCAGTGACATATTACCACCACAAGCAACGAATTTAGGGGTCCAATTCCACTAGTTCAATAATTTCGGTGTCATAACAAGCAATTCAGCAATGATCTCACTATATTCGACTTTAAACTCAATTGCAATTTTTTTACAATTCCCCACATACATAAGCAGAAGTTGACCAATTAACTGTGTAAACAACGCCTAAGAGCCTCAATGGACATAACACCAGTTATGCTTAGAAAAGTGTAGTTGTAATTAGCCTAGCAAAGTAAACCACTTTGTTACTTTCCAGTTTTCCTAATTAATGTCTGCCATCACATTCTTAAATAATGCAACAACCAAAGCAATAGGACCATTAGTGATGTAGTGATGCTTCATATATTGACAGAAGAACGCACTGCTAAACCTAAACAAACCAAAAAAGAAGAGTTAAGAGGATAAACCATTGTAAAAACATCTTAGCTGCCAGAGAAGACCAAAGTACAATCGAGTTAACATCACACAAATCAACTCCTCCGGATACACTAACAAGCCAACCAAATTAACACACATGATTCATGGCAAGGAAGAACTGCATTTAACTACACAACTACCAGAGTAAGGGAGGTACCTTGAAAAGTCTTTCCATTAATTTCAACTTCGTATGACTCCATGACCTCTTGGATTGCAGCACCAACATCACAAAGACGAACATCAATTCCAGATTCCTATAAAACCATAGGTTATGATTGACATGTCTAGATCTTGAAGAGAGAGATGAATCCATCTCATGCAATGAAATTCTGCCTGATGCTTCCTATGGATTAGGAAATAAAAATGCCAAAAAAAAATATTATCCTTTAAACACAGCCAGGTACAGCAATGACTCTCTCACCATCACACTCCTTTCTAGAGCTGAGAAAAGTGAGTAAAAACAAAACTTGATCTATGATGAATCAACAAAAGCAAAACGGAACCATGCAATATGTCATGGATTCAATTCATATCTAATGAGACTCTGGTCCAGGAAGTGTGAAATACCTTAATACCAGCATTCGTTGCTTCCCGTGAGGCTTCAAGCAGAGGATCAAACATGGGATTAAAGGCCACTGTAAATGCACAGTCGACTATAAGCCCTGCAAATTGAGTAGACTTTTGAGATGAGATCCGTAAGGCAAGGTACTGATACAAGTCATGCAACAATGAATTAAGATATAAGCAGCAAGCAAAAAGAAGTTTCGCTAAACAAACTCAGTAAAATTACCATCAATATGAGTCCCAAAGTCCAACTTCATCACATCATCATACTGAAGCACAGTCTTATCTCCCGTATTTGGAGTCCAGTGAGCAGCAACCCTAAAAAAGAGAGGAAGTGAGAAAGAAGATACATCCAACAAAATCAAGTAAAGTTGAACACAAAAGCCATCACTATACCAATTTAAAGAGCATCCTATAGGGAAAGCAATCCCTGCTTGCAAACCATTTTCAGATATTGTTGAACCTTGCGGAAACGTGGTGCAAATATAATTCACGAAATATGAATTTAACTATTACAATATTTTCTCACACCACATACAACACTCTTACAATTCTACACAATTTCTCTCACACTCACATGCATATACAGCACACACTCTACTCAACACTCTCAAGACCCCTACACACACACCACACTCTACACTCACACCACCCACACCACCCACGCACACCCTCTTGGACTTCTTACTCACACACTCTTAGTTGGACGCTCACATGAGGAGCAACTTGCTCCTATTTATAGGATGGAAAGTTGGTGACTTTGCTGGCTTTCTACACTATTCTAGAAGTATTATTTTATTATAGCCTAACAACTAGATTTCTATGGAGAAGTCTAGAAGTGGCGCAGCTGATGAATTTTGCTAGAAAATTTTGGAGAAGAGAAAGAGAGAAATCTGGAGAAATCCAGAGAGAGAGAAATCTGGAGGAGTAAAGAGAGATATGTAGAACTCTAGAGAGAGAGAGATCTAGAGAACTCTAGGAGAGAGGCGGTGATCTTCAACAGATATTAGCTTACGAACCATGTTCTCTAAGGTCTCACATAAGTCGGTCATTAGCATTCCGGGTTTCAAAATTTCCCTGATGTACTTCCTAACCTGCTTAGAAAGAAATCAAGCCAAAGTCAAGAATAATAAGAAAGTTCATAGCAAAAGTGGTCGATATGTTTTGCCCTTCACCATACACAGTCTCATATGCATTTTGAGCAGCAATATGAGCATAAGTAGACAGAGATTGCAACCTGTCTATGAACCTCTGCTGCTCGTCGAACTGAATTATATATTGGTTTTTGAAGGCGCTCCAATTCCCTCTTCTCTTCAGACGTCACCCTCCATAAATTACTATAAATGAATTGAAATTTCAGCACATAAGATTTTAGAAGTTAGCAATACCTAGAAAAGCTACGTGATTGAGCTAGAGGGAAGACTGGCATGAAATCTTTCTCTACATGTCTGTGTGTCTATCCATTTGTATTTTTCACATAACCATATAGAATTGAAAACAGTAAAAAGAACTTCTGATGGTGACTAGTGGCTCTTGCATTAAAACTATATAAAATGCTTAAATGGCTTTATAAGAGTTAATATCTTGTCAATACTTGGGCTCCTCATGAAAATGATCATGAAAGAAACTTAGATCACATCCAAAGAAAAAGCTAAAAGCCCAGCCAACACATATTATTGATGACTGAAACTTGAGGGCAAAAAGAAGTAATGTGGCACAGTGGAAATATAGAAAGATCAGAGACAATGGCATAGGTTATTCTCTCTATTGTCTACCATCAACAAATCATCATAGAATAGAGTAGTGAATTTATATAGGTAAATGCAAAAGATCAAGATGTGCATCAATTTCAGACTTCAGGCCCATGGCGAACCGTTTCAAGAGCTAGCAATTCATGTTCTCATGTCATCACCATGACATGTCAATTTAAGATGGTTATACTTTATTTGATTGAGCCCACAACGACACATTAATCATTTCACATTTTTGAAGCCCCCATCATGACACATCTACTAACAAGCAAGAAGCGACACGGAATGCCATGTATAACACATTTGACAAATGATTTTCTACGTAAGTATTAAAAAAATGTGTCACAAATTAAAAATGTTCAAAGACATCTTTGAGCATCTGTAAAAGAAGAGTACATAGAAAGGCCATCGCCACAACATCATCCTTTTAGAAAGCGCTACAAGTACATAAAAAAAAAAAAAAATCCCTTTCCCAGTGCCAAGGTAGATTAAAGAAATGGACCAAAAATATGATGCAGGACGACGAGTCCCACAACTAAGAATAAACCTTCAGGTTTCACACACAAAGCTTCCTAAGCATCACTTCAATAAGTTTTGTCCCTCGAGTCGAAAGAAGTTCAGTTAGGGCATATTTCGAGTAAAACTCCCGACCAAACTTCTTGTGATAATAAAACTAGTATGGTATCATGAAACCAGCATTTTCAACTATGTTTGCTTGATCTTCAGAGCCACTTTGAGCTGGTGCTTCCTTGTTTTCCCCAACATGCACCCTCACTGAACATTGACAAGCAACATGACTGAAATCTCCAAACCAGAAGCACTAACTTTCAAGCCATCGTTGACCCATTCATATTTTATCTCTTTCGTGCATTCAACAACATCATTTCACTCAAGATTTTCCTTCTCGAGTTCAGACTCTTCTAATACTTTGAAAATTTTGAACACCTCTAATATTTTCATCTTGTGGAGGGACTTGATTGACAATTGTCTCCCTTGGTTGCACTCCCAGGGCAATAAACTTCTTTATTTGCTCAAAGAATTTATCAATCTATCCATTTGTTGCTTAAAATGGCATCCATGATCTTTGTGCGTAGTGTCCAACTTGGATGTTAACTCACCAACCACGGAATTCAACTCAAAGTTCGTCATTATTGTGGGAGAAAGTGTAGATACCTTCCCTCTGATACCATAATTGATGTAGGACAGCAAGATCGACATCAAAGAATAAATCTTTAGGCTTCACACCTGAAGCTTCCTAAGCATCATACCTAGAGTTTCTTAAGCAGCACACCTAGGAGAAGAATTGCATCACACACTCCCAAAGTATATACTTGCAAAAACTCTATTACAAAGTTACAACAATATTAACAGACTCTCTACAGTTCTAGTCCAAGTTGAAAAAGGAAAACTCTAAAAAATGTAAGACTGCTAATTTATCTATAAGTAGAAACATAATAGCTGCATCAAAAAACTCCATCTAAAGACCTGAACCCATTGTGTATCTCTCTCTCTCTCTCTCTCTCTCTCATGCCCAAACACACAATTTCATACTTTGCGATACCATTTCTTAAGAAACCTTACTCTTTGCTGTTGACAAAGAGAGCTTTGGACCACTTTTAAAAGAGCAAAAAGATGATGATTTGCTCTTTCCTAGAGGAATAGGTGGCCAAGTTAAACACAGATCGACTGGCCTTGCAGAATGATAAAATCAGAGTCCCAAGACTGACTAAAAATAGGCGAGGGACATGGCTGATAAAGTTCTGGGGGCTCACCAGGAATTCAATCAAGCATAGTTGTGGTTCAGGTATTGGTTTGAGCAGCACTCCGAGACTATGCTCTTTGGTCACCTCCACCTTCCTACTTCAATTGGAAGTCCCATTCTGAGACTCTAGTTTCTAATGATAGAAAAATTTCTCTCAACGATAGACGGGGAGAGAACAAAGTAAAGAAAGGTTTCCAATTGACAATACAAAGTTCCTGCTTGTTGGAAATGTTGATCCATTTTCTAGAATTTCCTAGAGTTGCTAAACTTCTAGAATTCCCTAGATGAAGTTTCTGGAAGAAAGAAGAAAATGTCCAGCAAGTAAGAGAAGTCTCTAGAAGAACTACAATCTAGAATTTTCTAGAATAAGCATAAGTGGACAACATTCCACATTATTCTAGAATGTTGTATTTAGTCTCTATAAATAGGAAAGAGGGGGAGTGTTGCAAGACTAACAAATGTAAGCAATCCTTCAATTAATGAAACTATTTTTCCCCCATATCCATGTTCTTTGTCCTTCAATTATCCTATCTTGTCCCTTGTCCATCCTCTACAAGATATACCAAACACTTGCACACATCACTAACCAAAAACTACAACTAATACCAAAACCATGATTCCGCAACACACACAAATACCAATAGTGGTATCAGAGCTACATAAATTTCTTCTTGAAGATATCCATTTAGGAAGGCTGATTTTACATCTAGTTGATGGATCTTCCATTCTTTTTGTGCTGCTAGAGCTATGAGCGCTCGAGAGCCAGAGCCAGAGCCCAAGCTAACAACTACAACTAAGAGCATTTTGATGCCTCGAGACATATGGGACATCGTTGAAGAAAAGACATGCACATTCAAAGGCAAGTGCAAGTGTTTCGACAAGAGAATGCAAGGGATCGTGGAACGAAGACGGAATAAAAGACATGGGACAAACTACAATATCCGAAGTATCCCGAACATGGATCAAGGGGGAGTGTTGGAAATGTTGATCCATTTTCTAGAATTTCCTAGAGTTGCTAAACTTCTAGAATTCCCTAGATGAAGTTTCTGGAAGAAAGAAGAAAATGTCCAGCAAGTAAGAGAAGTCTCTAGAAGAACTACAATCTAGAATTTTCTAGAATAAGCATAAGTGGACAACATTCCACATTATTCTAGAATGTTGTATTTAGTCTCTATAAATAGGAAAGAGGGGGAGCGTAGCAAAATAACAAATGTAAGAGAGTGAGAGGTAAACCCTCCACCTTGTGTGTGAGGTGAATCCTCCACCTTGTGTGTGAGAGGTAAACCCTCCACCTTGTGTGTGGGGTTTATACCTCCACCGTGAGAGGTCTTAGACCTCCTCCAATCTCCATCAAACTATTTCCTTCAATTAATGAAACTATTTTTCCCCCATATCCATGTTCTTTGTCCTTCAATTATCCTATCTTGTCCCTTGTCCATCCTCTACAAGATATACCAAACACTTGCACACATCACTAACCAAAAACTACAACTAATACCAAAACCATGATTCCGCAACACACACAAACACCAACACTGCTGAACCTCACCTAGTATCGATCGTAAGTTTAAGAAATCTCCTAGACATGCCTAATGCAGCTACGGCAAGTAATTAACAGAAGATTCTGGCCACTAGAAGGGCAGGAAGGAAAGTATATAATAGTCCATCTGACCAATAGACTCCACAATGATTACAGATAAAAAGCACGATAAGTCAGGAACTCACTCATCCTTGTACTGTTGAATTTCACCCTCTGGAAACTCCCCAGATGGAAAAAGTTCAGCAACAGGAATTGAGGGCGGATTAGTCTGCTGGGGCAATTCTTTCTTTTTCCTAAGAGCCAAACAACAGGTTTAAAATTCTCAAACTGTACTCGTTGGGAGGGAAGGGTAGGGGACGAGGTAGAAAGAGTATTACTTGCTCTTATTCTTTTTCTTTTTCTTCTTGGTGACTTCTCCTGTAGGAAAATCGAACCAAATTAAGTCACGATCGATGCAGACCAAAAGGCAAAAAAGACAACGACCTAATCTAGATGCAGCAGGCAGGAAATGTCCATCAGGGAAATTTTGCTTCGTCCGTGGACTTTTGGGATCGTCTGTTTTTTTTTTTTTTTTCAGGGGGATCGTCTGGTTTGGCGGTGCGTGTTGTGTTGTGGATTGTGCAGGAAAGAGGGGGCGATTCTCGATTCTGCCCGTTTGTTTCCACTAAATCAATTTATCGCTTCTCGTCATTATGTTCCTGTGTCGGCATATGTTTCCTTCAGCCTCAATGACCGGTGGCTATCTTATTGCCTTTCTGTGACGATTATCCCGTGTTGATGAACATCCACCTGAAATTCATTGGCATAAAACAGAACAATTCCTCCTCCATGCTCTACTTCCCTTTGTCCGCTTCGCACGCGTAAACCTTTTCCCCCCCTCGAACATAGATTTTCATAATGTAAAGCTCTTCTGATGATCGAGCAATCGTTAGCTAGCGAATGATTAGATTGATATAAGGTGTTAAGGAGTAGTCCAATTGCAACTTTATGACAGGTGATGTTTAGATTGTAAACTGTATGCTGTTAAAGAACAGCCAACTTTCTTGAGGATACAACTTTCTCATGATCCGATTTCACGCGTTTCTTATATGTTGGATGCAAAGGAGATTTCGCCCACCTTGGCTCCACGTTTTTAGTGGAATTCGTTAGGAAAGACTGCATTAATGTGGTTCCACAGCATTCCTTCTTCCTTCCATCTTCTCCACCTCGTCACGGTTCTTGAAAAGATATTATCATTAAGATATAGTTTCGTTGCCCTTCGTAGTTCCTGTCCTGTACTCATTTCTCTAGCTACTTGATCGATATGTTGACCTGATTGTTTTTCCCTTTTTCATCTGTAGAAGGCAGAGATGAAGTTGGACGTGAATGTCTTGAGATACCTATCCAAAGATGACTTTAGAGTTCTTACTGCTGTTGAAATGGGAATGAGAAACGTTAGTATTGAGAATGATGGACCTCACTTTTTCGGGTTTATGTTTCTATACCTGTTCATTATAGGATGGACATTCCATTGCATGTCACTGATCTATACATTGTCTGTTTTTCAGCATGAAATCGTCCCTTCCGAGCTTGTGGACCGCATTGCTTCTCTTAAGTATGCTCTCCAAACTCTTTTATAATTGTTTTTCTATATCGTGGCATTTCAATTTCCAACGTCTTTCTTAGGCATGGCGGTACGTACAAAGTTTTGAAGAACTTGCTCAAGCACAAATTGGTACACCATGACTCTTCCAAAGGTAAGTAGCCATATGAGAACTCTCGAGACCCCGTCCCTTGGATTCCCATTGTTTCTAATTTTTCTTCTTTGCTGGACATAGATGATGGGTTTCGTCTCACCTACCTTGGTTATGATTTTCTTGCGATCAAGACCATGGTTAATCGTGGTGTTTTTACCGCCGTTGGTCGTCAAATTGGGGTCGGGAAGGAGTCTGGTAACATCGTTTTCAAATATTTTGCCTTCGTGTTAATTCCTGTCGGATTCTGCTTTATGGAAATTTAATCCCTAGGACCTGTACTACTTTAGGTTATTTATGATGAAAATGAGATTTTAATAATTTGCAATGATGGTCTATGTTGTTGTTGCAAGATATCTTTGAGGTTGCCAAGGAGGATGGTTCCATCCTTGCTATGAAGCTACACAGACTTGGTAGAACTTCTTTTAGGGCAGTTAAATCCAAGCGTGATTACTTGAGGCATCGAAGAAGCTATAATTGGCTCTATTTGTCAAGACTTGCTGCACTTAAAGAATTCTCTTTTATGAAGGTATATTCTAGCTTTTCTCAGCATTCATTAGCTCTTCCTTTTGATATTGATGATTAGCACCGAACTGCGACGGAGTTGCTTCACTTTGTAGGCATTGGAGGAGCATGGTTTTCCAGTCCCTAATGCTGTGGTGTGTAATAGGCATTGTGTGATTATGTCATTCATCCATGGATATCCCCTGTAAGAACCCCTATTGTTTACGTTCTTTTTATTCATTATACTTGGTAAGGGACCACTTATGAATATAGTTACTCTTTCATACATGATTCTTCTTTGGATGTCATTTAGATGCAATTAAGTCAGGTTCACATGTACTGTTTTTTAGTGTAATTTTTAGAGACAATTAACCTCCAGAAATTATACTTTACAGTTTTTTAAGGGAGCAATTTACTCTGTGCTAAGGTGGTACATAAAAAGTTAAATTTACGCTTTAAATATGTTTTTGACGTGTCAACTGCCAAGAGACATAATGACCTATTTTGTCATATACAAACAATATGGGTGAGACCATAAAGTGGGGAAAGGAATGAGAAGGCAACCAGCTTAGGCAATTGCAGGCAATGCTGACTTTTGGTCAGATCATGCAGCCTTCATTTGTTTTAAAGTGGAGGATGCTGTGAATGTGCCTTTCATCAAGTCACATCTTAATATGATCCGCACTTCTGTTGATCCGACCGTTAATATATCTACTTTGAATCATATTTAAATGTTGAAGCTTCTTCCTTCAAAGTTGGACCAGGAAACATTCAGATAACAATAGAATGGTGCTATCTTTTTTTTTTTTTTTTTTCTCAAAGCATTTTCAAAGTTATAGGAGAAACAATTATACTGACAATTTTCACCCTCGTTTTCTTGCTACATTTCTTCTTGCATGTGGACCTCTTGAGATTTCATCATGCAAGTTTTGATCTTTCACCTTTTTCGGACAAAACTTTTATTCTGTAACAGTTAGGAGGCATTGCACCTGCTTCCAGGATTTATGTAAGTTTGATATCATCAGGATTTGTAGAACTTAAAATATTAAAATTTGGTCATGCTTCTAGGGAGACGATCTAAGATTTTTAAAATTCAAAAGTGTTAAATTATTGATCCAATTCTAGAAACTTCAAGATAAATGTGAGCTAGAAAATTCAAGAAAAATTCTAGAAGAATCTATGGAATTATCTCTGCAAATGGCAGAGATATTTGCCTTAAAAAAGTCCATTGTTCAAGAAAAAAATTGTAAAAGAAACTCCTAGAAGATGACCATAAGTCGGTGGAGTAGTCATATAAATAGGGAAGGGGGGAAGCGTAGCAGAGAAGTAGAGCAAAAGGTAAGCTCCTCCCTTCCTTTGTACTTTGTACTACAACTAAATGAAAAAAGCTTTCTTTTGTTGTTCCCTTGCTGCCACTCTTGTTTATATATTCTTATAATTGCTTTGTCCAACCATTTCTTGCCCACATTGTTCTTAGTTTGCTCCCTTGATAGTTCACACACAAAACACTCCCTTACACACACATTAACACACGCTTCCGCAAACACCAACAGTGGTATCAGAGCCACGTCTTTGGTTGGTATTGGACGTTTGTCCTACCTACCCATTCCTAAAACTACCATTTCCAAATATCCACTAACTAAACCATGGCCAACTCTACCTCATCCTCATTTCCCATTCCCATTTTTGATGGGAACAACTATGACTTTTGGAGCATAAAAATGACTACATTCTTGATGGCCCAAGACTTATGGGACATTGTGGAAAAAGGTTGCGAAGCTCCACAAGAAGGTGCAAGTGTTTCGAAGGATCAACTACAAAAGGATGCAAGGGTGCTATATTTTATCCAGCAAGCACTCTCAGAAACTGTATTTCCAAGAATTATTGGAGCAAGGACTGCAAAAGGGGCTTGGGATATACTTCGAAAAGAATTTCAAGGATCGGAAAAGGTACGCACTATTCGTCTTCAAACATTGAGAAGAGATTTTGAGAATTCTAAAATGAAAAATTATGAGACCGTACAAGAATATTGTGGAAAATTAAAGGAACTAGTTAATCAAATGAGAGCCTATGGAGATGGGATAAGCGATCAAAGGGTTGTTGAGAAAATATTGGTGTCACTTACCAAAAATACAACTCCATAGTTACAACTATAGAAGGAACTAAGGACTTGACGACCCTATCAATAAGTGAATTAATTAGCTCTCTAGAAACACATGAGAAAAGACTAATGGCACAAGATGAAGATTCAGTTGAAAGTGCCTTTCAGTCTAAAGTAAATATGCGGTCTCATCAAACTAAAAATGGTGGAAGGAGCTCATGGAAAAATAAAAAAGGAGGAGAAACTACACAAAAGGAAAATTATCCACCTTGTGGTATTTGCAAAAAAAAACAAATCATTTGGAGAATGATTGTTGGTTTAAAAATAAAAAACAATGCCGCTTTTGTAAAAGATATGGCCATGTAAAAGATTGTCGCTCGAAAACAAATAATCGAGCAAACTATGTAGAAAAAAAGAAAGTGAAGAGAATACATTCTACGTAGGCCAAGCGGCAAATGACAATAAAAGTGAAACATGGTACATTGATAGTGGGTGTAGCAATCACATGACGGGGGACGAATCTATATTCACTGATATTGATAAGTCGGTGAAATCCCAAGTAAAGTTGGGCAATGGTGCGTTAGTAGATGTCAAAGGAAAAGGCACCATCGCCGTGGAAATGAAGAAAGGCCCAAAATATATACATAATGTATATCTAGTCCCTCGTCTTGCACAAAATCTCTTAAGTGTGGGCCAAATGATACAAAGTGGGTATTCTCTATATTTTAATAGAGATGCCTGCATTATCTATGATAATATAAAAATATCATTGCCTCTGTTAAGATGAAAAATAACAATTTTCCTATTCAATGGAAATATGTCAAAGATATAGCCATGAAAGCTCAACTTGATGATTCATGGCTATGGCATCGAAGATTTGGCCACTTCAATTTTGCTGGGCTAAAAATTCTCCATCAGAAAAATATGATGAGAGATTTTCCAGCCATCACAGAAATTTCAGATGTTTGTGAAGGCTGTCTTCTTGGAAAACAGCAGAGACAATCCTTCCCATCTCTGGAGGTGCATGGAAAGCTAAGAAGCCATTAGAACTTGTCCACACGGACGTGTGCGGTCCAATGAGGACACCTACACCTAGTCAAAATAAATATTTCATCCTATTCATTGACGATTACACAAGAATGACGTGGGTATACTTTCTTCGAGAAAGATCTGAGGTTTTCTCTATCTTCAGAAAATTCAAGAACCACGTCGAGAATCAAAGTGGCCAAAGAATCAAAGTCCTAAGAAGTGATAGAGGCACAGAATACAATTCAAAGGAGTTTAATAAATTCTGTGATGATGAAGGAGTCCATCATCAACTAACTGTTGGCTATGCCCCAGAGCAAAATGGAGTAGTCGAAAGAAAAATAGAACCGTCATGGAGATGGCAAGGTCAATGCTAAAGGAGAAAGGTCTTCCCAACACTTTTTGGGCGAAGCGGTTTATCTTGCAAGTATACTGTTAAACGGGTGTCCAACTAAAGCTGTTCAAAATAAAACACCGGTCGAAGCATGGAGTGGATGGAAGCCTTCAGCAAAGCATCTCAAAATATTTGGATGCATATGCTACGTCCACATCCCTGCTCAGAAAAGGAGTAAGCTAGATGAAAAGACATAAAAAGGAATATTCCTTGGCTACAGTGACCAATCAAAAGGATATCGAGTTTACAACCTAAGAACCAAGAAGCTTATGATTAGTCAAGACGTCGAGTTCGACGAGAATGCTGCCTGGAATTGGGAAGACGAGAAGACCGAGAAGAATATATCACCTTGCCAGGCAAACCACCAGCTCAAGAAGAGTCAACGTCACAAGAAGAAGGAGAAGTACCGAATTCCACCACTCATGACATAACTCCACCAAGCTCTCCAAGAGTAACGCAAGAAGAATCTACTCCAGAGTCTCCAGTATTAAGGGTAAAAGCCCTTAGAAGAATTTACGACACATGCAACTTTGCTATTTTGGAACCAGAAAACTACGAACAAGCATCCAAAGATGAAGTCTGGATAAAAGCCATGGAGGAAGAGATCAAGATGATCGAGAAAAATGAAACTTGGGAGCTTGTCGATCGACCGAAGACAAAGAGATCATTGGCGTCAAGTGGGTCTACAAGACGAAGCTCAATGCGGATGGATCAATCTAGAAGCATAAAGCAAGGCTTGTGGCAAAAGGATACTTGCAACAACCAGGTATTGACTATACTAAAACTTTCGCTCCTGTTGCTCGCCTTGATACTATGCGGGCACTCATACCTCTAGCAAAGCACAAAAAGAATGGAAGATCCATCAACTAGATGTAAAATCAGCATTCCTAAATGGATATCTTCAAGAAGAAATTTATGTAGCTCAACCAGAAGGCTTTACTGTCAAAGGCAATGAAGGAAGGTCTTAAAGCTTAAGAAGGCCCTATACGGGTTAAAGCAAGCACCACGAGCGTGGTATAGTAGAATCGATGAGTACTTCATCAAGCAAGGATTCAGGAGGAGTATGAGTGAGCCGACACTCTACATCAAGACCCAAGGTAAGTCCGACACTCTCATTGTCTCTCTATATGTAGATGATCTCATATATACAGGAAACAATGAGACAATGATCCAAGAATTCAAAGAAGAAATGATGAAGACATTTGAGATGACGGACTTGGGCTTGATGCATTACTTCCTTGGCATTGAGATCGACCAAAACGAAGGAGTGTTTATCTCGCAAAAGAAATATATCGAGAACCTCTTGAAGAAATTCAAGATGAACTATTGCAAAGCAATTTCAACTCCACTCATGACAAATGAGAAACTATTGAAGGAAGATGGAGCAGAAAAAGCTGATGCCTCTCTCTACAGAAGTCTGATTGCGTCTACTATATCTCACCGCTACACGACCGAATATTATGTATGCGACAAGTCTACTATCACGATTCATGCAAAGTCCGAGTCAAATTCACTTTGAGCTGCCAAGAGAATTCTCAGATATTTACGAGGTACTATATATTACGGCATTCGGTATCGCCCAAGTGCAGACGCCAAGCTCATTGGCTACACTGATAGCGACTGGGTAGGTTCAGCTGATGATAGGAGAAGTACTACTGGCTATGCATTCACACTGGGTTCTGGAATATTCTCATGGGCATCCAAAAAATAAGACTCAGTGGCACAGTCTACTGCAGAAGCTGAATACATTGCAGTTGCTACGACCGCCAGTCAAGCAATATGGCTTCGAAGAATTCTAGAAGACATTGGAGAAGCACAAATGGAATCAACTCCGATACTTTGTGACAATAAGTCCGCAATTGCTATATCCAAGAATCCAGTATTCCATGGAAGAACTAAACATATCGACATCAAATATCACTTTATACGAGAGGCGCAAAATAACAAAGAGATCGAGCTCAAATATTGCAAAACCGAGGAACAAGTAGCAGACATCTTCACTAAAGCACTATCGCAAGCCAAGTTCGAGACATTGCGGGAAATGCTTGGAGTAACATGAAATTGGATCAAGGAGGAGTGTTAAATTATTGATCCAATTCTAGAAACTTCAAGATAAATGTGAGCTAGAAAATTCAAAAAAAATTCTAGAAGAATCTATGGAATTATCTCTGCAAATGGCAGAGATATTTGCCTTAAAAAGTCTATTGTTCAAGAAAAAATTGTAAAAGAAACTCCTAGAAGATGGCCATAAGTCGGTGGAGTAGTCCTATAAATAGGGAAGGGGGGAAGCGTAGCAGAGAAGTAGAGCAAAAAGGTAAGCTCCTCCCTTCCTTTGTACTTTGTACTACAACTAAATAAAAAAAAAAAAGCTTTCTTTTGTTGTTCCCTTGCTGCCACTCTTGTTTATATATTGTTATAATTGCTTTGTCCAACCATTTCTTGCCCACATTGTTCTTAGTTTGCTCCCTTGATAGTTCACACACAAAACACTCCCTTACACACACATTAACACACGCTTCCGCAAACACCAACAAAAAGTAATTTCGTTTGTGCATAGAGTGCTATTGTGCTCCCTCATTAGCTTCTCCATGCCCCTTTTCTTGTATATAACAAAAAATCTTGACCATTTCCCTTGGGTGAAGAACAGAGGACTTTCCTACCCAATCTCTTTTTGAAACTCAAGATCGTTTGGGTAGTCAACCATGAAACTTTTTATTAGTGAGAAAATTCTGGAAGAGTGAAGAGAGGTTACCTCATTATTTAATTCCGCCTCTTTAGGACACATGTAAAACCTACATGTCAGCACTTCCTTCTAGAGATTATACATTGGCTGTTGAGAAGTTCTTTTGTGATGAGCTTCTAAGAAACTTTTGTTTCCTAATATTCCTCTCCAGAATCCTGAACATGTTGTGATGATTGTGAGGCTTCTCACTTGCATGAATGAATCTGTAGCTATCTGTAATAATATTAGGTAGCAAGTCCTAGGGCCAAGCTGCTCCATTTGGGATCTCAGCAAAATTTATAATTTAAACAGCTAGAATTGATGGAGCAGGAAATTGAATGCCACCCTATTACAGAAGCAGAAGGAGAATATAGTTCTATTTTGTAAAGTGTGAAATAGATTGGAATGTTTTTATGGCCACAGCTGCTAGAGTCAAGCTCTAGGGATTGAAGAATCTGAGTCAAGCTCTGTGAACAAGTATAGTTTATGTAGATGCCCTTTTTTAACTGGAGAATAGAAGCTGATGGCTTCTCTGATTTCCTCTATTTCTGTAACTTGACATTTTTCTTGTGAATTATCTGAGAAATAAAGAAAATCACCTATCCCCTTCAACCCCCAAACCCACCTCTTTGATATGCAACTCCTGGCTAGGTTGCTGTTTTCAATGATGAGATATATATCTTCTGCAGTGTGCAGATACGCGAATTGCAAAGCCCGGAGCTGGTTTTCGAGAGGATTTTAGGTCTCATTGTTCGCCTGGCAGAACATGGCCTCATTCACTGTGATTTCAATGAATTCAATATCATGGTAACTCCCAGTCACTTTATTATCATTGCCAGGAGTTGCTAGGGGATACACAACCACACAAGAGGGTGACATGACACACACTCGCACATGCTGATACAAGGAAATGTAATAGGGATGTTCTCTATAATAGATCTTTCTGTATTTCTTTGATTTCATGCTTATGAGTTATTAGAACCTGAGATAACCTTAGTGCAATTTTCTCAACAATTTTACATTATTTTCTACCATATTATTAGATTGATGATGAGGAGAAAGTTACCATGATCGATTTTCCTCAAATGGTTTCGGTATCACATCACAATGCACAGATGTAAGTGATATTGCAAGTTCAACTGTTCAGTACAAATTTATACATTAGTCACTCTTCTTTTCAGTGCTAAATTTCTACTTTCTGTTTTTCAGGTACTTCGATCGCGATGTTGATTGCATATTTAAGTTCTTCAGCAAGAGGTTGGTGCATTCTAAAATTGCGTCAAATTGTAAAAGTGGTCTTACTTTTTGACCCTTTAGATGATGCAAAAATATAAAATGATGATCTACTTATGGGTCATCCTCTGGTACTTATTTCAATCTCGAGTGATGAATGGGTTAGCATTCTTCATCTTGTTCGCCATCACTCCCTTTTTTTTCTAGGATGGTGACAAAAATATGATGACTATATAGTGTAATACTCACTGAGGAAATTAGTTTTGAGAAACCTAAGAACTCTGCAACTTTCAAGTGCTTTGATGAAAAAGTAAGCAGTTTTTGTCAGACGTCTTTTATTGGGAAAGAAAGTTGAATTCTAGTCTTCAAAGGCTCTGACATTCTGTCTCTTCCCCCATTGTTGAGAAAATCAAATGTTTGAATGGAGTAAAGTAAATATTTTGCCATAATAGTAGGCAAGCTACCTGCAAAAGTGCCAAACGCAATATGCATAATTTCTGAGTCCACTTCTTTTCCTATTGATGGAAAAGTTGTCCCCGCATTTATTGCTCTTTCCTCTTAATGGGAATGTTTTTAGATTACTCATCCTCTGTTTTATTTTGCTGTTTGGCCACAATTCTTCCAGACTAAAGAGTTCCTAATAAAACAGGTTGTCTGATTTGAAAGTTGTTCATCTGAATGAGACATAGGTTTGGTCTTGTGAAACTTGTTTTGTCCGTGAGTTAAATATTTTACAACTTCCTTGTTGGTCGAATCATGTTATTTTGATATTTTGATGTCCGTGCTTTCAAACTTTTATGGCTCCTATAGACGCTTTTTGTTTTTATGAGTGAGATGCTGCATTATATAACACATTTTCAGTTGTTCAACACAATCTCGGATCCATTTTTCCTTGTGACATTCTACCACCAGGTTTCATCTCTCTCTTGAAGAGCAGATTGATAATCCTGATAATTCAGAGGAAGATTCAGAAGGAAGCAGTAGACCTTGTTTTTATTCAATAAGCAAATCTGTTGGTTTTCTGGACAAAGAACTTGCTGCTAGTGGGTTTACTAGAAAAGAGCAAGATGATATGGACAAGGTATAGGGATTCACCTTTTATGACGATGATTTGCAAATCGTTAACATTGTGTTATCCAACTGCTTAATTTGGTGTTGGACCTAATGGCTGACCATAATTGATTATTCTGGTTCATGCCTGGACCACTTAGGAGTGTGCCTATTTAGATTTCCAATTCTTGGCATTTGTAACTGGATAACACAGGTCTAGTTCCCGGTTTTTGGAAATTCTACCTGCACCATGTTTTTGACCTGAAGCTGAAACTTTCTAAGCTTGTTGATTGATTTTGTTTAGATTTGCAAATGCTTGGCCTATCAATCTAACGCAACACCAATAAGCCTGACACAGTAATTATAGATATGCTAATCTGGTTGTCTTTTCTATTTTCAAGTCCCAATGTAGGACAGTGTCTAGTTGGTAAAAGTCTTTTGAAAAATATTCTATCCTCTATAACTCTTTCGTCTTATTCCTTCCACGGATTTTACTCTTTGTCGTTCTTGGCTTCTGTCAGCTTCTTTTCTCATGATCATCTTCATGCTCTTGCATCTGAAAGCCAAAATAATATCTCGCCAATTGCCTGCATTGTGGTTCCTGGCTTTGCATGTTCGGTCCTTGATTGGAAGTGGAAGTGGGAGTACTATGGCTAGCATTCTAATTTTTGTTTTCTGTTTTCTTGGAATCATGTGAAATGAAAATGACAATTCTCTTACGGGATGAAAAATGGGAGTATATGCTTGTATTCCATCAAAGCTGTAAAATATAATTTTTTCTTTTTCCTTCCAAAGATATGTGCTTTTGTTAGAATGAATAAACACTGGATACACCAAAATGTCATTTTCAGCTTTGAACTCTTTTTTCATTCATAACATGCTTTCCATTGTCTTTGTTGTAAAATAATTTCCAGTGTGTTTCCAAACGTGTTTTTGAATCTGCCGCATTCTGAAATGAAAATGAAAACAACATATACAAATTTTCTGGAACCAATTACATCTTGCCCTGGAGAATTTTGTGCAACTAGTTGACACATTAATCGAAAGTTCATCCCTAGCGTGTCATTGATTGAGTATTGTAAGTGTGCATTGTCCATGATGTGATATTAACCTTCTCTTATTGGATTCCTTTGATATAGTTTGTCAAAGAAGAGAAGGACCAGGACATATGTTCTGATGATGAAGAAGATTGTGCTGGAATGGATGAAACAATCGTGAGAGATGTTGACTCTTTGCATCTGCTGGATCAGGTACTAGTATCAGAGCATTAGCTGTGATAGGCCCAAAAATCAACATTGCTGAAACTTTGTGAAACCTATAACATCAGGGCATGAGATTTCCTCTTTTTACTGGAAGCTATGTTGTTTGTTGTGCTTTATTTTCAAAAATGAGCAGATCTTTTAAGACTATTGGAGCACTTGAGTGACTTTTCATCGGATAAGATGAAGTCATGTTTTATATATTCGTTTATGAGAGTTTCCTGGTTTGTTTCCTGGATGGTTAACTGGAGGATGCCGTATTAATTTTCTGGCAGTCAGCTGAGATCCACCTTAAAATCTATTTTAAAGTCTAATGTGCTGACTCACTCAGTATTATATCCTAATCTTGCTATTTGTATGACCAGCCAGGGCACATTATAGAAGGAAATGAGGAGGAAATCAAAGAAAACAGACAGAGCTGTGAAGGACAACTCAGCGAACCTCGTTGTGAGGCACGCTTCAATGAGGTAAGTATATATGGTGAAATTTTTTAGGCATTAGGTCTGGCTTTCGCCCACTAGCTATGTAGTCTTGGACAGTGCATGGCAGCACTTTTGATTATCAACATAAGCATGAAGGTTGAGTAATATGAATCACATTGAAGACATTCTGGCTTGGTGATATCTTGAAGTTCGATCTACCTTTGTTGTGTTCTATGATGCTGAGGCCCAATTTGATAGTTTTGGGCTTGGATTCCTTGTTTGAGAACCTCTGACTATACTCAAGCGTTTAGTCTCTGTACTTGTGACAAATTTCATAGACAACGATGATGAATAAGCTTCGAAAGATGCCAGCTATCTGCGAAATGAACTTATCTCTCTATGTTCTCCTTTGAAATCCCATTTAATGGCGTATGATGGAATGGCTAATTCAAGTAAGTTTCTGGCTTGAGGTCTTTGAATTTAGCAGCTCAGAATTTGGTCTTGTTTGAACATACAAAAATGAGCTATTCGGAAATTTGCCTCTCGAAATTTATGTTGATAAATACATGCGATTTTAGCTTGAGTAATTGTGTTGCTGTCAACTGTTTTTTCTAGGAGATAATGGCCTAGTATAGTGTTTGCTAATTGTTGTGTTTGGTGCTTTTTCCATATGTGTTTGTCAGTGAGTCATCTGTAGTTTATCGAAACTGAAAAGTGAGTTAAGTTTTTTAAGAAGTTTTTCACTATCATCACTTATCGTTGTTTATTGCTCTTTCTTGTTAGCTTCAGTAATGAGAGTTTCTTTTCCACCCGGTGCAGGATGAAAGTGAAGAGAATGCGAATGATGCTGAGTTGGTAAAGCGCCTGAACAAGCAGAGACGGCGAGCAATTGCTGCTGTTCATAGAGGAGGGAAGACCATTGCTTCTAGAAATTCTTACAAGGACAAAGGTGGAAGGTCATCTCACAATGCCAAAATTCAAAAGCAATTAAGCTCCTGGTAGTGCACATGGAAGAATTCAGCAGCATGTAGGGGCTGGAGGAAGGTGTGAGTTTAAGACTTCGTATTATAGCATATTTCGCTAGAGAAGATAAAGGAGAATTTTGTGTATTGGAAGTATAGATAGGTGGCTATTTTGCTGCAGATTATATGTAATAGTCAGTTACCTTCATGATGTTTATGTTTGAGATGTCGTCTCAAACCGCTTTCTTGATTAATCATGAAAGGTTTAAATTACTGGGTAATGATCGTTGAATTATGCACTACTTTTTGTTATTGAAACCATTTTTATAGTTAATGTTTGCAAAATGACTTGGTTTTGCAACTCCACTATGGCAGCAAAAATAGCTTGGGCGGGAATAATATGAAGCATTGAATCACGTTTTATTGATCTTGTATCTCCTTTTGTATTTGTAATCAATTATGCCGAAGAAGACATATATAAGGCAATTGCCCTCTTGAGTTTTCTGTAATGACCCGGGCCCCACTGTATAATATTGTCCGCTTTGGACACTGAGTCCTCACGGATTTAAAACGCGTTATACAGATTAAAGGGACCCGAGCCTTTATAAACTAGCCCAGGACTCTCCCCCTAAGCGATGTGGGACGGGAGACATGCCCTTAGCCCACCCGCGTACTGCCAAGGCGATCTTAGTCCATCCCTCCGTACTGGCCCGGGTCTGGGTCGTCACATTTTCTGTCTTGGTACATAAAATATCCTACTCCATGTTCTGCAACAATGCGCACCAAGAAAATTTCACTTTTTACTATTGGCTCATCGCTTAGAAATCGGATTTTGAGTATTAAATTTCCAAATGTGCGGAACAATTTAGCAATCGGAATAAAATTTAGGATATGATATTTATCTTATGTTTGGTGTTCATTCAAGATTTAAGAGGGCTATAGTATGGATAAAATTATTCTATGGGGAGGTAAGATAAAGATAAATAAAATTTATATGTTTGAATTTATTTCTATCTTATAATATTAATCAATATATAAATATATATTTAGTATTTATATTACATATTTTAGGTACTTTAGTATTTTAGATATATTACTATAGTTTACTATATAATAATCTTTTATTAGAGAATGATGGAAGGGGGAAAAAGAATTAAAAAAAAAAGATAGGAAAAAAAATAGCAAATAAAAATGAAGTATGTAAAAGTGCCATGAGAGATTTTTACCATATTTATTTTACATTGATATATTGTTTATACCATACAACGTATATAATAGGATGCGAATATATTTGACTTTATAACAATTGATAGGATATAACAAAATTTCTGCATTTTATTTTCTCAAATGTTATCCTAATTAGAAATCTAAACGACCACACATAACCTTGTAGAATGAGAAATGACCGTCTCGAAGAAGATAGAGCCCGATGGAAGGGTAATCTTTGTTGACTGTTGTTTGGTGTCTGGTTATGAAATACAATCAACATCGGGGTAGAGAAAGCAGGCCGAGTTTCCCATTTAAGAGGTCTAAAGACGACGAAACATGGTAATTGGAAGGCAATGTTTCAGATGGTTGCTACATCTCTTTTGGTCCCTGGACGGAAGGATCATATTGGATCTCAGCTTCTTTCGTTGGCTCGCCATGGGATTGTGAAGTCTCTTTGGGGTCCACAGGGAGGGTGGTCGATCCTGTGCCAGTCGCCGTCATTCTTGCATTCTTCTTCATTTTTGCATGCTGGGTCCAGACGCTGAGCCCCTCATGTATGTGTTCCTCAAATATAGCCTTCTTGAATGAGCTTCCCATCTTTAACAACCAAGCGCAAACACGCAAGTAAGTATGCCATCAGTTTCAATATCATGTTGCAGTAAATAGTCATGAACCGTGAGAACGATGTGCCTAGATTGGTCACCTGGGTAACTATCGCATAGAGTGGCAAGGTGCTGTAGCTGCACATGAATTGAACCAACACCCTGACAACATTGCACGTAGCCATTCAGATACATGTGATACTGGTAAGGAGAAATCACATATGAGGAGAAGGAAGAAGGCTTTTACCCTATCACGAGTCTTGGGATTATGAAACCGACTTGTCCCATTATGCACGAGTCAAAACCATATTGAACCTGCCAGGTTTTTTTTCCCCATGGAAGCTCCGGTAAGTAATCGTAAGCACTTATTTTCTTTTGGCAATTCAGTTAATTTATCCCTTACCCAAATGAAGAAGAAGAAAGCGATCTCAAAAGCATTTTGGAAGAGGAGGATATGAATGAGCAGCAGGACAATGCGAGGTCTATGGAACCAGAAATGATCATCAGAAGGTTGAATCACCAAGTCCCCTTCCACGGCGGCATGCTTCTCCGCGACATCTTGCGCTAATTGATTTATCACGTGCTCCAGCTTTGTTCCGACAGCAAGTAAGAGCTAGAAAAAGAAATAGAATAACCAATAATCTGAATCCCACTATGACTCATTTCTCAAGAGATGTACAATGTGGCTTAAGCAACCCAATGCCGGGACACGGTTCTACTCACCAAAAAGGGAATGAAAGATATCCAGAAGTATGCATGCCAGCCTGCATAATTGATTGCAACCCCTCATCAGTTACAGTTAAATTGCCCATTTATAGGATTGGCCTTTAAGCGTTACTTTAGGGGTTTTGATGAGAATTATGTTGCGGGTAACTTGATATTAACTGCTCTCGACTCTCGCATGCTCAGAAGCATCAAGAAAGCTGTTATGATGTCCATGACATTGCAAAATGCCTAGGTGTTTCTCCGGAAAGGACCATTGAATTCCGTGCAAATTCCTTCTGAATATGAGGACTAGAATCACCATGCCAAACCATGTCTAAATCGTGTTCAGCCATGTTTTGCTGGGGTAAAAACTACAGTAATGAAAAGTAAACCTTGTTGTATTCATGATGCCTAAATTTGGAAACTGCAATATGCGATTAATGTGGTTTCTCACCATGGACATTGAGCAATAAGAAGATGACCACAAATATCCAAAGGTACCAACTGCAATTATAGAAGGAGATGTCAACAGTAGTGGTGCTCCAACGGTTAGCGGAACCAATAGAAAGGTAAAACCAAACGTTTTTGAGGAAATAGAAACAGATAAAAGTAAATAAAGACTAACGCCTTACCTTATTCCAACAACTTTCTTAAAATCAGCTTCAAGAGCGCGGATCATATATTTATGAAAGTTAAATTTTGGATTTCCCCTGCAGTGAGTCTAAAACGATAGTTCCAAATCAACATAAAAGTATGTAAAACAAATAACCCAGAATTAACTGAAGACACATGAAGTCAAAACGGATAAGTCAAGACCAATCTACTTACCATTATAAAACCGAGGCGCATTGTCGTATAATCATCCTTGGTCACGGAAGCGTAAAATTGCTTGAAGAATGATTGCTGGGAGAGTATATGATGAAAGTCACCGAAATCGGAGTCAGTACTTAAATTATCGTATTTTCTAATTCAAAATTAGCACTTAATAATTTGATGAAAAGTTTTGGCACAAAGTTATGACACTTCTAGTATCCTTTTCCCCTTCAAAATGTCAAAATACATTTGGTTATTTGTGTTTTTTCTTTGAGGAAACTTTACTGCTCAAGTTGCTATTACTTGTATCAGATGCTAACTCATCCATAAATGAGCAACTGCTAGCCTCTAAGGATTCATGACTTACCAACCAGCCAAGAAAGGCTAAGTTTTTGCCGATGCCCAAAAAACGACCCTTGATAAAAGCATGATCTTGGACACTTGTGAACTTTGTTCGTAGAACTGCATTCAAAAAACAACAGTGAGGAAAAAAATTAGGCAAAGGAAATGACAGGTAGAAGATGAAATAAGGGACACATTCCATAGCCTAGTACCGACCCTGATGGCAGTGGCAAAGAAATACTAAGCTAGAATTGCTTGACCTGTAAGTGTAAGAAGAAAAACTGTAACACTGTCAAGGGAACTCAGTCAGGAAAACAGTACCCTCTTCCGAATCATATTCTTTCTTTTGTAAGGCATCCTCCCAGGGCTTCCACTGACGTATCTACAGAAATCGCAAGGAAAGGTGAAGAAAGGCATAGTTGCAGGAGGCATAACCATATCAGGCCAAGGTTTCTGAAAAATTGATAAGAGAAATGATAAATGGGCATTACACCTTTGCACCGGCAAACAGAATTGTGAGCGCAGACATTGTCACGTGCACAATTGCCAGCACAAAGATAAAGATATGTAGATGGTGGAGTGCTGTGGCAGATAACAATGGGACCTTCCCCTGCAATGTCAATTAAAGGCACAACAGTTAGAATTCCTCCACTGAGTTCTGGCATGGTAATGTTACAGGGAGTGGAAAATTGTATAGGCAAAATCTCGTCAGTGATGCTCAACGCTATTACTGTTGTTTGTTTGAGATAATGCAATTAAGGCAGTACTTCGATAGTTATCATAAATTTGAAATTCAAACGGTTTAGAATACTTGCGGAATGCAGAGAAGAGCCAGGAAGTTGTGTGGTTTTTTCCAGACATTGGTGTCAGGTTCAGGTACAACTAGTGGCTTGAGCCTGATTTCATAATTTGGAATCACAGATCTCAAAGGTCCTCATCCTGAACATGGGTACAGGAGTGAAGCTAAGCTGAACACTAGATATAATGAGGGTAATTCTACTATGGTAGTGTCTGATGGGAAGAGACTGGACACGATAGAGAAGAAGCAACAAAATTGATATCAGCAGGAAGAGGAGACCTGTTGAGCACAGTGATCAGTGGAGGCAGGTGCTCCGGCGAGAAGTCGGCGTGCATTCCCAGAAGTGAAGGAAGAGAAGGAGGTCTGGAAGTGGGCAGTACTAGTATCATCTTTCTTGCAGGGTAGCCACTTGCTGGACGAGTGCTGGGATATGCAAATCGTGCTTATCCTACTTTGGAACACCGTGAGGAGCAGTGATATAAACCCCAGCAGCATCAACTCTGCACCATCACAAACACAACCATCCCAGTTTATACCCAAACTAGCTAGCTGGTGGACTTTCCCCATAAACATACAGTGAGGGGGGTCGAAGAAACCTTCTTTGATCTTTAGCAGGGCTTCAAAAAGAGGCTTCTGTTTCTTTTTCTTCAGATACTGTGTGCCAGAGCAATAAGAGTCATCAAAAATCAAATCAAAGGTGGTTATCAGCAAAGCAACCACTTGTAACTGGAAATAGAAGAAAAAGATTACAAACGTAAGTAAGGGATGATGATTGAGTGCATGCCTTGCCGGTGTAGTGAAGAAGGCGCTCAACAGTAAGGGAAATAGTAACTATCACACTGCACACCACCGCCACCACCCACGTCGGCGTGTACTCCAAATTCGTCTCCTCTCCACCACTGCCACCCGCCATCTTTGTCTGTCCCCTGCTCTGATATCTCTCTCTGCGTCTATCTATTCATTCATTTCCGCCGTTCGCACCACCGGAGTCACGAGGAAGAAAAGAGAAGGGGTGGTGGAGCAGAGGCGAATTGCTTCAATCAATTATCGGATCATACGTTGAAATTGGAGTGGTGGAGCTGTCCTTGTCTCATGGCAGCCTGTTAGCATTTTAAGTCAAGTCTTGCTGATTAATATATTGTGGTTATACTATGCCAAAACCTGCGTGTACAATGCACGACCAGTGCCGCCTCTTTGTTTTTTCTTCGCATGTTTTGCTTATAATCGGTTTGTTATGAGGAATATCTATTGGGGAGTGCAACCTTCTTCGTTGAACTATCGACAGAGTAATATTGGATATTAAATTGAGCAACCAGCTTGACGGGGTACACAACCAATATTTTTCGTCCTTTCTGTTAAGAACCATATGATGAGTACACATTATGTTGCGAACAGAGGAAGTACAACGAAAGCGTGTCGATGAATGTGTTGCTGGAAAGGCTACTGAAGAATCTGGTGGTGCCGAGAAAAGAGGAAGGAAAGAGAGAACGTCTGGTGAACCTTTTACTGCTGTGTCGACCAGGATTAAAAAGAATGAAGTCAACAACGAAGTTGGTAGCATGTGTAAATTGCAGAATCAATATTCGGTTTTGAGTGTGTAAAGCTGTATATTCTGTTCTTTGTTTCTGTTAGTTAGTTTCTTAGTTAGTTGAACTGTACAGCTGATATAAATAGAGCTGAAGAGCAAACATTTGATGCAAGCTCTCAGATGGATTTCTTCGATCTCAGTTGAATACAGAAACTTCATATTTTCTCTCTTCTTCGTCTCTGTTTTCTTCCTCTTCATCTCTATTCTCTTCTTCTTCGTTTCTGTTATCTTCATCTTCACATGGTATCAGAGCCATCCTGAGAGCATACAGCAGATCGAATCTGCATCAATCGTCATCGATCTTCGATCGAATCCAAAGCTCGCGCGATCCATTGGAGAACCTCCGATGCTCGGCCACTTCCACAGTCCCCTGCAACTCGCAAGATTCGAGATCAGTGAATCATCTATTTCCCTATACTGATCTGTGAGTTGTTCTTCTCTGTCAAGATCTAATCATCATCGGTGATATATTCACGACTCCAACGTGCAAGACTAGCAAGTGATTGTGACTGTAATTGAGCATCACCTAGGGTCTGAGAGCATGAAATGGCAGCAAGAACACAGAAATATCCATTTCCAATCCATGTTAACATCTCTAACTTCGTCACTATCAAACTAGCCGAAGATAACTTTCTTCTTTGGCAAGCACAATTCCACAGATTCTTACGAACCCAAGAGCTGTTTGGATTCGTCAGTGGAGAAACTCCATCACCTGTTAAATCATTACAGGTTGAAGTTGAAGGATAGGATACAGAAGTTGCGAATCCTAATTATACAGATTGGATAAGAACAGATCAACTTGTATCATCGTGGATCAGTGGAGCTGTATCTGAAAATATACCGAGTCCGATCATTGGCTTGGAAACTTCATACGAGGTATGGCAAACTTTACTCAATCGATTCACACAAAAGTCTATAGCTAGAGAGTTTGAACTGAGAGGAAAGCTACAAGCCTGTCAAAAAAGAGATCGAGCCTTATCAGTTTACCTTAGAGAATACAAGTCAATATGTGATCAACTGAATGCAATTGGGAAACCAATAGATGAGATAACAAGGATGTTTGGTGTTTTGGAGGGGTTAGGATCCGAATATGAGAACTTTAAAACTACCATATATTGCTTGAAACCTCAACCTAAATATGATGAAGTGATATCGCATTTAGAAAGGTTTGAAGCAAGGTTACGGAATTACTCCTCGAGCCACTACGGTTCTAATCTAGCCTATTATGGTCAAAGAAAACTGAAACTCTGCGAAGGAGGAGTTTGACAGAGAACCCGCTCAGCAAAATTTTGGCTTTGGGGGTTCAAGAGGGAGTAACCGTGGAGGACGTAGTTATGGAAGAGGACGTTCCTTCAATAATAGAAATCGCAACTATGGATATCCCGGAAGAAATCTGGGCTATAGACCGAATAACTTGAATCATGAACAGGGAGGTCAGCAATTCAAGCAGTTCAATAATGTCTCGAGCTTTGGTTATGGTCAAGGATTTCGATCATATGCTGGTTCTTCATAGAGGTATCCAGATACCAAATCATATCCCTCCTCAAATCTAACACTTCACAAGAATTTGCAGGTTGAGAAAACAACAGATAATACTCGTTTGGAGTGTCAAATATGTAAACGTCCGGGCCATGATGCACTTCATTGCTGGTATGGATTCGACAACTCATATCAAGCTGAGGAAATTCCAACAGCATTAGCAACAATGCATCTTGAAGATTTGAATGGCAATGAGTGGTATCCTGACACTGGTGCGACTGCTCACATCACTGCCAATACTGGTATTCTTCATAACTCTTCTAGATACAATGGCACTGATACAGTTATGATTGGGAATGGCTCATGTCTACCTATTACATATATTGGTGTTGCGTTGCTACATACTACAGTTGATTCATTACCTCTAAATGATGTGTTAATTGTTCCCGAAATCAAGAAAAA